>OZ008371.1:195353565-196676020 GCA_963931995.1 Phaonia tiefii
CGTGATCCTGGCTTTTTCAAGCTAGTTATTCAGCCGTTTAGGATCTCGTTGTCGGTACTGCTGAACCCTGCGAACACAGGGATTGCCAGTCCCGGACTTCGTCGGAGTCGAATTTGGAAGTGGATTAGCCGCGAGGTCTGACCAGAGGCCTGTTTCTGGTACCGTGTGCTGTTTGGGATTGACACGTGGAAGGTCTCGAACTCGTGCCCTTTCAGTTTGTGTCTTGTTGTTGTTGACCCACGGGGGCATCATCGGGCGAAGCCTGAAGATTGGCTGCCGGTCGCTGTTATTGACCGGAAGAGGTGGAAACAGCCTTGCTCCCACGGTGAGAAAGCTGCAGCCGTCTGACTGTAGTTATTAGACCGTTTAAATTGCAATTTTAGCATTTAAATGGCAATGTCACGTGATGTTGTTGTTGGTGTTGATTTTGTATAATTGTTTCACGATTGATGCTTTTGTCGCCGGGGGTGACCAGTCCCCTACTTAGTACAAAGTAAAAACTGGGAGCAGCTTCACTGCGAAACTCGGACCAGAGAGTATGCCTATCTGGTAGCACGGGTGGGTTGGCCCCCTTGTGGGAGATCGTGCTGGCTGTGGTTGCCACCAAAATCGCTGGTAGAGGCTATGTAGTTGCCTTGTATATCAGTTACTTGCAACGAAGTATGCTAGGCAGGTGCATATCCTCGAAATATGGGATCCGTGGCCCTTATCACGGAAGAGGTTTGGATAGTACCTCACTCTTACCAAGGAGGAGTAGCTCATGTACAGAGAGTTTACTCAATTGGTAGCTCGTGGACGGAAGAAAGAAGTCGCGCTGGCGGATATGCGAATACGGGGCGTTTGTTCTCCCACGTAATCGTGTATACCAATGGTGTAAGGCTTCCTATTCCTGATCTCTTGGCTGCCCCTCTATGCGGGGTAGCACGGATATCTCACGGGCGGCGCTAACAGTCGTATCAAACATGTTCTTGGTGGGGCGGTGCTCACCTGTGGTTAAGGACTTCACGTCGAGAATCACATTAAATCACGCGGACTCTGTGACAGACACCAGTGTTTTCAGCAGTTTTCAACAAACAAATCCACATTTGGGTCATAAATATATATATTATAAGCTATTAATCATTGTGTTCCAAACATATTATATTGAATAGCAAACACAATGTATTTGGACACATGTATACTATATTTGTGGCAAGCTACAAACACGTTATATTTGCATCCAAACAATAAAAAAAGACATTTTAGTTGAAGTTGTAAGTTAGGTCAAATCGGAGCTAATAATCGGGAAAATTGTCTCATTTTTTTTAGATTTTTAAGGTGTTTTCGACATTGTCATAACTAAATTGCTATATTGAAAGCATTACTTGTTATATGCCCACGCGGAAGTAGAAATGGAGTTCGGTTTACCGATTGGGTTCTCCGTTTTCGAAATATTGGGGTTTCTGTAATAGTTTTATATTTTTGAAACAAAAACAGTCAACACCCATTCCACGAAAATGACGACATTAAACACCGTTGTGCAAATTGAGTGATAAAAAGAGTATGAACTAGTGAACTACTGAAACGAAAGAGCGGAACAATGTGAACTAGTTCATCCAGTTCACAAGAGTGAATCGTTCAATTGAACTAGTTCGTTCGTGAACTACACAACTCTAATTCTAAAGTCCATATTAGACTATAAGTGTAAATAGTACGATTCGCGGAGACAGAAATGGAATGAAACCATTTGAAAGAAATCGTACGATCATTCAGCTTTCGATTCACACTATAAGTTATGGTGAATGCAAAAACATTTGTCTGCAAAGTGACAAACAAAATACAAAAGTAGTGAAATAAAAATAGAATAGAGGAAAAAGACAATCGTGAACAAAGATTAATCATTTGAACAGTGACAAAATAAAAGTGATTTCCGTTTTCTTTATTTTTGTTCGTCCCACTCAAATTGCAACTCTGATCACATAATTTTTTAATAAAATCAAAAAATTAGAGTAATCTAACAGATCTGTCAATTTTTTTTTCCAAATCGTTCTCCTCAAGTTTGCACTATTTAATCCGCTCTAATCAAATGAAAATTTTTACATATCCAACGATTTTTCCAACAGTCTAACACGGCCTTAATTAACAGGAAATGGCTATAAGCTAATATGTAAAAGATTAAAAAATTATGTCTGTGTCCCCGAAATCACTGTAAAGATTTCATATATTTTGGTTTAGATTATTTATATGATTAGGGAACCACCATAATTTTGGCGACTCATTTGGAGAAAAACTATAATATTAAAATCTCACAAGAAAAATATCAAAATAGCACAATCCCTGATGAATACATGGATGTTCAGGATGATCAATATCAGGATAATATAGTAAGGAAATAAAATATTTTCCACTAACGGCACAGAACAATTTGTTCTTATTGATACTTATAAATTTGGAAGGTTTTTTTACTGTTTGTAACACCTGGAAATCTATTTGAATAAATTCGGATCTAGATTTATATCTAAAACTCGTAGAATTCATTGAAGAATTACATTTGAAAATTCTTTAAATATTTCATGTTGAAGCCGCATTGTTAACTTTTCGATTACGGATTTGGACATTCAAGAAATACGATCCTTACATATATTTTTAGGCTGTTCCAAGTGTTCCATGTTTCTTTACTATATTCTTCGTGGACCTTTTATTTAACATATTTTTCATTAAAAATAAATGTTTTAAACAGTCGATATCAAATTTTGTTCTTTGTTATTACAGATAGAAAAATAATAATAATGCATAATGACCTAATAAAAGACATAAAATAATCGATAATCGAAAAAAATTGATTTTGAACCTCGATTAATCGATTAAACAAACCGTTGAGAATATTTGATCGATTAATCGGTAATTGATTTTTAGATTTGCGTTCCAAACAAACCACTAGTCAAGACACACTCAAATTTTAGGGATTTTTTTAAAGTAGGATATGTAGAAGTGGCGGTCACAATTAACACACTTAGTTCAATGAGGACCACTCTGATACCAAGGGATGTCATATTCCATCCCCATCGTTAAACCTATCAAATGACTCAGTATCGGAAAGACGTCCATTGGTTCCTGGCGAACTCCGCAGAAAGGTCCTAAGATCATACAGCTTAAGTTTGAGATAGTTTGTTAAATCCAACATGAAATAAGATCCTAAATATTGTCTCCTACTCATACACAAGGCCGGGCAGTAGCATATGAGATGCTCGGCGCTCTCGTCCTCATCTCCATCCCCACAGCTTCTGCAGTAACAGTGTCACAGTAGTAATCACAGCTACTAGCATAGAGATATCTTGTCTGTGAATGGATGTCAGGTTTAGCGTACGATTTTGTGTCATAACTTGGCCATACTTGCTACAATTGATCCTACAATTTGTGCCACGAGACAATCTATTATTCGCATGTTTGAAAGTTTCGGTTTTAAGCAGGAGCTTGCATGCAGAAAGGGGCATATCCACATGCTCCACATCCAATGGAACAGGTAATGTAGTTCATAATCTTGCCATCTAATCTGATCTACGGTTTCCTGGAATGCTCCTGTGCCACGCCGCTAATATAAGGTGAATATCGAACTGCTTGGCCATTTAATTTGGAGATTCGTGGCAGGTCTTGAAGTCGGGAATATGATTGATTTTATAGTAGCCTGACTGTCAGAGTAGATGTTGACACCCCAGGGGCTGATGACATTTCATCCCAACCAAACGGCAACGTCTTCGATTACCATGACTACTGTATGAAAGACACTACAATGGTCTGGTAGCCTTTGTGCAAACTCTGTACCCAGCTCTTTAGAACAGACTCCGAACCCTACCTTGTCATCTAGTTTGGGGCCGTCAGTGTATAAGCCTAAAATCCTTATATAACCTGGTATGTGGCTCTTCCAGTCCTGTCTGTCCGGGATATGAGTGAAGAAGTTTCTCTTAAAGGTTGAAGTTGGTGTCGTGTAGTCGACTTTTACTGTGGAACATACCATATGCTGATCGATTGTCCGAGGCAGATTGCCGAATTTTCAGCCATTTTCCTTCCCAGCAAATCTAGTGGAAACAGGTATAGGATAACCCCCAAACCCTTGGTAGGGGTTGAGCGAAGGGCACCCGTGATACACACCATTGCCATTCTCTGGACTTTTGTCAACATACTTCAGTAAGTGGATTTTCCAGTACTGGCCACCAAACAACAATGTTGTAAAGCAATATCCCGCGGACAACACTTGTATATATCTAGAAAACTATTCCCTGGGATAGACTATAGGGCCACTGTGGCTCTACCGATCCTATCCATAGTGTTGGACTTGAAATTAAGCTTTCTGTCGAGAATCATACCTAGATATCTTTCACTATCCTTGAGGCAAACTTCTCTACCACATATAGACAAGGGCTGTATATACAGAACCTTCTGCTTCCTGGTAAGAGTACGAACTCGGGTTTCTCTGGATTTACACCCAGTCCAATCTCCGTGGCTCACTTAGAGAGTCTCGTGATTAACTTCGGGAGCACATCTCTACACGTGGATGGGTATTTTCCCTGCACTGCAATTGCTAGGTCGTCAGCATATGCTACAACTGTACTACCTGATTGCTCCAACTCCAGCAGAACACTCTTCAGTGCTAAAGAGGAGTGAAGATACGACTCCTCCTTGGGGTGTTCCTCTATTCACATTTCGATGTAAGGTTAAGGTGACTCAGGGACGAGGTTATGCACGTTCTCATAAGTAATTCATAGATCAAATTAATGATCCCCAGGTCAACACAAAGTGCCAATAGAGTCGTTTTTATCGATCATGGCAAGACGTTGTTAAACTCAACCTCTATATCGACAATGCGACAAGAGTGTATTCCTTTGTGTATAGAATAGATTTCTCAATGAAGCTCACTAGCGTGTGCCGAGGGGTTTGCGTAGATTTGCCCTTGTTGTAAGCGTGCTGTTGGCAGATATGAGTCAATAATCCTCTCCAGTACCTTCAGAAGGAAAGATGAGAAACTGGTTGGTCTAAAGTCCTTTGGACTAATATGAGATGTTTCCCCGCTTTCGGAATGAATACCACCTTGGATTTTCTCCATATAATTGGAAAATAGGATAGCATGATGCACATCTTTTCAGTAACCAGGGAGCCAAAATATGTAATCCTCTTTGTAACTCCACTATGTCGTCAGGGCCAAGGGATTTATAGGTCTTAAAACTTCCTATTTCGCAGGTTAGTGTTTTATATGTCAGGATATTTCCGCAACGTGCGAGGTGACGTGTTTGTTCCATGAGTTCGACATTATGATTCTTTTGTACCTTTCAGATATCCCAGAGAGGTGATAGTTGTGGAAAGGACTTTGCACAGTCTGGAAGTCTCAGTTACGTTTTCAATGCTTTCGGAGAATTGTCTCCAATGCCTTCTACATGAAGATCTTAACTCTTTCAAACTGCCTGCTAAGAGCTGCGGTGAGGCCATCGGTAAGATCGTCAACCTCAGCGGTATTAGCCTGTTCAGAGAGAGGAATGGTTTTCATAAAACCGTTCACATTTTATTTGTACTAGGTCCAATTTGTTCTACGAACGTTTCGTGGAATAAACAAAGTGCCAAAGTTCTGCTAGAAAGAAACCCCTATATATCGATGGCCGGAAAAGGAATGTTCACAAGACACCTTCCATCCTTTGATCAACTCAAAGGTATCCTGTGATGCAAAGGTGACATCAAGGACATCTTGTCTTTCTTTAGTAATAATGCCCTTGTTGCAAGTATAAAGGTTATTAGACAAAACGTAATGCAGAAGTGTCTCACCTCTATTATTTATGTTGATACTTTCCCAAATTGTGTGATGGGCATTGACATCCGCACAAAGAGCAAAATTCTTTTTTTCCTTCTCCGCCTCCTCAATTAACTCCCTCAGCAGAAGTGACGGGCGGGGTCCAGTATCTTCATAGGGCATATGATGATAACCAGATGCTTCCATTCTCCGTCTCCAGACTGGTAGCGGTAACATTTCCCTCGCGTCGTGCAACCAGCATGTGACACAGGAGAATCTCCACAGGCGAAACACCCAACAATTTATTCCGGAAGATGATTTTATCTACATGTCGTCTGTCGATGACCGCCATAGTGTCCTCTGTCGATGACCGCCATAGCACTTTATTAAACATTTTCGGTACGCGGTGATCGTAAACGTTTTCCTCACTTCATCGAGCCGGAGTCATCGCCACTCCGTGGACCGGTCAAATTACTTGTCCATTTAATTGATGCTATTTGATTCTCTGTGAGTTCTCCTGGATCGATCTTACCCAACATATCTAATCGGAACTATCAGCGTTTTTTCTTAAATTCAGTTGCAGGTCTGGATAAAAAAAAAGAGAAATCAAAAATCTACATTAAATAAAATGAGTGGGAGCAATGCTCCAAACTTGAATTTATTAAAAACTAATTTTGTAATCCACGATAGAAAACGAAAAAGTAGTGGCACGATGGAGAGTGCAAACAAACAAGCAAAGAGTAACTATTACTCAATTCTTGACATTGACGATGACTTTCAATGTGACGAAGGTCAGTTGAAAAAATTTAAAGATCACGTTCAAGTGAACAATGCTACAAACATTCAATGTGAGAGCAATGATAATATCTCGCGGGAGAGCAATTCTACAAACGGAGTAAAGTCTACACCATCGGGTAGTAAACAAACAAGTGAACAAAAAACTGACAATAATGAAAACAAAAAACAGAAAATACCACCAATTCACGTATTCGATATAAAGTCAGACGAGCTCATAAACTTTGTAAAGAATTGCTTAAAAGTTGAAGACTTTCAAATAAGAGAGAATAATTATACAGAAAGGAAAAAAGTGACATTATATTTAAAAACAATCGAAAACTATGTACGTGTTAAAGTACATCTAAAAAAAAACCAACGCAAGATTTTTTACATTCACCCCAAAAAATGCGAAAACAAAATCATTTCTACTGAAAGGTCTTTCAGCTGATACCAACGTAGAAGATATTGCTAATGATCTACAAAAATATGAAAATGACAATCTTAAGATTATTAAAGTTAGTAATTTTACTACACCAAAATCAACAAAAGAGGGACAGAAACTCCCTATATTCATTGTACAGATATCCAGTGAAAGCAATGTCAAACATTTAAAATCTGTTCGAGGTTTACTTTACCGATGTGTCCGGTGGGAAGCTATAAGAAAAGCAGAAATTCCACAGTGTCGAAACTGCCAAAGTTTTTTTCATAGCGCTGCAAATTGTTTTTTGGAGCGGCGTTGTGTAAAATGCGACAAATCCCATGATCCGGGTAAATGCAGCATACTTAATACGAATTCAGAGGAACGCGATAAGTTATTTTGTGTTTTATGCAAAAAATATGGGCATCCTGCTTCTTACCGAGGATGTGAGATGTATAAAAAACTACAAGAAAAGCTTAAAAATAGACAACAACAAATATCACAACGTAAAGAACAAAAATATATAAAAGTTAACAATAATTTAACTTTTGCTAATGCACTAAAAGATAATAACAACATAGCATATAACCCTAATAATGCTATAGATAACAACGTATTTACTGAACTTCAAAATTCCATTTATAATTTATCAAATCAATTAATTAACATTCACAAACAAATGCAAATGCAGGCATCAAGAATTGATGCATTGTATAGAATTCTGGAGCCGTAAATTCAATCCAATTAACGGATGTGAAATAATTTCAAAAACTTTAAACATTGTGCATGTAAATGTAAACTCATTAGTCAGAATAAATAGAAGATACGATTTACAACTATTTGTTGATAGGTACAACCCAGATATAGTGCTTCTTAACGAGACTAAGCTTAATAAGAAACATAAAATTAACTTCAATAACTATATATTTATAAGAAAGGATAGGACTGGTGATAATAAAGGAGGAGGTACAGGAATACTGATTAAAAAAGAATTAAAATTCAAAGAATGCAATGATGAACAGCTAAACAGCTTGAAATATCTAGAAACATGTGTAATAAAAGTTCCACTAGGTACAAATAAATGGATCTATATTATTTCCGTATATTATCCATCGGGAAATAACAACGCATTTTTTAAAGTTGAAATTAAACGTCTTTTCGAAACACTGGAGTTGGACGACGAAAACAATTTTTACATAATAGTTGGCGATATAAATAGTAAGCACACAAATTGGGGAAATTCAATTAACAATCCAAAAGGAGTTATGTTAAATGATTGGATAAACGAAAATGAATTTAAATATAGATGCAAACTGTATGCGTCTGAATATCCGTCGTATCCTAGATGTGGTTCGTTTTTGGACGTATGTTTAGCCGACGAAAGAATATTTATAGAAAAACAAAACGATTTCATTAATTGCTTGAGGACACTTGACTACGACAGCGACCACAATGCCCTACAGTTTAAAATTGCGCAAAACTCTCAAATGAAACCCTTTGATTTTTTAAGAGCGGAAAAAAACATTATTTTGAACTTTAAGAAAACTAACTTGAAAAAACTCGCTGGCAATATAATAAATTCTCTACGCAGAGATCCACTTATACCAAACAATAGAAATCTCTCAAATGACGAAATTGATTATCATCTTCAAAGAATCGAAAACTTGATCATAGACGCTATTGGGAAAAGTGTACCACAATTTAAGGAAAGTGACCATTATCAACGCATTGTTACACCTATAATTAGGAAACTCCAATCGGAAAAAAGCGGAATAGTTACTGCCATAAAAAAACACAATAGAATGGAAAGAACTCTTCCGATTAACGAATTACAGTTTCTGAAAAACAAACTCAAACTCCTTAGAAATTTGTTAGTAGATAACTTTATTGTATCATTAAATGATGTAAGTAGGAAAAAACTCAGAAAAATAGCAAATAAAGACCCAGAAAATTTATTTTTTGAAGTCAAAAAACAATTTAGAAATAAAAACTCTATGAACCTAGATTTACTTAAAATTTCTTCCGACAAAGTAAATTTACTTAATAGAGTTAACATAAATCCGCAGACGCTAAGAAAAGACGTGAATTCGGATAAATATATAATATCAGAAAATGTCCATATACTGGAAGTCATTGGGGCATATTTAGAATCTGTATATGCTGCTAAAGATACAGACACATCTAACAGCGTCCAAAAGAAAGTTCTTGATCATTTCGCCTCGTTTTTGGAATCGAAAACCAGGTATGAAAATAATCTAAACTGCCTGATACAATTCAATGGGAATGCTAAGGCTAATGAGTTAAATGTTGCAGACGCTGCCGACATATTTATTACTCGGAGTGATATTACAACAATTTTCGATAAACTCAAACCTAAACTGTCGTCTGGTGTTGATAATATACCAAATTATATTCTGAAAAAAAGTCCACCTCTTTTGATATTTGAATATTTGACACTGTTCAATAATATGATTAACAACGCTTATTTCCCAAATTCGTGGAAAATTGCGAGGTTATTATTTTACCCAAAAAGGGTAAAGACAGCACAAATCCTGAAAACTTGCGAGCTATTAGTTTGCTCCCAAATATAAGCAAGGTTTTTGAAGTATGTACTAATAACTATATAAATCATTTGTGTGAAGAGAGAAATATAAATTGTGACCAACAATTTGGATTCAAGTTTAAACACTCCACAGTTCACGCAATAAACTTGCTTGTTTCAAATGTGAACTGGAATCTCAATAAAAATTTATGCACTGGGGCATGTCTCATAGACTTTGAAAAAGCATTCGATAATGTTTGGATAGCTGCAATAATCTGTAAGCTATTAACATATAACTTTCCATTTCATTTTGTTTCGCTTTTATATAATATGTTAAACAACAAGCAATTTTTTGTGTGTGGTAAAAATAATTGTAGGTCAGGAATTTTTAAAATGCATAATGGGCTTCAACAGGGAACTGTGAACGCTCCAATTCTTTTTAATATATTCATCCATGAACTTCTTATGAGTGTCGACAACATAATAGGATTTGCAGATGATATTATAATATATCATGCTAATAATAAAATTGAATTAATCAACAAAAATTTGCAGAACTCATTTAATATTGTGGAAAAATATGCCTACGACTGGAAGATGAAAATTAATATTGATAAATGCGAGTCAATTTTATTCAGACCACCAGTGAATAAATGCAACTATAATGTGAGAACTAACTGGAAGAATTTTGGAATCAAATCTCGTTTAAGAGACAAAGAAATTCCCACTAAAAATGAGGTTAGTTATCTAGGTATTTACCTAGATAAATTCTTATATTTTCATCAACACGTCAAAAAACAGATAGAAAAAGCAAGGAAAGCTTTTCATATGCATAGTAATTTGTTCTATTCAAAATTCGTCCACAAAGATGTAAAGCTTTTATTATATAAAATATTAGTTCGAACACTTCTAACACACGGATGTGCAATTTGGTTCAATATTTCGCCATCATACATGGAGAAAATTCGCAAGTTTGAGAGAAAATGTATACGATCCTGTACCTCGACTTTTAGATCACCGCACAGTAATTTTACAAAATATGTATCAAATAAAAGGCTGTATATCTATGCAAGCATAGATAGAATAGATAATTACATAATAAATATTATAAGAAATCATATTATAAAATGCATGGGAAACACTTGTAATAATCTTATAATGGCACCATATTACGCGGAGGATGCATATATTGAAAAAACCTTAGAATCTGGTTACGTACCGCCGGAAGCCTTTCTTTATTTAGATAAAAGTGGATGCATGCAGAACAGTCTGGGTGTTCCCATTTTTTATCATTTATATAGAAGGGCTACCGACAAATCATTTGATAGAATGTCAGTTGCAAACAATGATACAAGATTTGATACAAGTACACCCGATATTCAAATGAAAAAGAACATTTATTGGTGGATTCCAAATTAGCTTTATTTTTAAATATTGGACGTTGTTTTTTATTTAAGTAAAATACTAAGGTGATGTTTTTGTTTATATTTTTTCATCACAAACAAAATATTGTATTATACTCCCTGTATATATCTTAAGATAAGTTTTTCTAAAGAACGCTATATAATCTCTATTATGCTTGAGAGTCCGATCACGGAACAGTGCATACCAAATTTGTTATTAATATCTATTTGTTTATTTGTAGTCTTAGTTTATAAAATGAATTGAATATAATAAATAAACGATTGAAAAAAAAAAAAAAAAAAAAAAAAATTCAGGCCTGTAGTGTCTTTTAGATTTTTTGTTTTTCCTATCATTGTTCATTAGAATACAATTGTCTTTATCGTTTGTTGCGTTGTTGTCTTCGTTATTGTTACTAGAATTAATTTTCGGTCCCACGAGTGTAGAGAATTTGAGGTCAAACGCACCATAGCCCCCAGTACGAGTAGTACGGAAAGATCTTGACCGACGGCTTGTTACTCCTTGAGGCGCCCAGGTATAACTGAGGTACCACTAAAATACGCGTGACACACCGGATTGGGGGGAGTTAGTTTCAAGTAGAACCACTACTGTGATAAATAGCCGGGGCAGACGCTTCTGGATTTAAACTAAACCGGTGAACCACGGAGACGTCACTCTCCTGATTTCACTTCCCCTGGGAATGCCCCCAGTGGAAGATACTCAATAAATTACTGCATCCTTTCGTCATGTTGCAGAATCCTTTTCAGACATTTGTACCCTTTATTGACTGCCCTCAGAATATACCGCTCTTGGTCGGGGACTGCTTATTCTCCCAGCTAGCTAGATATGTGTAGGCCATCCAGCTATCCGCCACCTGCTAACTCAAATAGTAAAACAATCTTAATAAAATATCTGGCGCTTTAAATTTTTAGAAAATTTTTAGTCGAAAATTGTTTATTTTGCAATTTTTCCTGAAAGGGCTAAAGGAGTGATGGAAATTTAAGATAGAGGATTTTACCCAATTGATAACTATTAGTGAAATGTCTTCCACAATATATTAGTAAAACGTTTTGACCTCTGCTCAATTTTCTTGACCTTGTTTAAAAAAATAACTAAAAGGACACTCAATTAATTATAAGTAATCCACAAATTTTTTAGAGAATAACTCATTTTATTTGCAAAAGAAATATCTTTACGGTCGGGAGTTATACGATACTGGATATTTTCATAATTTTTCCATCAAGTTTTGCAGTGAAAAATATTTTTTAAGTTGCTCCGGAAGGAACACTGATCATTAGGGTGGGTAATTTTTTTGCCGACCAAGAGTATAACAGTAACGTAATCTACGGCAAATTTTATGAAAATGTTCCCAAAAAACCATGGTTATAAAATTAAAATCGAGACGCGATTTTTCACTTGAAAATTTCTATACATATTAGCGTAAAAATTCTACACAAAAGCCATCCTTTTGAAACTTTATACTGTTCGATTTTGATGAAATTTCACACATATATTCTAGTCGTTGCTACCTTAGTCCCCCACAGTTCATGTTTCATAGCTGTGTAAAGTTGGTCATCTGCAGCATTAATGTTAGAAAAACTTTTGAATGTTGTCTGTTCTAAATACCAACTCTGAGAAATTATATAAATTTGTTCTCACATGAGAGCGACATCTACCGTTGTAGATTTATTTATCACCGTCTGATTGTGAACCATGCTACACGAAATTTATCGGTTCTAATACCTGCACTATCGACACATCAAATGCAAAAAATGATTTCTCGTACACTGGCGACATCTGCCATTCAGTAGTAATTCGAGCGTAGGGTTGGTAACCATGAAATGTGAAGCGGTTGGGTTGTTGACTGTACTAGCACACTTAACCCGTTAAGATAAATCGGTTAATTACCCGTTTGCATCAAACTTGGTTTTTTGGTTGGAGTTTTTGCTGATAGCTGCGGTAAGGCAGTGGTGATTACTGAAGGTAAAGCAGGTCCCGTTAAAGAGTTACCAGATATAAAAACTGACCTCAAAATCCTGTCTTGTACATTTAAACAATTCTGTCTTGTACATTTAAACAAGACAGAATTTTTTAACATTTTTATTATTCAATTTTTTTTATGTACAGTTAAATTATAAAACAAATTCTTCAAAAATAATTTTTGAAATATGTAAATGGGAAAGAATGATTTTCGTTGTTAACACGCTGTCTGTGTGACTATCCAAACATGTAGAGGGCTTGCTGCTAGCAGCTATCTAACTAACCGTGTAAGCATAACTTCTCGTTGCACACTTTGAACATAGAAACGGTGTAAGAGTGAAACACAGTAACGCTGATTGATGGTCACGACCTACTCTTTAACTTTCATTTGCTACGACTAGAATCCAGCGAAGACACAAGAAGGAGACCCTACTTTTGCGAAAATTATTTGAGCATTGCGCCTAGTGGAATAGCGTAAAATTACTGAATAGTTGCCTGTACCATGTGTGTGCCTGTAGTTAATTGTGGTCTGCCGCGAAACTTAATTCCATTCATAGACATCTTGGTATAACCAGAACTATAAACAAGCTAAAGATACGATTATGTTGCATTAGTTGTCTGTCCACGCAATTGGATAAGGATTTTTACTCAACGCATGGTCACACTTTGAGAACGCGAAGATGTCGTGGCCAAATGCGACAATATAATTCAGGAATATCTTCAACTATCGGTGCAAATAGAATGATTCACGGAAAGAGAAATTTAATGAAACTCTCCCATTTTAAAGAAATCGTAGGATCATTGTGCTTTCGGTTTGCATTATCAGTTTCGAAAATAGGAGAATGCAAAAAATATTTTTGAAAAGTGACAAACAAAACAAATATTAGAAAATATTAAAGAATAGATAGAAAAATTGTGAACAAAAATTAAAAATAAATAAATAAATGGTTTCCCATTACATCCCATGAAGGGACTGGGGAGAACTTCTCACAATCACTGAGCTGTGCGCTTTCCAGTTTTCACTCACTGATTGGGACCTACAGTTTTTCACCGATTCCGAACGGTAATTTGAGAAGCTTTTTCATGGCTAGATACTCGATAGTGTCGCCGTCACTATGCGAGGTGACCGCCGCCGAAAGAAAATTTGAAGGTGGTCAGAGCCGGGTTCGAACCCAGGATCTCATGTACAAGAGCCGCGCACACTAACCATTGCACCACCAACGGCCACTATTAAATCTTGAAAAAAAAAACTAAATAAAATTTTTCTTTAGGGTTGTTCGTTTCATTACAATTGCAGCGCTGATCGCAATAATTTTTTGAGAAAAGTCAAAAAAGTAGAAAAATCTAATAGAACTGTCAATATTTTTTCTCCAAAACGTTGTCTTCAAGTTTACACTATTGCATTCCAACTATATATTCCAATTATGTATGTCTCCAATAGTCTTGCACAACTGGCAGTTAAATATTATAAATTCCATACAAACTTGCGCCACAAATATCGAAGTATTTATGGAGTTCAGCTAGTCCTGCTCTGTAATACACAAAGGATTAGCTCCAATACTGCTGGCTCACTGGAAAGGACCCTATATGGTACTAGAATGAATTAATGATGTGGTCTACAAAATTCGGAAGAATCAGAGTCCAAGAGCTAAAATTAATGTCATGCATCTGGAAGGACTAGCCTCGTATGAAAATCGTGGAGTTACAAATGAAGTTATAAAGACCGTGTTCAAGCCAATCTCCTGTTGTTGCTGGCAGGAGAAGGTTAGCTATTCTACTTTTAAGCGCCCAGATGCAAATGTAATTGTAATCATTTCAATCAAGGCCCCAAAGTGAAAAATCCTGGAATACTTTATGATGCTTATGATGAGAATCGATATAAAATTCAAATTATTCTTATCGGTAGTGATGCTTAATAAGTCAGCATAATCAATCTAACATTAAGGTTTGGATGATTACCGTCATACATAATTCGAACTTAACAGAATTTAAAGTTTGTCACAAATGAAAGGATTAGATTGAAACAATCGTTATTGTTGTTGTAACAGATTTCCTGTTTCCACTCGTTCGTCCCTGGGTAAAAAACGGGTGGGTGATACAGCTGTTGCTGAGTTGACAATTCTTGGCCGAGTGAAACTCGGGTCGTTCCGGAGCATAGATCCGATTGTCGTGGGAACAATGAAGTGAAGTTAGGCAACTGAAAAATTTGTCACATAAAATTCGAACTAAACTGACCTAATAACCTAAAGTTTCCCCCTTCTTGCACATTCTTAGGATGAATTGACATAGAAAACCATGTGATCCTTACATTTTAGGTATAGCATGTGGTCAGAAAATTTTGTGTAAAATTTTACGAGAAATATTTCTGTGGAACATTTTAGCACTCTAGCTCCTCAATATATGGGCCTTTTATGCCCCTTTACTCCCTAAAATAGGGAGTAACGGGTTAAAATGTACAACAAAAATATTTCTCGTAAAATTCTACTATAAGTCCCTGAATTCACCAAAGTTCAAAACTCAACCTAAATGCCAGAAATATGTCAAAACTGGAAATGTCTGTTATGGGTTAATTTCTTACTTATTCCGAATTGGTGCTAAAATGTCTCAAAAACTGAATTTTAGGGGATGGTGTGTATGGAAAAAATATAACAAAGAATTTAGTCAGCTGATCAAAATCATTACAAAAATTGCAAAAGCAGCATCTATATGAGAAACCCGAAGTTACTTACTGGCCAATCCAATATTCCTTATAAGGATTGGCAAGGTTGAGCAGAAAACCTCGTTTCGGATGGTTTGACCGTGAACCAACAAAACCCAACAAAATCATTAGTTATATAAGAAAACCGAAGTTACTTTCTTGCCAATCCAATAGTCATTATAAGGATTGGCAAGGTGGATCAAAGAACCTCTTTTGACCGAGAACCAACAAAAACCGAGACTTGTACTGTAGCCACCATCAACAAAATGAGTAGTGAGGTGTTAAAATATACAAGATTCTCAACATTGAACGTCGAAATTTGCTGTGCATTGTTACTTCAGGTCAAGGTTCTTAAATGAGGTAAGGGTCCTTTAACTTAAAGGCATTTTACCTGCACTTAAAATCATTTCTCTCAAATACAAGTACGTTTATAACTTGAGAACGCAAATACGTAACTAACAAATTTGAAATAATACACAAAAAGATGTTATTTGCAAGACAACGTTTCCTGAGTTCGTGACTTTAAAAAAATGGTGTGTTGTAGAAGACATATCACATGACTTTAAAAAAAAAGAAGAAAAGTCACCATGTTAGAGGCACCACTTTATCCAAACCCCTCAGAATCGAACGCATCGTTTCCAAGTTACTTGTTATTTTGTGATTTTTGTCATATCCAACAATGTCCAAAAAGCTCTCAAGTATGAATTTTAATTTTGTCTAATTTGTTCGTTTTGCGACATGTTCTTAATTTTTACGATTATTTTCAACCTTTTTAGTTAGAACTGGCTCCGTCTGAGCCACTCTCGAGTTAAAATCTGGCTCGCGAGACTGTAACCGACAGATGGAACTTTTGGCAGGTATACCGGCTCGCGACCCGACAAGTTGACATTTGCGAGCCGGCTCGCAAGCTTGGAGCTGACATATTGAACTTTTGCTCCCAGCGAACCCTGGCTTAAATTAAGTACAATTATGAACTCGATTTTAGTATTTGGTGTCATTTTTATACGTATACGAATTTAATATCTTTTCGCCTATACAATTTTTTTTCAGGACTTTCTGAAGTAAATTGTAATGAAGAAAATTTGTTCTTTAGTTTGAGTCCAAACTTTATGGTCGCGTGCTCTAGTTCAGTATAATTTCATCAGATGTAGTTCAACTTCATAAGTTTAAGTACAAATGGAGTACAATTGAGTCAGATATTGAACACAAAGGGCTCTATTACACGATGCCATTTCTGGCGGGCATATTTTGCAGTTCTCTTTTAAAGTTGCTACGTAATTCATCGAGCTATTACACGCTGAATTTTTTCAATTCCGAATTATTGAATTATTACAAAAGTAATAAGCATGAAATGTCACAATCAAGACAAGAACGGAAACTACACAAAGAGAAATTGAAAAAAAATTCTCCGAAACACAATGCCAAAGCATTTCATGGCAGTTTTTCCTCCTCTCTTACTTCTCTACACCTCTTGCCTATCGAACGAAATATTCAAGAATTTTCTTGCGGGGATAAATTCATCGTGTAATAGTGCTCAAATTTAGAAAGTATTTTTTCTGAGTATATGCTGGCAAAGAAACTTACTCACTCTACTTGCGAGCACCTATGCCTGAAAAGGAAAATGATATTAGAGGAAACAATAATTAAATACTTGTTAGTGAAGTCCTTAAGAACATCTTTGAAAAGGGGTGTAAAAAACAGTTATATAATTAACGATGATGTCCATATAGAACTATGGACATGGCCTGCGTATGTCTGTATATGTATCCTGGACTCCTTTCAACCTGTACTGACACAGTCTGGTTACATGGACGAACTCTAGTAGTATCAATCAGTTACTACAGACGTCGTAAATTTGAATAATGCGCTTAGCGAAGATTTTTGCTATGTATCAGCACGTCTATTCGTCGATGCAGACGGAAGAGGGATTGTGACTCACTTTACATTGCCTTTCTACCAGTTTTTATATAAAAACCGTGTATATATGTATGTGTTTGGAACATTGTTATCATGAATTGAAGATCAGCTTCTTTTTTGTTTCTCTGTTTGTCTATCACGATTTTGTTTTTAGCAGTTTTCAAAAAACAAAGCCAAATTTGGGTCATATATGATATAACATATTGATCATTGTGTCTCCAACATGTAATATTGAATAGCAAACACACTGTGTTTTTGTACACAAGTATACTATATTTGCATCAAGCTACACGCACGTTATATTTGCATCCAAACAGCAAAAAAGACAGATTTTTGAGCGTGTACGAGAATGTTAGCATTGGATTCTACGTTTAAAAGCACTGACGCTAATTGTCATTCCTGACTGAGCATCAATAGAAACTAAATAGATTAAGAACAAAATGTAGAATAAGCACTTATGACGACGAGCTTTTATTATTTGATATCTACTGCTACTGACCAGTGCTTACTGCAAATGTTGATCTCATTTCGTAAGTTAAAATATTTCCGGCAGTTGTCCTCATGTTTGTAGAGGTACGAGTTCATTTAGTAATGATTTAAGAATCTTTAACGGTATTCTTTGAAAAAATATACTGACTCTAATTTGGTTACAGGACCATAAATGTGAATTTGCGGAATATGTAACATATAACATGCAATTTTAATTAGTTGAATATGTAACAGTAAGCCATGACAAAGTCATGACTTCAAAAACTTCAGTTAAACAAAAAAAAATACAAGTGTTAAGTTTCCAGCGAACCAGACCACACCTGGCTTTAATCCTTAGCTTCCATTACCAAAGAAATGTCAATCGACCGCTAAATTCTCATATAACCCTGACCCATCCACAACACAAGGGGACTCATACAATTTGAGGTGAATCACGTGTCATGAAAATATGATTCCTTCAAAGCCACCACTGTGAAAGGATACAAACAAAAATGATGTGAAACCAAAAATGCCACCCAACAAACATGTAAACATAAAAAAGAGTAACTAACTCACAGTTTTGAATAACAAAACTTTGACACTGTCATTATTTCCTTTGCAAAAGTGAAATTTTTTCATTATGAAAATTGTTACTTCTGGGTGAAAGAAAGAGCTGATGATGATAATGATTGAGCGTGTGTGGTGTGTACACAACGTGTTGATTGTCTTCCGATTACTGATATTGTAAAACATGTCTTTAACATCCTTTATTTTTGACAGCGATAACATCTACACTCCCCCAACCCATCGGCGATTGCTCTATACCATGTACATATCTACAGACCCTAACGCTTTGCTTTTCAATTCAAGCAACTGCTGAAGATTAAAGAAAAAGTCAATCAGTCTCTAAAGGATTTTTGTGTTTTTGAATGATTCACGGAGGAAAAATAAAGAAATTTAAATTACATGTAAATCCTTGTAGATGTTATCCGTGTTCTTAGCATTAACGCCCTTCCGTTTGCTTTAGCTTACCTTCCTTTTCAATCTTTCTACCACCCTCCCCCCTAACTCCTCTTCCTTCCAGTTGTGTGTGTGTTTATAATTTGTCGATTGAAACAACAGTTGCAAGTTTATCATCCACCGTCGACCTCCGCTCCCACGGGGTTGCATACTCACTTTTACTTATCCTGTATCTACACGCTTTCTGTGATTGTGAGAGCAACTTGGCTTAAAGTTGAAGCGCCGTCGTCCTCGTCGTCGACACTTCTTGCAGTAGAGTAATTCTAAAGAAGTGCGTTAAGGCAATGAAAGAAGCTGCTAATGTTATTGGCGTCAAAGCTTGGTGGATTTATTACGTTGCCTTAAGTTGTGTTCGTTCTGGTCATGTACGAGGGTGACTTGCCTAAATGGTAGTTAACAACCATTGCAGTCAAAGAAAATGAAACATTTCCCAAGTTGAATTTAAAATT
Organism: Phaonia tiefii; assembly: GCA_963931995.1. Classification (NCBI taxonomy): domain Eukaryota; kingdom Metazoa; phylum Arthropoda; class Insecta; order Diptera; family Muscidae; genus Phaonia; species Phaonia tiefii. The sequence continues at coordinate 195,372,991 of OZ008371.1, forward strand.
TCCTCAAATTTCGCTCAAAAAATTTATTTAATTTTGGGGTCAGTATCTAGTTATAATTACGTAGGGAATTTAAAAAAATCTGTATTTTTTGTCGTGTGGATGCAAATATAAAGTGTTTGTAACTTGTCGCAAATATGGTATACTTGTGGAGTACATGTTGCAGACACAATGATTGGTAGGTTATAATATATGTTATTGTGACTCAAATGTGGCTTTGTTTGTTGAAAACTGGTTAAACCAAAAACGTGACAGACAACAAAGAAAAAAAAATACGCAGCAGATCTTGAATTCATGAAAACAATGTAACAAATGGTCCTGCAATATGTTGCTGTAACAGCTTTTATGAATTCGCTTCAATGCCTATTAAATGCAGTTAAGATCTCTAAGAGAAATAGATAGCAGTACCTTATGAGGCTTTAGACAGGGCCTAAATATAACAATAAAGACGGTGAGAGACGGTGTCAGGATTATCGAGAAACCAAGAACTTGAACTTGTATAAATAGTAGATATGGTTAAAACTTTGAGTTAGTCTGTGATTAAATGGTTAAAGATACAGTTCGTCGGCAATAGTCATATGAGTATCAAGTATAGATTTATTGTTAAGTGTGAAGAAAAATAAAGAAAATGATTATACCTATCGTAACACAAAAATAACCTTAGTTTATTAACGGGAAATAAAACAACGCTAAAACGGACGATAAGAGAATTTGTTACTGATGTGCAACAAAAAAGTCGTACGGTGGATTCATTAGTGATGCCTTTCCAGTAAGGATTTTATGACACATCAAACGCTCATGGTATATTTTTTCAGAATAGTTTAACATTTCAACATGGAAAAACCCATCACAGAATTTCAGCTGTCTCATGAACATTTTGAAGAAAACCAACTGTTTTCAACCAAGATTTTGTTTAGCGATGAGGCTCATTTCGTCATTACGTCAGTAAGCAAAAATACTGCATTTGTGCCACAGAGTAACTCGAAAGGTGCAAGAGCTGAAATGACGTCTAATTCATGTGACATCAAACGTATATACTTTTTCCTCTGGGATACGTTAAGATCAAAATATACATGAGCAAGCGGGCTACTATTGAGGAGCTGGAAGCCAACGTTGTTGAAGAAGATGCTTCATACACATAGAAACGATCGTCCAGTGAATTGAGTTCGAATTCCACCCGCAGCATTTATATGTTTTTATTAACCGAAAAAATCTACATCTGTTAGCTTAAAAGGAATTCTAACTTTTTACATATAACTCGGATCAAAGACAACTAAAATTGAGAAATCATATAGAAGGGTCAGACAAAAAAACAGACTACAAACTACGATAAGTACAGTTGCGTTCTATGGCCCATCAAGAGCATTACAATATGGGGATAAATTGTTTCTCCAACCGGCTCGATCTTCAGCTTGTCTCCTCCAGTTGGTAACACCAAGCTCTCGATGTCCTTCGAGTAAGTCTTCGAATACCTTTTGTACTAGTTCATTCCAATCCATTCACTAGCCATCGTAAACGCGCTATTTGGATTCGCATATCTAACTATAGATTATACAGTTCGTGGTTCATCCGTCGTCGATACTCGACGTTTTCTATTACAAGACCCAATATTTATCGGAGTATTTTTCTCTAGAAGACTCCAAGTGATGTTTGAACAGCATACGATATGACCCAGGATTCTGCGCCATAAAGAGACAGAGGTTGTATGATAGTCTGATATAGTTGGATCTTTGTTTCTCGAGAGACGGTTTTATCTCTGAAGTGATTACTTAGCCCGAAATAACACCAGTTTGAAAGCACAATTCTCCGTTTGATTTGCAGGCTGGCGTTATTGCTTCCATTCACGGCAGATCCGGTGTAAATAAATTCGTCCACTACCTCGAAAATATCGAGTGGATGTTCTGTTTGTCGAAACCTTTAATTTTATCTTGTCCTCGTTTACTGCCAAACTTGCTTTTGCTGATTTCTTCGCAATTCTCGAAAATAATGCAGTAACTTCTCGCAGATATCGCCCAATGATGTCTAAATCATCAGCATATGCGAGCAGCATGTAACTTTTGCTGCTGATAGTTGTATTCGTGTTGACTGCAATTTTTTCCACAATGATCCCAATTAATATGTTGAAGAGATCGCATGATAGGGCGTCCCCCTGCCTGAGGCATCGCCTCGTACTAAATGGTTCGGTGAGATATTTACCATTCTTTATTGAGGATTTCGTGTCAGTTAGTCTCATTCTACAAAGACGTGTCAGCTTAGCAGAAATACCAAGCTCCGACATAGTTTGGTGCAGTTTTCCCTGTATATGGCTATCGAAAGCAGCTTTATAATCCACAAAAAGATGGTAGGTATGAATGTGTTTCTCGTGGCCTTCTCCAGGAATTGTCGCAATTTGAATATCTGGTCGATAGTAGAATATCCAGGCTTAAAGCCACATTTATAAAGTCCAATCAGGTCTGCAATAAACGGCTTTAATATTTCGCACATTACGCTTGAGAGGACCTTGTATGCGCTAGATAAAAGGCTTATTCCACGATAGTTCGTACATATGCTCGGGTTGCCTTTTTTGAAAACAAGACAAAGTGTGCTAAGACTCTAATCGTCGGGCATGCTTCCGTCTAGGCAGATTTTGCTTTTGAGCTGATGCGTGAACCTTTCAAACTCATCGACCCCAGCCTTAAATAGCTCAGCCGGTAGTCCATCAGCACCAACGGCTTTGTTGACATTAAGCCGGGAAATTCCCGTTCTAACTTCGCTTTGGCCATCGTCGTGTATTTGTTCAGCACCCTCATCTATATTGAAGTCTCCTGGGACAAGTAAAGCAGAGAAGAGTTCTCTCCATATTTCCAACAAACTTTGAGCTTGTCGCAAATATAGTATACTTGTGACCAAACACATTGTGATTGCTATTCAATATTACATGTTTTCGACACAATGATTAATATGATATAAAGTATGTGATTGTGATCCAAAAAACGAGAATGTTCTCAGCCTAAGTTAATGTAATTACAAATGCATAACTCAGCTTTTGCATCATTCTTTCAGTAAATGAATTATTAATATTCCTCAATGCGTGTGTAAATGAATTGCATGTCTCTTATGTTGACTGATCTGTTGCGATTTAGTTTCACGCATCCAGTCAGACGAGACGAGAAACAGACGAGTGCTTCGACATAAGCATATGGATGTTTGGGATGAAACACGCATACACCTTTGCAAGTGAACATTCTAATGTTTGCATTTAAATATAAATGAGTTTAGGACTTCCAAATATATGAATATGAATATATGGAGGGACGTGTTTTTCAGCGTGTACATTTGTGTATGTTTTTTTGTAAGCTTTTAGCACATTTCTGTAAAGTGCATATTTTCCCATTATATCCCATGAAGCAACAGGGGAGCGCTTCTCACATTCAGTGAGTTGTGCGATTTCTATTTTTACACTCACATTGTGTTTAAAACAGGTTCCGAACGGTTTTTGAGAAGCTTTTCCATAGCCAGTTACTCGATAGTGTCACCGTCACTAAGCGAGGTGACCGTTTTCAAAGGAAATGTAAGGTGGTCAGAGCAGGGATCGAACCCACGTTTGTCTCTACAAGAGTCGCGAACACTAACCATTGAGTCACGTGACGTGTTACCCTCACTATAATTCCATCACAGAGTAGGTTGCCGATCCGGACACATAAGAAATTTCACTTCAAAACTCTACTGCTTTATCATACGCCTCTCATTGAAAACAATTATGTTTATTTTGGGTTATTGGTTTGTATTCGCATCTTATGATGTCTTAATGTCAGTAGAAACCCCAAGCAAAGCAACATTTGTAACTTTGCCCGCAACAACAACAACAACAACATAGTATACCACAAAAGAAAGTTTCAACATCCCAAGTTCCTTTACAGAGAGGCAAATGCAAAAAGTCTTAAAACCAGAGAATACCTACGTACATACATAAATACAAAGCAACATCCACATGCCTTATTATAGGTTTCGGCTTTATCCAAGCGAGAGCGACACGTGGCAGCAACACCATGTCAGTCCGTCTGTCAGCATCTCATGCTAAGTTTACATCAAATTTCACAGTCGGCAAAGTCTCATGGTACCACCGTCAGAGGAGGCAGCATCAAACCTCGTCGATAACCCATTCTTCAATTACCCTTTCACACAGTTATAACAATTTGATCTCTACTACATGTTATCTTAGAGTATGTGTTTAGGTGTGGATGTGTTGGTTGGTTGGTCTGCTGTATGGGGAGTCATTTGTTCACATTATCGTAATCGCATCCTAATTGCAAGAAAATTACTCCCACGTGCTTGTTTTGTAACCTGATCATCATTGTCCTCATCATCAAAAGGCTTTCATGTACGAAGGAAAGGGACATGTTTTAATATCACTCCAACAATCGCAACTTGGTTACTTGGTCTTGGATGTTTGTACATATGCATGCGTGTGTTTGACGGTAAGTCTTGTTAGCAATCAGCTTGAAAGATGAGGATTTCTTTGGGGCTTTCTTATTATATGTACATACATCCGGAGATTCAAGTATGCATACATGGTACGAGTACTTTTAATACCAATAGTTCTTCTAATTCCTCATATCGGATATTGGAATGAGAATTGTCAAATTAAAGTACGATTATGATTTGCATCTCTGGATTGAAGGAGGCTTAAGGATTAAAAGCGTGTGCATCACGGAAGTAATATAGATAGTAATCAAAGTGGTGCTGTACAATTAAGAAACAGGTGTACAGACTCAAAGCTGGACTGCCATTATGTTCGACAGGACACTGTTCTCCTATAGCAGATCAAAGCCGATGTATCTCAAGGTGGCCTCATCAAGCTTCCGCGGTTATTCATTCACCTGATCATTCCAGCGGAGTCTAGGTCTTCCTTAGTGCCATTATGTACAGGAAATTAGAAAAGAGAATAGATATATTGTTTGTAGACATTATACTTTAATTTTTGTAAACTATAAGTGGTAGGAAAGACCTCAGTTGGAAATGAATTCCACATATGTGTTGCTCTGCTAAAGAATTCATTTTCTATTGTTTTTTTTTCGAACTGTCGCCAACTCTATACAAAACGGATGAACAATTCAGGGCATTCGAATATTTTGGCCGAATAATCTCGGCTGAGAGATGGCATTACTTATTTCCGAAGGACTCAGTCAATTAGTTCTTCAGAAGATCTGGAAGCTCCACCTCATATGTGTAAGTCGTATTCCAGGTTAGGCCATATGCACGTAGTGTAGACATTTATAAGATCAGATGAAGTGAAGTTCTTCTTGCACCGCTTTTAAAAACCCAAGCACTTGAATACTTCTTTCGATACTGAAAATATGTGGGTAGTCCAACGAACGTTGCCTTGTATTTTCATGCCCAGATTCTTCTAGATCTACATTGGATTAAAATTCTAGTTCTGAATTGGCGACAGTGTCAAGTCTATGGAGCATGTGTGCGTTAATAGATAATGTTGGGGTTTCCGCGTTAAAGTCAACTCTAGTCAATTTACCTACTCAGAAATGTTATTCAAAAAATAAGAAATACAAATCTTCCATTAGTTGTAGGACTTATGTGAAATGATTTGCCTATGATTCTAATTCAGTAACGCGTTCGTCACCAGCTTCCTATAGCGGACGTCGGTAAGACCAGGGCGTCGATCGAATGTATAGAAGTGGCATATGTCATCAGCGCCAGAGTATGTAGGACTTTGAGTTCTAACCAAAAGGTTATTTCTGATGATCAGGAATAGAGAAGGAGAGTTCAAAGCGTTCAAAGTATGCTCGTTGAACTACGACGATGTCGGGATATAGCTCGTGGTGCATACGATGTCAATACTCAACCTTATAAATTATAGGTATATATACCTTCCGATACTCACCGTTATCAATTCTAGGTCCATATACTTTCCGATACTGACAGTTATCAATTATAGGCCATAATACTTGTAAGAAGCTGTCCCCTATCCCTTCATGGGATGTAAGAGGAAACTATTTATTTATTTTAATACTTTCCGGAAATTTTTTCTCCCCAGTGCTATTTCGTCTGGTTGTGAGATGAGTTAGGATACTTCGACATAAATCATGGTTGGTGTATACAAGTCTGGTACAGCCGGATCTTTGTTTTTTTCGAGAATGGGTTTTATCTCTGATATGCTTGCTAAGCCCGAAATAGCACACCCATTCCCAAGTACAATTTCTTTGATCTCAAGTCTGACGAATTCGTTCACTATGCGAGACCTACTTCCACCAATTCCTTCTCTATTCTCGAAAACCGTCTCGAAATGTTCGATGGTTCAATTCGTGTTTACTGTAGCCTTTCTCTCTAGGCAAATTGTTTGGCAAGATCTTTACCACAGATCACTAAATCACTGAGGGTTTAACGTTCGCCAGTGTCATTCTGCGGGGAGGTATCTGCTTAGCAGGGATACCAAACTTAGATCATAAGTCCTGATATACTTTTCGTGGGGTTTTCCAAAATTTAGCGTATTGTACACGCTGAAAAATTTGTCGTTTTCGTTGTTTGAGTGCAAATATAACGTGTTTGTAGCTCGTCACAAATATATTATACTTGCACCCAACCACATTGTGTTTGCTATTCAATGTAACATGTTTTGGACTCAATAATTAATAGGTTAAAATATATGTATTTGTGACCCAAATGTTTTTTTTTGTTGTTGTAGAAAACTGCTGAAAATAAAAAACGTGGCAGACACTAAAGAATAAACGCAGCTGATCTTCAATTCACGGAAACAATGCTTGCAAACATGTACATGGTTCCTGCAATATGTTGCTGGGGCCTTTATTTTCCAGCGTGTATGCATATATCGTGGCGCTTGTGAATTTTCCAGATTTAAAGCAATACTCGGGTCGCATTTTTTGAATATTTGGCACGGAATGAGAATGCAATCGCCGGTTGCTCATTCGTTTTGAAGTTGGGAAATTCTGACACCGTTTTGCTTAGAAGGGGGCAATTTAAGTTGGAAACATATAATAAATATACAGGATGGATCAAAAGAAAGTTTCTATTTTGTAGGTCGATAAAATAAAAATAAGATGTCTTTACAAAAAATGTTTATCAAATTACAAAAGTACAGTATTTGGGAATTTATTTCTTATAACTAATATCGTCTAAATGTAAACCTTCGCATTCACGGCATTCATTTAATTGAACGGTAAAATTTCCCTTGAAGGCTTGGCAGGTCCTTGGCCACCCAGATTTAGGCTTCTGTAGTGTTGAACCGATCTATTCCAATTTGTTGTCCCATTTTCGAATACGAGGGTTGCTTGGCGCATCATTCAATTGACGTAAACCTCGAATACTGCAGAATCTTCTTCGCGCTATAGTCGCTGAATCAACGCAAGCACGCGCGTTCTCCCTACTGACGTCCCTCAGATTCAATGCGTTCACGCAGTCAGCTAAACAAATGTAAACTTTCTTTTGAGACACAATGTACTATCTCTTTTGCGTCCTTAATCATGAATTACTTAACAAACTTCTAATCTTTCTCTTTCGGAAATTGTATTATAATCTCATTGATGTTTCTATACAAGTAAATTAAGAGATAGTTTTTTGAATACAGTCAAATACTGGTTTAAACTAAAAATGCTGTGTTTGAGATCAGCTCTATTTTATATTAACACATGATTAATTAATTGAAATTAGTCAAATAAACATAAGTTAATATTAAATTAGTAAACCATTTAACAAACTTTAACTCGCACCTCAAAAACTAACAATAAATGATTCAGTTCAGAAGAATTTATTTTGTGAAGACCAACATTCTATTGTCCATTATTACATACTTATCGATGTGCCAACAATAATCTAGACGTTCGAAATTTTGGATGTATGTTATGTCTATGGATTATATATTAGCTAAGAAACAATTTTTTGAAATCCGAGAAATTGTATTCTTAGAATCATCTAGGAGGAAGAAATTTCGAAATTTTCGAAAATTATAATTGGGGACGGTAGCATTGGTGATTTGTGCAATCACATACTGTGGAATCACATGACTCTGGAATCACATACAAACAGTTATAACTTAAAAGTTTATGAATCCAAATCAAAATATAGAATTTCCAATGTCTGAATTGATTTCCAATAATCTTTTCCCTGTCTGCAGTTGCAATTACAAAAACATTCGGTTGCTATAAGTAAATTCACAACAAATGCAGTTGCTGCAACTGAATAAATTGCGGAAGCTGCGTTAATAAATCAGTATGAATACCACATTCGGTCATTGGAACCAAAATTTTGAATAATTATTTTAATGTAACTTAAATAATAGAAATCAAATATGAAGATTAGGTTGTTACAACCAAATATTAATTGTAGCGACCTCATTTCGGTTTGTAATAAACGTAATTTTGTTGCACCAGACGGATTTTGGTTTGATGCAATCTCGATTTTGAGTCAATAGCGGCATTCATGCAAACGTGAAAGCCGAGAACTTTTGCTCAGCGCAAGTTTCCCTCGCACCGTTGCATGAGGCACCAGGTAAAGTTGCTCAGCGTAGTTGTGCTCAAAACCATATCAGCTGACCAAGATGGATACATAAGGTGGTAGCAGTAGCAATTGCATGTATTATGTATGTGTACTTTTTCTACTGTTCTAGTGCTAACACCTTATTTATCCATCCTAGTCAGATGACAACGAAATGTCAAAAGTTTAGACGTTTCTCCATCCCACGTTTGCGCAGCAAATTTGCCTCGAAAACTTTCCACTTTTGAGCAAGTCGCTTTGTATGGGGAATTTGTTTGGTTTGACGTTTGCTGTGAAAGTTTACGATGTTTTCGAGTTTACGAGGTTCTTTCGAGCTTTCATGAAGACCACTAATGTCTTTTAAAGCAGTCAGGCGGTCATCAAGTCCCTGGAATAAGTATTCCCGAATTCAACTTCTGCCCAGGACTGCGGCAGATCTCTTAACGAGATTGCCTAGCAGTGCGTTATTCACCTCATGCGGATGCCTGAGCACAGGGACATTTCGGCGAACTGCAGAGCGGAAGAGTTGCCCAGACTAGGGACTACCTTGCAGGTTCTATAGGAATTGGAACGTGTTGGCATGTTCCTACTGACTTGGAAGCATATTCTGCAAGAGCGCACTTATATGTCGGTGCAGGAGAGATGATAGTATACACTCAATATACATATATCTGGCGGATAGTGGATGGCAGCAGATCCATGAAGCTTGTGATTGGTAGATATACGGCGATACTAAAGGTCAGGGCAAATGACTTCTGTAGAAGCTGTAACGATGAGGAAGAGGAAGAATCCACTGAACATCTTCCTTGCACGTGTACAGCACTAGACAGCAGAAGGATGTCTACTATGAGATCCTGGGAGAAACATCACCGTAGTCAAGATCTTTAGGTTCTTTGAGCAATCTAAATGATTGGGCTGCCACCAACACCTAACCTAACCTAATCTCTTTTAAACAAATAGTTTTTTGAATGTACTACGAAACAAAATATTGTTTTAAAAATTACATTTGTAAAAACGACGGTGTGAAATTTTCAAGTATTTTCATTTAGTGGTTCCATTTTTGAGAGATAGCAAAAATAAAGTTTCCTGTGTTAATTAAAGTCTACCTATTATAAAGACTGTGACATTTTCAACTGCATACATTTTATGGTTTTATTTAAAGCGAACAAGTTTTAAATAATCACACGTATTTTTTTGGATTTTCAATTTTAGTATCGGTTTGAAAATCATAATAATAAGATAGGTCAATTATAAATACAACTTAATAAGACGTGTTTCTTACAAATACTGTTGAATAACATCTAGTTAGTGCGTTCTTTTAACAATCTAGTTCAGGGGACAATTTTTGGTATTTTCTAAAAATTAACTAAAAATGTATGACTGACAGGAAAAACAGGGAACATAAAATTTTTATATTGGTATTTTTTATATAGAAAATTATATTAATGTTATTGCAATGTGATCGTCGATGGTGCAGTGGCAAGCGCGCGCGACTCTTGTGCATAAGAACGTCAGTTCAAACCTTGCTAAGGCCTCTTTTAATTTCTTTTGGTGATGGTCACTTCTGTTAGGGATGGCGACACTATCAAGTAATTATCCATGAATAACACAGTGCAACACGAAAAAAAATAACCATATACGGACACCACTACGTGATAAAAGACTAAAAACAAAAAGACCCGTGTCTCCCAATTTTTCCCAAAGTCATGCACTTTTTTTTATGGGCCGCCAAAGATTTGGGGCCTCGGCATCATTTTCGTAAAAATGTGATCATTTTCTCAGGCTCATATCTTGCAAACCGTTGAGAATTTGATCTGAAAGGTGAAGTTTTTTAGATTTTATAAGTTCGCAATTTTTGTTCTTTATGACAAGAGCTACAACTTTGCCTCAGAGAGTAAATCGAAATTCTGAACGGTTTGCAAGATATGAGCCTGAAAAAATGATCACATTTTTACGAAAATGATACCGAGGCCCCAAATCTTTGGCAGCCCATAAAAAAAAAAGTGCATGACTTTGGGAAAAATTGGGAAACACGGGTCTTTTTTTTTAGTCTTTTATCACGTAGTGGTGTCCGTATATGGTTATTTTGCCATGACTTAAAAAATTACACACAGTGTAATAATATCAAGGCATAACCGTTCGGATTTGGTGGAACCCTACAGGTGCTCATCAGAATGTTTACAAATTGGAAATTTCACAGTTCTTAGATTACAAGAAGTCATCCCTACCTTTTCGTGGCATGCAATAAAAAGAATAATTTTAGTAGAAATTGATTAAAATTTCATATTACATATCTCGAAAAAAAGTTGCTAAAAAAGGGATCTGAAAGAGAGATTTCTTGTTACTGTGCCAAAAGAGGATTACAACTTTTTTTACAGAATTTAAAAAAAAACTTTAAATTTTTCACTCAGTTTGAAATTTATAAGTTTTTAATACAACGTGTATATGTTTACAGTTCAGTGAAAGGGCAAAATGAAATCAAATCAATTTAATTGAAATATCATTACAGATTTGAGTTACTGTTTTTGTTGGTTATTTTATTTTTGTTGGGCTGGTTTGTTTGTGGCATTATTTGTTGTTGTTGCTGGTGTCGTTGTGTATGTATTCCTCCTTTGAGTATACAAATATATACTGTAGTATAAATGACTAAATAGCATCACTTAAATGAATTTAACCACAAGTCAAATGAAAAGATACATAGTATAGTAGTTGATATACATACATGGCATACTATGTATACACATTAATGTTCCTGAATACGTACTATGTGTATACAGTCTGTATATATATGTATAAATGAATACATGGTACGATAGCTGTCAGATAAGTTATGTATATATATGTTGCCTACATACTATATACATATGAAAGTCCATGTAGAATGGGGGAACAATGAAGAAGAGGAAGAAAAACCCATATCGCTAACTTAAAAAAGATACTATATATACTTTTCTGTGTACCTTTGTGTGAACAAATGTTGTTAGTAACAAAAAAACAGATACAAAGTATTAATATCTTTCATGTACATATGTATAAACTGAATATACATTTACATACATATCCCGGATAGGGATGATAAATAAAATTCTCAAATTTATTCAAATTCATATAAAATTTGGTAACGGTAACAGAATTCCTAAGATAAGAAAATCAATGAAAATTTCAGTTGTGGCAAACGAATTGATAACAAATTCGGGGTTTGCAATCGAAATACATAATAAAAAGTTAGATTGATTCAACCAAAAGAATGAAAACTTTTTTACTTCCTACTAGCTAATAGATCAGTGTTTGTCTGCAATTAAAAAAAATTTAAACAAACGGGAGTAGGACTTTAACGTTGGCGGGCGATCGTTTCGAAGTTTATGACTATTCTAGTCAGCGCCTTAGCATTCTAGGCCAGGAACCGTCTTGTTCACATTGTTAGTAATTTCAGTTTTTTTGTTGAGATTTCTCTACTCTTTGTTGATGCAACGAAAATAATTCGAAATTCAGTTGCAACAACCGAACCAAGTATGAGACGATGTTGTTTTAACTAATTGTAAACTGAATTGAGGTTGCCTCAAGAGAATTCTGTACTGACTGAATTCTGTTGAGACAACCTCAATTCTGTTGTGGCAACCGCAATTAGGTGACAACAGCTGAATTTACGGTTGCTACAAAATCTTTTCCAATGACCTATTCTTTGCATGAATGAGAACACAGGTTATGTTTTTTCCGGCGAAGTCTCTAGACAATCGATGGCCGTCGGTGGTCTGGTGGTTATCGCCAGCGAATCTTATTTATGGGAACGAACGTACATTCTGTTTTGTTTCTTTCGTTGATGGCCACTTTGATAAAACGAATGTTACACTCAGTGATGCCAACTCTGCAGGAACGAAACGCCCCGTCGAACTACCGAAAAAGTGCTAAAACGCGCCAAATAACGAAAACAACTAGAAAGATCCCGAAAGTGCTAAAACGCGCTTAATAAATAAGTGATTTCCAATAGGGACCGGTAGATTTTGACAGTCCATGGTGGTTACGTTGTTTTATCTATTGTTAGTTCCTGTTATTTGTTTTTCAGACAATAGAGACAAATCAACATTGCAAGTTACATACAGCGCCGAGCAATACGTGCGAATAATAAAACTTTATTATCAAACAACACACCCCCTTGTGCCAACGACACTCATTTTTGAATCAACCGATACATTAACAAACATTGCCGGATTTAGGACGATACCAGTCATTACAAATTGGTTTGGTCTGGCTTGTGGTCCGGAGGCATCATAGCTCAATACTTGTAAGACGACGATGATGGCATTACTATCACCGTCAAATGAGAGCGCTACCGATCACTACATGTGATTCCAACAGGATGTCGCTACTTTAACTCTCGGTTTCGCGCCAAACACCGAATTCCTACCGGTCATTTGTAAGAGGGCATATTCGTTGATATCTCACACGCAAATTGTTTTTATTAAATTGTAACTCTCCCTTTTGGAAAATCTTTTCAGATGGTCAAGCGAAGAAAACTATGTTTGGAGTACAGATTTGACGGAACCAGCATTGTCTGACATTTTTGTTTTTCTCTTGCATCTACAGGATTAAAAGTGGATTCTGCTACCACACTTGCGATAATTTTGGGCGATAACTAATACAAAAATAGAAGCACACTTATCATGATCTATGAAAATGAATATATTTTTGAAAATACTTCGCCCATCATTCACAGTAATAATGCATCAACATAAATTAACAGCTTTTCAAGACCATAAGCAACAAAAATGTCATATTACAACGGGAATGCCAAAAATATAAAAAATAACATTCTTTAGCAAGATCGGTGTTCTATACAAACCGGGCTAAATGGCTAAATATAAACTCAAAACGCGTGCACATTACGCGTTTTTCCAAAACAGCGCCATTGAATTTTTTCTTGCATTTTGCAAGGTCGAAAAGTGCTAAATCTAGCCCCAAAAGAGCTAAATTGGCATCACTGGTTACAGTATCAGATTAAAGAGAAAAAAATTCCATATTCAGCAGCCTGTATCTTTTGCAATTTGTAACCGATTGCAGAATTTTAAAATGGAAATGGAATCTAGACATCTTGAGATATAAAATAAATCATGACCGTAGTGGATTCTTAACTAAATAACTTTATAAAAAAAGTCCAAAAATGTGATATTTTTTTTGGTTCACCTTAATAAAGGCAATGTGTGTTTATTAAGAGACAAAAAGGGTATATGATTCGCGTTACTTTTGTCGTTTTTGTAGTTTATAAAACGTTACAGCTGTTCGGTGACTACCTGCGTTGAGTTACGTTATTTAATGGGTTGTTTATATAACGCAGCGCAACGTTTTTGATCACTTCAGCTGTCAAATTGAACACGCCACAGTTCTTCGCGTTAGTTGAAGAAATTACAAATTTAAAGAAAAATGTCGATCGAGGATGGGCAGATGGAAGTATTTTGCATTTCATAGCTTATAAGTAGTTGCCAATATTGGATGAAATGCAATCGACGGATAGAGCTCAAACTTTTTTTTTTGTTTCCGCATTGAAATTCTTATTTACAATAATAAAATTAGAAATAGATCGTTATAATAAATAATGCGTTCCAAAACTATTATAATTATATTTAAAAATTATAGACATCACTTGATGCTGACAATAATAAACAAAAGAACCAAGACATTACAATCAATACATGCCGCCAAATGGCACGTGTTTTTGAAAAGACAACTAATTTAATATAGATGGGGAAATTTATTGGACATTGGACCCCAAAATAAGAGATATTTTTACACACTTTAGGTGAATATTGTTGCTATTTGCAGTATTATAAATAATAGCAATCTTAAAATCTGTTGATCTACTGAAATAGAGCTAAATTTTTCAAACTTTTTAATTGTGAGCATTTCACTCAAGATAAATTTTTCTGATCTATAATTGTTTATTTTAGTTTGGCAACCCTATACACCGCATATTTCAGTGACAGCATTCGTAAACAAACGCAAGCGCGAAGTGATATATACATAAACTACAATTTGTTGACTTTAGCGCTCGCGTTGGCTTTTGCGTTTACGTTTACGTTTACTTTCGGGACTATTAAAATACTACCCTTAGAGTGTCTATAACTCTCATCAAAATGGTAAACAAAATGAAAAATTGACATCTCACTAGATAGAGAACACATTTTTGTTGACAAGTTGATAGATGTAGAGCAGTATGTGTCAATTGTTGTGTGATATATATAAGTGAAATCAATTAAATGAAAGGAACAAATCGATGTTGTTAGATGATTTTTGGATTCACACAAAAATTCGATACCTTCCTTTTATCTCTTTATAATTTCTTTTTGACTATTAAACGAAATTTTTCCACTTTTAATTACACTGAATTATTACTGAATCCGTCGACCAATTAATGTAAAGTAAATAAAAAAACGGAATGTCGTTTGAGGAATAACGATTTCGTAGGCTGCTACTTTTTTACTATCATATATTTACCCTGCATATTGGTGACAAATTCTGCATTTGTTATCCTTTTTTGCGCATACCCATAGAGAAATAGGCAAGAGCCGCTATCCAGTTCTTCACGTTCTCCTGATGATTCAATAACCATAAGAAACATATGTAAAAAAAATTCGTCATCGGTGGTGTGTCTTATTGTGTTTGGACTTTAACATGAGGCTTTAGTGACGACAGTGGCAGTCGGTGGTGCAATGGTAGTGTGTGCGGCTCTTGTGTATGAGAACGTGAGTTCGATCACTGCTCTGACCACCTTCTTTCGACGGCGGTCACCCCGCTTAGTGACGGCGACACTATCGAGGACTTGCCATGAAAAAGCTTCTCAAAATACAGTTCGGAATCGGTGAACATTGTAGGTGATTGTAAAAAATAAACTAGAAAACACTCAGGTCAATGGTTGTGAGAAGCTCTCGTCTATCCCTTCATGGGATGAAATGGGAAACCATTTCTTTTATTCATCTTTTATTATGTGGAAACTTCTGACGCCATATTTCAAAATATATCCAAAATATATCAAAAATATCCACAAATTTAAACTTCTTAAATTTAATACACTACTTTACCGCTATCTGTTAACTTAAGCCCATTTTATAACATGGAGTGTGTTACAGGAAAAGGAAGTGCTTTCATTTGCGAAAAATTAGTTAGTAATTTATTACATTACACGCAGAATATCGGTCCTTATTGTTGTTTGGATGCAAATAAAGCGTATTTTTGTTTTGTCGCAAATATAGTATACTTGTGTCCAAAAACATTGTGTTTGCTATTCTATATTACATGTTGGAGACACAATGATTAATAAGTTATAATATATGTGTTTGTGACCCAAAGCAGGCTTTGGTTGTTAAAAACTGCTGAAAACGTGGCAGACAACAAAAGAACAAAAAAGCAGCAGATCGATGCTTGTAAACATGTACATACGTGATTCCTGCAATATGTTGCTGGGGCCGTTATTTTTCAGCGTGTATGAAGAATGTACGTTACATTCCAAAATTAATTTTGTTAACAATTGAATTTGTTATGGTTTAATTTTGGAGTCGGAGTTCAGAATTGTAAAATCCCGGAGTTGCATTCGGATTTACCGGGTTTTTAAGATAGTGCCACCGTTTTTTAGCAAGGTAACATACGCATAATAGTCAGGCACACTAAACCGTTACAGTGGATCACTTTAACCCCAAATGATGATTATACTAAAAATGATTATTACAAATTTTGCAAATATTATGTAAAATTTATGTTACAATTCACACTTCTTCTTTTTCTTTTCTTCTTTTATTAAAAATTGTGTAGACAAATTAAAACAAATCCAACAGTTGTTAACTGTTCTTAATACGTACATATTAATAAAACAAAACAAAATTGCCAACATTTTACCCTGAACTAATCTCTAGTTTGTTGGGCAAGTAACGGTCATCGATATCCCGATCAGTGGCTCTTGCAGGACAAGTTTCAGTTTTCGTACCTTTTCAATATCATCCTAGAACGATTGATATCATTTCTTAATAATTTACACCACGTAATTCTTACATACAGAAAAGTACCAAAAATAGTACTAAAGTAGGAAATTTTCCTACCACATGTTCAATGTACATTTATACATACAAATCTACAAAAGTATCTTTTGTTGGAAAACGGCATTCATACATACAGTAAATTCCGTTATATTGTTGCAGTACACATCCACTGGCACATATATAAATACATTTCCCTTTAGATTACATAGTCAATCCTCCCCTTTTTCAACAACTTTGCTACTGAAATATATGACACTAGTTATCTCTTTCTAGCCAACGCATTTCGCTAACCATAGGCAAAGGGTGTTTGTACCTTTCAAGTTAAGTTCTGGAGTAGCATGTAAAGTCGCAGTAGCAGAAGCAGCGAGCGGATACCTTATGGTTATAAGCAGTAGCATATTGTGTGCGTTGTAGAAGTAAAAATCTTGCAATTGGGAGTGAACCCCAGGGCCGTGGTGTAGTTGTTGTTATTATTGTGGCTGACTACAATTCATGTTCTCTTGTAAATAAGGTTCAGTTTGTCTGTCTGCCTCACTGCCTGCCTGCTTGCCCGCCCTTCATTCATTCGTATGAATGGAGATTCTCGTATCATCTATTCATGCGCATTATTTTTTTTGTATCTATTCGTGCTATCTCCAAAATAATTCTTTGAGTTCTTTTTTCTTTTTTTTTATTCCGTTCAAAAAAAAAGAAAGAAAAACCTTTTTAAAAAGTTTCATTTCATGTTATTAGGAAGAGGAGGAGATCTCCACTTAGGTTTTCCATGTGGCTAACAAAAGGCGTCGATAGCAGTGCTGCCAGATTTGTAAATAATGGTGGGTTTTAAATTAAGCAGTTGGAATTTTAATGGGTTTATTGGAGTGTGTGTTATTTATGAATTTGAATGATGATATATTTATCATAGTATCCTAAGGAAAGCGAAAAATATAGAACAAAATATGCAATTCATCCCAGCAAAATTGAACTGGGGCTAAATTTGTAAAAAATCGATATCCTATTCATTATCGTTTTGTCGGTAATGCTGGCTCATAGAAAGAACTATTTGAAATACATGACATAATTTTTATCAAGTTGACCTGCTGGCTTTGAATTACACAAAAAGTTGACATAAATGAATTTAAATTAAATTCGTTTTTTGACACAATTACTGCCCGGATTTTTTGATAGGTTTCAACACCATATTTTACTACAATATAAAAATAAATAAATGGTTTCCCATTATATCCCATAAAGGGATTGGGGAGAGCTTCTCACAACCAATGACCTGTGCGCATTCTAGTTTTATACACGCTGAAAAATCTGTCGTTTTTAATGTTTGGATGCAAATATAACGTGTTTGTAGCTTGTCACAAATATACTACACTTGTGCCCAAACACATTGTGTTTGCTATTCAATATAACATATTTGAGACACAATGAATAATAGACTATAATATATGTTTTTGAGACCAAAATGTGGCTTTGCTTGATGGTAACCGCTAAAACCACAAACGAGGCAGACAACAAAGAAGCAAAAATGCAGCAGATCTTAAATTTATGAAAACAATGGGACCTACAGTTTTGCACTGGTTCCGCACGGTATTTTGAGAAGTTTTTCATGGCTAAATACTCGATAGTGTCGCCCTCACTATGCGAGGTGGCCGCCGCCGAAAGAAATTTAAGGTGGTCAGAGCAGGGATTAAACCCAGGGATCTCATGTAGAAGAGGCGCGCGCACTAACCATTGCACCACCGACGGTCATCATATTTTGCTCTGAACAATTTCATCACAATCCAAATTTTAGAGAATATGAAAGTTCGTTTTCAATAATAAATAAATAAATATATATTTTCCACTATATCCCATTAAGGGACAAGGGAGAACTTCTGGCAATCAGTGAGATGTGTGACTTCTAGTTCCACGCTCACTGATTGTAACGTACAGTTTTGCACCGGATCCGAACAGTTCTCTGAGAAGCTTCCTCACGTCTGATTACTCGATAGCTTTGCCGTCACTAAGCGAGACTACCGTCGACGAAAGATATATGAGGAGGTCTAACTAGAATCAAAAGCGAAATCCGATGTGTCGGACTCAAACAGGACCCGAATCGGACACGAGTCCGACTTTGTGATTATTGGTTGGTTATGAAACACAACCCTCTAATTACATAATAAGATTTTATATACTTTAAGTATAAAGTACGAGTATTACTATGAAGGCGATTTGTTATGGCAATAATTTCTTTCTTCCCTTTTTAGGGTTTCTATGGAAAAGATCTGGCATCCCCGATCAATGCCCACCTCATCTGTCAGCCCATTCGCTTCCCTTTTCAATCCCTCTAACGAAACAGACTCGGCGTCGGTCGTACTAGTATTATAATGAATGTAACAAATTAGAGTATCGTTTGAATTGTTATTCGGTATAATTTTGTCTTGACAGAGCCAGAGTAGCAAAGCATTCCACATTACGTACATATATTTTTTTTGCTTCCTTCTCTTCACGTTGAGTGAACCAAGTGAATAAAAAACAAAAAATGGAAATTACATTAAATTAAAAGGAATTGCATTATGTTGTTCTTGGTGCTTCTAGCTAGTGTTTGTTGGAACCGTTGTCATTATTGTTATTATTATTATTGTTATTAAGCCATGAACTGCTGAGATTTTTTGCATATTCAAATGAAATAAAGGTCGTTCGTTTGGCATGAATAGCATCTACATCTAATGCTTAACAAATTGTATGTAATTTATAGGTACTCGAGAATGGGGCTGGGAAAATTGTTTCTAAAACAATGTTTGGAATTTCCAAGATTTTTACGAGAAGTGTAAAAACTTATGGTTAAGGGCAACAATTTAAGTGACAATTGTGTTTGGAAAACTTTACGTAATTGAAGGAGAAATAATAATACATGGATTGACGAATAGTTCGGTAGACACACAAATTTTATTATATATTACATATGCATAAAGGAAAAATCTGACTACTACTGTGATATGTGGTTCATCCGTCGGCAATACTAAATAAAAAGTGGTGAAGCAAAATTTTACAAAAGGCTACTGAAATGTAAAAATACAAATCAAATCGATTTCAACACGTTAAAATTAACTTCAAAAACTTTTAAATTGTTTTGAAGGTACTGAATGTTAAAGTTTAAGCAAATCGATGCATTTTTTATGTTCAACACTCTCTGATTGTAGCTCCTTACGGGAAAGAGAAATAGAAACAATTCCATTCAGAATTTCCCAAGCCCTGACATTAGTTCAAGGGCTCCCCGGTAATGCTTAATTCAGATACTCATTTAATAATAACTAAAGCGAGAAGGCGATTAGATGAGCATCCTGAATGTAATGCTAACACTGATGCATCTCAGTTTATCATGTGACAATAGTCAATTTAGTTCATCTAACTATTAGGGAATTTCTTTTAGCCTTAGAAGGCGGATAAAAATCAAAGGCAAATTGCAGGTCAAATTCAGGTAATGGGCGGCTGCGATATGAATGCTGACAGTAGGTAAAATGCAAAGCCCGGTGGTCGGATGTTGGCAACCGCAACCGTTTATAAGAGGACTAAAAATATGAAAAACGGAAGGTAAACTAATAAATTCCCTTGTTAACGATTGTTCTACACGCAAAAAAAAAACGTTTATTGCTCGGTTGCCGCAACAACACTTTGATTGATTTGTATTAATTTATTAATCGGAACCGTTCATGTAGTTCTCCCAAATAAACTCGTACATCGCAAATTTGTTTCATGTTGTTGCAAACGAGTTCTCGTGTGCATCAAACGCGTACAAAACTACACTTGCCGCAAATTTAAAAAACGTTTGCGATAATTGAGATTAGCCATTTTTCTAATGAGAGCACAGATTACGAAGAACGTAAATTTCTCTCATTCTCTCATTCTGCCGACTTTATACACAGTCGTATCCACTCTTTTGGCATAAACACTCACGCATCAACATAAAAGTGATCACACACTGCAATGTTTCTACTTTGTCAATATATCTTGGATGGACAATTGACGCGTTGTAGTTTGCTGCGCTTTTAATTGTTATTTGAATGCAAGGCGAGACAGACGTGTAAATAGGCAAAAATTCCAACTTTTTTTTCAACAACAAACTTGTAAAAGTAGGAAATTTAAACAAAAAAGAGCTTAAAAGCCATAAATAAAAGGTTTAATTACACCTCGGTTGCCGCAACTTAAAGTACAGTTGGTGGAACCGGTTTTCATTTCTCGCAAACGTTTTTTTCAGCTCATATTTTTTATAACTCGTTTCTCCCAACTATAGTCCCCAAACGAACTTCAGTTATCTGAAATTTCGTTTGGGAGGAACGTGTTTTTTTTGCGTGTATTTTTAAATATTAACATTACTTTTGCCGTTTGAGCGACCTCTAGACAGTGACTTTTTAGATTATTTTCAAGATTTATGACTTAGGTTTCCGAGCTTCGATAGAGCATTATGCAGCTGTTGAATTCCAGTTTGGTGCATTTTGAACAACCCTTATATATGTATATTTTAGATTAAATTGGTCTAAAACAAAATAAATTTTATCTCAGCTTGTAAAAATTACAAAGATTTTAGCCCAAAAAATGTAAATAAGTCATCTAAAACTTAGAATGGATACATAATTTCTTATTTGTCAATATTTGCTAAAGGCAGATCGGCATTTAAATGCAAAAACCAAAACACAAAATGATACTAATCCGTTAAAAAGCAAAGGTGATCATGAGCAGATTATAGATTAAGTAGACGACTTCATCACCCAATACCCGATAATGACCATGGAGATGATGCATGAATAACAGCATGATTGATAATAGATCATTTAGTGGTACGTACAATATTATAGATTTATGTGAATACTGTTGATATTCGTTGGAGGGTAACCAGAGGGAGATTTGTGTTTTTACTCCTAAATGTCCAAATAGAGGGATTAGAGATTAAGAGGATCATCGTCAACACCATAGACACATACAAACCCCTATTCATAGCAAACAAATAAACATACACACACATATGTGTGGACTTATTACTACATGTGAAAACCATGATGACAATGTTGTTCTGTGGTCTGATGGCCCGCCCGGCTGCCTGCATTCCAAACCTATCGATGGCGTATTAGAGATATTGCCACCAAACCCAACGGCTCATGTCACAGGAAGACAAATCGTACACACATTGCAAAGCTGTTTTGTATATTTTAATGACATTTTGAAAGCAAAAATTTTCAACACATATTTAAGAGTTCATTATCTCGGATATTAGCAGAAATACTCCCACGGCAAATGTTTTGAAGATTAACGGAAATAAATCCCAGTCGACAATGTCGGCCGGTGGTTGAGGTACTTAAACTGAAAAAACAAAAGTGGAAGATTGTGATTGTCCAGGGGATTGTGGGCAATTTGTGTGCTTATGATGTTTGCGATTTAGGGGGGATTATACGGCATGAAGCCAATACGATTGACTGAACAAATCGTCTAAGAACTTAATAGATTCTTTGAAATCCCAATGTAGATAACACAAATGCAGCCGAGTGCATTGGAGTAGTAGATTGTAATGAAACCCTGTCAACCAATCAATGATATAATTTTGGTTTCCAACATATGGTTTGGTTGACACTACGTCGGCCGGTTATCTGGGCCAGCAACAACATGTCTTAGATTATGTTGGCTGGGTGTATGTGGTGGCTTTGTCACTGCCAGACCATATTAACACTTTAAATGGTCGTTAGAACAAAACAATTTGTCACCAGCAGTACTCAGCCAATCTCTGGCTCTCTCAGTTAGGCAGTCAATCAATCAATCGCCCAGACTCAAAACATTTTTCCACATTTGCTCGGTCGGTCGTCCGTTCTACTTTCTAATAGCGGATTAGTATTTTATGTCCCATTGTCATCGTCATTATTATTGTTTGTTGACGCAGTTCAGTTCACTTCAATTTTCCCTTTCGAAGGTGTCAATGTATGCATGATTTTTGTCGCCGAAATTTATCGAAACGATTTGTTTTCAAACTATCCCTCTTTCCTGGGTTGCATTTAAAGGATTATCAAGCAATAATAAAGTAATTTGAGACAATATTTACTGGCTGCCTGCCATTCAACTTAATTAAAGACCCAAATGTGAATATGACGGAGGGACCGAAGGCCTGACTCAGTGCATTATTGCCATCATCAGATATTTGTTAAGGCCTGTATGATCGGTTTTGTCAACTGATTTGATAAAAAAATATAATCGTTTTTGGAAATTTTACGTTAACAGAATCTTGTCCCGGATTTAGAAAAACAGAAAAAAAAATTAAAAACAAAGAGTTGGTTTAAATTCCCGAAAGGATTAAATGATATTTGAGATGCTATTTTAGGTTGGAATTTGTATCCCTCTAGAGAAGGAGGTAATTTAATTTATATTTCATGTATGTATAGTTCTTTATTTTTAATTGATACAAATTCCTATAAAATTATTTAAATGAAACTTTACTTAGACTCTTTCTGGAAGTTGAATTATAATCACACATGGAAATTAACAGAGACTTGACTAAAGACGTCCATACATTCGATCTGCTATTGCCAATTGACAAACAAAAAATAGCTAAATCAAATACTAAAGAATGAAACGAAAGAATTGCACAAATGTGGTCGCATGATTGACGTGCATATACTTACAACATCAACAGCTTTGATATTTCATACTGCAGTGTCTATGTGACTGTCCCACTCTCGTGTTGTGTCAGTTTCACTTACTGTTCGATTGTTTTGGTCGCTTTAGAAATTTTCACTTTTCTTTATATAATTTTTTAATTTACTTCTTGTCTTGATAAAAGTCTCAGAAATCTGGGTAATATCGGTTAAGCAGCACTGGGAGTCTTCGAGAGAAAAACAATCTCCAAAATGTGTGGTCCAATTACGGGCTAGGGTGGGCTAGGATATGTTAGCGGAATGCAAAAAATATCCTTCAGAATACTTATGAAAATATCTTCATTAAAAAGCCCTGATTAATCCTATGAACACACAAGAAAACATTCGCAAAAAAGGCCTTTACATCTCCAGAGAAACATCGGTTCTTATAAAACATGATTGAAATTTTTCTTTTGAAAATGAAAATTTTCTGGTTCTAAAATATAGACCGAATAAATAAATATCAACCTTGGTGAATTGGAGCTTAAAGTACGGCTACGATGCACTTTATTGCCTGCAGGAATTGTGTTTTCTTTCAGGCAACGAAAAATATCATGTCTAATGGGAACCGATGGTTCTCTGGACAAATAAAGAAGTTTTTACGGCTGTATTTTTCGAATACTTGCATACTTTAGAATTCTCAATTCAAATGACTTTTCGTTTGCATTTAGTTTGAGGAATTTTTTAATAGCATCATTCCAAACAACCGTTGATAAAGATCTATGGCTGGATCTGAAATAGCTCTACGGTTTGCCAGAAATTATGAGAGGGCATTTTGCAAAACTTCTTTTTGAAAACTATATCTCTATTAACAGATATATAGTATGGTCTTGAGCTTAAATTCATGAAAATTATCAGTTATTATGAAAATTTTTCATAAAAGTGTACTTTCATAGAAAATGTACTCATAAAATACTCTTCATCAATTGAAAGGAAAATTTAAATTTATCTTGTTGTTGGGTTAGAGTGTCCAAACCCGAACCCGGTTAAACCGATTAACAGAAGTTTTTTTCTATTAACCCTATGACGCATAAAAATTTTTCGAACAAATCGAAAACTGGTTATTTGACGTCGGTTAACCGATTAAACGGGATTTACTCCAGTTGTGTTTAATTGAATTAAAAAAATGTAATAATAAATTATATGATTTTCGAATTTTACTGAAATTTTGGAATTAAGAAACATTATTTATATTTTCAACTATGACTTTATGCCTCAATTAGTTCTAAATTAAATTTTTTTTCAAATTTCAAAATGTATGAGAATTAGTTAATCTTTTGAAACATTGTTTTCAAAATTCAAAAATTTACATTATAACTGGTTTAAACTTAATACGATTTTCAAACATTAAAATCTCTTTCAAATTTGAGTATGATTTTCGAATTTAAATTGGTTTATGTGAATTTAAGTACAGCTTTTAAATTTTATATTAAACACTGATTAAAACTTGTTTGGCAAATTTAAAAAGAGTTTTAAACGCAAATAAGGGCTACATGTGTAATATAATTAAAATTTATATTTTTTGCGAAAATAAGAAACCGAAAACCGGTTTTTGAAAATATGATTTTCGGGTTTAAAAAATTTCAGCTTCTTTAGACACTCTAATTTGGGTGCAAGTATTATTTTTGAGCAATTGTATATTAACAAATTCTCATTGTACTTGGAGTTTATGTTACATATACCACCAATAATTCGTTAATAGTAGAATCGTTCAAAGCAATCGCTGATGGAGTCTGAAATAGCTATACTGTTTCCAGGACTCATAAAGATCCTAATAATTCTAAAATCTATGACAGTGTTCCATAGATGTTAATATCAAATTTCATTGATGTATTTTCATAAAATCTGTGAAAATATTTCATACAGGTTACGAACAAATTGTATAAATTTCGTTTCCTAGCTCTTTGCTGCTGTAAAGGGGTGATAGGAAAGCGCTGGGGGCTGTCTCCTAAGATCACCATGTGGATTTATACAGCAATAGTCAGACCAATTCTTCTCTATGGCATCTTAGTTTGGTGGAGGTCCCTCCAAAAGAAGTATATTCCTTGATGAAAATTCAAAGATCAGCACTGATTAGCGTCAGTGGGGCAATGGGCACGACGTCAGGCACTGCACTTAGTGCTATCCTGAACATCTGTACTCCTGATATCATGGCCGAATCGGCAGCCGCTACATCCCTGGTGAGAATTAGAGATTGTGGCGTTTTGATATGGGGGCATTCCGGACACACTGAATTATTACACCGGATCAATTCTAAAAAATAAAAAATAAATGGTTTCCCATTACATCCCATGAAGGGACCGGGGAGAACTTCTCACAATCACTGAGCTGTGCGCTTTCCAGTTTTCACTCACTGATTGGGACCTACAGTTTTACACCGATTCCGAACGGTATTTTGAAAAGCTTTTTCATGGCTATATACTCGATAGTGTCGCCGTCACTATGCGAGGTGACCGCCGCCGAAAGAAACTTGAAGGTGGTCAGAGCAGGGTTCGAACCCAGGATCTCATGTACAAGAGCCGCGCACACTAACCATTGCACCACCGACGGCCACGCCCGGATCAATTCTATTCCCGTAAAAACGGACTACTCTATCCCCTACCTTCTAGCAGCGACAAATCTAAGGACTTCTATTCCGAACAGGAATACCTGGGAAAAGTCACTGGAAGGGGATACCAGTAGTATCCGATTTTTCACGGATGGATCAAAGTTGGACGAGCAAGTAGGCTATGGGGTCTATTCACCGGACCTAAATGTAAATATCTCCTTCAAGCTGCCTGATCGCTGTAGTGTATTTCAGGCGGAAATTAGCACCATACTGGAGGTTGCTGAACTACTGAAAAGTAGTGTCACAACACTCAGGAGAATATGTATCTACACAGACAGTCAGGCTGCTATAAAATCCCTGGAAGCCATGTTTGCTAAGTCCCTGACGGTGAAAGAATGCCACTCATCACTTAGGGTGATGGCAGAGTATTTTGACATCAGGCTCATCTGGGTGCCGGGAAACAGCGACATTCCAGGCAAATGCGTAGCGGATGCGTTAGCTAGACAGGGCACTATGGCAAAGGTTCTTTCGGCAAAAGAAGGTGTTAGTATGCCAATCTGTACCTGCCGTTTGCAGATCAGGCAGTGGGCCCATAATATGTTCAAGGACAAGTGGAGACTCAACTTGCAAACAAGCCAGGGTCCTCTGGCCACAGGTGGACAGGAAGAGGACTAGGCAACTACTTAACTTGCCGAGAGGCAGGTTATCCACAATGATAGGAACACTTACGGGACATTGTCTTGTAGGAAAACACGCCCTAAGATTGGAACATAGAAACTCCACTCTCTGTAGATGCTGCATGGAAGAGGACGAGGAAACGACGAAACACCTTCTCTTGGATTGCCCTGCTCTGGCAGGACTGAGAAGTAGGATATTTGGAACACATGTAGTTAGCACCGTAGCCCTACAGGATATTCCTGTAGGTCTCATAGACCAATTTATTGAAAGGGCAAATTGGCTAGACGACTAGTCAATAGTTGCTATGGAGGAAGCTGCAGGTATCACAATGGGCTTCTTTAGCCTAAGTGTGCTAGACAACGTGCTGTCTTGCAGCCTTTTCAACCAACCGACCAATGTGACACACCGCTCACGCTAACCATTTTCTCTTGCTGGCCTATAATTTACGCTCGCTCATTTTTGACTCTGCTTCTCTCTCTATACCATCATAAAAATTAGTTTCGTTGCAATAACGAAATTGTTTCGTCAACTAAAAATGTTTACAAACCTCCTAAATAAATAAATAATAAATATAAACTATAAAAGGTAAGAGATAAACCAAATATCAGTAGTTTAAATATCATGCCTTTACTACTTTTTTCCTTTTAACCCATTTTTCTACAAAATTCAAATTAAATGAAATTGTTGCAGGAACAACAAGTAGGTTGTTGCACCTACGAAATGAAAAATCGTCAAAGGAGACAAGTATGAAATTTTTCGTAGCAGTGAATACCAAATTGTCGGATATACAACCCTTTGCGCTATAACAACGTAAAAACATTAACGAAAATGTTTCATCCATGCGACGAAGGGTTTTTCTTTCAGTGTAGTTATTTGTGATATGTTAATTTAATTTTTTTTCCAGGCTATATTCGTTCTACAGGCTTTGGCAAACTTAGACATGGAGTGGTACTCAGTTAACCAAAACGTAAAAGTGATCAAAGCGACATAGGAAAATGGTCGTTCTGCCAGAAGTGCAAGAATTCGAAGAAAGTGGGTTGGTGGAAATTATGACAACACTCGTGCGTCTTTGTACACGTCGTTCGGCTGAAAATATTGCCGGAAATATATGCGACAACAATTGAGCCTTGCCCACAGTACCGTTCAGCGGATTTAACCAAAAGACCTATTTTTACACGCCTACATAGGCAAAAAAATTATGCATTATGTTTGGAACATCCATATACTTACGTGAAAGCATTGTTTTCATGAATTAAAAATCTGATGCTTTTCTGTTGTCTGTCACGGTTACATCAGTTTTCAACAAACAAAGACATCGTTGGGTTGCAAATGCACATATTATTACATATTAATCATTTTGTCTCCAACATGTATTATTGAATAGCAATCACAATGTGTGTGGACACAAGTACGTATACTGTATTTGCAACAAACTACAAACACGTTATATTTGCATCCAAACAACAACAAAATACAGCTTTTTCAGCGAGTACAAATTTCAATTGACACAGGAACTGAAATCAAGAGGCCACTTGCAGCGCCGTTTATTTATCAGTTGGTTGCTTGAACAACAAGTAGTTGATGCCGATTTTTGTTCATCTAAACTTATATGTTAACAAGCAAAACTTCCGCATTTTGGGTACGAAAATCCACATGTCATTCAAGAAAAAACTATGCACCAACAACGTGCCACTGTTTGGTGTGGTTTATGCGCTGGCGAATTCGTCAGACCGTTTTTCTTCGAAAATGCTCTCATTAGCGCTGATAACAAACCATGTATGGCCTGTATTCGATGACATGGACTTGGACAAAACGGGCTCAAATGGCCGCAGAGATTTTACGATTTGACACGATTGTACTTCGTCTATGGGGCTACGCGAAAAGTATGGTCTATGCCAATGACCACTGACGTTCTCCATCGAAAACGAAAGGAAATCATAAAAAATGGTTTCACTTTATATACCATGAGTGGATTAGGAGAGCTTCTCACAAGCTGTGAGCAGTGCGCTTTCTAGTTTTACACTCACTGATTGAGACCTACAGTTTTACAATTTTGATATACGCATCCTCTGTTTCCACAGGAGTCGCGGTAGGTCTTTAACGAACACTTTGTTTCATACATAAATGCCTTAGACTAAAGGGTATGAAGAAATAGAACAAAATAATTTCGAACATTTTTTATTCATAAAAGCAACCTGCAGTTTTATTGAATCTCCCTATGATAGACATGTGTTGTTGTTGCCTTACTTAACTGCATTTTCGTTTAGGGTGCAAGTTAAAATGGCTATTCAGAAGAAATTAGTCTTTAAAAGTTATACCTAATATTCACAGTGTTTAACAATGAATATGCACAATGTTTAAATATAGAAACCATTGGCTGACTAACTTTTGGTATTAAAATGTTGTGAGTGGTCGTGCGTGATTTATTTTTATTTGTCGTGCGTGGCAATCGTGAAGGTTGAACAATTGTCGTGCGTGACAATTTTGTGATCTACTAATAAAAAATCTGCGAGCAAATCAAAATCTATTAAATAACTGATTTGTCGCAGGAATGAATCATATTCGTTATTGTGTTTAGATTGCTGCAATGAAAAGTTTGGTACATCCGACGATTGTGTCATTGCTACAACGAAGCCAGTCATATAGGATTTCTCCGACCGTTCATCGTTAATTTACTACAACAGCAACATAGTCGTTCCTGCAACGAATACATTAATTGTACAGTTTTTCTACATACAACACTGTTTTATCAAGCAGAAGTTACACTGAAAGAAGTACTTTCGTCCCAGGGGCGAGTCATGTTCGTTAGAGTGTTTGCATTTAATGCTAAAGTTTCGCACATCCGACTAAACATGTCATAGAAAATGTTCATATCTGCAACGAATACATTTTATATGCATTTTGAAGTAATCAATGGATAAATAATAAAGTTTTTAAGTGTTTCAAATTTGAATTATTCTAATTGAAATTATTCTTATTGCACCGAAGCAGACACTTGATTGACGAAACTGATTTGTATGGAATTATGCCGAGAAATTGTCGTATCCAACGCTGTTTTTGCAGCAGTAAATTCACTTAGTACTTTTGTTTTCAACTATGCACTAACTAACAAAACAAAAACAAAAAACTTAAATTTTCATTGAAATGTAAGAGATAAACCAGTTATTTTAAAGCACACACCTCCTATTCACTTATATTTATAAGGCACTAAAAATTCCATATTCAGGAATAGAAGCTAGACATCTTGAGGTATAAAAAAAATCATGACAGTAGTGGTTTCGTAACTAAAGAACTTTTTATGAGCAATTTATAAAAAAAAGTCAAAAATGTGCTATTTTTTTGGTTCATTTGAATAAAGGCACTTTAACTAATTATAATGAAAAACAGTTTTTCTTGTCTTTTTAATTTATTTTACTTTATTCAAGAACTATTAGTAATGGGAACAACACACTTTGTTTTTAATAACTTCAAATATACGGGTTTTCATTGAGAGATAAAGAGAATTTATGTAATCTAACGAAATTTGATTCCATGCATCCGTAATGGCCTGAATTAGTGACTGCTTGTCATCAAATTGTCTACCTCCTTCACAGACGTTACGAGATAACCAACCCCAGACATTTTCGATACTCTGTAGATCTGGCGAATAGGGTGGGTCAAGAATATTAACATTTTGGCTAGCAATGAACTCCTTTACTACTCTGGCGTGGTGTATATCCAAGATATGGGAACAAATAGTTCACTGAACTTCGAAACAGCCGATTTCAATAACGTTTTATAGCTTGCAACAGTCATTTTTGCACTTTGAAATTCAATATCGATGGTGCCATAGTACGTAATAGCACCCCACATCATAACGCCGCACTCTCGGCTGTGATGTCGGTTCAAAAAACCCTTTTCTTTGTGCAGATCATGGAAATAATAGTTGTAGCCATCAGGTCCATCCCAATTAAACTTCTGCTCATGCGTAAATACAACGGTTATCCAGTCATTTACATGACCTCTTGGCTGCACATCCCATTCCATGTAGTCTCTTGCGAATTGAAGCCGTTTTTCCTTACGATTAATTCTTTTCCTTACGATTCCCTAATTTCAGGTATTTAAGATACACACAGCTCTTAATTACTCTGACTACTGATGACTTACTCGCTTCCACTCCAACTTGAGCTCTTATTTTTGACAAGGATAAGGCAGAATTAGAAGCAATTCTTATGATTTTTCTTTTCTCATACGTAGTGAAACCCAACATTTCAAATTTTTTCCATACCCCTCGGGGTCCTTGATGTAATTGTCGACAACTGTTGGGCTCAGCCCAATTTTTTAGCTATTGCGCGGTTAGAATATCCTTTAGAGCAGTAAATATTGATTTTAGTTTTTTCCGATAGATTTAAAATTTTGTGTTTTGCCATTTTGACTCGTAAAATGATTAAGATGTAATAAATTGTAATAAACAAACGCTCCCTAAAAAAATCATCGATTACTTTAAAAATAATAAAAAAATAATAAAGTGCCCTTATTCAAGTGAACCAAAAAATAGCACATCTTTGGAATTTTTTTTAATAAATTGCTCAAAAAAAGGTCTTTAGTTAAGAAACCACTATTGTCATGTTTTTTGTTTTATATTTCAAGATGTCTAGCTCCCATTTCTATTTTAAAATTCTGCGATCGGTTACAAATCGCAAAAGATACAGGCTGCTGCTGAATGGAACTGAACCGGAGTGTAGGAAACATGTTTATAGCAACAATATAACAAATTTGTCACAGTGATTAAAGCTTTTCAGTTAATGAAATAATTGATGAATCAGTACGTTACCTAATTTTTGGTGAAAATATTCGCTGAGGGACCAACCTTGAGGGAATCAACAATTTCACTCGTGTGGTGAAGATTATTCTATGATTCTATTCTATAACTAACCCAAAGCCTTTTCTTCATTTGTTACTCATCCTGTAAGCATTTTCGTGGAAATTTTATTATTCCATGTAAATATTCCTGTGCAATTGAAATTTTTACTTTGTACTAACTCACTTTAAAACGTCTTCTTCACGAAAATCTGTACATCTGTATCAGGTAGATATTTACATATAGCCACAATGATGACTTTGGTACTTACATTTGCGTATATACATGTGCCCTTGTGGGTTTCCTGAAAACACTACATTCTGGGGTTTTAGGAGGATTTATTGTTATTTTATGAATGGCTTTTTAAACGCTCGCACACACAAACATACACCAACAAAAATTCACACAATCAGGAACAAAAACTTTACACAAATTACTTTTCGACGCCTCTGGCGTTTTGTTTGCGTGATACTACTTTGCTATGGATTCAGATACTGCTGATGCTTTTATGTTTAAGGATGTTGGTAAGGTATGGTGGAATAAAAAGGGCGTTGCCCGTTTCACCTTTCTGTGCAACCAATATGACGATGCGACCTCTCTTATTTCAAGAAATGGCTTTATTATGACGTTATTATTATCATTACTAAGTTACCTTATCACTCTACTACTCGTCCTACAGTCGGGGATTCCTAAAGTCCTAAACTCACTTTGTCATTCTGGGCTTCGTTCGCTGGCATTGTTTCTCTCATTAATGATGATTAAATTTCATTAGGTCGTCTCTGTTTGTTGGTGTTACCAGTGTTTCTGTATTGTAGTAGTAGCAGTTCATTTGTAAAGAATCCAGTGAAAATGATTTAATTTCTTCTCCGGTATTTTGCCATTAATGAAGTGCACACAAATCTCATTAAAAATCGTTGGTAACAACAAATGGCAGACAGACGGACGAATGAGCCGAAAGGCGATCACCACCTACACACCTTTGTGGGATTAATAAACTCTGAGAATTATTATTGAGAATGGTGTTTTCGGATAGTTGCTGGAATTGGTACTCGTATTGTTAATGGAAAGTGTCGAATTTATTTGTCACCACAAACAAGGCGGACAGGTTCAGCCCTCAAAAACCAGATCTGTAAGATTTGGTGAAATCTGTTTGTAGAAGTCCTTGAAAGAATTATGAATATTTCCAACTGAAACGTATTGGAAAATATAATTAGAAATTAGTTGCTGAAATATAAAGATATTTTTTGTTGCTGAGTAGATAAAAGACAAATCTCATTTTTATCCTTAATATGCTTTGTTATACTTAAGCTGTAGGGATTATAAATTATCAACTTTAAGTACAATTAAACCTCTCACAGTACAATAAAACTATACAGTAAAACTATCCAGTGGACTGTGTGACTCTTGTACATAGGAAGTTGGGTTTAATCAACGCTTTGACTACCTTTCATTTCTTTCCGCGACGGTAACCTTGCCTTTCGACGGAAACACTATCGAGTAATCGTGGAGAAATAAAAATAGAAAGAGCGCAGCGCTCACTGACTGTGAGAGGCTTTGCCCTATCCCCTAATGGGATGTAATGGAATGTGAAGTTAGTAATCTGCAGTATGAAACGAACTCTGCACTTATGGTAACGCTTCAGTCAGACGCAACGCAATCTGCAACGTAGGAAAGAGACAAACTGCATATTTAAGTGAAAAAGATGGTGCGGGTATCGGCAAATTTAAACATACACGCAGATGAACGGACTCCAAAAATTGTATCAAAAAGTTAAAAGCCCAACTAACGGGCATAGGTTGGAGCCCCCTTCTGGTAATAAAGGAAATTTTGTCACAGATGTACAGAGTATATGGAGGTATGCCGAGATCATTCCTCTGCGGTACTTGTCCCAGGAAAAACTAATGTAGATGAGGGAAATATAAGACGATTGTATCGATTGCCCCCTCCTAATCAAAACCAGGCCAGAACAGCAATTTCGCCGTTTAAAAATATCAAGGGTGCAAGTGGCCACGGACTATCGGCAGAGCTATTTAAGGTTACCGTCGTTGCTATTTGAGGCCGGCACCAGATCATATTTCAAATTTGGTGAGTAGCATAGGTGAATGCTTTTGCAGCGATTGGAGTTTCAGCGTACTGTGCCTTGAATTAAAAAAGTTGACCCGAGTGTATGTGTCAACTATAGTGGAATAAGACTTTTATCCATTGCATGCAAGGCCCTTTCGAGCTTAAAAGCAAATCGACACCTAGCATCGTTCTGTTGATTACAAATCTGCCTTTCGTAGCACGATGCAAAACAACTTTTCGAAGATATGTCTGACAGTGATCGAAATAAAATCTTCAGTGGAGTTTGGTAAATATCTTACCGAACCATTTCATACCAGGCTAGGCTTCATACAAGACGACACCCTACCGTGCCATCTCCTCAACATTTTAAAGGAGATCTTAATGATAAAGACTGCAGTTAAAATCATCAGCAGAACAAATCAAATGCAGATGATATGGATATCAGTGGGCGAACTTAACTGCGGGATTTTCGAAAATCGAGGAGAGGTCAGCAAGTGAGGACAAAGAAAAATTAACGATATATCAATGTCAACGTCGATATCAATTATATTTTCGGGGTTGTGGTTAAATTTATTTACCCCGGATCTGGCGTAACCAAAAATAATACCATCAACTTTGAGATCAACCGCATAATTGTACTTGCGACTAGATGTTATTTTTAAGATAAACCCTTCTCTCGACAATCAATGGTCATGCCAAATCAGACTCTTATACAAGTTAGCTTGGTTTCTGACGCAGAAATCTTGGTCATACCGAATGCAGAAATGATCCCTATTATCGACATCGTGGTACATAAGCTTAATAAACTGTATCTCGACATCGACGTGGTTTAGCGAATCAAAGTAGAGCGATTACGCTGGCTGGGCCATGTCAGTACAATGGAAAGGATGAACCAGGGCGAGAAAAGGCGAAGGATATAACCAGTTGGAGAAATATGTTAAAATTTGGGTAATTTATTTATTTGCTTGTTTGCCATTTGATACCATTTGAGTTTCAAGGCAAGTGATACCCTAACGTGTGATCCCTTCAACATCTGTCAACAACATATCTGCGACCATCACTACTAAGTACAGGTAGGTGAAGATGTAGCAGTCATTGGACATTTTCAAGTAAAAAATACCTTGCAAAATCTGTAGGAATTTTAGAGTTAAAGGCGAATAATATTGAGCATGAGGATTTATAACAGAATTGATTAATATAATTTCTCTGACAGAGTCATAATCCATTAAATGCATTACGAATTTGAAGTTATCGGAACTGAGAGACACCCCTCGTAAGTCTCACACCCCCTTATGCATATCTAATTGACATATTAAACCCTTAAAGCTGTATTCATTGACTACAAATAAACCAGACGTTGTACACCTCCTTAAACAAGCAATTCCTAAAATAGCTCAATATGTTCAAGTACTCGAATCTCGAAAAGAGCAGCAACTCTTTCAGCACCAACTGTCACACTTGCAAACGCAAAGAGGGGGCATCGAAAAGGCGTAGAAGATAATGTTTGAAGAGCTGGCAGCCAGCCTGAGTTTTCCAAAAGCTAAAGCTCTCAAGTGTATTGAAAATCTGTTCGTCTGTTGCTCAAGCGAGTAAGTGAGCGAGCGGGTGCGAGTGAATGTGACTAAAATTGAATATGGATTACAGGCATTCAAATTCATTGGGGCGATGTAAATGATGTTAACAACTTGTAAAAACACCACTCGCAAATTTGATGGATTGGATTTGGTTGCCCTTTTTGTAGAAGATAATGAAGGACGGAAATGATGCGTGAGTTGGGTGGCTGGGTGACGGACGGATGGATGGGTGTTGTTGTCTGGCTGATGAGTTAAGATAAATATTTTAACCATTTTCATTTGTGTTTGCACACTTTGGTTAAAGGGTTGAGACGAAAATGTTGTCAGTTGTCAATTTTGTCGTAAAGACTGGTCTACTATTTGCATAAGGCGGCAGCGCAAACACTCGTTGGCACATACGAGACCCAAAATATGTACATATTTTTGGTAAATATAAACAAATATTTAATGAAATGTTGGAATGAAACAAAACATCGGAAGTGAAAGGATTACTGAAGAGGCTGTAAAGAGGGGTGAGGGTGTCGAACCCGAAAGGTTAATAAGTTATAACTACAGTTAGAGGAGTAATTGTTGATACTTTTGGCTACAGCTGATAGCGCTCGAGGCAAAGGAATGGAAATAAATCTAGAGCTTGAAAGCATACAAACGTTTTGTATCTGCATAGAATTAAATTTTGCAGATATTGCCTAATGCCCAGTGTACTTATATTTTACTTTAATATCTTATTGGAGGTTGAAATAAATATACATATCATATACAAATATACATGGCATCAAGATTATTATTTCTTTATTTCCGCCTTATGGTTTCATTTTATTGTAAAATTTTAATTTTCGGAAATTAAGTCAAACACTAATTAAATTAATTATCTGATCGAACAACGAATACGAAGCGATCCGAACAATATAAATCATAACAGTACATAAACAAAACCACTTGATTTGATACAAAATCCACTATGGTGGAATGGCCCACCTTGGCTAAGAAAACCAATAGAATCATGGCCAGAACCCCGTATTTTTGATCCCACAGACTTGGAGACGAAGAAAACATCAGCGTTCTTCCTATACGCCAGTATCACTCATTTCAAGATTTTCGTCATTCATCCGTGCTCTACGTGTCATGAGCTACGTGCTACGCATTTTTCAGAAAGCTGGCTCTCGCCCTAAGAGTATTGACATTTCAACCACTGAAATCAACCGCACCAAAAATCGTCTAATAATTATTGCCCAGCAAACGCACTATCCTCGAGAATACGAATGCTTAACTAAATCCGAAGTACTTAGTAACAAAAGCAATATCAGTACACTTTCTCCTTTTCTTGATGGCAACGGGGTAATGCGAGTTCGCGGTCGTTTGGAATATTCCGGTCTCAGTTATGATGAACGACATCCTATCATCGTACCAGAGAAGTCTCATTTTGCAGATCTCCTAATTAGATACACTCATCAAATATTATATCATGCAGAATATAACATCATGCTGCGTGTCATTCGACAAGGCTTTTACATAA
The DNA here is from genome assembly GCA_963931995.1 of Phaonia tiefii. NCBI lineage: Eukaryota > Metazoa > Arthropoda > Insecta > Diptera > Muscidae > Phaonia > Phaonia tiefii. Next base: position 195,409,360 of record OZ008371.1, read on the forward strand.
CTAGACTCAAAAATGGTCTTCGAAAGTGTATTAGAGGATGTAAGGCATGTACGGTTTATAAACGCAAATTCCAAAATCAAATGATGGCTGCACTTCCGCCAGAGCGATTAACATTTTCACTACCCTTCACATACACAGGAGTGGACTTCGCGGGCCCTTTTAGTATTAAAAGTTCGACTTTAAGAAATGCTAAAATTTTAAAAGGGTATGCTTCAGTCTTTGTCTGTTTTTCAACTCGGGCTGTCCATTTAGAAGTTTGTTCAGACCTATCTACTGATGCTTTCTTGGCAGCGTTCACCCGCTTCACAGGCCGTAGAGGATTACCAAAGACCATGTTCTCTGATAATGGAAAAAATTATGTTGGTTATAGATTATTGCAAGATCATCATCAGTTTTTAAAAAGTGCGGAAAAATGTCTCATCGATAAATTTGGACTGCAAGGGTTTACTTGGTCGTTTATACCTCCGTATGCTCCCCATATGGGAGGCCTCTGAGTGGCTGCAGTCAAGAGCATGAAGTCTCACCTGAAAAAACTGTCACATAACTTGAACTTCACTTTTGAAGAATTTAGCACCATACTAATCCGCATTGAAGCAATTCTAAACTCAAGACCGTTGTCGCCTTTGTCAGACAACATATCTGAATTGCTTCCTCTGACGCCGGGTCACTTGTTGCGAGGGGTGCCTTTGACAGCTCATCCTGAGGCCCCGGAAGATCCTCCAGAGAAGAATTTATCGTATATTAACAGATGGAAAAGATTGAAAGCTTTACAACATTTTTCTGTCAACGATGGAAGTCGGAGTATATCACAGAACTTCAAAGACGCTATAAATGGAAAACGACACAAAATAATCTGAAGGACAACGATTTTGCTATTGTAAAGGACGACCATCAACCTCCTACAGAGTGGCGATTGGGCCGCGGCACAAAAGTCATCCACGGCAAGGATCATAATGTTAGGGTTGCAGAGCTAAAAACTCAAAACGGTATAATAACGCGCCCGATAGTTAAACTATGCATTCTACCAACTCAACAATCACATACAAACCATTAAAGTTTACATAACCAACTACTTTTTTTATGATCATATATTAGAATGCCTATTACCTATTGCATGTATTTGTTTCTCTTCTTTTTTTCCTCTCCTTGCAGAGCCATGGATCGAAAAGGAAGATGTCAACTGTGCCGGAAAAACCATTTGCTAAAACGGTGCCCAGATTTCCGCTGGGTGTTGCCACACGAGAGACGGGAAGCCGCTAAAACCCTTCAAGTCTGTCTGAATTGCCTATCCGACTGGCATAAACGCGCTGAATGCACGTTATCCTCACGTTGCCAAGCTTGCTCTCATCGGCACCATACTATGTTTCACCATGAGGACATCAACTCGAGTTCGTCTAGCCTAGACCCAGATTTGCCTCAGAACCCTACTGTTAAGGATTTGAAAGGATACAGCCTAAAAGCTCTCTCTAAGCTACGCCCCGACTCCCCAATAAACTTCTGCGATGTAATTCAACGGGAACATGCCAGGAAACATGCCCAGGAGCCAGCCTCGGTGCCTATTTCGGACGCTAAAGAAGCAGCCAAGCCAATGGCTAAGGCAAGTCCTACCCCGACAGCAGCAAGCAACAACGTCGATGTGGCTTCCTCAGCAGCGCCTTCCATATTCTCGAATCTGAAACTATGCACGATGGAGGTCAATCCCATAGTTCGTGCACACCGAGCCGGCTGCGAGGCTATCGCCCCCGTGGTCCTATGTGAGCTGCGCGTATGGGAGAGCAGCGTCACTGTCACTTTGGTCCTGAATCCGAACGTACCATCTTCTCACGTTCTGTTCGAAATGGTCGAACCTCTACACTACCAGTCCAAAGTGGTCAAAGGTATCCCTCAGGGGCGCTTTGAGGTCATCACCGCAACCAGAGAAGCATGGGTTCAGGACTTTGTCATCGTTGACAACTTACAGGTCAACATACCGGTACCCGTTAAGTGCCAAGTGTTACCATTCCTCCTGGAAGCAAGTGACGTTGTCCGTGACATGTGGGCACATCCTATGCCCCACGATTTCACACCAGTTCATGGCATCATCGGCAGTGACCTCTACGGCAAAATAATGAAAGGCGGATGGGCTCGCCTCCACAACAATCCCTACGTTAAAGTCCAAAACTCGAGGTTCGGGGTTATCATTAGCGGATTCATCTATGAGCCTGCCAACGTTCAGCCGTGGAATATGTTGAATCCATAATTCAACAGATTATAATTGTTTTTTGAATTTTTAAGTATTTTTTGTATTTCAAATCGAATTTTCATTTCATATCATTTTTTCATTTCTTTTTTTTTTTAACATCGCCTAATCAACCTAGTTTTTAAGTCACTGAATTGAATTCGCCGTCAAAAACGGCCTTATAATTTGTTCTCTTTTTTGTTTGTATGCTCTGTAAAGACAAGTTAGTTACCATCAACTCATTAGACAATAAAGTCGGTTCAATCCGCCATTGAATTAGATGATAAATTCTCTGGTCTTTCATTTGTTGGAATCGACATTAAAAACATCCAGAAGGCCAGGAGTTCAACAGTGTCAATGACACAATGACATTTCCAACATAATACATTACATACGTCAGAGAAGCGTGCTCAATCCAGAAATGGAAGATATTCATTGACGCATTTAAATATATTCTTGACAATAATTACATATTCATTACATCGTATGAATAAATCATATAATCACAAGAATAAAATATATTCGCCACACTGATGAACAATTTCACTCCTGTGACGAATCGTTTCCTTTCAGTGTATATAAAGAATCATAAAGAATCAATTTGTGTCAGAGCCTTTAGTGGATCTCTTAACAGTTCTGTCTTTATTTCAGTAACATATTTTCATAGTGAATGTTGTTACACAAGTGAATATTGAAAAGATTGTACAAACATGTCGATGACCTTTTTTTTAATTTATAAATAAAATTATTTAGAAAAAGCTTAACTCGGCCGTGAATAATCATTTTACTAGGGAACGTGGGTAATATGTGGTCATTTCCTTCGGCAACGATCATCTTGCTTGGCGATAGCGAACTATCGAGAAGCAGCCAAAAAACAGTTCAAATTTTAAGCCTTAGGAGTCGGTTTTTGTTGGAAATAATAGACAATTCAGTTGATACTTAGGGATCTTCGATCGATACTAATTCGCACATGTAAATTGCAGAAGTGAGTTTGTATATATACGATTGATGATCAACCAATGGTATCAAGTTAGGCATCTTGTCACGGAGTTCGAAACTAGTCATGCCAGTGAGTGTGCCTAATTGAACTGTCTATTATTTCCATTATTATTTGACCGTCGGTGGTGCAATGGTTAGTGTGCGCGCCTCTTGTACAGGAGATCCTGGGTTCGATCCCTGCTCCCAACCACCTTAAAATTTCTTTCGACGACGGTCACCTCGCTTAGTGACGGCGACACCATCGAGTATATAGCCATGAAAAAGCTTCTCAAAATACCGTTCGGAATCGGTGTAAAACTGTAGGTCCCAATCAGTGAGTGAAAACTGGAAAGCGCACAGCTCAGTGATTGTGAGAAGTTCTCCCCGGTCCCTTCATGGGATGTAATGGGAAACCATTTATTTTTTTATTATTTCCAACAGAAACCAAACATTTTTCAATTAGAAAAATGGGCATGACCTGTAAAATTGGTCATAAAACTTCAAATCAGTGAAATGTAAATTCCCATAGGCTAGATTAAAATTTGGAGTAAAATACTAAATCTAAAAAACTGTTGTATATGAGAATTTGGGATCAATCTCTGCTCTGACTACCTTCAACTTCTTTCGGTGATGGTTAACTCGCTTAGTGACGCTGACACTATCGAGAAATTATTCATGAAGAAACTTCTTCAAAAACCGCTCGGAACCGGTGATCAACTACAGGTCCCAATCAGTAAGTGCACAACTAGAAAGCGCACAGCTCACTGATTGTGAGAAGCGCTTCCCTGCCCCATTCATGGGATGTAATGGGAAAATAAAGGGTGTCTCAGTAAGATTGCACTTTTTAAATTTAGTATCTCTGAAATTTGGCAGCTGTCACATATGACTATTCCGATTATTAAAAATGGAACGCTTTAAGAAAGAATGACGCGTTATAATTGTGAAAACATATTACAAAAATTTTGAAAGTTATGCTAAGACCGGTCGCAAACTTCGAAGAATTTTCAATCGAGAAAGTGCACCTATTGTGTCAACCATTCGAATACCCATAACTGGGTCGGTTATGGAGAGTAAGACTCCTGTGCGCCAAGGTACAGGTCGGCCTCTCGAAATCAGTGCTGGTGTAAACGACAGTGTCGTCGAAAACATCATTTCGGCATCGTTCTCAACAACGTCATATTTCACGAAACACTACGCAGCGAATTTTGACAAAATGCAGCTTACTCAGGAGCTCAAACCGGCAGATCATGGAAAGCACCGGCAATTCGTTCAATGGGTAATTGAGCAAAGTGAAGTCAATGACAAATTTTCAAAAAGAATAACCTTTTCTGATGAAGCTAATTTCCATCTGAATGGCTTGGTGAATACACAAAATAGTCGAATTTGGGGCTCAGAAAATCCTCATTCAATCTATGAGAAACAAATGCACCTACAACAAGCTGCGTGATTGGGCCTTACTTTTTCGAAGATAGGACCGAAACTGCAGTGAATGTGAACGGTATTCGTTACAGGAACATGATAATGGAGTTCTTGTGGCCTCAACTGAACTGCATGGATCTGGACGACATGTGGTTTCAGCAAGACGGCGCCACCTGCCACACCGCGCATGAAACAAGGGATTTATTGCAGCAGCGATTTCCGGAACTAATTATCTCAAGAAATTCTGTTGTCAACTGGCCACCGATTGCGATTTCTTTCTTTGGGCTTTTGTGAAATCTCAGGTATATGCGATTAAACCAGAAACAATTCCTGAGCTCAAATTCGAGATCAAACGCGTAATCGGTGAGATAAAGCCACATCTCTGTGAAAATGTCATTGAAAATTTCATGAAAAGAGTAATGGCATGTCATCAAAGCCGTGGGGTCTATTTGACGGATATTTTATTCCATACTTAATCGGAACATGTCTTCTTTACAATCCAATAAAAAAAATCACAACAAAAAAATCAAAATATGTGTTTTTATTTTAAAATGGAAAAGTGCATTCTTACTGAGACACCCTTTATTTATTTATTTAAAATTTCAATCGCGACATTTCACAAAAATTTCTATGCTGCTTGTGGTAGGCTCATTTACTGTTCGATCTCAACGCAACCATTCCCTTTTTGTGCTTTTAATCTATTTTGTTTCGAACTTCAGCAGATTTCGAGGGAGGATTAATAAAGTGTTCCGAGTTTAAATCAAATAGATATACATACATACACAATGTTGGAGAGGACTCACATTCCTTGCCACTATTTTGATACGATTTTTCTGAAATTAAATCGTTTGTATCCTATGAATGCTATTTCCAATTTGTTTTTCTTTTGGGTTAGTGTTAAAACCAAAATCATTCGAATTGTTGTGTATAAGGATTTTTCGTAGATTTTGTGATTAAAGCGTTTCTGTTTGTATCACTGGTGATGATGTTGTTGTTGTGGTTGTTGTTAGACTAATGCTATTCAAAATGTCAAATGGGGTTTAAGGCACACAAATCCTTAAGCAGAGTCAGTCAAATTATCACCATCACCATCAGCATCATCAGCATCAGCATCAGCATCATCATCATCATCATCTGTTCGTTTCATATCTATCGCATTTTAATCTTTATTTCCACAAAAATTTATGCATTCGCATGTGGTACGTACTTCCGTTTCCTCCCTATCTTTGGCCATCTAGCACAGGGTTGCATTGTGTTGATGGTAATGATGATGTTGATGATTTGGTGCCACCGCTCTCTACTGTTTTCGTTGTTAATGTTGGTTTGTTTGTTGTTATAAATGTATTGTAACATTCTCAGTTATTGTTGCTCTGTTGCTGTTGGCAGATTGTTTTTCCAGCTGCTCGTTTTTTATTGTTGTCATTTTATTTGTCACTCTCATTTTAGTTCATTTCATCACATCGCATCTCATCTTTTCAATATCAATTTGTTGTGTTTTGTCTGTTTCTTTAAAGCCGTTTTCCCCATTTTGTTTACATTTCCCTTGAGTTTTGTGGGTAACGTTTCCATTATGATACCCCTCGTATATCAACCAGGAGGTAGAGAACGAATGAAATCGTAGCAAATTCGTTGTCAAAATAAACATCTCTTTTGATATTTTGTTTATTTTGTAATGTTTGGGTCAATTATATGACAACATTTTAATAAGAATCGCGTTTGATCAACTGATATAGGGGCTGATGTTTGTTGAATAGATTGCACCTCAATCTCCAATTCAACATACAAAGTGATTGTAAATATGTTTTATGTGGAGATCACACTATACAAATTATTGTACTACTTAGACGGAGTGCATAGATGTCGTCTAATGGTGAACAACGATTCGAAATTATGTCAATTCATTCCAGTCGAACAGATTGCACCTTGTGTACATATATATTATGTTGGGTTCAGACAATGCGACTTGTTATAAAGCGTGTTTGCGCTGTATAACATCCGTACATCCGTACGAATACATATGCAAATATTATCCTATTACATCACATGAAGGGACAGGGGAGAGCTTCCCACGATCAATGAGCTTTGTGATTTTTAGTTGTGTACTCACTGACTGTAACCCACAGTTTTACATCGGTTCCGAATGGTTATTTTGAGAAGCTATTTTATGGCTAGCTATCGATATCCTCGTCGTCCCTAAGCAAGGTGACAGTTGCCGAATGGAATGGAAGGCGCTCAGAGCAGGGATCGAACCCAGGTTCTCATATACAAGAGTCGCAGAAACCACCCTTGCACCATAGACGGCTACATTGATTTCCAAGCAGAGGTTTAACTGGTTACAAGTCCACAATATAATATAAGATTCAAACACCGCAGAATAAATTCTGTGAAGTAGGTAAGCTGGATGGAAGCAAGACCAGAGGGTTGATGATACCGGGTAAATGAACCACTCCCTAACATCTATTCGTCCTTACAAATAAAGTTTATTGAGCGCCCTTCCAAAAATCTAAGAACTTGACTAATTCATTCGCCTAATCTTAAGCCCCCCATTGAAATTGTAATATTTTATCTCGAATATAAAGTAATTCAATCATTATTTCATCATAACATCTTTACCCCTCATCAAACACTCTGCTGCCTTTTCCCCCACCCAGCATTGTCTTGGCCGATATTCGAGTTCAAATAAAAATGGAATATTGAAATTTGAGTTAAATGTTACGAAAACTGACTGGCAAAAGTTCAAATCGTTATTGAAGTGGGGGTTTTTCGGACAGATTTTCTACTTTGGGAAAAAATTCCTTAGAGATTTGTGTGTGAGTTTAATTTTTGAATATTGCCACAGATTCGGTTGTGAGTTTGTCTCAAAAAAGATTGGTACTTAGACGGATTTGGATGTTAATGTGGATGTTCATATCTCATATGTTTCTTTTGTTTCCCAATCAAAAATGTGTAACCTGAAACTATGAGCTCGGAGCACATGGCAGAGCAAGGCAAGGCAGCGCAGAGTAGAGAGAAAAAATTTAATGCGTTTCTTTGTTTTCAAATTATGTTGCATCTTTTTCTGCTTATTAGAGGCCGTGATACGTCAGAGAGTATTAAATATCAGTAATAAGTCGGATATGATTCTATCAATCATAATTTAATATGCCATGAACATTTTTAGATTTAATGCAATCTGTTAATATTATCAAGAAGGAGAGCGGTTTATTAATATGATTTTATTTTATACAAATTGTAAATGAATCAAAACGTTAATATCAAAAATTTATAGAACTTAACTGAAATCTGAAATCAGATTATAAAACAATTGAGTTGATATTTTCCTTATGACCTATAGTTTTCATCGAAACTACTTTTCTGTATGTATATGAATTAGGTAAGTTTGGGAAAGAAGAGTCGAAACATTATAGCCTCGCCCTATGCTCCACTTCTGGGTGTACAAAGTTTGTGAGTCGGACTGCAGTGGGCTCTTAATTAATTGTTGGATAAACTGGGCATTGTATCATCCGCTAAGTGCTGGTATCTGGATACCGCAAAACCGGAATAATAACAGAAAAAGTTTGCAGTCGATTTAGTTTAATCGTTCTACGTCCTGCATGATACGATGTACACCCTGAAAATCTGTCTTTTTTGTTGTTCGGATGCAAATATAAAGTGTTTATAGGTTGTCGCAAATATAATATATTTGTTCAAACACATTGTGTTTGCTATTCGATATGACATGTTTGAGAAACAATGATTAGTATGTTATTACTCGTATATATGTGTTTGTGACCCAACTGCGGCTCTGTTTTTTGAAAGCTGTTTAAAACAAAAACGTGACAGACAAAAATGAAACAAAAAAACAACAGATCTTCAATTTATTCCTGTAATATGTTGCTGGTACTATTTAATTCAGCGTATAGATATGCCCTAAACGTCAAGTGCTCAAGAGGAGGACTTTAAGAACATAAATAATAAACATTTGTATGAAAGACGTTGGTGAGGTAGTTAATAGTTCACAATATCAATTTTACACTTAAAAACGGTATAAAATTGTTTCATTGGCCTATTTTGAGCGCTTTTCCAGTTGTGCGATTTTTGTAGCCCCGGTAGTAGCTGACCATATGCATAGGAAACTCATGCTGCGTACAAATTTCATTAATTTTCTCCTATCCACTCCGTTGGGAGTCTTTATCTCAAGCGCGGAAACAAGAAGACAGAGTTCCATCATTTTAATATCCTTCTCACTCTTCGAGCATTCGTACGTGTCGGCCCGTAAAATTCGATATTGTATATGCCTCCCAAAATGGTGTATCCAGTTAGAAGCCCTATGTATAAACACAGTTCAAATATGGCCAATTCTATGGTATTGTATATAAAATTCATATGAGTTTCAGAACTGAAACGAAAAACGTCATGAAAAAAATTAAATCCTTCTAGTAATTCTACCATGATAAAAAATCTACACAAAAAAACAAAAAATGTACACAATATTGAAAACAAATGTACAAAAAAGTGCACACAGAAGTACAAAAAATGTGTAGGCCGACAAATGAACTCATTTCAAAAATATTCTAAACCCATTAAATATGTTGAGACAAACAAACAGACACACTTACAAACATCCATCCCTACATACACTAATTCATTCCAACTTAGTATCCATCTAAACACTGATGCTGATTCTCACTGTACCAGATTTTTTTTTTTAACTGGTTTTATTGTAATCATTCTAAATACATTCTACTTGTACACAATAAATACTTCTTAATATTACCTATAACTATTTCCCTCACACCCATAGGGTGCCCTTCAGAAACTTCCACCCTTATCAAAAAATACTACATATGTACATACATCAAGTCTTAATAATAAATTATATACGCTGTAACAATAATAATTCCCCGAAAAATTGATGAAAAACGGGAACGCCTTGGTTGTCATCTTGACCTAAAAATAAAAGAAACTTAAAAAATAAATAACAACTTAAAAACTAAATAAAAATCAAGATATCCAGCAAGCTGGATCGCATAAATCAATAGACCAGAAATTCCGAAAAATTTCCAGTCTCCACCTCGGTTCGAAGAAATACTACTGAGTAGTATTCACTGTACCAGACGAAAGGTAACGAATTTATTACGACAACAACGAAAAAACTGAGTGATAGACACAACCAGAATAAATTAGTCATGCATTATATATGAAGCCGTCAAAATTAACGTATCCCATCATAACTCATCTTTCGACCACTTTGAATGAGGGATAAGTGGCAGTCGCTACGTGGTCGAGTGGGGCATTATCATTTGATTCGGCAAAAAGTGTAACGCATAGATAGAGTCATATTAATTCCTAGGTATCTTAGGACCAAATTCGTGTTAGGACGTTTTAAGACGATTGTGTCATTGTCATGGTTGGTCAACACGATAACTGTCGTAAGTCTTTACTGCTCACAATGAAATTTAGACAGTTATTATTATTTTAACGAACTTGGTTTGGAATTAAATATGCTGCATCTCTTCTGGTACTTCCAACGCAAAACGACACATTTAGTACACAATCATGTATCTTCTACAACTTTTTCCTGATATATGTGATTATCTCTTACTCAAGTATTAGGTAATATTTAGTAAATGGTTACTAACCTGGAGAAAATTCATCATGCCACGCCAACTCTGGTACCTCTCATACAATAGCTGGGACTCATCGGCACGATAATTTATTTACCTACATTATAACCTAATGAACCTAATGAAATTAGGCCACACCTATTTTGGTACCTCCCGTACACAAGTTGTGTGGTCGGATGGTTGGTCGACACGATAACTTCAGCAAAACACAGGACATATTTATGAAATTTGAAATTATACAAGATTTCGTCAAACATCACTCTGCTCTGGAAAATTTTTGACCCTGCCACTCCCATTCTGGTACCTCCTGTATACCTTGGGCTACTGTCCGGTATATCAACGCGATAGAATAGATCTAAATGAAATTTCAATCTTGGAAAAATTATGCCAAAAGGCACTTTATGGTTAAAAATTTACAACTTTGAGGGAAATGGACAACGGACGGAGAATTGGCCGACAGACTGAATAAATCCTGAGAAAAACAACAGATCCTAAATAAATTGGGTATTCGATAATATGTAACACAATGCCACTCTATCATTGAACATGGCGAATTTGCCACGCCCATTTGTCAAAAAATTTTCAGCCGTTTCACCCGACTGAAATAACTGCTAGTTTTACTTCTATGTGCTTGAATGCAAAAACAAAAATAACATCTGCATCTATGAGTCTGAATTAAAGTACATGCAAATAAATTTCTTTCAGCAACGCAATCATTTCCGTAAATGTTTGACAAAATACAATAATCAATAAATAAATTTTTGGAAATAATATGCTAACCTTTTTTCTCCAGAATATTTAATTAACGACTTCGTTGCAGCAACTAAAATTGGGTTGTTGCTTGTACGATGAAATACACTACATAAATACGCTGGCGAATTTTAATTAATTAACTTTAGCTTGAAAATATTGTTATGGCCAAGAAGGCGTCGTCAGTGCTGCCTAATATTTAGGTCCTCGATGTTCTCCCCAACTGCACTATAAATGTATTCGTTACAGCAACAAAAATTGTATGACATATTTCGTTCCAGCCACGTTGTAGCAGCAATGTAAACACACTAACGAACGTGTTTACAGTGTAACTTCTGCTAAAAAATCAGTGTTGTATCAGGAAACCGAAAGCGTTGCTGAAAAGAGAATGCACAAGTAACGTATTGGTTGCTGCAACGAAAGTGAGTTGTTGCACTAACGACACTAGGAATGGGCAATTGTTGCTGCAACGTAAACACAACATGAGAGTGAGGAATGAAGATATGTTGGTAAGACGGTAAGAATAATGGTCAACCTGTGTGTGAAGAACTTAAGTATTCATAAGTAAGAACATATGTATTCTATTCGCTTTTTCTTTCTAAAATTTTAAAATTAAAACTCACCTCTGTACCTCCCCCGATTTCATGTCAAATTTTCCCACAACGAAATTTTCCATTTGAGTTTCTTACTCTCCTTTTCATTCTTCCTTTCATGGTTCATAATTTATCAAAGCATTTGGTTTCCAAAGTCAATTATATTTCAATAAAGCAAAGTACTACATATGTAACAATAGAAATCACAAAGGGAAACAATAGGGAAAAGTGCATCATCCATCCATCCGTAGATCTTCACTACGAAGAAGAAGTAGTACTCAAGTTACATACGGACAGACGACCCTCAGCCACATACCAATTGTATTCGGTCATGTTGTTGTTAATAACTGTGAAATAATGCTGTTGTTGTTGTTTGAATCTAACAGATTCAGTATTTACTTAATCCGTAAAAGCCAAAGTTACGTCAACACTATCCAGTATCTATCTACTAACATTCGACAATCCGGGAGTACAATACAAATGTTTGCCTTTTGCTAAGCATCTGGGTGTGAGATTTCTCGTATTTTTTGTACTTTTTTGAAAGATACAAGTAGACAGTTATTACAACAAGTTTATGTGATATGATTTTTCCCCTTTATGTTACTGTGCGAAGCACCACCATTTCATGTCTTTATTTCTATATGCGGGGGGATGATGCTGATGTTGCTGATGATATTGGTTCATTGTATCTTCTACTGTTTAGCTTAGCGCTAGAGTTAAATTTCGCTTCGGTGTCCTTGCCCATTGTTGTTTGGTTGGCATTGTAGTTTCGGTTGATGTGCGGACTTTTGTGCCAAATTTTTGTAATCCAAAACTTGCCTGCGGGTATAAAAAATATATTTTCATAAATTCATAATTTAATCTAGTATTACCCACCCGGTCGGTCGTTCGTTTGTTTCATCAAAGTAACGATGGGTTGGTCGCTCGGTCGGTTCGCAATTGAATGTAGACAAATTGAGTCAAGTTAACATGTTTTTCATAAGCGTCTGGATGAGTAGTATCTATGTGGGTTTAATCGTCTGTTTTGCACCCTACTGTCAGTAAATGAACTTAAATAGAAATGGAATAGGTTTTAGTTATGTAAAATTTAATTGTAAAAAATCGTGTATTTCTATTCGTCCCATATAAGGGGTTCTATTTAACAATGTCAGCAATCGCTTATTATAAAACGTCGGATTAACATCATGGAACCGTGACATTTTTCAAAGGTTTTTCGATTTTGATAAAAAAAATGGTCAATACCTTAGTCATAAATTGTGAAACAGTGTTACTGTTAAACATATTTAAATTTAACTTTTGAAAAAAAAAACAAATAAATAGTATTGCAAAATAATTATATACTTCAACATATTTAACGATATCTCTGAAAGTTATCACGATCTCACAGAGGAATTGTCTGGAAAAAAATTAATTGTCTGAAATAATTTAAAAATTGTGTTAAAATTTTATTATTTAAAAAAAGATATTAATTTAAAATTTGTTGTTTTAATAAAACTATTATAAAATTTACATTTATTTTATAAGATATTAAGACTGTTGCCACCGAAGCTACAACTGAATTGAGTTTTTGATGATCGTTTAATGTTCGATTCATTTGTAACAACTGAGTTTTCAATCATATCCGTTGTATCAACTAAATTTTCTATATAGAGAGAAAGAGGAGAGTAATCCTAACAAGAAAATGCAATTAGTGCACGCAAAGAAAAATCTCGTTACTCCCAAACGAAATCTCATATAACTGAAGTTCGTTTGGGGACTGTAGTTGGGAGAAACGAGCTTCTGTTAAGATGTACACGTTATTTCGTTTGGGAGAATCGAAAAATATTTGCAGCAAGTTAGGAAAAATATAAGTTAGGAGTTAGGAAAATATAAGCTGAAAAAGCGTTTACGAGAAACAAAAAACGGTTCCGCCAACTGTTTCTTCGGTTACTGCAACCGCGTTATAGTTACTCCAAAATAATAAAAACGTTTGCGAGAACTTGCAGTAAACGATTTATGAAAAATTAGGGCTGAAAAAACGTTTGCGAGAAACAAAAAACGGTTCCACCAACTGTTCTTTCGGTCACAGCAACCGAGTCGTAGTTACAACAACCGACTTGTAGTTGTTGTTACTCTACTCAGTAAAACATTACTTGTACATTCAAATTTTTATTTATGGCTTCCATAAGCTCTTTTTTGTGTAAATTTCCAACTTTTATGATTTTGGTTTTACCCATTAAGTTTGTTTTATAAAAAGTTTGAATTTTTGTCTATTTTTTCACTGTTTACTTAAACGTCTGTGTCGCCTTGCATTCAAATAACTACTAAACGCGCAGCAAACTACTTCGCGTCAATTGTCCATCCATTAGAGTGTGTATTTCAAACGAGTGGATAAGACTGTGTATACAGTCGACAGAATGAGAGAAATTTATGTTCTCCTAATCTGTGCTCTCATTAGAAAAATGGCTAATTTCAGTTATCGCAAACGTTTTTTAATTTGCGGCAAATGTAATTTTGTACGCGTTTGTACGCAATAACATGGTACGCATTTGCGATATATGAGTTTATTTGGGAGAACTACATGAACGGTTGCGATTAATAAATTAATGCTAATCAATCAAAGTATTGTTGCGGCAACCGAGCAATAAACGTTTTTTTACTTTGCGTGTGGCAATTCGGCGCTGATGAGAAGAGTCAGAAATTTCGAAACGATCGTTCGCCAACGTGAGTTTAAATCCTAGTTCCGACTGTTTACATTTTTTCTACACAGAAAAAAATTTACTTCGATTCAATTAAAAACTTCGAAATTAGAATTAAACAATTAATTCTGTGATAAAAGTGCTGTGATATCAGCTACAATATTTGTAGGTTGTTCATAAGAATAGTATTATTTTTAAATCGTTGTAAAATTTTACTCATCTACGAAAATATTTGTACGTTATTTACGAAAAATATTTTCGTTTTCAGTCGATGAAAAAATTAACATATTAACAAACTAAATTGTATCCCAATTTCGTTTTGGATACTTTGTTAGTTTTAAAAAATTTTGAAGTAGTACTCGAACTCACATTCGCTGAACGATCGTTTTGATGTTTGTGAAGCATAATCTTTGGCAGAGTCTAGCCCGTTACGCTGGTCCCGTCCAAACTTGTCACTAACCGAAGATATTTTGTTGTTCGTCTCATATTTATGGAAATGATCGCAAATAAAAATTATAATTTTTTTAATTTAACCGAAAACGTTTATTAGAAATGGTATACATGTTGATGAATTCATTAGTTAACCAGGTTAGTTGAGTATGAATTATTGTATTAAATAATTCTTTGGTGCTCCCATGTATCATTTCATTTCATTTCAATTCATTTATTTTTTCGACCACATTACTTACTACAAACATAAAAATAGGGATTAAATTTAAACTTATTGATTAATACAAACTTATTCGTAACATTAAACAATATTTTAAGGACTATCCAATCTACGAACTGTATACTTATAAAATTGTTCATCATGAGGCGCTTACATATAAATTATAGAAATCTTAAATCTAATTAACAGCTACGTGAGCTTCAACACCAAAAACTGGTCCCATGTATCGATTATCATGCCAGTATTTGATTAAATTTTGTTCAATTTAATTGAGAATTGACTTTTTGACGTACCAATTTCATTGTTCTAATTTTACGGCCATCTTTTTTTCTGTGTAATTGCAAAATTTAATTTAACCAAATCGTTTATAGGAAATGTAATACATAATTACAAATTTATTTGTTAACCAGGTTAATTGAGTATGAATTATGGTATATTTGAAGTCAACAAAAAACCTCGTCAATCATTTCAATATTTCACTAATTTGTTAGTGCATCAATGAAATATTTAATTGACGTTATAGGTTTCATGTACAGATTTTTTTGTTACAATTTTAAGGTCGTCTTTTTTCCTGTGTAATATAAATTGTCTATAAATGTTGTTTCAACAAGATCCGAACTTGAATGAATTCAGTTGCAGTAAGTGAATTTTGAATCAATTCGGTTGCAACAACCGAATGTGGTACCAATTCAGTTGCAACCATCGAATTTTGTAAATTCTGTCCCCCCCCTTTATTTCGAAGCACTTTAGACAATTATGAAGTCACCGATTATTAGTTAAAGGTTAGAAATTTACGAAATGAATAAAAAATTGGGAAATATTATAAAGTTTCTTCTAAAATAATAATGACCGCTCATAAATGTGCGTGGAATTTCTGTAAAAAAACATCAGTTGCAGGTAGGAAACGGAAAATTGAATGCGTGTGAACGGATTAGGTATCATAAATTTTTTTTAAATGTGAGAACCATAGAAAATTCATCATGTGTGGGTGGTTATTTATAAATTGCTCTAAAAGAAGCCCAGAGATTTTTTTCCTTATGTGTTTGATTCTTCATCCAAAAATGTCAATAAAATAAAATCTTAAACGTGTTAATTTACAAAAACAAATAAATGTGTGCTGTTATTTCGCTTCCAAAAACAAAAACAAACATTTTTGCATTTCAGTAAAATGGTCATAACTTTGGAACGGTAAGACCTCTGGTCTTCGTTTAGGTCATTTTGGAAAGGTTAGAGGTATGGCTATATTTACGAAAAAACATAAGTTACCTGCCATCTGGCTGAGCAAATTGAGGTTATGTGAATTTTTTTCCCATTTTTTTCCGAAAGCTCTGTATCTCGGCGATTTGACTTTTTTCTACTTTTTTTTATTGATACTGAAAGGCATCTTAAAGACCTTTCCAACAAGCCCAAAATCCGACCACTGGCTCAGGAGTTAGCAAGTTTACCCTACTACCCTCCGACCACCAACCCGAAAATGTTGAACCCGCAGCCATTTCGCACCCTTGCATTTTCGGACATGGTTCTAGTGGACTTTTCTTCATGAAATGAGTCAAGGAATACGCTGAATCACCCTGTATATAACGTCCAACATCGTCGTTTATTGGTTAGTGTACAAGGAATACGCTGGAGAAATTTGTCAGGAACTTCCTGAATCTCCCTGTATATAACGTCCGTCATCGTCGTTTATTGGTTAGTGTACATTTGTACCCCTACTCATAACTATGCTAGTGGACTTTTCTTCATAAAATGAGCCAAGAAATACGCTGGAGAAATTTGTCCGGAACTTCCTGAATCACCATGTATATAGTACATATATTTGAGTAAAATTAAAAAATCACTCTCACTTATTCAGATAAATAACCCAGTACTAAAAGTGCGAATCCTTTAGGAATTTCTAATATGGTTAATAAAATTGATACAACAAGATCATAAGTATCGGGTATTTTCAGCACTCTAATAAAACCATATATTAAAACAATATCCCACATACGTATGCATGTATATTTGCCTGACTATTTGTTGGTGTCCTCAGCAGCATCGTCCAATTTTGACAGAATTGTCTGACTGAGTGACTGACGGTCTGTCTGTGTGTGTAATTTAATATGAATTTTTGAATTTTCAAAAATTCAAACAATACAAAATCGAACGAGAATGAATATTCGTACGGCATAAATGTATGCGATGCCTGCATGAATGAATGAATAAAAAAAAAATTTTGTAACAGAATTTCTTTTTAATGGATTATTCTTTCTTAGCCTTTAGATTTTCGCGTATACGTTTTTGTTTGTTTGTTTTAAGATAAAAGGGGTCCAAATAGTATTATAGGAAAAGCTGATACATAACAACACAATTGTTATTTATAATACCTAATATCGCAGTTTGTTTTGACAGAGGGGAACATTTTATAGTAAAAGGATAACATCAAAATATATTTTACTTTTATATATCTTTATTATTTAATCATATTTAATAGAAATGGACCAATTTCGCACGGTAAGTTTGGCAAAATTTTGATGCCTTGTCCATTTTGGGTCCTTATTAAATGAAATAATACATGTATCCTCATCCCTTTACAATCTGCCGCACACATTTGTAAAGTCCACTGTTTCATTCACTCCAATTGCTGTATATTTAGAAAGTATTTTAAATGTTTTGTCTGTCTGTCTTTGAGAGTTTTGGGAATTTATTCATGCATTTGATAAATTTGTTTAAAACAGAAATGTCAATCGTTGTCTGTGTGTCAATACCAAAAAAATTGTGGAACATCTTTAAAGAACAGTGGGAAAATAACTGAAAATTTAAAGTCGAGTACCAAAATCGTTCGCAAGAAAAATATTGAGCAACATTAATTTGTGTCACTGCTAAATGGGCCGGCAACATATCTGTGGTGATGACTATAGTCGTGTTTTGGTTACAAGCAAGCGATTGTCGCTTGCTAAGTTGCAAAGAAAACGGCAAGTTGGCGATAAGTCATTTTATTAAAAAATATGAGTAAGGGTTGAAAACTTTAAAAGATGTCAAAAAAAAAATTTTGTTTAAACTTAGCGAAAATGATTCTCGTCGCTAAGTTCTCGCTAAGTGCTTCATACAAAACAAGCGAATATATAAGCAAGCGGTGTAACCAAAACACGCTTTATATTTCTCTGCGTTTCTACATTTTTTATACAATTTTTACAACACTGCTAATTTCTTCCTTCCGTTTTAGGTCAAAACTTTGACTGGTCACAATATTTAAACTATCGTATTATTCAACGGGCGCCTTATGGTGTTGGAAATAACTAATACATAATATATAGCGAAAGGAACTTCGTTCTAACCGGGTGTCCCCTGACACCTCATGTGATTTTTTTTAAATAGGTCATATTTGGACTAACTATATCTCCGGTAAAAAATCGAATCTGCAAAAGATGGGGCTTGCAGTGGATACTTTAATTCTTGGACTATAAACAGTATCCCTTTCATTCGCCCCACCTCTGCGGTTTTGAAGGCAGACACATTCAGTCTCTCTAACATTTACATCTTGACTACAAGGTCCTAATCACATGTATTTGCAAAAGTTTGGTATTTCTGGGTAGGCCGGGTGCTTCTTAATTGGTAGTGTAAAGTTCTCTGAATTTCATTGAATATTTTCCAAGAAAATTAAGCTATTCCGGATGTCTCTTCATTTAATATTTCTACAACCTATCACAATATGGATAAACGTTTATAACTTCACTCACTTCGACCTTAAATAATATTTTGTTCAGGAAGTGAGTGTGACTCTCGATGATGCAATGTTTAGAGTGTGCGCCTCTTGCCTTGATCCGAAATGCACTTTCCAATGACGGTGACCTCGCTTACTAAAGGCGTAAAAGGCTGCAGTCGGGCAGTTTGCAAACAGGAAATCAGTAACCCACTAATTGTGTAAAGCTCTTCCCAATTCTTTCATTGGACGTAATGGGAATCTCAGTTTTTAATTTAATCTCTACATTTTGGAGTTTTCTTCACATAACTTCATGATAATCCAGAAAAAAAGCCTCAACACTTTAACGAATAGTTTCATTCAAAGTGGGTAACAAATAACAAAGAAAAAATTGAAATTGAAATGTATTGAAATTGATATTCATCAGATTGACGAAGGTTTTTTTCCAGTGCAGAAACATTTCGCATTTTTACAAATTGACTTCTGTTAAAACAACGAAAGTATTTTGTATTTTATTACTAACATCCCACTGTGCTCCACAAATATTATCCTGCTCAAACCTTTGAGAACAAGTGCATGTAGAGTAGAATAAACCAATTCCTAGCACACAACGACAGCAATAGCGACATCGTTGTCATACAGTACGTGGTATAGTTATCAGATGCCGAGGGGTGCATAAATTGAATTTTGAATAAACCTTTTTACGCTTTTATTTTGTGGTTAAACTAATTGAGTCGTTGAATAAATTCTACCCAAAAAAGGTCAGTGATGCTGAGGGCTTAGCATCATCGCAATTACATTTTGTTAGCGTTGGTTCGTTTCGACTTTTGAATCTTTTGCCGCCAAACTGTTTGGTGGTATTACACGAGAACAAGAGAACCTTTTAGTTAAATGTAGTATTTAGAATTAAAATCACATACATTTTCTACAGATTTCAACCACCACTATTCTCCCACTACCTTCACATTGATTACTTTGTGTGCAACATCATTCCAATGAAACATTTTTTGTTCGATGAATTAATTTGTTGGAATAACAAGAGCAGAACACAAATTATAGAACCACCAAGTCCGGTATCACCACCATAATTTCTAGATATTTTTCAAGGGAATTTTATCCTATGTAAGGTGAAATTACTTGTTTGGTGTTGACTAATATGGCGTTTGTCACCGTGAGTTGTCTTTCCTTTTTTCGCTTGGCCGTTTGAGGGTGCCCTTTGATCAGCCTTTTTTTTATATCGTTTTGGTCTTTGTAGGGTGCTCAAGGGGATGTTGATCAATTTGTATGCAATGACATTAACAATAAAATGTCACTTTTTTGTGAAATGTAAAAAAACAGAAGTGTGAAAATCAATTATTTTGCATTACACGGCAATAGCTTGGCATAGACAACAGGTGCGAGGTAGGTTTAGTAATTGAAGTATACACGAATACTCGTACAACACAAAACATCAGTAAAATCAGAGAGTAACATATAAAGAGTGTTTCAGTTCCAACAAATTCTCGTCGACAGTCACTAGGCTAACGACAGATTTGATACAGTTTTTATCCAGGTTTTTTTTTTGCCAGAATTTGTATGTAATACAAATAAAAATGAAAGACAACTGTTGTGTTCTTCGAATCAAATATAACTTATGATATTTTATATGTCATAAGTATCAATAAAGTCAGTATTTTCAATTCGCCTATCGCCCACTCTCCTTCAAATGCTATCCTGTATCAAATTTGCAGCCAGGAGGTCGAACAGCTGTTTCATCGAAACCCCCTCAGTAAAATAGTCAACAAATAACTTAATGCCTTTAAGACTCCTCATAAGATATCTTACGCAATATTTTTGTTGAACATTTTTAGTGGAAAATAGGTCAATTTGATATTCCTGCACAATAATACTAAATGATCAAATGAAAATTCAAATTGAAGTATTCTCGTCGCCGGCAACAGACAGTAGAAACATATAAAAACCACTATCTGTATATTTCAGTGTATATTTCATGACCTTAAAAATGACCTTGTAGAACCTTAGAAACCACTATCTGTATATTTCAGTGCAGGACATGGGACTGTCCTTGGAGGTGGAAAGTTTCTAATAGCCATTCACTTGGGAGTGGCCAGAAATGATTCCTTCATTGGGCAGTCCAAGCAGCTCACTACTTCCACGTAGGCAATTGCTTATCGGAAACCTCCGTTAGCTAGCTAAAGTGAGAAGGCAAAACGAATGAGCAACCTGAGTGGTAATGCGATCACTGATACGTCTCAGGATTATTAGGTGACCCTGTCACTGAAGTAGTGGACATATTCTTCTGTCCTTTGAAGGCGGATGAGCCAACACCCCTGGCCAACGGCGGATCAAAATTGAAGAAACCAAAATCCAGTTTCGACACACTGCATTCTGGTCAGCGTCTGATCCATAATGTGCGGCTGAAACATAATCATCCTGGCAGTAGGTAAAATGCAAACAACGGTGGGCTGGGTTTGCCTCCCGCCACCGTTATATTGAGAATGAAAATACACAGAAAATATAATGAACAAAGAAACCCCCCAACTGTTGACGACCCTCGCAAACGTTATAAGGACCATGATTTAAGGATATGTACCTGGAATGTTCGAACGTTATACAGGACTGGTGCCACTTTCCAACTGGCGGATGTCCTCGGAAAATGTAAAGCTGACATCACAGCGATCCAGGAAATGCGTTGGACAGGATATGGTTGCACCGGGAAGAAAAACTTCGATATATACTACAGCTGCCATGAGCGTAAGCTCGAATTTGGGTACGGATTTGTAGTAGGCAAGAGACTGCTACACCTAGTTTCAAGGTTCAACCCAGTGAGTGACCGCATAGCCACAGTTCGCATCAAAGCGAAATATTACAACATTTCTTAAATTTGTGTGCACGCACCGACAGAGGATAAAGATGATGAGGTCAAAGAAACATTTTATGAGCGCCTGGAGGAAGTATATGAACGCTGCCCTCACCACGACATTAAGATTATTCTAGGCGATATTAATGCCAAATTAGGAAAAGAAAGTGTCTTTCGCCCAACCATCGGTAATCACAGTCTACATGATACCACCTCCGATAATGGAATAAGACTGATAGACTTCGCCGCTGCAAAGAACATGGTAGTTAGTAGCATACGATTCCAGCATAAGGACATTCATAAGGCGACCTGGATATCTCCTGATCAACGGACGAAGAACCAGATTGATCACTTGGTAATAGATGGCAGGCACTCTTCTTGTGTAATGGATGTACGTGTGATTCGAGGTGCCAATATCGCCTCGGATCATTACCTGGTGGCTGCGAAAGTTCGCACGAGGTTGAGCAGGGCGAAAAACGTACGAAGCCGAGCACAGGAAAAGCTGGATATTGACAAGCTACAAATACCGGAGATATCAATGTCGTATCAGTAAAACTCTCTCTCCTGTTAGAGCAGAATACCCACCCATCCCGAAGACCCAGATGCGCAGTGGAAGCACATCTCCCATTCTTTGGAAATCGCTGCAATGACTGAACTTGGCTATCAAAAACCGCAGAAGGATAAGCCATGGTACGACGAAGAATGTCGCATTGCAACTGATGAAAAAGACGCTGCACGTATGGCAACGAAACAGTCAGTTACAACGCGTGCTGCGAGTGAGCGGTACAAGAAGCTGAGAAGGGAGGAAAACCAACTATTTAGGCGAAAAAAATGGCAGTGGGAGCAGAGAGAGAGTGAAAGAACCGATATGTGCAGGATGAATGGTGAATCCCGAAAGTTTTTCCAGACGGTAAGAAGACCGACCAACGGGCCTAATAATGGGCTGCCCTCCTGCAAGGGCGAGAATAGGAATCTGGTGACTGAGAAGCAGTGTGTGCTCAAAATGTGGAGAGACCACTTTTCAGAACTACTCCACTCAGATTCTTCCACTGAAGATCAAGAGGTAATGATAGTGGAAGGTAGTATAGATTGTACCCCCCCCCCCCCCAACCAAGACGAGACTAGAACGGCGATCTCCCGCCTGAAGAATAATAAAGCCGCTGGTGCGGATGGCCTACCCGCTGAACTTTTTAAGGCAGGTGGCGAAGGACTGATAGCCCACATGCATCAACTGATATGCGGTATATGGCTGGGGGAATCTATGCCCGACGATTGGAATCTCATTATATTATGTCCTGTATTCAAAAAGGGTGATCCGTGTGTCTGTTCCGACTATCGCGGTATCAGTCGTTTATCCATCGCGTATACGGTCTTGTCGAGCGTATTATGTGAAAGACTAAAGCCAATTATTGAAAACCTGATTGGACCTTATCAGTGTGGTTTTAGACCAGGCAAGTCCACAACTGACCAAATATTCACGCTACGCCAAATCCTGGAAAAGACCCACGAAAAGCAAATCGATACATACCACCTTTTTGTCGATTACAAAGCTACTTTCGATAGCCCCATACGGGGAAAACTGTACGAAGCTATGTCTGAACTTGGTATTCCGGCAAAACTGATTCGCCTCTGTAGAATGACGCTGACCAACACTAAATCAGCAGCGAAAGTGGGGAAAGACCTCACTGAACCATTCTGTACAAAGCGAGGACTTAGACAAGGCGACACACTTTCGTGCAATCTCTTCAACATCTTAATGGAGATAATAATGAGAAAGGCTGCAGTAAATACGAACAAGACCATTAACACGAAAAGCCATATGTTGCTGGCGTATGCTGACGACATAGACGTCATTGGGCGAAATTTGCAAGAGGTTACTGCAGTATTTTCAAGAATCGAAAAGGAATCAGCGAAGGTGGGTCTTGCTGTTAATGAGGGCAAGACAGAATTTATGGTGTCAACGACTAGAAAAACCTCTAGACTTGATCCGCACGTGAACGTTAACAACCGATTTAATTTTGAAGTGGTAGATGAATTTGTCTACCTTGGATCCGCCGTGAACAAGGACAACAACGTCAGCCTGGAGATAGATAGGAGAATTGTGCTTGCAAATAGATGATATTTTGGGCTCAGCAAGCAGTTTAGGAACAAAGCCGTCTCTCGACGGACAAAAGTCCAGCTATATTAGACTCTCATTTTACCTGGCTTGACATATGGCTCCGAAACTTGGGTCATATCGCAAGCGGATGAAAAACACCTGGGAGTTTTCGAGAGAAACATTCTCCGTAAAATGGTCCTGTTAGGGAAAACGGCGAGTACCGACGTCGCTGGAACGCAGAGCTATATGATCTCTATTCTGACGTGGACATAGCTAGACGAGCCAGCGCGAAAGATTTTTGATAACGTACCCGATGGAAGCAGGAAAAGAGGACGACCAAGACTCCGCTGGAAAGACCAGGTAGAAGAATCCCTCCGTATGCTTGGTGTTGCCAACTGGCGAGAAAAGGCGAAGGATAGAGCCAGTTGGAAGAATATGTTGAAATTTGTTTGTTTAATTAATATGTGTAAGACGTTTGACCTCGTGAGGTTGTAATATAGTCAATAAAAGTGAAGTAAAGTTTCATGACCTTAAAAATGTGCGTCTCAAAACCAATTATGTATCTCAATTTTGTCCTTAACGTCTCCTAGTGAAATACTATACGCAATAAATTTGTATAATATTTTGACCCTACTGTGGTAAATATAGGATTTTCCAATTTGAGTGACATGATTTCTAAGTAACGTTTCGGCCATTTGTAGTATGATATGATCTGCCATTTTTTCCCCATCGTAGTCAGTAATGTTTACAATTTCATCATGGAGAGACATACGCTAGAACAGAGTTTACAAATTATAAAATTTTTTTTATCAAAATTATCGTTCTCCAATTGCAACTTTTCGTGCGATTTTGGCATTTTATGGTCGTAATAATCGTCAACCTGTGCTCGCTATTCGTCGAATTGTACCAAATTACGAGCATACGTTTTCTTTACATAATGTTCAATTGCCAATAAGATAAAGAACCGCGCGAAGTAATGAAAATATTGCTGCAGTTCAGGCAAGTGTTGCTGAAGACCGCAATTTACCGATTCCAAGACGTTGTCAACAATTGGGTCTGTCTCAAACTACAACCTGGCGGGATTTGAGAAAGGATTTGTTCTTGCATCCGTATAAAATTGTTATCACTCAAGAACTGAAGCCATTGGACTACCATAAACATCTGAGTGGTGCGGTAAATAAACCAAACTGTCGATTATGGAGCGAAGAAAATCCACAAAATTATTACATTCACCTGAATTGACAGTGGTGCAATGGCTAGTGCGCGCGTCTTTTGCACGTGAGATCCTGTGTTCGATCCCAGCTCTGACCACCTTAAAATTTTTTTTGGCGGCGGTCACCTCGCATAGTGACGGCGACACTATCGAGTATTAAGCAAAGCAAAATATCGTTCGGAATAAATCTAGAAAGCGCATTGCTCACTGGTTGTGAGAAGCTCTCCCCAAGTCCTTAATGGAATGTAATGGGAAACCATTTATTTATTTTTTAAATTGACAATTTGGTGGAATCTTCGATCCGTACTTCTTTCGAAATGAAGCTGGTAACACTGTTACTGTCAGTGGAGAGCGGCGTAGATCGATGATAATCAACTTTTTATGACCGAAATTGGAAGAAGTTGATGTGGATAACAACTGGTTCCAACAAGACCGGGCTACGTGCCACACAGCACGTGCAACAGCCGAATTATTGCAAGAAAAGTTTGGAGATTCGATTATTTCAAGAATTTGGGAATGATCTTTAAAATTATAAAAATATTAACTTTTAAAGTATAAAAGTGTGGACCTTATTTTAAACTTAATATTAAAATTTTTACTGACGGCGCACAGTGGTTCAGAATCGATTGCCATCGGCTAAAATTCAAAATCTTTTGAACTAGTAAAGTCAAGGATTGTTTGGATACATTAAGATATAAATTGTATAATTGTGTATATTTTAGAAAATATTCCAAACTTGACTACATTTCTTACTTTTCGTTTTGAAAGAAATCAAAAAATTCTTTTTCTTCTTTTTCTGTTTTGTTAAACTTATTTTGACATAATTGTTTAATTTTTTTCGTATTACTGTCATTCGCTTTTTTCGAATTTTGAAATTCGAAAAAATTTACTTTTTTTTCGAATTTCTTAAATTGCAGCTCATACACTTTTGTCGATTGTTTTCCTTTGTTGGAAAAACGAAATCGATTCTGATGCTCTGTGCGGCGATGTAATGGGTAGCATGCGCGACTCTTGTACCCGACAACCTGGGTTCAATCTCTGCTCTGACCTGCTGTAATTAATCATGAACAACTTCTAAAAAGCCCTTAAAATTATCGCTTGACGGAATGTAATGGGAAATTAAGGTTTTACTTTTTTTAATGAAATGAATTTTGGTTATTATTACTTTTATGAAATCAATTCCCTGAGGGTGAAATTATAAGAAATATATTTTATGGAAGCAGTCCTTTTGCAATATATCCAATTTTAATGGAATAATCAAATGATTTTTGATAATTTGTTGACACTAATTTTCCGATTAACGATTATTCAAATAATCAAAAAGTTCGATTAATCGGATGCCTCAATATACTATGTGTTACATTTAGCGACACACTTAATTTCTCATGCTTCCCTCGTACTTTGACGTTAAATAAAAAAGTTGCATGCAATATTCTATTTTTTCTTACTTTCAATGGGAAATTATATTTCAGAGGAGTGTTGAATTTGAATAATAAAAGTAATGATGAAAATTACAAAAAAAACAGAAATTGAAAAAAAAACTATTCTCAGGTGCAGAGGGGAGGGAAACCCATCCTTAAATATTATGTATTTGAAACAATAACGAAAGAAGCAATAACAACACCCAATGGCTGCTTACTTAACATGGCTAATTGGACAATGTTGAACAAATACCCACTTATTTCAAGTGGTAAACAGTAAATGGTATGTATCGTGGTATGTCACAGTCTAGTACCCAATTCATATGGTTTGGCTCAAAACAATTTCAAACACAAAATATAAAAATAAAATGTGGAAAACGAGACGTAAAAACCTTCCAAAGTGTCGGGTGGCTACTACTACCAAAAGTGAATTGAACTCAGAAAACATATGGAAAATGTCAAGTGTGTCACATTTGCTCACTCACTGTGTGTCACTACTACCACGCCCGCACCTCTGCCACCTTGGCAACGTCCCTCCTTGAACGTCATCCATCCTCTTGTAGTCCCCGAGAAACATTCTTGAATTCGATTTTTTTTTGTCTTCTGTGTTAAAGCCAAATACAAATCATAAAAAAACAACACACGCGAGTTCCTTGACAAGACGCCACCACTACCACTTGGTGCGCCAAAGGAACACAGGGAGAGAGAGAAAGTATGCAGGAGATATAGGCGTCGGCAGTGGTAGTGTTGCTTGTTCCATGGCTGTTGGTTACCTCAAAAGTGTCACATCATTCGAATTGATGTGACTGACTTGACTTGACTGACTTGGCTATAAATGTAATGGGGTCTATACAAAAATATGTTAAAGGTAGACACCACAGAACACCAAATCTTTTACCGGCAATCATTATGATGTTGAGGACGGTGATGATGATAATAATGAATATAATGACGACGGGAAGGGAAAAGTGACGGGATTGGTGATGGTGACGATGACAATGGCGTTGTTGTCGGTGGTGATGTTGATGCTTTCATTTGATGATAATTGCGCCGAAAATTGCCTGCCGTCGCCGTTCACTGACACCATTTAGATATGAGATACAGTAAAGACTCGATTTATCGATCGACTTAAAATAATTAAAAGGAAAGGCCAAACATCCTTCGGGATTTAAAACCATTTAAGTGAACAACTTTTTTTTATTTTTAATTCAGTTCTCGGTATATCTGAACAACCAAGTTAGAAAATATTTTTGCGACAAAACATTTTTTTTTCGCTGCAAACGATCTTCGAACCTGTGGTTGGTTTTCGTCGATTTCACTTTGACAAGCTTCTATATTGATATGAGACCATTTACTTCCAGACTCTTGTTGTTTTTACATTTCGGATTTCACTTCACTTCAATTTCCTCATAACTGGATAAATTTTACTGCAACTGCCTTAAATTTTTTAACGAATGTTGCAGTTTTTACTGCTGTTGTCATTCTGGTTCTGATCATCCAAAAATTATAAAAATTCAGTGAAGCTCTTAAAATTCGATCTTCTCGAAAATAATCGTTTTTCTATTAAATCACATTTGTGTTTGAAGTTACTACCACCGTTATTTATACATCTGCTTAAATCGAGTCATTCTGGTAGTATATGAGTATCTGTTTTCTGTGAGTTCTTCTGCCATTTGATGATGGTATTCTTTTGGTATTCATCACTGGGAATAATTACTTGTCAGTTAAATGAAACAGGAAAGAGAGGAGCTCCATACTGACGACTAAATACTTAAAACATCACGGCAGAACTAACACAAAGTGGGGAAGCAGGGGAATATATTGTACTTTGTTGTAGTAGCAGAGAATGAGCTGCAACTTACCTTGTAATTTGAAACCGAAATTTTATATTCACACACTTTGGGAAAACAAGAAAAGCACTTAGAGATTCAAAATCATCTTATAACATATGTAAGACACTCAAAAATACAACATGCATTCGTCAATAATTATACTGTTAAACATCAATACATACATACATATAAATAATAAAGTGTCTGTTCTCACTGACTGGCTCATGTGGTCGTATGTCGTCAGTCAGTCCATTCATCCGTTTGTCTGCATTTCGGCGTCATTTGCTAACTCATCTAATCGTCACAGATTGTAAAGTGAAGATACTCATATTGTTGATCCATCGACAATATGTTTCATAAAGATGCGAGCAGATTCCAAACAAAATCACCCGAAACCACAACCACTTATTATGCGCTGGTTGTAAGTAAGGTAACCTCTGCTACAGAGCATGGAAGGTAGATGACTATGGCATAGAGTATATCAACATGCAATTCAGAAGCTGCCTACACTTCATCTAGCAGCGGATATATTAACACTATCAGGGCCATCAATATACACTTTTCGTAGAGTAGTAGTAGAGAAATTATTGGCCTAAGAAGTTTAAAATTGTTGTTCGTCA
Source organism: Phaonia tiefii (assembly GCA_963931995.1). Classification (NCBI taxonomy): domain Eukaryota; kingdom Metazoa; phylum Arthropoda; class Insecta; order Diptera; family Muscidae; genus Phaonia; species Phaonia tiefii. The sequence goes on from OZ008371.1 coordinate 195,437,998, forward strand.
TTTTACTATGATCCCAAATAATGCACTAAGAAATTTGGCTAAAAAATTGATTGTAAATCTATAATCGTTTTACACGATAACTGTAACTTAAGAAAAAAAAAAATTTTATGCAGAACTGTCACTATACATTTTTCACAAATTGTACACTTAAATTTAATATACACACATATCTCGGGAATTTAATTTCAGATCTTAGTTAACAACAAATCCCAATAACACTACCTATTAGATGGATCAGAAGTTGTTGGCATTAGGTTAGGTTTGGGACACGTGTGGTCTGGCAAAATCAAGCTCACACTACTCTCGGCGATCCACTGATCCATTGTTGTTGTCCGTTGAAAAAGGATAAAGTAAAGGAAAGGAAAGTAAAAGTAGGTATGGAAGAAAAAAAGTAAGTATATATAAGAGGAAAGAAGAGATGATCGTGGGATGAAGCCCCCACAACAGTGCACCCGGCCATTCATCTCGACCCGGTCAACCATGAGAGGCACCGCATGAAACCCAGTTGAATACTCACTCCGATTGATTAGAGATCTTGATCTACGTCTTCTATAAATCTTGACCCAAGTAGCTCAGCCCCCTACGAGCCAGAGCAGGACAACTAGACAGAAGATGTTCCATTCTCGGACTTCCCCTCGTCCTCGCACAAGAGACAGTAGTTCGGCATGGATCTATCCCAATTAGGTGTCTGATATTGCAGTGGTCAGTTAGAATTCCACAGGCCAGTCTCAAATCGCCCCTGCACAGACCAACCATGTATTCTGATCACGATCTACTGTATTCGGGTCACAGTGATCTAGCAGTTATACAGTCTGGTCTGGATATCCAACATCTGCTAACTGTTTTCTACCTTCAGTCCTCCACTAGGCGAAAAAAGTAACAGATAGGCGGATGAATATCCACTAGAGAGTCGTGATCAGGCAACGTACAGCATCCTCTAACCAGTCAATCCGGTGATCCGATCCCAGGAAGATCGCAATGTTCGGGAACCCAGCAGAGGCTGATCTCCAGAGGTTTTAGCCTATCCAACTTTCCCTTACAATTTCGCGCCAGCTTTATTCTGCGCTGCGATAGAGGCGTATCCGTGAAATACACACCATGTAGCCTAAACGAAATGCTTCGCTGCAGGTGTTCGTTTTATATACCAGCTCCTGTTCCATATTCTAGAGCCACAATAGGTTATCCCGCCGTATTTCCATTCCGATATTTCCGGGATTGCGACCTTAACTTTGCGGAAATTCACACGTTTCGTCAGAAAATCAGTAAGAGGCGGCAGACGACAAGAGTCGTCACTACCTTAAAGCTGGAGAATTTTCGCATTGCCATGCGCGGAATGATGCCAATCGCCAGGTTCTCTCAATCTCATAGCTCCTCGGGACGCAGGAGTCTTAATGTCCTAATGTATAAGTCTTAATGTATAAGTCCTGGCGCGAAAGACACAGGAACACGTCTAGAGTCGCTAAAGGTGTGGTACTTCTAGCCCCAGTGATCCACATAGCAGCCATCCTCTGCACCTTGCCGAGCATTTTCAGTAGATTACTCTTGTCAAGGCCCTCCCACCAACAAACCAAACATCAATATGTAATAATCGGTCGTACTATCGCTATTTACAGCCACTTTGCCATCTTCGGGCTCAGGTCCCAGTTCTTAGCTATAAAATTCCGGCACGAATATAGGCTGTTGACAGTCCTCTTTAACCTTTCCCCAATGTTCCTTGACTAATTCAGCTTGTGATCGAGAACAACACCTAGGGACTTGGGCTCCGTCGGGACCTTCAGTTCCACAATATTCAGCCTCGGTGGCCTAAAGTCCTTGATCTTATATCTACGAGTGAAGAGAAACAATTCCGGTTTTTTTGGGGTCATGACCCAGCGTAGCTGCTTTCCAAGGGCAGTTTGCATAAGGTCACACATTTCCCACCTATCAGTATAGCCACAGCGTACGCATATGCCAGAATGTTCAAACCATCTTCATCGAAGAAATTGAGGACACAACACCTTCTTCTTTAGGATCAATTTTTCAAATATTTTCCACCAAACAACAATCACCTGTTTCATATTGTAAACGATAATATCTTCTGAATCCATTAACCGATTGACAAAAACAAGTTTACTAATAAATGATTTTAATACAATTTTTTGTACAATTTTGAAAAAAATTAATGTGGCCGTCAGTTGCAGCCGATGATTACTGTGCGCGCCTCTTGTACATGAAATCCTGGGTTTGATGCCTGCTCTGACCACCTTAACATTTCTTCCGGCGGCGGTCACCTCGCACAATGACGGCGACTTTCATCCTCCTGATCCTTACAGCGGAGTCTTGGTCTCCTTTATTTTCGGCTTCCTTTGAGTAAGTCTTCAAACATCTTTCGCACTGATTCATCCTTAACCATTCTACTGGCATGGCATAGGCAGCGCCATTGCGTTATTTTGCTTCGCTTGACTTTGTCGATGTCGGAATACAGGTTATACGCGAAGAGACAAATATTTTCGAAATCGTTGTTACAAAAATATCTATTTTGTCCCAAATGTATTTCCTTTGCTACATAATACTTGAAGTAAAAGTTGTTTCTTTTGTTGTAATATGCGGAAACCATGTATATGTTTGGAACATCGTACATCGTACTTACGTGCAACCATTATTTTCATGAATTGAAGATCTGCTGCTTTTTTGATTCTGTGTTGTTTGTCAAGTTGTTTTCCAGCAGTTTTCAACAAACAAAGCTATATTTGGATCAAAAAAACATATGTTATAACATGTTAACCATTGTGTCTCCAAATTATAATAATAATGAAAGCAAACACAATTATATTATATTTACGACAAGCTACAAATATGTTATGTTTGCATCCAAACAACAAAAAAGACAGATTTGTCAGCGTGTTGCAAACTGTACTGTTTGGTGCAGTTCACAGGCCAGCGGAATGCAAGATCAGCAATTATTTAAAGATGGTGATGGACACAACGTTACCATAAATAGTTTATCTCACGTTTAGGAGCAAAGAAATTATCGCTCAAAATAATTTTCATTACATCCAATGAGCTTCTTGTTTTACACTCACTGATTGGGACCTACAGTTTTACGCCGGTTCCGAAGGGTTTTTTGAGGATTGTTTCCATTTATAGTTACACGGTAGTGTGACCGTCACTAAGTGCGGTGACTGAAGTTGAAATAAGTGTACGGTCTAACCTTTGCACTAGAAACAGCCATCAATATCTTGCAATTTAACGACTCTAAACTATTTTTAGCGGGGTTACGTGAGCGGATTTATGTCGACAAATCGACGCTAATTGCAGCCGTATAAATCAACATTTGTCATGTTATTAGCGAGATACATACCTGCAGCTATTTTAGCAAAGTGGTTAAAATTGGGCATCTGGCGAGTATCACTTACAACACAGTCATGGCCAATATTTACATGAAATAATCGTAAAGAAGTGAATACAAGCGTTGGTTTATGGACTCATTTAAATATTCTTTATATTTTTTGTGTTTATGTTAAAAGTTAAACAACAACAATCCCTTTACTAACTCCACACTCAAGATAACTTTCACGAGAATCGAATAATAGTTGCGACAAACTGCATTTTCGTTTAATGTAAACAAGTTATATTGCACTGAATAATATTTAATTTGGCTGAAAATAGCCTCATTAATAGAATTTTTTTTTGCATTTTAATTTAAAAATTTATTTTAGTACTTACGCGTTGCCTGAAATGGAGTAGAACTCAAGGTACCATCACTGCAAGTCCGCTGAGCCTGTCCACTGAGCCATTGCATACGTTGCGCGAAGACGAACAAAGCCTTAACATTAGGATTTGCTTATTTGTTGTTATTGAAAGAAGGCAGAATCAACTCAAAACACAGTGTATGTGCGTGATTGTTTAGACTTGTATTCTTTCAAATAGAGAAAAGGAAGTCACACATCTACACTTTTCTTTTATAATAAACAGGTTTCTATTTTCCGCACATGTATATTATGATAAAATTAAAGTTCATTTACAACAAAAAAAAAACTTTTACGAGAAAAGTGTTTTGTTTGCGGGAAACCTATCAACTTTTGCAACCGATATACTTTCAAGGCAAATAAACATTTTTGCGCTAAACGAGATCGAAACTTTTTTTGCGTGCACCAGATTACCGGGTATTTCCACCGCAACTCTTAGTTTTAACAGAAACGACTACAGCAACGGTTTATAACTTATTTTCCCCTAAACACATCGCGTCTCCTTGAAAAATAATAAATGTTTAATTCCTCTAGGTGTCTCTCTCCCTTTCTCTTTGCTCATAACAAAACAATCATCGTATTGACAGTGACGTGTCATTTTTTATAGTAGATTTTGCTGATGCATACAAATATAAGTGTGTTGCATATTCATAATTTTTAGAATGCCAAGATGCTCGAATGCTATCCGGTACCGCGCGATTGGTACTGGTAATCTTCCACTACTCCTGGTCGCTGTCATTTTTCCGTCGTCTGCTCACTGCCTTTGTTGCTTGCTCTCACTTCAGCTGACGCGGATTTTGGTGCAATGGGAATGGGCGAAAGGAACGAATGATCATCTGATATGATCTTAAACAAATCGTGTGTTTTGTTTTTAAATATTTTCTTAAGATGTTGTAATAACAACATTTAGTGTACCGCCGTCCGTCTATCATTCAACCATCCGTATTTTCATAAGGCAGCTAAGTAAACCACTCAAGTAGGACATCATCTCAAAATATCGTAAGCATCATCAGCTTGACGTTGCGCTTTTTAATCTTCTGCATATTCATCTCTGTTTCTTGTCCCGCTTCCATTGCATTTGTTGTTGTGCTTTGCATTTATTTTAGAGCCGGACGTGTCATCGATGGCGCCAACATTTTGTTTTCGGGAAAATTGGGCTAACAGTTGTCTTCTGTTGATTTTGAAACTCTCGTAGTGTGTTAGAAAAGCAAATGTAGCTCTTGTAATGCTGCCACTGGCTGCTACTCGTGGTTGATCTTTTCATGTTTACACAGAAATTGATATTTAGTATTTTGAAAAAAAATACTCGGCGGAACGCTTATGAAAACACACCATGCCATGTAGATGGCGCCTGGGAATATCCGTCATATTGTTTGCAAATTTTATGTTATTAGTTTGTTGAGTTCGTGGAAATATGAATCAACGAAATTTTATTATGTGTGTGGAGAGTTTATAGATTTTAATTTAACCCAGCCAACAATTTTCTGACCGCTCGGAGATAGAAAAGTGAGCAATTTCTGGTCGTTCGAAATTTGGAGTATTTGTCATGCCGTTTCAAAATAAAACAAAAATGTGTTCCCATTACATCCCATGAAGGAATGGGGGAGAGCTTCTCACAACCACTGAGCAGTGCGTTTCCTAGTTTTCACTCACTGATTGAGACCTACAGTCTTCCACAGGTTCCGAACGGCATTTTGAGACCCTTTTTCATGGCTAAGTACTCTATAGTATCGCCATCACAATCCCGGGGGTCAAGAACCTTACAAAAAGAAGAAAACATATTTCGCCAACCAGTTCGATCTTTTGCCTTATCTCTCCAGTTGGTAATACCAAGTGTCAACCTGATCCATGAGGCGGAGTCTTGGTCTTCCTACTTTTCGTCTTTCTTCCAGTTCGGTTTCGAAAACCCTTCGTGCTGGTTCGTCTTCATCCATTCTACTGACATGACCTAGCCAGCGCAATCAGGTTATTTTTATCCGCTTAATATGTCAATGTCGGAATATAGCCCATAAAGCTCATGGTTCATATGTCGCCTAGACTCGCCTTTGTGCACTATATGGCCATACATATTTCGGAGTATTTTTCTTTCGAAGACTCCTACAGATATTTCGTCTGCTTGCAATAAGACCCAGAATTCTGCGCCAGAAAGCAAGACTGGTTGTACGAGAGTTGGGTACACCTGAACTTTTGTTACTCGAGAGAGGACTTTATCTCTAAAGTGGTTGCTTAGCCAAAAATAACATCTATTCACAAGCACAATTCTTCGCTTGATCTCACGGCTGACGTTGTTGATTTCGTTTTCGGGAGATCCGAGGTATATAAATTTGTCCACCACCTCGAAATTCGAAAAGTTATCACAGTTCACGCTTTGGTCTAATCGCGTGGAGGCCCTGCTGGTTGAAATCATTAGTTTTGTCTTGTTCTCATTTACTGCCAGGCCCATTTTTCTGACACCTTCTCAATTCTCGCAAACACCGCAGTAACTTCTGTCATTGTGCGCCCAATGATATCTATATCATCAGCATACGCGAGCAGCATGTGAATTTTGTTGCTGATGGTTTTATTCATGTTGATGATCTCCATTAAGACGCTAAAGAAATCGCACGATAGAGTGTTGCCTTGCCTGATGTCTCTTAGTTTCGAAAGGTTCAGAAAGATCCTTACCAACTTTCACTACAGATTTGGTGTTCGTCAAGGTCATCCTGCAAAAGCGTTTGAGTTTTGCAGGAATACCAAGCTCAGACATTGCATCGTAGAGTCTCTTCTCCATGAAAATCTGGTCAGTTGCCGATATTCCAGGTCTAAAGCCACCCTGGTGTGGTCCAATCGGGTCAGCGATAGCTGGTATTCGCACACTATACTATACTTGATTCCACGGCACTAGGCACAGAGACTCAGGTCACCTTTTTTAAATTTGTGGCATAGTACACTGAGACTCCAATCGTCGGGCATGCATTCATGGAACCAAATTTTGCTAATGAGCTGATGCATGCACTTATCAGCTAATCGCCGGCAGAATTTCATTGAGTAAACAAAATAATTTTGAATTATTTTTTAAAAACAATTTGAGCTCTGTCCGTAGATTGATTGCATTTCAGCCAAAATTGGCAACTACTTATAAGCAATGAAATGTAAAATATTTCCGTCTGCCCTTCCGCGATCGACATTTTTCTTTCAATTTTTAATTTCTTCAACTAACCTGAGGAATTGTGGCGTATTGAATTTGACAGCTGAAGTAGTGGAAAACGTTGAGATGCGTTTTATAAACTACCCATTAAATAGGGTAATTCAACGCAGGTAGTCACGGAACAGCTGTAACGTTTTATAAACTACCAAAACGGCAAAGTAACACGAAGTGACTGATTCACGACTTATGGAATAACGCCCTTAATGTCATGACCAGGGCAACGGTCGTACGTTTCCTCTATATGTTCATAGAAGATGTCTTTGGCATCATCATATTTCTCTTCTGTCGGGGCATGCTCACAAATTAGGGAAATATTTCTCTTTTATGCGGATTGTGGATATATGTTCGTTCACTCACAGGATTGAACCCAACAAATCCGCAAGCTCGCCTTTCAAAATAAACGCTGTGAAAACTTTCACTCTAATTTGGGCGTTTATAAACCCTAAAAACGAGTCAGAAATGTGTCAGTAAAAATGGAAATATTCATTAAATTTGGTATGTAAAGTGTGATGAATTTAAAGGTAATTCTTCAAAAATAGAAAAATCGATATTATCTATTATGACTTTCTTCACAATCATACAAAATAACCATTTTGGATATTTATTTTGAAAGGCTATTTTTTCAAATATTGGCCATGACTATGGTTAACAGGTTGGCCATAACTGCGGCTTACACGCATTCTAGCAGTTTGCGTGATCTTTGGCATGTACGACATGTACACAAGTCGTCCTGAAGTAACTATTCATCACTGGGTCAGTTACCCAAGAGGTCTCCAAATGTGGTGACCTTATGTCATTTCCTATATAAATATTATATTTGAGATGGATGACCCCTAATTTAAAAAAAAAACTTAACAAATATTGATATTATAATAAGAAACGGACACATGGATTAAATTTTCAAACCTTTTTGAAATTTATTCTGAAAATTTATGACATTCTGAAAATTTATGAATAACTTGAAATTCTATGCGCACGACTCTTCTATCGATATTCAGCATTGGCATTAGAAAGAGTCAGTCATGACCTAATGCTGACAAGTCAATAGGACTGTCTTACATAGATTGCCAACCCCTTCACAATTTAAGTCACCTAAGGCAAAACTAGTGACATGTCACGAACATGTCGTATATAAAGTGTCAGCACATACTGGCATTGTACTAAGGAAATCTTTTATTTGAAATTTTAAATACATCAATTGAAATTTAAAGCACATCAACTGAAATTTGATATACATCAATTGAAATTTAAAATACATCAATTGAAATTTAAAAATCGAATACATAAAACCGTTTAATAATTTTTTTTGCTGTACAAGGTGGCGCAAAAGTAATCCTACTATAAGAAAATGCTATAAATTTTGCGATTGGCCCCTAATGTCAGTTCTGTTTTGACATTTGTGTAGTAAACACATGCGAAATACACGTTAATAAACAATGTTACGATACACTGCTCCAGAACGCGGAATATTGCTGACTATTTATTTGACCAATAATCGGTCGGTGACTTTGGCACAACGTGAATTTCGTCGCAGATTTCCTGGCCGTCCAACGCCTACTGGTGAAACACTGCTCGCCTCGAAGAGACTGGCACAACACGAGATGGTGCCAGGCGTGGCAGACCCCGGAGTAGCCGTTCTGCAGAGAATATTGCTGCTGTAGCCGAGGATGTCATGGAAGCGCCATCGATGTCATGGAAGCGCCGTGAGCGCTACAGAGCAATGATCAACGAGTTCTTTTTGCCGCAACTTGATGAATTGGGATTGGAAAACATGTGGTTCCAACAGGACGGTGCAACGGCACACACTGCACGTGCCACAACCGATATGCTGAAGGATGCATTACCCGGGCGCCTAATCTCCCGTTTTGGCGATTTGCACTGGCCTGCAAGATCGCCTGATTTGACCGCTCCAGACTTCTTTTTGTGGGGCTTTTTGAAGTCGCGGGTTTATGTCAACAAGCCTCAGACTCTTGCAGCTCTTAAATACAATATCCGTCAAGAATGTGAGGACGTATCGCCGGAAGTTTTGGCCAAAGTGATGGAAAATGCATTAAAAAGGGCTCAAATGACAATCAACTGTGGCGGCGGCCATTTACATGACATCATATTCTCGACTTGATGTAAAAAAAATTAAAAGACCTAATAAAACTAATATAGGAGAAGAATCATAGTTTTTAATTTTTTTTAAATTACAGCCAAAAATCATCGGAAGTTTACTTTTGCGCCACCTTGTATTTTAAATTTCAATTGAAGTCTTTTAAATTTCAATTGATGTCTTTTAAATTTCAATTGATGTGTTTTAAATTTCAATTGAAGTCTTTAAAATTTCACTTGATGTCTTTTAAATTTCAATTGATGTATTTTAAATTGCAATAGATGTATTTCAAATTTCAAATAGCATTTTTAAATTTCAATTGCTGTATTTCAAATTTCGAATTGAAAATGGTGTAGAATTAGGTATTGACAGAAACATATTCCACAAAAACTGTGTACAGGATTTGAAAGCACTATATTTTCGGTTTCAGAAGAACGTATTCTGTTACAATTGTCTGTAGACAAATTTAAAAGTTATGACAGTTAAAAGTTCTTTGTTCGAGGATTTTAAACAAACATAATTTGTTGACAGTAGTACAGAGAGTTTCAAAGTAGTTCACATGCTGTCAGTACTAATAAAATACTAGGAAACAATGTTAAAAATATTGATATACATACATCAAGTACGCGCTCGAAGATCATTTCTAAAGCAACCAAATGTGCAAAAAAACGGTTTGGATCCGTCTCGAACCTGTTACGGGTCCGTGGTATGTGAGCTCTCGATATCATTTCGAACCTGTTACGAATCCGTAAATACATAGTAAAGTGAATCAGTGAAATTGGTATTTGGCGGATCCGTCTCGAACCCGTTACGAGTATATGATATAAAATAAAAGCTTCAGTGAATTACAGGTAGAAAATATAGTTCACTACCTATTTTAATTTTCAATATCTTTTAAATATCAAAACGAATCCGTTTTGAATCCGTAGAAATTGACAAAAGTGGATTCGTCTCGAATCCATTTTATGTATAAAAACACGAACCCTAAACGGATTCGAATATGAAGTCGGTTGCGAGTTCGAGACAGATCCGTCATTTTAATTGAAATATTTTGAATTAACGCCGAATATAGTGTGTGAGCAATGAAAATTAAAATATTGTCGTTCCACAAAATCCTTAATAAAAACTTTATTTTTCATCCGATTTTGTTCAAATTACGCCTAAAATATTGGTAATTAAAAAAGCTATATACATGTATATTAAATAAACTATATATAATCCAGATCTTCACTATAACGTAGAAAACGAAATAAAAATGAAAAATGTTGAAAAACATCAAAAAAGGCAAATTTTGAACTTTGAGGTACCATAACTCAGCCATTTCTTATCAAATAGAAATAGAATTTTCACACCGGAGGAAAGGGCATTCAATTACATTTCCAACGATATGCCATTTGTTTCGATCGGACTTTTCGGTTGGGCTCCAAGGGGTTTGAGTGGGACCATACACCGAAGGTCCCAATTAACTTATCTAGGCATGTGGCGTTCTTGGTATTTTTTTTGGCTATAAACCAGTTTTATTTATGATTTGCCTTTTAATAGTTTTATCGCCCATAATATTTAGTTTTCTCATCTGTGGTCGTTTTATATTTTTTCAAAGACATAGTGAAAAGTTATTTAAAAACAAAAACACTTTTACCATAAACGTTTTGTATTCCGGAGAAACGTTTAAGCGTTTCAACTGTTACGAACAACGACGTTCAATCGATTTTTTCATAAATACACCTTTGAAAATTTTCCCTCTTCCAAAAAGAAAACACTTTCAGTTTCGAATTTTTCATTTTTATATATATTTAATATTTTTTTAACTGATTTATTTTTATATTTTATTGCATTCTAATAATAAGCTCTCTATTTACTAAATGTATTGATTTTATTCTTTTTTTCATATTAATTTTATAATTTTGTGTCGTTTATATGTAATAATCTTACAAACTATTTACAATCGAAAACACTCTAAGAAACGTGTCGGTAATTTATACACGAAAAATAAACACAAGCCTCAAAGCAAATTGGCATTTGACATCAAAGCCTGAAACAGTTTTGGATTGAGTGCATCTCAAATTACTAAAATAAGAACTTAAGGAAATACCGAGAACTCTTACTGAATATACAAAGTACAATTTTTGTTTAAATAAATCTAGTAAATTATGTTTCAAGTGCAAAATACTTAAGGTATTTAATATGTATGTACTTTGTTTAATAGGTCTAGGTTTAGGTATTGGTTAAGGTTAAGGTTTTTGCTTTACGTAGGTAGGTAGTAAGGAAGTTTCTTTGTTGAAGGGGTGGGGCTTGGAAAAGTATTTAATCAGTTTGAAAATTAATAAAAATATTTGTATTGTATAATTATATTGATTCAATATCTAAAGTGCCTTTGACTTACAAAAACTAAATAAATTGTTATAAATCATAAATCGAATATAGTAGAAATTATTTAATATAATATACACAAATTCAAATATATATTTCCAAAACGAAAATGCTATTGCCGTTAACTTAACCGATGGTACTTCAGTGCCATAGAATTCATCCCCATTTAGCTTTAGGGGTTTTCTTTTGGGATTTCCATGACGACACGTGTCGTCGTGTATTTTGAAATTATAGGTTGTTTGTTGCTCTACGATAATTGTTTGATTGAGAACAAGTCAGTTTAACATTCGTTTGATTTGATATTTAAATTGTTATCTCCACCCTCATCCTTTACCTTCGTCTGCTTCTTTATGGTTCATCGCTTTGCCGCCTAACAATTGATTGTTTTAACTTCTTTTTTTACACGCAAATTGAATATCTTCTCTATAATTAAAGACGTTAATTTCGGATACAGGATAAGCCTAGGACGTCATATGTCCTTCAACTAGACTCTAGTGCGAAGATATCATGTTATTTCGGTGGCACTATGATTGATATCGGGCGATGTTGAAAAAGGTCGGTGCAATAATTGTGCGCTATGATGATAGGGCGTGGTCACAGTCGCCGCCGCTGAGGCCGCTGTAGGACTATTGTTGCTACGATGATCCTGTAACGCTGCTGGAGGTGGGTGGTGGTGATGATGATGATGGTGCGGATGATGCGCCACCGCTGCCGTCAATGTAGCCGCTATACTATTTGCTGCCGAATTAAGTTTCTCCGGTGAATTGACACGTATTTTTGGTGGATGCGTCGACTGAGTCGAGCAGTCGACGGCATATGCAGCCGAAGCATAATTAGGATGCAAATGACCACCATTCAGACCAGCCAAGGCCTGTGGCAGCTGGGGATGGGGCCTTATCACCATGGGTTGTATGGGAAATTGTTGTGTCATCTCTTTGAAATTGGCAAAGCTTTGCAAATAACCAGCACTAAAGAGACTTGTAGCAGCGGCATCTAATTTAAAAGCAGGCAAACACGATGGCGGCAACGATGCCGCCGAATAAGCAGGTATACTATTGGATGATAACGAACTGGAGAGGTCACGTGGTTTGTCATCATCAATGCTAAGACTCTCGTCGCGGTCATTTGCCCCGTTCGATGTGGAACCAGGACTGTGTTGTAAATGCAAACTACCCGGTACAGGTGAATGAGTGCCCAAAGAGATGTCTGAGTCGGATGTGTCTGAGGGTGTTGGAGAGGGAGCTCCATCGGGGCGACGGCGACAACCCATGCCAGAGTTTTGATTATGTTGTAATCTGGAAAAGGAAAAGATAAGAGAAATGGGGCAAATTAGAGATTTAAAGATAAAAAATAATAAAAACTTGTAAATAACCAAAACAGGGATGTTTCAACTCTCCATTCACCATTAACACCATTCAGAATAAGTGTAAACTAGCACATCTGGATGAGAATAACAAATAAATATTTATACAGTGATTATTACACTGCCTGATTATGGCCTACAGTTTTCCACCGGTTCCGAACTATTTTGAAAATCCTTTTCACGGCTAATTACTCGATAATTTCGTCATCACTAAGCTAGATGGGCGTTAACGAACGAAATCTTAGGTGGGATCGAATATACGTTTTCATATTCACGAGTTACGCATCATTTCCATTGTACCACCGAAATCTGGATTAGTGAGTGTGAAAGTCTTTCCCAATGCTTTTATGAGATAAAATCGAAAGATTTATATTTCTGACTTGTATTTTACACGCAGAGAAAAAATTGTTGACGGCAGGCACGTACGCAGGAGGAGATTTTTGAATGTATTGCTATTTTTCAACCTAAATATCAAGCTTCAAAAACTCGCTCGTTTTATAACTCGAAATCCGAGTTAAATAGATTCAAACTCGAAAAAAGATTTTTATTTTTCGGCTCGCGAGACAAACTTTTTTTGGGCGCGAGCGCAAAAGAGGGTAATTTAGCAAAACTGACTGTAGTCAGTTTCATTTATCATTTGGATTGTGAAATTCAAAAATGTGTACTGAATACGAAAAATATGATTCTTTTGATTAAAATATCAAAAATTGGTAATTGACAAGCAATATATTTATAAGATTCCCAAAAACTTTATAAAAACTAATTATCCCATTTGTTTTTATCATCATGATAATTTTGATCTTGCTTTCCAAAAAGATACATAAAAAATTCCCAAAAGCCACCATTAACATTCCTAAATAAAATCGTAAAACTTTCGAAAAATTACACATACGCAGTGACACAGACTTTTTTCGCTTTCGATCGCGAACGAGTCGTATATTACGCTCGTTACCTTTAAAACTTTAATTTTTAATATGAAAAAAATCGCGGGCGAGTTATATTTCCCGATCTTTAAATATTAAGCCTGTCTTTTTTAAATCGCGATCCAGGTGAGTTGAAAATTGCGTTCGCTCAAGATTTATTATTTGACAAGAGAGTGGAAACAGAGCGCTGTTCGCACTATGCTCTGAATTCAATGAGAATTATTTAGTACACAATAGGTCGGAAAATATTCCAGGCAGCAAAACACTAGATGTCGACAATGAATAATTTCCACTCAATCAATGAAGAATATTTTATGAAACTTTTTGATGAATACGAAAACGTAAACTTGAAATTTGTGAAAACATTCATAGGATTAGTGAGGAATTGTTCATTAAAAACACTTCATTAATCCTATCGCAGTTTTCATAAATTTCATTGATATTATGAAAAACTTTCTAAAAATGTTTTTCATAAATAGGAAAAAACGGTTCACTTTAAATCCGTAAAGGAAATATGGAGAGCTTCTCACAACCAGTGAGCTGTATACTTTCTAGTCTTTTGCTCTTTACACCGGTTCTGAACAGTATTTTGAGAAGTCTTTATGGCTAAATACTTGGAAGTTTTGCCGTCCCTAAGCGAGGTGACCATCGTCGAAAGAAATTTAAGGTGGTCTGAGCACCTTAAGAGGCGCACACACTACCATCGTACCACCGACGGCCAGTAATCAACCCATCATTATATGACCACTCTCTAGGATTATGATCAGTTGCAATCAATAAATAATATCGTATCGATTATAACATGATCAGACACAATCACAGTTTGATGGACTACCAATCATACTATAATCTTTTCACATATAATAACTATAAGTATAATTGTCTATTACAGTCGAGAGAAATAGTGAATTTGGTGGTAAATTGTATGTATGTGTATAATCCCACTTTTTTAATATTTTAGTTATGCTGAAATCTCAGCATATAGTCACAATCCAATATGTAAACTCTGTCCAAACAATAATACATATATAACCCTTAGTGCAACTTGGATATCAAAAAAAAATAAAAAAAAATACTGTTTTTCTTAACCCTTTCAATTTGGTCATAACGATTATAATTTTGACATTTTGGTAAATGGAACGAAATTTGACTTGTAACCTCACTTCACTTCAATACTAAAACGTTTCCTCTTTGGATAATCGTCTCCCGTCGATGGGAGTTCCGTCCCCCCCCCCCCCCCACCTTCCTAAATTTGTGACTTCTCTCTCCAATGTAACTTGACTTCGAGACAAAGTGTCTAATGTTACAGTTCAAGATCATAACGTGAAAACTTAACAGGAGAGTTCAACGTTTTGTTTTGTGGAATTATTAAAAGTCTATAATAATAATTAGTCAGAGGTTTTCATTACTGTACGCGTGTGTTCGTTCATTTGAATCAATGAGAAGATCTCTTTCACCCCGTTTAGACGTTATCGTTCACACATTATTAAGATAGTAGGAAGAAACGTCCGTCCGCCCGACTGTCGGCCAGTCAAAAGAAATGAAATATACTGAACTTAAACATGAACATGGACATGGACAGATCAAAAG
This sequence comes from Phaonia tiefii, assembly GCA_963931995.1. Lineage (NCBI taxonomy): Eukaryota > Metazoa > Arthropoda > Insecta > Diptera > Muscidae > Phaonia > Phaonia tiefii. The sequence continues at coordinate 195,453,254 of OZ008371.1, forward strand.
AAAGAGTGACTGATCTTGGTGATCTTTAGTGTCCGTCGACTAATGGTTAGTTAAACGTTTAAATTCTCGCCTTTAAGTCTAGCAACTAACGTCTCACTTTTCACAAAAATATAGTCATCACGGGGTAAATATTACGAATGATGATGATGATGATGCTCCCTCTTTTTTCTGGTTTCTCAGGGAGTTTAGTTTAGGTGAACATAAGTGATTGTGTGGCGGAGAGACTTAGAGCCGCCGTTCAGTTTGGTCATTTGCTGTGAACTTAACTAATGTCGTTCATTTATCTTACACGGAGGGGGCTCATGTGATGTGAAGCGCTGCAATGGACCTGGTGGCATGATGGTGTTTGGGTCGCTTGTCGGCATCATGCTGATTCCTTACATTGTCATAATTATCTGTTCGCTCGTTTGTTCATTCGCGTGTAAAAGGTGAGTATTTTTTGTTATTTTTTTGGTGGCCCAAATGAATCAACAGATCCCATCATTCACTGTTGCGGCTGTTGCTAGGGCTTTTGACTTGGACTTGTTCATCACCCATTACCATTTAGTAAGAGAGGCCAGGTCGTGTGATGTGTTCATGTGCTGCTACATGAAGGATGGATGGATGATATGTTGTGGCGTGTTATTTTCTCTGACCGCCTTGGTAGTAGCACGTTACTGCTGATGCTACGAACGTGTTGAGTGATTAATGACAGTCGCATTCGAAATGTACAAACATCAGTTATAACTGAACTCAAAATCCACTATCAAGATGCTCACACTTATGCACAAAGTGAACACACCGAATTGAGCAGTAACACTTCAACTGGCCTAAGGTTAAACGGGAAGAATCATAGCCAGGGAAAAAGTGCACAAATCGTACCAATAAAACCATTCAAAGACTGTGAAAGGCGGTGATTTCGCTTTCCCGTCCAGCTGTGTGAGAATGGTGGATATCATAAGGCGGCAGTTAGAGGACTCAAATATCTGTAAATTGAGTTGCAAAGGAAGGACCATTTATGAAGAACCTCAGAAAAATGCACGGAGCACTTCATATGCACCCAACCATTGCGACCGTCCATTTGTCTGCCGTTTGTCTTCCTATTGTTTAATATTTGTTTGTAGCATATAACTTTAGAAATTATCAAAATATTCTCTCATGTTTTGTATTTTGTTAATGTATCTTAAATAGGCATTAAATATTTCCGCCAAGCGTATCTAATAACTTTACACCGACCGTTCGTAAATCAAATTACAGCTCCATTAGAGTTACGTGGTTGTAAATATTGTAAGTCTCTCACACATTTTTGTTTTCATCTTCTCATCGTTAAGCTACAATGGAAATCGCCTAATTGGATTGACTTATATTGAGAATTATCTATAGCATTCACGTTAAACTGGAACCATCATCTGCTACGATTAAATGGACCAATTCTTGATTGGCAAGAACTTAGCCGTGGGAAATGTCGGAATAATAATGAAGCTCGTAGTAAAGTGGCTTTTGACGGTTTTGCGAGTGTATACTTTCACTTATCGTGTGGAGAACAATTTTAGAATGTTAGAGAACCTTTTTGAAATTGATGGCTTTGTGGGTAAATTTGCCACAAAATTGTGGCAAAAATTAAACACAGTGGTTTAAGTAATTGTCTTATTTGTAAGTCTATAGGAAACTTAACAGCAATTCCACTTCTTCCAAATAACCATAAAGTTAAATCTGGTCTGTTTCTTTGCGTATATTTTCTTTCGGAAATAGATTTCAAGAATAAGTAAAAACTAGCGACCAGTATTATCTACATCATGACAATGGCTGGTAAACCGTTCACAAGAAAACAAATTTGGTTGTATCAATTTTTGCCACTAATATAATTATTTTGTTTCAAATACTGAACGTTGGCCACAATAATTGAAACGTTTCTCCCAAATACAGAAGGTTTATCCTAAAAGTCGTTTGTATTTTTGTAAACGAATTTGCCTGTACCCCAAAATTTTTATAATTTGCTCTTTCTCCAAATATAGAAAACTTTTGTGGAAATGTATAATTCGAACAGGGTATCTCTTTCTTATTCCTGCACTAAGAGAACTAATTGTTTGTAAAGAGGTTGTAGCAATGGTAAATTCGGTTGTTGCCACCGAATTGCGATTGTCACACCCGAATTGATATCGTCCCGGTTGAATGTAGTCCCTAAGACAGAAATTCGTTTGAAGCAACCTCGTTTCATAACTGATTCGGTTGTGACAATTGAATCTTCAATTATACGCATTATGTCAACTAAATTTTCTAAAATTTCGGCTGCAACAACCGAATTTGAAACTAATTCGGATGCAATAACCGAAATTGTTATCAAATTCGGTTGCAGCAAACGAATGTGGCTTCAATGCAGGTGTAACAACAGAATTTGGCATCGATTCGGTTGCAGCTATTGAACATGGTATCATTTCGGTCACACTAACCGAATTTGACCTTAGTTGGTTGCATCCACCGAATTCGGCGTCAAATCGGCTGCTGTAACCGAATTTCCCATAAATACTATTGGGACAACCGAATTCATTTTCAATTCGGTTACCACAATATAATTCTATATATTTCCAACCTGACGTTCAAAAAAATTATAATTGTTACGGTAGTGCTGATATCAAGATTTTTGGTGGATATTAGGAAAGTTAAGTACAAATATTGTAATTATTGTTTCTACATTAAAATTACATATTTCGCAGAAAATGTCCACAATTGTCAGCGTGCAGTACATGCAGATGTCAACAGTTAAGTTTTTTTAAAGTCGGTCGTTCGAAATATCTTTTTATAAAAGTCGACGGACACATCATGCCAGAATATGTGCAGTGAACAGTAACGCCCATGGGCGTTATGTCCATGGGCGTTATGACGCGTCACCATTATTTCTGCGGTTTGTAAATATTTATAAGAATAGCTATGGAATTTATGGAAAATAAATTATTGTTAAATAAATTGACAAAAATTTCAAAATTCATTATCTACTTATAATTTTGGTTGTTACATTTTACTCGGCTGCGACAGCAACTATTTCGGCTGTGACAACCTCTAATTCGGCAGTCACAAGCTCTAATGCGGTTGTGACAACTTATAATTCGGCTATGGCGACCTCTAATTTGTCTGTGAGAACCTCTAATTCGGTTAAGACAACCACTGATTCGTCTGTGATGACCTCAAGAGTGATTCTGACAAGATCTAAATTTGTGTGCAGCTAATTCGGCTGCCTCAACCGAATTTTTCTGTGAGTGTGAATTTCTCTCTCTCTCTCTCTTTTCAATAGAAACCAACTAGCAAATACTAAGATCACCAGATCAGCAGGTGGAGCGAAGGCGTGAATTCTAACAAATTTCTAAAACTATTGTTATAAAATTTTTAATGAAGAATTTTCATAATGGAAACAAAATGTTATCATACAATTAATGAAGAATTTGTAATGCAACTGTGAACACTTTTCGTAAATTTCGTAAATTTTATTCGTAGTATCTACGAAATCTATGAAAAACTTCATAGGATTAATGAAGAATTTTTAATAAAGAATGTTTCATTTCATTTCAACTTATGCAGAAACACCGTTCGGCATTTAACCTGAACAACTGATTGTTACCCAAAATCGCGGCACAATGGGTATAAAGCTGATTGTGTTGGTTTAGAATGAAAAATTAAATAAAAATACATGAATTTAGTTGAAATACGACTAAATATGCAAAATAACCTTTTTTTTCCTATATCATCTGTTTTTTATTATAGATTCAAGTCGGGATGAGACGCCAAAAAGCGCGAAAAGGTTAAGGTTAAGTATGTATGAACATCTACGAGATATCGACTACGCAGATGAAATATGCCTTATGGCCAACAAATTTGGTGATATCGAGGCCAAGTTGAACAGACTCTCCCAAAATGCGAAAGAGTAGAATTGAGAGTAAATATAAAGAAGCCAAAGCTAATGCGTATTCGAACAGAACGGAATACTCCACTAAAAGTTGATGGCTCGTTAATTGAAGACGTGAATTCATTCAATTATTTAGGATGCAAGATCACCGGATGGTGGCTCCGCGGAGTATATATGTAGGTGATGGAATAAATAAGGCCTGTATTGCTTTCCTAAATCTGCACAAAATGAGGCGCACTAAGAGGATATCGGACGATAAGTCGAAATTGCGAAGACGAAGACGCGAAGACGAAATTGCGAAAGACAAAATTTCAAACGACGAAATTGAGAATATTCAATTGCATTGTGCAGTCTGTATGGTTGTACTACTTGGAGTTTGACGAAGCTTATAATTAAGAAGGCCCACACGTTTGTCAATCGTTGTCTGAGACAACTGCTTCGAATCTACCGGCACAAGACAATTTCGAATGAAGTACTCCGGCAACGGGCATGCAACATTCGTATTAATTTGGCTATACGTAGAAACAAATTGACTTGGCTCGGCCATATACTTAGGACCTCAACATCAGATATTACTAGAGCGACACTTGAATGGAACCCTCAGGGGTATCGAAGGCCATGAAAATCACCAAATGTATGGAAACGATTTCTGAATATACATCACTTGCCAGAGACAAAAATCAATGGATAGAATTCTTTGAAGAACTTTGTACTGTAATATTGTTTCCATTGTTATATTCTATTTAAATAAATAAAGGACATATGTATATATATATAAATACTAAGATACCGTTCGCCTTCACGCAATGCCTGCGATTGGTGGATGGATAGACGAGCGGACTTGTGGTAATGGCGCATGAGTTATACTCCACTTCATTTAAAATTTAAAAAACTTCTTCTATTATGGGCCCAGCAGTGGAATACATGTCTATTCCTTACTAAATTACATGGAGTGAGATTGGTGAGGAAGGGCTTGCTCTTTCCTTCCTATGACAAGGCCTACAATAAGGCCTTAAAAGGTATTCAAGTACTCTGAAGGACAAGGCCTTATAAAAGGCCTTCTCTATGCAGGCAGTTTAGAGCCATGGAAAAAATTACGTAATAAAAACAATATGAATATATAAATTAACACGGAAAAATATCAGTTTTAACATATAAATCACATTACATTACAATAATAAACATAAAGAAAAACATACTTATATTTCATGAAAATAAATTAAATAAGACAATTTAATGTATATATTCTTTCACGACTAAAACACAACTAAGCCCTCTATTGATAAATAATGTCGTTACAAACGTTTCTGGAATTCCAACTTACGGGACTAATTCTCTTTTCCTTTGCTTACTATTTTTTTTAAAAAATCTTCGATTGCTTATAACATTATTTGAGAACGGAATGTCAATGTCGTGCATACACACACTTTCTACATTGTCAACCGTAGGAATTGCATTTTTTCGAAATATTCGCTTGCATGAGACATTCTACAAGAATGGAAAAGCAATGTCTAACAAACATAAACACTTTCTACGTTGCTTTCTATAATCAAGCAGTATTTCATGCCTTCGGGACGAATGTTGACAGAATGTTGAGGGGAACGAAAAAGCAAGGCCTTCTTGTACAAGGCGAATGTCTAAGAAGGCCTTCCAGAAGGCCTTCTCACAGACAGTTTCGCTGCTGGGGACTATCTCGAAAAACACTAGAATGTATCGCACAGTGGGTCCGATTACAAAATAAGTGGTTATAATATCAGAACTTCTAAACTATTAATCTGATTGTTTTCAATATACTAGTGTGAGATGTTCACACTACAGCTTAGAAGGTCAGAAACATTTCGTTTCACGTAAACGATTTTTTCGTTTAGAATTACCAGATATGGTTGTTGTAAACTTTATTCGGGTGTCATAAACAAATTACTTATTTATCACAAACGTGATTAAATGTTTGATTCAACAAATGACCATTTGCCGCAATTACTTTCCACAAACGAATCATTCATATGAGACTTGTGGTGATTTCGTTTGTAAAAAATAATAGTGCACTTCTATGAGGCGACAATTTATAAATGTTGTTATCACCCCTTCAAAGTTGTGCATTTTTTGGCGTTACAAAAGTACATAGATACGTTACAATTTCTCACAGCTAAATTCTTCCTTTTTCTAATTTAGCTTGTTTTATTTACCTTGCTTATCTAAAATGTTCGACCAGTGTATAGGGAGACCTAAGCGATATTATGCGATTTTACGCGAAACTTCGTACAAACGGGTTGACAAAGTACCATAACAATTTGTAATTTTTTTACTCTCGCTGAACTACTAAATCGGCCACTTCATTTGAGAAGTTAAGCGATTTTAACTGAAGCCGTTTAAAATCGGTTCGCTTCCCACGCATAAGGTAAAAAAATTTGCTTAGAGAGGAGAAATACCACATAGCAAATGAGAGACAGCGGTTGGGCAATGGTTAGTGTGCGCGGCTCTTGTGTATGAGAACGTGGGTTCGATCACTGCTCTGAACTCTTTACATTTCCTTCGACGACTGCAACCTCGCTTAGTGACGACACTATCGAGTACTTAGACATGAAAAAGCTTCTCAAAATACCGTTCGTAACCGGTGTAAAACTGTAGGTCCCAATCAATGAGTGAACAATTAGGATGCGCACAGCTCACTGGTTGTGATAAGCTTTCCCCAATCCCTTCCTGGGATGTAATTTTTAATGAGAGACAGTCAGCTATTTTATCGGGCAGAATTCTACCCCGTGAGAGGGCAGAAAATACAACATTTTGCACTTTTTGAGTGCAACATTCTCAGAAAAGAACACAAGACCTTGAAGTAGGATAGCAATTTTTTCACAAACGAACTCGAAATGGCACTTATATTATTATTATATAATTTTCAAACAGAAACTTCACGTATTTGAACGAGTCCCAAATTCGTATTTTGTAAGCAACATGTATATATTGCTAAAAACAAAGTAATCAAAATGAAAGCAATAAGAACGACTTTGACGCTAGCAAGATATTTCTGCATTATTCGTCACTTGAGTAGGTTATTCAATATATAGAATGACCCCAATATGATTTGACTTAACTATTCTGTATAACAGAACGACATCCTATTAGTAGTTAATATTTATTTATAGAGTTGTGCAAATATTTGCTCATTTATTTTTTTCATCAAAAAATTCTCTTCACTCTGCCACTTGTGATCCATACTGGGCAATTAGTAATCGTAGAAGCAAAATGCATTTTTTGTTCTTTTTTTTTTTGTTTTTTTTTTGATCCCGGCAGGAAGTCTATTTCAATCTGATGTTTGTTTGTTTTAGTGTTGTTTTCGCTCTTTTTTCATTGAGAATAAAAGAAATGTTTAATACAAAACAGAAACAGCAAAAACAGCAACCATTGTAAATTAAATTGTGTGAAGTATTTTGTGTTAAACAAACGCTTAACTCAGGTATTTAAACAATAACTTAAGATAAAGTGATTTTCAAATTAATTTGCAAAAACGAGATGAACAACAGCACTGAAACCAAAACCAAACACGAGGTTGCAAAAGCTAAACAAAAACAAAATCATTGCTGATGCTGGCAACCAAAGCGAATCGAGAATTCAATTTTGAAAAACGATGTTAAAATATAACACAGCGAGCTGGAAATGAAAACATATTTACAACCTCTTTTTTGCATTTCAAATCAGAGGAACTCCACAGCGATCCGATCAAATTACCACTCAATGGAGGTTGCTGCTATTTTCTTATATATTTTGTTAAATATTTTGAGTTTTGTTTTAAAAATTTTCATTAATTTTGAATATCAACATCGGCAGCAGCAGCAGCAGCAGCCTCAAACTATCACATCACGTAGTATGAACCTTCCATTCGGTGGATGTTTAGTTGGGTTGACTGCATCGTATATAGAGTTGTATGGGATATCCATGCCGTAGAGTATTCGCTCCATATCGCCAGTGATTGTTGTGTGCCTTTTCGTGTTTTTGTTTTTGCTTTTTTGTGAAATCAGTACACAACGCCGGGTATAATATGGCTGACATGAGCCGATTAAGAAATTTTCTAAAGCATTGAATTTCAATGGCAAAATGTCATAAGACCAATAATATAATAATAATAATAATATGAGCCAACAACTACAAGAGGCCAGCAACATCGTTCAGACATCCAGGCATATAGACATCCATGTATGGTCGTATAATTACGTGTCACTTAAGGTAGGTGCCAGTGGATCGTATTACAAAAACATACATATTAAAATCAAGCGATTGCAAGCAAAAAATAAAATATACCTTTTTTCAATAAGCTGGAAATCCAACACTCTCCTTAGAATACCAAAACTAAAAAACGAGCTCGAGTATAACAACCGAATACGCAAAAAAAAAAGATATTGATGTTTAATCAATTGGGTGGAAAATCTTTTAAAGTTTAATTTCATTCAAGCGTTTCGCTTTCAGTTTAAAGGGGAAGAATAAACACAAACAGAAGATGAATAAAAACAACCACAACAACTGGGAGGAAAAAAGTTATGAACCCAAATATACAGGGTGTTTCGGAAGATAAATGTATTGATATATGTATTGAATTCGGCAGTATAACGACAGCACCTAAACCCTGACTACGTATATACATGGACATCTTGCAGATTGTGCTTGCAATTGTTTACAGAAAGATTCATCGGATATGACGACATCAGGTCGGTCCAAACGATAGTGGCGATTTTTTGCCAAACAGCCAGCAAATTTGTGGGTCAATACGGAACAGAAAATAAGGTACCTACATCACATTCTATGAATGAATTGGTTGACTTATAACTGTGATCTTGAGATTTTGGTATTTCTAAGTAAATTAAATTGAATTGCTTAGCTCTCTCCTCAATAAAGTGGAAATTTCTATGGGATGGTATTGGCATCGGGTTCGACAACCTTTTCTGTAACGGAAATTGAGCGATGTTAAAACGTCAGGTTACCGGAAATCAAATGGGGTAACACGGCGCGTTACATTGAGACAGACAAACACTTTTACATAAAACTAGTCCCACGTACACAAATACCCTACTCTTACTCACTGTACAAGACGAACGGCAAGGATGTCATTGCTATGCAATCGAAGACAGAAACAAGCAGAGAGAAAATATAACCTCATCTACAAAAAAAATATAACAAGACGTCAAAGTTAACGTAACGCGCATTTTTAAGCATCCCTACACAGACATGAGAATAAATTTGCAGTCATTGGACAATAAACGACATCCAAAAATATTTTCAAAAACACATGAAATTCCACTCTGTCACGTGTCTTCATGACATCTTTACAATTTTGTATAGGATTTTATCTGCACTCACAAACAACAACAAAAAACAGGTTTGTTCCTAGTTGCACACAGTTTGCTATTTTTCAACAGACAATTTGTTTGTTATTCGGGTAAAATTACTGCCTTATGCCCCGTATTCAGTTCTTGCGAAATTTTTGTACGACATTTTGTCATTTATCTCTAAATGGAAAATTTAGTTCTGAAGAGTTACCACCTATCTCTGATTTACCTTGAAACTCTATTATATTTTTATCGTCTAAGAAATTTTTTTGCCGAAATTTTTATAATGCACTCCATTTTATATTTAACGCATGTGGTGTTACTTTTGGTTGGTAAAATTATCGAAATGTCAAAATGGAGGTCCCAAATAAATATCAAACAATTGTTTTCGTACGAAATAACTTGGCGTAACAACCCTGTAATTGATTTTGCCTACAAAATTTCCGCAAAAAACTGAGTACCAGGCAAATGAAAGTGAGCAAAATTTCCGGTTCATGAAATTTCCTTTACTTTTTATACACGCACTTCTTATGGCAACGAAAATTTTATAAAAACTGAATACCGAGCTTTAACACTAACCATTACTAAATTATGTTTTTGAGTGTTCAGCTTCAGAAAATGTAACTCATACAAAAGTGAATCCTTCGGAGTTATGATACTCTATAACATTACATAAATAAAATACATATTTTCGTATTACATCGCATGAAAGCACAGGGAAGTTGTGCGCTCCTAGTTTCAGTGAGCTGTACGCTTTCTATTTTCACACTCAGTGGGACCTCTAGTTTTACACCGGCTCCAAAGGGATTTTCGAGAAGGTTTTTGATTTTATAGTGTCGTCGTCACTAGACGAGGCCGTCACAGCAGGGATCGAACCCACATTCTCATGTACAAGATTCGTGCACTTTACCCATTGCAGACGGCAACATTAAGAGTTGTTACTCTATGGTCGGTTTCGAAATTGTGTATAATTATCTATTTGAAGTCATTTACATAATTCGTTGCGAGAATAAAACAGAGAAATTATATATTATTTTGCATTAAACAGTTTTCATAGAGAGAGTGTCAGCAGGATTCTAGTTAGATGTCCACAGTAACAATAATATCAACAGATGCAAAATTGTATTACAATACAAATTAAACCTAATTAAGTTGCAAAATTAGTATTAGTTCTCTATGTATCAATAATCTGTAAGAGTGAAATTCTGTAGATGATTGAATAAAGAAATAAACAAGTAAAAGTGTTAAATTCGGCTGTGCCGAATCTTTGATACCCTCCAACTTAGTGGTAACCAGCAAAATATTAAATTTTAGAAAGGACCTTTTTTAAAAAAATGTACTTTTTTAAAAAAAATAAAAATAAGTTACTTGTACACAAATGCAATTACTTGTTCACAAATGCAGGATGCTCACAAATGCTCACAATGCTCACAATGCATTGCTCACAATGCTCAAATGCTCACATTGAAAATGTACTTAAGAAACTGTACTTTGAAATGTACTTTGAAATGTACTTTGAAATGTACTTAATGTACTTAATGTTCTTTGGAATGTACTTTGAAATGTACTTAAGAAATGTACTTAAGAAATGTGCTTAAGAAATGTACTTAAGAAATGTACTTAAGAAATGTACATTTCTTACGTACTTAAGAAGAAATGTACTTAAGAAGAACTGTACTTAAGAAATGTACTTAAGAAATGTACTTAAGAAGAAATGTACTTAAGAAATGTACTTAAGAAATGTACTTAAGAAAGAAATGTACTTAAGAAATGTACTTAAGAAATGTACTTAAGAAATGTACTTAAGAAATGTACTTTGAAATTTACTTAATGTACTTTGAAATGTACTTAAGAAATGTACTTTCTTTTAAGACAATTTACTTTTTTAAAAAAAATAAAAATAAGTTACTTGTTCACAAGTAAAATAAAAAAGCATTTTTTAAAAATAAAAAAGCATTTTTTGAAGAACTGTTAAAAAAAAAACAAGCTGCAAAGCATTTTTTAAAAATACAAAAGCATTTTTTGAAGAACTGTTAAAAAAAAACAAGCTGGGACGAATAAGCTTCGTTTCTGAACAACAGGTCGCTTGTTTTAAAACGTTTGTTTCCTCTTTGCTGACCCTGTACAATCAAATTTTTTTTAACCTAAAGTGTGCTAAAGATTAAGGTAAATTGATATGTTGGCACCGTTTCGTTGATGGGGATTTTTTTAAGTTTCTACATATTTAACCTTGAATAAATGCTATTGATTTTTTTTTTGCTGCTGACGGTTTCGGTTGCCCCCTGCTGACATGTGGCATGTTGTCCCTATCGGTCAGTAAGCACTAATGAAGAGAAACTGGAACGTTTATAGCTACCAAACCACTTAAATGCTTTGGGAATACAGAAACCGCTTCATTCTACCGCAACTACTGAAATTCAGGATGCAAATATGAGAATGTATTCAGATTTCCTATGAAAAGGTCAGCAATTATTGGAAAAACTGAAGTTTTACTGTAAATGATACCGAGTATCTTAAGATTTTCAATGAAAATTATAATAGGATTTAAAAAAAATCATTCAAAAAGAAATGGCTACTTAAACGATGATTTATTAGAGAAACGGTGGAGTCCGGGAGTAGAAATGCTGACTGTGAGGAGACGGGGATGAAAATAAGGCTCAGAGTTAATAAAGTTGAAAAAACCGAAATGTGTCGATTTTGAATTTGGTCTCATTGAAAAATTGACTCTGATGGCACGTCTGTAATGAATCGGGGAAGCAGGACGTCTGAGGTTGATAACGAAAAGATCGAATAATTTATCTGCCATTGTCTCACATTTTCCAGATTGGAAGCCTATTACCTATCTGATGCTACAATACATAGTTTTAAGAATCTGAAGTGAACGGATGGGAGAAAACTGAGAAAATGCGTATGGTGTACCAACGTTCTCTGAGAAAAACCAATAGCGCAAAGAAAGCCAATCCCACTAGCATAGACGTTCACCTACAAATGAGTCTTGAGACGATGTACCAAAGCTTCGATTTTTCTTGTTCTAAGATAGAGGTATACATATTAGTCGCTGACGAATCAATTTGCGATTCGCAAAATATTATAAGGCCATTTAGCTTAACTCCCTCAATATACATCAGATCCAAAGAGAAGTAGGACCTTAAATATTGTCTCCTTCTCATACAAAATGTAGGGCAGTAGAATATCAGATGTTCGACAATCTCATGCACCTCTTGATCCCCGCAGCTTTTCAGTCATCAAGAGCTGAGATTCCAATCAAACAGTGGCCAGTGATCACTACTGTTAGCGTAAAGATATCCTGCCTTGGATCGGATATCAGCGCGCAAAGAAAAAAAATCGGTTATTGCTCGGTTGCCACAACAATACTTTGATTGATTTGTACTAATTTATTAATCGCAACCGTTCATGTAGTTCTCCCAAATAAACTCATATATCGCAAATGTGCATCATGTTGTTGCAAACGAGTTCTCGTTTGCATCAAACGCGTACAAAATTACATTTACCGCAAGTTTAAAAAACGTTTGCGATAACTGATATTAGCCATTTTTCTAATGAGATCACAGATTACGAAGAACCTAAATTTCTCTCAATTTCTCATTCTGTCGATTATATACACTCGTTTGGCATAAACGCTCACGCATACACATTAAAGTGACCACAAACTCTAATGCTTCTACCTTGTCGATATATCTTGGATGGGCAATTGAGGCGTTGTAGTTTGCTGCTCTTTTAGTTGTTATTTGAATGCAAAGCGAGACAGACGTGTAGGTATACTGTGAAAAAATAGACAAAAATGTCAACTCCCTCCTGACATTTTCCTTTTTTATTTCCCTCCTTTTAACATATTCAATAAGGTTTGCAATTTCTTCAATCATCGTTTCACTTCTGCCAAACGTTTTGAAATTATTACAAAATATATAGATTCCGTCTCACTTCTAAATACGCAATGTCGTCATCATATGTAGGTTCAGTGCACAGGCAATTCGTCGACTTGGAAAAGATTGAGCGTTAGCTTTTGGACCTTACGCCACTATCCAGATATAGATTAGTGCGATGCGTAGAAAACAGAGCCGCCGTAGCGGCCTGTATCGAAGCATACCCATGTTGACTCCATGCCGATCCGCTGAACCGGGCATCACCAGAGAGCCAACCCGGCTTATTTTGCGGTGGGATTTGGGCCTACATCTGTATAGGATTATGCTGACGCAAGAATTGAAGCGGGGCGACCATAGACAACGCCGTGAGTTCGCTACTTGCGGGCCAAAAACGTTGGCCGAAGACTCGGATGTTGGTCAAAAAATTATCTTCTCGGATCAGGCTCATTTTTGGCTCTGCGACTTATAGCATGTTTATAGCATGACTTTATCATCGGACCTTATTCCTTTCGAAATGAAGAAGGAGACTTCAATACCCTCAATGGTGCTAGGTATAGAGCGATGATAACCGGCTTTCTGTGGCCAGATTTGGACAACATGGATATATCAGAACCTTGATTTCATCAAGACGGCGCTACATGACATACAAGGGATAAAACGCTCGAAATTTGAAAGGAAAAATTTGGTGACTTTTTGATCTCACGACGAGCGTTCATCAATTTGCCACAGCGATTATGCGACTATTGACGATTGTTTTCTATGGGGCTACATCAAGTACTTAGTGTACGGAACGGTAAAAATTTGACCGACCGCTTGAAGCACTGCCACCGAAACTGAGGTGGTCATTTGATTGATTTGCTCGTCCATACATAAGGGCATAAATGTGGATTCAAAGTCGAGCCAGAATAGTTTTTTATATCTCAACACCGTTATTTTTTTTTATTTAATTTCTCTTATTTGGTCGCCCTTTAGTTGATATTATATAATATTTTTTTCAGTTCCGAATTCCGGCAACTACACACTGAAAAATCTATATTTTTGTTGTTTGAATACAAATATAACTTGTTTATAGCTTGACGCAAATATAGTGTACTTGTGTCCAAACAATTCAATATTACATGTTCCGGCTTTTCTTAATAATACATGTTCCGGCTTATCTTAAGGTGTAGCTGAGTGGACGGTATGAAATGTAGACTTTTAGATTTAAGGTTTATACGATTTCTCTGTGGAAAAGGGGATGAAAGTTAACCACAAAGAAGAATTAGCATGAGGGTTTAGAGAGCACCAATGGGACGAATACAATTACCTTCGTTTGGGAAAGCGCTGACAATCAGTTGCCCAGAAAAACGATGAGTCGTAAAACGTTATAAAATTTCAGATATATTTAGAATTATTGTTTATGCAAACTTAGATTAGAAATTCAATTTTACGATTTAGTTGGAAGTATGTAACTTTAAGATTACAATTTAAGATTTAGTTGTAAGATTTCAAATTTTAATTTTAATTATAAACTGATGCTGCTGATAGCGAAAAGGCGACTGATCATAGTTGTGCTCCGTGCACTTACCAAGGCGTCTCCTTACGCGTATCTAGTAATTAAGCAAAGAGTGAAACAGTCACAATAGCTGACGTACATTACTTACATGCGAACTTATCTAACAGTGGGTACTTAATATTAAGTCTGAACACTTTGTGTTTAGACAATATGTTATAATATATGTTTTTGTGATCCAAATGTTGTTTTGTTTGTTAAAAACTGCTGCAAAAACGTGACAGACAACAAAGAAACAAAAAAGCAGCAGATCTTTAATTCATGAATATAATACTTGCAAACATGTGCATGGTTCCTGCAAAATGTTGCGAGGGCCGTTTTTTTCAGCGTATAAAGGATTGTTAGTGGCCGTCGGAGGTGCAATCGGTAATTAGAGAGTCTCTTGTACATTTAAACGTGGTTTCCAACCCTGCTCTGACTTCATTGAATTTTTTCGACGATTGCCAGTTGGCTTAGTGAGAGCGACACTATCGACAATGCTTCTAAAAAGAACTGCTCGGAGCCGGTGTTAAACTGTGGGACTCAATTAGTGAATATGAGACTAGAAACTATCCCTTAATGGGATGTAATCGAAAAATATTTAGTTGTTCATTAAGATTCGTCGTCAGCAAAACTGTATAAAGAATACGAATTCAGATCTAATAAACGAATTTTCAATCTTGAGGTCTTTGTATATTTATTCATTTTTTTGTTTTCATTATTTCGCCATCCGTCGAACAGCATCTTCAAGAGTATATGAGTAACAACAACCTAACGTCAAAACAGTTCAACATTCAATACAATAGTACAATATTGAATGAGAAACTGTTTTGACGTTAGGTTATTTTTACTCATATATTCCTGAAGATGCTATCCTACGGATATCGAAGTATTGAAAACAAATAAATAAACAAACAAACAACGACCTCGAGCTTGACAAACCATTTATTACATATTAATACGAATGGTCGAATAATCATATTATTCTGTACGAATTCATCTCTCAAATTATCCAGGATCACCTATTTCAAATGGAAATCGGTGCCAATGGATGACTTAGAGTGAGGATATGATAAACACAAAACTGTATTAATAAATATCAGCTCTTGATATTTTCTGAATAAAGCAGGGAAAATTTCTTCAACAGCTTTCCTTTATAGCTAACTGATCGTCATCGGGTTTCCTTTATTCTCAACCCTTATGCTTGAATAATCATTTTCATGTGCTGTTTCTCGATAGTGTCGTCATCACTGTGTTGGGAAATAAAGGAAGATAATTTACCACTACACCACCGACGGTCAAACTTATTTAAATTTAGTTTTCAATTACATCCAATGAAGGCATAGAGGAGAGCTTCTTATAATTGGTCAGCTGTGATCTCACTGATGGGGACCTACAGTTTTACACCGTATCCGAACGGTTATGCCTTAAAAAGTAATTTTAGTGACTAATTACTCGATATTGTCGCAGTCACTAAACGAGGTGACCATCACCGAAAGAAATGCAAGTGGTCAGAGGGGGTTGTACGTACGTTTTCATGTACAAGAGTCGTGCTCGCTGGCTGTCAATAACTACGTTCAATATCTGACCGAAGCTATAGTTTAATATTAACACATTTTTGAATATCAGCCCTAACATTTCTATAGAAAACTACTATTTACCCTAGTAGCTGATTGGGTATCTTGGTATATAGAAACGCTACCGTTTGCTGATGCGGTATTTGACTGATGAGGCATTTAACTGCTACTTCATGGTGGCGGCGGCACCTTTTCAAATGAATGTAGTTGATTGCTTTGCTCAATTCATATCGTAATAAAAAGCGCAAAGAAACTACACATGACACTGATACAACAGTAGCGGCGGGCAATTCACACGCATCCATCATCGTCGCCATGAGAGTCATCATCAACATCTACCCACACACACGATCATCATCATGTGGAAGGAAATCACAATAAAACACTATTGAAAGAGACTTATTGTTTTATTGCGTGATTTGTGGTTGTAAATATGTTTTGGTGAACAGAAGAATTAAGAAGCAGATTGCTAACGCACGAGCCATAAGTAGCAATTTAATAAGGAATCATAACAACAAGGGGAAGTTTTTGCGAGTGACCGAAGAATGACCACATGAAAGTGCCCGTGAAATTGTGTACAAGCATGTAGGGGTGGGTAGCATGTTGAATATTATGAGTAACTACATTTAGGTAATGAAAACGAGTACTACATCACTTACACATGTCATTCAGACATCCATCCATCCGTCCATATACATATTTATATACATAAATGAATCACTTAAAGTCATATTTTGCCAGAAATTCTTATAAAAGTTTAAAAATGTTTGCTTTATTGCTATCAGTGAAGGTGAATGATCCATCGATACTTTGTTGAAAGTTTTTTTTTTCAACTCTTTTGTTTTTTTGTTTTTGAATTCCCAAAAGATAAGTAACCGAAATTTTCAGGTTGACTATATATGTATGTATATGGAGTTTTTTTCCAGCTGTCTTTGAGTTATGTCGAATATTAAAAGTGAATTACTTTTTAGTTTGCTATCTGAATGGCTTCTTTATTGTATAAACTGATGTCCACTCAACGAACAAAAAAATCAATTACCAGATGATATTATATGATAAAGGATAACAGTGGGACAAAAGTAATAAACATTTAAAATGTGTTTATTATGTAGATAGAAAATAGATAACTCGCCCAACTCGCCGGGATGTTGGCTAATTTGAAAGGACATATATTATTTGTTGTCAATCATTTCAGCCGGTATACACAACCGTGTAACATTATAGCTAGAGTGTTCAAACAGCTGACATTTTTGTATAACCCGTTTTCGGTTAATTAGAAAAATCATTTCTTCGTAAAACCGAGTTTCGGCTTCACAGAATGGGGAAAACCAGTGAAACCGAATTTTCGGTTTTATTTACGGTTTCTTTTCGGTATTTTCGGTTTGTATTGAAAACAATAAACATTTTTGTATATTTTGTATACAATTTTCGAATCTTGATTCCTGTGCCCATAACAAGAATCATTATTATTGCGAATTATTCAGATTTTAATATATTTAAATTTGGTTTAAAAAATACTGCAGTTAGTATTTTTCTTATGAAGATAAAAACAATTGTGCTAAATTAGACTATGTTATATTATTGAATTGAACTGAACTGAATTGAATCGAATGGAATGGAATTGAATTGCATTGAATTGAATTGAATTGAATTGAATTGAATTGAATTGAATTGAATTGAATTAAATTGAATTGAATTGAATTGAATTGAATTGAATTGAATTGAATTGAATTGAATTGAATTAAATTGAATTGAATTGAATTGAATTGAATTGAATTGAATTGAATTGCATTGAATTGAATTGAATTGAATTGAATTGAATTGTATTGAATTGAATTGAATTGAATTGAATAGAATTGAATTGAATTGAATTGAATTGAATTGAATTGAATTGAATTGAATTGAATTGAATTGAATTGCATTGAATTGAATTGAATTGGATTGAATTGAACTGAACTTAATGGAATTGAATGGAATTGCATTGAATTAAAAGGTCTTCCGTCAACCAAAAAAAAACATTTTTGTATACAAACTTATACTGAATCAGCACAAACTAAAATGTTCATATCTTGGTTCCTCTGCTCATAACAAGAATCATTAGTATTCCGAATTATTCAGATTTTAATATATTTAAATTTTGTTTAAAACGTACTGCAGTTAATATTTTTCTTATGAAGATTAAAGCAATTGTGCTAAATAAGACTATTGGTAGTATTCTAAAAGTCCCGAAAGTGAACGTAAACGCAGAAGCCAACGCGAACGCCAAAGTCAAAAAATGGTAGTTTATATATCACTTCGCGCTTGCGTTTGTTTACGAAAGCTGTCACTGATATATGCGGTTTATAGAGTTGCCAAACTAAAATAAACAATGATAGATCAGAAAAAGTTATCATGAGTGAAATGCTCAGAATGAAAAAGATTAAAAAATTTAGCTCTATTTCAGTAGATCAACAGATTTTAATATTGCTGTTATTTATAATACTGTAAATACCAACAATATTCTCATAAAATGTGTAAAAAACCTATGTTATTTTGGGTTTCAATGTCTAATAAATGTTCCCATCTATACTAAATTAGTTGTCTTTTCAGAAACACGTGCCATTTGGCGGTATGTATTGGTTGTAATGTATTGGTTCTTTTGTTTATTATTGTCAAAATCAACTGATGTCTATAATTTTTAAATATAATTATAATATTTTTGCAGCGCATTATTTATTTGAACGCTCCATTTCAAATTTTATTATTGTAAATAAGAATTTCAGTGCGTAAACAGTATAATTTTGAATTATTTAAAAAACATAAATTGAGCTCTATCCGTCAAATGCATTTCAGCCAAAATTGGCAACTACTTATATACAATGAAATGCAAAATACTTCCATCTACCCATCCACGATCGACAGTTTTCTTTAAATTTGTAATTTATTCTAAAGTGATCAAAAACGTTGCGCTGCGTTTTATAAACTACCCATTAAATAACGTAACTCAACGCAGGTAGTCACCGAACAGCTGTAACGTTTTATAAACTACCAAAACGACAAAAGTAACGCGAAGTGACTGATTCACGACTTATAGAATACCGCCCTATGTTATATTATTGAATTGAACTGAACTGAATTAAATTGTATTGAATCGAATTGAATTGAATTGCATTAAATTGAATTAAATTGAATTAAATGGAATTGACTGGAAGTGAATTGAACTGCATTGAATTGAAAGGTCTTCCGTCAACCAAAAAAAAAGGTCGTTTTAATTCATTATTGAGTCCCTCTGTAATCTTTGTTACTTGTTTATCTAAACAGCTTCCTGGAAAACTCGAATTGGTTAAAATAATTGTAATGTTCAAAGCAGCACATTTCTTTGATCATCATTGATTTTTGATTGAAATCATTCCTTTACAAACCCAACAAAAAATGTGAAGTCATTCAGAAGGAATCAAATTTGCCCTGATTCTTAATAATATTCTTTGCTTATTCAGCTTCTCAAAAGATGTACTTAAACCTACTTGTCAGTACAATGGTATTATTTATAATCTGAACTACTCGTATATTCAAATTGATGGATGATTTTTTTTTTTAATTATTATTTTTCTTTATTTTTGCTAATTTTGATTTTGAATGATTTGGAAGTTATTTTTCTTTCTAGTACAAAAACCTCGGATAAAACGGATTGAAATGGCGCCAAACGAACATCCTACCCATGACATATATTTGAGAATAAAGGGTGGGCCATGTAAAATTTGGAATTTGAACCCCCCGTTGTTTCGAAGTAGATGGCCAATTTGACATATATGACAGATTATTAGTTTAAAGCTAGAAATTTACAAAATGGGTCGCATTACGCTTGAAGAAAATTGGGAAATATTAAAAACCTTCTTCCCAAGTTCTGACTATTAAACTCAAATTGTAAGAAATCTACGAAATAAATACGATAGAAATAGAGTGTCATCAATGCAGTTTGTGGATCAATTTGGCAAAGAAAAGTTCGCCAATCTGCGTGCTTATTGGACAGAACAACTAGTGTACGTGCTCGTATAGTGCGTTGAGTGGAAAATATTGTTTTTGTAGCTGAAAGTGTGGTCGCACAATCAGCAACTTCAACTCGCCACCGTTCGCAGAAATTGAATATTTCTCCCTCTATTTTGCGCAGAATTTTTCATAAAGATCTAGGTATGAGGTTTATAAACACAAATTAATCCAACAGCGGAAGCCCCGTAACCATCCGATGCGTTTCAGCTTCGTTGAATGGGCTGAAGATCGCTTGGCTGACGATCTGCTTAGTGCGGTTTTTGGCATGGCGGAATCATATCCCCATTTTTCCTCGAAAATAAGCAAGGAGCCGCTGTTACCGTCAATATCGAGCGTTAACGAGGCATGCACAGCGATTTGTTGTTCGTTCCCAATGGTTGAAGAGGATGACATGGAGGACGTATGGTTTCAACACAGCCAACGTTGCAATCGATCTTTTGCGCATTGTATTTGAAACCCGTATAATCAGCCGAAACTCGGAAGTCCATTGGACGCTTCGCAGCTGCGATTTGACCCCTTTGCACTATTGTTTCTAGAGCGCTGTGACAGTTAAATGTAACGCGAACAATCTCGAGTCCATTGAGGCTTTACAACACGAAATCGACGCCGTCGTTCACAAGATTGAGGTTAGAACAATCGAAAATGTATTGAAAAATTAGGTACGTCGAATGAGTTACTGTCGAGCAAGTCGTAGAAGCCATTTGAACGATGTTGTATTTCATTCATAAATGTCAATGATGGGCCTGGCCTCACTAATAAAATCAGAATTTTGAAATTATGTTTATTAGTATTTTTTTAAGCGAAATTAAATTCCAAACTTTACACGGCCCACCCTTTACATTATGAAAGGTGGGTTCACAATTACAATTTTGATAGGTAGGTTCAACGTGAATTATACAAAAGACAACATTTGCGTATCAATTTAGCCAGAAATGTGCCACCATATGTTGGTCAAAGTACATGATAAACATTGTTGATTTTCCTAATACAGCTGAATAATTTGGAGACGTCGTTGCGGTGTGAGCCTTCCATGATGAATTTTCAAACAATACTGACTAAGAAATAATTACTTGAGGTGTCAGGGGACGAAGTTCCTTTCGCTATATATTATGTACTAGTTAATTCCAACACGCACAAGGCGCCTGTTGAGAAATACGATAATTTAAATGGATCTTTAAGAAAAGATACTTTTTGTAAAATGATAAACTTTTTTTAAGAATTTTTTTTTTTATTGAATGTATTTTTTTTTTAGAAAGTATATTTGTCGGTCCCTTTTGTAAGAATATGTATTAGAATATGTATCCCTAAAAGGCCCTTTCTTTAATGAGAGGTACTTCTTTTATTAAAAGCTAATGTTTTTTTTAAGAAAAGCTACCATTTTAATAAGAAGTGCTTTCTGTAAGAAAAAGCCTAAGAGTATGCATTTTTTTTACAAAGCGTACCTTTTTTAAGAACAGGCACTTTTTAAAGAAGTGGTACTCTTTTTAGGAAAAGGTTATTTTTTTAAGAAAATTTATTTATTTTCAGATAGGTTACTTTTCTCAAGAAAAGAAAAGAAAAGGTATTATTTTATTTTAAGAAAAGTAATTTTTGTAGGAAAGGTTTTTTTTAAGAGAAGGGTTTTTTTTTTAAGGAAAGCTTTTTTTGCGAAAGAACATGTACAATTTTCAGAGTAGGTACTTATCTCAAGAAAAGTTATTTTGTTTTACAAAAAATGTACTCTTTAATTATTTAGTAGTATTTTAAGAAAACGCAATTTGTTGTAAGATAATGTACTTTTTGAAGAAAATGTACTTATTTATAAAACTCACTTTTTTAAATTTACTTTTTTAAGGAAAGGTACTTCTTTAAGATAAGGTATTTTTTTAAGAAAAGGTACAAAGGAAATATCCCCCCATATGTTAGTCTAGACACAAACCAAACCAAAAGTACGAGTGTAAAACATGAAACACATAGACGACGACAGGCTACCGACCACAACCTGTCAAAAATAATATACATGTGTTTATATGTAAGTGAATATTTTAACGACGGCAAGGCGACACGACTGCAGGTTGTTGTCTATGCTACTTATGTAGCTGTAGTTGAATTAAACTAATTTCTATTTTTGTGGGCGACAATCAACAGGTTAGAGCTGTCAATGCCTGAAGTGGCACCACTGACATAATAATCAGCTGTTTATTGTTGAACAACTTTCACAATTGGTTGTTTGTTTTTGTTATAATTTTTCTTTTTGTTTGTTTATTGAAGTAGGTAAGTATTTGTTGTTATATTTATTATTAATATTTGTTTGTTATTGTTTTGCATTTCAAATTTAATAGTTTAAAATGGACATTGACGAGCACCTTATTGAGGAAGTGCGAAGCCGCGAAATTCTTTATGACCTGGCACAAGCAGGTTAGAAAAACATAAAGAAAATCCTTCCATTTTGTTTTTTAGAAGAGCCAGCAATAAATTAAAGTTTGCTACGGACATCCGAAATGCTTTAAAAAAGTGTTCCTCGTCCTTCCATTTTAGATGCTGAATCCCGAGTTAGATTCACCGGACGAACCCACCATCTTCGATTAATGCTCGTCTGCAATTCACTTCGTACTTCATACACTGTTTTCACAATTTTTGTTACGTTTGTGATAATATTTATTAAATATTCTCCCGACATTTTCTTTTCTTTTAACACAAATAACACAAACGTCAAAATTACAGATCAGCTGTTTACTTTGCAGTTGCCGTTTTGAAAATAATTCAGTAGATGCCACACGTCTATATTTGCAGTCAGCGGCATTTGCAGTCGTGTGTTTGTGTAGCCTGTCGTCGCCTATGTGTTTCATGCTTAAGAGTAAGCGTGCTGCCAAATGTAATTCCATGCTCAGGGTTGTACTTCATGGATTTGCCAGTCTTGCCCTTTGGCTTTTCTAAATATACTTTTAATTGGGTTCAAAACTACAATATGTAATGCAGAGGCTCCACCTAGAACACTTCCCTTTAAACCAAACCAAATCAAAAATACCCAATATAGTTGATAATAATGAGTTGTAATAAAGTAGTTAAAAAACAGTTGTTTAAAATTTTTTCATTTAGCGCCCAGCCCGCAACGTGCGATAAGGAACTTCGTTCCAGTAAGATGACAGTATAACACCAGTTACGCGTCATCTGTAAAAATAACACAAATAAAAAACAACAACTTCAAATGAATCACACCTTACATTGCCTCGATTCCAATAGTGTTTTCATAAGCTTTTCGTAAAATAGACGGATTCCGATTTTTCAGAATATTTCACAAACTTGGGCACTCTTAATTTCTTCAAATACTTTAAAATAAAAGCTGAGACTTTTTGCTAAACAATGGTTTTTTCTTTGTTTTCAGAAATTAAATGTTAAAATTGCTACTGAATTTGAATTTTTCTCAATGCTGAATATTTTTATGCATTTTTTAATACTTTAAATGATCAACTATAAAATATTTGCAACAAGCTACAAGCACGTTATATTTACATTCAAACAACAAAAAATCCATCTTTAACAGCGTGTATATCGGTTCATAAATCGCTTATTCGCCTTATCGCTATAAACTGAAATTGTTTGACCTAGAATATTATACAATCGACCTACTGTTCGCAAAATCCCCAATTCAATCATGAATGTACTACTGTTAAATTGACAGGGGTTTATTTACCTATTCAAACCTATTCAATATAATCAAATAAAGTCCCCCAGCTCTCCATCCTTCACCCTCAACGAGTAAGATACATTTGAAATTTATATGGTAAAACCTAAACAAGAAGCTCCCGTCCGGTCTTTTCACCTCAAGTGTTGTAAAAAAAAAACAAAAATTGTATTCATTTACACTACAAATAGTCAACTACCGTTTTTAATAAAAGTTAAACTTCAAGAGTGGAGTTTATAGCCGTAACCCATGAACCGTCAGTAAAAGTATAAACGGATATTGAATGCTAACAGAAGAGTCTAAAGTAGAGTAGGAAAACAAGTGCATAAACACCAGTAAAAGTCGGAAACGTGTGTAAAAGGCCTTAAGGGAATTAACACACTTTTCAACAACAAAAAATACAAATAAACACTTTACTTGCCTTCCTTTTAACCTCTTGTTAAGCTTTTAGATAAATTTAAAACATTTCCAGTTTCCGGTTTATAAGAGAAATTCAAATTTGCTACCGATGTCACTTGTGCTCATTATGAAGAAGTTGATGATGATAATGATGATTCTGCTATTTCAAATTTTCTATTGAATCTCTTTTGTTACAAATACGTTACAAATCAAGCGCGAAAAATTAAATAAACAATTGTTGGCTTGTGTTTTGTTAGCATTTTCAAGGATCCTGTTTGTCGGGCATCATTTCCCTTTTTGTCAATATTCTAATAAGGGATGGAATTTGTCTGATGTTTACTGCTCGTTTAGTGATTATATTCAAATATCAGAAATAGAAATGTGTATCATCGTCATCAGACTGTTGACATCTATTATTTGAATTTAAATATCAAAGTTCTGTTGCCCTTTTCCATTTCGAGAAGCTGACGCATTTTCAACAGCCTTCATAGTATTTTGTCGCTGTTCATTAAATTGTAGTTGAGGGAGGGTGTAAAAGGAGTTGGACCTGGGAGCAGAGGGTTGAATTTCAGTATTCAAGGCTTTTAGATAAATATTTATTTATCCTATTTAGAAAATTTGTTTATATCACTTTATGCCCTCTTTTATATTGTTATGCGCATTAAACCAATTGTCGTAAAATATGTCAAAGCAAAAATGAAACATTTAAATCAAATAAACCAAAATTCAATTGATTTATGTTAAGGAAGAGAACGAAAATTGATGGGGTTTTATATAGGGATATTAAAATTTCAAATCAAACGTCTATATGAGTACATTTAAAACAAAATAATTACAGATTTCATCAAAGTCAAAGTCAATTTTTAGCAACCCGTAACGTGATCTGTTCAAGATCATAATAGACATAATAATTAGAAAGTTTCCAGAAAAGACGAATAAAGCAATCACCGGTAACAGTCACATGATGTTCTTGTAAGCAGAAATGCACATAAATACCGTTGTGCTCTACAAACGAGAAAACGCTCAGCTCACTCTTTGTGAGAAGCTCGCTCCTATTCCTCCATAGGATACAATGGAGGTCAACATTGCCAACGGAGGCCGTTTGGCACAAAATGTTACTTATGTCGCAAAACTATTTGGTTTACTAAGTACACACAGCATTGACTGCAAAAGTTGAAACCCCAAACAATAAACGTGTCCAACAAAATGTCCAACGTTGTAAGTGATCCATGCACAAACACCAATTTTGAATGAATTTTGACGTAGAATACGTCTTACCTTACGGTATGAGGAGTCATGTCAGGTTTTTATTGTTGTAATCTTTATTTCATTGAATTTGAGGAAACGGCTAGATGAATTTTTTTAAATTTTTTTTGTAGGTAAATGAAGATGTTATCTTTCGTTTGATATACATTCCATATTGGTTGATATATTTCTAGTATTTTAATTTCTCAAATGAAAATTGTTTAAACACATACACTCCAACATATGTGTGATGTTTGGTTGAGTGTTTTTGGTTGCTCAACATTGCTTAGGAACATGTATCTAGTAAAAAGTAAAACGAACAGCAATCTAATGTTGCTTGGCAACATGTATCTAGTAAAAAGTGAAACAAACAGTAAGCTAACGTAATAAACCTTTTTTGCGAAAGCTTCAATAAAGCTGTTGTAACATTAATTTTGAATTGTAAAGCGTAAAGCTTTCACACAACGCTCGAATGCTAATGCGAAGACTCGATAAGGTAAACCTTTTTTAATATTAGGGCGGCCCTCTCAACATTCGCAGAACTTATTTCAATAAAAATATTAATTAAAATACATAAATTAAATTAAGTTTAAAAAAATTGAACATAATATTTTTTTTTAAACGGACTTGAATCAAATGCCGTTGGTAAATATAAAAATTACAGCAGACAATTGTCCGAGGCCTTCGGCCACGGACTGTCCCTGCAGGCTGTGTCAGAGACACAGCCATTAAGTTTAACGTAGAATACGCCATCCGATAAGACAGAAAACATATATTACAATAAATGATAAATAATATAAGCAAATGAATTTATTGTTATATATGTTTTCTGTCTTATCGGATGGCGTATTCTACGTTAAACTTAATGGCCGTGTCTCTGACACAGCCTGCAGGGACAGTCCGTGGCCGAAGGCCTCGGACAACTGTCTGTTTTTTTTTAAGCATAGCAGCAGGTATCTGGCTACAATTGACGCTGGTTTATCGGCATAGACGAGTGAGTTCGCGTAACCCCATAAAAAAACGTTTAGAGGCGACAAATAGTACGATCTAGGTGGCCGGCTCATTGGTGCTAAATGTGAGTTAAATTGCTCACAGACCTCATTTCTCAATAGGTTGATTGTTTTAAGTGCTGTGTGACCTGTATCGCTGTCTATTTGAAACCACTTGTCGACCCGATTTAGCTCGTGCAATTTGGATAAAAAAAAACTAGAAATCACTGAACAATAGCGCGCGTTATAAACGGTTACATTGGGGCCATCGATATCTTTAAACAAATATGGGCACATGATTCCCATGATACTTCGCCACCCATTCAATTTTTCGGATAAATACAGATCTTCCTTCAGTTTTGCATGCTTCAGATGTTGATCGAGCTGTTGGTTGGTTGAAAAGGCTGCAAGACAGCACGCTGTCTAGCACTCTCAGGCTAAAGAAGCGCATTGTGATACCATAGCAACCATTGACTAGTCGTTCAGCCAATTTACCCTTTCAATAAATTTGTCTATAAGACCTACAGGAATATCCTGTAGGGCTACGGCGCTAACTATATGTGTTCCAAATATCCTACTTCTCAGCCCTGCCTGAGCAGGGCAATCCAAGAGAAGGTGTTTCGTCGTTTCCTCGTCCTCTTCCATGCAGCATTTACAGAGAGTGGAGTTTCTATGTTCCAATCTTAGGGCGTGTTTTCCTACAAGACAATGTTCCGTAAGTGTTCCTATCATTGTGGATAACCTGCCTCTCGGCAAGTTAAGTAGTTGCCTAGTCCTCTTCCTGTCCACCCGTGGCCAGAGGACCCTGGCTTGTTTGCAAGTTGAAGTAAGTCTCCACTTGTGCTGTAGTTTATACAATTTTAGAAATAAGATCCTTGCATAAAATTTGCGACGTAACTAGTTGAGTAATAAAATTCCCATTGCTGTGAATGTCGCGGATGGAAAAATCACGGTCATTATCAACACAAGCAGCGAGGTCAGCAATAATTTCCCCCTTTTGGACTCTACATATACGGGTGGGTGGATTCAAACTCAAAATATATATATAAAAATTGAAATAAAAGGTTCACGAAGGACGTAGAGCGTCAACGTATTCTTTCCATCGATTTCTGCCTCTGACAAGTGATTTAATTTGGTTCCATGATAGTCGAGTTTGTTTGTATTCTTCCTGGTCTTCAATAACCCTGCGTGTTTCATTCAAGTGCAGCTCCAGCAATGTCTAATGTTGAACACCTAAGTGTATGGCCGATCCAAGACCATTTTTATCTACGTATATTATATTCAATAGGACTGTTACATGTATATTGCCAGAGTACTTCATTAGAAATTGTCTTGGACCAGTGGATACGGGGAATTTGTCTCAGACAACTATTGACAAACGTTTGGACCTTCTTCATTGTCAGCTTTGTCAAGCTCCAAGTACTACAGCAGCAGTACAGACGTCACACTGCAAATGAATATTCGCAATTTCGTATTCTCCGATATCATCTTATCGCGCCAGATTTTATGCAGTATTAGGAATGAAACATGTGCTTTATTTCTTCGATCACCTTTACACATGTCACAACGCACAACCCCACAAAATCACCTGGTAAACTATTTTTCTTATTTAGGGGGAACGTTTCAATGTTTGCTGTCAACGCTTGGTATACGTACCAAACTAAATATTTTTGCAGCAAACGACATACAAATGTCTTCTTTCTTCTGCGTATGACACGATATCGTTTCTAGTGAAATGAGAAATATCGTTCGCCGCAAACACATTCTCCTAACAAAGTTTAATTGTCTACAATTTTTTTAATGGTGTGTTTTACGGAAAATTTGTGGATCGAGTAGTTGATGTTGTAAGTCATTTCATTATATTGGCCTCCAAATACCCCAAAAAAAAAACAAATCGACATTAAATATTCAAGGCAAATTAATACGCATTTCGCATTATTTTTGATTCAACTCTATCGATTCTCAATTTTCTCTCCAATTCCCAAATGATCTCTCTCATTACCAAATTTTTCAATTGTATTAAAACAAAAGTATTGTTGATATTTCTCTGGGAACGTTGAAGTTTCGCTGGTATATCAAAATTATAATTTCAACCTCAACAAGTAGGTAGGTAGTAGCCAGGTTGTTAACGATTCTCAAGTGGTTTCTCAAGGTACAAAGGAACTACTCATTCGAAAACGTATAAGCAAATCAATAACGGAAAAAAACCCAGACAGAGTTGCAGTAAAGTATACAGACTGAGAATAACCGGCAGACAGTGGATTCCAATAAATGCCCACTTGAATATCGTGGGTTTGTTTGTGGGGAGAACTATTTGTTTCGATCTGTTTTTGTAACGCTTGTAAATTCTGTTGCAGTTACATGATTTTTTTAAAATAAAATATTAAAGAATCACAAAAAAACCAAATTTTTGAATTTCATAGTTAGATGGCTAAAAGGCTACAAACAGAGATTGTGCTTACTTTAATAATGGGATGACTGGGCGAAAATTATTATAACTGCTGACTGCACCCAGAAGATGAAATCGCTGAACTGCGCTTGAGATGGCTAGATGGAGAGGCATCAAAGCAGCAGAGTTTAGCTGATAATAGCAACATCAGCCACAGGAAAGAGATTTTGGTTGGTGTTAATGGCGTCGGCTTATGTAGACACACCATAAGCCTTGATGGAGTTGGCCCAACTGCCGCCACCGCCATTAAATTATAATCACAATCATTACTGGACTAATGATCCATTGGGCAATAAAGGCAACCAACAACAACAGCACCATCTCTCAAGATCTCTAACTGGAGGAGAACAAAAACTTGAAAACCCTGATGAAACCATTACAAAAGATAACAACAAAACAATATCGACGCGGGGTGTTTTTGTAAACGCTTATTCCCTGAACAGCAGAAGAAAAAAGAAAGGCTAAAAAGGCTTCTGGAATCAATGCAGCCTTTAGGAATGAAATAAGATGAGCTCCACAGAAGTAGATGGCGATGGCGACTGAGACTGCGATGATGCTTGTAAAGTCTTCGACAATGATGATGACGAAAAAGCAACTTAACTCAATAAACACCATTTCACCTCATACATCAAAGTGAACTGATTGTGAAATGTACAAGTTTTTCAGCTGCTCTTTTTTTCCTACTGCAGGAGACTTCTGTCTGGCTGTTGGGGACTGGATGGCTGCTTGCCTGGTATAATAGCATCAAGTAAGTAGTTCGCGTTTATTGTTGTTGGCCTGGCATGGCCTGGCCCGGGTAGCTGCCTGGTTGCTTAATAATTGCGCATGCGCGCATCTTAAACGTCGGCATCGTCACGGTAACTGCTTGTAACTGCATCAACCAAGAAGGGCAAAAACTGAAACAATATTTTTTCTGCCATGTCATTCAAACACTTAATGTACATTCACTTGAATGTTTAGTTCTGTTTTTTGCAAGCAAAAAGTTTTGCTGATATGTTGGTCAAAAACAAAGAAGGTGGGGAAAACCTTTGGTTCGTATAATCCAGAGATGTGGGAAACCTTTGAATTGAGAGTCAGCACAAAAAAAGTGATTCTAATTCTCGGAATGTGTTGAGTTGTAACAGAGATGACGTTGTGTGCTAGGGACTTTGAGTAGCAAGTTAATATTTTACGAAGTGGAATGGCAACCGTATTCATTTTCCAAACATACAACATTCCGATTTCACCTACAACACAAAATTATACTTTCTAAGAGTGAGAACAAAATTTTAGGATTCTTCTTAGAGAGAAGAAAGAAGAGAAGACATATTTTCTTACTGTGTGAAAAAAAATCGTTTTTAAAATATATAAATTACATCTTAAAAATCCGGACAAGTGCCAAAATATCAGGATAGAGACCTTTTATTCGAAGAAAGTGGAGTTTAAGAAAAATATATAGATTTCTTGCTAAGAAATAACATTTAATGTGAAACCGACGTAATGCCTGATTGCAGTAAATGTAAGTCAGCCATTCGTGGGGAAACTGGAGTTCGATGCGAGGGTGTATGCAAAAAGGAATTTCATCCCACTGTTAAGTGTTGTGGAGTTGACCAATATAACATAAAAATTTTGGATTCTAATAGTTTCATAAGATATATGTGTGATGACTGCATCCAGTACATACATAACCTCGATTTGGTGTTAGCTGAAGTACAAGAAGAAGTGAGAAAAAACAAACAACATTTGATTGACTATAAAGCAGAATTTGAAGAATCCTTAAAACATAATGCGGTAGAAATGAAAAAGTTTTTGGAGTCTGTTGAAAAACGTTATGAAATGAGAATGAAAAAACTCGATGATGTACAAAAAAGTTGTGAAAGTAATATTAAAGACATTGGCAAGTTATGTGAAAATGTAAATGAGGTGAACAGCAAAAACAAAAAACTTTGCAGTGAGTTACGAGAGGAGAATGAGAAGATGTGCAATGAAATAAAGAAAACAATTATAGACACAAACGTCAACCAAGATAAACCGCTGTACTCAGAGTTAGTAAAATCAGGGCTGCCAAAGATCAACAAACAGATGCCATTAATTGTGAAACCAAAAGAAAAACAAGGAGTTGACAAAACAAAGGAAGAGCTAAACAAAAAAGTAGATCCAGTGAATTTAAAAATTACCAACGTGGAAAATAGAAGTAATGGAACAATAATAATTAGAAGTGAAAATAACGAGGAGAGAGACAAAATAAAGAGCGCTATAGAAATCGAAATGGGTGAAAACTACGAAATAAAAGTGGCAACCCCCTTTAATTTGGATGTTATAGTAACAGATATTTCATATAAATACACGGAAGATGAGATAATGACAAAATTAAGGAGGCAGAACCCGCAGATCGGTGAAAAAGATATAAAAATAATAAGTACTTTTGAAACAAAACGAAATAATAGAATGATACACAATGTTAAATTAAATATAGATAATGAAACATATGAAAATATTATGAGAGCACAAAGAGTCAACATCGGATGGGAAAGATGTAGAGTATTTGATGGAACGTCTGTAAAGCAATGTTTTAAATGCAGAGGATATAACCATATAGCAACTGAGTGCAAAAATCAGGAAACTTGTATAAAATGTCATGGTAATCATAAACCAAACGAGTGTAATAATGAGCAAATGATAAAATGTATAAATTGTATACGCGAAAATAGAAGATTAAATTTGGGACTAGATGAAAATCATGTGACGAACGATAAAAAATGTCCGGTGTACCAAAACAAATTGGCCATTAAAAAGAAAAGACTAGGGTTAACGCAATAACAACCAAATACAATAAGTGCAATATATACCAATGTTCAAGGTTTAACGAATAACTACAACCAAATGGAGGTACTAATCGCCAAAGAGAATCCGGAGTTCCTTGTTTTATCGGAAACACATTTGACCGAAGATATTCAAGAATCTGAAATTATGTTAGCGAACTATAATCAAATTATTAGCTACTCAAATTCAACGCGAACGGGAGGAGTAATTATTTATTATAAACACGAATGGATAGTAAAAAAATTATACGAGAAAGTTGTGAAGTCTAACTACTGGATATTAGTTTGCGAGGCTCAATGCGAAAATAATATTATATTAATGTGTGCAATATACAGATCTCCTAGTGGAAGTGAAGCAGAGTTTTGCGTAGCGTTTCAAGAAACCCTTGAGGTGATGAGTGAGAAGAACTGTGATATTTTGGTAATGGGTGATTTTAATATAGACTGGTCAAAAAATACTTTTTACAAAAGGAAAGTTCAAAGTTCTATGCATGACAATGGTCTAAGGCAAATAGTTAATCAATTCACCAGAATCACAAATTTATCAAAAACAATTATTGACTATGTTATAACAAACAGCCATAAAATATCGGTGGAAATGAATTCAGCATTAAATATATCAGACCATGAGGTAATAAACATAATGATTAAATGTGATATAAGAAAAACAAAGTGCAATAAACAAGTAGAGATTTTTAAATATAAGCCGGGGCCTTTTAGCAGAGAACTAAGTGCAATATTGAAATACGATGAAGGCATAGACATAAATGATAACGCAAAATATTTGGACAGCTGTTACGAGGAAACTGTACGGAAATTCTCTAAAATAATAACGGTAAAAGAGCAAGACTTTTCTGATCAATGGTTTACTGATGATCTCAATAGAATGAAGCAAAATAAAATTATAATGCATGATAAGGCCAAGTATGAAAATACAATCGAAGCGTGGAAAAACTACACCGAAATAAGAAATAAATATAAAGTGGAAATTGAGAACGCAAAATTTAATTACACAAATGACCAAATAAACAACGCCAAAGATCAAAAACAAATGTGGAACACAATAAAAAACTTAGTGATGAAGAAAGAGCAAAATAAGATCAAATCTGTGATATTCAGTGATGGTGAACATAAGGATAACAATCAAGTAGCTAATCATTTTAATGAATATTTTGTTAAAAGTATTAAAGATATAAGAGATTCGATTGATAATGTGCAATATATAAACCATATAAATATGACCGAAGAAAAATTCAAATTCCGTGAAATCACTCTTTTAGAACTTAAAAATATCACAAAAAACTTAAAGAATAAAAAAGACTTTGAAAAAATAACACCAAAAATAATACTAAATAACTGGATCCCAACCGGCAATATACTGTTAAAAATCATAAATGACTCACTAAAAACTGGAATATTTCCAGAAAATTGGAAAGATACCATGATAACTCCGGTCGAAAAGATAGCAAAGACAAAGAAATGTGATGAATTTCGGCCAATAAATACCTTAAAAACTTTTGAAAAAATACTAGAGATGGTCGTGAAGGAACAATTAGTAAAACACATTGAATCATGTTCGATACTAACTAAATATCAATCAGGTTTCCGAAAAAATTTTTCATGTGAGACTACCGTGAATTATGTTATAAACCGATGGAAAAATATAGGGAAAAATAAAAAAATAATGGCAATCTTTTTGGATTTTAAAAGAGCATTTGAAACCATCGATAGGGATATACTAATAAACAAACTATTTATGTATGGTATTCAAGATACAGAACTAGAGTGGTTTAAATCATACTTATCAAACAGAAAACAGTTTACAAAGGTTAACGATGCAAAATCAGAGAAAATAAATAATAACTACGGAGTTCCCCAAGGGTCAATATTGGGAGCATTATTGTTTATTATATATATAAATGATATGCCGAATGTATTGCAAAACAGCGAAATGGTTTTATATGCAGACGATACACTTATTTTCACAGAAGGAAGTAACCCTGAACAATGTCGGGACAACCTAATAACAGATATAAATAACATTAGTAAATGGTTAAAAATGAATAAACTAAAACTAAATGAAAAAAAAACAAAAATTATGGAAATAAATATGATAAGTGAAATGAATATTGAACTAAATGGAGAAACAATAGAGAAAGTTGACCACATCAAATACCTTGGCTTCATAATTGATAAAAATCTCAAATTTAACGAACATATAGAATATGTATGTAAAAAAATCGGAAAAAAAATAGGGTTCTTCAAAAGAATAAGAAATAAAATAAGCGCCTTAACGGCAATAAACGTCTATAATACAATAATTAAACCACATTTTGAATTCGGTTCCACAATATTATACACATGCTGCAATGATACACACATAGAAAGACTGCAAAAACTTCAGAATAAAGCAATGCGATCGATTTTGAAATGCAACAGATATACACCAATAAACACCATGCTAAATACCCTCAAATGGATGAATATAAAACAACGGCTAGCACTAAACACCATAAAACTGATAAAAAAAATACAACAGGGGACTGCACCAGACTACTTATGTGAACAAACCAGATATGTTGGTGAGGCACAACCATATTCACTAAGGAATTCCAATAACTTCAGACTACAGCGGGTTACAACATCCTCAATGCAGAGGTCACTTTTCTACAAGGGCCTCAAACTATTCAACGCATTACCAAATAGAATTAAGAATGAACCCAATAATAATATCTTTAATAAAGAATGTATAAATTTTGTTAGAAATGAAATATAAATGAATAATGTAAATTAAGAGTATTATAAATACTAATAAATGAATTAACTAACTAACTATAACCTAAAACTTTAGGATAACTAAAACCGACCAACTTTTCCAAAGTTGTCCAGGATAAAAAACAATTAGCAAAATATTAGTGCATATGAAATTCCATGAAGATCGGTTGTGTTTTATGTGAAATATTGTGGAAACATGTCGCCAAATAGAGAGTCCAACATATAATTGGTTTGCTTCATATTTAAACTCCCCCTATATCAAACTATAATTCTGCAACTTCTACAGACATGTAGAAAACATTGTCATGTTTTTCTTAAGCTGACGTAAAGAAAAAAATACGCAAAGAAACATTTCGTTACCCAACTAAACTTCGTTTGGGGAATTTATTTACGGTAAACAAATATTTGTGTTTAAGAGAAACCAAAATCGTATCATGATGGTAGAACGACCAACTAAAAACCTGGAGCTGCCGAGTGGTACAAAAGAGTCCATCAAACTATTTTTTTTTGTTATTGGTGGTGATGCGCCTTTGATAACATTTCTGATATGGTTCAGCAAAAAATTAATTAATAATTAATATTAAAAGTAGCCTTTTGAAATTTAAATGCAAAAAATTTCCTTGAAATGTACTTAAACCCAGGCATCATAGTTGGAAGTCCGCCTGTCTTTTCATCGAGTTTTCGCAGGCATCGTTCGAATATGAACAATACCTTAACGTTAGGATTTACTGATACGGTTGGGTTGAAACAAGAGAGTAGCTATTCAAGCGAGAGAGATCTTGTATTATTCCGTAAAAAATACTTTAACTATAAGCTTTTTTATTTAGGTTTCAACATTGATCCAAATATTGTTTTTGTCAAAAAATTACCAATATTCCCATACAGATGAAGGCAACGCCAAAAAGTTTTTACCAAGTCGCTTGCTAAAGCTAAGCAGCATTTCCCCATCGAAATAAAGGGAGTTGTTAAACTGGCTGTGAATAAAAAAACATGCCTACTGTACACGATTTCTGGACTAACTGAAAAAAGCTTTCCCTTAGGGATGAAATATGTAGGCTAGAGCAATCAACAGTTTCGCAAATATCATGATTTTTTCGTTGCTACATCGAAACTTGTCAGGTATTTTGATCGTTCATCTTTGCGTTGCTGTAACAACTTAATTTCGTTGTCCATTTTGAAACAAAGTTAATTTATAAAAAAATATTGAAGTCCTTCAGATAATTCCTACGTTTTGCCTGACAATATCAGTTAACTAATATATTTTTGCAACGAAGCAGTTGTTAAAGCAATTAAACTAATTATATATTTTAATTTTTTCATCGAAATGGAAAGTCAGATAAAAATATGAAATGACCAAAAAGAAAGGGCTAGATGACAATGATATGATTTACATATGAATGATTTTTTTAAAATCTTACTAAGAAATGGGAACATATTCATCAATAGAACTAAATATAATTACACCAGGTAAACATATTGGTATTAGGGTCAGTTTATCAACGTCCGATTATTTTTTATCGTAACGATAAAGTACCGGTTATCGGAATTTCATTTTCTCAATGTATATTTAAAAGTCAAGAAGTCGAAACTATACACATTTTTAATACATTTCCTTGCCTTATGAATCAGTAGCATTTCGAATGAACTGTTGTGTTATCAATTTTAAACATGTGCATTTTATTTTTGGGCACTGGAAATATGGAATTGGTGATTCATCCTCCTCACAGGTCTAATTTGGCACCCAAATGACTTAATTTTATTTCCCCACAACAAAAATAAATTACGTGGTTAACATTTTCTGTGCCTGATAATGGTGCGTTCAGGCAAGTTTATAAAAATAAATTAATTTCAAAGAGGATTGAATTTATAGAAGGTGAATGAAATATATCGAGGACAAAAAGAAAAAAGAAGCATTAGGAACTTTTTTTAAAAGCAAAGAAAGGCTTAAACAC
The DNA here is from genome assembly GCA_963931995.1 of Phaonia tiefii. Classification (NCBI taxonomy): domain Eukaryota; kingdom Metazoa; phylum Arthropoda; class Insecta; order Diptera; family Muscidae; genus Phaonia; species Phaonia tiefii. Next base: position 195,489,741 of record OZ008371.1, read on the forward strand.
TTTTATGAAGCAATTGAAGGAAAGTTGTTTAACACCTTAGACAAGCCAATACGTTATCTAAGTACTACCATGTGGTTCACACTCAGTTTTCTTGTAACGGGTGATGTTGACGCTATTTTGATTTTCAGTGTTAAGATTTTGCCAGTTCAGGCGTGAATCGTGACATATATCAAGGTCACAAATGTTCAGTTTGCCGCGGCATTTCATCATGAACAGCTTTACAAACGAACAACGCTTGCAAATCAATGAGTTTTTTTATATCAAAATGCATGCTCTGTGAAAAATGTGTTTCGCAAGTTACGTTCTTTTTATGGTATTCAGCGACGAGGCAGAATTCCCGAATTTGGTCCGAAGAGCAGCCAGAGGCTATTCCATTGCTGTCAATGCAACCTAAAAATTTACTGTTTTGTGCGGTTCATGGGCCGGCGGCATCATTGAACCGTACCTCTTCAAAAACTATGATTGTCGCAGTGTTACGGTCAATAGAAACACTAGACTATTTTTTGTGGGAGCACGTGAAGGCTCTCGGATATAGGGGCAAAACTACGATTTCTGCCTTGGAAGACAACATTACAAGTGTAATTAAGTGTCATTGGTGAGATACTAGGGCGGATCAATAAGTACGTGAATTTTCGAACTTCCCTCGTAGTTATATGAAATGCAACACTACGGTCAAATTTTGAGTAAGTTCCGTCATTTACTTTGCGTTTAACAGCTGTTCAAAACATACAACCTCGAGCATTTTTTAAAAATGGAAAAAATTGAATTTCCAGTGCTCATTAAACATTATTTTTTGCGAAATATCAAACCATGGAAAAGCTTGATAAATACTATGGGGACTCTGCACCATTGATTTCAATGGTAAAAAAAAGTGGTTTACTGAGTACAAATGACGCTGAACGTTCTGGACGGCCAATTGATGTCAACATAGCCGAAAATGTTGAAAAAAATCGGCCTAAGCATTTCATAGGGTAGTGTGGTTTCGATTTAAAATGATCAGTTGGGTTTAAGAAAGCTGTCTGCAAGATGGGTGCCGCGTTTGTCTCAATTGACCAAAAACGCACGGGTGCACACGTGTATAGTCTCAATGGCAAAATTCCATGAATTGGTACCTTATTCTCCGGATTTGGCCCCCTGTGACTATTTCCTATTTCCAAACCTAAAGAAATGGCTCGGTGGAAAGAGATTTACTGATCAAACAATTGCCTATTTTATGGACCTGGAAAAATCCTATTTCTTGGAAGGGATACAAAAATTGGAGAAACGTTGGACTAAGTGTATTGACCTAAAAGGAGATTATGTTGAAAAATGCATTCAAAAAGTCACGGACTTATTGATCCGCCTTCTACCGGCCGAAATGTTGGAAAAAGTGTGCCAAGATTTAACATTCAGAATGGACCACGCGAAGCGGAGCAGAGGGGAACATTTGCAGAAAATGATCTTTTAAAAGTAAATGGCGGACATTGATTTATCGATCCAACTAATTATTTCATTCACTTGTAAAAATTTTCTATTTTTTCTTCAATTTTCAAAAACCAAATAGCAAAAAAACACCCAATACGATAATAAAATGATTTTAAAGCCCGAAATGATATGAGTTATCTGTTTTAATATCATTTCCAAAACAGCGAGATATTTTATCTTACAGTCTAAAGCAATATTATAGGTCTTACAAAGTTTTACAACTCTTTCAAATACAAAATCAAAACTTCTGTTCAATTCTCGCCAGAGCCGAACTTGCATGTTGTGGAGTTACCTCGTTTGGGGTGGTAAACCTGCTTCGAAAAATTGAAAACGCATGTAAAGTTTATTGAACCTAAAAAATCCCTAAAAACCTAAATCCATTTTCGATGATAAATATTTGTTTTTCATAACTTAAATAGCAGGCATAATTTAAATCTTGAAGTGGTGATTTTTGTATATAAAGTTTCTTGAAAAAAAATTTAAAATTAACTCAATTTATGAAAACAGGAAGCTCCATCCAGATGATCTTTTTTTTTTTGAAGAAAAAATTTAGAATAATCGGTCAACAAATATGCCAGTAATTTAAAACAAGTTTTGTCGGTACTGTAATCCGTTAATTAGCCGTCATAGGTCGGTGAACTTATCAATGCCACCCTCGTATACACGTTTTTTCCCCTCTAATGTGACTCCTTTTTTTTTGGCTTATGTTTCGACTGCCGCTTGCAAAACCAAAGCGCATAGAGAAACGCCGTAGCGGCCGGTCATTTTTTCATGTGGCTAAGGGGTCTTTGGCTTTTGGCATCTAATAGACCACAAGGCGAAAGGAAAACTCACCAACAACAACAATAACGTTAACTCAGTAATTGAAAACTCTTTTCGATAAGAAGTAGACAAAAAAGGAGAAGTAGAAGTAGAAGTAGAAAAAACAAGGGGTTCCTTATGAAACAACGCCGCCGTTGCCCGCTTACCATAAATGAAACTAACTCCTAGTGAGTGAGTGCGTCATATGTACGTACGTACATATGCACATTCATGTGACTATGCCTATGGAGCTGTGGAAGCAAGCGATCGTAGCAAGCGGCTAGAGATCAATGAAACGGAAAAGTTTTTAAAAAGATACCTCCACACACCAGTTATACCACATCACAACGGCAGCGACATGGCGGCATGTCGTTCGATTTCAAAAACTTAAGTAGATATAGTTGAGATCGAAACGAGTCGGAACGAGCTCTATATAACATATGACCGACTAATATGGGGAGATGTTGAATGCAAAGCATTGGATAAGAAGAGAAGAATAGAAAGAGAGAGAGAGAGAGAGAAATGCAAATGCTTAAAAACGTTTTGACTTGATTTAGAGGTTGTAATGACTTAGCTAAAGGTATCAGTTTACCTACAAGTTAATGATATCCGGTTACAGTAACAACGCCAAGGCAGTTAATGTACCCAGTACGATGCAATCTTTCCGTACGGACGGACATAGTGTTGTTCGCTATCCATACGTCGTTATTAAGAAAAACCCCAAACAATGTGTGATGCCACCACAGCCAAAGCCGCAACTGTAGCCGCCGCCACCATCACTACTGTCATATGCGATCTGCTATGCATCCATCAGAAAAAGTATCACATCTGATAATGACGAAGAATAACCCAAAACCACACACAATTCCTAACAAACTTTGCTGCGGTTTTCTAGATAAACATACAATATTTTTCTTCTTCAGAAAACACTTGTCAACTGTTTATATTTTCTTGTTTTTTGTTAGTTATTCTTGATTTTTTGTATCAGAATCACAACACAGTCTTAAGCACTAGAATGAAATTGGGTATCAATGATCAATAGAAACTTACCGATTTTTAGCTGCCGCCGCTCTATCGCGTTGTCGGCGATTTTTAAACCAATTGCCAACTTGTGTTGGATTTAGACCCGTCGCTTTGGCTAACTCTCGCTTTTTAGTAGGATTGGGATAGGGATCCTGTAGGTACCATTCACGCAGGAGACTTCTCGTACGTTCCTTGAAACAGTGGGTTTTTTGTTCACCATCCCAGATGGTGGGCGGTAGCGGAAACTTTTTCCGTACGCGATATTTATCGACGGGACCTGAAAAGAAAAGAAATGATAAGAAAATGCTTCAAGTAAAATTGTAGCAAAAGGGAAAGGTACGTACTCCATATTAAACTTAATCAAAAAATAAGAATTTTGGCAATGACACCGTGTAATGAATAAGATCGCTGATACTTTAGACAATAAAATTACTGATCGGCAATATTTATAGATGTCCATCTGGCGTGTGCCAGGGTTTGGCACCAAATATATTATTGTATATGTTTCTTAAGAAATATTAGTCTGGACGCTGCTTTTATGTTAAGGTAAAAAATATCAATTTTCCACCAAAATATTTCTGGAAGATTTCAATGCCAAAGTGAGCAACGACAACAACAAACTACAGGAAGTGAAGGGAAGACATGAAAATGAGAACGGGGACAGGCTCATATATTTCTGTACCCGCCATCAACTTTTTATCCCGCACAGAAATACTCAATAAAATTGACCATATACTTGTCAGCAATATGTATCTGAGTTCCTTGCTGAACGTCAAAACTAGACGTCGTGCTGATAATGATAGCGACCGTCACCAGTATTAGAGGCAAAATATTAAAATACAATACAGACCGTTTGCAAAACCCATCGACATATATCAATGATGTACAATCAAACTCTACGCTCCAATTAGGCACAGGACAATCAAAATACGTCGTCAGGCATTGTTAGAACGCTGAAGGTAACAGCCATGGAGGTCATTGGTGAGAAAAGAAATTTGGATATACCTTGGATTTGTACAGAATCCTGTACCGAAATTCGGAATCGTGAACGCGTATACAATGTGTGTATACGATCGAAGCCACCAACGTTGATGAGGCAGTTAAAATTACATGGTCCGTTCAAATTACGACAATTATCGGAAATATAGCGAAGGAAACCGGAAAAGGTGCAAACACAGGTAACCTCCGTAGTGTGAACTCCTCAATAAAATGGCTGAGCGGCAACAATATGGGGAGTACTGCAACGTTAAAAGCTAATGATGACACGGAGATATCCGTGTAAAATAAAGTATTACAAATTTTCTGTCCCTGATAATATTCCAGCGAAACTGTTGAAATATTGTGAATCAGCGTTAGTAGATGTCATTACGTGCATGGATAGACAACAAAATCCCTACGTGGTGCACGCTGAAACATCTGTATTTTTTTGTTGTTTGGATGAAAATATAAAGTGTGTTTGGAGCTAGTCGCAAATATAATATACTTGTGTCCAATCATAGTGTGTTTATTATTCAATATTACATGTTTGAGACAAAATGATTAATATGTTACAATACATGTGTTTGCGACCCACATATATTTATGTATGTGTAACAAATACTGTACTGCGTTTTAGTTTCATGTATTCAGTTGCCAATGCTTCATCGGACAGATGATGTCAAAAGCGCTTGATCAGTGAAAAAATAATAAACGAAGGCTGGGAAGCTCGGAAGCTTAAGTGGTTTATTATGTTACTTTGGTTTTTGTGTATGTGTTTCGTATATATGTATGTGTGCTACCAAATTGAGAAACGATTTTGAGGAAAGAAACTGGAAAGGGCATGTTTGCCAGTAAACATGATGCTGTTTACATTTAAACACAAGTGATTTTCTTGGAAACATATTAATGTTTGAAGTGTGTTCCAAACATATACATGGTTCCTGCAGAATACGTTAGAGAGGCCATTATTTTTCAGCGTGTGGAAAGAGGGAATGGTTAGCACTATTGCGAAAAAATGTGATCTAACGCTGTGCGGGAACTGGACAAAGTAATGGTAACCCATATTCTCCAGCGTATCTCGACGGTGGTGGAGAAAATTGTGCGGTAGGAGCAGGCGGGTTTCACGTGAACACACTCCGTATAATCATAGAATAATCAGTTCACCTACACTCTCCTCTGTATATGCTTAAAAATAATGGCCCCAGCAACATATTGCAGGAACCATACACATGTTTGCAAGCATTGTTTTCGTGAATTGAAGATCTGCTGCTTTTTGTTTCGTTATTGCTTGTCACATTTTTGTTTTCAGCAATTTTCAACAAACAAAGCCATATTTGGGTCAGAAATACATATATAATAACCTATTAATCATTGTGTCCCAAACATGTTCCATTGAATAGCAAATACAATGTGTTTGGACGAAAGTATACCATATTTGCGCGCAAGCTACAAACGGGTTATATTTGCATCCAAACAACAAAAAAGAAAAATTGTTCAGAGTTCGAATAAGCGTTTGATAGTGTACACCGCAACTGAATGCGGTCCACCTCAACCAAAAAGGCAATAGCGTATAAAGTTCGTTTGAATGGTTCGTTCACCACATCTGCGGGAGTTAGGGAAGGATGTGTCTTGCCCTCCACATTATTTCTTCTACTTGACCGGTGGTGCAATGGTTAATGTCTACTTAGCCATGAATGAGGTTCTCAAACTACCGTTCGGAACCCGTGTAAAACTGTAGGTCCCAATCAGTGAGTATAAATCTAGAAAGCGCACATCTTACTGATTGTGAGAAGCTCTCCCCAATCCCTTCATGGGATGTTGTGGGACACCATTTTTTTAGTTTTTATGATTTCACGCCAGTTTATTGTACTAATTACAATTTAGAGTTTTTTCCGGCTACTAATAACATACATAGTTTCATAGATTGCATGATGCTGTCATAAAAACTGGTTCAGGATTCTAATTATTCTAATATAGGGTCACAGATTCCTCTCCGTTTCCAACAAAAGTCCACAAAATAATAGGTTTTACAATTCTAGCTGTGAAGTCCATAAAACTTTCCATTTTCGAAAATTATTTGTTTTTCCAACCATATTTTCCAATCAAAACAATATTTTGAAAGCTTAATCCTGTTAGGGTTAGTCAGTATTTGGTCATGAATATTCTATGCAACGTCAGAGACTTTCAATATCACAACCAGTGTTACCAATTTAGAGTTTTTGATGTATCAAAACTCGGAAACGCACAAACTACGTCAGTGCTATTCCAATTTTGTTAGTCAAAAATAAAAAACTATCTAGCGATTACTGTTGTAATCATATTAGCATAACGCAATACCTGTATTTCATAGGAAAATCTGTTATGCGCAATTTCCAAGGAGCAGTTTAAGAGGTATTTTATACGTGAATGTGGTAAAATATAAATGGTAAAATATAATTTCGGGAAATATCGGTCAAACCAACCAAAAATTGTTTCTAGCTGTACTTTCGCCTAAGGAGATAATCGTGGTACCCCTAACTCAATTTAGTTCTAAGGGCTTAGTAAACATTTTGAGCAGACTTGACTCACCAAACACACAATTTAGAGCGACTGATGTATTTATGTCAATTACTCTTGCGATGGAGTAAAACATAAATAGAAATTTCGATGCAAACTACAACGGAATTTTTGTCTGGATCGGTCACCGCGACAATATTAACTACTTAGCTATGAGAGCGCTTCTCAAAGCATTTCCGTTTTGTATCGGTATAAGGGGACTTAGGCAACTGCCTATGTTGCATTGCTGTAAGTCCGTTCGTAGTAGGCATGCTGGGGGCCGCGAAATAATCCCAAATGAAATAACCCCCAAACTCGAAAATGAAATAATCGCCAATGAAATAACCCCCAAAATGAAATAAAGCCCAAACAAGATGAAAATAACACCAAATTAGAAATGAAAGAACTCCCAAAAGATATCAGTTCTACCGCCTAATGAAATAAACCCCAAAATAGAAAAGAAATATCCCTCAATGAAGCAAGCCGCAAGTAAATGAAATAAACACCAAAATAGTTATTATTAATTATAATATTATTATTTAGAGGAATTCAGTTATTATTAATTATAATATTATTATTTAGAGGAATTCATTATTGGAAAAAGGGTATTTTCTTGCGTAAATGAAATAAACCCCAAATAAGATAAAGTAACCCCCAAAACCAACACCACAATGAAACTATCCCCAAAAAAAAATTTGGGGCTTTTTACATTTGGGGGTTATTTCATTATGAAATAATTCTCAAATTAAAAATTAAATAACTCCCTAAAATTAGGAAATTATCCCCAAATTCGTTTTTCCTGATTTTTTTTTTGGGGATTATTTCATTTTGGAGTTTGGGGGTTATTTCGTGGCGCCGGCATGCTGTGAGAATGAAGGTCGGACAAATGAATTTTCTAAAACCGCAAGAATTTACAAGAAAGATCCAATAGTTACTTTGGAACATGTGAAATCTGATAAATGGATTTCTTTTGCCACCACTTCATCCCCATTTCTCTTATCTTTACATGCTGATTTTGTACTGAAACGGTGGTTTACGAAATTATCGTAGCGATTATTATTTTTCAGAATTAATATTTCGATAATATTTTCACCAACAAAAATTTGTTTCAAATACTCCTACTCATTCAAAAAAAATCTTTCCTATTTAATTGTAAACGTAACCACTTCTGACGTGGACATAGCTAGACGAATCAAAGTGGGTCAATTGCGTTGGCTAGGCCATGTTATCAGAATGGATGAAGATGAGCAGCGCGAAAGGTTTTTGATAACGTACCCGATGGAAGCAGGAAAATAGGACGACTGGAAAGACCAGACAAAAGAATCCCTCCGTATCCTTGGTGCTACCAACTGGCGAGAAAAGGCGAAGGATAGAGCCAGTTGGAAGAATATGTTGAAGTTTGTTTAATTAATATGTGTAAGACGTCTGACCTCATGAGGTTGTAATATTGTCAATAAAAGTAAAGTAATCTCTTCAATCAGTAATTTCTTGTTAAACATTCATTCTTGTTCTTGTTAAACAGATACTTGGCACCACCACTTTGGCTTAATTCATATAACATAAGCTTGGCTACACATAAGCAAATGATGCCAAGTTATCAACATAGTTTATTTACCTTAAATTACTTTCACTTTTAATACAATAGTTTATATTGTCTTTGTTATTCTAAATTTATATTGCAAAAGTAAAAAATATTTTGAAAATATAAGTTCTCATTCTACTATTCTGGCTTTTTTTCGAAAGATGTCAATATTTACGTCACACAAAATGAACGTTGTATAATCTTCGTATAGCCCCCGTTCGTTAAGCTAATTATATATTATAATTATATTTTTTTATTTCATTTTATGATAACTTACCCAGCGAACGTCCTCGTAATTTTTCAGCCTCAATGTAATGGGCTTCCAGCCACATTGCCTGCAATTTACCATATGAGGCTTTTGTAAATTTATGATTTTCAATTATTGCATAAAGTTCCCTGCGGGTAAGAAACAAACAACACACGATCAAAAACAAGATATTAGATAATTGTTATTGTAATGTAACAGATTTCAATATAATTATATAGTAATATACAGTGAGTGACAAAAAAAATAACACGCTAGATTCAGGCATGAGATTTGGGTACTCAACGAAGCAAAAAGTGGTTCACATAAGAGTCGTCAGTTAAAAAATACGTTGCTTACATATATAAACTTAATATTATAAATGTAATAAAAGTGTTAAAACCGTAGTGGTCATAGTTGTGACGGCCACACTTAGTATAAACCAAATACGAAACCGGTCCACCAAACTTTTAAACATCCACCAACATCTGGTTTTCTAAATCTTAGGATTTTCCAATTTTTAACTTATTTCGATCAAACGTTGCATCTTTCATAATAAAAATTAATGATGTGTATAATTTAACAAAATCTAAATATTTTCAGTTTGAATTATTTTGCAAAAAAAAAATTTAATTATACAGGCAATTGTCTAAAAAAAGTGTAAAAAATAATTTCCAAGTTTGACTTTTTTCTGTAGAAAATTAAAATTTAAATATTAATAGAAAAGAATACAATGTAATTGAAATAAAAAAAAACATTCAAACAATGGTTTAACTTTACATCCCATGTAGGGATTGGGGAGAGCTTCTAACAAGCAGTGATAGTTTCTGGCTGAGTGTATGGTTTACCCTGTCAAAAGCTTTCGAAAAGTCTAGAAAACACATTATGGGCATATTATCCTCGTCCACCTCTTATATTACGTAGTCCAGTGATTTCATTACTTCCTTTGAATAACTATGACCAGAACGAAAGCCGGGAAAGAAGCATGATACTACACTGTTCAACAGCGGGTTTCGGGCCTCAACCAAACCAAAAAATTTTGAAAGTACTTGGACGTGGTATCACAAACCCCTGCTCGATTTTGCCCCTATACGTAACAATTTTTTTTTACAGGCCGAAGAAAATTTTGGAGATGGGTCAAGATGTCAAAACGTATAAAATATGTGAAATGTTTTATGACGTTTCGTGACACACTCGATTAACAGTGTACTTTTCCTTAGAAATATACTAAAGGGAACTGTGAAATGGGAAAATGGCTACAATATTGTCAAAGATTTTAATACTATATTTGAAGCTTTATAGGATTCATTGAAGTACAATCTAAAATAGGGCCCTGACCCATCTCAAAAATTTTCTTCGGCCTGTAAAAAAAAATTTTTACGTATAGAGGCAAAACCAGCACAGGAGACTTACTGTCCAGAATCGACACAGTTTCTTTAAATTTGTTGACCACTTTTCGAATTGTTGACACATTAGTTGCACTTCCACGACCGAAAGTTCCGTGAAGTTTGCGTGCAATCTCAGCGTAACTACCCCCATTTTTGTAATAGGTTTTCACAGTGATAACGCATTCTTCCTTTGTGTAGCGCTCCATTTTTAATAATCGGAACAATCACAAACGACAGCTTTCACATTTCAGAGTTGCCACTTCCAGAGAAAAAATAATATCAAAAATCGTGCACTTTTGTTGGGACACCCTTTATTACTATGGCTTTACTGATTCTTCACTTCTACTTATAATAAATTAATTAACTGGCCGTTACCAAAAGGTTGTGGTTGGTGATAGGCTATCAGAGGATAGCACACTGTAACTAAACCCTGTGAAAACGTATGTTCTACCAATAAATTGCTCGGATATTACCATAGGGCAATTGTCTCTCATCCAGCTTGGGAACACTCCAAGGTTAAATATTTATGAATTTATTTTAACTCCACTCTGACTTATAAAAATCGTCTTAATAACTTGATCAAGAAAGTATACTTTGTTCTCAGAAATTTAAGAATTTCCTGTAGTTGCACTCCCTCTTAAATAAACAGATGTCGGTACGCTAAAAAGTAACGGCCCCAGCAATATATTGCAGGAGCCATGTACATGTTTCCAAGAATTGTTTTCGTGAATTGAAGATCAGCCGTTTTTTGTTCTTTTATTGGCTGTCACCTTTTTGTATTCAGCAATTTTCAACAAACAAAACCACATTTGGGTCACAAATACATATATTATAACGTATTCCAAACATTGTATTCCAAACATGTTATATTGAATAGCAAACACAATGTGTTTCGACACAAGTATACGACAAGCTACAAACACGTTATATTACTACTTTACCTAGGTCAATAGTAAGTTAGACTCCCAGTCATACCACAGAGTACTATTATCGTTGAATAGTGCAACGCGGTATGTTTATGGAATTAGCCGATTCCGTAGTGTATTAACTTGGAGAAAAATGATTCTGCGATTTAGCGGATTATCTGCAGATGCGAAACGTACTCTTCTTACACAAACTACTTCCAGATAAAACACCATTATATCTGTAAGAAAAACAAATATTTGGCCGATCCCAGCGAAATATGACACTAATAATATCCTAAATACACCTTACTAAACTCAATCTATCAAACTCTGGAATACCTTGCCTACGGCAATAATACCATCTCAAGAGAACACAGTTTTACAAGTTTATATATCTGTAGGTCCCAATCAGTGAGTGAAAATTTAGAAAGCGCATAGCTCACTGGTTGTAAAAAGCTCTCCCCAATCTCTGCATTGGATGTAATGCGCAACGGTTTATATTCGCTTAAAAATCTTCTTACCCTTCCTTCTTCCTTGCAGTATAAGTATTTACCATCATTCTGCATTTTAATATTTTCTAACTCTCTCCTACTTCCATGAATTTATTGGTCATAACTATTTGATAATTTATTCGACCGTATTCTATTTTATTTAAAATGAAGATATTCGAGAGTGTTTCATTAGTAATTGTTGTTTATTTTCCTGACGATGTTACCCAAATGGGTAGCGAAATAGTGAAAATTAAAATGAATTTCAAATATTGACCTAACGCTCGAACATTTAAATTTCAAATAAAATTAATTTAGTTTTAAATTATAGATAATTTTTAGCTTTAAAAACCCATTGACTTTACATATAATTTATATATGTATATATCTGAATAATGACTTTCAATTATGACATTCTATTGGACTATAAAAGAATTGTATTCTTATTTTTCATACAACTAAATAAAGTAATTTTAGCCATGAAAAATCTACTCAAAATACAGTTCGAACCGGGTATAAAACTGTAGCTCCCAATCAGTGCGTGTAAACCTAGAGGCGCATAGCTGACTGGTTGAGAGAAGATCACCCAATTCCATCATGGGACGTAAAGCGAAACCATTGATTTCATTTTATTTATATAACATCTAATGCATCTCTTATCAAGGGTTTTCCAATTTGAGTGATATGATTTCTTTAATAAAAAACACATTAATTGTTAAGGAAATTCAAATGTTTTTTATTTAATGTGAAGTACAATCGATACAATTAAGCTCTGAATAAAACGTCTTTCAAATGGCCTCCATGTCTTCTCTTGCAGGTACGAATTCGATGAACCCAATTTTCGACCACTTTTTTCACTAAATCAAGTCGTATGTCGTGAATAGCACGTTTAATATTGACTTGCAAAGCTTAAGGAGAGTCTGGTTTATTGCTAAAGACCAATGACTTCAAATAACCCCACTATAAATAGTCTAATGGTGTTAAATCACAACTTCTTGGAGGCCATTCAATGTCACAATTTCTTGAAATAATCGAATCTCAAAACCTTTCTCGCAGTAATTCGGTTGTTGCACGTGCTGTGTGGCACTTAGCCCCGTCTTGTTGGAACCAGATGTTGTCAAGACAAACTTCTTCCAATTTCGACCATAAAAAATTGGTTGTGGTTGTATTTTGAGACAGTTCCAATTGTTGACAACGTCTTGGAATCTATAAATTGTGGTCTTCAGCAACGGCATCAATATTTTCACTACTTCGAGCGGTTCTTTGTCTTATTGGCACTTGAATATTATGTAAAGAAAACTAACTGTCGTAATTTGCAACAATTCGACGAATTATTACGACCATAAAATGGCAAAAGCATACGAAAAGTTGGAATTGGAGAATGATTATTTTGATAAAAAATTTAATTATTTGTAAACGTTGTTCTTGCGTATATCTTTCCATGATGAAATTGTAAACATTACTGAAGACAAGGAAAAAAAATGACAGATCATTACATACTACAAGTGGCCGAAACGTTATTTAGAAATCATACCACTCAAATTGGAAAACCCTATATAATATCCCATATCATATATAATATCTGTCATAGGAACAACAATTAATAATAATATTAAAAAAAATGTAATTTATAATATCAATACTGATACACGAAGATTCATACGTGCTACTTTTAATTATATTTTTATTTCCAAATTTTATAAGATATTTTGAATAAAATATACACAAAATGATAAATATAAAAAGGCGGAAAAGAGTTATGTTAGTACCGATATTTCAAGTTATAACCACCTTGGAAGCATACAAAAATATACAATATTATTATGGGTTTATTATGAAGCATACAAAATGTTTATTATGTTAAAATCAGAACAACGGATTAAACATCTTGCGATTTTAAAATTTGTACGACAAATATTTCAGAATCTCGACTTCGACAATCACAGTTTAAAACTCAAAATATTTCAGTCTCAGTAATGTTTCAACAAAGAATTTAAAAATTAACTTTTTCCATTGCTTCTTGTTGTGATATAACCAAAACTAAATGTGATATTTATTGCCCTGATTTTTATAAGACATTTGTGAAAGATATAGCAATCAGTGAGCGCTTTCTAGTGTTATATTCAGTGATTAGGACCTACAGTTTTGCACAGGCTCTGTTTTTAGAAGCATTTTCATGGCTAATTAGTCGATAGCTAGGTGCCCGCATGCAGTCAGTCAGTTAACACATATGTTGCAGCAAAATCAGTACTGTTTTTCCAATTTTTTTTATATTGCAAAACTTGTTGAAGTCTGGCTGTTTAAATGTCGCCGTTGTTTTTTTTTTATCACCAAGTGTATACAGTAAACAATTTAATAAACAACCCCATTGTCAATGTTGATGCTAAGGCTTATTCGCCCTATATAGCAACGTCACCACAGGACAGATTTTAACATTTATTATTTTAGAAAGTCTTCAGAGAAAAATATAATGTGGTGTCGGTGACAAATCGAAATATTGACATGTTTGGGACAGATGGATGTATTGAAAAGTTTTCCAATAAATTGATTAACATGGATTATTACATATGTCAGTAACAGACATTTTGTAAAACTATAACGTTTTAATTCAAACAGAGTTTTATTTGTGAGGCACCAAAATCGCAGTGTACTTTATTATTATAATACTAAAATATATCAAACAATTAGAAATATTCAGAAAAACTTCAAGTTTAATATTTAGAAGAGCAAACCGTATCAGAAATGTTTTCTCATTTTGTCCACACTATAGTCAAAGCTTAACAGTCTTGTAGCGGTGTCATACAGTAGGTCGCAATCCATAAAATGAGAACCGGAAAGAACTTACTTAATGAGAAGCAGGACCAGATGTTTCAATGTAACGGTAAGACGCTGTTAGATCTAATACAGTAAACTCTATTATTTATATTTGTCTGCACGCTGAAAAAAATCGGCCCCCTGTAACAATATGCAGAAACCATGTATGTACATTTGGAACACCCATGCACTTACGTGCAATCATTGCATTCATGAATTTTTGATCTACTCGCAATACTAGAAGTAGAACACGTGATCATTGTTCTCGTAAACAATTTTATTTATTTATCACAAATTAAATAATTTGTTGGAAAAAGTCTAACAAAACGGAGATAACAAATTTATATCCGATCCTTACCTAGTTATTGTATTCAAAAAGATTTTTCAAAAAATTCAAATACAGTCGTGAATTCTATCTGTTCGCGGGTTCTACTTGTATGTCTGCTACGGAAACTGATTTTGACACGCTGAAAAATGGCCTCTGGAACATATTCTCTCAAACACATTCTGCAGGAATCACGTATATGTTTGGAACACGCTGCAAATATTCATATATTTGCAAATCTCAAAGTCTTTTATACTTAAATGCAAACATTGACATGTTAACATGTTATATTTGCAAATCATAAGCTCATTTATACTTAAATGCAAACATTGACATATTAACTTGACATATTAACTTCCAAACATGTTTTATCCCAAACATCCATACACTTACGTCGAAGCATTCGTGTATTGCTCCCAAAAGAACAATTGACGACTGAATGCATGACACTGAATGCATGAAAGATCAGGCAACATAAGAAGAAACACTCAATTCTCATTCAGGCATATTTATGATCTCACTTGATCACTGACTGACAGAATAATGTAAAAATGTAATTACACACTTGGCATAACCTCAACACCGGCTGAAAACAATCTCTCTTTGTCCATCTTTTATTATTTCCCTCTCGACATAGTGAGAAAACAAAATAAGTAAACAGTGAACCAAACACAGCTGTATTTGTATCACAAACAAAACTGTATTTGGATTACAAACACAAGTATTATATCATATTTATCATTGTGTTTTTTTCAGCACGTATACTGGTTTCAGAAAACAACTACAAACTAATCGCACGGTACTTGTCAATGACGTAAGCTTTGGGTGAGAAGCCAATCCACAAGTTCATTTAGATTAAGGCAATCCAAAAATTCATGCATGCATTTTGTTGTTTGGATGCAAAAATAAGGTGTTTGTAGCTTGTCTCAAATATAGTATACTTGTGCCCAAACATATTGGGTTTGCTATTCAATATAACATGTTTGAGATTAACAGGCTATAATATATGTTTTCGAGATCAAATTGCGGCATTGTTTGTTGAAAACCGCTAATAACAAAAACGAGACAGACAACCAAAACAACACGCAGCAGATCTTCAATTTATGAAAACTATGCTTGCAAACATGTAAATGTTTCCTGAAATATGTTGCTGGGGTCAATATTTTTCAGCGTGTACGTTCTAAACGTTCTACGATCTAAACGTTAAAAATTGTTTACTAGATTTAAGGTCATGTATAAGTACACATGTAAAATTTATGAGACGTGATACAAAAAATTTGTTAATAAAATAGTTGATAATTTTAATGAATAATGGTCAAAAAAAATGTGTTAAAATGTAGCGGAAAAGACTGTTGTAAAATCACATATGTTTGTTACTTCAGCAAACATATGTTAGTTGTTTTAGGAAACATTTTGCCGGGAATGTATATTTAATAGCTGACAAGTTTCCTGCTGATACGTAGCAAACATTGTTTGCTCTTAATAGCAAGCTTTATTTTTTGAGTGATCGATATGCTAATTGACAAGGAATCCTTTTGAAAACAATTAGTAATACTTTTTTGGTACTCTGATCTTTCCTCACCAACAACCAGTAGTAAAAACCAACAAAGAAACTACCTAATAAATTTATAATAATTTTTAAGAAATTTCCTCTTAAAATTTTTTATAAAAAAAAGTTAAATCTCCACATTCCTCACATGAAATCCGATCAGTTTTGGATATTCTATACTGAACAAATTAACGGAAGCCTTTCCGTCATTGACTGGATGCTGGGATGTTTAAAGAACCTACAAATTTCAAATCATCCTTAACATTTCAACCGTAAACTGATCTCCTGGTTCTTTCTTCTGTTCTCAGTTAATCGGTGTTATATGAGGTTGACAGCGGAGGCCAAAAAAATAATACAATTTTAAACCGGAGTAAAAAACCAAAAGTTTAAATTTCTGATCCCCGGCTTAACAATAGAACATAGACAGACAGATCGTAGCTGTTCGTCGGTTGTTTGTGCCATGTTAATTGATAAATTAATCACATTGTTTATTAATTTAGTACATGTTGTTCGTCATCATCTCTGCCTTTATATCATTCATTAATTTATCCAAACAACCATTTAGATGATATATCCTCTTCCCCACATATGTCGCGTATTGGAGGGGATTGAGCTTATTGTCTTCATGTATTGTATTCTCATTATGCAAATTCCACTTAACTAACAATCAAACGAGGAGGAAAGATTCATTAAAGAGTTCACAATTTTTAGAATGAAAGATCATATTACACAAGTTAAACTCCCTCCGCCATGCAATGGGACGTTAAGCAAACAATCAAAAACCAACATACATACTTTTCAAATTTAAAGTGATTAAAAGATAATTAAAATGATTGAAATTGGATTGGGGTATGAATTATAAAATAGAATTGTTAAGAGGGGGAACTGGCGGAGCCAAGAAGTGGCAAGATTATAAGCAGCTAAGTTCCATATCAACTCGCCGTAGCCGTTGCCAACCCTGTTGAACTGCAGCGTTTAAACTAAACAAAGTTGTACATATATTAAATTGGAACGAATCGGTTTTGCATGAAACCATGAAACGGAAATTGTTTAACACTGATTCTATCTATGCGATAGAATAGAAGGTTGCTTGTTTCTATAAAGAATTTAAATAGTATCGCTTAGTGTTTGTTTAAATTAACAACGTTTAGCAGTTTTAGAAATTGAGAAACATACATATATTTATAGATATCTACGTACTAGTATAAGCTAACAAGATTTGAAAGTAAAATCCCATTTATCGTGTGGAGTTAATTAACGTATGCGATACGTAACACGTGGCAAAAGCTTCACAGTTTGCGAAAATTGAATTCCAAGCGTTACAAATTGCTGCTTCATTCGTTTTGCGTATGCGCAAAGTAAATTTGACATAGCTTCGTTTTCGAACTATACCAAGGGAATCAATAAATTTGAAAATAAATTACATTCCTTTATGTTATGCGTAACATTAATATTGATAGCAAACCATTTATACGCCCATTTAGTATAACATTGCAATGCCAAATTGTATATAGCATAATGGGTCATACACGCGTAGAGATCAGCACGCACAGAAAATTTTCGTTCCCCGCAAACAAAATCTTACATAATCGAACTAAGTTTGAGGAATTTATTTGCGACAAACGATAATATACGAAAAAAATATATAATATATGAAAATTAGAAAAGATGTTTCGGACATCAATTTATTATAATATAAAATTAATGCGAGGCCAAATAGTTCTTCAGGCCTACTCCTTCATGTTTATGAAAATATACAAGGGGTTTTCAAATATGACGAAATTAAGATGTATTTGATCTAATAGCAATGAATTCCGAAAATTGTATAAATGTGGAGTTAGGTCAAATAATATCTGAGTAGTTCATATAAGAATGACATACGTCATGACGTTATTACGGTAGCACATCCGACTAGACCAGGGGGCTGACGAGCGTGCCAGGTTCAAAACCACGTACAGCCAAATATTTTCCTTAAATATTTTTGAATTTTTTTTTAAATGGTTGGTTGTAAATATACATGGGGCAAATTAATTACATGACAATTATAAATTGTAGTTTGCGTTGAATTACCTGTACGCCGCTGAGCCATTCCGCCGCCGCTGCCGGGTTCTGAGTTTTTTGCAGCCGTATTACGTAGAAATCAGAGCGGCGGCGGCGTATAACTTTTTGTTTAATATTTCATATAACCGATGAATTAATGGTATTTTACTGATGTACAACACACTTTGCAACCAGAACAAGCAACACACAACCACAATCAGAATATTTCCTAATAACAGTCAGCTTAACTTATAGGGTTAAACGACGCTTTAAATTTTGCATAACAACAGGCAGGCGAAATTCCACACGCTACAACACCAACAGACAGTCCCATTCCCTAACAGATTACAGCACACATTCAGGGAGTTTCTATAGCACGCACAGCTGATCGAAAAGGTACTAGGGAAATGATGGAGAAAGTATTACTCTATGACACATTACAACAATAACAACACTAGGTAAAATTTCATAAGAATTGAAATCTGCACAGCAGCAACTTGGTCAATTTCCGACGCCGTTAGCTGTCTCCAGGTTAGCCGACCAAGCCGCCGACGTCAGTTCTCTCAGGTCCCTACGCCGCCGCCGAAGCAGGAACTATCGGCGTAAACTTCTACCTCTACAAATGCAAATTTAAAAACATGGGCAATTGTATTTATTTGTAAAGCGTTTCCCTCATATCTGGCACTTTTAACTTTCAACTATTTCATATGTACAGTAGCGTGTACTGAAATCCGCGTTTTTTGGAATTTCAATTGGGGTGTTTCGAATGATGCGTATTAAAGAGTTGATTACGGGGACGTGAAACTTTTTTTTTTACGAAGGTACTTATAGTCCCCTACCGGCCGTTGAAGTTTCGATTCCTAGTGAATTTGGGTAAAAATAACAAAAATACACGGGCTCAACCGATGTGTCATGATGAGCATAATTAGGAAAATATATTTTCAAAATTTTGACTTAGCTTTTTTTCACGGCAGCATTTATTTTTTCCAATTTTTCGAGTAATTTGTCATTATTGTTTGAAAATTCGCTTTAAAATTTACGTCTTATGTCTAATTTAAAATATTTACATGAAAAGTTAAAAAAAATTAAAATTGAAGAGGAAAAATGTAATTGAACAAGATTTCAAAATGCTGAGGCGGAAAAAATACCATATAAAAATTTTGAAAATATATTTATATTTGCCAAAAAAAATGTCGTTTTACCCAAATACACTAGAAATAGACACCTCAACGAGCGGTCGGGGACTGTAAGGCGATCGTATAAAAAAAGTCTGACGTTCCCGTAAGCAGATTTTCAATACGCATTCTTTGAGACTAAGGAACAAAAAATATTTTCAGTACACCCTAATGTACAGGTTTCAACAGCTTGCAACACCAATCGAAGAAACAAACCTATACATATAAAATAATTAAAAAATAGAATTTCTAGCAATCAAACAAATTGAAAATACGAAAAGTATTCCCATGTCATTACAATTGGAATCCAACCTGCATTTGCATTGTCTAAGCAATGGAAATTCAAAATTTTTTAAGTGTCACTACATGCAAGGTACATATTATTAATGAAAAAAGAACATCTTCGTAATGAACTGTATCACGAAAAAGCAACCAAAGAATAAATTCATTCAAATTTTGACTCATGTTTCATAAAACATCACTGACATGATAATTATTCATTAGGAAACAACAAAAACATTCTATGAAACTTTCATAAATCTTAATATTAAATATTCATATATTTAATGAAACAGTTCTTTGGTTGCCTTTTCATGAAATCGTATATAAACGGTAACAAAACTGTTCATAATTTTAATGTATTTTTTCGTTGGGTTTCCTTTTTGGTCGTCGGTGGTGCAATGGTAGTGTGCGCGCCTCTTGTACAGGAGATCCTGGGTTCGATCCCTGCTCCGACCCCCTTAAAATTTCTTTCGGTGTAAAACTGTAGGTCCCAATTAGTGAGTATAAAATTATAAAGCGCACAGCTCACTGGTTGTGAGAAGCTCTCCCAAATTCCTTCATGGGATGTAATGGGAAACCATTTATTTGTTTATTTATTATTCCTTTTTGGAAAAGGTTCAAAAACTTTGAAGGGGTTACTACTAAAATTACCTTTTTCTTAACTTGATATTTTCAGATAAAGTTCCTGAAATGTAATGATTTAGCCCATTTAGGATGTAGGTCCAGCGGCTGTTCGGAATGATGCTGACAATCAATAGACTATATTTAAGGAAGACTCGAAATGCAATGAGAATTCTTTAGTACGTAAATGATTTTGACAAATTTCCAAAACCCGGGAAATTGTTGTGTTTGTGAAAATAAATTTATGAAAAAATTACCGGACTTATGAAGTTTTCCAATGATTCGATCATTATATAGTTGTGAACATATTCATTAAATTTACAGAACTATTCACATCTTTATGGAATTTATTCACAAAATTGAATTTTATTTATGAATGTTATTTTTTTAGTGTAGGAACAACAATTTAGTATGCGAACAATGCATTTGCATTAGGTAAAGTAATTCAAATTACAACTCAATGCAAATTAAAAAATCCCAACAGTGGTTCAGAGCCCTTAATTAAAAAAATGGTGTCCCATAACATCCCATGAAGGGATTGAGAAGAGCTTCTCACAATCAGTGAGATGTTCGCTTTCTAGTTTAACACTCACTGATTGGGACCTACAGTTTTACTCCGGTTCCGAACGGTATTTTGAGAAGCTTTTTCATAATTAAACTTTTTATATATTAGGTTAGGTTAGGTGTTGATGGCAGTCGATGAATGACTCACTTATTAAGCACTAACCCCACCGGAGAACCATTTAGTTTGCTCCAAGAAGCTCAAGATCTTTTCTAAGCCTATCTGAAATAGTTATCCCAGGTCCCTAAAAAGATGGTATAACATAGAAGGTATAACATAGTGCTGGAAACGTTCAGAGAATATGTTCAGTGGATTCTTCCTCTTCCCCAGCGTTACAGATTCACAGATGTCATTTGGCCCGACATTTAATTTCCTATCATGTCTTCCAATCAGAAAGTGTCGCATCAAAACTGAAACGCGCATTTATACTTTGAATCTGACTAGAGACAAAAGTTTCATGGATCTCCTGCTATCCACTATCGTCCAGATTTGTCTTCTGCGTACACATTGTGTTCCCCTTGTCCTGCTCTCTAGAAGCATGCCAATACGTTCCAATTCCTGTGGAACCTGTAAGGTAGCCCGTTGTCTAGCCAGCTCATCTGCTCTGCAGTTCTCCGGAATACCCCTGTGCCCAGGCACCCATATGAGGTGAATATTATACTGCTTGGTCATCTCGTTAAGAGACCAGCAGCAGTCATGGGCAAATATTGAGTTCAAGAATGATGATTCAAGGAACTTGATTGCTGCCTGATTGTCACAGAAGTCATTGACACGAATAACGTTTTGGTAATTTTGGCTATTAAGTAAGTGACCGATTACCGATTGACCGATACTGGACATTTATCCCTTAGCCAGTCGGTAATTTTCCTAAACGCTACAGTAATAAAGTAGTCTACGATAAGGACACAACCCAACTTCTTCGAGTAGACCTAGTGTATTAAAAATACCGGTTTATCAAAAATTTTGGTTTTCGGTTTCTTCGAATATTCCAATTTTGGCGAAACCGATTTTTATGTCGAAATGGAAAACTATACGTTTTATAACATTCGTTTATTTTTATTTAATTAATTATTTGAGATTGATTTTATTAACAAAATAAACTACAAAAATTTTATAAAAGACTATAAAAAGATAATATTTCACTGTTAAAAAATTTATGTGTTTTTTTAACGATTTCTTTGATTATTTTAATGTAAGCTGAAATTTAAAATACACTTTTGCTGAAAGTTATACAGTTTATACAAACCTGGTTAGGTTAGGTACGGCAGAAATTGCTATTGACATATTTAGTCCAATGAGGACCGTTGTGATAACACGGATCGTCATTTTCCCTCGCCATCGTTGAATCGGTAAATTAACCCTGTGTGGTTAAGAGCTGTTTAATCCATACGATACCTCATCTCGATAGTCTAGGATGTGGTTGAAGAAGTGGCATACATTAGTCCCTAGCGAACCAAGTATTACACTGAAAACATTATATATTTCAGTTTAACTCCCTCAATGTCTGTTAGATCCAACATGATTTAAGATCCTAGTTATTGTCTCCGACTCATAAGAATGCGGGCAGTTGCGAATGCCTTCTTCATCAACACAAATTCTGCAGTAATAATGACTGAGATTCCAAGTCTGTAGGCGAGTCTGGCTATTGAACAGCGCCCAGTGATCACAGCTACCATCTTAGAAATATTTTGCATAGGAATGGATATTAAGTTTAGTGTATGATTCAGGTTGTCTGGTGATACGGCAATCTGTACAACAACACCATGTATCATTCATGTATCACATGCTCCATATCCAGTGGAACAAGTCAGGTGGTCTCTAATCTCCGGTTTATGGTTCCCTGGAATGTTTATATACCCCGGCGTCCATATAAGGTATATATGGAACTGCATGGTGCAGATGCGAGGCAGTTCTTGAGATCATGTACTCCGAATAGATGTAGAAACCCCATGCAGTGATGACGTTTCGTCCCAGCCAAAGGGTATCTTCTCCAATTGCCATGAATTCTGTCTCAAATACACTACAAGGTCATTGTGCAAGGTCTAAATCCAGCTCTTTAACATATATTCCAAACCCTAATTTGCAATCTTGTTTGGAGCCATAAGTGTAAAAAGTTTCTAGAACCACAAAGATAGAAGTGAGTGCCATATTTCAATTGTGGATTGGCGCAGATTTCTTAGTATCGGCCCATGCCCATATGAGTTGAAAATCCATCGCGAAGAGTGCCTTAAGCAGATTCTCGGCGCTTTAGCCAATTTCCTTTCGAGCACATTTACGGATTATATGTGGAGGATAATCTCCAAACCCTCGGTAGGGGTTGTGTGGAGGGCACCCGTGATACCCACCATTGCCATTCTACGACCAGTACCGGCAACCAAACAACAACACCATAAAACAATATCGGACGGATAACAGCTGTATATTACCAGTAGCCTATTTTCAGAGATAGGCCCCATCGTCCCCCAATGGCCCTTTTACACGAATATAAAGTCACTGCGGTTCTTCTGATACTACGAGTATCCATAGTGCCTGACTTGAAACTAAGCTTTCTGTCCACAATCATACCTTGATGTCTCTACCACATTAAGACAATTCCTGGTAAAGAGTACGAGCTCGGCTTTCTCTTATCAAGTCCTGGAGCATATCTCTGCATATGGAAGAGTATTTACCTTGCACAGTATTTACCTTGCAATCCACGTCGTCAGTAAATGCTACTACGATGCACGGTAGTAAAACACACTTGGAGTTAAATTTGTGTGACACAGTCACAAGGTTAAGCAATCCATGGATCAAATTAATGATACCCTGTTCAACACAAAGTGCCGATAGGACTGATTTGATCTATCCCAGAAAGGCGTTGTTAAAGGAACCTTCTATAGATTACTGACTACTTTACATGTTTTACTAGATATGGAGAATGAGGGTATGATCCTTCCTACATGCAACCACAAGCTCAGGAGGCACAAATTGCAGAATCACCAGGCAGGTATGGCATAGTTATGACCTGAATCGTCTTGTCTATTCCTAGACAAACCGAATTGACCTTATTTTAATTGACAACAATTCTATCTATATTTTTACTGCCTCAGAAATACCGAAAATGCTCACAGGGTTTTTATTTCGTTGGATAAAAAACATGTTAGGATTGTTGAGAATAAATGGATAAATATCAATCAGTGAGCTGTGCGCTTGCTAGTTTTAATCTCACTGATTGGTGTCTACAATTTCCCACCGGTTTCGAAAGATGTTTTGAAGCTTTTTCGGGGATATTTACTCGAAAGAGCAACCGTCAATAAACTACGTGACCGTGGCCGAATGAAATGTACCGAAAAAATTCCACTGATTTTTTTTTTGTTGTATACAATATTAAGTTTACTACAGTTTCCGCAACTGGATTGAATCCGTACTGAAACTAAAACAAAACTGTGTAGGGAGAAAATTTAAAATGAACCAGTTGTGAACATAGAAACCCTTCATCACAAGGAGAACCATTTTATGGCAAAGATCGTTACAGAGAGATCAGATTGTACAGAAGTATTATAAAATCCACTGCGTTCTTAGATTATCTTCGTCGCAGAGAAAACTACGTTACGAAGAAAATAATTTATTAAGAAGAGATGTCTCAGTAAGAATGCACTTTTTCATTTTAAAATAAAAACACGTATTCTTTGAGATAGTTGTGATTTTTTTTATTCATTGTAAAGAAGACATGTTCCGATGAAGTATGGAATAAAATATCCGTCAAATGACCTCCACGGATCTGATGACAGGCCATTACTTTTTTCATGAAATTTTCCATGACTTTTTCAAAGGGACGTGGCTGTAGCTTACCGATATCGAGTTGGATCTCGGATTTGAGCTCTGGAATTGTTTCTGGTTTATTCACATAAATGGCTGTATCTTACCGATGACGCGTTGGATCTCGGATTTGAGCTCAGGAATTGATTTTGGTTTATTCACAAACCCAAAAAGGCGTTAAATCCCATCACCTTGACGGCCAGTTGACATCAGAATTTCTTGAGATAATTTGTTCTGGAAATCATTGCTGTAATAAATCGATTTTTTTATGCGCACACCGCGCAAGTGGCAAGTGGCTTCGACTTGTTGAAACCACAAGTCGTCCAGATCCATGTCATCCAGTTGAGGCCATAAGAACTCCGTTATCATGTTCCTGTAACGAATGCCGTTCACAGTCACTGCTATTTCGGTCGCATCTTCAAAACAGTAATGCCTGACCAAAATCCGCACCAGAGAGTTGGTCGTTGTGGGTGCATTTGTTTCTCATGTATTCATGGATTGCTTGGGGATTTTCTGAGCCCCAAATTCGACAATTTTCTGTATTCACGAAGTCATTCAGATTGAAATTGAAAATTCTTCTCTCGAGTGAAAATTCTTCGAAGATTGCGAGCGGTCTCAGCATAACTTTCCAAATTTTTGTAATAAGTTTTCACAATTATAACGCGTTGTTCTTTCGTAAAGGGCTCCATTTTTAATAATTGGAATAAACATATGTGACAGCTGCCAAATTTCAGTGTTGACACTTGCACAAAAAAATTACACTAAATTTAGAAAGAGCGACCTACAGCATTTTGGATTTCTCGCCTAATATCCGGAATCAAAAGATATATTGCATTATTTATTTTACATTATTTTATAAACTAATCTCTCCTGGTTTTCGTTATTACTTTTCTAGAATTTCCATCCAATTCAAGGATATATCACATGACACTACGAGATTTTGGCAAAGATTTTGCCGCGGGTGTATCAAAAAGTGGGAAACTGAAAGAAGTTTCGAATATGTTAAATCCCAGTAAGAAAACGTACTAGGAATGTGTTTCAATTACAGTGTAATTGCAAGGCTTTAATCCACAGTAAGTCATTTTCTTTTTGGTATAAAAGAGTAGCAAAGGCAGCGAATCGTAAGTTGAATTTCAGTCGAAGAAAAACAGCTTGCGTACATCCTAATACAAATTCAAAATTCAAGTTTAATAGAGGTTTGATAAAAATCGAACAGAATAACTGTTTATAATTTGGCATACTTTCATACAACGGCATACTTTATCCCGTACGCTCTTTTCTATTATACAACGTCCATTTTTTCCCCGCCGTAGATTTGAATCTCAATCACTTGAATTGACGATATAACATAAAGTACATTTCAAGCACAAAATTATAGCGGTTAAATTGGTGCTTACTCGCGTTGAAAAATCTGTCTTCTTTTGTTGTTTGGATGCAAATATAACGTGTTTGTAGCTCGTCCGAAATATAGTATACTTGTGTCCAAACACATTGAGTTTGCTACTCAATACTACATGCCGGAGACACAATGATTAATAGTTTGTAATATATGGTTCTGTGACCCAAATGTGGTTTTGTTTGTTGAAAACTGCTGAAAACATAAACGTGACCGAAAAGAAGGAAACAAAAAGCAGCAGAACTTTAATTCATGCAAACAATGCTTGCAAACATCTACATGGTTCCTGAAATATGGTGCTGGCGTCGTTTTTTAGCATGCTGAGTAGTAGTAAGCACCGATTCAAGCACTGTACTTTTTTGCTCAAGTGAATATATGTCTCATCAAGTGTAATATTTGCCGAAGTCCCAAAGAATTTTCATAAATTATCTGTTTACTTTATCTGGTTGCCGGAATCATTATTCTAAAACTCTTGTTTCAACTCCGGACAACATTTTCAAAGCGAGACTTTCAACCTCAGACTTTTAACTATAATTAAGTCTCCCGATAGGTCCACAAGTTACGTCCCCACAAAGTCTTAGTTTAGAAAATTTGTTAAATTATATTCCATGCCTGTCACAATGGTTTTTCCCATATTTTTCACTCACTTCTTTATAATTAAAAGCAATCTAAGGATTCTGTATTCTTCTCACCTGAAATTTCCAACATGATAGGCGACCACAGCTCTTGCCCTCAGCACCGCTTCACAATTCAATATCTCGTGCATATTTGGCAAGGCCACTGGTAAACTCCAGAGAAATCTGGCTAAACGTTCTATATCACCAGAATCTTCCAATGTTTTGCACACAATCTCCACCTGGGCGGCGGAAAAGGCAAGCGTCGGTACAGCCAATATGGGACTGGGTGCTATGATCTGGTGGACAGTAGTGGGTGCAGGTGAGAATGTTTCGGCTGGTGGTTGTTGTTGCTTGCCCTCCGTCGGTCCAACGGCCATTTTATTCGTTGAATCCACTGTGAACAAATTCGCATACTATACGCGAATAACGGTATAAAGCTATTTTGCGGGATTTGCTTTCAAATTTACGCGTCAAAAAGAAGGTAGTCGTTGATACCCAGAGCGAGGGTTAAAAAAGGGGTAAATCGTTCTTTTGGATAGGGGATTGAGAATTTGGAAACAAGAGCTTAGATTATGCACTGCAGTTGAGGAATAAAGGTTTTCTTTATTATCACTAATTTTCAATATTCCTATGGGTGTTTAATCTTTATATGTTTAAGGTTTTTTTTTGTTTTCTTCGAGGTTTGTTTTTAATGCCTTTTTTTAATTACTTACGTGTAGAATTATGGTAAACTTTATGATAACCAGTTGCATTTTATTTTTCATGGTTTTTATAGAAATTGTAGTATATTATACACTGTGGTTGCCTCCTATATAAGGAAAACCACAACATTCTCCTTATGGTTTTCTACTTAATTGTTGTTTAGATTTGGTTTGGTTTTGAATCGAGTTTTTCTACTTCAAAGACGCGCTGTGATTTCTTTATAGCACGGGGTATAATCACAAACTAGCTCCAAGTGGCTGAATGCCAATGAGCTGTACTACGAAACTGATATGGATGAAATGTATACATATGTATGTGGCATGTACATTGAGTCTCTATACATTATATACCAAAGATGTGTGGCTGTGAATGTATTGAGAGAGAGCCACCACATTCGCCACATTAACCGGGAGTCAAGCCAGTCAACGAAATTGTTGTTGTTGTTGTTTTTAAATAATAAATCCACTTTTTGGTATCCGCCGTTAATATTAATTTCTCCACCACTGTTGGCAGCTGAAAATGATGGTGTATAATGCCGGGGCTAATGTTGGTTGTTTTGAGTACTGCTCCCAGTGTAGCTTGGTTAGGTAGAGCTGCTTATTCCCCCTCTTTCACACACACACACACCCATATAGACTCTTTATTGTACACTTTATACCCGGTTAAATCATCCGTTAAGGTTTAATAACACTTTCTGTATTTGCTGCTGTCCACAGATCCACGGGTTCAAATCGCACACACACACACACACTCACTCGGCCCACAGCCGCGCACACTTAACAACGATGTCTCGAACAATAAATACTAAAAATCCATGCGGACACAACAATAGTCGACAGCCGAGTATCAAGAAACCGACGCGATATACGAATATTTCTTGGTTACGGGACGCGTAACAGAAATACTCACTTCACTTCGTTATACTCTCTGGAAGAAACACAACCAACAATCTCAAACGATATCTGAGTTACGAAAATGGCAAGAAATCAAAACAAAAAACTTGTACCGATGCCCGTTGATGCGCTCAATTTTAAAATTAACTCATCTCCGTTCCAATGGCAGATACAATCTGAATACATTTAAATGGAGATGCAAGTGAAACCAGAAAATAAACAAAAATTCCCTTAACACACAATGAAGAGGCGTAGCCAATTTTCCCATTGTTTGCAACCAACAAAACATTCCACAAACGACAGCAGCAACAGCAAGAAGAAAGCATCACTGCGTCTTTGTCTAGCTTAACGCCATTTGTAAAATTTCTGCCAAAAGAGCGCTAAAAATATATATATAAGACTCGCTCAAAATATACCAACATATACCTCCCTTTCTTACACGTTTAGTTATTTGCCACAGTAGAATTTAACTTCTTGGAATAGCGCTTACTCTCTCCCTCTCGTTGTGTAAAACAAAGAGTATTGAGCACTCATATAAACCACCGTATAACTTAAATTGCATGAGAGCGTGTGTATTGCTATTAAATACAATGATATGGTACTAACGAACGGATGGCGTAGTGATGTTTGAATATTTGTTCTCTTATGTTATACAGTTGGTTATACTGAATGTGTTTGAAAGTGTGTGTGATGTTCGTTTCCCTTTTTGGTTCAATCATTTCCCTAGCTAACCGTTGTTGTTAGTGCTGTTGGTTTTGCTGATGATGTTGTTGCTGTTATTGTTGGACGCTGCTGTCGTATCGTATACATTTAACTGGCCGTGTCTCTGGTATATTCATTTCGTTCAGTTTGAATAAGAAGAAGCACAAGCCTGTTTGACAGTCGTTTAGTCAGTGGTAACCAACAGTGCGACAGCTGATGGCAACGACGACGACTTTAACAACGGATGCGATGCTGATGAATGTCGTCTTTTACTACATGAGACCCTCGGAGTGTGTTGTTATTTCTACTGCTGTTGTTGTTGTTGTTGTATGTCCTTTTGTATATCATATTTGGCCACATTATGTTCAGCTGGGCGAGATCTATTTACTTTTTCGTTTTGATAATTCATTAATGGATTACGAAAATGTACACATACAACAGCTTTAAAAAAAATAAAATAAGTAACAAACAGTGGGGCAAAACGTGCGAAAATATATGTGCATATGTACATACCATGTACATGGAAGTTTGGAAAAGTTTACATTCTTTTCGAATTTACCATACCTTACAAAAAAAAATCGATTGGAATTTTGTATTTTGAAAGATGTTGACATAAATTGCTCTGTAAATTATATAGTAAGTGCATTTTTGTTACAAGCTAGTGATTATCGCTTGCTTGCTAATATGTTAAACAACTGGCTAAGGATAATTATCATTTAGCAATTCAATTCAATTCAAAGTAGTGCAATTCAGTTCAATTTAATTCACCTCACTTCAATTTAAATCAATTCAATTCAATTCAATTCAATTTACTTCAATTCAATTTAATATTGTTGTAATGCAATTCAATTTAATTCAATTCAGTTCAATTAAATTTAATTCAATCCAATTCAACTCAATTCAATTCAATTCAATTCAATTCAATTCCGTT
Source organism: Phaonia tiefii (assembly GCA_963931995.1). NCBI lineage: Eukaryota > Metazoa > Arthropoda > Insecta > Diptera > Muscidae > Phaonia > Phaonia tiefii. The sequence continues at coordinate 195,519,556 of OZ008371.1, forward strand.
CAATTCGATTAAATTTAATTCAGTTCAATTCAATTCATTTCAATTCAATTCAATTCAATTCAATTTAATTCAATTCGATTCAATTGAATTCAATTCAGTTCAGTTCAGTGCAGTTCAGTTCAGTTTAGTTTAGTCCAGTTCAGTTCAGTTCAGTTCAGTTCAGTTCAGTTCAGTTCAGTTCAGTTCAGTTCAGTTCAGTTCAGTTCAGTTCAGGTCAATTCAACTCTGTAAAATTCAATCCAATTCCATTCAATTCCATTCAATTCCATTTAATTCAATTCAGTTCAGTTCAGGTCAATTCAACTCTGTAAAATTCAATCCAATTCCATTCAATTCCATTTAATTCAATTCAGTTCAGTTCATTTCAATTCAATTCAATTCAATTCAATTCAGATTAATTCAATTCAATCCAGTTTAATTTAATTCAAAAAATTTAAATAAAATCAATTCTATGCAATTAAGTTCAAACTCAATATTGTGTAAAGGCTCCATAGGCGTAGAAATAGGGGTGCTGGAGGGGCTAAGCCCCCAGGTACATTTTAAGCCCCTCCCAGAGTTGCAGATTATGGAAGTTGCAACGTTTATGAAACGGTTATTGCAACAATCAGTACCTTTAAGAAGTACAGACACAAATTTGATGAAATTTGGAATGATATTGAATGATATTTGATGAAATTTGGAATGACATTTATTAGAACCAATAAGATTTTCAAAAAGAAGAGAAGAATCTACATTGTATAACGATTTTATAGTGGAAATTACTGGGTTTGCCTGACAATACGACTACATTTAAATACTGGAATGTAAATATTTAATTTCCGGTAATCGATCACATAACAGCAAATTTGGGGCAAAGTATTCCATTGGCTAAATCAGTGAAAACTACCGTAAGCAGGAGTTTATTTCGGGGGGCCCAACTTGGTATTTAGGTTCAAAAATAGCATTACATTCAAAAATCACCTCTTAAGGAAATAATTTCGTTGGGGGAACCGAGCACCCGCCCCCCCCCCCTGCATACGTGCCTGTCAGTGAATTACTATTGTTGTAAGAAATCTTGTAAAGGCTGAGTATAGAAATAATCCTATAAATTTTGATATGCTGAAGGAAACGGTTGACAAAAATATATATCCAAATATGTTTAAACTTCTCCAAGTTGCCGACTCTTGTTTACAAGAACCTATCACTCAGACGTAATCGATTGAGAACACACGATTTTTGCTTTTACGTTATTTGAGATTATCATCGATTTTGTACAAGAATGTAAACTTAAATAGTGCCAGTTAATGCAAGATTTTTAATCACATTTTACCAACTGCACTGAGCAGAGAGAGCTCCGCCAAACAAGTAAATTTCTTCTTCGCCTTAAAGAATATCTTCATCGAAAATGTGCAAACGTTGAGATTCATCGCCGCAACGAATATTATGTCCCTATGTCTGATGCGTTAAAAAAATTGGCTAAAAAATTAAAGCATCCATACAGAAATGATGACTGAACCTTGATATCACGCCCTTCCTTTTTTACCTTTTATATTTTATTCGAAATTTCGCCAAAGTTTCCCTCTGTCGCACACTGTCTTCTAAATAAAGTATCGTTATAGTAGCAACCAAGCGCAGAATACAAAAAACTAAATCTTTAACACACTGTAAGTGGTCGGGTATCGTTACCCTGTTTTGCCAGAAAATTTGACGTTGCCATTAAGGCGTTGCGCATTATACGACCATACAGCCAAGCACATACCATCGCGCCTCATCTCATCACGACTCCATTCAATTCAATTCAACTCATCCCACACCCTTCCAACCCAATCTGACTACCTACCAACCAGGCAAACCTCCTTGCAACTCAGCTCACGATGACGAGGACGAAATACAATACCCAAAAAAGAGCCACTGCAACGCTTATTTCTTTTTCATATTTTGCGTAATTGAGGCACACACCCTACCACATTGCATCCGCGCAGCGCAACCTATTCAAAAAATCCAAGAAGTAAGGAAACCATTCTCACTAACCCAACCGAAACACTGGAGTCCTATGCTACTAGGAGATTTAACAGCAATTTGTGTGCAAAAACTTTGTAAATATGAAATCACGTACTATATTTATCGTAGTACATACGAAGCTACTCCCGTACTGCACAGCACAATTGGTAATGATGAGTGAGCGAGCGAGTGAGCTGAGCTGTGAGGCAAAAATTGGAATCACAATCTAAAGTGGTAGAGACTGAGGTCGAGGCAGAGAAAAGTTAATCTTTTGTATTGTACGCGTATTCATTTGGTGTGTCTGGTTACCACCATTAAAACTGTACGGATGGCTGGTTGGTTGGATGAATGACTCGGTTGGGCTCGTAAAGCTCAAATCGAAAAAGAGTAAAAAAAGCAACAAACAAATCTGTTCAAAAATTCAGTGGTCGTATTATACTCAACACATAATATTGTGTTTATATAATTAACGGCTTCCCAAAAAGAAGAATTGAGCGTCGAAAAAAATATGAAATTGTAATGAACATAATTGTTGTATTTCGTGCAATTCATTCAGTGGCAAAACACATTACGTTGTAAATGATTGAATGCCTTATATTTCTAATACATTTCAAAAACGGATAAGGTCATTAAAATGGAGTGTTTCCTACACGGCAAAAAAAGTTTCATTAAAACCAACAACGTTACACCACACGGTAGAAATTCATTGAAGTTTCATACACTGAAAGAAAAACCTTCATACCATTAATGAATTCTTACATTGCATCAATGAAAAGTGTCATTGTTTTTGAGCCAATGTCGGGCTTCATTAATGCTATGAACAATGTTACATTAAACGAAAAATGTGTCATAGGCCTGAAATTAATGTAAACTTTCTAACCGGAATGAAACATTATCATTATCAAAGAAATATGTTACATTGATATTATAAACTGTTTCATTGATATAATGAAATATAGTCATTGATGAAATGAACATGTTACATTGATTGATGGTATAACACGTTTCATTGACGGTACAAACATGTTTCATTGACGGTATGAACAAGTTTTATTGTTGAGTTTCATACATCCACTGATGTTTGTTTTAGCTCCAATGAATATTTACGTTGCGGGGTTAAAATTTAAAATTGTATAAATTCATAACCACAGTGTAAATATTCAATGAAGCAACGAAAACGAAATATGCGTTGTGTTAATGAATTTTCTGTGGAGACTAGTTTTTGATGAAAATGTCTTATTCATTGTCGTCAGATATGTTGCTTTGTATCAAAAGATTCAAAAAGCGTTTGATTACTATTTACTGAGGATTGGGTCGTACTCAAAAGTAGTAGCTATTTCGAGGTACCGAACTTAAATGTAGATGCATTAGGTATTTTTTAAAGCATCATATCAAAGCCATGATTTTTAATCAACGTAACAGTTGCCAAGTATATATATTTTGCTCGTGAGGAATTTTATATATTGGCGTAGTTTAAACAATGCCTCACACAAAGAAAAAACACGTTCCTCCCAAATGAAATCTCAGATACAGTAGAAACGTAATGAAAACCCGGTTCGGTGCAAGTTTCGAGGTTGTCACAAGCACCGAGTATTAATTTCCCATACAAAATAAAAGGCACATACATCTGTTTATGGCACCACAACTCTCAACAGTCAGCTTAAAACTGATTCAAATTACAACATTTCATCAGCAGCATAAAACGAGCGGGAATTTCCCGAAATGTATTCAGTCTACGAAAACATAAACAAAGCAGCACGTAAGAGTAATACAAAAATGTGCAAGTATCAAGTATGTGCAAGAATCGAGTTACTACTTTAATTGAAGTTCGTTTGGGGACTGTGGTTGGGAGAAACGCACTTCCGTTAAGCCATATATGTTATTTCGTTTGGGAGAACCGAAGAATGTTTGCAGCAAAAGAGTTTTGAAAAATATAAGCTAGAAAAAACGTTTGCGAGAAACGAAAAACGGTTCCGGCAACTGTTGTTTCCGTTACAGCAACCGAGTTTCAGTTACTCTAAAAAAAAGACGTTTGCGAGAACTAAAAAACCTTTGCAGTAAACGAGTTATGAAAAATTAGGGCGAGAAACGAAAAACAGTCCCACCAACTGTTCTTTCGGTTACAGCAACCGAGTTGTAGTTGTAGTTACTCTACTCAGTAAAACATTACTTGAACATTAAAACTTTTATTATGGCTCTCATTAGAAAAATGACTGATTTCAGTTATCGCAAACATTTTTTAAATTTGTGGCAAATGTAATTTTGTACACATTTGATGCAAACGTGAACTCGTTTGCAACAACATGATACACATTTGCGATATACGAGTTTATTTGGGAGAACTACATGAACGGTTGCGATTAATAAATTTATACAAATCAATCAAAGTATTGTTGCGGCAACCGAGCAATAACCGTTTTTTCTTTGCGTGCTTAAATGCGAGGGATAAAAAGATGAATCCGCGCTACATTTAAATAACACTTGTTTCTTTATTTAGATCAAGGATCATGGGATAGTAAGCGGAGCCCCAACCATCAACCATTCATTCGTTTAACAAAATCTTGCCTGAGAGAATACACTGAGAACATATTCAGTATAAATGTAAGAATTTCCTTATTGATCCAGTGAAATGAAAGTATTAATTACTCACCAAACAACATTTATATAAATGTACTTACTTACTTAGGTGGACGCAAACAACCGAGAGGGGTTAAGATCCTTTCAAAATGAGGATAACATGTTTCTCCAACCGGCTCGATCTTCAGCTTTTCTCCTCCAGTTGGTTACACCAAGCTCTCGCAGGCAACATTCCGCCTGGTCTCACTAGCGATGTCTTGGTCGTCCTATATTTTAATGTCCTTCGAGTACGTTTTCCAATACCTTTCGCATTAGTTCAATCTGACACATTCCACTGACATGGCCAAGCCAGCGTAAACGCACTATTATGAGCCTCATAACTACGTCGATGTCGGGATACAGATTCATTCGTCGTCGATACTCGCCATTTTCAATTATAGGACCATATATTTTTCGGAGCATTTTTCTCTCGAAGACTCCCGGTGATATTTCATCAACATGCGATATGACCCAGGATTCTGCGCAATAAAGCAAGACGTGTTGTATGAGAATCTGACATAGTTGGATCTTTGATTCGCGAGAGAGGCTCGTGTCTCGAAAGTGCTTGCTTAGGCCGAAATAAGACTTGTTTGCATGCACAATTCTCTGTTTTATTTCCAAGCTGACGTTATTGCTTCTGTTCACGGCAGATCGGAGGTAAATAAATTCGTCCACTATATTTGTACATGAGAACGTGCGTTCATCCCAGTTCTGACCTCCTTACATTTCGTTCGGAATTGAGGTAAAACTGTAGGTCGCAATCTAGAAAACTAGAAACTAGAAAGAGAGCGACTAGAAAGAGCGCAGCTCAGTGATTATGAGAAATCTCTCCAGTCCCTTCATGGAATGTAATGTGAAACAAATTTCTATATCCATTTTTTATATTTATCAACAAATATGTGTCTAATTTTTTTTTCGTGCGAACGAACTTATTACCAGGTATTGTAAACACGACATTACGCGCGAAATTTTACAAACCTCATTACAAACTCATTAGAAAGGCCTACGAAATATTGACGAAAGTATTTTTCGAGCAATGTGTTAATGTTTCTAACGTAAATGTAGCGACTAACCAAATTGTAGGAACAAATAATAAAACCTGTCAAGAAGTCTCATTCAATTTATCAAAAAATAAATTTTTAGTGTTAAAAAAATAATAACAGCGAAAATTATAGGCTTCAATACTGATATTTTCCAGGTCAATTTTGCAGCGAATCAAATCGATGTTGCACAATGTTTAACTTGCTAAAGGAGTTAGTACCCTCTGAAAAGAATATCGCGAGACACAAAAAGGAAAGGAGAAACAAAAGATGTAAGAATGTCGGGAGATACAAAAAGGAAAGGAGAAACAAAAGATGTAAGAATGTAAAATGGATCGGTTTAAATATTTTAATATTTTTTATTAATTTGTTTTAAATATAGATTTATATTAGTAAAATTAATTATAATAAATAATATATTTGAATTTGAATTTTATTGACCGATATTTGTTAGTTTTTGGTTAATGTATGAGTAATTCATACTACAAGCTTACAAGTCATGAACATGTTTCTAATTGAAAAATGGTTAGTTTTTGTTGGAAATAATTGACAATTCAGTTCAACATACTCCTCATGCGTTCTCGCATTGTTGCAGTGCTTTGAGGTATGAATTTATCATACATTAACCAAAAACTAACACATATCGGTCAATAAAATTCAAATAAATGTAACTGACACTAACACGGTCTTCAAAAATGCTATACCACGGAAAAATACATCTCTGTGATATTGAATAAAAAAACTTACCTCAAAGCACCGCAACAATGCGAGAACGCATGAGGAAAAGACGAACATGGTGGAAAAATAATGTCTGTTCTTGTTGTAGGAATTATAGGCCTTTCAGTGATGTTGATGCTTAGGGATCTTTGATCGATACTAATTCGAACATGTGAATTGCATAATTTAGCTTGTATATATACGATTGATGATTAACCGATGGTATCAATTTAGGCACAGTAGTTAGGAATCTGATGATGAACTTGTCACGGAGTTCGAGTGTGTTGAACTGAATTGTGTCTATTATTTCCAACAAAAACTAACCATTTGTTGACTTGTTCATGACTTGTAAGCTTGTGGTGTGAATTTCAAATACATTAACCAAAAACTGATAAATAATATATATATAACAAAATCAGAACAACGTTTTTTTCTAAATATTATTATGTTTGGGAAACACGTTCTTGTTTCCACGTAAGTATACGGAGGTTTGGCGAGTGCTACCACGTAAGAATATGGATGTTTGGGATGAAGCAGGCATATGTTTCCACGTAAACCCACGCATGTTTGTCAGTAAACAAGCAAATGTTAAACACAAATGAGTTTGGGACTGTTATGTTATGAATATGTTACAGAGGCTGGTTTGTCAACGTGTAGCATGTTGGCCTTGACAACGGGGTGTCCCAGATATTAATCCTCCGTAGGCAAACTGCTAATATATTTTTTACATTTGGTTGCTACATACAATGGTTGCAGACAAATATTTGGGCGAAGTTTTAAATGAAATATATCCGCCGGAAATTATGGATTATAATCTGAACACCCTTTGTTTGCAGCCAAAATTCATTGATTTAATTTTTTCGTTTCCTTACTGAATTTAATTTTTTTGTATGACCCTCGACACATCTCTGCAAGATTTTTGGTGGCAGCTTACCAAAATTAACTGCAGTGACTTGGTGTAAATCAAATGAAACTCGCGCTGGCTCAAATGATTTTGATAATATGATGAATGCGACGGAGATGATCACCTTTCTTCCACACCTTCGAAGTTGTATTTATTATAGCATAAATAAATTTCCGGGAATTTTTTAAATCATTAGACCAAAAAAAATTGTCTTTAACCAAAAAAGATTATCTTCCAATTTATATACTTCAGAATTGAATTAATACAATTTGAATTACATAATGGGCAATGACTCAGAATATAATTTTGTTGTTTCAACTAAATGGGCAATAAATTCGTTTGCTGTAATTGAATTTATAAAAACAATCGGTTGCTGCAATTGAACCAATCTTAAATTCGTTTCCGATAACTAAATTTCAATCCAATTCAGTTGTTACAACTGAAATATTGAAAAAATAATTTTTTATTAAACAGGAGGATAGATTGTCGGTGATGACAAATTGTTTGCTGATCAGTACATGTATGTCTGACTATTTCCCATTGTAAATCTCTCTATATTGTATATATCTTTATATATAACTTTTATTTAATTACCTCTAACCTATCTTCTCTTCTCAGGGCAATCAAAATGGGTCAATAGACCAGCGAGTGCAGTCCAAATTGAATAATTATCGATTACCTTAATTGATACCTTAATCTAACCAAACCCAAATAATACGAAATTTGTTTGTCGCAACCGAATGTGGCCGTCGGTGGTGCAATGGTTAATGTGCGCTTCTCTTGTACGCGAGATCGTGGGATCGATCCCTGCTCAGACCACCTTATATTTCTTTCGACGACGGTCACCTCGCTTAGTGACGGCGACACTACCGAGTACTTAGCCATGACAAGGCTTTTCAAAATATCGCTCGGAACAGATGTTAAACTGTAGGTCCCAATCAGTGAGTGTAAAAACTAGAAAGCGCACATCTCACTGATTGTGAGAAGCTCTCCTCAATCCCTTCATATGATGTTATGGGACACAATTTTTTTTAATCAAATCAATTACGAGTAGGGATTGCTACAACCAAATTTCAGTTGTGGCAACCTCAAAAAGATTGGGGCAACCTCTTTGTAAACAAATAATTCTGTGAGTCTATATGTATGTCAGAAATGCCTAATATCCTTCACAACATATATAGCTTATCGAAATAAGCTTCCCATTGTATCCCATGAAGGGACATGTGTAGCTACAGTTTTGCTCCGAATACGAACTGATATTCATTGAGAAGCCTTTTCACAACTAATATTTACTTTTATTGACTATTTTACAACCTCATGAGGTCAGACGTCTTACACATATTAATTAAACCAACAAATTAAACAATTTTCAACATATTCTTCCAACTGGCTCTATCCTTCGCCTTTTCCCGCCAGTTGGTAACACCAAGGATATGGAGGGATTCTTGTGCCTGGTCTTTCCAGCGGAGTCTTGGTCGTCCTCTTTTCCTGCTTCCATCGGGTACGTTTTCAAAAATCTTTTGCGCTGCCTCATCTTCATCCATTCTGATAACATGGCCTAGCCAACGGAATTGGCCCACTTTGATTCGTCTAGCTATGTCCACGTCAGAATAGAGATTATATAGCTCTGCGTTACAGCGACGTCGGTACTCGCCGTTTGTCCTAACAGAACCGTATATTTTACGGAGAATTTTTCTCTTGAAAATTTCCAGGCGTTTTTCATCCGCTTGCGATATGACTCAAGTTTCGGAGCCATATGTCAAGACAGATACAATGAGAGTCTGATACAGCTGGACTTTTGTCCGTCGAGAGAGGGATTTGTTCCTAAACTGTTTGCGGGGCCAAAATATCATCTAACTAATAATACGATACAATCTCACCGTCACTAAGCAAGGTGATTGTGGCCGAAGGAAATCAAATGGGGACAAATCACCGCTCTCCACGTCGAGTTCACATGCATATGTAGAGAAGATTTTCGACAGCTCCAATTTTTTCGATCACGATAGGCGATCGTAATTTGTAGTGGCTACTACTATTTTTTTACATTGCTGGAAACCTACGAAATGAGAAACACCAAACGAAAAGGAAAACCAAAATAAATAAAATCGTGTTAGAATGTGAAGGTTGTTGTGAAAATATAGAAAACTTTTCATTAAAATGGCTCCAAATGTTTTTTTATATTTCTCATCTTCGGAATCGGAAGATGAGTTTAGTATTGCTATTACTAGAATAAGTATTCGTGACAAAAGCCATCCTTCTCATGGCCAGAAGATGAGAAAGTTGTGCCCATTGCAATATGTAAATTATTTTAACAAAATATTTTAACGTCCATCGATTTTGTTTTCGACTGTTGAAAGAAGTTTTTAAATATTTATGTAATATCCGAAATATGTATTTCTGCTTATATGCCGACGTCCGTACCACCCACCTGCAGCTTGAAACTACACACAGGGAAAAGATTAGTTGGAAATCAATTCAAGCATTGGAAATTCCATGATAAAGTCTATATTTTGATTAGAATTCATAATTGTCAAACATCAGAATTATTTGTCGATGTTATTGATAGATTAAAAATAGGTCTTACTAAATACAAGTTGCTACTACCGCACTTAAGTTGTATTAACCAATTTGAGTATTTCAAAAACCTCATTCATCTAAAATGGAAGATACAACTAATAAAAAGTACAATATTAGAATTCGTATTCAAATATTAGTTACTGTAATCATAATTTAGTTTCTGTTTCACTTGTTACAAAGTTACGAGTATGTATTCGATTTTTCACAAGAGGCTTTGTTGTTAAAGAGAAACTACATATGTATATTTTAATGTTACACTAGGACTTTACAGAAAAACTAATATTTTAAACAGAAAGTGATAAACAAAGTTGTGAAAAAACAATAAAGCCACCATTGACGCTTTCACAAACACAGCCAGACAATTGTGGACACTTGACTGGAGGAACTATTATTGTGGATGACACAAATTAACTTAAACCCATCCCCATTTTTGATCGAAAATATAAAAAATTTAGAAAGATTGTCTATATTTGTTTTTCGATTGGACGCTCCGTTTTCGAGATATAGAAATTTTTTTCATATTTTCGATAAAAAAAAATGGGCACGAAATACAAACTCTGATTATAAATAATACTAATTTTGTTTACATATAAATATAAAATACACAATTTTAATAAAAAGTTTTTTTTTTTTTTTTACTTTTTTTATATAAAATTCATAAGGGGTTAAAGCATCATGTGACAGCCATCAAATTCAAGAAATTACGAAAAAGCTAGTGTTTGTTTGTTTACGATAATCCATTACTAATCGAGTAGTTGCGTTACGTTAACTTCATTTCAATGGCGAAGTATTCGATTTCGAATGCGGATATTTGCCCCCCTGAGCGGGGATTGACCCCACGATAGTTGTCATATAGAAATTACATTGAAAGTGAAACCTCTTAAGGGTGGATATTGGAATCCTGATCGGCAACAGAGTGAGGGTAATAAGTCACGTTGCACAAAAATATTAAAAATCTACACAAAAGAAGGAAAAGTGTACACAAAATACAAGAAGTGTCTACAAAATGCAAACGTTCAAAAAGTCGATAAAAATTAACAAAAAGTGTACATAAAAGAACAAGAAGTTTAAGGACAAGCACTCTCACTGTACAAGACGAACGGCAACGATTTCATTGTGATATAAACGAAGAAAACAACATGCACGCAACCTGAAAATTAAACCCGTATTTCCGAAGACGTCGAAGCGAACCTACATACATATTTAAAAATGTAAATTCTATCGAAGACTTACAGTCATCGGACAAATAAGCGAAATCTAAAAATAATTTGAACTACACGTATGAAGTTCAACCTTTGTCTCATGTCCTTATGACCCACTAACTTTATTCGCATTTTAAATATCGAAATTTCACAAAACGATGATTTGAATTTATAATATTTAAATCTTGTAGTACTCATACAGTTTAGTACCAAAAGGAGCAAGAGAGACCTCGTTTTTTATATTTTGCCTTATCGAATGTCTACAAATTTCAATCATCTCACAATTTAAAAACAATTACATACTATTGTTTTGCTCTTTCAGGACAGAGCAGCGAAAGAATAGAATCTCGTCTATCAAAGAATACAAAAAAAATTCGTTACAACAATACCCGTAATAAAAATTAAAATCTGATTATGTAACCAAACAAATTCGATTACGATATGAAGAAATAATACAACAACAACCGGTATAATAAAACTCAGGGAAAAATGGAAAACGCCACAGGCAACATGTTGTATCCACAAAGGAATCAAATAAAAAAAAAATACTGAATCGCTAACTATCCACAGGGTGAAAATGTTGAATACATTCATCTACAACAATATAGCATATATTTTTTATAACAATAAAATATATTGAGCGTATGAAGTTTTATACAATCAAAGGCACCCAAACACACACACACAACCGCATGTAGCCTTTTTTTGTTGTTATATCACAACGACAGGATTTACCTCAGGTGTTTGTGTGTGTCTGCTAGATTAACTCACATATCATCGAGTAAAATCCCAGCATTTGTCACAATCAACCCCTTTGAGGGAGGCCTCTGTTTCCAACACCGAGATCACCAGCCGTATCTCCGCCATCCATAATCATTGATTGAGTCACATTAATGTGATAATGATGAACACAATTTCCATTATGATTATTATAGAATGTGTTTTTATTGTTGTTGTTGTTATGGGCTTTATTAAAATATTACATTATTAATCGGTTTAATTGAAAACTCTATTTAAAAATTCTCCACTAGTAGAGCAAATTCAATACAACTTTGTGTTGTCCCACAATGGACGGACGAATTTACGGGCGCACGACCTTTTCTGTTTGTTGTGGTTACAGTCGCTTTGTGGTTGTATCTCTTGCTGTTTGGTTGGTTGGTTATCTTTGTTGGTCTCTTTGAAATTGAGTTTCAATTAAAGTACAATCTAAATTAGTTTTTAATTGTTTTTAAAGCCTTAAGCTATGATAAAATGCAAAAGATTTCGTCATAATACTCGTAATCTTCACAAGTTGTCAGAACATAAAATAAACCTAATAAAGTCTCTTTAACAAGTTCAGATTCTCAGAAAGGGGGACGTTTTTTTTTTGTTTCGTTAGTAGATTTTCATTAAATAAACCACTGAGCAGATGATTTGATTTTTAAAATTTGTTATGATGCCAAGTTCTAGTTCTATGGGGTTAAAATTATGAACCAGTGACACAGATTTGAAATTTATTCTGTAAACCAAAAGTTATTCTATTAATTTTCTTTGTTTTAACACTTTTGTGTCATTGAAAAATTTATTTGAGAATAATGAAGAAGTTGGACAAAATCTCATGTATGTACATATATATGTATCTGAATTTATTTAAAATGTCAAGTAAAATTTTTAATATAAAAAAAAATTGTTTCCCATTAGATCCCATTAGATTAAGGACCATAGAGTAATTATTATAACAAGAGAGAATATTTGACTCATCTGAAGATTCCTTTCACACTCTTCGTGGTGCGGTCGGTGTGGTTTTGGTGAAATACTGTGAAATTTAAATGTGTTTTACATTACATTACATTTGTGTTGTTATTTTGTTGGTTGTTTTGAACAATTGCCCTTATCTGGTATTATTGAAGTAATTATTTTCAACATCCAACGTTCATATCACACCAGGCCAAATGTCACAAATTTGCTGAGAGAAATGTTAAGTCTAGTATAATAATTAGTGTATGCTAGGGACTGAGGAGTGCTTCTTTCAATCAGCTGTGCGCTTCCTAGTTTAACGCTCACTGATCGGGACCTACAATTTTTCTCCGATTCCTAACGGTTTATTCTGAAGCCCTTGCATGGCAAATAACTCGATAGTGCCACCGTCACTAAGCGAAGTGACCGTCGTCGAAAGGAATGTAAGGTGGTCAGAACAGGGAACAATGGGGATCATCACAGCCTAGTCAGCGGTTGTCTCAACTGAATTAGCGGTTGTGACAATCTCTAAGTAGGTTGTGACAACCTCTAATTCGGATACTCCTAATTCGGCTGCCTCAACCGAATTTTTCTGTGTGTGTATCTAAGGATCGCAATACTTTAAAATGAATCAGTCATAATCATATACCCGTCGGTGGTGTAGTGGATATTACGAGTGGGTTTTGTACATTGGGTAGGTCCCTACTTAGAGATTGTCACAACCGTATTAGAGGTTATCACAACCGAATTACAGGTTGTTACAACCGAAATTGAGTTTGTCACAACTGAGTTAGAAGTTGTCACATCCAAATTAGAGGTTGTCACAGCCGAATTAGAGGTTGTTAGAACCGAATCAGGTGTAGTGTCAATCGAATTTGAGGTTTACGCAGCCGAATTAGAGGTTGTCATAACCGAATTACAGGTTGTCCCAACCGAATTAGAGGTTGTCACAACTGAATTAGAAAAAATTTTTGTTGTTTTTTGAAATTGTTGTCGATTAATTTAGTGATGATTTTTTTCCTGTTTTTTCTTAGAGAATTATATAATTTATATAAAAAAAATAATATTTTGGTAACAAATTCATTTTAAAACCGTTTAAAAATAATAATTCTGACTTGGGTTTGTCGCTGGACGGCCTACTACTAGTAAATTTTCTGTGTTTACTAAATTGAGGATAAAAGGATTTGAGAGTGGTGTTCAAGTTGATACAATAGACACAAACTTTCGAAAGTTTCTGACCGAGTTCGTAATGCAAATCTAAAAATTATTTATTCTCTCGATTCGACACTCCGTTTCCGAGATATAGATATTTTTTCTAATTTGTTCATATTTTCGATCTAATATGGGGATGGCTACCCTGGGTCATCCATTACCCATCGTCGAGTACCCATTCCCCATGTGGATTGGGTAAACGTTATGGGTAATTCTCCATACTCGTGGGAAGCTACCCATTATCCATCGTCGTGACTAATCGATAAAGGCAGCCTGTGTAATGAGTAATCGTTATCTGTAATTCCCCATTGTCATGGGTAACTACCCATGGACTTCTGCAAGCGTGCCCGTGGTGGCCATGCAAAAGAAATCGAGTTCCGTACATAATGGCATCGAACGTACTTTCACAGGAATAAAGAATTTCATTGGTATCTAAAACCGGGTTTGTTTTATTTAAAAAACTTTTGTAGCGCTCTTATTGAAAACCCCTTATATTGAAATCGAAGAGTAATTCGTTTCTAATTATTATTACATTTGTGCGGAACTTCGCATATGTTTCCACGTAAGTATATGGATGTTTGGGATGAAGAACGCATATGTTTCCACGTAAAACCCTACATGTTTGTCAGTAAACTTGATACTGTTTGCATTTAAATACAAGTAAGTGTGGGACTTGCAAAAAATATGAATGTTTGAAGTGTATTCCAAACATATAAGTACATGGTTCCTGCAGAATATGTTTGGAAAATATGTTAGAGAGACCGTTATTTTCAGCGTGGATATTTAAGTTTAAATGTGGTTTTTGACTTACTTCTTTTACTTTACTTTGCTTCCAAAATTCACCAACAATTCTTCGTAGCAGCAACGAAAATTGCATTGCTGCAGCAATGCAACGACAAACGTTAAGGCGAAACCTTTTATGTCCTGTTTTATTACAGGAACAACAAAAATGTTGGTTGTGCGAAATTTTTTAATGCTCAATTACTTGAATCTTTCTTTTTGGTTTAGTTTTCATTATTTGATCGGTTTTGTATTAAAACACAGTTTTGCTTTATGATTTTAAGGTTAAACTTTGAATTTCACAAGTTCTTTAATACTTATTAACTATATGAATTTGAAGACACATAAACCTTCTAAACGTATATTCAAAAAAAGACTGCACAGTAAACTCCTTTATCATAAAACATAAACATTCTATGATTTACTGGCATTCTTAAAAAAAATACAAGAAACAAATTCAGCAGCAAATTTTGTGGAAGAATATACAATATAGACCAACTAAACAAACATAACGCCAACCAAAGACATTTTGCGCCGTGAACTTACTAGTCCATCAATTCGCGAGTCCGCCAAAGTCAGACAGTCTCTGAAGTGTCCTTATTAAAACTTCAAAAATAAATATTATTACTTTATTTGGCAATGGCCATAAGAATTTCAGTTATGCGCTTCATATTGAAATGCATTTCATAATTTCTGCTCATAAACTTTCTGGCTTTCTTATATGTGTTTGATCCCATTTGTCTCAAGCGACGACTGCGCAGAAGCAAAATATCGTACGATGATACTGGCGATGATTATGATGTTGCATTTGCCATGCCATGGTACATTGTGCTCTTTTGTTTTTGGGTTGTATAGCATTTGCGATGTCCTCATCGCATTTTTTAAGTAAGCGCGACGCGAAACGCACGAGATATTAAAAATGCCACTGGTTTTTCTTGGCCTGATGCGTTTAAGATCAAACGTCTTCAGTGTTTTTTCGGCATTACAACACGCATGCGTAATGTGAAATGTTAAAAGGCTCACTGTCAGCGCTATCACGATCATCATCGTCGTTGTCCTCCTCATCATCATCATCATCATCACTGTCACCAACACCATCACCATTGTGGTCGCGGTCTTCGTCATCTGTTCCATTCAGATTGAATGTGTTACTCTGGAACTACAACTACATAGACTACAGGCGTGTATAATATGAACAGGATCAAATCAATGACTTGATTTGATTCAAAAACAAAATTATACCAGTGTCAAGTAGGTGCGCTGAGGAGTCGGTGTTGGTGAAACTAAGATACGCTATATTTTTTTGGATTTAAATATTAAATTAACTAGTTGAATAATGTGAACAAACTCGAGTGCCGCGTGGAATTCTTTGATATGTGAGATCAACCCAACTTTCAGAGAAAAAATTACATAAAAGGCAATTACGAGACAATCAGTATGACCACTCCATGACTTTTTCCATAAAAAATATCTTTTATGCAAAACAACTTTTTAATTCTCAACAACAAAAGACTGATTTTTCAGCGTGTATCCCTTAAAAATAAAAGTATTTCTCATGGTAACCAAAATAGGCGTTTGTTTCAGTGATGACCGCTTCTTTCGCCAAGCCATTTCTTCCGGTTTGGAAATAGATAGTATCGTAGTCAAAAAAACATGTATATCCAATTACACGCTAAAAACAAATGGCCACAGCAACATGTTGCAGAAACAATGTACATGTTTGCAAGCATTGTTTTCGTGATTGTAAAATCTGCTGCTTTTTGTCTTTTGTGGTCTGCCACGTTTTTGTTTCTAGCAGATTTCAACAAACAAAATCACATTTGGGTCACAAAGCCATATATATAATTACTTGTACTATAATCTATAAGTTGTTGTGCTTCCAACATGTAATATCGAATAGCAAACACAATGTGTTTGGATACAAGTATACTATATTGGCGATAAGCTACCAACACGTTATATTTGTATCCAAACAACAACAAATATACAGGCTTTCAGCAGTCGGTGAGATGCGCGCGTTCTAGTTCTACATACACTGTTTGGGACCTACAGTTTCACACCGACTCCGAACGGTATTAAGTACTAATTGGTGTCGCCGTCACTAAACGGAATGAAACGTGTTCAGAGCAGCGATCGAACCCACGTTCTTAGGTACAAGAGCAGCGCATAGTATCCATTGTTCCACCGACGGCCAGAAAGTAGTCAGTAGGAGCTAAATCCGAAGAATACGGCGGAAGAGTTAGCAATTCGTAGTCCAATTTATGGATTTTTGCCATGGCGACTACACACCTTTGGTTGTGGAACGTCACGGTGTAAGATCACTGTTTTCTTCGCCAAATGCGGTAGTTTATGCTTCAAATTAATGTCGAATCTGTCCAACAGCTGTGAATAGTATTCGTCAATGATCGTGTAACCCTTGTCAAACTAATCGATGTGAATGACATCGTATGCATCACCAAACAAAACTGTCACTATGACCTTGTTGGCCGGTAGACCCACCATGGCCGTCTGTGGATACATTCAACGGGAGAAATCCACTGCTTTAACTGTTCCTTGTTATCTGGTGTGTTGTGATGAATCTATGTTTCATCCACGGTTACAAAACGGTGTAATAACATCTTCGGATTGCAGTTGAACATCGCCAAACATTCCTTTGTACTTATCACACTGTTGCACTTATAGTCGAATGTGAGTAGTTGTGGCACCCATCTCGCGGACGGCTTTTTCGTCTCCAAATGCTCAATGTTTAATGTGATGTACCTGCTTATGTGAGATGGCTACAGCCTAATCTTTCCTCATCATTGCCTCATTTTCCGTTCGCCCAATATCATTCCATGGTGATATCGGCGATTTTTGGCATGACGACCTCTTTTGGGCAACCTGAATGTTTGTCGTCACATGTTCTGATGATAGAGAGCCCACATAGTATTTCCCAAGTCTTTCCTTGGTTTCGCAAAAAAATAATAATAAAAAATGCTTACTGAGCACACGAAATTCACCTTTTTCCAATTTCGTCGAAAATCCGAGGTTGTCTTTCAATGGCTTCCAAACACAATCTAAATGACGCAGCGTACATCAAATTGTACATTAGTCTATAAAGAGATGGTAGTTGGCAGGTACAGTGTTGAATTTTAATACACTACGAGGGAAGTTCCAACCCCCTCGTAAATTTCAAACCGCCCTCCTACTGTAACGCAATGGGGGTCGACACTGCATATGAGTAATATACATTGTATTGTCGTTTTTGGAAGCTTCGTAGCCTTTGGAGGATAGAGTCAAAATTTTTGTAAATTACTATTTATTTAGAGGCTTTGCTGAGGTCAAGTTTTTACCGTATAATAATATAAAAATAATTCACTTTGGGATCACTGGTGCGTATGAGTAACATGCTTCTTTTCGGTTTTATCCAGAATCTGTTGAATCTGAACAAGAAATAGTTTGGCAATGTGAAATAATGCTACAAAAATATTCATTTCAATGTTATTCAGTGGAGGATCGAAGGTAAGCATGTATATCAGTTGCTCATCTTTTTACAATTTTTCAAAGATCTGCTGTATTTTCTACAAAATTGTTGAGATCGAGTTATAAAATTACTTGTTTTTATAAACTTAATAAGAAAAAATGTATATTAGTCTAGGGTAAATTGAATTAACTATTAATAAATTTATAGTCTAATGATGTCATTCATCTAACATACTTCCCCATTTTTATAGTGAAATGATCTCCCCGAACATATGTTTGTAGTTTCCTTAGAAACACCTACCTGCACCCTTATGGTGGCCGTCAAACAGATGATGCGTCTAAACCGTGAAATGTTTCGTTTTCGTCTTCTTCAATACTCATCTCCAGCCACAAATTGTTTGTGGCAAAAACAGTCAGCATGACGACGACTACAGTAGCTGACCATCATCCCCGCCACATTGCGTGCCGCAGTGTGGACCAAGGAATGTACTCGTGTGTGCGTTTGTTAGTTTTGCGTGACGATTACGCATATTAATCATGGAAGATTCACCCATTAACGCGAATATGATTGCTCTGAGACTACTGAATCTCTGTTGCCTGGTTGGGTTTATGTTCTGTTGTATTCGTTCTGTTGTGTCGCTCAATTGCGCTCACACGGGCGCATAATTCAAAACAATTTCATACCTTATATGCCGTCATGATACATGGTGGTTGGGCGATGTGATCGGGCAACAAACGTCAGAATGAACATCAGCATTAGTATTCAGAGTCAGAAGAATCTGTATTCGAATAAGAAACAGCAGCAATATGAACATCAAAATCAGAATCCAACATTGTTGTCATAGTCATCATCATGATTTTATCACGGTTTCACGACTTTTTCCTGTTGTTGTCGTCGTCGTCGTCATACAGGTTTGTCCGAGCATTCCGTTTTTTTCTGTTGTTGCACAACAACGAAAACAATCCTCAAATTCAAGTATCTGTCTGTTTTTCTTCAAGCAAACAATCTCAGATGAGGTAGCATGGAAATAAATATCTCGGGAAAATACCCTACATGTAGGTGGAAATAAATTAAATTGTTTGAACAAAATATAAATATACCATTCCCCTTTTGTGGTTTGTTTCCATAATATTGTTAAGACTGTGTATTCACGGAAAATTTGTTTCAGACAATCGAATTGCCACTAGTCGAATTTGAAGATTATCACAAACCGAATTGAGAGTTTGCAATACCCGTAGTTTCGGAATCGAACTATTTATGGGGTTGTGGCAACCAAAATTGTTGCAACCGAATTGAATTTTAAATGTGGTTGTCTCAAAGGGATTTTGTTAATGTGTATATCGAAATTCTGTACAATTTTTACTGAAGTTGAAAAGCATTTATTTAAAGTGAATAGTTTATTATTAAATTCCGAATTACTAGTTATATATACATACACACTGAAAAAAGTGGCCGAGAGTTTTGTTATCAGATGTTTTCAATAAACAAAGCCACATTTATCCTATTAATCATTGGGTCTCAAACATGTAATATTGAATACGAAACGCCATTTGTTTGTTCACAAGTATAATATATTTGCGACAAGGTACAAACACGTTATATTTGCAGGCAAAAGTCCGATTTTTCAGCATGTACATATTTCAATTAAATACGTATAAACTACTTATATGGGGAGATACACGTGAACTGTCGAAACCAAAGAAAAGGTTTTATTGTTTTGAGATATAGACCAAGATTAATTGTTTATTTTTTTAGGTAAACTTATTAAATGTTCCAGCGTAGGTTAGTTGAGGTAGAAGTGGCTGTCACTATTGACACACTGAGTGCAAATGGGACGTCATATTCCGTACCCATCGTTGAACCTGTAAATTGATCTTGTGTGGTTAAGGGGCGTTCAAGTCATATGATAACCCGTCTCCCTGATGATCCAATTTGAACACGCTGAAAATGTTTTCTTTTTTTTTGTAGTTTGGATCAAAATATAACGTGTTTGCAGCTTGTCACAAATATAGTACACTTGTGTCCAAAAACATTGTGTTTGCTCTTCAATATAACATGTTTGGGACACACTGATTAATAGGTTATAATATACATATGTATTTGTGACCCAAATGTGGTTTTGTTTGAGGTCGTTGCTGAAACACTGCAAAAAACAGCAGATCATCAATTCACCAAAGCAATGCGTGCAACCATGTACATGGTTCCTGCAATATGTTGCTGGGCCGATATTTTTCAGCGTGTACTCCCTGAATATACGTTAGATCCAAAAGGAAGCAAGACCATTAAATTATTGTCCCATGCTCGCACAAAGTGCGGGGCAGGAGCATATCAGATATTCGACACTGTCATCTTCCTCATCATCCACGCAGTTTCTGCAAACGCTGACGAAAAACGGCCCCATCAATATATTACAAGAACCATGTATGCATATATGTGTAAGCATTATTTTCATGAATTGAAGATCTGCTGTTTTTGACTGTCCCATTTTTGTCTTCAGCAGTTATGAACAAACAAAGCCACATTTGGGTCACAGAACCATTGTGTCTCCAACATGTAATATTGATCAACAAACACATTGTGTTTGAAAACAAATTTACTATATTTGAGACAAGCTACAAACACGTTATATTTGCTTTTAAATAACAATAAAAGGCATATTTTTCAGCGTGTAGTAACTAAGATTCCAAGTCTAGACGCGTGTCTGCCTATCAAAGAGTGCCCAGTGATCACAGCTACTAGCGTAGAGATATTTCGGCAGATTCAGGTCTTGCACCTGCCTTATGATCCTGCAATTGTACTTCCAGATTATCGTAAGCGTGATCTTACATGTAAAAAGGGGCATATATATGTATATACTCTATAGTTCCCTGGAATGTTGCTGTACCATGGCGTCCATATACGGTGCATGTTGAACTAATTGGAACTAGAATACAGATTGCAGTGAGGACGATTCGTCTCAGCAAGAGTCCAACTTCTCCGATTGCCGTGACTTCTGCCTGAAAATACTACAATTGTCTAGTAGCCCTTGTGCAAGGATTAGACTTACTTCTTTAGAATAGACTCCAAACGCTAATTTATCATTACCTGGTACACGTGCCTTCCATTCCCGGCTGTCTGGGTTATGAGTGTTGAATTTTCTCTCAAAGAATGTCTGTTGGTGTCATGTAATTCACTTCTAACGTGGTCGTACTTTGACCATAACGACGATTGATCCATAGTGATGAAAGTCCTAAGCGGATACATCCAATAAACTATATTTTGGCCCACAAACGTCGGATGCCCTTTTTCTCGAATAAAGGGCCATTATGGCTTTGCTGATTCCATGCTTAGTGTTAGGATTTACAACTGAGTTTTCCAGAATTGCACCTAAGTATTGGCATCAGCTTTCAGGCCAAATTCCATACCACCTAGAGATAATGCACAATATACGTGACCGACTGGTTCTTGGTAAAGAGTACGACCTCAATTATAACTGGATTTACTCCCAACCCATTCCCTATTTCCCACATAGAAAGACCACTGATAATGTTCTAGGGACAATTTTGCGTATGGAAGGGTATTTTCCCTTTTTATGTAAGTTTCAGGACGTCAGAATATGCTTCGACTTTACAAACTGCTTCGTCTAGCACCAGCAAAATAATTTCCAGTGCTAAGTTCTAGAGAAGTGACAACAAAACTCCCCCTTGGGGGGTTCCTCTATTCCGATTTCTTGTTGAGTTGGTGTGGCCCAATAGCGAAGTTATGCGCCTAAGCGTAAGTAATACATAGATCAAATTATTGATCCCCTGGTCAACAGATAGTTTCTATAAAGCAGATATTATTGATCTCAGTAAAACGTTGTTAAAAGTACCCTCTATTTCTATTAATGCGATATTGCCTTGAAATATATATAGATTTCTCTATAAAGCTCACAAGAGCGGGTAGTGCGATTTCCCTGAATTGGTCCTTGATGTATGCGTGGTGGCATGTGGACAATTGAGAAGTACCTATAGTTCTAATCTGATATCCTTTTAAATGAACAATAAAAAATCGACACCTATTAAAACATTTTCAAATAATTGTTTGTGCAAAAAAGCCCCAAAAAATCCTAACTAATTTCGATTTCGGGTTTTTCACAAAAGGTTGACCCTTAAGAGCAATAATGTCACATGTAGGGCATTATATGATCACGTTTTACACCTGTTTTTTCGTTTTAGGTTAAACAACTTGCTTGAAATCTGGAATACAACAACGGCCGCATCAACATGTCTGCGGTCGAATGTCTGTCCATTTAGCCAGTGTGTATTTTCTTTCGGTACTTTTGTCACTTGTGTCGTCCGAGTAATCATCTTTATCAAAAAATCAACAACAAAAGCCGTAACATCCCCATCATCAGCCTCATCCGAGTGTCTACCGCCTGGTCTGTCTGCTGTGATGTGACTTCACGTGATGCTGTTGATTTGGTGTGATGTGCTGTGATGCAGTGACCAGTGCGTCTGCAACTTCCACAAGTTGCAAATCAAATCTGAGATGTTCATTTTTATTCGTATTTTTTTGATTTGCTGCGTTTCGTTTTTGTTACGCTAAATGTTCTTTTTTATTACTGAAGTATGAACTTTAATTAAGTCATTAGCAACCGTGCGATCTGCCACTTTTTTCATCTACAGCAGCGGCATATATATCGTGAGCAGCTCTGATCCGCCTCAGTGATTTCACTCCATCTTCTCAGTCTGGTGATGGTGATGCCTTCGTCATTGACTAAATGAGAAACACTTTTCATTTACGCTGCATAAAAGAAACGCCTGATTCAAAGAGACAACCATTTAAGCAGCGATACCATGATCCTCTTAACTTGATGGTACTTACTGGCAGGCAAAAAATAAACAAATAAAAAAAACGGAAGAATCCCAACAACAAGTAAATAAATATAAATTAAAATTACAAAAAGAACAACAGCAACAACATGAATTTTAACAACACTGATTATTAATTAATCTTTATATATTCCGTTAATAAACAATCAATGTACACTGTAGTTGAACATAGAAATTATTTTATTATATTGTATGCAATGATTTCATTAGTTACGAGTACAAGACAGCAAAAGGGTGTTCAAAAATGAATGACAAAATTGATAAAATAAAATAATAGAACAGAAAAGGATTATCACTACCCCTTTCATATTCTAGCTTGTACTTGTACAAAAATCAAAAGTTTAATGGCCCTGTCGTTGTTTTGACGAATCTTATGATTTGTAGGAAGCAATTCCACATAAACTGTCGTCACACATCTTTTCTTTGTCCGAGATTTATCAGTAATGAAAGATTCTGATCTATCTATATAATGTGGTAAATTGGAGTTTCCAGAATATTTGCAACAACAATTATGATTTTGACAACCTGTAATAAAGCCAATATTTTTGAAAAATTATCTTTTCATCCAGACTAAGAATAAGATTCATCATCATGGAAAATCACGATGATACACAATGCTTAGCAAAGAAATCCAATTGTTCCGGTTACGAAAACTGTTCGAACCAAAATCGCTGCAGGCACCATTAACTTCCATGCAATGCACCCTTCATGAAATCAACTGATACTGAAAATATTTTCTTAGTAATATTTATGAAATTTTCATTATAAATCCTACATTAATCCTACGAAGATTTTCATCATATATAATAGACAATATCAAAAAGTTATATAAAAAGTGTACGAATTTACCAAATGTATTCATAAAAAAACGTATCATATCTTGCGTTTTAGTGACAATATTATCTTATCTTACTTAATAATTCTCATTTCATTTAGACTTACATATAACACAATGCATTTAGAGTTACATATAACACAATGAACTGATGAGAAACTGTGGCTTAATCTGAATTATTAGGTTCCATAAAATGTATGAAAATGTTTCATAAAGTAGATGTAATGGGAAAACTTGCATACCAGTCTATATGTAGTTGGCAGCCCCAGCACTAGGATCTGAAGCGGTGGCCTAATGAAACACTCATCTTAAATTTCACTCAGTTCAGAATCGTCAATAAATTCAAAGCAAAAAATCGCCCCACGATAAAGACATTTGGCTTTAGACAACCGTTTATGATTAGGTCATTGAATCTCAAAAACTCTCTCTGAGTTTAAACGAGTTATGGAATCCTACAAATTCGGAATACTAGGCCTAAGTGAAATACGTGGGCTAATACGAGGTTGCTTATTCCTATTTCGGGTCCAGCAATAAAAACACAATCATTTATCATTGGAAATGTTTTAATTGTTTTTCAAAATATTCTCCGTGGAGATTAATACACTTTTGGATGCGCTCAAACCAATTTTCGACGCACTTTTTCCACTCCCATTGAGACACCTCCAAACATGGTTTGGATGTGAGGGAATAAATAGAAGTCCATACCAGGACTTTACAGCAGAAAAACCATCAATTCGACATGATGAGTTATCGAACTGCCCATTGCTTCAGCTGATGTCTGCGAGCTCGCATTGTCATAATGCAAAATTATAAATCTTCCGTTGTTGTTTGTCCTTAATTCTTCGAACACTGCTGGCAAACAGATTGTGGTATACCACTAAAGGCCCTGTGGCCGGTTATATCGAAAAAAACACGATCATTTGTATCTTTAACGAACAACTTCTGTTGAATTTAGATAGTATTGAAAAACCCAGACGTTCGATTGCTGTTTTGTTTCGGGCTCATATCCGTGATTCGTCACCTGTGACTATGTTATACACTACATTTGAGTTACCGCGGTTGTATTTTTCAACATTTCTTTGATCCAATCGACACGAGCCTATTTTTGAGCATTCGTCAAGTTATGTGGAATCCAACGAGAACAATTCCTCACGGCCAAATGAACTTTCAATATCTTTTTGAAGCTTGTCACACTAATGCTCAAGGATGCCTCAATCTCACGGTATGCGACATGTCGGTCCTGCATTGTCAGTTCACGCACAGCATTGATGGTTTCCGGCAAACTGACCAAAGTTGGACGACCATCTTGAAATTCATTATGAAGCGAACGGCGTCCGAGACTGAACTTTTTGTACCAGCGATTTACAGTGGTTCTTATGGTGATTCATCATCAAAAGTCGAAACAAGTTGATTGACACACCACACCCTTGACTCGATAATCCACAAATCTTAAAAAATTATAATCCATAAATCTTAAAAAATTATCGCACGAATATTTTCACGGGTTAATTCTATCGTTTGCCCGAAGTGAATTTTTCAACACAATGTAAATACAACAAATAGTGCTCGTAAGTGAAAACGTTCTACGTATGTTTACGCTAAAAAATTGCAAGCTTTCTAATGGAAGTTCCAGTTTGCATCTGGCAACACTAGTATTGCCAGGACCCGAAATATAAATGGCAACCTCGTAGTGACAAATCTCAATTTCCATCTGGTCACTGCACTATTATACTCCGCCAATGGTACCCAACGTATAAGCGGAGTCAGCGTTCTTCTTTCGCCTAGGGCTAGAAATGCTGTCATATCGTACAAGGCATCGTCATTGCGAGTTTGAATTTGAAATTCCACATGATATCTGTAGTACAGGCGTAACCACTCCTTGTCAATTGGTGACATTAAAATATGTATAGAAGATTTAAATTTCAAAGTGGACAACGACAACAACAACCTACAGGAAGTGATGGGAAGACATGGTCGTGGAACTGTGAGGAATAAAAATGGTGACAGGCTCATAGATTTCTGTACTCGCCGCCAAGTGTTTATCGGCGGAACGAAATTCCATGATAAATATATACACAAGTATACATGGAAATCGCCTGATGATCAAACTTTCAATCAAATTGACCATATACTTGTCAGCAAGATGTTTTAGGCTTTCCTGCTGGACTTCAAAACAAGACGAGGTGCTGATATTTATAGCCACCACCCAGTCTTATCGGGTCCAGAGTCTTCCGTGGGGTCCAGGGTCTTCCGTCTCCGTCCAGAGGCTGTAAATGGTATTAGAGACAAAATCGTCAAATGAAATGCGTACCGCTTGCAGGACCCATCCATATCAATGATGTACTATCAAACTCTACACTCCAATTTGGCACAGGAGAGTCAAAATACGTCGTCAGACATTGTTCGAACGCTGAAGGAAACTGCCATGGATGTCCTTGGTGAGACAATATGTGTGAATAAACCGTGGATTAGTGCAGAATCCTGGACCCATATGAATCGTCAACGCCTGAACAATACGCGTATACGATCCAAAACAACAAAGTTGTAGAGGCCGTTACAAATATATTATAGGCAATCAGCACGTAGAGTGGGTTACATGGTCCGTTCAGATTGTAGCAAATATCAGAAGAATATAACGGAGGAATGCGAAAAGGCTGCAAATACAGGTAGGATTCATATTGTGTAGTCTTCAATAAAAATTCTGAGTGGCAACAACATCAGGAGTACTGCAGCGTTGTAAGCTAATGACGTCTCGGAGATATCATAGCCAGATCAGCAAGTGGAGAGTTCGCCTGAATTCTTTACGACAGAATTTACACTTCCGGATGATGAAGATCAGTGTACCACTTCGGCAGCACACTCACGTCGTAACCTGATAAGAGATATTTCAACTCCGTGCCTACTGGCCCAAGACAATTTCTAATGAAGTACTGTGGCAACATTTATGAAACAGTTCTACTGAATTGGACATACGTAGAGAAAATGGATTTGAATCGGCCATATAGTACTTAGGCGCTCAACATCGTATATTGCTAGAGCGACACATGAGGGTATCGAATGCCAAGTAAGGCCACCAAATATATGGAAGCGCTACCTGGAAAGGAATATAAACAAACTCAACTATCATGGAAGCAAATTAAATCACCTGCCATAGACAGAAATCGATGGAGAGAAGTTGTTGGGGTTCTACGTTCTTCGTGAACCTTTTATGTACATTTTGTATTGAAATATTGTTTTATATTGATATATTTTTTTTTGGAAAATGGTTCATAGATATTATGAAATACTTTCATAGATTTTGATTCATGAAGTCTATGAAAATGTTTCGTACATCATATGAAATGTTTTTTTTTTACCGAATTATAATGAAAGACTTAATAGAATCTATAATCTAGTAGTTATTTATGAAAAAAACTTTTCCAGTTTGAGCGCCAACAACATCAGAAGCACATCATCTCCAAAACCTAATGAAGACACAGGTCAAACATCACCAGATCAACAAGAAAAGATATGACGTGGGGGCGAGTGCAAGTTGGTAGTGGAGAGGAACAGGAACCTAACGACCGGTGCGCATTGGTTGGTTGGTAGCCAGAGGGAATTGCAGGCTGTCTTTTAACGTGTGTTTCTCCGATACCGGGCTACATCGGAGAGTAATTGTGAACTTGCCAAGCACTAGGTGAACTTGGTAGACGCTTCCCTATGAGGCCCAAATACACCCGTCCGGCGGAAACGAAGCCGTAAGAAAAAGATGGACAAATGAATCGTAAAATATGCTGGTAAAACAGGCCCACGTGACGAGAAAGAGGAGCTGGAATATAAGAGGGTGGTGGAGGTATACGAGCAGCACCTAGCCACCGGAAGAAACTCGGAGAAAGTCAAGCCGGCCCGAAAGAACCACTTTATCTCCTCCAAATGGGACCGATCTCTGGATGAGACGACCAACACAGCATCCTCGTCTATGAGACCGAGGCACGAGGACGAGCCAAGGAGGGCTTATGCAGTTGTGGCTAAGGTTGATCAGTTCCTGGGTTTGGTTGATGAAAACAGTCAAAGCAATCTGCTGATCTGTATATTCGAGATCGATACCATATTGACCCATAAAGTGGTGATTGATCACCTTATGATCAACTCCTTTGGTCTGCCACCCACTTTCGAGTCGACCGTGGTGTCCAGAAGCTGCAGGGTAATTAAGTGCTATGGTTTGGCCTCCAAGGATTTTCTAATGATTAGCACTGCATGGGTTTAAAGTTCAAGCTTGTCCAAGCTGAAGATCACATTTGTTTACCAAACCTAACAGGTGTAAGCAACGACAAGTTTATAAAGGAGCTGAAAATGCAGACTCCTAGTCAGGATGGATGATTGACAGGATTTACGCGCCGAGATATCAAATAAGAATAGCATGAGAAATCTCTTACTCATTAAGAAGGAAAGAATAGAAGAGCTGCAGTTGAAGTTCGGCATAAGACATGGCAAGATGAAGATCTTCTCTAAAACAGTCACAGAAGCTTTAGAACCGGTATAAAATTGTTGGACCAAATAAGGATAATTATAAGAGGTCTCCCGCAGTTAGTTGTTGAAAAATTTAGGAAATTTATCTTGTTTGTCTAGCAATTTTTATTAAATCGGAACGTGTTTACCCAATAAGCTGTCAAAACCCCAACGAATTTGTTAAATATTTAACATTTTCTTTATTTGTTCGACAAATTATTAAAAGGAAACGTTTTGCTTGCATGAATTTAAATGTCATTCCAATGAGTGTCATATAATTGTATGCAATCTTCTGGTTTAATTTTTGTTTTCCTTCACTCTGTTTGTATAACATGACATTTATGAAATTTACAAAAATTTTGTATGGGCGGGGATGCTGATGTTTGGGGCTCTCTACACCCAACAACAACTGTCACTATTAGGGAGGGATAAGGAGAGTGCTGACATAACTCATGTACGAGTGTGTATGAGAAGGACCTTCTGTCAATGTTGAAATTATTACTGTTGTGCTTGATTAAATTTGATTTGATTTCATTTGTTTATTTTATTATTTGGAATTTATTATTCATATTCTTACAATGGTTGTTGTAATATTACAATACGATGAGTTGTTGTTGTTGCCTGTAATGAATTTGACTCATTCATTTGTTATTGTGGCAAATTATTCGAAATGCCTGATGGATGCGTGGTGTTTTTGCTTTCTCTATTATTTGTTGTCTTGTGGCGGGGGGGAGTTTACCCAACTGTTTCATTTATTTACATTTGCACACCAAGAAGTAGCGTGCCGGAGGTTGAAGAAAGAAAAGTCCAATCCGCACTTAATATATTCATATTTGTCACCCAATTGCACACAACAACAACAACGACAATAATAACATCATCATCATAAATCTGCTAAAGAACGAATTGAAACTTATGGTTTTGGACGGGGTTGTAGTACACATGTTACAAATTTATCAGCGTCACTATTGGGTTCGGAATTTTATGCACAACGGCAGATAAAGTCTTCCATCATTTGGGTGTCCTTCTTATATGCACTGGATTCATTTATAACAGTTCGTTTAATTCAATGTATGTATAAGTATATGAGCACTGAAAACGACAGGGGTGTCCGGTTAGAAAACACATAAATGGGGCTAAGATCAAGTTTGTCCACTTCCTTTATTCTTGTTGGTATTGTACTCGTCCGGGATACTCCAGAGGATCTTCGTTGTTCCGTTGTTCGTCTGAAGCATATGATATTGTAGGTACTATTTGTCCATTGTTTATGTTCAGCGTCTATTGATTCGAAAGATTTTTGACTTAACGTCCGCTTGTTGGAGCCGTCTTTATCCAACTTCTCCGCCTTTTCGCTAACCAAAATAGGGAAAATATTCAATCCCCTTGACTGAACTTTTGTACCCTAGAATACCTCAGTGCCCAGAAGTATATTTGACCTAGGTGTTCACTTATTTATATCTTCCTTACACTCAAGAATAGTCTGTGATCTCAACCCTTGTGACTTGCTGAATAATGTAGGTCTTCCATAACAAAAATTCTCATTCCTCTTCTACTAGCCATCCTACGTTAATTAGTCAGTATAATGTCACCTCGACGACTAGTTTCATCAACAATGAGCCATCGTCCTCAATTCATCGGCATAAATAAACAAAATGCATGTCGTCGTGACTGCAATGAATACTTTCGTTGTGGCGAAGAATGTATTCGTTAGCTCACTTTCGATTAAACTGTTTTTTGCAGCCAAAGTCACGATCTCGAAAGAAACCCTAAGCGAACGAAAGCCAGTCACTCACTTTCGTTTTTTATCCCAGGCTTTAAATGTTATTGTGTGATTGTGTGTTTGCAAAATCGGAAGCCACTAACTATTTCCGCTGTCATCTATGCGAACGAAAATGACAAATCCAGTCACTTGTCTATTGGTTGTCGCACAGCTGGAAATCAAATAAAAGCTTGAAACAAAAACAAATTTTATAGAACTCAATGGAAGAACACAATGGACAGAAAATAATGTCATTATAATAAATTTGTTATTAAAATATATTTCCATTTCAGCACAAAAACGCCAATTTTGCGGCACCTGCAGATACTGGTTCTTCGTACTCTTCTCTCTCGCTCCGAAATTAATGGGCTAACGTCAAGTTTATGTCATTGCTTTGAACAACAACCACACAAACACACATAAAACCATGCGAACGATAAGTCGAAAAATAGTGATTCACTTTTTGAAACGAAGGTGAGTGACTGACTTCGTTCTCTTTGATTTTGTTTGAGAGAGTGTAGGTGGGGTCCGATTTTGTACTGAATTGTATATGTTTTCGTTCGCTTGTTAGTGGCTCCCAAATCAGCTGTTTGTCGCATAGAAATAAAAAAAAACGTTAACGTTCGACATCGTGACTTTGGCTGTTAGTCCCATTAGGATGTTTTCGACGGGATGTACGTACTATCGCTAGTTTGGTGAGGTAAGATTAAACTTTTAGACATAGTTATTCTCAACCAGTGGCAACTATAATAAATTTGCATGAAAATTCGAACCCCTCTAATAACATTCAAACGTAGTCATTTGTCTGTCCATTCATCCATACTCGTACAGTCAGTCAGTCAGTCAATCAAGCAGAATGAGTTCAATATTTACCAACAACAGTGCACAAAATATGAAAATATGTAATAAAGTATAATTTTATAATTTATTCGTTATTAAATAAATAGACAAACAACTGGAGAAGTAAACATTTCATTATTCATTTTAAGGCTGAAATGGATGTGAATGTAATAGGATTATGCGGATAGAAATTGTGGATTGCCATTCCGTTTCTACAATCACACACCCCTATACGTTGAGTCACGGAGGGGGTACCATGTAATGTTAAAATCAATTTTTTTTTGGAATTGTAAGTATTAAAAATTCAAAGTTATAATTCGAATTATAAATATTAATCCTTTTCGTTGGAGGTAAATACTTTTCGTTTTAATATCTAATGTTTAGGGGTGTAAACATCTGTGTTACAGTAGTTAGTATGAGTCTTGATTGTACATCAAAAGCAAGTTCAATATCAAACACGAACAGACCGCATGTCTGTTAGTGAAGACGGGCACCAAGCTGTTGTGAACAACCTTGTAATCGTTCGTATTGCTTTCTCATGTACTATCTGCCGAGCTAAATGATGAACTTCCTTATGTTCTTACAATGTTGTTGTTTCGTGGTTTCGTGAAATTTGAGATATATCAAAAAGTGCTTCTAAATGTGCAGCAAATTGCATTCCTCTTGCAGTTTGGCATGTCGTTTTTTGTGATTTGTTTTTATTGATGGTAGCCCAAGCGTTTGTTAGTTTTTCCGCTTTTTGCATGGAATTTCGTCAGACTCCAAAAGATTTACCTAAGGACTTCCATATTGCTTAAATATTTTGTATGACTTCACCCAAACTTTCACGAACACTTTTTTTAGGCGCAAGTATAAAAAAATCGCTAAAACAGTAGATATGCTTACTTCGAAGCTTACTATTGTCCATACTATGAGCTTCGTCACCAACTAAGTTTTTTACTTATTTATTTATCCGGCCACGAACAACCCCGAGGGGTCAGGGACCTTACAAAACGGAGATAACATATTTCGCCAACCAGTTCGATCTTTTGCCTTATCTCTCCAGTTGGTAATACCAAGTGTACGCAGGGATTCGTCAACCGGATCCTTCCAGCGGAGTCTTGGTCTTCCTATTTTTCGTCTTCCTTCGAGTTCGGTTTCGAAAACCCTTCGTGCTGGTTCGTCTTCATCCATTCTACTGACATGGCCTAGTCAGCGCAATCGCGTTATTTCGATCCGCTTAACTATGTCAATGTCGGGAAATAGCTCATACAGCTCATGGTTCCTGCGTCGCCGATTCTCGCCGTTGTGCACTATAGGGCCATACATTTTTCGGAGTATTTTTCTCTCGAAGACTCCTACAGATGTTTCGTCTGCTTGCGATAAGACCCAGGATTCTGCGCCATAAAGCAAGACAGGTTGTATGAGAGTCTGGTATATCTGGATTTTCGTCATTCGAGAGAGGGCTTTATCTCTAAAGTGCTTGCTTAGCCCAAAATAACATCTATTCGCAAGCACTGATCTCAAGGCTGGCGTTGTTGTTTTTGTTTACGGCAGATCCGAGGTATATAAATTCGTCTACCACCTCGAAATTATAACGGTTATCAACGTTCACGCTTTAATCTAATCGCGTGGAGGTCCTGCTCGTTGAAACCATTAATTTTGTCTTGTCCTCATTTACCGTCATGCCCACTTTTCCTGACTCCTTCTCAATTCTCGAAAAAACCGCAGTAACTTCTCTAACTGTGCGTCCAATGATATCTATATCATCAGCATACGCGAGCAGCATGTGACTTTTGCTGCTGATGGTTTTATTCATGTTGACAGCAGCTTTTCTCAGAATAATCTCTATTAAGATGTTAAAGAGATCGCCCGATAGGGTGTCGCCTTTCCTGAGGCCTCGCTTAGTTTCGAAAGGTTCGGTAAGATCCTTACTAACTTTTACTGCGGATTTGGTGTTCGTCAAGGTCAGCCTGCAAAGGCTTATGGGTAGAGTTTCTCCCGTATCGGGCTATCGAAGGCCGCCTTATAGTCGACAAATAGGTGATAGGTGTCGATTTGTTTTTCGTGGGTCTTCTCCAGGATTTGGCGTAGCGTGAAAATCTGGTCGGTTGTCGATTTTCCTGACCTAAAGCCACACTGGTATGGTCCAATCAGTTCAGCGATAATTGGTTTTAGTCTTTCGCACATTATACTTGATATAGTCTTATATGCTACGGATAAAAGGCTTATTCCACGGTAGTTGGCACAGATACTCGGGTCACCTTTTTTAAATATGGGACATAGTACACTGAGACTCCAATCGCCGGGCATGCATTCATCTAACCAGATTTTGCTAATGAGCCGATGCATGCGTCTTATCAGCTCATCGCCGCCAGCCTTAAACAGCTCCGCTGGTAATCCATCGGCTCCTGCGGCTTTATTGTTCTTAAGCCGGGCAATAGCTGTTCTGATCTCGTCTTGGTTAGGAGGGGGGCAATCGACGTCGTCGTCCAAATTTAAATCGACTGTCTCGCCATTGGATATCTCAGGTACCAATAGCGCAGAGAAGTTATATCTCCATATTCCCAACATACTCTGTACATCTGCGATGAGATTTCCGTCCTTGTCTTTACAGAAAGTGTTCTATTAGTTCCATTTATTAGTTCCGTTTTTGACTTTTTGGTAGAATTTTCGGGCTTCGTTCTTCCTTCTGTATGACTCAATTTTCTCGCTCTCGCGCTTTCTCCACTGTCGTTTCTTATGCCTAAAGAGACGGTTTACCTCCTTTCTTTTCACCCTATACCGCTCAGTTGTAGCTCGCGTTGCAATTGACTGAAGCATTGCCATGCGTGCAGCGTTTTTTTCATCATTTGCAATGCAACACTCTTCATCGTACCATGGGTTTGTTGCGAAGCGGTTTTTCAAAACCAAGTACGGTTGTTGCGGCAGTTTTTATAGAGTTGGAAATGGGTTTCCACTGCGCTTCAGGATCGTTATCGGGAGGGGGTGGGTTCTGTGCCAAAAGTTGCGAGAGCTGCCTTGAGTAGCCTGTGGCTACCTCCGGTAATTGCAGCTTTCCGATGTCCAGCTTCCTCTGCGTCTGGTTTCGTACGATTTTCGCTCTACTTAATCTTGTGCGAACCTTTGCTGCTACCAGGTAGTGATCAGAATCAATGTTAGCTCCTCTGATCACTTGTACGTCCATCAATTACCACGTGATCAATTTGGTTGCTCCGCAGTATGTGCTAAGGACGATTGCTATAGTCAACTAGACTTTACTGTAAGGTACTTGTAAGTTGGTGATACTGAACAATTCTTTGTCAAGTGCCAAATGAGCCACGCCCATTTTTAAAATCCCGACAAGTCCAGCAGAACCTAATAAAATTTTATGGTTGACAAAATGTATCCCAATGCCAATCTGCTATTGAATATGCACGCTGAAAAATCTGTAGTTTTTTGTTGTTTGTATGCAAATATAACATTTGTTTGGAGCTTGCCGCAAATATAATATACTATTCAATATTACATGTTTGAGACGCAATGATTAATATGTTATAACATTTGTGTTTGCGACCCAAGTATATCTGTGTTTGTGATACAAATACAGCCGTGTTTGTTGCACTGTTTATGCTCTCAGAGCAAGAGAATAAAAGAGGGGCAACGGGTGTGTATATCTGTATTTTTGCATTATTCTCTGGGTGAATGATTCATAAATATTCCCGAATGTGTCAGCAAATTACAGATGAAGTCAGTGTTTCTTATTTTGGCTGATGTATTGCGTTTTAATTTCATGTATTCAGTCGTCAATGGTTCATCGGACAGAGGATATCAAAAGGGCTTGATCAATGAAAAAAGAATGCACAAACGCCCGGACAAGTTAAATGGTTTGTGATGTTGTTTTCGTTTCTGTGTATGTGTTTCGAATATACATATTTATGTGTGCTATCAAAGTGAGAAACGATTTTGAGGAAAGAAACTGGAAAGGGCAACAACGTTAAGCCCTTTTTAGGTCCGAACCTCTACTGAAAAAATTTGTGAAATATAATAATAAAAAAGCACAAGTAATTTCTACTCGCTTGTCTGGCATGAACTAGTTTTGTATATAAGTATGTTGTTTGTGTACCAACGCATAGTGATAACCAAGGCATAGTTGAAACCTTCTGAAAACAAAAACGTGAGAGACAACAAAGGAAGGAGAAGCAAAAGAACAGCAGTTTCTCATTTCATCAAAACAAGTAATGCATTCAATGCAAGAAAATATAAAAACGGTAATTTTAAATATTTGAATTTTTTGTATTAATTATTTATATTCATCAGGGATGATTTTTGTTTATTCTGCCTTTTTATTGGCACTTTTTAATTTCCGATGAATCCCCGATGAATTTGAATAACGTGTAGCACGACGAAACTGCATGCAATTGTTATTGTATGTAGAGAAATTGTGTTTTCTTTTAGGCAACAACAAAAACACATGTCTAATGAGGGCCGATGGCTCTCTGGAGATGGAAAGAAGTTTCTGCAAATGTTTTCTTGTGTGTTTTGCTTGCGATATTTTTCGAACACTTGCATTATAGTGAATTCTCAATTCAAATGAGATTTCGTTTGCATTTAGTTTGATGCATTTTTCAACAGCATCATTCCAAACAACCGCTGATGCAGATCTGCGGCTAGATCTGAAATAGCTATACGGTTTGGCATGAATCATCGGGAAACATTTGCAAGACTCCTTTTTTAAAAAAACTATATCTCCATTAATAGAGATATAGAATGGCCTCGATCAAGCTTGGGCAATAAAATTAAAAAGTATTAATTATTTATTTTAATTATAATAAATAAAGAAAGAAAGAAAATTCGTTTCTAAATATTATTATGTTGGGAGAAAATACACATATATTTGCACGTAAGTATATGGAGGTTGGGAACGCTTCCACGGAAGTATATGGACGTTTGGGATGAAGCACTCATATGTTTACACGTAAACGCATACATATTTGTCAGTAAACATGCTAATGTTCCCATTTAAATACACCTGAGTTTGGGACTTGCAAACATATAAATGTTAGAAGTGTGTTCCAAACATATACATGGTACCTGCAGAATATGTTTGGGAGAATATATTACAGACGCCGTTTTTTTCTGCGTGTGAGTAAAACTGTCACTCCCATTCGGTTTTCTGTGTTCGCCGTTTGTGTGGAGAGTAATAGCGCCATCTATTTCACGATTCATCCAGAAAGTTACTTGTCGAATTCATCAACCGTTCTTGGTGAGATCGTAAACTGTAGCTTCCAACTTAGAGCCATGACAGGCATTTCATTAACATTAAGCTTCACTAAGGCTGTTAGAGAAATCGTTGGATCTGTCAAAATTGTTGTTTGGTCAGAAAAGATGGAATAGTGCAAACTTGAGGATAACGACTTGCAGACAACATTTTGACAGATCTGTCTGATTTCTCTAATATTTTGCAACTGCACAAAAATGATGCGATCAGTGTTGCATTTTGATGAAACGAACAAAATAAAAGCTTTCATTTCGTCACGTTTTACAAATGTTTAGGGCCTTATTCATAAAAAGTTGGGAGAGATTTGAGAGACTTTTTTTGTATGATAAACTGTCTCTCAAACCTCTCGTACCACTTTATGATTAAGGCCGCTAGTCTTTATTCACAATTTTCTGGTTAATGTATTCTATTTATATTTTATAACTGTTGAATTTTTTTGTCACTTTGCAGACATATGTTTTTGCATTCTCCAAAACTGATAGTGTAAATCGCAATCAGAATGAGGAACGATTTTCGTCAAATGGAAGATTGTTTCATTCCATTTCTCTCTCTGCAAATCGGTCCATTTGCACTAATAAGCTGCAATACTTACCTCGGTGACTCATTAACATTCAAATGTTGGCTTAACATTCAGCAGATTTTATTTGTGATTCAAATGTTAGTTCAACCAAAAATGTATAGCAGAGTTATACTCTTCATAAGGTTTCCCTTTTATAAAGCCGGCTTAATAAAATTGAAGATCCTTTCATTGGAACCAAATCTCAGGCAATTTTCATTAACTTTATAAAGATTTTCTTCAATATGAAAAGTTTTTGTCAAAGTTTACCATCAATTACACCTATAACTGTAGAGTTGTATACGATTCATTCGAATCTTGTCTTGTCCTGATAACTTTGAATAACGAAGGAATTTCTGTTATTTTCTAACCATAACACGTTAAAGTTCATTACACTCTGAATTAAGCCCAAGCAACGTCATCATCATCACTCTCCAGACCAACTTTGGATTTCGCAGACAACTTAAATGAGTCCTTATGCCAATGGAATGTTACAAAATATTTGAATGATCAAATGATATTTATAATTTTGAAATTCAACGTGACTGTAGCCGGGTCCTGTGACTGGATTCTTCCTCAATTGCGTTTCCTTAACCATTTTTTCTTTTTCGTATGTGTGCGTGCATGTGTCAGTTTAAGTATGTGATGTGGTGATGGGACGACGGTTTTGTGAAACACAAACGCCGGCGCATTGACATCGGTCACATCAACGACAACTTCATCATCAATGTCAACTGCTCCTCCGATCCAATGATCTTTGGTTTCATCAAACAAGTGGCTGGCGTAGTAGTTAGTGGTGATGATGTTATTAAATATTGCGGAAGGAGGGGCAGGAGAAACAAAAACTAAA
This sequence comes from Phaonia tiefii, assembly GCA_963931995.1. NCBI lineage: Eukaryota > Metazoa > Arthropoda > Insecta > Diptera > Muscidae > Phaonia > Phaonia tiefii. Next base: position 195,557,183 of record OZ008371.1, read on the forward strand.
CACTCAGGCGCAATGGAAAATATTTGAAAAATTAAAATGTTCATGTTGGTTTTTCGGTTTAAAAAAAAAAACTCAACAATGCCACTGAAATACATTCCAAAATTTATATTTTATACGCATATATTATGACATGAGTTTGTGTTAATGAGTGAGAAGAGGGAAACATATGATAATGATGGGATTCTGTGCAAAACAGGGAGAGGAAAGGTTTTAAAAATCGTCAAAGGATGCCAATTGATTTGATATTGCAAAATTGAAGCAATATTTTCCCCAATAGATAATTCATTACTTAGTTAGTTTCCAAATCAAAAATATCCTCCATTCAAAGAATTATTAATTTATGACCTCAAGTATTTTTTCTACATCTTTTAGTTTCACCTTTCGCCTGGCAAACCAAGCAATTCCTGGAGACCAATTACTGTTGGTCCTATTTCCTATCAATAATTTTCTACTACTATTACACATTTTGATTTCCTTTCTTCCTTGTGGTAAACAACATCAGATTCTCCCCTCTTCTTATCAGCGCTTGCTTATCCCTGTTGTAAATCAATAGGAAGTAGTGGCAACACTAAAAACCAAGTAAAACTATCTGAACGTAATACGATATCCGTTTAATATGTTAAGCGGGCAAATGAAATATAGGCAGACAGATGAACTGACGGGCGGAGAAATACAACAAATACAAAATAAAAACGAGAAACCAGCAATACCTTAATGTGGCCTATCTAATCCGTAACTTTGCTCTCTACCCATTGATTCTATTTTAAATAAGACACCTTTCTGTGAAACGGATAAATGCCAGTAGAAGAAGCACAAGAAGGCGAACGAAGAAATGCTCGCAAATGAAATTATCTTTTCTATCTCTAGCCCGTAATGCCAGAAAAGAGGTGATGGCAAACGAGGGATATAGAAGACGGCGAAGATGACGATGACGATGACTATGAATCAATCATCAATCAATTCTTAACCATAATCAACTTAATCCACATCTCCACATCTTGTCAGGGCAACAATTTGTAGTGCCACAAATCGACAACAGCAACAACAGCAAAAGTAACAAAATAATATAAAAGATACAATATAATCAAAAACAACAATACAAACTACAAGATACTTAACACTCAGATTTCATTAGGGCAACTAACTGGTCATGAGGGGTACCCACTCGTCTTACAGTTCGATTGGGCTATAAACTTTATTTCATTAGAAAATTCACAATTTCACGGTCTCTCGGTGGTAACTAATTTCTCAGATTTTCGTTTTAAGGAGGTAGGACTATTTACAACACAAGATTTCTTTTGTATTTTCATTACAAAAGAAAGCAGGGAAGCTGGTAATCATTCATCAAATCCACAATTGGAAATGGATAAGTTTCTGAAGTAGTAGCCTACTGCATACATACGAGCACTGATTTTAATATAAACTTCATTAAGCGGCACAAAATCGAGATCATCAAATTGAGTCAATTGGTAAAAACATAAATTTAAAATATTTAAAAATGAAGTAACCTAATAAAGTAAGGCCACACACGGCGTTTAACCTAAATAGGCACATATTCATGATATTAAGTAAGCGTTTCAAAAGGGCAGTTCGGCGTATCCCCTTCGTACATAAATTGGTAAATAGTATTATAATGAAATAAAGAGATATGTACAGTGTGTCAGCAAACAAATATGGATACAGATTTTTGTTTAATATCTACTTTTATTGCGGTCTAAATATTCGAAATTTCACATTTCCTGCATGATACTAAAACATATGGCAAACTCTTTAGACAAAGACGTTGGCGACATTATTTCTATACAGCTATTCAACAATTCGTGCTGGGCAACCATCATATCAATTACAATTAAACCCCTTCTCAATTCATAACCGTTCAGACTCGGTGGAAAATTGTATTTCCAGAACAGTGAGTCTACAAATTAGAAAGCCCACAGCTTACAGATTTTTTTAAACTCCCCTATCCCTTTATAGGATGATTGTATCACCGCAAATGCTTTGGTGCACCTACGCTTGTATGAGCAAGTTGTCTGTCTGCTACATGCTATCGTGCCCGTTACAGTCTACTCCCCAAACAACAGAACTGACGTTTTAAATCCCTCACTCGATATTAAAATAAATAATGTTAGGACATAAAGACCATTTGTTATGTCTTGTGGGTTTTTGTTGTTGTTTGAATGCAAAGATAACGTCTGTTTGGGGCTTGCCGCAATCAAAGTATACTTGTGTGCAAACACATCGTGTTTGCTATTCAATATTACATGTCGGAGACACAATGATTAACATGTTATAATATATGTATTTGTGACCCAAGTACATCTGTGTTTGGGATACAAATACTCTCTCGAGAGCAAGAGAATAAACGAGGGACAAAGAGAGATTATTGTGTTTGGGAAAAAAATTCGCACATGTTTACACGCAAGTATATGGAGGTTTGGGAGGAACACCCGAATGCTTCCACGTAAGTACATAGGTGTTTGGGATGAAGCACGCATATGTTTCCACGTAAAAGCATACATGTTTGCTAGTAAATATGCTAATGTTTGAATTTAAATACAAGCGATTTTGGTCCAAACATATGCATCATTTGGGTGTGTTCCAAAGACATGCGTGGTTCCTGCAGAATATAATACAGTGGCCGTTTTTTCCAGCAGCATTTTATTTTACAAAAAGCTAAGTACATTGGTACATTTAGTGGCAATATTTAGATTTATAATAGCACTAAAGATTTGTAAAAATACTGATCTGGTGTGCTCCAGCAGATGATCTCCTGAAGGTACTCCACAAAAAGGTGTTTGGCGGTGGTGACGATTTCTTCGGTTTAGTTCATCTCAAATTGTACGGCAAAACCGACAAGATAGTTTTAGTGGATGTATAAAACTAGGTATTGAATTGGCGAAATATTGATATTTGACAAAATGGCAGCTTCGTTAAAAAAATCGAATTTTCGACCAAAATTGCCACGTAAAATTCTATAAGCAGAATTAATTATCATAAGCCTCATTCCTTCTATTAATAGTCGAGAAATATATTTGTGAAGGTTGTGTTAAAACTTCAAAACGATCGGCTGAGCTGTTTTTTAGAAATTTTAGCCACCGACTACGAAAACATAGTTTTGAGAAACACGCGATTAAAGTTTCGGAAGAAGTTTACACATAGATACAATTTTCTTTTTACTTACGATTATGCGCATATCTCTAAAACTACTCACCGGTTCGATTTGAAACTTTCAGGGAATATAGTGACTGGCCATCGGTGGGGCAATGGTTAGTGTACGAGGGTCTTGTACATGAGAACATGGATTCGATCCCTGCTCTAACCGCCTTACATTTCTTTCGATGACGTTGGCCTGGGTTAGTGGTGGCCATTGCGATGAAAAAGCTTATCAAAATACCTTTCGAAAACGGTATAAAACCGTGGGTCCCTATCAGTGAGTGTAAAAATAGAAAGCGCACAGCTCACAGGTTGTGAGAAACTGTCCCTAATTCCTTCATGGGATGTAATGGAGAAGCATTTTTTTTTAATATAATCTGCAAAAAAAAAATTTTGAAAATGCTGTATCATCTGTTCCTGCTTCCTCAGCTCCTACTTCATCTGTCCTGCTACATCTGTTCCTGCTCCATCTATTCCGGCTTTATCTGTTCCTGTATCATCTGTTCTTGCTCCATCTGTTCCTGCTCCACCTAAATCATCAGTTTCTGCTTCAAATGTCCTGCTATATCAGTTCCAGCTACATTCTCATCCTTCTGTATCTGTTCCTGCTACATATGATCCTGTGATACTGTTCTTGCTTTATCTGTTCCTGCTTCAACCGTTTCAACACATCCTGCTTCGTCTGTCCTTGTTCATCTGTTCCTGCTTATTCTGTTTTTGTATCATCTATTATCGCCTCATTTGCTCCTGCTTCATCAGTTCCTAATTCATTTGTCCTGCTACATCTGTTCCTGCTCTATCTGTTGCTGCTGCATCTGTTCCTGCTTCATTCTCATCCTTCTGTATCTGTTCCTGCCTCATCTGTTCCTGTGATACTGTTCTTGCTTTATCTCTTCCTGCTTCAACAGCTTTAACATATCCTGCTTCTTCTGTCCTTATTCATCTCTTCCTGCTTATTCTGTTTCTGTATCATCTGTTCTCGCTTCATTTGTTCCTGCTTCATCAGTTCCTACTTCACCTGTCCTGCTACATCTGTTCCTGCTCGATCTGTTCCTGTTTTATCTGTTGCTGCATCATCTGATTTTGCTTCATCTGTTCCTGCTTAATCTGTTTCCGTGTCATCTGTTCTTGCTTCATCTGTTCCTGCCTCATCTGTTCCTGCATCCTCAGTCCTGCTACAACTGTTCCAGCTTCATATGTTCCAGCTTTATCTGTTCCTGTGTCATCTGTTCTTGCTTCACCTGTTCCTGCTTCTCCTGCATCATCAGTTCCTGCTTCATATGTTCTTGCTTTATCTATTCCACCTTCGTCTGTTCCTGCTTCATCAATTCCTGCTTCATCTGTCCTTCTTCATCTGTTCCTGCTTAATCTCTTTCCGTGTGATCTGTTCTTGTTTCATCTGTTCCTGCCTCATCAGTTCCTGCATCCTCAGTCCTGCTACAACTGTTCCAGCTTCATCTGTTCCTGCTTTATCTGTTCCTGTGTCATATGTTCTTGCTTCATCTGTTCCTGCTCCATATACTTCACCAGTTCCTACCCTTTCTATCCTTCTGCATCTGTTGCAGCTTCATTTGTTACTGTTTTATCAATCCTATTCCATTCATATCATTCTTAGTCTTTATGTACTTATATAATAATTCTGTTAATATCGTCCATGTTCAATCTATTATCTCCTGCATGAATTTATTACTATTTGTTTTTTAATTTTGATCCTGATTACTGTTTTACCACTGTTCCTGTTCTTTTAATTTAATTATTAAACTTTTATTTTGTAGTTTGTTTTTAACTGAAGATATGTAAAATTATATTTTTCCAGCTGTGTTTAGCTGAGTAAATGAATAAATAAATGAATTAATAATAAATGTTAAAATGTTTTCAAAGAGTTTAATTGTATTAACCATGCAGTTTCCACTGAATTGAGGTTGTCACGACTGAATTTAGTCCCCACAACTGAAATTCTGTTGAAAGAACCTCGTTTCATAATTGATTCGGTTGTGACAACTAAATTTCCAATTCTATTCGCTCTATCAACTGCATTTTCTATAATTCTGCCTGTACCAACAGAATTGCAAATCATTTAGGTTACAACAACCGAATTTGGCACCAATTCTCTCTAAGGTAATTTAGTAGCGGCAACCCTTAGTTCGATTGTGGCAACCCCTAATTAGATTGTGGCAACTAGTAATACGACCCATAACCTCTAACGTGGTTGTGAAGACCTCTAATGCGGGTGTAATAACCACTAACACGGGTGTGACAGCCTGTAATGCAGTTGTGACAACGTCTAATTGGGTTGTGATAACCTCTAATGCGGCTGTGACAACCTCTGAATTCGGTTACGAATATTTCTGATGACGTGGATGCACCATATCTCAGCAGCTTCACTGGCATTTTATCAGAGCCGAAAATATTGTGAATCTTAATTTTTTTTTCAATGGCGTCGCGACTATTAAATTCTCCTTTGGGTTGCCACGTATTCAGATTTCATCATTTGGAAGTAAAGAATTCACACCATGTCTCAACTTGTTGCTGCAGTACTTCTGAAGTTATTGCCGGTCAGTTGTTTGATTGAAGACTACACTCTACTAAGGTTACCTGTATTTGGCAGCTCTTGCCCTCAAGTATAAAGCCAATTTGATTGAATGTTTGGCCATCAGGAGATTCGCATGTATACTTATGTAAAATTTTATGTGGAGATTTTGTTTCGACGATAAACAGGTGATGACGAATTCAGAAATTTATGAGCTCGTCAACTTCCCGGTAACTTCCTGTATGTTGTTAGTATTGGTCACTTTGGCATTGAAGGTTCCCTGATCTCATCAGGCTCAATAATTAGCTAGTACCACAGAAAATCTGCGAAAATTCAAGCTTAAAAGCGAAATTCAAGTCAATTAAAACATTTCTATCCTTAGGGGAAAGAAGAAGGCTGACTACGTATCACCCTTGTGTGACATTACCGCTGTATGTTAAGCAATGGGGTTTGGCACTCTTAAATAAATAAAATAAATATTTCCCCAATACATCCCATTAACGGACAAGGGAGAGATCCTATCAATCAGCGAGCTGTCTCGATAGTGTCGCCGTCACTAAGTGAGGTGACCGTCGTCGAATCGAACCCCTGATCTCATGTTCAAGAGTCTACTAAGCCAACGTATTTCGGTTAGTTCTAAGATGCCCACGTTGTAGGATGCCATAATAGTTGTAACCTGATCCAGTCTGGATAATTCAAAGAGAGTTCTTACATTCTGTGTTCCAATCATAAGCCGTTGTTTAAAATGTGAAGGGATTGGGAAGAGCTTCTCACAACCAGTGAGCTGTATGCTTTCAACTTTTATACTCACTGATTGGGACCTACAGTTTCACACAGGTTCCGAACCGTATTTTGAGAAGCTCTTTCATGGCAAAGTACTCGATAGTGTAGCCATCACTAAGCGAGGTAATTGACGTGACGTTGTGTTACCATGATATTCAAGTTGCTGATCGAGTTAGGCTACATTACAATACCATAGTTAGCCTAATGCTGGAAGTAGAGAGATTCTTCAGAATTTCTCATAGAATTTGTTACAAAGAGCATAGGACACACTTGCATTAATAAGATTGTCATTGACCTTGACCAGACCTCAATGGCCTTGAATAGGTAAGAAAAACCCTTACACAGGAGCTCAATGACCTCGGTCAGGGGAGTCAATGACATACACCTGGGGTCGATGACCTATACTAGAGTTAAATGAAATTGACTGGGGGTCGGAGACCCTGACTAGGAGTCAGAAACAGGATGAACTTGATCAGAGGCAACAAAAATCAATAAACTTAACCAGGGGGCAATGACATTGTCAATCGTTTAATGACCTTGAGCATAGTGTAATAACTTTGATCGCAACTGTATGGCCTTGACCCGGTGTTAATGTACTTGACGAGAAGTCAACGACCTCGACTAGAAGTCAATGCAATTGACTAGCATTTAAAGCACTGGGTTCAAGTGGTCGCACCCTAGTTTTGAAGGTTAGATAAAGACAATTTCAGAATCCTAAACCTTTTTTATTTTTTTGGTGCACCCTGTAGGTTCCCGAAATGGTTTTTTGTTTTTGCATTGAGTTGCCAATTGCAGATCGATCTTAACGTGCGGCTCGTACCGTTCTTATTAACACTTTGTTTACGCAGTAAATTTGTTAATTTTTTGTCATTTTCTTCAAGATATTTTTGCAAAATTGGTAGATCAGATAAAATTTGATATTAAACTTTATAAATATTAAATATTATTTAAATGTTAAACTTTATACTTTATAAAATGGTTAGTTAAAAAGGCCATCGGTGGTGCAATGGTAGTGTGCGCGGCTCTTGTCCACGAGTAAGTGGGTTCGATTCCGGTTCACCTCACTCAGTGTCGGCGACACTATCGAGTAGTTAACATTGAAAAAGCTTCTCAAAAATACCGTTCTCAAAAAAACGGTGTAAAACTGTAGGTCCCAATCAGTGAGTCTAAAACTAGTCCGCGTACAGATAGCACTATGCGGTAGCACTATGGGTCATAGGATATACGAATCAGTACAAAGAATCGGCAAGGCGCTATCCGAGAAAATTTAAAATGTTGTAATGCATTCCGCATTTCGTCAGAATTTATCCAGGTGCTGCAGCAACCAATGTCGAGTTTATTGCAGATTATGAGAGTTGGCATAACTTTAACGACAACATCGATGTATGTTAACACCAATTAAAGATGTCTACACATGACTAGTATATCATTTCGAAAATATGTATGTGTAACTATTCACATCAAATCCCCAAACGCCGATAAATGAATCGACATTCCATTTGAAATAGCTGACAGTGTGACATAAAAGAAAAACTACCGTTGACATAACTAAATGACATTAGTAAGTGAGTGCGAGTGAATGAATTATGAAAATATTATAGTTTTATTTGATAAATAACGTTTAGAGTGCATTTGTTTTGATATGACAAGCAATTACTGCCAGTTAGATTCCATTCCAAGGCATTTCGTGTTCACTGCTTCAGCGTGTATTCGTTAGTGTTTTCACATATTTCGTGTTCATATTCAAGCGATTATCGTACAAACAACAACATCAAATGCCGTTGGATGCCGAGGTGTCAATGATTAATCACATGTCAGTCATTCGCTTGCTCAGCCAATGTGAGGAACTCGAAGTGCTCAACACCGACTAACTGACTGATGTTCGCATACTCGTATGTATATGAATACTACGATTATTCACCCTAACAGCGCGCGCAAAAATAAAAACACCAAGTAAATCTAATTACGGTTCAACACAATTTTTCAAGATATTTATCTAATTAATAGCGCTTGTCGGCTATTTGGCCGCTCAGTGCGGTACGTTTTTTTGTGTATCCCGACTCTTTAGTGGCGTCGGCAAAATCTAAAATGGAATGCATGCAAGTGACTCCCAGGCGGTGTCTGATGACGTTTATGAAGTGAAGTGACTGCGTCTGTATTGCTGTGTCAGTCACATCAGCGAAAGGTGAATTTTTTCTCTCACATTGGGATCCGTGTAAAGCACCGCTTAAAGATCTTAATGACTTGTTGTTGCATGTGGTCACCTTAATTTTTTGCTGAGATGTTAGATGATATTAAGAAATAAAAGTTTTTCCTAACTTTACTCAGTTTTAAGTAGTTATATTTTTTATGTCGTGTCAACCAAAACACAGTGGTTGCTTAAGCCAATCATGTTATATTTTTACTCTGCGCAATAAATTTTGGGTCACCCATTGTATGGCGAATGAAACCAACATGACTTGAATGTAGACTATCAGTAGAGGAAAAACGAAAATTTCAGAGAATAAACGTAATTCAGCATACAATTTGATAGATTTTATGAAACATTGCAAATCGGATCTAGGCACAGATCCAGATTGCCGATTGTTCTCAATGATGCCATTCAAAAAGTTCCCGTGTTGTGTATGAAGGAAACTCTAAATGCAATGACATTTATTTAGTATAGAAATATGAAGTCCAAAAATATGGCAAGCACCCAATCGGGAGTAGTATTCGCCAAACGTCTTAATTTTTTTATGAAATCTGTGAAATACATCATACATATACGCAAAGAAAAAAAACGTTTATTGCTTGGTTGCCACAACAATACTTTGATTGATTTGTATTAATTTATTAATCGCAACCGTTCATGTAGTTCTCCCAAATAAACTCATATATCGCAAATGTGTATCATCAGGTTATTGCAAACGAGTACAAAACATCAAACATCAGCATCAAACGCGTACAAAATTACATTTGCCGCAAGTTTAAAAAACGTTTGCGATAACTGAAATTAGCCATTTTTCTAATGAGAACACAGATTACGAAGAACGTAAATTTCTCTCATTATCTCATTTTGTCGACCGTATACACAGTCTTATCCACTCGTTTGGCATACTCACTCACGCATACACATTAAAGTGATCAGACACTTTAATGCTTCTGCCTTGTCGATATAAGTATCTTGGATGGGCAATTGTTGCTTAGTAGTTTCCCAATGTGCACAAAAACGGATGCAGATCCGTTTCGAACTCGTTACGAGTCCGTAAAATCATAAAAAAGGAAACGTGATTTCTAGAATTCATTTCGAACCCGGTACGAGTTCGTAAAAACATAAAAAAACGAATCAGTGAAATTGCGATTTGGCGGATCCGTCTCGAACTCGTTACGAGTCCGTAAAAATATAAAAAGCTAATCAGTGAAATTGTGATTGGCGGATACGTCTCGAACCCATTACGGATCCGTAAAAACATAAAAAGCGAATCAGTGAAATTGTGATTTGTCGGATCCGTCGAGAATTCATGTTATCCGAAACGGATATCAATATGAAGTTCATTGCGAGTTCGAGACGGATCCGAAAAAGAAAAAACAACGATTCGCGGTTTCGAGAGGAAGTTCATACGAAAACGAATTTGTTATGAGTCCGTAACGGATTTCCGTTTCGAACAAAATGTCCGCAGAAACGAATCCCCCTCGAATTTGTAACGGATTCATATGGCACATTGGGTTCCTGCGCATTTAGTTATTATTTGAATGCAAAGCGAGACAGACGTGTAGGTATACAGTGAAAAAATAGACAAAAATGCCAACTTTTTTTTAAAACAATCATTATGGATAAAACCAAAATCATAATAGTTGGAAATTTAAACAAAAAAGAGCTTATGGATGCCATAAATAAAAGTTTTAATCACAACTCGGTTGCTGTAACCGAGAGAACAGTTGGTGGAACCGTTTTTCGTTTCTCACAAACGTTTTAGCAGCTTTAATTCTTCATAACTCGTTTACTGCAAACGTTTTTCAGTTCTCGCAAACGTTTTTTTAGTTAGGATCAACAACAAATCGGTTGCTGTAACCGAGGGAACAGTTGGCAGAAGCTTATATTTTTCATAACTCGTTAGCTGCAAACATTTTTCGGTTCTCCCAAACGAAATGACGTGTATGGTTTAACAGAAGTTCGTTTCTCCCAAACTACATTCCCCAAACAAACTTCAGTTATCTGATATTTCGTTTGGGAGGAACGAGTTTTTTCATTGCGTTTATACATTTCCGTTATTTACATATTTAAACAGAATATAAAAATATTTAAAAATATTACAATACAAAGGTTAAATAAAAAGTTAACAAGAACATAGGGTCAACGAATTCTCTCCATCAATTTCTGTCTATGGCAAGTAATTTAATTTGGTTCCATGATAGACGAGTAGTTTGTTTGTATTCCTTATTCATGCGCCTTTTCCATGTGTTTGCTGGTATTCCAGGCCTTCGACACCCCTGCGGGTTTCATTCAAGTGCCGTTGTAGCAATATCAGTTATTGGACGCCTAAGTATATGGCCGATACAAGTCTATTTTCTTCTACGTATATCCAATTGGATAGGACTGTCTTGGTCCAGTAGATACGGAGAATTTGTGTCAAACAACGATTGACAAACGTTTGTACCTTCTTCATTGTCAGCTTTGTCAATCTGCAAGTAGTACAACAGTACAGACTTCACACTGCAATTGTATATTCTCAATTTCGTCTTTTTCGATATTCTCTTATTGCGCCAGATTTTGTGCAGGTTAACCTATATCCGCCGCGGAGCCACCATCCTTGATAATTGTCCATCCTAAATAGTTGACTGAATCCACGCCTTCAATTAACGAACCATCAACTGTTAGTGGAGTATTCCGTTTTGTTCGAATACGCATTAGCTTTGTCTTCCTTATATTTATTCGCAATCCTACTTTTTTAGCATTTTCGGAGAGTCTGTCTAACTTGGAGTTCATACATACTCCACTGAATGAAGAACGGTGCTCCTGCATTAGTTGCCTCCATTACCTCGTCCATAAGTAGAACAAATAATGTGGGGGACAACACACATCCTTGTCTATCTCTCGCAGATGTGGTGAAGGGTAGATACAGAGGCAAGTGTAGTTCAACTGTTTGGTCTATGATTATACGGAGTGTGTTCTCGTGGTCGGCACACAAATGACCAGGCCTGAAACCCGCCTGCTCCTTCCGCACAATTTGCTCCACCACCGGCGAGATCCGCTACAGAATAAGGGTCACCATTACTTTGCCTATTGGATTTAGCAATGTAATACCACTCCAGTTCCTGCGCAATGTTAGATCACCTTCGGTAGTGATAACCACTCCCACTTTCAGCTTCGTAGGGATTTTGTTGTCTATCCATGCACTTCTGACGACCGGCGTAATGACATCTGCTACAGCTGACGCACCATATTTCAACAATTCCGCTGGAATATTATCAGGATCAGAAGATTTGTGATCCTTCATTTTACCCAGTGCCGCCTCGATATCTGCTTGCGACGGGGGTTCCGTTGAAATATCCCTTCCTGAGTATACAGAGTATACAGTGGTATACACTGAGTATACGTTGCGTCGTGAGTATGCTGCCGAAGGATTACACTGATCTTCATCATCCGGAATTCTAGATTGTGTCGTAAAGAATTCCCGCCATCGCTCCACTTGCTGATCTGGTGATCAGGAATAATTACATCATAGGAATAATTAAATTGCTCAAAAATTGTTATGTAAGGTTAAACTGCATTGGAACTAATAAAAATATTTTATATTTTTTATTATTTATGTTATGTTTTTTTGCTGCACGCTGAAAAATCTATCTTTTTTTTTTGTTTGGATGCAAATATAAAGTGTGTTTAGAGCCTGTCGCAAATATAATATACTTGTGTCCAAACATATCTTGTTTGCTATTCAATATTACATGTTTGAGACACAACGATTAATATATTAGAATATATGTGTTTGCGACCCACATATATTTATGTTTGTGATACAAGTACAGCTGTGGTTGTTACACGTTTATGCTCTCTCGAGAGCTACAGAATAAAAGAGGGGCAACGAGTGTGAATATCTTGTAAGTGTGTTTCTGTATTTTTGCATTATTCTCTCAGTCAGTGAGTCATAAATATTCCAGAATGTGCGTGTAAATTGCAGATGAAGTCAGTGTTTCTTATTTTCGTCAATGCTTCATCGAACAGAGAATATCAAAAGCGTATGATCAGTGGTAAAAGAATAAACGAAGGCTCGGACGCTTAAATGGTTTGTGATGTTACTTTGGCTTTTGTTTATGTGTTTCGTATATTGTAAGTGTGCTACCAAAATGAGAAACGATTTGGAGGAAAGAAACTAGAATGGTCAACAACGTGGAGCCCTTTGTCTGTCCGAGCCCTTACTGAGAAAATCAGAACGGCGGACCATTTGTGAAAAAAACACTTGGCCTGCATGAACTAGATTTGCATATAAATATATTCATTGTGTACCAACGCATAGTGATAACCAACGCATAGCTGAAACCTTCCGAAAACAAAAACGTGAGAGACAACAAAGAAAGGAGAAGCAAAAGAGCAGCAGATTCTCATTTCATGAAAAAAAACAAATACTGCATTCAATGCACCTAAATATAAAAAGAGAGCGTTTTAAATCTTTTAATTTTTTGTATTAATTATTTATAAATGTGGATTTATACTGATAAAAATAATTATAATAAATAATGCATACATATATATAGAAATCAAAGAATAATTCGTTTTTAAATATTATTACGTTTGGGGGGAAATACGCATGTGTTTCCAGTAAAAGCATACATGTTTGCCAGTAAACATGAAGCTGTTTACATTTGAACACAAGTGAGTTTGGGACTTGCAAACATATTAATGTTTGAAGTGAAGATATGTTTGGGAGAATATGTTAGAGAGGTCGTTATTTTTCAGCGTGTGGATAGATGTTGTATGTTTCAGTATTCACTAAAATGAGCACGATTCGACAGGATAAAACTAAAGCTTGCAATAGAACCGAAATCAGGAAAACCTTTACCATTTCTACTCACATCGGAGCCATGGCATTAAAACCACTGTCCCATTTGCCACAATCATGCCACATTAAAATGTTTTTGGTACTGAATAGAGTGACACACACAGTCACACAAAAAAGCATTCACTCTAACAAAGTACGAGTATGATGATTAGGTACTTAAAGTCGCACATGCCGTTGAAACAGTGGCAAAACATAAACCTTACAACCAGCACTATCAACACACACTCACATACAGGGGCCAAGCAGGCAACATCAGTGGCAACCTACAACAACAAAAAATACAATAAATCGTTAGAGGCGTTGATGGCAATTTGTATTCTGTGTGTAAAACGTCAACTGTAATATCAACAAAACTTACAAAACGTCTCCAATAATTACACTTCCCGGCTCCCTGAGCATATGCAGCAAAGTATTCATATTGTAACCAACAACGAATACTTGTTCCATTGGACTCAAATACACTGCTGCGAGGAAATGGAACCAGCCATCACCTATCGTCCCTTACCCAAGTAACATCAGTAATACAAAGTAGCTGACTGGCTGGTTGGCTCACTGGTTGGCTGCCTCCCTATGATCATTTGCCATCCACGAATCGAAGGAAAATTGTATGCATAAGAAACCCCAAGTGGCATACAGCTCGGAGTATTAAGGTATTTGGCGCTTAGTTTGACATTTTATTAGGCGTCGCGTTCGTCTTCGTCGGCGTCGTCAGTTGCGGCTGTTTTAATGGTCTTGATGACGACGATGACATAGTTGCGCTGCTGATGACGATTGTGATCATGTTTTTTTTTATCTTCACATTTGAAGTTGTGATATTTGTTCCATAGACACAGTGTTACGAAAAATAGCAAATATCTTACTAATTGCAGTGCAGATGCCAAGCAAATGCGGGTATGTATGTTTGTTAGACTGTTAGAGAAATCGTCAATTTGGTGAGAGAAGATGGAAGAGTGTAAACTTGAGGAGATCGAATTGCTGACAATTTTTTTTTTAATTTAAAAACTTTTGTATTTTTTTTACTTTGCAGACAGATGTTATTGCATTCTCCAAAACTAATAGTGTACATCGCAAGCAGAATGATGGAGCGATTTCTGTCAAATTGAAGAGAGTCGCATTCCATTCCTCTCTCCACTAATCGTTTCATCAGCACAAATAGTCTAACACGCCCTTTATATCGATCAAAGCTAATGCTACTGTTTAAATAGATAATTCAAATAAATGTACAGTGTTGAAATATTATGAATTCTTATATTTGTTTCAGGCAATGAACTATTATATAATAGTAATATATAAAGGGTTTTTCAACAGAGACTCTACAAAAGTAAATCGATAGGGACAGCAAACGACGCCATATTTTTTCCCGCTCTTTCGACATTTCTCTTCAGTAAGGTTTGCCATTTCAACATTGAAAGTTATACGAGCCAACGAGTCGAAATTATTAAAATTTACTACCGAAATTTGGAGACAGTGGCCTCAACTTTAAGAGCGCTACGTCCAATTTCTGAATTCTGAATATCATTTCTGGCTGAATGGCTTCGTCAATAAGCAAAATATGCGTTATTGGTCAGACAGCAATCCACACGTAATCCATGAGTCATCATTGCATCCCGAAAAAATTACGGTTGGGTGCGGTTTATTGGCCGGCGGCGTCATACTTACCTGTGGGGCGTCGTCAAGTCTATAGTCTATGCCAACAAGCCAGGGAAATTGCAGCAGTATCAGCCGATTTGTGCTTGAAAACCGTCGAAAATTGGGTTCAGCGTCTGGACTTCTGCAAGCGTGCCCGTGGTGGCCATGCAAAAGAAATCGACTGCCATGCATAATGGCATCGAACGTACTTTCACAGGAATAAAGAATTTCATTGGTATCTGAAACCGGTTTTCTTTTATTTAAAAAAAATTTTTGTAGCGCTCTTATTGAAAACCCGATATTATATAATAAATAAATAAATGATTTCCCATAACATCCCATGAAGGAATAGGGGAGAGCTTCTCACAACCAGTGAGCTATGCGCTTTCTAATTTTATACTCACTGATTGCGACCTACAGTTTTACTCCGGTTCCGAACAGTATTTGAAGAAGCTTCTTCATGGCTAAATACTCGATAGTGTCGCCGTCACTATGCGAGGTGACCGCCATCGAAAGAAATTTTAAGGTGGTCAGAGCAGGGATCAAACCCAGGATCTCAAGTACAAGAGGTGCGCACACTACCCAGTGCACCGCCGAATTATATAATCTATATACGAGAGCGGATCAATAAGTCCATGACTTTTGGAATGAAACAGTTTCATTTTAGCTCAATACACTTAGTCCAACGTTTCTCCAATTATTGTATCCCTTCCAAAAAATAGGATTTTTCGAGGTCCATAAAATATGCATTTGTTTGATCAATAACTTCATCGTTGGAGCTAAATCTCTTTCCACCGAGCCATTTCTTTCGGTTTGGAAATAGGAAATAGTCACTGGGTGCTAAATCCGGAGAATATGGGGGATGAGGTACCAATTCGTAGCCCAATTCATGGAATTTTGCCATTGACGCTACACACGTGTGCACCCGTGCATTATCTTGATGAAAAATAACTTTTTTCTTGCCCATTTTGAGTCGTTTTTTTTTAAATATTCGTTAAATCGGTCCAATAAGTTGGCATAATATTCGCCGTTTATTGTTTTCCCCTTTTGAAGGTAATCGATGTGGACCTATTGGCCGACAAACTTACCTTGGCCTTCTCCGAAGCCGGTTCACCCGGAGAAACCCATTGTTTGGATCCATAGTTATAAAACGCCGCGAAAATTCTTTCGATTTGCGGTTAAACAACTTCAAACAATCGGTTGAAGTTGTCCCACGATTATGTTTATGGTCAATTGAGAGCAAACGCGGCACCCATCTTGTAGACAGCTTTCTTAAACCCAACTGATCATCTAAAATCGAAACCACACTGCCATATGAAATGCCAATGGCATCAACAATCTCACGCACTTCTACTCTTCGATCGGCCAACACCATATCATGAATTTTTTCGACATTGTCGGGAGTATTAACCTCAATTGGGCGTCCAGAATGTTCAGCGTCATTTGTATTTGTGCGACCAAAGTCAGTAAACCACTTTTTTACCATTGAAATCGATGGTGCAGATTCCCCATAGTTTTTATCAATCTTTTCCATGGTTTGATAGACGGTTTTTTATCGCTAAAAATAATGTTTAGGAGCACTCGAAATACACTTTTTCCATTTTTAACAAAATACACGAAGTTGTATGTTTAGAACACCTGTTAAACGCAAAGTTAATGTCGGAACTTGCTCAAAATTTAACAGTAGTCTATTAACAGGTGGTACTTGATGGGAGCAGTATTGCATTTCATATAACTACGAGGGGAGTTCGAAAATTCTCGGACTTATTGATCCGTCCTCGTATATAAAAATGAATGTTTGTTTGTATGTCCTTTATAGAATCGTAAACTATGCATTTGACCATGTGATGATCTTTAGCAATACTGTTGTGCATGAGCCCACGAAGGTTTCTGAGTTGGTACGACCAATTTTCGACAGATGGCGCCACTGTCATTACAATGAGTTTCATATATTGCCGTGACAGTTCATGCTGATTTGAATTGAAACGAAAATCTTACGGAACCAGACTTTCAGTGAAAATAAAATTTGAAGGCAAATCAACGTTTGCTGGGTCAGTTGGTATTACATAAATATTAAATATGATACAATTTTAAAGCTACAACAAAATGGTTCATTAAAACATATGAAATACACCAAAAAAATTTACTGTAATTAAAAAACAGCGCCCAATAGAAACCAAGTCCAAACACTGGTGTGTAACACTGTGCCTATACTGATAATTGACTTATCTCTGTGTGTGTTAATAAATTGTAACTACAAGCTTATATACATCTGTTGGGGTTTTTAAAACCGATCCGAAACAAAACAAAACCTATAAATTATAACTCAAAAAAAATCTTCTTAAATACTTATATGTGATGTTCTACAGGAAAAGGTCCCTTATCTTCCCAAACCAAATTTTACAGGACTAAAATTAGACAACTACATTTGAAACATATGGTAGGGCCAAACCAAAACAGAACGAGACAACTACAATTAGAATAGTTCGTTCTATAAATAGAACTTTCAAAACTTCTGCATCAGTGCGTGTAAGTAGGAAAGCAATGTGTAAGTAGCGACAACAATCACTCTGCACACAATCAATAAATGCCTTCGGTTAGTGACTTGTGTAAATACACACCGCAGTGGCTTAACGGGCTAGACGCTGCTGAAGATGATGCTTCACAAACATCGAAATGATCGTCCAGCGAATGTGAGTTCGAATCCCACCCGCGGCATTTACATTTTTTTCACTAACCGGAGAAAACATGATCTCTTACAGCCTTAAAGGAAATTACAACTTTAGACGTTTAGTTAAATTTTATCGGTTTTCAGGTTTTGGTTGGTAACACTGCCTAGACTCGTTCCGAGCATTTTACAATCGATTTAAAGTCGATTATTATATCGCTTATAGCGTTTCTTAACTAGCTTGTCATATTTCAGGAAGGCATTTTTGGACCTCATAATCTCGAAACTTGAGATTATCATACTAGAGTTTCAAAGTGCTATAACTAATCTATTTTTTGAAATTTTTTGGTTATTGAGGTGTCTTTTTATTCAGAATAACGTGAAATTTTAGGAAATCCAAAAAAATGGATTTTGATTTTGGGAAGCTAAAGTCGCTTTTCCTATGGAACAGCACATATTTCGAAATGCCGTAATACATTTTCAAACAAAGTAGGATTTCATTGGAGCAATAAAACTACTTCAAAGTTTACATCAACGGAAATTTTCTTCAAATGTAAAAGCTCAAGTCCCAAGTATTCAAGCACAAGGATCATTCAATAAACAACACGATTTTATGAATTTTCAATGAAAAAGTATCATACCGATAATGCAACTTTTTCATTCAGATAAAGAAGAATATTCTATGAAACTTCATATATATTTTTTATGAAATTACGACAATTCCTGGATACAATCCACGAAAACCAAATCGACACCTACAGCCTCTTTGTAGATTTATGGTTGCCTCCTCGGTCCAGCTGTCGGAGATTGGTATTCCTGCTAAGCTGACACGCCTTTGTAGAATGACACTGACCGACACGAAATTCTAAATAGAGATTGGTACAGATCTCACCGAACCAGTTAGTACGAGGCGAGACCTCAGGCAGGCCTACACCCTAACATGCGATCTCTTCAACAAATTAAGTGAGATCGTCGTGAGAAAAACTGTAGCCAGCACGAGTAAAACTATCGGCAACGAAAGTCCTATTCTGCTCACGTATGCTGATGATTTAGACATCATTGGGCGAAATCTGCGAGAAGTTACTGCAGTATTTTCGAGAATTGAAAAGGAATCAGCAAAAGTGGGATTGACAGTAAACGAGGACGAGACAAAATTAATCGTTTGGACAAGCAGAACACCCACCCGATTGGATGAAAGGGTGAATGTTAGACCGACTCACATTGTATGGTGGGGAAAGAAGTGTTTTTTGTCCACCTCCTAACATGTGCTATCGTTTGGTTTCTGATGTTTCCCAAAATATTTCGTGTCTAGCATTAAGAAAAATATGTTTTTTAGTTTTTTGTTTTTTTTTAGAAATTAGTTTAGTTTTTAGAAATTTGTACTTTAGCTAAAGACACTGCATACGGAATTAGTATCATAAGAAAGGGTTTTTATGGCGCGCGTCCAACGGTGTATAAAATATGGCAAAACATGTCCTTTGGAAAACATTATATTAGGAGTCTTTAATGTTGATGTCTTTTGTACCAGATTTTAAGAACTGCCACAGAAGAATATGTTTGGTTTCCTAATTCAAACCCGGTTGAGGTAGTTTTCTGTAAGCTGATCAATTTCTGTTTTCGTGATCACAAGTCGTAGAGTTTTGTAGCAATTCCGAAAGATCGTCAATACAAAAAATTTAATTTTTTTGAAAAACTTAATAACCGACATTTGAGAAAAACCCGGTTTTTTGTAATACCCCAACACTGTGTTAAAGTTACGTTAATAAATGGCATTACACTGCAATGTGGCTGGAGCTGGGTTTTTTCATCTTCTTCTTTACTTTTGACTGCTAATGGAGTCACTTGCTGCTAAACAGTAATTAACAAATTCTCACTCTGTTTTTCCTCTGTTTTACATCGGGTTCGTTCAAACATCATTAAGTTTTGCTTATCAAACGTCAACAGCTACGGCTACTAGCGCTACTAATATTGCCACCGCTAAACACCTCATGTACTCGAACACCCCTCCTATGGTAAATGTGACCAGTGAGTGACTCCTACCTATAAAATAGTCGGCGAGTGGTTGTTTTGGTGGGTTGCAATCATAATCGTAATCGCAGTCGTAATCGTTGTTATTGTTGCATTACAAACAATTAATCTTGTAACACCTCTACTCTCGTCAATTTGTAATGAGGTTTTAGGGAAAAACAAACGATTACGAGTGAATTTCACTGCTATAAGTGATGACGACAACGATTATTCTTTAAATTACATAATCATTATTCATGCCTGTAGAATGAATGGTAATGCAGAAGAAACTAAAGAATTTAACCATTTAATAGTTGTTTTATTTAAAGGCTGTGTTGTTTTTTTTTCATTATTTAGGCCGTCTGTCATGTCATTTCATCACTTTATCACGGGAAAGGGGATTGTCCATTACACGTTTCACATGAGATAATTTATCACTTTTGCATTTCGATGTTGCACATAAATTGCTGCAACTACTTGGGAGATAACGGCAACATTGTTGTTTGATTCGCCTGTAGTTGAGTCAGTCCACTTAAAAGTTGTTTCTGCATTTAATTACATTGAAAATGTTGGTAGATTTAAAATGTGGCTTTAAATGCGGTATCGATTGCTAATCCGATTAACGTCTGATGTACTAGAGATTAATGAATGCAATTGTTTGTAGGATTGGGGAGGGCTAGTAATAGGTAATCACCCATATCTAAAGTCAAAACAGTGCGGTTTTATTTAAAACTTAAATAACCCATTTAAATATGAAAAGCCGTTTTAACTAAAACGAAAATGCAATAGATAATTAAAATTTTTTATAATTTTCCGCCTTATGCAGTTTGAATTATTTATAACGGTGGCGGGAGGCAAACTCATTATTGATCAGACGCTGACCAGAATGCAGTGTGTCAAAACTGGATTTTGGTTTCTTCAATTTTGTTACCCGTTGGCCAGGGGTGTTGGCTCATCCACCTTCAAAGGACAGAGAAAATATGTCCACTACTTCGAAGAGCTTCAGAGACAGGGTCACCTAATAAACCTGAGACGTATCAGTGGTCGCATTACCTCTCAAGTTGCTCATTCGTTTCGCCTTCTCACTTCAGCTAGCTAACGGAGGTTTCCGATAAGCCATTGCCCAGGACATGCGGCGTGGAAGTAGTGAGCTGCTTGGACTGCCCAATGAAGGACTCATTTCTGGCCACTCCCAAGTGAATGGCTATCAGAAACTTTCCACCTCCAAGGACAGTCCCATGAAGAATTTATCTACCTTGGATCCGCCGTGAACAAGGACAACAACGTCAGCCTGGAGATATATAGGTGAATTGTGCTTGCAAATATGTGCTATTTCGGGCTCAGCAAGCAGTTTAGGAACAAAGCCCTCTCCCGACGGACAAAAATCCAGCTATACTCGTATCAGACTCTCATTTTACCTGTCTTGACATATGGCTCCGAAACTTGGGTCATATCGCAAGCGGATAAAAAACACCTGGGAGTATACGAGAGAAAAATTCTCCGTAAAATATATGGCCCTCTTAGGGAAAACGGCGAGTACCGACGTCGCTGGAACCCAGAGCTATATAATCTACATTCTGACGTGGACATAGCTAGGATGTCATAGCATGTCATCAGAATGGATGAAGATGAGCCAGCGCGATTTTGATAACCTACCCGATGGAATCAGAAAAAGAGGACGACCAAGACTCCGCTGGCAAGACCAGGCAGAAGAATCCCTCCGTATCCTAGGTGTTACCAACTGGCGAGAAAAGGGGAAGGATAGGGCCAGTTGGAAGAATATGTTGAAATTTGTTTAATTTTTTTGTTTAATTAATATGTGTAAGACGTCTGACCTCATGAGGTTGTAAAATAGTCAATAAAAGTAAAGTATGTAGTTTGAATGGGAATAAATGGAACCCAGTAAACCAATGTGTGAATTACTTCCAGAGGTAGTATTTTGTCATTACTTTGAATATAACATTACTTGCATAGTCTTTATTCTGAATGAGATATTTTAATCAAGTTCCGAAAAAGTTAATACAAATGTGTAATTAATAATCTGTCCTCTATCGTACGAAAGCCGCTTGGGAGATACCGTTTTCCTTGCTGCTTACTAAACACTACGGATCTAGAGCGGTTGGTCGATAAAAAAAATAGCTCCCTAATACAGGGTGTATACCTGCCTAGAGGTTGTCAGCAGCCCCAGCACTAGGATCGGAAGTGGTGATCTAAAGAGTCACCCGTCATAATTATCTATTATTATTATAGAAACCTCAATAAATTTCAAATTTAAAGAAAAAACATTCCCCCTCGATAACGACATTTGTCTTTAAACAACGGTTTATGATTGGTACCTGGATTGTAAGAACTCTCTCCGAAAAATCGAGATTCGAACAGGTTCCGAATCAGTTATGGAATCCTCAAATGTGGACATTCTAGGCTCAAACAAAATTCGTTGGCTTAAGAGTGGCAAATCTAAATTACCATCTGGTCACGGATTTATATACTCCGGCAATGATACGCACTACATAAATGGAGTCGGCCTTCTTCTTTCACCCAGGGGTAGAAATGATCTAATATCATACAAGGCTATATCTAATCGCATCGTAATGGCGAGATTTATTTCGAAATTCCGCATGACTTTAGTGATAAAGGCGTATGCAAATTCTAGAGCCAACTGGATTTGGCTGTAAGCTCCATGTCAATTGGTGACATTAAAAGGCTACTGGGAGATTTCAATGCCAAAGTGGGCAATAACAACTATAACCTACAGGAAGTGATGGGAAGACATGATCTTGGAACTGTGAGGAATGATAATAGTAACAGACTCATAGATTTCTGTACAGGCCCTCAAATATTTATCGACGGAAGTATACATGGAAATTGTCTGATGGTCAAACCTTCAATCAAATTATCATATACTGATGTTTCTGGGTGTCCAGCGAGGAACAAAACTAGACGTGGAGCTGATATTGATACCGACCACCAACTCTTAGTGGATACCTTCCGTCTCCATCGAGCGGCTGTCAAGGGTCAAATACAATACGGACCGCCTGCAGGGCCCATCCATATAAATGATGTACGATCAAACACTACGCTCCAATTTAGCACGGGACAGTCAAAATACATGCTTAGGCATTGTTCGAACGCTGAAGGAAACAGCCATGGGGTCCTTGGTGAGAATAAATATATGAATAATCCTTACATTAGTGCAGAATTCCGGACCGAAATTTGGAATCGTGAACGCCTGCACAATATGCGCACACGATCCAAGACACCAACTTTGAAGATACAGATAAAATACTATCGGGAATCAGCACGTAGAGTGGGTTACATGGTCCGTTCAGATTGCGGCAAATATCTGAACAATATAACGGAGAAAACCGAAGAAGCTGCAAATACAGGTCAGGAGAACTGCATCGTTAAAAGCTAATGATGGCACGGAGATAGCATCTCCATATCAACAAGTGGAGCATTGGCGTGAATTCTAGACGTCCGGATGATGAAGATCATTGTACCCCTTCGGCAGCATACTCACGCCGCAACCCGAGAAGAGATATTTCAACGGAACCCCCGTGGCAGGCAGAGATCGAGGCGGCACTGGGTGTAATGAAGCATCACAAATCTTCTGGTCCTGATCATATTCATGTGGAACTGTTGGAATATGGTGCATCAGCGTTTACAGATGCCATTACGCTGGTCATCATGAGTGCAAAGGATGGCACGGAGATATCATCACCAAATCAGCAAGTGGAACATTGGCATGAATTCTAGTCTTCCGGATACCTACGGAGTGGAAACTGGGACTGGTTATCAATATCCCGAAAAAAGGTGATCGAACGCCATGAAAGAACTGGAGAGCTATTACATTGCTCAATGCAATAGCAAAAATAACGGCAACCCTTATACTTCAGCGGATCTCGCCGGTGGTCGATCAAGTTGTGCAGAAGGAGCAAGCGGGTCTCAGGCCTGGTCGTTCGTGTGCCGACCACGTAACTATACTCTATACTCGCATTTGAACACACTTTGAACAAGCAGTTGATTGTGTACACCGATACTCAATGTGGTACACCTTAACCAAAACCGGCATACCGGACAAGGACCCCACATTATTTCTTCCACTTATGGACGAGGTAATTCAGGACACTAATACAGACGCAATGGTAGTGTGTGCGGCTCTTGTGCATGAGAATGTGAGTTCGATCACTGCTCTGACCACCTTAAAATTTCTTTCGCCGGCGGTCGCCTCGCTTAGTGACGGCAACACTGTCGACTATAAGTGAAATGAAAATAAAAGAAAGCCTAATCAATATTTAGCCGTGGAAAAGCTTCCCAAAATACTATTCGGTGTCGGTGTAAAATTGTAGGTCCCAATCAGTGAGTGTAAAATTCATGGCATCTAACGGGAACCATTGTTTTTAATACAGAAGCAGCGTTCGGCATTCAGAGGAGTATGTATGATATCCACTGCGGTGATGACGTATGTCTTCTGGCCCACAAATTGGATCACATCGTGGCCAAGTTGAGCAGACTCGCCAAAAATTTGGAAAAGTATGATCGCAAATAAATATGCAGACGACAAACCTCGCCCCCGTTTCCCATTACATCCCATGAAGGGTTTGGGGAGAGCTTCTCACGACTAGTGAGCTGTGTGCTTTCTAATTTTTCACTCACTGATTGGGACCTACAGTTTTACACCGGTTCCGAACTGTATTTTGAGAAGCAGAAGACAAAGCTAATGCGAATTCGAAGACAACGGAATTCCCCACTGGTTCGTTAAACAACTATTAAGATGCAAGGATGGTGGCTCTGCGACGAATACAAGTGGTCGATAAATAAGGCCCGTGTTGTACTTTATTCCGCAACTTCCACAAAATCTTACGCAATAGGAGGACCTCGGAAAATACATTATTGCGAATATTCAATAGTAGTGTGAAGTCTATACTGTTGTACGGTTGTACTACTTGGAGCCTGATGAAGTTGCCAATGAAGAAGGACCAAACATTTGTCAATTGTTTTCTGAGATAAATAATCCGTATCTACTGGCCCAAGACAATTTCTAATGAAGTACTCTGGCAAGATACATGTAATAACAGTCCTATTGAATTGGATATACGTAGAAGAAAATGGACTTGGATCGGCCAAACATCAGATATTACTAGAGCGGCACTTGAATGGAACCCGCAGAGGTATAGAAGGCCAGGAAGACCACCAGAAACATGGAAGCGGTGCCTGGAAAAGGAACACAAACAGACTCGACTATCATGGAACCAAATTAAATCACTTGCCAGAGACAGAGATCGATGGAGAGAATTCGATGACACCCTATGTTCTTCGTGAACTTTTGATGTGTTAAAATTTATAGGCACGGGTAGGGCAATATATCAAAGTGAACACATGCAAGCAACACACAGTGTTAGCATCACATACGTGGTTGTTTTACAACAATAGTCTCTGCCTGAAAATAAGTATGATGGTATTGATGTAGCGGCAGCGAACAAACAAGCAGGTTGTCGCCGCCAAAGATTATTGAATCTCAATCTGGCGAATAACTCAAAATGTATTACTCTCTCTCTCTCTTTACTCAGACTCTCTGTATGAGAGCGGAAGAAGGGTGCAATAAGTTCTCTATACTATTCAATACTTTTTGTCGTAGCTCTGTTTACGACAAAACAAAAACAATAATTTCAGTGAGCTAAATATTGCTTTATTTATTTTAATAATATTACATCTAATGTTAAAGCAGATGTAAGAGAAAAGAAAGTGCAATAGCAAGAGAGCCTTCAGCACAAAAAAAAAACGTTTTGAAACGACAACAAAACAATTTTAATTTAAATTTTATGTACTTATATAATTGTAATGGAAGTCAGTACATTTCTGGGCATCATATAAACCTTAATTAGTACTTATTAACTGAATTTATTAATTTTTAAAAGAGCTAGCAATTTTTTTTATTTTCCAATGTAACACTTACTAATGTGTTTATAGAAATCGATAAGGTACCGTGTAACAAAAAGGTGGTAACACATCGCCCGTGAGTTCGAACACTCAATGATTTTTTATATAAACTTTGTATTGTAATATTGTTTTGTATTGTTAAATTTTGTTTAAATAAATAAAATCTGCTGCCAATCGTACACTGCAAATGTGTGTTTGGCAGCTGTTAGGAAGCATTCTTTATTAATATGTAAGCTTAATTGATATTAGGAAAAAATTCCTTAACTTGTTACGAATTCGAACAAAACAGCTTCGTAGAAAAGATACTACATGAACTACATGTTTTAGTTTTTTACAGGAGACGGAATAAACGTTATAAATATTTGTTAAAAACTACTTTCCATTAATTTGTTTTTCAGAAACAAATCCGAATTTGTTTTCTAAGTCTGAATCTAAAACTAGGATATTAAGTTTTAAGTAGTGTTTAATTTATAACGTTTATTCCTTCTCCTGTAAAAACTAAAAAGTGTAGTTACAGCCTTTTGCATTTTAGGTGACGATATAATATATTCCCCACAAATTAAAAATTTTAAGACGTTTCACAAATATTAAGCTTTTATGTCATTAATTCTACGACACATTTCATGAAATCTATGAAACATGTTACGAACACATGTCCTATTTCTGATGTGACAACTAACAATGTTTGTTGCCACAGCCGAGTATCTTATCTAATTGGTATCTCGGTTGAAGCAACTGAATGTTCAATTATTTCAACCGAAGTCTTTCGTTTGTGATAACCTCTAAACTCGGTTATTGTCAATTCGTTTGCCTCTACCGAATTTTTCTGTTAGTTTGTGTTTTAATGGGAAACAAACTTAACTTTATTTTGGTGTATAGAGACTATGAAACAATCCTGCAGGTTTCATTTTAGTAAAAACGTTCCTTTCCTTCAAGCTGTGTGCTATAATATTGGCTAGATATGTATGTTTATAAATCCCCTTTTACAAATTCATATTCATTAGGAATGTTACTACTTAGGTTTGCTGAAACTGGTGTGTAAGTCCGTCTGATTGTGCGTACGAGTTGTGTAAATTATAGAAATTATTGCATGGGCAAATGTTACACATCCTCGTGACACGGCATGTGGTGACGACTGCGTTAAATGGAAAACCACACCCCCTCGTCCTCAAAGGCCCTTCATCCTCATACATACTTATACATATGTACTTATATATATATATTGGAGTACATGAATGTGACTTCAATTATGCACGGCTGCATTCATGGGTATGTGTTTATATTCCTTGTTGTTGTTGGTTCATTCGTTATTGTTTGATAACTTGAATAGCAGTCGTCATCTATCCAACCAACCAGCCAACCCGGCAGTATAATTCATTGCCTAACAACGTGCTACCTTCCTCCTGTTGCCCACCCCCAAAAATTCAATTCCGCCATCTCGTTATTTCATCTTGTTAAGGGTCTTTAGAGCTCTCGCAATGTTCATGAAACTGCCTTTGCCTCTTCCACTTTTATGGTCTCTGTTCCTGGTACATATTTCTGTGTAAAATATGAAAATGCAATTACATTTACAGCAGCCACCAGCCTGCTAGGCAGTCCCATGGCAAGGGAGTGGTGTGGAAATCTTTGGAAATGTTGAATGTAAGCGGACCCACTCGCTCACTCACTCACTCGTTTGTATTGTTCCCATAATGAAATTAAAAAATCAGTTACTGTTGCCAATTGAACTTAATAATGTCGTACATTATATCATTAGAGGCACATTTCATAATTGTCACAAAGTGAGAGCCTGGCTGCGATGATGCAATGGTGTGATGGTGCCTGGTGCCTGGTGCCTGGTGCGACGAGCGTCCAAGTACTTTATCACTACTACTACAGTCAACCAACCAAGGCAGCCCTCTGGGATTCTTTTCTGTTGCCATTTGCTTTTGTCTATCCACCATAATTGGAAACATTTTTGCCATACACATCACTATGAGGATGACGATGACGATGAAGAGGATAATGATGATGTTGACGACGAGGATATTGAAAAAGGACACAGAGAGGCGAAGTATAAGGGTTCAGATTACAAACACCTTTTCAATTATTACTACTATACATAGAGCCAAAATATTCCTATATGGGGTTTTCACTTTCTTCCTTCACTTTGGGAAACTTGCAACAATAGCCTAAATGGTTTAATGGTTACATTGAATATTTTTGGTAACTTGAACTTCATTCATTGGCAAAATAAAGGGATAACAAAAACTGTACTATGAGTTATTTCTGTGTTGAGGTTCAGAAAATCTTAGTGATTGTCATCTACTCCGGGTTATGCACAGTAAAAATTTTGATTTCTTAATATGGATTAGTCCGAATGTGATCCGGATCATGAGTAGTGATTGATATACATTCGTAAGGAAACAGTACAAGTATTTGAGGTTGACTTGTAATATGATAAATATGATAATTATAAAGGCAGTTAGTTCCAGGAAGTTGTGGGTAAAGTCATGGGAGGCATTGATCGTATGATAGTAGCGTTGAATTTCAGTGGGAAGTTTAGAAGGTTTTTATTGCAAAAATAATTTTTCCCGCAGTTAAAGATAACCAGCAGTTATAACTCTTCATTTGTATGGAACTTTAGCTCTAACCAAATATGGTTACTGAACTTCGTTTTAGAAATTTATTTGTGGCAAACAAACTTTTATGTTTAAGAGAAATGAAAAACATTTCGTACACCCGACCAGAAAATGGGAGCTACCGAGTGGCCCAGGTTCAAAATTTTCAATGATTGTCGTGAAAGTAAATTGTAAAAATTTTGATGTGAATGAAAGTTCGTTTACAACAATTTCAACGACTTGTACAATAAACGTTTTCTATGGAGGAAACGTTTCAACAGTTGAGTACACGTAGCAACAGGATTATTTTTTCGTATAGGCATAAGGTAACATCTCGTCCGCAATACCCTGCAAATATTTTAGTAAAAGTTTGGACTTTAATAAACTGTTGATATTTACAAAACAATTGGGTTGATCTTTCCATTAATGTATGTCCGACATAACTCAAAAACTTCGTCACGAAAATAGCTTCTAGATCCATAGGGCACATTTATAGGTGTTAGACAGTGGTACAGCCGGTACTTGAGGCACAATGTGATCAACATAGTTTTCTAAGTGACCTGACAACTTATAGACACATTTTCATTCCCCGGCCTCATTGACACAAGCTACTACAAGTTTTTTCTAAACAACTTTTTAAAGAGAAACAGTTTCAAATCGGTGCAAAACGAAAGGTTCGAGGATTCAGAAAGGGGAAGCCCACAAACAACTGATTGTAAGAATATTTCCCTAACTCCAGTATGAGATGTAATAATACGTGGCCGTCGGTGGTGTAAAGGTTAGTTTGTGCGACACTTGCACATAAGAACTAGGGTTCGATTTTTGCCCTTACCACCTTATATTTCTTTCGACGTCGGTCACTTCACTTAATGGCGGCGGCACTCTCGAGCAACTAGCCAGGAAAAACCCTTCTCAAAAACTCATTCGGAACCGGTGTCAAACTATAGGTCCCAATTAGTGAGTAGAAAACTAGAAAGCGCTCCGCTTTCTGATTGCGAGAAGATCTCCCTATCCCTTCATGGGGTGCAATGGACAACTATTTAGTTATTTATTTAATATAATGGCTAAACGCAAAGAAATATAAATAGTTGAAATAACTAAATTTCAAAAGAGTCATAATGTTATTGTTATTGTTATTTTCGATTCGATACGATTCGGATACGGTTTGACTCCAACACAGCGGATTACGCTTTTGCTGATCCGAGTCGGATTGGAATCGGAGACGACATGTCGGATTTCGCTTTCTCTGATGCGATTCGGATGCGGTTTGAGTACGACACGTTGGATTTCGCTAATCCAATTCGAATCCAGTACACATTCCGCTTTCACTGATTCCATCCAAGCAACCAAGAAGATATAATTTAGTGTTTTTAATTAATTTAAACTGCTATAGTATATTAGCTTTTTTTTAATTCGTATAATTTGTATTTTATATTTTTTGTTTTATTTTATACCGAACATAATAGGAGTACATATTACTGGATCCGACATGATTTACACATCGGATGCGTTCTCGTTACGAGATTGAATCCGATTTGATTTGAGATCGGTTCTGTTCTAGTTTCGAGATCGGTTCGATCTCATTTCGAGATCGAAAATAATTCTCGCTTCATAATATGAAAAATAGCCCCAGCAATATATTGCAGGAACCATGCACATGTTTGCAAGCATTGTATTCATGAACTGAAGATCTGCTGCTTTTCTGTTTCATTGCTGTCTGTCACGTTTTTGTTTTCAGCAGTTTTCAACAAACAACGCCACATTTGGGTCACAAAAAAAATATATTATAACCTATTAATCATTGTGTCTTCAACATGTAATATAGAATAGCAAACACAATGTGTTTGGACACAAGTATACTATACTTGCGACAACCTACAAAAACCGTTATATTTGCATCCAAATAACAACAAAATATCAATTTGTGAATGATCATGTTAAAAGTGCCAGCGGTCTAGAGAATTGAAATGTTGGCCACAACGAAACTATGGGCATAGTAGAATTGTGT
This sequence comes from Phaonia tiefii, assembly GCA_963931995.1. NCBI lineage: Eukaryota > Metazoa > Arthropoda > Insecta > Diptera > Muscidae > Phaonia > Phaonia tiefii. Next base: position 195,587,538 of record OZ008371.1, read on the forward strand.
GCATTTTGCATAGTGGGGTCATACCTGAAACAACGGACTATGATAGTCCAAAGTTGAACGTACTGAAAAAACACCGGATAGAGGACAGGGCAGGAACCACTCATCGATGCTAAATGTTGAGATAGACATTTTTGCGACCGGATCTAAGGTGGATAGTGGGAGCTGGGTTCATCTCAACTTCACTTGGTATAACACTATCAATCGTTCTCCCTGTTTTTGGCAGTATCTTCCAAGCTGAAGTAGTGGCAATATCTGAATCGTGTCGTGAGTTAGGAAGTCATACAATAGAAGGGAAAAATTTTAAAATTTTCTTGAACAGCCTTAAGGGTCATAAGTGAATAGATCGAGACGAGAAGAGAACGTGCCGAAAATATATCAAGCCGAGAATAGACCTGGTTCGAGTATGCAGGAGTTTTCTAGACGAGATCGGCGCCACGACAACCCTTTCCCCAGTGTGGGTTCCGGGTTATTCGAAAATAGTTGGAAGCTGTTAATGACCTAGCCAGGAAAGGTTCGACTAAAAATACGGATAGAAAAAGAGTAACTGAAAGCCCTCGTAAGCCGATTAATGGTCACATCCACCACGAGTCAAATAAAAACTGAAGAGAACTCACTACTTACCGCATGTCACCGGGCATTTGGCCTAGATACGATTGTGGCTGTTGGTGGTGCAAGGGTAGTGTGCGCGTCTCTTGGTCGTAAGAACGCGAGTTCGATCATTGCTCTGACCACCTTACATTTCTTTCGAAATTGTCACCTCGCTTCATGACGGTGACACTATCGAGTATTTAGCCGTAAAAAAAACTTCCCAAAATACCATTCGGAATCTTTGTAAAACTGCAAGTTCCCAATCAGTGTAAAATTAGAAAGCGCACAGCTCACTGGTTGTTAGAAGTTCTTCCCAATCCCTTCATGAGATGTAATGGGAAACCATTGGTTTTATGACGGATAAAGAACCGAGTTCCTGTTGTCTCTGAAAACAAATACAACAGCTATCATAACTGGTCACTGGACTGTTAGTATAGTTACTGTACATGCTGTTAACATTGGTATACAACCAGCTAATGGTGGAATCTCCTGAACACTATCTCCTACAGTACCCAGCTTTGGGAGACACAAGGAAGACAACTTTCGGAAAGCATGTTTTTTTGCGAAATATAACATAATTAAGGTTTCTTAGGGGTTTGGATAAAGTGGTGCCTCACCACATTTTTTCCGTTGAAAACTGTATAAATAAAATATGTGAAATAAGATGATAGGTTCAACTCTCTTCTATTACATTTGAAATTTATTATTATTCCGTGGATTGCCCCCTAAAAGCTCTGTAATACGATAATGTTTAGAATTATAAATTTCCCAAAGTCTAATGAAAAGAAATGCATTGAAATGAATTGAAACGAAATAGGGTACAATTTTCAAATGAAATGTAATTGTTGTTTTAAATTAACAACAATTTTATAATGACATGATGATTATCAACCATAAATGCAGCCAACAACATTCATCCGCCAACAATAACAGACTATGAAACCTCCCCCTCTATATAGTGGGAAAAAAAGGAATTCTCCATCGCCATCTCTCTCAAACAATCATGACAATGGGACAAATCATATTGTATTATGAAAACTGAAAACGCTCTGACAGAACAGATACAAGAATCAGAATGTGAAACCAGAAACGACATTTTCGTTAACGAATTCAATTGAGAAGAATTTTTCATTTAACGTTTTTATTTAATAAAATACGTCGAATTCGAATATACGAGTACGAGACAAGGCAAGTACACTAGGCAGCGTGAGTACGAGAGTTCAACATCATCAGAATCATCCGTGGAAGGCAACAGCATCAGCATCATCATCTGTCCCAGCACCATCAGTGCCATTGTCATCAGCATTTTGTAACAAGGAGCAGAGCATCATTTTATTGTTGTGTATAGTATCTATACAGTGCGGGGATCAGGCGGTAGGTTAGAAGTATTACACTGGGAAAAAAGTTTGTGAGATTAGACCATAATAAAATACTAATATCTCAATTCACTAACATACAAGTATGCAAAGTAAAATGTAGATTTGGCACAAACGAAATTATGCAAAACTAAACTATGTTTGAGGAATTTATTTGCAGCAAACGAATATTTATGTTCATGGGAAACGGAAAATGGTTCATGGTGTTAACATACTAGTCTAGAAACCAGGAGCTGCGGATTGGACCAGTCTCACCACCCCTTAAAATTAAATACTTTTGTTAACTTTATGGGTATATGTATATTTATTTGATTTTTTTGAAAAAATCATCACGCAATAAAATTTTATGAAAATTACGCGGAATGAGATTAATTTGTTTTCAACATAAATACATTCCGGTTCATTTATTTAAAGGCACTAAAAATTCCATATTCAGCAGCCTGTATCTTTTGCAATTTGAAACCGATTGTCGAATTTTAAAGTGGAAATGGAAGCTAGACATCTTGAGATGTAATGACAATAGTGGTATCTTAACTGAAGAACTTTTTTTGGCAATTCGTAAAAAAGTCCAAAAATGTGCTATTTTTCGGATCACTTGAATAAAGGCACTTTATTATTTTTAAAGTCAGCGATGATTTATTGTAGGGAACGTTTGTTTATTGCAATTTATTGCATCTTAATCAGTTTACGAGTCAAAATGGCAAAACAAAAAATTTTAAATCTATCGGAAAAAACTAAAATCGATGTTTACCTTTCTGAAGGATACACTGAAAGAGAAACGCTTCATAGCATCAATGAATGGGTTACAGTAATGGGTTTACATTGATGCAATGAAAAGTTTCTTTGATGCTATGAAATGTTACATTACTTCAATGAACTCCTTCATTGCTGTAGTTTTTGAATTTGTGGACCGTCATTAATGCTAAGAAACCTTTTACATTGATGGTATGAAGTATGTTTTTCATGTGAAATTGCAGACATTTTATCGAGATTGTAAAGTAGAATCTATTAAATAGGCCATCCTTTACATTACACACATTTTATTGAATTTTGTATTTCGGAAGAAAATATCCTTCGACGTTTTTGGATAAACGTCGTTGGAGAACGCTCTAGTTTAAGACGGAGCTTTAAAAATTGCATTTTGTATGTACATATTTACATATGTAATTCCACCTAATCATAAAGAATGTGAAATTCACATGTACATGTATGTACATACATATGTAAATACATACATGGTTTTTATTTCTTATGCCTTTCTTATGAGAGTCATCGATCGGCTTGTATACCTTGTAAACCTGCTCATACTATCAACGAAACCTATTCATACCAACAATAAAATTTGTTCATACCATCAATGAAACATGTTTGTACCGTCAATGAAACGTGTTATACCATCAATGAAAAATGTTCATTGCATTAATGAAACATGCTCATGGCATCAATGAAACATGTTCATAGCATCAATGTAACATGTTCATTACATCAATGACTATATTTCATTATATCAATGAAAGGGTTTATAATATCAATGTAACATATTTCTTTAATACAATGATAATGTTTCATTCCGGTTAGAAAGTTTACATTAATTTCAGGTCTATGAAACATTTTTCGTTTAATGTAACATTGTTCATAGCATTAATGAAGCCCGACATTGGCTCAAAAACAATGACACTTTTCATTGATGCAATGTAAGAATTCATTAATGGTATGAAGGTTTTTCTTTCAGTGATATTCTAACCGCGCAACAGCTAAAAAATTGGACGGAGTCCAACAGTTGTCGACAATTATATCAAGGACCCCGAGGGGTATTGCAAAAATTGTAAAGGAAGGGTTTCATTGTCTTTATCTACGTATGAGAAAAGAAAAATCATCAGAATTGCTTATAATTCTGCCTTATCCTTGCCAAAAACAAGAGCTCAAGCTGGAGTGGAAGCGAGCAAGTCTTCAGTACGCAGAGGAAGTAAGAGCTGTGAGTATCTTAAATACCTGAAATTAAGGAATCGTAAGGAAAGGAATTAATCGTAAGGAAAAGCGGCTTCAATTCGCAAGAGACTACATGGAATGGGATGTGCAGCCAAGAGGTCATGTAAATGACTGGAGAACCATTGTATTTACGGATGAGAAGAAGTTTAATTTGGATGGGCTGATGGCTATAACTATTATTTCCAAGATCTGCGCGAAGAAATCCGTTTTTGAACCAATATCACAGCCGAGAATGCGACGTAATGGTGTAGGATGCTATTATGTACTATGGCACCATCGATCTTGAATTTAAAAGCGCAAAAATGACTGGTGCAAGCTATAAACCGTTATTGGAATCGGCTTTTCCGAAGTTCAGTGAACTATTTGGTCCCATATCTTGGATATTGCAACAGGATAATGTCCCTATACACAACGCCAGAGTAGTAAAGGAGTTCATTGCAAGCCAAAATGTTAATATTCTTGACTGTCCACCCTATTCGCCAGATCTAACCATTATCGAAAATGTCTGGGGTTGATTATCTCGTAAGGCCTATGAAGGAGGTAGACAATTTGATGATAAGCAGTCACTAATACAAGCCATTAAGGATGCTTGGAATCAAATTTCGTTGGATTACATAAATTCTCTTTATCTCTCAATGAAAACCCGTATATTTGAAGTTATTAAAAAAAAAGGGGTTGAACCAATTTCTAATAGGTTCTAAATAAAGTAAAATAAATTAAAAAATACAAGAAAAACAGTTTTTCATTAAAATTAGTTAAAGTGCCTTTAGTCAAGTGAACCAAAAAAATAGCACATTTATGGACTTTTTTAAAAATTGCTCAAAAAACTTCTTTAGTTAAGAAACCACTATTGTCATTTTTTATATCTCAAGATGTCTAGTTTCCATTTCCTATTTTAAAATTCTGCAATATGGAATTTTTAGTGCCTTTAAATAAGTGCACCGGAGGTAGTTGTTTTCAGCAGTTTTCAACAAACAAACCCGCATTTGGGTCACAAATACATGTATTATAACCTATTAATCATTGTGTCCCAAACATGTTATAGTGAATAGCAAAAACACGATGTGTTTGGACACAAGTGTGCTATATTTGCGACAAGCTACAAACACGTTATATTTGCATCCAAACCATAAAAAACTAAAAAAAAATCAGCGTGCGAAGACGGACAATATCTAAAGATTAGGATTTGCTTGTTCGTTATTGTTGAAATACGAGAGAAATTGTATAGGAGATATATACTACCTCTAAGAGCAAGCTTGTGTTGTTTGTAAAGGATGTTTTCTACGCACGACAGAAATTAAGATTGTAAAAAACAAAACAAAAAAGTAAATTTTAATTAAAACATTTTTTTTCAAAAGATCGATACATGATATTAAAATCTGAAAATGACTTCGGGCATATGGCTACCACGATGAAGCGCATTCTGGACGTCCAATTTTAGGTCACTTCTTCGAGCATTGCTGGCCGTATGTCAAGAATAACATGAATAAATGTGATCTCCAAGGCATAAACCAGTGACTTCACGTAGCGCCACATGAATTAATCGAAAGGTGTCAAAACGCACAACCTTAGAAGGCCAATTGGCAGGGCCATTTCTCGAAATCAGCAGTTCAATAAATCGACAGTTGCGGTCGCCGTATGGCACATAGCGCCATCCTGTGGAAACCACATCTCGACCACATCAATGACATCCATATTTTCAAACAAAAAATTCTTGACCATGGTGCGGTAACGATCTCCATTGACCGTAACCTGTGCTCCGGCTTCAGCTTTGAAGAAGCATCAAATAGTGAATTTTTCTGGATGTAATGGATTGGGTTCACTCCATATATGGCAAATTTATTTATTACCACAATTTTGCAATAAAACATCGGGTCAGTTTCCATGTGCTTTAGAGCCTAATCGCCGATAGAACGACTCATATTATGGTCTCGTGGCTTTAATTAATGCACCAGCTGGATCTTATACGGGATCGTTGCGCAAAATATTCCACATAGTGGACGAACAGAGCCCCAATTCCTGCGACCGACGGCGAATCGATAAAATTGGGTCTTCTTCCACACTTTCGTTTACAGCGGCGATATTCCCTTCAGTACGCACATTTCGTCGACGTGTTGGTGTTATTGCATCTTTTAGAGAGTATGTGATATGAAATCTATCCACAATTCGACGGATGGCTTCTTCAAACGGACAATTTTGAGCGCTTTACAAATCACGAAGTCGTCTAAAAGTTGCGCGAATGACTAATTTTCAAAATATATTTGGATAATTTGGTAGCGTTGTTCAAGTTTGAATCTAGTCATGATGTTTTGCCTAAGTGCACTCATCATAAATGTCAAAACGTGAGCGCAATATGACAGTTCGTTTGACAGCTAACCCTTTCGTAATGGTTAACGTTTCCTATGTTTACCGTAAAAGAAAATTATAAAAATAAAGGGGTTAAATGAAAGTTCGATTACAACAATACAAATTACGTTCACTATAAACGTTTTTATTTTGTGGTAACATTTCCACTGTTGAGGTCAGCGTTGAGAGAACGTACCAAAATTATTATTTTTGCGTCAAACTACCAACAAACGTTTTATTGTTTGTCGTAATTTTTTGATGGGGATTCTTTAACTTAATTCTTTCAATGTTCGTCATCGTTTACGTTGTCCACAAGTAGAATTGTGTTGAAGACCCTCTCAATCGGACCATTTTCAGTCATTCTCAGAATATGACCAGGTACATGTATTTGTTGCTTAAATGGAATCAACTACATCATGTCCAATACGATGTTGCAGTTTCTTTAAAAAAAATCCTATGACTATTTCATTTGGTTTGGCAATGACACACAATTCTCTGTTGCAGGTTCTGACAATTTGTAAGACGTTCGACGTTGCACATCAATTGTTTCATAAACGTCTACACCAAATCTTTAATGAGCCGGCAAGAGAGGTAGAATTAGTTTATGTTGTTGATTTTGACATTTATTAACACGCTCTCTTTGTGTGAGAACTCATTTGTCCTCAATTGTTGCCTCACATTCAACCAAACTGTGCCGACATAGGACAGATGCCGGGCAAGGACAGATTTGTAATTGCTGATCTGATAAATCTAATAAATAAATAAATACTTTCCCTTTACGTCACATGAAGGGACATGGTAGAACTACTCACAATCAGTGAGCTGTGCGCTTTATAGAGATTACACTTACAGATTTGGATCTATAGTTTTACACGGATTCCGAACGGTTTTTTAAGAAACTTGTTCAAGATTAATTACTCGATATCGTCTTCGTCACTAAGCGAGGTGACCGTTATCGAAAGAAAATGTTACGTGACCAGAGCAGGGATCACACCCACGTTCTCACGCACACTAACCTTTGCACAACCGGTAATAGTATTTGGTTTAGTCTGTTCCCAATTCTTTTAAAACGTCCAACACCTCTGACGTTTTCGCAACAAATTATTGAAATCGTAGATTTTGCCGTGTTACCGTTGGTGGTGCAATGGTGAAAATGGGCCAGACTTTGTCCAAAATCTGTAAGGATCGAGGCTTCTGTTAAACGTTTCAAATACACTACAAATTAATTCATTATCTGTTGTATAACGTTGAAGAGATCGCAAGATAGGATATGCGATTGTCCTGTTTTCACGATAGTTAGCAAATATTTTGAGATCGGAAATTTTGTTGTACGTTTCGACTAATTGAGTACTATCTTCCTCAAGATGTCAAAGAGATCGCATGATGACCTCGATCTATTTCTCAGAAAGTTGGCAAATATATTGAGAATACCATTTTCGTTGTTACGTTTTTTAAACTCTGAAGACTAATTCACTACAAAATTCCTGAAGATGTCAAAGAGATCGCATTGTGGCATACTGCCATTTTATGATGTCGAAGAAATCGTGTGACGGGATACTGTCTTTTTTAAGATGTGGATTTCTAAGATGTTGATTTCTGAGAGAGGTGTGATTTACATTGAGAACGTAACTTCTGTTGTACATTCCGTAAACACTGAAAACTAATTCATTACTATCTTCCTTAGGATATCAAAAATATCGTATTATGGAATACTGTTTTTTTTGTAGAAGTCACCCAAAGTCTGAGGAAGCTCCCTTATATATAGGAAACGTAACTTTTGTTATACCTTTCGTAAGCACTAAGGGCTAATTCATTACTAGGTTCCTTAAGATGGTAAACAGAGATATGGTAAACAGAGATATGGGATACTGTCATTTTAAAGAGGTCAATCTATTTTCAAGGAAGTTCTCTTATATATTGGGAACGCAAGTTTTGTTGTACATTTCGTAAACGCTGACTAAACGACTAATTCATTACTATCTTCTTTAAGATTTCGCAAAAAGCGCATTATAGGATACTTCAGTTATGGGACATGGATATTTTCCCGCCAAAAAAAAGATTGGAATCACAAATTTTACTGAATGTTTTCTGCACTTGTCAGTCTAAATATTTGCTTTTTTAAGATATTAAAGAGATAGCATGATAGTGTATTCCCTTTTAGAACTGTTTCCGCGAAGATTAGTTAATAGATTGGTGTCGCAAACTTTTCTTTGACTACACGCTGAAAAAAGCGACCTCTGTAACATATTCTATCAAACACATTATGCAGAAACCATGTATATGTTTGGAACACATTCCAAATATTAATATATTTGCAAGTCCTAAACTCACTTATGGTTAAACATTAACATGTTTACTTGTAAAGATGTATACTTTTACGTGGAGCCATATGCGTGTTTCATCCCAAACAGCAATATACTTATGTCGAAGCATTCACGTATTTTCTCCCAAACGAACCATTGGCGACTGAATGCATGAAACTAAAACGAAACAGATCAGTCAGCATTAGAAACCCTCCATTCATTTACACACACATTCAGGAATATTGACGAAACCCAGAGAACAATCTGTTTTTGGTCCTCCGTAACTATTTTATCGACAGAGCATAGCGACACAACAAAAAAATTAAGTAAACAGTGCACCAAACACAGCTGTATTTGTATCAGAAACAAAGATGTATTTGGATTACAAATACATATACATATCATTATATCATCATAAATATATATACCATCATATTAATCATTATGTCTCAAACATGTAATATTGTATAACGAACACAATGAGTTTAGACACAAGTGTACTATATTTGCGACAAGCTTCACGCACACGTCATATTTGCATCCAAACACAAAAACAAACTTCATTTACAGCATGTACAGACTAATTCGTTTAAATCGTACTTAATACTAAGGAGAGAGCCTTCGCGAGACACCAATGGCAATTGTGGTTTTATATTTCTGCCTCGACGTTTTTAGGATTTAGTGGCGAATTTTGGTGTAGAGGATAATTCGCTCCGTGAGTCCGGAGCCGGTGGCCAATACAACACCCACTCAAATAATGATTTTCAAACACCTTTCTAACTCGTTTGTTCGAATCGGTTTCAACTGCAACATCATATAGATTCGATAACTCTGCTTTCTACACGCTGAAAAAACCGGCACATGTAACATTATGAAGGAACCATATATATGTTTGGAACATCCAAATACATACGCGCAAGAATTGTTTTAATGAATTGAAAATCTGCTGCTTTTTTGATTCTTAGTTGACTGCAACGTTGTTTTTCTGCAGTTTTCAGCAAAACAACACATATTTGGGTCACAAAAACATATTCATTGATTTATTGACTATTTTACAACATCATGAGGTCAGACGTCTTACACATATTAATTAAACAAACAAATTTCAACATATTCTCCCAACTGGCTCTATCCTCCGCCTTTTCTAGCCAGTTGGTAACACCAAGGATACGGAGGGATTCTTCTGCCTGGTCTTTCCAGCGGAGTCTTGGTCGTCCTCTTTTCCTGCTTCCATCGGGTATGTTATCGAAAACCTTTCGTGCTGGCTCATTTTCATCCATTCTGATAACAATGGGCCTAATTTGATTCGCCTAGCTATGTCCACGTCAGAATATAGATTATATAGCTCTGCGTTCCAACGACGTCGGTACACGCCGTTTTCTCCAACAGGACCATATATTTTACGGAGAATTTTTCTCTCGAAAACTCCCAGGTGTTTTTCATCCGCTTGCGGTATGACCCAAGTTTCGGGTCATGTCAAGACAGGTAAAATGAGAGTCTGATATAGCTGGACTTTTGTCCGTCGAGAGGGGGCTTTGTTCCTAAACTGCTTGCTGAGCCCAAAATACCATCTATTTGCAAGCACAATTCTTGTCAACGTTCAAGTGCGGTCCAAGTCGAGACGTTTCTCTAGTCGTTGACACCATCAATTTTGTCTTGGCCTCATTAACAGCAAGACCCACCTTTACGTTAACATATCTTATAACATATTAATCACTGTGTCTCCAACGTGTAATATTGAATAGCAACCGCAATGTGTTTGGACACAAGTGTGCTATATTTGCGACAAGCTACAAACACGTTATATTTGTATCCAACCAACAAAAAAGACAGATTTTTCAGCGTGTATTTAATTTAGTATTACCGTGTAAAGCAGTGAACAAGGCGGACTTCCAAGTTTATGGGACAGACGTATAGCAAGTACCCGCCGTCATACTATTCGCTGTATGTTTTCGTATTTTGCAACATACCACTTACAAACAAACACATACTCCTTATAGCATCTATGTAGTATGTATCAAAGCCGTGTGACATGCTACAATACATGGGGTACAGGATGTGATATGATGTGATATATAATAATGGCGACATTTTGTGTATTGGAAGCGCTCATGTCGTGCCACTGATGGATGGATGCGATGCTTTACGATGTGATGCCATTGAGATTGAGATTGGGTTGGAATTGGAATTGGAAATGGAAATGGTATTGGGAACGGGGATTGACACTGGTACTGGTACTGCTGGATGGATGAATGGTGTTGCAACACTGCACAAGAATACAACGTATTCACATTTACCTCTACATGCATGAACATTTGCAATAGTAGTATTGTTATTGTCAACAACGTACGAATTGTATTGCTATTGAAACATGTTTCAGAGTTCTTGTTCTCATCTCATTACTTGTACTTTATTGTTGCAGCGCCTTTTCCCCCCAGTGTACATGATTATTAAATCACATATTATGTGGTTTTCCAATAGAATTTTTAGATATGAATATTGGTTTGTCTTGTTGTAAGGGTGGTTAGGAAGTTCGAAAGGACAATATCTACCTTGACGTCGAAATAGGTAGATTTAACAACAAGTTTTGTAACAAAGTATGTAATCAAAAAGTTAATAGTGAAACGATTGACAGACAGGTGTGTACTCTCACTCGTAGAAAATGTTATGACAAAACACACTGTTTTAAGGTGTTCTGCGACCAAACGTTAACACATGTAGTTCAAAAGTCGTCTTCAGGTTCCTTTTTTGGATCCTGGGGGTCATATGAGTCCGACCTAAAAGATTTTTTTAATTTCGCATTGTATGAAATTATTTTTCAGTTGCGCCTCAAACCCCAATACCTTATAACTACAAATGTATACAAAAAAATATTTGAAATTATTCTGATGGCCAAGGTTGTCACTTTTGGGCTCCAAAGTTTTAATAGCACTATACCTCAGGAATGTCTATGTGAAATTTCCTCCTGATCGATCAAGCCGTTTAGAAACGGCTGAAATATTTTCAATATTTTGTAGAAATGACCCTCTGCGCCTGTCTCGGCTAATAAATTTGATGTTTTTCTCAGATTTCAATACCTTAAGTTTTTTTAAATATTTTTAAATTAAAGATGAGATTTTTGTCCATAAACCCTTGAAGCTTTAAAACAAGATTATTTTATGTTTCGAGAAATAAATTTTAAAAAATCAAAATTTGAGAACAAATTTATTTAATTCATAATTTTATAAAATCACAGTCAAAATATTGTATTTTTTAAATGATTTGAAAGCTTGTGAAAAACTCTATAAGAATCATGTGAAACATATTTTTTAAACCACTTGTTAAATTATAAAAACTACATGCTGAAAAAACATATATATATATGCAAACATATGCAAATATATATATGTTTGCAAGTATCGTTTTCATGAATTGAAGATCTACTGCTTTTTTGTTTCTTTGTTGTCTGCCAGTATTTGTTTCAGCAGTTTGCAACAACTACATCCACAGTTGGGTTACAAAAACGTATATGTAAATCATTTTGTCTCCAACACGTAATATTGAATAGCAAACACAATGTGTTTGGACAGAAGTATACTATATTTGCGGCAGTTACAAACACGTATATTTGCATCCAAACAACAAACAGATAGATTTTTCAGCATGTATACAAAAAAGAGTGATTCACCATAAAATTCCAAATTTTGACCGGTCCCACTCAGCCAATATTTGATGAAATGTCACAATTCTGAATTACTAAGATATAGTGCAACTTTTAAACAAAATTGTGAAACGATTAGGCAAAAATTTTTGTTAGAGCTGGACAATTCATTTGAAGTCCTCAATATATCTTTTGGCAAACCCTATAGAAGCTGGAGAGAACTTTTCACGAGCAGTGATGGTGCCATTTTATTTAAGTTTTGTTCTTTAAAACTTGTTTGTATTCCTAACCTAGCTATTTCTATTTACTTATAAACGCACTGAAAAATCGGTATTTTTTTTTTGTTTGGATGCAAATAAAATGTATTTGTAACATGTCGCATATATACTACTGTACTTGTGCCCAAAAACATTGTGTTTGCTCTTCAATATAACATGTTTGAGGCACAATGATTAATAGGTTATAATTTATGTTTTTGAAACCCAAATGTGGCTTTGTTTGTTGATACACGCTACAAACAAAAACGAGACGAACAACAAAGAAACAAACAGGCAACAGATCTTCAATTCATGAAAACAATGCGTGCAAACATGTACATGTTTCCTGCAATATGTTGGTGGGGCCGTTATTTTTCAGCGTCTTAAATTCTAACATAACAATATATATTTGTACCAGCCAACTCAATTATTTTCGCGTCCATTCGGATACAAACATAAATAATTAAATTAATTTGCCAGAATGGCAGCAAATTACTTTTCAGGGCTTCGGAAAGCCCTTACGTTCATTGTATTCATATGAACCGAAGTACAACAAACCCCTTATTGTAGGTCACTATACGCTGAAAACGCGGTCCCAGCAGCATATCGCAGGAAACGTATATATGTTTAGAACATTGTTTTCATGAATTGAAGCTCTGCTGCTTTTTTGTTTCTTTGTTGTTTGTTTTCAACAAATAAAGCATGTAATATAACCAATTAATCACTGTGTCTCCAACATGTAATATTGAATAGTAATACAATGTGTTTGGACACAAGTATACTATATTTTCGACAAGCTACAAACACTTTATATTTGCATCCAAACAACAACAAAAATACAGCTTTTTCAGTGTGTACACCTCCGTTATTCATATAGTCAATCAGCACCGATGACCCACCGCTATCCTGGACCAGTCGACCTTTGAAAAATTTGGGGGAAAAAAGTATGCTTGTTCAAGATTTCAAAAAGCTGACGAAAAAAAACTATCAACATTTTGAAAATATATTTTTCTATTTATACGCGTCATGACAAGACGTTTGAGCACCATATTGACCAAAAAACGTAATATTTTTTTAACCAAAATAGGAATCGAAACTTCAACAGCCGGTAGGTTAAGTGCCCCCGCGTAAAATATTTCGACGTAAGCAACTCGTAAGCAGCTCTTCAATACGCATCTTTTAAAACACCCTCCCCCACCAACTACAAAAAATCGTAATTTTCAGTACACCCTAATGTCCAATGTATTTTATATCGTTGGACTGGTATCGAACATCGTGCACAATCATTGCAAATCTTAGTGAGTTTACCACCTGGATCTTTCACTGGAGTCTCGGTTGCGCTCGTCCGTGAAGTACATTCTATACACTCACAGAACCATTTGTATGAAATAAAATTGTAGCAACCGTACACATGGTTGTTGCGCCTAAATTGCGTTTGCCACAACCGCATTGAGGTTGTCACATCCTTCACAACTAAAACGGTTGAGCCACCGAATTTGCTCTAATTTATGTTCCAAAAACTATAATGTTTGACTCGTATTTAGTTGAAGCTGTGTTACCTAATTTTGTAATCTCTAGTCTTCCATGACTTAAAGAGGGTGCTCTCGAGAGTAATGTTCGGAAGACTAAAACCATTTGTTGTAGACCTGATTAGACCTTATCTGCGGGACTTTAGACTCGAAAAATTAACTATCGACCACATGTTCACATGACGACAAATCCTGGAGAAAACCCAAATCCTGGAGAAATCGACATCTCTTTGGTTAATAAGGTTGCCTTCGATAGCCCGAAGCGGAAAAAATGTAGCAAGATATGTCGGTGCTTGGTATTCCTGCTAAGCTGGAACGCATTTGTAGAATGACACTGACCGTCACAAACTCCACTGTATTTGTTGGTGCAGATCTCTCCGAACCATATAATAAGAAGCAGGGCCGTGAGCAGGAATTTATATCATTGTTTAACCACATTACCAAAAAAAAAATTCAAACATTATTATGCATTACAAGTACAAAAAGCTGAAACAATTTTTCGAGGGGGATTAACACCCAAATCCCTCCTGCGCACGGGCCTGATCAGAAGTGAGACCTCAGGCAGAGCGATCTTTTCAATATTTTAATGGAGAGCATTGTGAGAAACGCCGCAGTCAAGACGAATACAAAAATCAGGAACAAATGCCACATTCTGCTTGTGTATGCTGATGATTTAGATATCATTGGGAGAAATCTGCTAAAAGTATTTTCGAGAATCGAAAGGAATCAGTAAAATTGGGTATGGCAGTCAGGGAGGACAAGACACAATTACTGGTTTCGACATGCAGAACATCAACTCGATTGCAGGAAACGGTGAACGTAACGTCAGCCTAGAAATCAAACGGGGAATTGTGCTTACAAACAGTGCTTGCTAGCTAGCCCATATCAGTAGAATAGAACAGAATGATTCAGCAAAAGATATTCGAAAAATAGGATGACAAAGACTTCGCTGGAAAGACCAGATTCCCATCTGTATTCGTGTTACGATATAACTCTTATATTGTATCCAACTCGGTTAAGAAGTTGAGAAGATCTGTTGTTTAATTTTTGCAACTTTGTTTGGTATCACAAGAATTTGGGTGAATTTTTTCAACCAGCAACATTTTGCAGAAACCATGCACATGTTTGCAAGCATTGTTTTCGTGAATTGAAGATACGCTGCTTTTTTTTCTATAGTGTCTGTTACGTTTTTGTTTTCAGCCGTTTTCAAGAAACAAAACCACATTTTTATTTTCAAGGAAAATATCATTTCAAAACAAACCTTTTTCATTGAAGTTTCCCATAATTCTAATTGACGTTTATTCAAAATTGTGGGAAATTTTTGTGAAAGAAATTTAAACAAGGGAAAATGTGAAAAGGGAAAATGTGAAAAAAGTTTAAATGATTTTAGATTATAGTATTTGTTTCTTATATAAAAAAACTATTTCAAAGCCATGTGGCCGGTGTTGGGATATCATTGGAGAATCGCCGTAAGACCGCCCAACGATGAATATGCCGGAATGCCTCTTTGATTTAAAAACTTCCCCACCCAAAATCTGCAGCAACTTCTGTGGTCGCAGATGTAGAAACTGTTACAGTGTCTGAGGACTCTCAACAAGGAATGGTAGTTGAACCGGAGGAAAACCCAATTTATTAGGACGTAGACGGTGGTGACATCGCTTTGCAATTCGATGACCATCAGATGTTCTAGTTTAAGTAACGTGTTGTATTCTTGTTTCGAAGTGATAGTTTTGTTGAAAATTATTTTTTCTTTTGATTATCCGGTTGCTTATCGGTCTCATGGCTTTGAAATAGTTTTAAATATGGAAAAAACATTTTTAATATATGTATGTAAAATTATTTCAAGTTTCTCATATTTTCCCATGATTTAATTATTTTCACAAAAATGTCCCTCAATTTTGAATAAACGCCAGTGAGAATTATGGGAAACTTCAGTGCAAGTGTCAGTAGTACAGGACATCACAGTGGACACTGGTCGCGCTTTAGCTACCACTTCCTTTGTCTACACGCTGAAAAATAACGGCTCCAACAACATATTGCAGGAACCGTGTACATGTTTGCAAGCATTGTTTTCGTGAATTGAAAATCTGCTGCCTTTTGTTTCTTTACTGTCTGTCATGTTTTATGTTTTCAGCAGCTTTCAACAAACAAAGCCAAATTTGGATAACAATAACATAAATAATAACCTATTAATCATTGTGTCCCAAACATGTTATATTGAAAAGCAAACACAATGTGTTTGTACACAAGCATACTATATTTGCGACAAGCTACAAACAAGTTATATTTGCATCCAAACAACAACAAAAGACAAATTTTTCAGCGTGTATTGTAGAAATGGACAAATTCCCGCAATGAAAAATTATTTTAAAAAAACTGTTTAGCCATGCTGTTTCCTGTTTGTGATATCAATTATTATCAATTTATTATCTATATTTTATTGTTAAATTCAAAATTCAAACTTCAAAACTTACCGAACTTACCGATTTTTCGTTGTGCCCATACTGAAAATTGTCGAAAGGAATCAGCCATAACCCTGCGGTGAAAATGGTTAACAGTCGAACGCACCATTTATTGACGTTATATTATATTTAACTCCATGACATATTTTTCGTTTCTCATAAATAAAAATGTTCCTTTGCCGCAAACAAATTACTCAAAGTTTAAAATAAATAACTAGACATTACCCCATGACACGCTATGAAGGAACCACGTAGAGAGAGCATCTCATAATGAGTGGGCTGTGCTCTTTCTACTTTAATACTTTCTGATTGGGACCTAAAGTTTTACACCGACTCCGGGCAGTTTTTTTTTTTGAGAAGCTTGTTTCATGGCTTATAATTTGATAGTGACGCAGGTGGTGAAACCATGCATCCAACCCACGTACTCATTTACAAGAGCCGCGCACATTAACCACTGCGCCAATGACGGCCAATGTAGTTTAGTTGCCCTTAATTACGTTTGTGTGGCCGTCGGTGGTGCAATGGTTAGTGTGCGCGCCTCTTGTACATGAGATCCTGGGTTCGAACCCTGCTCTGACCACCTTCAAGTTTCTTTCGGCGGCGGTCACCTCGCATAGTGACGGCGACACTATCGAGTATATAGCCATGAAAAAGCTTCTCAAAATACCGTTCGGAATCGGTGTAAAACTGTAGGTCCCAATCAGTGAGTGGAAACTGGAAAGCGCATAGCTCAGTGATTGTGAGAAGTTGTCCCCGTCCCTTCATGGGATGTAATGGGAAACCATTTATTTTTTTTTTATTAATTACGTTTGTGTGGAACGAAATAAGTCTTTGCTTGTATGTTCTTCCTCATAATTGAAGTTCCTTATTTGTTTATTTTGTTTTTCTCTGTATTTTCCCTTTTACACACTCTGGCACTCTTTCAAGAATTACGATAAAATTTGAAAGTACTAAACAAGGATTGAAAGGAAATCAACATTAAAAGCGAATGCAAAGGGAGTAAGTGTGTATTATTTGCAAGTCAATAACCAAATCCAAATCCAATTGAATCAAACCAAAAATTCAAATTTTAAGCAAAGGAATCAAGTGGCCTGCCTGGTCCTTCTTTCAGCCAGCAGCCTCCTCAGGATTTCTAGTTCGCAATGAAATCAACGACTACTTGAACTACTACAAATATGACGCGTGTACGGATGAGTGTGTGTTAGGGTGTGTGTGTGAATATGCAACACATGCTGTGATAGTTTGTTGCTGGTGTTGTTATTGCCGCCACATAGTAGCTTCACATAAAGACGCGAAACATTTAAATTAACCATCATTTTTGCCCAGGAGAAACATACAAACAGGCAGACGGAAGAAAATGTTGCAATCGTCATTTATTTTCAACCGTAACAACAAAACATCAACGATAATTTTACACAAATACAACAATTGTAGCAACAACTACACCAACAGTATATTCACAGCAACAACAATACACATATTGCAACAACTATACACTTAGTATTGCCACACCACACAAATCGCGGTTGTCATCCACTACCCATTGTTTGTTTGCCACTGTAATCAAGACCAAATTGCTGTTGTGGTCCTTTTCTCGCTCATGTTAATGTTAGCACTGTGAGATAAACAGCATTATGTTAGAAAGAGACATCTACATTGAAGTTAACCATGGGGGGCGTTACACACTCGTGTGCTTGGGCGAATGCGTGTGTGAGTTTGTGTACTTTTATAAGAAACAGTAGCACAACTCCTCCCTCCGGTTTCGACAGTGTGGTGTATTAGTAAAAGAGCCTTAGGGTTAGTATCTGAATGCAGATGTGTGTGTGTTGAGATTTGCTTATTTATTTATTTGTGCCTGAGCTGGTGTTGTTGTTTTTGTACAACGTATTATTAGACAAAAATAATAATTGGGCCGCCGCCATATCCACCGTTGGATTCGAATTGAATTGTTGCCCAGTCATTATCCCCCATTATACCGGCAATGTTGTTATTGTTGTTGTTGTCGGCAGCGGTATCATTGCTGCTGCCGGCGTCGCAGCCACAACCACTGCTACTAAACTCATTCACCGCTTGCTACTGTGTTGCATGCGAGCTGAATTGAATCAAGAACACTCGGTGTCGTATCATACAATTGCAACATGTACGTATGGAAGGATGTATGTACAAACGAACACTCGTCGTATACACAGATGTGATGTGATGGCGATGGCGATGATGTGAATGGATCGATGGATGGCTGGCTGGATGGTTGGCTGAATGTGAATGATACTTGTTATACACACAAATTCAAGTGGCACTTGAGTGTGAACGCTTCATTCGCTATGTACAACATGCAACAGTGGCAGTTCTCGCCACTAACAAAAAAGTATCATGTATTTGTATTACAACCACTATTGCTACTGCTATCACCACCACTACCACTGTTGCTACTGTACACCTATCCAATTGTTACAATACAATTTCTTGTGGCAATTACGAAGATCAACTGATAAGTCCTCATTTCCAGGAAGGTATTTTCCACACTAAAGGTATTTCCAATATAAAATTCAGCAACTTCATATAAAATAGTGGAGCTAATTTCTTTTAGCAGCAAAATTTGATTTTTTTGCCTGGTACAGCATTAAATGCGGATTTAAAAAAAAAGAAAAAAGTTTGCGGAAGTCAATATTTTCCGAAATATAGGTCTCCAAAGCTTGAATGTATAATCGCACATAACTCTGCCATTTATTATCCGATCCTGATGAAATAAATTTCATAAATCGTTAAATTTATATTCCAACAAGTCGACGGCCGTCCGGCCAGGCTCAGGCAGGGGGATCAAATTCCCTCTGAAGCTAAAGTCGATGTGTGATAAAATCAGAAGAATCGCGCGAGTTTTTAGAAATAATTTTTTTTTATTTTGGTGTGTAAAAACTACAACAAAGGACAACATAAATAAAAGACAACAACAACAACGACAAAATACAACAACACCAAAAGACAAGAACAACAAGTTGATTAAACCAAAAAAGTGAGGTTAAAAACATTTTTTAAATGAGTCCTCAATGGGTTAATAAAAGGAAATCTATTTATATACATAGTTATAGAGTTTCACAAGGACTTTGCAATGATACATATTTCAAGCAGATCCGATGTTAAATACCTGAGATATGACCGATTATATACTGCCTATTCTTCTATTTACGATAACTTTGAATTCACAATAACGATATCCAACACGGCTATCAGATTTCCCCCCCCCCCCCCCCCCCAGACTGCTAACTTTATGCCTGTTTAGAACTGAAATGGAAGCGGTAGCTTTAAGTGCCTCGAAATATCGCTTAGCTCTCCATACAAAATAAGTGATAATCTAAGCAAGCGGTGTAACCAAAACACGCCTATTCTACGTAGATGATGCACAAGTGTTGGAAAAATTTTAGTGGAATGGGTAATGGGGGATGTCATTGAAAGCAATAAATGTGATTTGATTTGTTCCACAAAAAAAAGTTTAAAAAATATGACATTAAAATTCTCAAATTTCATATCAAGCGACACAATAATTTTCAACAAAATATCACTTTGAAACAAGATTACACCACGTTACTTAAAGTAGAATATCTGATGGCCATCGAATTAAGATAAATTGTCCTTTGTTGATATTCTATGTACTGTACGATGCTCTACTGGCTTAGTGTAATCTGGTTCTAAAATTATTTTTGGAAATTCATTAAGAAGATTTGCAAATTTTTCTTCTGGACTGAATATTTTCAATGCGAATATTTCACTAAAACCTGATGCTCCTGATGTTTTTAATTTTGTCAATGTGTCATGAAGCTGTTTATCTCTCATATCCACAAGTAACCCAAATATTTCCAAAAAGTTCGCTCCAATAATTGGGGTGCTTACATCAGCTAAAATAAAAGGAAACACGATTTCTATACGAAGTCCAATATCTATACACAAGATTTTATTACCATAAGTTTCAATAGTTGACCCGTTAGTAGCTGATAATATTACACCTAATTTACCTTTACAATTTTTAAATTTTGACGCTGGAATCACTGATACACAAGCTCCAGTATCAATTAGGAACTGTAATTTATTATTTCGATCGTATATGAACATCCGACGAGATGGCTCAGTTGTCATCTTATCATTCGCCACCTCCATGATAGGATTGCTTAGTTTAAATTATCCGAGTTATGAACATGAGCTTCACAATTACATGGTGAAACACATTTGTGAGCATTGGAACCGAATTTAAAGTGGTACCAACATTGGTCACATCGTCTCCTTGATTTTCTTCGAAAATTTCTTTCACGGGTATCATTTGCTCTAGAAGATCTAAGCTCCGATATTTCAATAAGGCGTTTATCCATCATCTCACATATTTGACCAGTTACCACAGAAAAACTTTGTAATACTTCCCGATTAGCATTACTGCGTTCAGCTTGATTAATAGAAGCCACACTGTTCTTCCTTATAACATCCCAAATTTTATCCGCTCGAGTTAATTTATCCTCTATACTACCTAAATTGGAGGAAGCGAAAGGTATTTGTAATTCTGCTGGAAGTTTACGTACCCATAATTTATAGAATTACCGATCAGAACCTGCAATATTCACCATGTCTCTATAAAACTCTGTGGCTTTACGATATCCGATTTCTCTATCGGAAAAGAGCTGTTCTAATCGACGTTCCTCGCTGCGAGAAAACCTTTCACATAACACTTTTTTAATAAATTCATATTTATTATTAGATGATGGTGTTTGTAAAACATCCAATATTTTAGTCACTACTTCTTGAGAAAGTGCGACCATGACATATTGATGTTATCTAACATTATCTTGCACTGGATTTATATAAAAAAGCATTTCTATTTGAATAAACCACGCGGCAAGACATGACGTCCAAAACTTTGGCAATTTTAATGAAGGAGAATTATTAACATTGGGGAGAGAAAAAAGCTGATTATTCATATTTACATTTGCAGTATTTTGATCTGAATTGATTACTATCTAAGTTTGGCGGTAGGTTATTCGGAGAACTACTACACAAAGGTAAAGACTGGTTACTCGGATTAGATTCTTCAATGTCTAGTAAAATATTATTATTTCTAGCAAACCACCTAGTTAAAACCATATCTCAACAACTGACCAGATTACAGATAAAAACAAAGAACAATAATATGACTAGCTAATAGTTTGGTGAATATTAGGGTAACCATTCAATTAATCATTATTCGGTTAATCGATTAATCGTGCTATAAAATTAACCGAACATTCAATAATGAAATTTTTCAATTAACGATTAACTCGAACAAATCAGTGCGATTAATCGATTAATAAAATATAAGCACGTGTTTATGGCAAGCAGTCCGTCTTGAAACACTCCTACAATGTGGCAACTCGTATGACAACGATTTGCGAACAGATTTCATAACTTTACACACATTTCGAACAGATTTCATAGTTTGTTGGGAGGAAGCGTCGCACAATGCTTTGGCTCATAGATATAATTTAAAAAAAATTGTCTCAAAATAGTCAAATATACAATAAGGATAATTGTAAAAATTTTGTAAAAATTAATCAATCCAATAGGGTGTTATAGTGCGATATAGTTTCAGAGCGACCGTACTCTTTGTATGGGAGATGCCCGAAAGCGTGACACTTTCGGGTCCAAACTTTGAGATTTGTTTAATTTTGGCTTTGTACCAAAAGTCACTAATTTTCATGTTGCTGCAACTACGATTTGTGAATTGTACCTATATATACTTTATAATGAAGTTGCTTTTGTTACGTTTTGTTTTGTGTTCTTTTTTTTTGATTTATTTTATTCGAATAATCGATTAATCGAATAACTTGATTGCGTTTTGTTCGATTAATTGTCAGATCGAAATTTACGATTAACGATTAACCGATTAATCAAAAAACCCGATTAAATGGGTACCCTAGTGAATATGTTAGTATGTATAAATAAATCTACAACATAAAGAAAAGTGGAGATAAAAATTTCATCGTAATATGTTATAACGATTATTAAATTCGTGTGCTAAAAAAATATTAGAGGATTATACTCGCCAAACATTAGCAATAATAATTCATTATTTGGGAAAAATTATTTGAGTTCCGATAATTTAAAATTTGGTGTCTTGCTTCCAAAACTCGGATCTTGAAGTGAGTCGCCAGTAATATGTAATATGTTGAATCCTTTTTGGATTGCTTATTAACTCGGATCTTGAATTGAGTCGCAAACAATGTCATGGTTTATTCGTCATGGTTCATTCGTCGTCGATACTCGCCGTTTTTTGATTTATGTTATGATTTTCAGAGCATTTTTCCTTCGAAGACTCCCAGTGATGTTTCATCAACATGCGATATGACCCAGGATTCTGCGCTATAAAGCAAGGCAGGTTATATGAGAGACTGATATAGTTGGATCTTAGTTTCTCGAGAGAGTGTCGTATCCCTGAAATTCTTGCTTAGCCCGACATAACACCTGTTGGCAAGCTCAATTCTCAGAGGATCACTATCCATAGAACAACTACACACAGATCACATTTCAACGGTGTTCCAAGGAGATAACACAGTTGACTACCTTGCATCAATGCCCTCCTTTATACTTATACACGGTCCAGAAGATCTAAGGTGGAGCTAGGGGCACCAGCCCAAATGTTAGTTATATTTAATGCGCGAAAGGGTGAAAAATAGGATTACCAAGACTTAGCTCGAAAGATTTACCTAGACTAGGACTAGGTGAAAGATGTTTGACGCCGAAATAAGTATGGATCAACATGTTAATGTTTCTGAGAAAAATGTAACGACTAATCAAATTGTAGGAAGAGACAATCAGTGTTGTAAACTCTCATTCAATTTCTCAAAAAAAATTAATTGTTAGTGTAAAAATAAACTGAAAAATAGAAAAATATAGTTGTCAACATTGATGTTTAATGTTTTTCGCATTCATGAAGGTATAAGTTTTGTATCGAATCCGAATGATTATGCATTGAGAGAAGCCTTTTCAGGGTGAATTACTCGACAGTGCCGCCATAACTAAGCGCCGTGACCGTTCAAGATAGAAATTAAAATTACCCATCCCAACTGATCACACTAACCCCCCCACTAGTCTATCTGTCGAGTGGCTGCTGTTGACATTTTGAATAAATTTTAATTGAGTTTTACACACAATTGCACTGTTTGCTTAACTTGCCACTTTTAACTACAATAATGCTCATTCTATAGACCCACTCGGATGCTGTTGCCGTTTTAGTTGTTGCTGCTGTTTAATGATGATGCTGATGACAATGTTATTGTTGTTGTTGTTTCTGTAGCTTTTGCTGTGGCGAAAGTAGTTATTGTTGTTGTTGGTTAGAGAATAGATTGAAATCTTTGCCTCCAATAAATCGTGGCCAGATTAATTACAAGCCTACTGCTGCTACATCTCAATGCAGGAAAACAACAACGCAATGACCAACATAGCCAGACAGACAACTAGAGAAAACAATTGCAACTACTGAACTCATCATATGGATGGCAATGCAAGTGGTTGATATAGAAGGCATACGTAGTTTCTAAACTGAATTTTGGGTTGAAAAAAGAAATATGAATACAACAACTTAGATTGATTTATTCAAAGAGAGAAGTCTAATTAAAATTATACCAGTTTGTGGTATAATACTGTTTCAACGATCACATAGATCCAGATCACATACAATCGCACACATAGTCACAGATCACACAGATCGTTTGCCACAAAACAAAAATACTTTTTCCGCAGTAATTTTGCGACTGCTGCGAAATAAGAAACGTTTATCGTAAAAGGCGTTTCTATTGTAGTAAATGTACTTTCATTTACCCCAAGATTTTTGTAACGATATTTTCTCTGCGTGTACACTTAAACGACAAGTTTTTATTGTACGCGGATTTGAACCCTAGCCACACGGCAGCTCCATTTTCTAGTCGAATGCGCACCAGACATGACACATGTTTTCTTTTCTCGTAAAATTGGAAATTTCGATTGCCGCAAATAAGTTTCTCAATTTTTTACCTTGCGTGTTCGATTTTGACCCAGGTATTAATGCATCTGCAAATTTTGTTTTTTGAACAACAGGTGGTGAGCGAACTCTCGTTTCAACTTATATTGTCGCGTACACTCGTGCTCTCAAAATAATACAGCACAGTTTTTATATAGGTTGGTTCCGAAAAAAAATTCTTCCATACGAATTGGACCACTTAATGAAAACCCCATAGAAACCGGCAAAAATTTGTTATTTTTTCGATTGGACGCTCCTATATAGAGATTTTTCCTAATTTTTTGATATTTTCGATCAAAAATGGGGATGGGTTACCCTGGTTAACCCATTACCCATCGTCGTGGGTAGCTACCTATTATTTTCCCCATTTCACTGAGGGTAATGGGTAATCGTGATGGATAATTCCTCATTTTCGTGGGTAGCTACCCATTATTTTCCCCATACCCTGTGGGTAATGGGTAAACGATCGCTATCCATTCCCCACGGCAATAATAATGGGTTACCCTGGGTAACGCATTACCCACGAAATGCGAACCCTGGTCAGAACCTCTTCCCGATATTATAGATAGATTTTTGAATATCAATGTAAGGATTGATACACGTATAGAAAAAACTCGTTCCTCCCAAACGAAATCTCAGATAACTGAAGTTTGTTTGGGGAGTGTAGTTGGGAGAAACGAACTTCTGTTAAGCCATACATGTAATTTCGTTTGCGAGAACCGAAAAATTTTTGCAAGCAACGAGTTATAAAAAACATAAGCTGAAAAAAAAGTTTGCGAGAAACGAAAAACGGTTCCACCAAGTATTACCTCGGTTACAGCAACCGAGTTGTAGTTGATCCTAACTATAAAAACTTTTGCGACAACTGAAAAACGTTTGCAGTAAACGAGTTATGAAAAATTAAAGCTGAAAAAACGTTTGCGAGAAACGAATAACGGTTCCACCAACTGTTATTTCGGTTACAGCAACCGAGTTGTAATTAATACTTTTATTTGTGGCTTCCATTAGCTCTTTTTTGTTTAAATTTCTAACTTTTATGATTTTAGTTTTACCCATAAAGTTGGTTTTAAAAAAAGCTGGAATTTTTGTATATTTTGGAATTTTTGTGTATTTTGTCTCGCTTTGCATTAAAATAACAACTAAAAGCGCAGCAAACTACAACGCGTCAATTGTCTATCCAAGATATATCGACAAGGTAGAAGCATAAGAGTGTGTGATCGCGGTTATGTGTATACGTGAGTGTGTATGCCAAACGAGTGGATAAGACTGTGTATACGGTCGACAGAATGAGAGAAATGTACGTTCTTCGTAATCTGTGCTCTCATTAAAAAGATGGCTAATTTCAGTTATCGCAAACGGTTTTTAACTTGCGGCAAATGTAATTTTGTACACGTTTAATGCAAACGAGAACTCGTTTGCAACAACATGATACACATTTGCGATATACGCGTTTATTTGGGAGAACTACATGAACGGTTGCGATTAATAAATTAATACAATTCAATCAAAGTATTGTTGTGGCAACCGAGCTATAAACGTTTTTTTCTTTGCGTGTAGGCAATCTCCTTCAGACACTTTTTTCCGTAGAAAACAAAATGTTAAATACAGGAACCTATAAAGCGTATGGGCTGACGATATGCGGGAGAACTTTACCTGTTCCACTGGATCTGGCGTCATGAGGTATGCCCTTTAGCTCATTTCCAGAACAAAAGTTCTTAGGCAGTCGAACTATAGATGGTCCGACGGTACAAAATATAGGGCCAGCAAAGAGGTTTACCGAAAATATGATTTTGTTACCTTCTTCCGTAGTACATGGAAAATGAAGTACAAGGCTTTAAACCCATGTAACCACAACTGATCACATTTCCTATTATCAAAACAGTACTGAATGGATTAAGTATATAAATATTGACTGCTTAACCCATCCATCCTCTTTGAGCCCCGGTTAAAAGTTAATAGTGTAAACCAATTGGAAACATTTGAAGCATACATGTTGTTTTTTGAACTTTCATTGGATTTTCATTTGCATTACTTTATGCAAATGCAAAAGAATTATCATTTTACGCAATGACAATTACAAAATTTTGAATTTGCATTTGCTCAGGCAATGCCAATGCAGGTTGTGGAATCGGATGCCAATTGTAATGAAACATGGGAATGTTTTTAAATATTTTGAATTTGTTTGACTGCTGGCAGTTCTGTTTGAAAGTATTTTATATGTACAGATTTGTGTGCTTTCAAATTCATAAACCGGTACTGTATAAAATATTTAAAAACCAAAACTGCCAGACATGAAGGACATGCTTCGAAAATAAAGAAAATTGCCAATATATTTACTTTTTTTTTTGAATTTGCATTTGTAGAGGTAATTCCAATTAAACTACAAATTATAATTGTCATAATATTAATTTGCCCTGTGTATGATTTGAAGTTAAAAGCGAGTTGAAAAATTGAGAGATCTGTTGGACTTATTTGTATGTCTATACTTTATAATAGCATTCGATTTCTTTCAGCAAAATCATTCGTACAAATCTAATGGTTCATTGTGCCAGCCACTTTCAGATATTGTAGAAGAGAACTTGCAACAAATTATATCCGCGTTTCTGAAGAAAAAAGGAAGGCTTAACTCTAGTTTCGGAACCAGTCTGGGATTTCGTTCAAATTTTTACGATAGACCTATTTATAGCCGGTGCAAAAACATATACGTTTTTGTCGTCGACCTATAGTTTCCGACATAGATAAAGTAAATAAATAGATGAAGCACAAGTATTGGGAAAATTTTAGTGAAATGGGTAATTTTCTAGATGTCGTTGAAAGCAATAAATGGGATTTTTTTGATCCCAAAACAAAAAGTCAAAAAATATGGCAAATAAAATTATATCAAAAGAAAAAATAATTTTCAACAAAAATATCAAGAATCCAAGAATACAACACGTTCCTTAAAGTAGAATATCTGATGGCCATCGAATTGCAAAGCCATGTCACCACCGTCTATGTCCTAATAAATTGGTTCTTCCTCCGGTTCAGCTACCATTCCTTGTTGAGAGTCCTCAAACACTCTAACGGTTTGGCATCTGCGACCACAGAAGTTGCTACAGTTTTTGCCCGGGAAAGTTTTTAAAATAGAAAAGGCGTTCCGGGATGTTGATCTTTGGGCGGTCTTACGGGGTTTCTCCTCGGCCTCATGGGTTTGAAATTGTTTTTTATATTTTTTCTTTAAATTTGTAATTTCTTCAACTAACGCGAAGAACTGTGGCGTGTTCAATTTGACAGCTGAAGTGATCAAAAACGTTGCGCTGCGTTTTATAAATTACCAATTAAATAACGTAACTCAACGCAGGTAGTCACCGAACAGCTGTAACGTTTTATAAACTACCAAAACGACAAAAGTAACGCGAAGTGACTGATTCACGACTTATAGAATACCACCCTGTTACTTCACCACAGGGTGAATCGGAAAAATTGGACAAAGCCAAAGACAGTACATATCTGTGGTCACAAACAATAACAGCCTAACTCGAGTTAGGCTAAATTTGAACAAAAAAATTTTGAGATGTCACCGTTCTCAAATAAGAAACTCTTTTTTGTTAAGAAGTAAGTAAAAGAATTTGTTTCCTTGTTATCTGTAACAAAGTAATCACAAAAACTCCGACTCCTGATTTACAGTAAAGATATTAAACCTTAAACTGGTCTCCCTGAAAAATTTTAGAATCGACTTAGGCTGTTATTGTATGTGACCACAGATATAATAAGATATGATTCCTTGGAAATTTCCAGTTAACATTGTGCAACACGTTGTAGATGGCGTTAGTATGAAATGGTAACTTAACAGATAATTTAACTGAATTCCAGTTGTGACAGAGTTTCCGAGTTTTTGAATATAAACAGGAATTTTAGTATACGATACTACTGAAGTATTGTCTCGGCGTTTCCAATTAGAGCCCTGCAACGGCACACATTTTCGCATAAACGAAAACATTCGTAACATTGTGTGTGCGAAGAGAGGTACACCCCCGTACCGACGCTTTGCATTATAATTAGGTACGAGAAGATACCAACGAAAGTACACTGACGTATTCGTATTCGTAAGCGCCGGGTAAACCGAAGTAAAAGCTGCCGGTAACTTGTGTACATGAAGCGAATATACGAGTAATATTCGGTTATTATCGAGGCGAATATGGGAAAACGTCATATTTAGAAATTGGTGTGTTAAGATAGATCATAAGTAAAATAATTAAAATTAAATACTTTTTGTAGATTTTTATTATTTTGTATGGTACTGAAAATATGTTGTTCAGTTTTATATTTGTTTAAAAGTTGTTTTTTACATACATGTATTAATAATCTTAAGATTTAATTTATGCTGGAGTGCAAAATAGTGTTTTTACTGCTCGCTTCACTAAAACACACTGAGCATTGCAAAGAAAATAAAGTAAACAAACTTACGGTATATTCTACGTGTTCGGTGTAGTTTGCTCTGTCTCGTAGTATTTCATCACATTCTCGCTTACAGAATACGAACAAAGCTCTCTTCTCTATTACCGAATACTGAGAACCAGTGTATGTCAATCGCAGCGAGTACGATGATCTGACCGTACCGGTATGCTGTGCTTCTCTTTGTTATTCGTTTTGTTGTTTACATTTCTTCGTTCGGAAGGTGCCGGTACAGCATGTACAGCAGTAAAATAACAAACAGAAAATCTTCATGCATGGCTCTATTTCCAATCTAGCAACCATGAGGCCTCAGTTTGATCTCCAGCTGTGTTGCACATTGTTTTTAATCTAATGATTAGTTTTTAAGTATATTTTTAATTTTTTTAAATATTTGTCAATGAAATATTTTAAGAATACTATAGTAACATAAATAATAAAATATTTTAACTTTAATACGACAAATTCAGAAGCAAATACATTCAGACACATTTGCAAATTCAAACCCCAGGAACACTACAAAAATTATTAAATTGTGTTAACTGAAAAAATAATTGTGATGGAAATTCGTTTTTCAACAGAGACGCTACAAAGGTAAATCGATAGGGACAGCAAACAACGCCATATTTTTCCCCGCTTTTTTGACATTTCTCTTCAGTAAGGTTTGCCATTTCAACATGGAAAGATATACGAGCCACCAACGAGTCGAAATTATTAAAATTTACTACCGAAATTTGGAGTCAGTGGCCTCAACTTTAAGAGCGCTACGTCCATTTTATGGTCTTCAGCGATGAGGCTCATTTCTGGCTGAATTGCTTCGTCAATAAGCAAAATATGCTTTATTGGTCAGACAGCAATCCACACGTAATCCATGAGTCATCATTGCATCCCGAAAAAATTACGGTTTGGTGCGGTTTATGGGCCGGCGGCGTCATTGGGCCGTACTTCTTCCGTGATGATCAAGACCGGCACATTACTGTGAATGCGAATCCCTACCGTTCAATGATAACCGAATATTTTTGGCCCCAATTGGATAATATGGACTTGGAGGACATGTGGTTCCAACAGGACGGCGCCACAAGCCACACCGCGAATGCCACAATCAATTTATTGGAAACCAAGTTTGGTGAACGTGTTATCTCACGAAATGGCCCAGTCGATTGGCCGCCCCGGTCGTGCGATTTGACGCCGTTACATTATTTCCTGTGGGGCTACGTCAAGTCTATGGTCTTCGCCAACATGCCAGCGACGATTGATGAACTTCGTACGAATATCGAACGTGAAATTGCAGCACTATCGGCCGATTTATGCTTGAAAACCGTCGAAAATTGGGTTCAGCGTCTGGACTTCTGCAAGTGTGCCCGTGGTGGCCATGCAAAAGATATCGAGTTCCATACATAATGGCATCGAACGTACTTTCACAGGAATAAAGAATTTCATTGGTATCTAAAACCGGTTTTGATTTATTTACAAAAACCTTTGTAGCGCTCTTATTGAAAAACCCGTTATTTAAAATGGACCACACCACTTGTTACGACTCATCATTCCAATTATGCAATAAACTTTTATTTTCTAATTTTTATGATAAAATATGAGAGTAATAATTCTTTTAAATTTTTATAATATTACTCCGTATATACGAGTAACAATTATGTCTGATTTTTCTTATATCGCCCAGGAATTAGAACTATTTTTGAATTTTATGATGTTTTTTTACAGTAGAGATGGACACTTGAGGAAGTTTTTTAACAGTTACTGATGAGTTTTAAAATACAATTTATTCTGTGGTTTTTATTTCATCGCACAAGAATTGAAAATAATAATACATAATAGTATTTAATTTTTTCTAATAAAATTTAAAAATCACGTTGACTTTTATTTGGTGTAAGCTGAAATTAAGGTATTTTTCATTGTTCGGTTTCAGTTATTAAAACTAACGTCTAGCCGACTATTTTTAACCTGACGCCAAATTAAATTTTTCATAAAATTTAAATATGCTTTCAAGTCTTCTCTTACCATATTTATGATTTACTCCCAAAGTGCAATCAACAAAGAAGACGGAGTTGCTTATGAATAGATGATCAGACATAACCATAGAAACTCGTCTCGCGGTGCTGATTAAAAATATATGTAAAGTATGTACTTTTGCACAATATTCAATAACGATGAACAATGGAAAAGGCCTCAATTGAAACCCATAACAAATGTAAGTGTTCAGCTCTTTGTTATCCTTGTTAGATTTTTATTTCCGAGTTTCATTTAAAAAAGTAAATAATTTTTATTTGAAAAAATCCAAACAAAACGGAATACATATCACGAAGTAAGTGTTATTTTGGGAGGAATATAATTACTTTTAACTTGACTCCAGAAAAAATAATAATTTTTGAGTTTTATAATGTCACTCTCAAAATAACATTTATTTTCTGGTTATTTATCAATTTAGTTTTTAAACTACAAATCACCACTGTTATTTCTCTCTGCAAAAAATGAGAGGAATATATTAAAAAATACAAAAAAGATGTCTGTGGTTGGATTCGACTCCAGACCAACATTCAATATAAGTATCACTGCTGTTGTAGGTTCAAAGTACAGCTGGGGCAAATTAATTTCTTAATTTATTTTTTATTTGCTTTTCAGTTTTTTAATTTTGATTTATATATATTACTGTTTTTTTAATTTTCACAAAATCAACAAAAAGTATAATTGACATACCTAACGTGGCGTTTACACGGGACAGTTTTGCTCCGACAGTAGCAATACATTCACACATTTGTACAACCACACTTACACTTCTCTCACTTGCCTCGCCACTGTCTCTGATTTTTCAACGACAGTAACTTCGGCAAGAGATTTGACATAAGCGGCCAGATCGTGGCTGAATTAGTAAAGGTTGGCGCAATAGAACAACTAATTTTACTTTCTTATGACTAGGTGGTTTCCCATTACATCCCATGAAGGGACCGGGGAGAACTTCTCACAATCACTGAGCTGTGCGCTTTCCAGTTTTCACTCACTGATTGGGACCTACAGTTTTACACCGATTCCGAACGGTATTTTGAGAAGCTTTTTCATGGCTATATACTCGATAGTGTCGCCGTCACTAAGCGAGGTGACCGTCGTCGAAAGAAATTTTTAAGGTGGTTGGAGCAGGGATCGAACCCAGGATCTCCTGTACAAGAGGCGCGCACACTACCCATTGCACCACCGACGGTTGACTTTCTTATGACTCCATCTGTTAAATTCAGTGTATTTTGTTGTTGTACTTTTTTGTTTACTGTGTTCGTTCATACGGATCTGTGTTGAATTTGACGATTAGGGTCGTGAAACAAAAACTAAATGCATGTTGTCGGTTCACACAATTACAACAAATCCTACTGCGTCAACCTCTACTAGTTCAGCCATCGGCCATATCGGTGACGTTTCGTAGTAATTTGAGAAAAAAACAAAACATCGCAAACGACTTTACAAATTGGGAAATATTTTTGTATTTAAAAATTTTGCTAATTTTTATTGAAATATTGTTTGACAATACAAACATATAAACATGAGTACATGTCTAATTTTGCAGAGTACATCACTTGCATTGTAATTTGGAGAAGTAAGACAAAACACAATGGCAAAAGAGCGAAGAAACAAAAAATCAGAGCACGAAATTTAACGAAAAGACACTGTCGGCGGTTGCTAAAAACTGTACTGTCTTTATAACTGGCTGGACGCGTACGTCACACAAACAATTTTTGTCTTTGTGACAACTAATACATATTCTCAACTATCTTGTCTGAAACTGTCCCGTGTAAACGCACCATAACGTATGGTTGGTGTCCATTAAGTGTGTTGTATAATGGGTTAAGAAATAGATTATTATTGTTTTGGTTCGCAATGCAGACATTTCAATATCTAAACACTTGTGGTGAATTTTGGCAAATTCGTGGCAACCACGTTTCTAACAATAGATGCAGTTGGCAACGCAGAAATTGTAGGTTTATGTATTTGCTTTATCTTTCCCTCCATTTATCCAAGTCACGCACCAATCGAGAACTGACCTATCGACATTAAAAGCATAAACACCAGTCATAGAATAATACATACGTAGATAAGCTTATTCTCTCATCTGACGTTTCATTTCACACTCTTCATCGTAGGTTTGTGGAAATGATAGCAATTAAATTTCAAATTATCTTACACCAGGTGGAGTTACAAAATATGTTCACTTAACTTTTTCCTGTCGTTTTGGTGTAGAACTGAAAAATTAAAATATATTTTGGACTTTTTTGTTGACTTTTATCGTTGGTATACATTTGTATTGTATTTAGCACAACTAGTTTGTCACAAAAACACGAAATTCGGTTGTTGTTCCTTTGTGGATCGCTGTATACTATTGCCACCATCTGGTATTATTGAACCCATATTTTCCACCATCCAATGTTTACTTTCCATCGTACCTATGACGTTTAATTTATTGAGCGAATAAAAGCTTCTATGGTATGTATTATTCTATGACACCAGTATGCAGTTGTAAAGAAATTTTCGTGTCACAACAATAATTGTACATTAGGACGAGCTGAAAAAACAAGTTGAAGGTACAGGATTGGGTTAGCAAAAAAATCGTACACACACAAAATATCAGAAAAAACAATTCATGTTGCGCGATGCGCTTGAAGCAAAAACGAAATGGAATTTCACATTTTGGGAAATTTTAATATAATTGCGTTACATTGTCAAAATTGTACGGATGGTGAAATGTAGCGAGATTCGAAAAAGTTGTTACCTAAGAGTGTTGACTTATTTTCCGCCATCACTAATGTTTTAAAAATAATTTAGCACATACAGTTCTATAGCGATTTTAAATATATATACTTTAGACCGTACATGGAACAAATTAATTATATGACAATTATAATTTGTTGTTCAATTGGATATACCTCTACAAATGCAAATTCAGAAAAATTTAAATACCACTGGCAATTGTACGTATTTTCAAGGCATTCCTTCATATCTGGCAGTTTTGGTTTTCAAATATTTTATACAGTACTTTAAAAGCAGAATTGCCAGCAGTCAAACAAATTCATAATAATTAAAAGCATTCCCATATTTCATTACACAACCTGCATTTGCATTGCCTGAGCAAATGCAAATTCAAAATATTTTAATTGCGCCATTCCGAACAATGGTAATTCTTTTGCATTTGCATTTGATAATGCAATGCAAATTTAAAAAAAAACCCCAGACCCTGTTCACAAAGCAATCCGAAGTTATTGTTTCGAGTTTTCTTGCAAGCACGCATCTATTTCCACGTAGACAAATCAGCTGTTCTTTCTTTACCTTTAAAAATATTTTCGGTGTAGGGATTTGTCAAACAGGTAAATGAAATATTTGCTTGATCTCCATACTGACTTATAGGTAATCGGAATCTGTATGAAGATTTTTATATTACCTGACTTAAGAGGCGTTCAGGTATACCACGATTTCGAAGTTGTCGAGATTTGGGTCCACCTAACTTATGTTTTACCTTTCAAAAATCAGCTGGTTATGGAAATGATATCGCAAAAATTGCGACATCGCGACGAACATGCCTGTTCAGTTGTATGAGAAGGGATTGAACAATTGCTTGTAGAAATTACAGACCTGCTAGAATTATGGATCCAAATTTTAAAAATTAAATTCAAAAATAAATACAAATACTGTATTCTGTCTTATTTTTAAAAATTAAAGCCGACAACTTAAACTACAATTGGAAATGCAAATTCAATTCAAAATTTAAAATACATCAAATGAAATTCAAAAATTACATTTAAAATGTGGTCGTCCAATTATCTTTTACGAATAAATCTGTCTCCCTAAATCTTGAAATTGAAGATATCAACTAAAATTTAAATGACATCAATTTAAATTTAAAAGACGGCAATTGAAAGTTAATGACATCAATTGAAATTTTGAGAACATCAATTGAAATTTTCAATACATGCAGTGAAATTTAAAGACATCAATTGAATTTTTAAGGACATGATTTGAAATTTAAAATACATCAATTGATGTTTTTTAAACTTTGATGTTTAGAAAAACATTAATTAAAATGTTAAATACTTCAGTTAAAAATTAAAATACAGATATACCCATAATAATACCCATAAAACCACAACAATTCCTATCATTCTTCTTTATTAATCCTAAAAAACGAAAACATAACTAGATTTTCCAATATTTAATGTAAAAAATAATTTGTTGAGCTTGTGCCGTAAAATCCATTGTATCCGCTTATGCCCGTTTTGGTGTTTGGTGTATGGTAACACTGACACATGAGTCAAAAGCACACGCAATATTTACCATTATTTGAATTATTGTGAAATTCAACTGAGTAAATAGATAGTTTCATTAGCTGGATACTAAATTTTTCGCAAAAATATTCACTTCGTAACAAAATTAAACCGAATCATTGAAATGACAAAAACTCGGTGTTTCAACCCGTAGAATTGCTAAAGAAGTGGGAGTTTGCCATCGATCAGTGGAGCAAGTTAGAACAACACCTATTGTAGAGCCGCCAGAAGCCAGGAAATCGCGACCAAGATTGCTTGCCAATAGAAATGCTCGAGCTATGGAGCGGGTAATACCGACCAAGCATGTGGCAACAGCTAAAGAAGCTGCAGCAGCCATAAACAAATAAATGGGTGGAAAGCAAGTAGAACGCTTCGGCGAATTGGGCTGACAACGGCAGAAAAACGGAGGCAACCAATGTGAAAATGTATCGGCGCGTCTCAAAAATGTATCGACGCGTCTCAAGTTTTCCAAAGAGCACACAAATTGGTGCGTCGACGACCGGAAGAGGGTAATATGGTTGAACCAGACCAAAACCAATCGCTTTCAGTCGGATGGTAAGCAATATTTCTGGTACCGCCCATATGAAACGTTGAAGAAGCACCCAGTCAAAGAAACAATGAAGCATGGAGGAGGTAACTTGATGGTATATGGTTGTTTTACTTGGTGAAAATCGACGAACTAATGAAAAAGGAAGATATCTTCGTATTTTGGAGCCAAAAGCGCGTATTCCGAGGATGGAGTTATATTTCAGCAGGATAGAGATCCTAATCATACGGTCCAAATTGTCAAGCAATGGCTCGCTAGTCAAAAATGTAACACAATGCAGTGGCCAGCTCAAAGCTCGGATCTTAACCCGATCGAAAATGTATGGGTTTTGTTGAAAAACTACTGGGTACATACGAAAATGCACCACAGAACTTGAACGAACAATGGTCTCTGGTACATTGCGGAGTGGGTCAATATTCCAAAGGAACACATAGAGAAACTGGTTAAAAGAATGGTCCAACGAATAAAATGTGTCATTAAATCCACCAATCGTTGGACAAAACACTAAACAGCGTGATTAAAAACGTTTAATTTTCGAACGAGCATAAGTGGATACATTGGTTTTTTTCGGTTTAAGTTCCAAATGTTATTTTTTCATTAAATGTTGGAAAATCCAGTTATGTTTAATTTTTCTAGAATTAATAAAGAATAAAAGTAAAAAATTTGGTAGAAATTGTTGTATTTTTACGGGTTTTACAACTGGACAAAGTGAAATGTGATTATGATGTATCCACATCTGCTCGCCACTGTACATCAATTGAATTTTAAGCATCAATTGAAATTTGAAAGATATCAATCAAAATTTCATTGATAAATTTTATATTTTAATTTTAAATTTTAATTGGTATCTTTTAAGTTTGAATTGAAATCTTTACAAATTCAGTTGATGTCTTAAAATTCATTTGGTGTATTTTAAAAGTGAAGTGATGTATTTTAAATTTCAATTTATGTCTTCTAAATTTCAATTGATGTCGTGAAAATTTCAATTGAGAGCTTTTAAATTGCAAATAGAATTTTTGAAAATTCATGAATTTCTAATTGTAAACAGAATTTTCAAACTTCAATTGATGCGTTTAAAAATGAAATTGATACGATTGTATTTTGTTATGCGACCTTTGTTTTACCAATAAATAATTGAAATTTGTTTGAGCTTTTTTTAATTTCGATATTTCGCTAATGGTGTAACGAAATATTGAAAATAAAAAAGCAATACTGACTCAAGCTCGAATAATTTGGATTATTTATTAATTAAATTGATATAATTTAAATTTTATATTTTATAATTTAAAAAAATAGCTAAGCCCTTTATGTATGGCAGAATTCAACTAAAGGGGTTTTCAATAAGAGCGCTACAAAAGTTTTTTTAAATAAAACAAAACCGGTTTTAGATACCAATGAAATTCTTTATTCCTGTGAAAGTACGTTCGATGCCATTATGATGGAACTCGATTTCTTTTGCATGGCCACCACGGGTACCCTTGCAGAAGTCCAGACGCTGAACCCAATTTTCGACGGTTTTCAAGCATAAATCGGCCGATACTGCTGCAATTTCGCGTTCGATATTCGTACGAAGTTCATCAATCGTCGCTGGCTTGTTGGCATAAACCATAGACTTGACGTAGCCCCACAGGAAATAATCTAACGGCGTCAAATCGCACGACCGAGGCGGCCAATCGACTGGGCCATTTCGTGAGATAACACGTTCACCAAGCTTGGTTTCCAATAAATTGATTGTGGCATTCGCTGTGTGGCTTGTGGCGCCGTCCTGTTGGAACCACATGTCCACCAAGTCCATATTATCCAATTGGGGCCAAAAATATTCGGTTATCAATGAACGGTAGCGATTCACATTCACAGTAATGTGCCGGTCTTGATCATCACGGAAGAAGTACGGCCCAATGACGCCGCCGGCCCATAAACCGCACCAAACCGTAATTTTTTCGGGATGCAATGATGACTCATGCATTACGTGTGGATTGCTGCCTGACCAATAATGCATATTTTGCTTATTGACGAAGCCATTCAGCCAGAAATGAGCCTCATCGCTGAAGATGATTTTCCGATGAAAATCCGAATCATTTTCAAGTTGTTGCTCAGCCCAATTCACGAACATACGACGCTTATGGTGGTCAAGCGGCTTCAGTTCTTGCGTCAATTTGATCTTGTAAGGATGTAGGCCAAGATCTTTTCGCAAAATTCGCCACAACGACGTCACAGAGATGCCCAACGCTTGAGAACGACGTGTGAGAGACACATTTGGGCTTTCTTGAACTGAAGCCTCAGCGGCAGCAATATTCTCGACACTACGGGCACTTCTTTGTCTCACTGGCACGGGAACATTTTGTACTGTGCCTGTGGATTCAAATTTTTCCACTAGACGCTCAATTGTTGATCTGGTAGGACGATTATGACGACCATAAATTGGACGTAGCGCTCTTTAAGTTGACGCCACTGACGCCAAATTTCGGTAGTAAATTTTAATAATTTCGACTCGTTGTTGGCTAGTATATCTTTCCATGATGAAATGGCAAACCTTCCTGAAGAGAAATGTCAAAAGAGGGGGAAAAAATATGGCGTCGTTTGCTGTCCCTATCGATTTACTTTTGTAGGGTCTCTGTTGAAAAATCCTTTAGTAGTCTTTCGTGTAGGCTGAAAAATAAAAAATAAATATATAATAAAGTATTCGCTTCAATTGGGGCGGTTGGCGACCACTTTCTTCCGCGAATGCCTTTAACCTCAAAAGTCATGCCCATTAATAATACTCCAGGTTTTCTTGCTTTTTTTTAACAATTTAATATTCTATATAATCGTCTTTATTGATTTTTATTTAAGAAATATTATTGTTTCTATAAAGATCAACAACAAAACTTTTTTTATAATAAAATTAATTAATAATTATAATTATACAAATACATACATACACATATGTCTCATATATGTATAAAAACAAAGAATATTATTTAAACTTAAGACGACAAAAACAACAAAAGCCAATCGGAACAACAAATAGAAATTAGAAAAAATAAAAACAAAAAAATTCCTCTATATATTATTGCTAAGGAAATTTGTAAAAACATAATAATTTGTATTTATAATAATGATAATCATGCCTTATAATTACGAAACCCCTAAAAAATTAAATTAGTTTAATATTAATTTTTTTTGTTTTTGATTTTATTATACTAAAATTAGTTTAACAATATAGATAAAAATAATTGTTATTTAACAAAATTAAAAAGAATGTGAGGAAAAAGAAAGAAAAGAGTAATAACGAAAGTTTTGAAAAATTTTATGTTAAGCCAATTTTTTTCTTTTTTGTTACCTAAAAGGGGATTAAAATCTCTTATACCTTTTACATTTTTCGTTAAGATCTTGATTTTGTTTTTTGTCTCGTTTTTAATTTTTTGTTGGATTTTTTTCGTTTTGTGGACGGATATCTTAATGAATAGATTTTTGTTGTTATATTATTTTTGTTTTGTATTTAAATTTATTGTTTTTAAATATTATTTTTTTTTTGTTGTTATTATTTTTATCTTTTGTTGTGTGGAGTTTATGTTTTAAATATACTATTTTTTGCTTTGAAGTGCTTTTGTTTTTGAAAACAAAATTGTAATTTTTTTATACAATACACCTTTATTGGAATGGGGAGAAAAGAAGTCAAGCCCAGTTAGGGATTTCACAATTTTTATGGGTAGACGAAGAACTTGTCCACAAACTATATTGATTTACTAGGTAAAAGAAACTCTGTATGATATAATAAAGAGTAAGATTTAAAAGATCTAATCCAGAAAAAGCGTAGGAGTCGCATGACTTTCTAATTTGTGGCGTGACCACGAAGCCGCCTTTCCATTTCTATTAGTCACGCACACACATTATTATACCGCGGAACGCTTCTCAATGCAATATCGCATAATGCTGGGACAGTCTAAATAAGGAAATCTCAATATTTAATTGACAGTGATAAGGTCCCCCTTGATATTATTCAGAGATCCTAGAATCTCAATAAGGCAATAAAGCAATTTGGTAATTTTTTCTGAAAAAAATGTTTCTAAACAAATGGATTTTATAAATAGTGGTTTGTTCCAAAGGAACCATTGGTAATATCACAAATTTATAGGAAAAATATATCGGCCCTCCGGCATTAATTTAACAAAATTCCGTCCAGACAGGAATATAAAGTATAGAAGAAAATATCTTTTTATATACAATTTAGTTTGCTGACCAAAATAATGATTTATTAAACATTCTACGGAACAATAGGCCGGGCGACATGACAAGATGTAGGGCATTTGTTTAATCCACTGAATCTATACGAAACATTGGAAAGCTCCTTACTGGCTGTAAGCTTTATTCTAAAAAAAACAGGTCTCACGAGAGCAAACGCCAGATGGTCTGGTCGATCAATATTCCGGCTCATCAGGCCACATTCTGACCTGAAACTTTTGAAACTCTTGATCTTAGGAGCGTGATGTTTTTTGAAACTCTTGATCTTAGGAGCGTGACTACATAATCTATTGTTTTCATCCGGTAGCACTGGAATGGGCTAGAGGCACCAGGCTTAAAAGGACCAATCGGAATTTAAAAGACATCAAATGAATTACAAGTTATGTCTTATAAATATAATTTGGCATATTTTTAAATATTAATTCATTAATTTTTATTGAATGTCAGATGTAATTTGAATATTAATTAATGAAATTAAAATTGCAATTTATGCCTTTAGCATTTCAATTAATAACTTTTAAATGTCAATAGATTTTAACTGATAAGCTTGAGATTTTTCATTAATTTTATTTGAATTTCAACTAATGCATTCCGAATTTCATTTTATAAATTTCAAATGATACCTTTTGAATGTTAATCGCCGTCTTTTAAATATAAACATATGTTACTTTTCAATTTAATTAAATGACTTCAAAATTTCAATTGATACCTTTTGAATTTCATTTAATGATTTTAAAACTTCACTTGGTAGACAGCAAGACAAGCTAAAGAATTTAATCTATGTATTTTGAAGTTCAATTAGTGGACATTGAATTTCAATTGATGTGTTTAAACTTCCCTTGATATCGTAGAATATCAACTGATTTGGGGGTTTCTGAATGTTATTATATTTTCAAATGGAATGTTTTAAATTCAATAATTTTTTTTATTTTTATTTTAAATCATGCACTTTGGCTGGGACCCACTTTAGAAGTCGTTTGAATTTTAAATTATGCGTTTCAAATTTCAATTGATGTCTTTGAATTTCAATTGGTTTGTTGAATTTCAATTGGTGCTATTTGAATTTTATTTGATGTATTTTTACATTTTAATTGATGTTATTCAAATTTCAAATCGAATTGTTAAATTTTAATTGACTTTTTTTAAATTTTTAAGAAATTTTTAAATTTTAATTAATGGCCTCCAAATTTCAAATCAATTTCTGTAAATTTCAATACATTTCTTTCAAATTTCGAATTGAATTCTTAGATTTTAATTGATCTTTTAAAAAATTTCGAATAAAATTTTTAAACAAATTTAAATAAACAGCACCACTTCCAATTGAAGTTCAAAAAATATGAATTTAATATGAATGTGGAAAATAAAAGAGTCCGATTTATTTTTCTATTTGTGGGAATTCAATTTATTTTATTTAGTTTGCCAAATGGTTTTATTAATAATAAGATTTAAATAAAAAAAAAGGTATTAAATTCAGTTAATTAAGTTTTACGTAGACAAATTCACTTTTCTTTTTAATTTACAAGGCTTTTCTATTCTTTTCGATTTCTTTTCTTAAGTACTTCTTTTCGGCTTAACGATTGACTTTTCAATAACCTTTCTGAACGATTAGAGAAGACGCTATTTTAGCATTTGTTATTTTCGAACAAAACTTAGGTGTATACAAAAGTATTATGCAAAGTTACTTTATATGGTAGTGAAATATTAGTGATGCCAACTCGTAATATAAAGGGAACACTTCTACACTCGGCCATCCTGAATGTCGGACGTCTCGGACGACTCGCCGTCACTCCCATTTTCGTATATTCTCCAATTTCTCATATAATCAGCTGCGGTTGATGTGACTTTGGGACCTTCTTGACAACCAACCTTCCGCACTTCGTATCGATCATTACTTCCAACTTTTGTAACCTCGTATGGTCCCATATACTTTGGCACCAACTTAAGACCAACGCCGAATTGGGTTCGCTGGATAGCTACCAGATCTCCAACCCGATAGGTATTCGCTTTTTTACGTTTTTTGTCGAATTGTTTCCGGTTTTCCTCCTGTACTTTGAGGATTTGTAGCTTGGCCCTGTCCCGCATTTCTTGCCGCTCCTGCTCAAAATTGTTGATTATAGCCTCTTCAAATTGTTTCTTCAGTTCCACGTCTTCGGTGCTAAGCATTTTTGTGCCGAACATCAGCTCGAAGGGGGTTCGGTTTGTGCTCCTGGAAATAGTTGAGTTTATTATTTTTTGTAACCGACTTACATGATGGAACCATTTTAACGGATCATCTAGGGACAATTTCGCCAGCATTTCTATAATTATTTTGTTCATCCGCTCGACTTGTCCATTTCCCCTTGGGACTCCTGTCGTAGTAGTGTGGTAACTAATGTTTCTAGTGGTGCAATATTCTTTAAAATCATTGGACGTGAACGCTGTCCCCTTATCCGTTATTACTCGGTGCGGATTTCCAAATGTTTCACTTAACTTCTCCAGCTTACCAAGTACTTCTGCAGTAGTTGTAGACTTCACCGGGTATATCCAAGTAAATTTTGTGAACGCGTCTACAATTACAAGTAAATGCTTGTACGATTTTGCCGTTGATGGTAACGGTCCCACATGATCCAAGTGAAAAGTGTGCAGAGGAACGTCAATCTTTTCGATAGGGTTTAAAAATCCCTCTTGCTTACCAGCTTTTCGTTTAGCTAATATGCAGTTAATACAATTCGCAATAATCTTCTCAATATGTTTTCGTGCGCCTGGTAAAAAATATTCCTGCTTGACCATTGCTTCGACTTTACTTGAACTTAGGTGCCCTCTCTCGTGTAGCTTGCTGAGAAGTTCGCTTCGCATGGACTTCGGTACGACCAGAAGGTAAATCCCTTCAACAAATTTACATAGCACTCCATTTCGTAGCTGAAAATCTTGATATTCTCCCCTTTCGAGCAACTTCCTGATGGCTAGGCAGGTCTCGTCTGTAGCCTGAGCTTTTTTAATTGCGTGTAGAATCGCATCTTCTACCAGCATTACAACTGGGTTTCGACTTAAGGCGTCTACATGACGCATGCTGACGCCGGATCTATGTTTCACTGTACAATCAAATTCCTCGATTTGCATCGCCCAGTGAGCTACTCTACTATTTAGTGTCTTCTTAGCCATCGTCAACTGAAATGCCTTGCAATCCGTAAAGATTTCAAACTTTATACCGAGAAGATATATTCGTAGTCTTTTCAACGCCTTTATAATGGCTAACACCTCCAGGTCATAACTTGAATAGTTTTGCTCAGCAGCCTTGGTTTTATAGCTCAGATAGAACACAGGGTGATATTCATCATGCTTTTGCAGCAATACCGCACCATAACCTTTTTTACTAGCGTCCGTGTGGAGCTGAGTTGACAGATCGGGGTTGAACAATTTCAGGACTGGTTCATCACAAAGTTTCTCTTTTAATAATAGAAACGATTCATTTTCAGATTCACCCCATCTAAACGCCACGTCACGCTTTGTAAGATC
The DNA here is from genome assembly GCA_963931995.1 of Phaonia tiefii. Classification (NCBI taxonomy): domain Eukaryota; kingdom Metazoa; phylum Arthropoda; class Insecta; order Diptera; family Muscidae; genus Phaonia; species Phaonia tiefii. The sequence continues at coordinate 195,631,050 of OZ008371.1, forward strand.
AGTGAGAGGCTTGGCTAGTTGTGCATAATCTTGTACGAATTTGCGGAAAAAGCCCGTTAAGCCTAGAAAGCTCATTACGTCGTGTGCGTCTTTTGGCATCGGAAACTTCTTCACTGCCTTAGTTTTTACATCCGAGGGACGGATCGACCCATCTTCGACTACATGGCCCAAAAATTCGACAGACTTTTCCAAAAAGGCACATTTTTCCCACTTGATCATCAACCCACTTTCTTCGCAAACACACAGAACTCTCTTTAACTTTGCCACACCTTCTGCTTCATCGTTTGCTGGAATTATGAGGTCGTCCATATACACCAGTACAAGGCCACTTTTTATCAGCTCTCTAAAAATTGTGTTTATGTAGCGTTGAAATGATGCCGGTGAGTTACAAAGCCCGAAAGGAGCTTTTGTGAATTCATACTGGCCGTCTGGAGTCACAAAGGACGTATACTTTCTACTGGGCTCGTCTACGTCCACGTGAAAGAAACCATTCCGTAAGTCCAAGGTTGTAAAGATGCGAGATTTATAAAGGCCTTCTAGTATTTCTTCAATATTTGGGAGGGGGTATCTATCACGTATAATCTTTGAATTTATCTTTCGATAATCTACACATAACCTATGCGTGCCATCTTTTTTCATAGCCAGGACCACGGGACTAGAATATTCGGACGAACTATGACGGATAATACCACTTTCTAGCCACTCCTGAACCTGCTGGCTTACAATTTGTCTTTCCCTAGGCGCCAGCCTTCTCGGTCTTTGGTAAATCGGCTTTTCATCAGCAAGATGAATATACATTTTAACGCAGGATGTCTCTACACTTTTTGGACTGTATGACGATATCAATCCACGGATCTCCTCTTTTGTGTTAAGAGCGCTTACACTTTTCAATTCGTATGCCTCTTGATCATACTTAAGCAGATTCACCTGAGCTAGCATTAACTTGTCATCATCTTTCTTTTCTTTATAAGTCGTTAGTCTGCCCCGTTCTATAAGGATTGAAGCGTATTGCAAAATATTCTTACCTAGAATAATATCCTCGCTAATCCAGCTGTTAGGGACAATATCGAAGTCCAGTTGGTATGATTCGGCTTCTATTTCGATGCTCAAATTGATAAAACCCAGTGTAGCCTTGCTGTTGTCACCAAACGCGATCACTCCCGTCCCAGCTCCATCGAAATTCCGAATTTGAAAATCATCCATTAACCACTGCCTCATGATACTAATATCGCTCCCAGTATCCAACATTGCCTTAAACGTTTTCCCTCGTATTTTCACATCAACAGTTATGTCCGGAAACTTTATTCGGTTTACACGAGTGCTTGTGTTGTTTTCTTGCCTTGTGGGGCAATTGGGCGCGATGTGGCCAAATTCATTGCATTTAAAGCACCGTGCACCCTTTTCTTTATTGGGACAGTCTCGAGTCCAATGCGACTTAGCACCACAATTATTACACCTTTTATTGTACCCGCTGCCCGTTGCAACGCCACCGCCACCGCCACTGCCACTGCCACCACCAACTTTACCAACCGCAACGCTTTTTTCACCTTTGCTAGAGCTTTCGTTGTTTCGTCTATCCTTATTCTTTGCAGAAAAACTCTTTTCTTTACACTGATCGGCCTTAAACTTTTCATAGGCAATAAAATTTGTTTTAAGTTCCGATAAAGTACGCGACTGGTACAAAATTGTTTTGTTGGTTGTTTCATCAGGTATACCGCCTATGATGTAAGTGATCAAATGGTTTGATTCAATGCTTCCTCTTGCTGCTATTCCTTTCATTTTGTACATATATTCCAACAAGCTTTCTGTCTCTGTCTTTCTTGTGCCTTCCAAAATTTTGTGTAAGTTTTCACTCTCACGAGTGCCAAATTCGCTTAGCAAAATAGATTTTAAACTCTGCCAGCTGCAAACGTTAACCTCAGCTTCCACTGCCAATTTCGCCGCACCTACCAACAACTGTCTTGTGTACAAATACTTCTGCACATCGTTCCATCCACATACAGAGGCAATATTCTCCATATCTTCAAGCCATTCTCTTACGTTTTTTCCGTTTTCGCCATCAAATTTTTCCAACGACTCTTGAACTTCTTTAAGGGGAATATTATTCTGCACCGTACCTTGGCGTACCCTACCTTCGCCGGCTTCCTTTCCGTTACTTTGACCTTGATCTGGTGGCATTGCTCCGTTCTCAATTTCCTCGCTGTCCGTGAGTGAAGTTTCAGGAAAACCCAAAAAATCGCTGATGTCGCTGCTTACGTTGCTATCGTCGCTTTTTGATCTTTCCTGCAGTGACTTCGCAGTTAAGGAGTAGAGATCGTCTTGACTCATAAAAACCACCAGAAGCTTTTACCACTTGATTATTTAAACCTCTTATTTGTCTCTTTTTCCTTTGGCATCCCACTTCTGACACCATGTGGAAAATAAAAGAGTCCGATTTATTTTTCTATTTGTGGGAATTCAATTTATTTTATTTAGTTTGCCAAATGGTTTTATTAATAATAAGATTTAAATAAAAAAAAAGGTATTAAATTCAGTTAATTAAGTTTTACGTAGACAAATTCACTTTTCTTTTTAATTTACAAGGCTTTTCTATTCTTTTCGATTTCTTTTCTTAAGTACTTCTTTTCGGCTTAACGATTGACTTTTCAATAACCTTTCTGAACGATTAGAGAAGACGCTATTTTAGCATTTGTTATTTTCGAACAAAACTTAGGTGTATACAAAAGTATTATGCAAAGTTACTTTATATGGTAGTGAAATATTAGTGATGCCAACTCGTAATATAAAGGGAACACTTCTACATGAATTACATTTGAAATTTAAATACATCAATTGAAATTTAAAATTTCTACTTGAAATTTGAAATACGCCAATTGAAAGTTAAAAGTTGAAATTTACTTGAAATTTGAAATACGCCAATTGAAAGTTAAAAGTTGAAATTTAAAAGACATCATTTGGATTTTAAAAGGCATCAATTGAAATTTAAAAAACATCATATGAAATTTAAAAGACATCAATTGAATTTTAAAAAGTGAGAGACAACAGTCAAGACATCAATTGAAATTTGAAACACATCAATTGAAATTTAAAAGACGTCAATTGAAAATTAAATGCAGCAATTGAAATTTAAAATTCGTCAATTGAAATTCAAAAATTATTAACCGATTTTGTATATTAGATTTTTAAATTTCAATTGATGTCATTTAAATTTCAATTGATGTATTTCAAATACTTATATACATACAGGCTGTTTCGCAGCTGTATCCGCCAGTGTTGTTGATGACCGAGAATTATCGCTTCGGCGCCGTTCGCAGCAATTGGGCCTCTGTTACTTTTCAACTATGTTTTTATGCTTCTATAAGTTCTAAGTGACATTTCCCAACAAATTTTTTTATCCAAATTTCAAAATCATTTTATGATTTGAATTATAGTTAATTAAGAGCCTGTTTCTCTATCTCGAACGAAAGCTTTCGTTCGTATTCTAAACGAAAGACAGTTGATTTCGGTTTCACAATCTTGTCGTTGTTTCTAGTTGAATGAAAACATCAAATTTTTCAAAACTTTTCATTACAAATTTTGATTTTTCTATTTTGAATGTGCTGTCAGTTGGGAGCAAATATAGTGTCAAGCAATCGAAAATTTCAACTTAGAGGAACCCAATTTTAGCCGAATGTGAGTGACAGATTTTCATTCTCTTATCTTTTCGTTCGAGATAGAGAAACAGCCTGATAAGTTCTAAATTTCAATTGATGTATTTTAAATTTAAAAATTTTTTAAATTTCAATTGGAAATGGTGTAGAAATATCTGTTCCTTTTGAGATTTCCAAAAATAGTTTAGTATAAATGAAATCAGTGTCTTATTTAGCCTTAGTGACTTGTTTGGCTACTATCTTCTTCTCTCCTAATTAATAAAGGTGTATAGTAATACTTAATGTTCATTCAGGACCGATTTTTCTGCATCTGAATTAATGTTATATTTGCTTTGCTGGTTTTTAAAATAACACACTACAACAAAATTTAAGTTTTGAAAAATTCCACCGGGTTTCTTTACGATTTCCAAACTTTTTGGATCAGCTGAATACGTATATAAAGTCAGAATTTTAGGATCATACTAGGTTTGCCATACAGTATGTGGTTTGTCCACAAAGGACAATTTGCAGGTATACAAATTCAAACTTCAAACTTTCTAATCTGTTTAAAATTACTGTAACACCAGCGGCATTCATGCAAACGTGAAAGCCGAGAACTTTTGCTCAGCGCAAGTTTCCCTCGCACCGTTGCATGAGGCACCAGGTAAAGTTGCTCAGCGTAGTTGTGCTCAAAGCCATATCAGCTGACCAAGATGGATACATTAGGTGGTAGCAGTAGCAATTGCATGTATTATGTATGTGTACTTTTTCTACTGTTCTAGTGCTATCACCTTATTTATCCATCCTAGTCAGATGACAACGAAATGTCAAAAGTTTACACGTTTCTCCATCCCACGTTTGCGCAGCAAATTTGCCTCGAAAACTTTCCACTTTTGAGCAAGTCGCTTTGTATGGGAAATTTGTTTGTTTTGACGTTTGCTGTGCAAGTTTACGATGTTTTCGAGTTTACGAGGTTCTTTCGAGCTTTCATGAAGACCACTAGTGTATCTAAAGGTTTTCGAGGTCAAGAAATCTGAATCTGATGCATATTTTCACATCTGATCACATATAGATGGCGCTGTAGTACAAACAAATTTTTTTAGGGCATTCTTTGACAGCTGTGACATATTGTTCATTCTTTCTTTGATTTTCATTGTATGTGCACGTAGCGTTGCTTATAAAATAAAAAGCCAAAATAGTGTATACAAATTGAAGAGGGAAATAATACAATACATAAACCGACAGAAACACGTTTTGAAATATTTATGGTGAATTTATTATAAACAAAAATATCGAAGAAAAATAATTGTACTATTGGGTTGGCAAGAAAGAATCTTCGGTTTTCTCATATAGATGGTGCTTTAGTTTTTGTGGAAATGCTTTCAATCAGCTGACTAAATTCTTTGTAATACAGTTACACAGCTGATATTTCAAGCTTAGAGCCCGGTATTCAGTTTTTGTGAATTTTTCATTGCCATAAGAAGCATGTGTATAAAAAATAACAAAAATTTCATGGACCGAAAATTTCGCTCACTTTTCATTTGATTGGTACTCAGATCTGTGCGAAAATTTCGTAGGCAAAATCAAGCACAGGGTTGTTATGACAAACATATTTCGTACGAAAACAATTGTTTGATAATTGTTCGGGACCGGAATATTGACATTTTGATCATTTTAACAACCAAAAGCAACACGACGCACGTTAAAAGTAAAATAGAGAGCGTAGAGGAATTATGAATGAAATATTTCCAAAGTAAATCAAAGACATATGGTAACTCTCCGCAAGAAAAATTTCCGTTTAGAGATAAATGACAAAATTTCTTACAAAAATTTCGCAAGAACTGAAACTGAACTAGTTGGCGAAATATGTTATCTTCGTTTTGTAAGGTCCCTGACCCTCCCGGAGTTGTTGGAGAACGGATAAGTAAGTGATTTGTGATATGTCACATTATTTTCAGTTGTAGGCTTTCACTTAAATGTGAATATGAATGATCAAACTGAGCAGTTTCGTCATATTTTGCTCTTTTACTTGGTTTGAATGTTTTAACAGAACACACTTGCCAAGCCTCGTTCGAAAAATTTCGTTCTGGAAATTTCATAATCAAAAATTATCACAGGAGCAGTAGGGGAGCTGGCCTAAGGTTGATGAGGACGAAATCAAGCCGTTATCGAATCTGACCGACACCTTTCTGTTCGAGAAGTTGCAGACAAGCTGGAGGTGTCACGCACGGCCATTGCAAACCACATGAAACGGCTTGGACTTGCCAAAAAGCTTGATATTTGGGATCCGCACGAGCTTAAGGAAATCCACTTAACAAAGTGGACCAAAATGCAATAAAAATGGTCCATTTTTGAAACGCATTGCCACTGGAGACGAAAAAATTGATTCTTTGCACAAACGTCAAGCGAAAGAGAATGCGCTCAAACTTCATCAAAGGCAGAACTGCACCAAATAAAGGTTATATTGTCCATTTGGTGGGATTTTAAGGGGGTAATTTATTTTTAACTGCTTCCAAGCCATAAATTCTGACGTCTATTGTCAACAATTGACGAATATTGAACATTGACAAACACGACCCGTGATTTTCCATCACGAAAACGCTAGGCCTCACACATCTTCGCAGACTCGGCAAAAAATATCGAATGGGAAGTGATGTCATCACATCCACCTTATAAGTATAGTCCTGATCTGGAACCTTCTTATTTTCATTTATACTGGGGTCTGCAAAACTTTTTGAATGGGAAAACCTTCAATACAGAAAAGAGGACCTACAAACCGAATTGTTCGAGTATATTTGTGGGACGGACCAGTCACTCTATCGGTCTTATTAAAGGTTATGAGAGGTTTGAGAGATGATTTATCATACAAAAATTATCTCTCCAATCTCTCATAAATTTTTATGAATATGGTCGTATGAATCTGGGATCAAAGAGTTGCCTGAACGATGGCAGAAGGTCAATGAACATAATGACACCTACATTACAAATGAAAATTTATTATTTGAATTATATAATTATTCAAAATTACTTTGAAAAAAACCCGAAATTACTTTCTTGCCAACCCAATAGTGAAATTAGTGTATGAAACGTATTTTGGATTCGAAATATATGTATACTGGTGATAATATTAAACAATTGCTACACTGGTCTGAATGTATGCCATTCGGAACACCTATGTTGTGGGCGCCAGCAGTAGAACATCATGAAGAACATCTAAGTCACCTAAAAGGCATATTTCCTTGGATTAGTGGGGCAATTATAAAATAAGGTATAAAAGTTAGGTTAGGTAGAAGTGGCTGTCACAATTCACACACTTAATCCCAAGGGGTTTCGATGAGACAGCTGTTCAATTTAGTACTTGGAGAACAAATAGAGAATGTGCTATCAAAGAAGACTCGTTGATAGGGACTGGGTTGCGTGGTGTGATTTTCAAACTTCTGCTGCCGAGCGTCAACCCAAAATTAGAAAACACATCAACTGGGAGTAAATTTTGCCAACTAAATCGATTAAAAAAAGGGATATCCAGTGGAAAAAATCAAAATGTAATGAAGTGTTAGAGTAAAGTTATTTGTGTAGATCCCAATTAACACGAAAATTGTTAAAATTAAAGATTGCTCTCATTCTCTATATGTTTTCCTCGTAGGTCTCGGAACTCGTTAGTACAAAAATCAACTAGTGCACACTCTTAAAGTATTACTCGGTGCTTAATTCAATGAGGACCGTTGTGATACAACGGGACTTCATACTTCGCCCCCTCGCTGAACCTGTAAAATAACGCGGCATGCTTAAGGGGCATTCTCACCAGGTATACCAGTAAATAAATATGTATATAAATAAATTAGTCAACAAATATATCGTTTTTTTTCCAGGTATTTTAATTGGACCGAATATTCGTGCACTGATGAAAGATTTAATATGCGAATAAAAATTAAACTAACGAGAAGTTAGAGCATGGACATGGGCATATAACAGATTTCCTAGGCAATAAGAACGTGTACAATTACAAGGACATTTTTAAAGATATAATATCAGCTCTTGCTGAATTAAAAATGATCATTAAAAATCCACATGCTACACAACCAAATAGATTTCATTCCTGACAATCTGGGTTAAGTTTCAGACGAGCACGGAGAAAAATTACATCAAGAAATTATCACAATGGAGACCAAATACAAAGGCTTGGTTTCAATACTCGCAAAATACTGCAGCGTGAAACCGGATGATTTAGATGAAACCTAAAGTCGTCATTCCAAAAAACAAAAAGAAATTATATTTCTAAATATGAAGTTAAAAGACATTAACCAAAAATTACAAGAAATTAAAAAAAAAATTAAAACAAAATAAAATAAATTTTAAAAAATTTAAAACAAATTGAAAAAAAATCTATTTCAAACACAGTTTTTTATTCAAATAAATTGAAACAGCTGTTACACTTTCTTTAGTATTTGCATAGATAAAGGAATTAACTAGATATCGCAACATGCCTTGGGAAATTTCTTGTTCAATAGGTTATTTTCTAGACGGAGCTGAATGCAATAATTACAAAGTTTGATCCCAAACAAAATAGACCTTGCAGGATGTATTTAGAACAGGTGCTAACAATAGGTGTGGTAGGCACTTAGAACAGGTATTTAGAACGGGTGCTAACAATAGGTGTGGTAGGCAACATCAACAAGGATTTTGTTTTTGTTTTGTTGTCCGTTGCTCTGAAATTCAACACAAACGAACACCAACAATAACAGTAAACAAAAAGACACAATCAAAATAACAAAATTTGAACTTGAAAGTGGGGAACAAAACGACATAAAAAAATTAAGTTAGTTGTTCGAATAGCACAACCTGGAAAATGATTCTATTTTTGTATTGAAAAAATGTCCCACACTGTTGAATAAACAAACGTCAGTGAATGTTATGAGAAACGTCAATGAAAATTACAAAACGACAACACAGCAGCTAGTGGCAGTACTTGGAAACGCCTGTGCGATATCTTCGTATTTCCTTGTCTATGGTATTTGCCTCACTAATCCAAGGAAATATGACTTTTAGGTGACTTGTACACAGATGTTCGTCATGATGTTGTACTGCTGGCGCCTGCAACATAGATTTTTCATTAAACCAGTGTAGCAATTGACGTTCAAATTTTTTTAATATTGTCACTATCGTTTACTTCGACTCCAAAATACGTTTCATATACTGATTTCACTGATTCAATTATTTTTCTTTGTTGATTTTTTATAGTAAATTCACCACAAATATTTCAAATATTACAATTCATCTATATATTTATAAATACATGTTTGTCTGTATGTTCTTTATAGAATCGTAAACTATGCATTTGATTATGTGATGATCTTTAGCAAGGTTGTTGTGCATGAGTTGGTAATACCAATTTTCGACAGATGGCGCCACTGTCATTCCAAAATAAAATTTAAAGGCAAAACCACGTTCGCCGGATCGGCTAGTATTGAGTAAAATTTGATTTTTAAAATGAAATTAGTAGAAAATAAATATCATATTCTGATTCCCTGACATCAAAAACATTTAGATACTCCTTTTTGTGTTCCGTTTTGGAAAACTCACATACTGTGGAGAAACCATACGGTGACCCTACAAATCTGACTTCAGATTCGGATTCAGCAGACCCAAAAACTTTGGAAACCGGTAAGAAACCCGATGGTGTTTGTTTGACTGTTGTATAGTGTAATTATTTCGTCGACTATTTTTTTGTTCGTATTGTTTAAATTGTATAGTTATTGCGATTTGGTTTTTAAGATATAACATGGGAGGGGGAGGGGTCCAGTTATTGTAGTTCTGTTGTTATTTTGTAATTATTGCGGTACTGTATGTAATTGTTCTTGTATTTTTTGTTATTTTTTTTTGTTTTTAATTTATTGTAATAAACTCTGAAAAATAATAACAATTTGTTTAAAGCCATTTCGTAAAGGCCATTTTAAGTGATGTGCTTGTTTTGTTTTGTCTGTTTTTCTTATTTTGTTTGTTTTGATTTAAAATCTAAGGTATTAATTCTGTTTTATAATTATCATTATTATCATAACCGTTACTATTTTAATGTTATTATTATAATTATTTTTATTATAAATCTGTTGTTTTATTATACTTATTTGTAATAAATTTATCTAATAAATTTTTGTATTATTATATATTGTAATTATAGTACATTATGCATTTTGTTGCTAAACAAACAAATCAAACGAACCTTCATCACACGTTACGGATCGATAGTTCAGTTAAAGCATTTCCGGTTTTCATCACTGCCTATCATTTCAAACATTTTAACATTCCTATGGAGATTTATTTTTAAATATATATATATATATTTATGTATATATATAATTTATTATTAGTTAATAATAATAACAAGACTTTTATAATTTTTTCACTTTCGTAATAACAACGGGGCTAACTATTATTATTTCAACAGGGATTTTGTTTTGAGTGTAACATTTACGATTTTCTTTTAATCTGTTTTGAATTTTATTTTGTCTTTTTAAAAAAGAAAATTTTGTTAACATTTTTGTTTTCACTACAGGTTATTTTCTTTAAAGTATTAAATTCTATTTTATTTAGTATTTTTTGATTTGCTTTTTTGTTCACTAAAAAAGTTACTACGAAGAAGTTTAGATTGTGTTAATGTTTTTTCTTATCGGTTTGACAAAAAAAATTGCCAGTTTTTATATATAAAGTAGTATATATATAAAGTTTAATTATTATATATATATTCATGTTCTTTTTGTTATTAAATATATATATTATTTAGTGTTTTCTTCATGATTCTTTTTTTTTTTTGTAATTTTTCTCTAATGCTTCTAAGGAAGATAGGTATCTACGTAGCTTTGTTTTACAAAAATATTTCTTTTGTTTAAATTAAATTTTTTCGTTTAAAATTTATCGTATTCCTTTTAACTCTATGCTACAGTTGGTTTTATTTAGTTTTTCTTAAATTATAAGATTTTGTTTATAAAGACTTTCAATTATCCAACGAGGCCTGCTTAGGTTTTTTTTTTGGCTACAAAATGAAGGTTTAGTGTAGAGAAAGGCAAATTTTTAAAGTTCAGTAAGTTTTCAAATAAAAGCTAAACCAAGTTTTGTTTTTCTCGAAAAATATTCTCTATAATGTTCTTAATTACATTTTTAAACTTTGAAAGAAATTCAGCGAATCATTTAAAAGTTTGACTCTTAAAAGTAAAGTGACATATACTTCGCAGAATTGACTTTATAACAGATTTTTAGTTTTTAAATTCTGTAACAAATCAAGAGCTTTGAGTCAGGATTATAATCTTTAATAATTATCTGTAAAGTTTTGATTAAATATTGTCTTCCAATTCAATTTTGAAGTAGTACCGAAAAAAGAATCTAGCCAATATGTCAAAATGAAATTTGCCGACATTTGAACTATTTGAAATCCCTATCGGGGCAATTATTCTACTTCTTCTTAAATAGATTTGACTTTATTGTCACCTTAGGTTAAATTTGATCAAATTTTTTGCAAATCTCTATAGAAATTTTCGAATAACAAAATTATCATTTCGTTGGAAGAAATGTTATTGAAATTTAAAAATTTAATTCCCCATAAAGTCATATATTCAGTTTGTAAGAAATTTTCGTTGCCATGAGAAGTACGTGTATAAAAAATAACGAAAATTTCATGAAGCGAAAGTTTCGCTCACTTTCTTTGCGATAATTTCGTAGGTAAAATCAATTACAGGGTTGTTACGCCAAAGTTATTTCGTACCAAAACAATTGTTTGATAGCTGTTTGGGACCGCAATTTTGACATTTCGACAATTTAAACCATAGATAAAGTAAACAAATAGATGAAGCACAAGTGTAGAGAAAATTTTAGTGTAATAGGTAATTTTCTAGATGTCGTTGAAAGCAATAAATGGATTTTTTTTGTTCCCAACGAAAAAAGTCAAAAAATATGACAATAAAAATTTTAAATTTCATATCAAACAAAAAAATTATTTTCAACAAAAATATCATAAATACAAGAATACAACACGTTACTTAAAGTATAGAATATCTGATGGCCATCGAATTGCAAAGCCATGTCACCACCGTCTATGTCCTAATAAATAGGTTCTTGCTCATGGCTTTGAAATAGTTGTTTATAAAAAGTAAATAAAAAATTTGTAAAATTTTCCATTGTTTAAATTACTTTCACAAAAATTTCCCACAATTTTGAATAAACGTCAGTGAGAATTATGGGAAACTTCATTGAAATTGACAGTAGTACACGACACCACCTAGTGAACAATGTTGACAATGGTCGCGCTATATCTATTATTTCCTTTATCTATGATTTAAACAACCAAATGTAACGCCACATGCGTTAAATAAAAAATGGAGTGCGTAGAGGAATTGTAAATGAAGTATTTGTAAGGTATATCAAGGATAAATATCAACTCTCCGCAACAAAACTTTTCGTTTACAGATAAATGACAAAATATCTTACGAAAATTTTCGCTAGAACTGAATACGGGGCTTGAGATTCAATAAAAATATAAGGAAGAGCTTCTCACAATCAGTGAGCTGTGTGCTTTCCACTTTTCTAGACTCATTGATTCGGACCCACACTTTTCTATCGATTCCGAACGGTTGTTGAGAATCTTTGTCATGGTTTATTACTCGATAGTGTCTACACCACTAAGCGAGGTGAACGACTGCGAATGAAATGAAAGGTGAACCTGCATTCTTATATGCATGAGTCGTATACACAGTCCACCAGCGAAGATCAATATTGGAGCTTGTATATTTTCCGATCCAATTCCACTTTATATGAAATTATTATATTATATGAAATTGTAATTAAAAATTTTCAGATTACGATTACAACTTTTTCAACACCTTCTTTCAATGGACCACTCAAATTTCACCAATTTAAGTAAAATTTAAACATAACAAACATCAATTGAAATTGAAAAATACCATTTAAAATGCAACGGCCTCATTCATAAAAAGTTGGGAGATGTTTTTTGTACGATAAATCGTCTATCTAACCTCTCATAAATTTTTATTAATAACTTTAATTTTGAAAATTAAAATTGTAATTTTAAAAATCAAAATTGTAATTTTGAAAATCAAAATTTTAAAAACATTAAATTAAATTTAAAAATACCCTTGAATGCATCAATTCAATATCATAAAACATTATTATTGCAATTACGTCCAATGAAATATAAAATGTATCAACTAACATTTCAAATGCAAAAATTCAAATTAAAACAATATTATAATATTGGTTAATTTAGAGATAATACCCTCTTTCGAGAAACAAAGATCCAACTCTATCAGACTCGCATACATTTTGTTGTGCTTATGACGCAGGATCCTAAGCCATAAAGCGCGCTGACGAAAAGTCACTGAGAGTTGTCCAGAAAAAAATTTTCAGAAAATTGTATGGTCGTAGAGTAGAGAACGTCTAGTATCTACGAGGAACAAACCACGAGCTGTATCAACTGTATCCCGACATCAACGTAGTTACGCGAATCAAAATAACGCGATTACGCTTTCTAGGCCATGTCAGTAGAATGAAGCAGCGCGAAAGGTATTTCAAGACGTACTCGAAGGACAACAAAAACTAGGACGACCGAGACTTCGCTGGAAAAACAAGCTGAAGGAATGCCTGCTAGAGCTTGGTGCTATCAACTGGTAGAGGATAGCTAAAGTTTCTAGTCGGTTGGAGAAATATGTTATCTTCATTGTGTAAATTTACGTGATATCATTTCAAGAAACAGCTAATTTTTATACGGCAAAACATATGTTTCGTAGTTTATAAAAAATAAAATTAATGGTTTCCCATTACATCCCATGAAGGGACCGGGGAGAACTTCTCACAATTACTGAGCTGTGCGCTTTCCAGTTTTCACTCACTGATTGGGACCTACAGTTTTACACCGATTCCGAACGGTATTTTGAGAAGCTTTATCATGGCTATATACTCGATAGTGTCGCCGTCACTATGCGAGGTGACCACCACCGAAAGAAATTTTTTTTGAAGGTGGTCAGAGCAGGGTACGAACCCAGGATCTCATGTACAAGAGCCGCGCACACTAACCATTGCACCACCGACGGTTTAAAATCTCGAAACCCCGGTATACCTGAATGCCGCTTAACGTCACCTAACGCGTCCGGGTTATTTAAGGCCACCTATACTTATACAAGTAATATCATTTACCGAAAATTTGTTTCAATTAAATTGAAATTTTAATTAAAGTTAAAAATTAGTTTTGAATTTCATTTTACACTTTAAAAATTGTAATTGATATATATATCTTTAGAAATTGAATGTGTTTTAAATGTTAATTTATGTTTTAAATTTCAATTCATGCCTTTGGCAATTCATTTGATGTCGTTTGAACTTGATAAGAACTCCGCCCACTAATTTCAAACTGTATTACCACCAAAAACCCCATTCAAGGTAGGCCACGTGTGTAACTGATTCTTATTCTTATTCTTAGTTATTGCTTTAGTTGTTTGCATTTTTTTTTTACAAAAAATATGTTTCTTTTCTTCTGTGAAAAGTTTATAAAAACCATTCTAATTAAATAATATAAAAAAGTGGTGTTTGTTAATTAATTCTAGACTATTGTTGATGTTGATTTTATTTGTATACATAGTATTTAATGTGAATTCTGTACTTAAGTTGAGATATAATTTTTGAAATTGTTGCTGTTGTTATTTATTGGTTTTTAAGGTACTTTGTCATGCAGAGTGTGGTAAATGACCAGATATTTAAAAAAAAACAATGTCTACAATCAAAGCCAACGTTAGAGTTTACTGAAACAATGATAAAATTCAAGACAAATTTGAATTCTCAATGTAAAGTTGTAGAATAATCGAATATTAATTAAATTTGTAATAATATCAATTGTAATTCAAAAAAAATATTAGATATTTAAAATATATCAATTGAAATTTAAGATAGTAATTGAAATTCAGGAAGTTAAGCTGAATGATCTTAGGACATTTTGGCGGAGTAATAATTGCTTCGCCAGGGACTAATGTACGTCTCTTCTTCAGCCACGTCCTGGAATATTGGGATGATGTATCATATGGCTTAACTGGCCCTTAACCATACCACACCAATTTACAGGTTCAACGAAGGAGACGGAATATGAAGTCCCGTGGTATCACAACGCTTCTCATTGGTATAAGTGTGTAAAATAGTGACAGCCACTTCTACCTAACGTAATTGCAATTTTCAAACCATCAGTTAAAATTTAAAAAGTTTCATTACAACTCAAAAAATTAAACGATTTATTCAATTTAATTGCCTATGGTAACTTTTCAATTTCCATTGAATGAAGTCTATACAATTTCATTTCAATATTATTTGACATACATATTTTAAATTTCAATTAATTTCATTTTAATTACAATTTCAACTGAGTATTATAAATTTTTTGGCCTGTTCCCTGATCTCGAGCGAAAAGCTAAGCGTAAGAAATCCAGTTACTCGCATGAGAATCAAATTGGGTTCCTCTAAGACGACATTTTCTTTCGACTGACTCAATATTTGTTTGCAAATGACAGCAGATTCAAAATAGAGGACGCAAATTTGTACTAAAAAGATTTGATAAATTTTATATTTTCACTTGACTTGAAATTGACAAGATTGAAATTGACAACTAGAACACGAACGAAATCGAGGAGCAACAGGCCCTTAATCAATACTTTAAATTTTTAATATTTTTTAAAAATTTTAAATAAAATTCAAGTTAAATTATTAAATTAATATAACAATTATTATAAATTGTGAAAAAATAGCAACCAAATGTACAGAATTGCCTTTTCACACTAGCGTACATTTTGGGAGAACGCTTGGAAGATGTTGACAAAATGAATCATGCGTTCACACTTGCAACATCTTCCATCTGTCATTTTCTAATATTCAATTAGTAAATGCCACATCGCTGTAGCCAAATTTTTGTGATAAAAATAAACGAAACTAAATTGGTTTAGGACATATGATTACAATTGTAATCTAAGTATTGTGACTCCGGAAACGAGAAAATGAAGAATGACAATCATCAAACGTTTTTTTTTTAAATTTCCTACTTACTACAATTGGTTTTTTCCTACATTTATTTCGTCAGGATGTATTTATATCAGGGGGTGTTGTTATTGCGACTGGACAATGCCATTTTATATATGTTTGGTACCATTCCACTCCCAAATTCAGAGTAAATTTGTTATACAATTGCATTACAAAAAAACAAAAAAGTATAAAAGCAAAATGTACATATGAATTTAAAAGTCAATTAAGGCAAAGATTTGAAAATATTTTAATCAGCTGTTCAAGCGCTACCACCAGCTATAAATATATCTTGGTTTTGTTTTTGTATTTCTGTAATTTTGTTTTAATATTTTTCTAGTGATGAACTCAAAAGTATCGAATGATGTGGGGTGAAACCAAATGGGATAGGAACATTTTCAAAGGAACATGTCAAATTTGTATGGGGAAATGTTAACATCTTTGGCAAATTGATTGAAGATGTAAGATGTGGCCTAGTGTGAAAGGCTATAACATTTTAAAATTCCAATTGATAGATATATTTTTTATATTCAAATAGAAAAATTGTTCAAAATATCGTATTTTACTTTAAACTTGCGCGTCGCCAAATCAAAACACGAGCAAATACGGCAAAATTATACCGCATTAATGGAAACAATAATTTCCTAATACGAAAACCAAAGAATATAAAACAAGTTATTCAAATATTAAAGAAATAGTAGATGTGTTTTATCACTTATCCATGGTAGAAATATAATGGTAGATGCAGTACGACAACAAATACAACAAGCCAAAAACAACAGGCATTTTGTTTTTGCTCAGTGTCTGTGTTGTGTCAAGTCAGCTGATAGAAAATGTAAACAAATTTGCAAAAAGTGCCATTTAGAAAATGACCGAGTGTTATTTGATATATTGAAAGTGTTTAAGTGTGAAAATTAAAACGTTTCTATGTAATTTTTGCAGAGAAATATTTCAAAAACAGCAGTTGCTGGCGAACGGGGGTTGCTGACAAACAAATGTAAACAAACTTTGACATAAGAGAAAAACTTACTCACACTCAGTCCAGAAAAAAGTTCAAATCAGCTGGGCTGGTGCTTCTACCATTTCTTTGTACCATGCACTTATCTGATTCTGTTTTAAAAACTTTTCATAACCTTGATTTGCGGTCATTATCACAATGCCTGCTTAGAGCTAACGTACAGTTAAACATTTCGAATTCTATACAAGCCGACATCCATAACTGTTAGTTAGCTCTAACAGTAGGATAACCAGAGATGGTGATAATTGGGGGTTAAACGTATAAAATCTACACTAGATTTTTGTTTTTGAAGCCAAAATTAGTTAACCAAATGTCATTGAAAAATATTACCCTCTGAAGGATCGAATACCAACACCTTGTGTTTGCGTTTTTGTTGTCACTCCATGACTCTATCACAAAATCTGCGTCCTGATAACTGGCAATAACCCCAGGCAAGTAAAGACTTAAAAGTCCACATACAAATGAAAATAGGGTTGCCATATACATGATACTATCATAGTCACTTAAGCTACATTAAAATCCCATAAATATTTTTTGTTTTGATTTCAACTTAAAACTTCTTCAGGGCCTCATTTGTATACAAAATTAAGACCGATTTTTTTGTTCTAAATATCTTTTGTTAAATACAAAGTGCATCTATTTTTGCATTTTGTTTTTGGGGGGGAGGGGCTGGGTTAAAGGGGAAGGTTTTTCCATAATGCGTTGTCTTCAGTTTTTAAAAATCTAATTTATTACGTTTCTTTTTTGTTTGTTAGATAAGTAAATTACGTTACGTTTTGTAGTGGTTTTCATGATTTTGTTTTGTTTTAAAAACTAACGACTAACTATCACACTCCAATGTTTTTTTCCTCTAATTTTTTTTTAAAATATTATCATTTGTTTGTTAATTCTTTTTATCTTAAAATATTGCCATTGCCCTTTTGTGGTGTATTAAATATATATTTTGTTGCTTTTAAAAACTTTCTGTTGATGTTTCATTTTTCATTTCACTTAAACTTACATATCTACAATTTAAAAATAATAATAAAAAATATAACAAATTAAATGTAATATTTATAAAACAAAAAAATAACCATAATAATGACATAACGAACAAAAAAAATGCCTCCCTTATATCCCAGGAAAGGAGCACTTTCACCTTATATGCGTAGATCTCTAGCGCCCACTATTGTTCGTTTTTTTGATTTTTCCTTTCTTAATCTTTAACCGGAGATGTCAGTGCACCCTGATGCATTGGTTGCTATTGATGACTTTTACTTAATAAATGTGCATTGAATTCGTACACATTGTTAAGTTGTTCCCCGCAAATGTTACACTTCCAGGGATTACTTTCACAGTGGCAACCCTTGTGAAGGAAATATAATGTCTCATCGGGAAATTCAATGCCACAAAAAAGGCATGTGAGTATTTGTTTACGATTCAAGAGGCCGGAATCACTTTCGGGTCCTGTAGAGGTTATGGTGCCATTACAAATGGGTGTGGTCGACGAGGTGGCCGCCCCACATGTAGTAGGTGTCAGGCTGCTTTGTATCACATTGTTGTTTTCCAAAGAGGCCGCATTGCGGGTAATGCGATTATTGGCCTTGGCGCAAATGCGACGTTTAAGATCTTCTCTCAGCAGAGATTTCAACGGGGACACCTACGAGGGAGGAGTAAACATAATAAAGATAATTAAAAACTTAGTTACTATGGTAGAATTCAAGATCTTACCTTGATTAGTGATGTTAATCTTGTATTGGGTGTTGAGAATTCTGATTCACTGCTGTCACCTCCATTCATCATGGCATCACCGTTCATGTTATTTTTGCCACTATCCTCGCTTGGCGGTTCCTAGTAAATACATTTTTTTCTCGAATTAACATGGATTCAAAATCATTTTTATTTCATAAAAAGATCTGATCATTTCTTGGGTTTGTAAAATAAAATTTACCTCTGGATCATCTGAAATTCTTATGGTGAAAAATAAAGTCTAATGGTCGGGGTGTATAAATATGTACATAATCATACGTCCAATCCCTGGGAGATGGCTAAAATCTATAAACGAATGACAGCGGCAACATTTGGGCCTATTTATATCCCCTGTAAACAAATTTTCCAACTAGTCTGTATGGGGGTCTAAGCGATATTCAGCGATTAAAAACAAGACGCTTAAGCCATGATTTACTACCCTAGATAGTTGTTGGATTCTTATTGAGCAAAATCGGACAGTATTCGCACAGATCCACTTAAAAAGAATGTTACGCAAATATGTCAGTCACTTTTTAACGATAAAAATCGGTACTTAAATTGTCAAAATTCACAAAATTTCAATACAAAATTGTAGAATTTTGTCAATTTAACTACTAATTTTTATCGTTAAAAACATTGAGAATTCCGGAGCAGAACACATAAAAGATGCATGCTGAAATACATCACTGATCGCACAGACCATAAAGCAACTATGGTATAGACTAGAAAATTTACTCATGGAGTGGAATGCCAACAAAGAAAAAGAGTGAAGCGCGTCGATTCTCTGCTCTCTCTCTTACTCTCTTCCTTGAATATTTCAATACACGAGCAGTTTTCTGATGATGTTATTGTATCTAACTATAGAAATTCCAAACATATTTAAATAAAATAACATAAAGTATGTAAAAAGTATGAAATAATCAAGTTATGACGCGGGAAAGAAATGCGTTTGAGTTAATCGCGTCGACTTTTTTGGTTCTCATCTACTAGGGTTGCCAAATGGCAGGCATTATTTCTTCTTCAAAGACGATTTACAATTAGACGACCAGAAGATGTGCGCAACTTGGCAACCCTGGTAAAAGAGAACCAAAAAGTGCTAGGAGGTCACTCAAACGCATTTCTCTCTAGCGGCATATCTTGCTTATTTCATACTTTTGCATAGTTTATGTAATTTTACTTCAACATGGTTGGAATTTGTATAGTTATATACAATAACACTATCAAAAAACTGCTTGTGTATTGAAATATTCAATGAAGAGAGAAAGTAGAGAAGACTTCACTCGTTTTGTTTCTTGGCATTTGCATGAAGAGAAATTTTGACTGTCTACTTGTAAATCGTTTTTGTCTTCTCTACCTGTACATCCTTTTTGTGGAAAGAAAATTTATCATGGAGTGGAATGCCAACAAAGAAAACGATTGAAGCGCGTCGTTTCTCTACTCTCTCTCTCTCTCTTACTCTCATTGTTGAATATTTCAATACACGAGCAGTTTCTGATAATGTATTATATCTAACTATAGAAATTATTGTATTTAAATAAAATTACATAAAGTATGTAAAAGTATGAAATAATCAAGTTATGACGCGGGAAAGAAATCCGTTTGAGTGAATCGCGTCGACTTTTTTGGTTCTCTTCTATTACGGTTGCCAAATTGCGCCGGCTTTTTCTTCTCTACTTGTACATCCTTTTTGCACATACAATACTAATCTTTTGAGAAATTTAAAAAAATTATCAAATCTGACAGACCTGCCACCTTTTTAGCGATTTATTTCACTCTTGGCACAAGGAACCCTTCTCTCTGCAAATTTATGGTTTTCGGCTTGGTTACACAAAGACGATCTAGAATTAGATGTCCAGAAGATGTGCGCAATTTGGCAACCCTAGTAAAAGAGAACCAAAAAGGGTTAGAAATTCACCCAAAGGCATTTCTCTCACGCTTCATATCTTGATTATTTCATACTTTTTGCATAGTTTATGTAATTTTACTTCAACATGGTTGCAATTTATATAGTTATATACTATAACACTATCAAAATGCTGCTTGTGTATTGATATATTCAATGAAGAGAGTAAGAGAGAGAACAGAGAATGACTAGGGATTCACTCGTTGTGTTTGTTGGCATTTGAGTGAAGAGAAATTTTGACTGTCTACTTGTACATCGTTTTGGGTTACATAGAAACGTTGGATGTTAAATTGGTTTGATTTAATAATACCAGATAGAGGCATTAGATCAAAACAACAAACAAGAATACAACAACGGCATTTCGTGTTTGTGCGTTAAAATTTTTGTGATAAATACAATAAATAACAAAATACATTTAAATTTCACAGGTCTCCTCCAAAATGACATGACAAATGTAAGACAACTGTTCTTGTAACTCCACCTGGTGTAAGTAAATTTCCGTCGGACATGTCTCTATGGCACCAACATTTCGACGAAGAGTGTGAAGTGAAACGTCAGATGAGACAATTGGTTCCTCTAATCATATTTACTCTATGGTCATATGGTCTTTATTAGCAACGCGTTTCGTGTCTTTCCATGCTCGACAGTGTTGCTCGCAAAGTTAGAGCTGATCGGTGGTGGACTATGGCATTGAAATAGGGTTTAAGGCCAATAGGCATCTTTACCAAAACCATAGAGTTGCGATTTGTGATATAGATTTCTGTTTGATTTTGACTACCAGTTTAACTTCCTATTCAAAAGACAGCAATTCCAATTTCAAAAAATTGTAGTACAAATTAGAAACACACACGTCTTTTGAAATTCACAGCCAATTTTAATAAAACGAATTCTTCTGAAATTAACGAACCAATTCGAAAATAAATGGGATTTTGTAGATCAAATGAAGTAATTCTTCTAGTAAGAACCGTACTTATATCCTAAAAACTTACTCATTTTAGCTATAAATCTTTAGTATATACGTTTTAATTAAGGACGACTAGTTCGACAACAATGGATTTGTAGTAAAAAGACTCCAATTGAAATTGAAAACCAAGAAAATAAAAAATTCAAATTCTATTGAAATTAAAATCATTAAAGTTCATATGGGCATTTTCAATTTCCAATAATTTTTTTTAAATATCAATAGTCAAATTTTCAATTTGCAATAGACTCTATAAATTTCTTGATATATTTCAAATTTCCATGGAATTCTAAATTTTAATGTAATTTAAAAACAATTGAGTTTTTAAGGTCTACTGACGATTTTCGTCGAATTTTCTATCAATTACCAATGGAATTTTTAAATTTACTTTGGTATAATTTGAATTTTTAATTTCAATAAATTTCGAACTCTCAATGGAATTTATAAACATTTAATTGATTTTTTGGTTGAAGTTTTTGCAGTATTTCAAATTTTCTATAGAATTTTTAAATATTCAATGGAATTTTTTCTCATAATGTTCGATTTTCCAATAAATTTTAAAGATTTTAATTAAAAATTTTCGAATTTCTAAAGAAATTTTTGTATTCAACTTAATCTTTTTATTTCTCTGAAATTGTATTTTTTTTTAGTGGGAATGAGTCGTCCAATTCGTATGCAATATTTTGTTGTCTTTCAAAGAAACCTAAACTTAGAAGAGCATAACTAACCCGACCAACCGTTCCGCTTTCGGCGGGATTATCCCCCTTTATACGGGATTGCCGCCCGCGTTTTTGTGTCTCATCCCGACTTGAACGAAATTATTATATACAAAATAAAATGCTTTATTTTATATATTTAGACTTATTTAAACTAAATACATATATTTTTATTTAATTTGTTGTTTAAAACCAAACAATTTCTCATTTTTACCCACTGTGTCCCGGTTTTTGATCACAACCAGTTGGTCAGGTTTAACGTAACTAGCTGTCGCGGAAACATTTTCTCTAAAAACACATGTATTTAAAAATAAATAAATGGTTTCCCATTACATCCCATGAAGGGACAGGGGAGAACTTCTCACAATCACTGAGCTGTGCGCTTTCCAGTTTTCACTCACTGATTGGGACCTACAGTTTTACACCGATTCCGAACGGTATTTTGAGAAGCTTTTTCATGGCTAAGTACTCGATAGTGTCGCCGTCACTATACGAGCTGACCGCCGCCGAAAGAAATTTTAAGATGGTCAGAGCAGGATTCGAACCCAAGATCTCATGTACAAGATCCACGCACACTAACCATTGTACCACGTATTTACTAAAACATATAAAGGTTATTCTTAGAGAAATAATTAATATAATTATTTTCTCTATGACTCCTTTACTGGAGAAAAGGTAATACTTCTGCTATATCCTTTTCAATTGTTCCACCATCCATAATCAAACCGTCAAACACTTCGACAATTTACATTGGAACTTCCAGAAAATATTTCCACAATTCTATTTACTTGCCTGCTTAATTGGTATTAGACTAATCGACGGCGTTATATGATTATCATGATGATGATTTTTCGGTGACACGGAAGTCAGTGAACCACACAGAGCGCCTCCCACTCCGACGCCGCTACTGCTGCTGCTGTTATTGTTACTGGTACTTGAAGGCAACGATTTGGCATTACAATCTAATGGGTGTTCCTGTGGCGGCATACTAATGGTCAACGGCACTGGTGAGTGCATGATCGCATCACGATCCTTATTATCACCCCCTGTTGAACTGGCGGCTATTGATGTGGTTGTTGATGTGGTGTTGATGGAGCTGTTGCCGCCGCTGCTGCTGCTTGTGGTGATGCTGGAGTTGGTGTGACCCTGCAAATCAAATGCACGCAAAACGCATAAGAGGACATTCTCAACGGACGAACGAGAATAGAATGAAGTAGAGGAAGTCAATGAATTAACTACAGACATAAGAGATTCTTTAAAATTGGAACATTGCTTTACATTGAATAGAGCGTTGTCCGAGAGGCCATTGTCGGGCAAGGTTGAGATCTCCACGTGTGGCGTTAAGAAGTGCATTGGCGGCGTGGCATTCTCCACGGAACGCAGCGACTCGCCGCTGTCGCTCTGGTGGCTAGGCATACTGTTGGCAGCCGACACGATGGCGGCATTGGAATTGACCGCATTGGCGGCAGCTGCAGCCGCTGCTGCAACGGCATTCAGGCCAGTCGGCACAAAACCGGCAGCAGCAGCGGCAGCGGCTACCTGGGATGCCTGTGACTCCAGAGCGAGAAGCAGCGACGATGAACCGCCCGGTCCAGGGTTGTCCAAATCAATGCCATGTCTGAAAAAACAAACACGATGAAGCACAACATAAATACAAAGTTCCCTTGCAAACGAGATGAAACCTTGCAGTCCTACCTGTTGAAGAAATGAATTCTTAAAGATTTCATAGAACCAGCTCTGTAACTGCATAATGGACAAGTTTTGACGAGATCATGTTGGCCCACATGTTCATTTTGGAAATGGGCCCTCATGGCGATTTGCCGCTGGAAACCTCGATTACATATGGGACAATGGTACGGCAGCGTCTTAGTGTGTGTGGTAAAATGTTCGGCCAAATGATCTTTGCGAAAGAATCTGAAAAGAGGAATTGTAACCGTTAGAGGAACATGTAAAAAAACACCTTTTCCTGTCGGCAAACGAAAATAAATTTTTATTTTCCTTGAGGAATTCAAAATTTTTCGAAGGGAAATCGCCATATTTCCTTCAATTTCCGAGGAAAAACACTTCTCTAACTAAAGAAATTAATAATGGAAAAAGTTTCCTTTTGATACAGGAAATAAATAGTATGGCAATTTTTCTGGGGATAATATGGTGCACTTATTAGGAAAATTTTACAACTATTTCGAAAGATGTTCCGAGAAAGTTTGGTTCTGGAAATAAATGTAATATGACTGACCTTTTTTGGCAAACCCGACATTCATAAGGCTTAACACCCGTATGTCGCATTTTGTGGCGTCTCATGTTCGCACCGTTCGAAAACTTCATGTTGCATACATCGCATTCGAACACTTTACGGGAGGATGGTTGAGACGGACTTGAAGAATTGGCCACTGGACTGCTATTACTACCATTTGCCATGGCGTTAACCACGCTGCTGGGTGACACCACCGCCGACGACAATGTCGGATGATTATCCACTGACATCGACCCACTGGACGCAGGAGTTTGTAGATTTTCCGGTTCGCCATCTTCACTCTTAAGGCGTGCTGAATTCGCTAAACATTGTACTACATGCAAGAGCAGCGAGGCACGAGAGCTCGTCTCGAAATTCTCGCAGCGTTCGCATCGGAATGTAGTTAAGTTTGTGGGCGTACTCGAGTTGGGATTCGTGGAGAGATTTGTTGGTGATATACTGACATTGGCTGTTACGGGTGCGGGGTGATTCTGTGAGATGGGCTTCTCGCCGCCGTTGTCTGAGGACGAAGAGGACTGATCCTCTGAGCTGTGAAGCTGATGGTGCTGTTGTTGCTGATGGTGTTCCTTAAGGCTACGCAAGGCATGGGCGTGTGATGCTAACGTGTTGTGGTGCAAAAGAGAGGCTGTCGTTGACATATCAACTATGAGTCCATTATCTTTGAGTGATAATTCCATTTGACCGGCCGAACTCATTGTGTCGGTCATTTTGCTGTAACGAAAAAGAGAGAAGAAATTAAAATTATTTGGCGACATAGCAAGGAACGATGCAAATTATAACTCATGTCTTTAATTTCCAATAGGAGGTCAAGTGTGTGTATGTGTGTTGGAATTATTTTTTCCGAAGCCGTTAAAATTCTAAATTCGCACAAGTGGTTGAATGTCGTCAAATACTAGTCCAGTCCCAATTGCACAATGTTCGTGAAAATTCATGAAAAACGTTACCCTTTCTGGACTACGAGGACAACGCGTCTTGTCGCCATTTTTGATAACCACTCAAAGACATCGAATGGAATTTTATGTTTCACGGTAAATGCTCTTTGAGATTTTATGTCCCAGGATAAGAAAATATATTTTTTATGATTTTTGAGTATGCAGAACATAAGATTTTAGGCCAATCTTTCAGAATAAGCAAAAGTCTGGACAAGATTATCCTGGTTGTCAAAATAAAACTCCGACCCGGAAGGCTAAATATCCCGGTACATTACCAGCCATGCCGATGCCACCACCTATGTCATTTTCCCTTTTATAATTTCCAGGAATAGTTGGGGTCTTTTCGCAATCTGTAGCCTGGCGAAAACTAGCTATAGGTTGGAGTAACAGACTGCCTGTCTAGCTCACTTAGACCTTGTAGTCCATTGTAATACCACAGGGACAAAAGGAAAAACCTTAAATTTTCCTAGTCCCTCCTCAAAAAGCTCAGCCAGATATTCTAACTTCCCAAAAAAATGTGAGCCTAGTGGAACCTTCCGCCTTCTGGAAAGAGCGGGACCCAAACACAGAAGGTGTTCTATTGACTTCACCTACTCTTCGTCGCCGCAGCTTCGGCAAAAGTAATTTCTCAACACATTCAGTCTCTCTGCGTGTCGTCCAATGAGAGAATGACTCGTCACGACAGACACGAAAGGTGAAACGTCCAGTCTCGATAACAACAGCAGGGCGTTATTGCGTTTCAAGTCTAGGCGAGGCCACATTAGGTTGGAATGAACACAGTTCCCTACTAGTGACCACCTGCCGTTAGTTGCCGAAATGACACAATTTACCAAGTAGAGCTTGCAAGTTCCTAGAGGCATGTCCACATGTTCCAATTCCCCTGGAGCATATAAAATAGACCCCAGTTTGGCAAGTGCATCTGCTTTGCAGTTCCTGTGGTCCGGCACCCAAATAAATTGAATATTATAGTGTTCAGCCACCTCATCAAGAGATCTGCGATAGACGAGAACAGTTCTCGAATTCAGGAAGAGAGATTCAAGAGACTTGATGACAGCTTGACTATCAGAGAAAATATTGATTCCAACCTTAATCAGAACATTACTTCTCAGCCATTCCGCTACATCCCTAGTAGACACTAGACACTAGTTTTTTCGCAATGAATAGCCCTAGGTCCTTACAAAAGACACCAAAGCCAACTTTATCATCAAGGATCGAGAACTCTCCCAAAGACCGAGAATTGCTAAGTTTTCAAACTACATATATGTGTAATTTCCTGAAATCGGATCACAATTTCATGCGAAACCCGAAATTAGGCTTATCTCTTTATGGTATTCTAGTAGGGATCAAGGAGATCTTCTTACAATCAGTCAGTAATAGGCTGATTTATGCCTACAGATTCACGTTCCTATGAGCAAACTCAAATCAAATCGACTTTTTTAATGTGAGTTTTTATAATTTCGAAGTTTCACACTTCTCCTAAAGAGACTAAAAATTCAACGGGTTATTTAATAGTTTTGAGTCAAGTTACAAGCGGAATATCCTCCAGATTGGATGAAAGGGTGAACATTGATAACCGTTATAATTTCGAGGCAGTGGACGATTTCATTTACCTTGGATCTGCTGTAAACAGAAGCAATAATGTCAACCTAGAAACCAAACAGAGAATTTTGCTTGCAAACAGGTGTTATTTCGGGCTAAGCAAGCACGTCAGCGATAAGGCTCTCCCTCGAGGAACGAAGATCCACCTCCATCAGACTCTCATACAACATGTATTACTTTATGGCCCAGAATCCTGGGTCATATCGCTTGCTGATGAAACAACACTGGAAGACTTGGAGAGAAAAATACTCCGAAAAATATATAGTCCTATAATAGAAAACGGCGAATGTCGACAACGTATGAACTACGAGCTGTATAATATGTATCCTGACATCGATGTATGCAGTTATGTGGATCAAGATAACACGTTTACGCTGGCTAGGCCATGCCAGTAGAATGGATCAGAATAAACCAGTGCGAAAGGTATTCGAAGACGTACTCGAAGGTCATCGAAAAATAGGATGACTAAGACTTCGCCGGAATGACCAGATGGGAGATTTCCTGCGAGAGCTTGGTGTTACCAACTGGAAGATCGAGCCGGTTGGAGAAACATGTTACCCAATTTGTAAGGCTCTTGAATCCTCTTGGTTGTTTGAGGCCAAGTTACACATCTCGTGGATAACTTCTCACAATCAGCCAGTACTCGGTATTACTTAGACCTACAGGTTAACTGACTTCATTATATTTACCCGGAACCCGAAGGTTCCGTGTATTAAGCCATTGTGTCTGGATGGTATAGAAATTTGCCCAAAGGATAATCTAGATGAGATACTCGACAGATAGCTCAGTTTCAAGCCTGGATAGAAACAGTTTAAATATGGATTGAAACATTTTCAGTATGCGTAAAAACAGTAAAGCAAAAGTATGAATAGAAACGTGCAAAAACTCCATCAGAGGTCGATGGACCTATCCCCGAAAATAATTTACTAGATTTATACAGCGGTTGTTCACTCGATATGGCTTTAAGGTATTGTCGTTTGGTGGCTTGTCCTGGAAAATCCACTTACCTATGTCTGTGACAAAGGTCCAGAGAATGGCAATGGTGTGTATGTCGGGTGCCCTTCGCATACCAGCTACCGATGGTTATCGTTCACCTATTATTAATCGATTTTCTGGTCAGGCTAATAGCGACAAAGACAGCAATCCGTCTAACATATTCTTCGGTCTGGCCCCGGGCCAATTTTAGGGCATCTACGGCAATCCATATTAGAACTATATTAAATGGCACCTACGTCTACCGAAGGTAACTTCTAATATATGGTATTCAGGCTTTTAGATTGATGGCTGCAAAGTAGATGACCAACTACATTTCGGAGTCTATTCTAAAGGGGAAGGGTGTAGACCCGGCATAAAGGATACCAGATTATTGTTGAATATTTCGGGCAGAAGTCATGGCAAACAAGAAAATTGCACTTTGGCTGGGACGAATCCTCATAACCACCTGCTGTATCACATCTATTCTGCTAGCCAGGTTGCTTTAAAATCTCTACAATCTGAATTCAGTGTTGCCATTTTGATGCTAAGATAACTTTTTTTGGTGCTTCTTCCTGTTCGCGATACTCGTCTTCTAATGATTTACCCGTTACCCAAAATATCGTAAACCAGAAGTGCTTTCCAATTTCTCTTCAGTGCTTTAAGTGATTTTTTTAAACGAAACCTTTTATATTGACTTTTGTGCCGCAATTCTTATTATAACCCATAAAACATTTCAGCACGTCAGAATTTTGTCTCAGAACACAAAAACGGTTCAACTCACACTCGGTTCTTTGGGGGCAAATCCCGTCCAATATTCAAGAAATACATTAAAACTTAAGTTACATCTACCAAGATTATCGCTATTTCGAGATTATAAATGTCAAACTGCATAATGCCGAAAATGCGTAATCTTGTTTGGTGTAAATGCCGTATAATATAAAATAGAAATACTCTCAAGTTTATAACGACCTTTTTCGTTATCAATTGGATATTTTTAGAATTTTTCTTTAAATGGGCTTTCAAGATCACTTTATAATATAATGCAAATAAAAGACAATTTATTCCATTTTTCAATCCGACGTTTCGTTGGCATTTTCCAACTTCTTCAGGGATGAATTTTATTAAATCTGGCAACGATACAACACAATACATATTTTGTTTTTTATTTACATCTGGTACACAGTGTTAATATTTTCTTACTCAAGCCCCGTATCCAGTTCTTGCGAAGTTTTTGTAAGAAATTTTGTGATTTATCTCTAAACGGTAAATTTTATTACAAAGAGTTACCACATACCTTGCAAATATTTCATTAATAATTCATCTTTGCACTCCATTCTATTTTTAACGCATGTGATATTACTTTCGTTTACTAAAATAATCGAAATGTCAAAATCCCGGTTCCAAACAATTACCAAACAATTGTTTTCGTACGAAATAACTATGGCGTAACAACCCTGTACTCGATTTTGCCTTCAAAATTTTCGCAAACAGCGAAATTTTCGGTTCATGAACTTTTAGTTATTTTTTATACACGTACTTCGTATGGCAACGAAAATTTCATAAAAGCTGAATACCGGGCTTTAAGCCCCGCATTCAGTTCATGCGAAATTTTCATAAGAAATTGTCATTTATCTCTGGACGGAAAATTTTATTGCGAAGAGTTACCACCTGTCTTTGGTTTACCGTCCAAATGGTTCAATAATAATTCGTTTCCCACTCCATTTTATTTTTGACTGTTTTGCATTAGTTTGCTAAAATTAACGAAATGTCAAAATTCCGTTCCCAAACAATTATCAAACAATTGTTTTCGTACGAAATAACTTTGGCGTAACAACCCTGTAATAATTGTAATTGATTTTACCTACAAAATTTTCGCACCAGGCAAATGAAAAGTGTGGGAAATTTACGTTCTTTACTTTTTATACTCGTACTTCTTATGGCAACGAAATTTTTCTTAAAAACTGAATACAGGGCTTTACATATAATCTTTATTTTTTAAACGACAATTTACGCCACGTTTGAAAACATGAACAATCGAAAAAATAATGAAACAAATTTATATCATAGTAGAAATTCTAAGCTAAATATCACAGATGAAGTACTAAACTTTGTCCTCTTTGGTATTCATTGCACATTGTCGTTCTTGTCGTATTCCGAGGCTCCCAAAGTATATCCCCTGTCTTCCCTCTTTTCCCTGTCCAATATACCAATGTCATCGAGATTCGTTATGTGACCACTCTCCATACAATGCCGTGAGAGATCTGTTCGTTCTCTCCCTTTTCGAATGTCCTCATCGTGTTCGGCCAATCTTGTGCCTAAGCTCGTCTTCGTCGTATCAATGTAAACTTTTCTTATCTTATCCCATAAACGATCTTACACTCTTGTCATTATCCTTTACCTTGTCCGTGTAAATAATGATGTTAGTGTGCTGCATGGCTGGTGTGCCATTGTCGTACCCTCAGCTTCCATTATTCCCTTCATTTGCCCGACTTCCGGTAGTCCTGGAATATATGTTAAACTGTCGAATTCAGTGTTGCCAGATGAATTCAAGATGCCAGCTTCCCGCGAGTTTGATCCAATTTCCCCTAGTACATTATACGCTGTACATTCCTCTACTAAAATCTGCATCATGTAGTGCGGATAGCCATTGTTCTCCAGAATCTCCCCTATCCTGGTCATATGCTCGTCCTTAAACTTGGCATCGCTTAACGTAAGTGCCCCGCGTATTAGGTTATCCATAGTATCCAATTTTCGTCCTAGGTATTGGGTGGAATGATAGTTTATAATCCTTCCCGAGGCCATTGTCCTAGTGTACCAGTCCGTTATCATCCTATCGTCTTCTCCACAAATTTGCATATTCAAATAGGGAATGGAACAGTTTCCCCCTTTCCAATTGTGAATCGGATCCTCGCGTGATAGCTGTTGAACATTCCAAGTATTCCATCCTTGTCCTTTTTCCCTATCACAGCAAACAAATCATCCACATATTTCCGAAGTATTCTCATCTCGATATTCTCTTCAAGTAGATCGTCAAGAGTCTCCCCCAAAAGTGTGTTCAGTACTACTTCCGCCATTGTCGCTGATAATGGATTACCCATGGGCACACCATAAGTTTGATGGTAGAGAATGTCATCCTATATAAAATAGTCGATCTCGGTTAAGCAAAATTGTAAAATCTCCAAAAAATATAATAATATATTATAATAAATTTTTTAAATTTAACTTTAAACTTGAACTTTTTCATCAACAATACAGCATTCGCACTGGCATCGATTTTCTTGATTTTGTCACTTTTGTTGATTTCAAGCAGAAATCTAGAAAATTTGCTTGATTTCCCATACGTTTTGACAGACGACAAATCGGGTATTTTTCTTATTTGTCTAGGAATCAGGAAAAAATGGTTGATTTGCTTTATGCAACGCTGTTTTATCTCACACTACGAACGAATAGTACGTTTGTTTACAACCATTTCAATCACGGCTCATCGATGTGGTGGTACCACTAGAATACACGACTTATTTATTTATCGCATTTCTTAGGTATTTATTGTTCCTCAAACATATTGTTATACTTTTTTGTTTACTTTTATTCCTGGAATACATTTGTAGTGAATTTGATTGTGAAAAAATACCAGACAAAGCAAAATGCCTACAGTTGTCGATTTGGTGTGTTTGTTGTCGTAGTAATACTACCTCGTCAAAGCGCCTTGACATTCAATCAAATCAGGAAAAATCCCAATGCGAACACTTCGGATTTGGTTAGGACATTTGATACAAAATCGGGAAAATAATTTGTAGTGCGAATGAGCTATAAGAGATTGAAAAAGAAGTTGAAAGCGGGATGTTTAGTTCATGTTCACGATTATATGGGAAAACTCAAATCAGCATCACTTTTCTATGAGGAAATCGAAATCAGTTTATCTGTTATCAAGGTTTTCATCTTTGTAGAAACCTTTACATAAACCAACACGGATCGAGGAGAGTTGAAGGGATCAAAAAGAGATTAATGGGAGCTTCTTGCAATCCGGGAGTATTATGTTTTAGATCACCATATTAGAGGTCGTGTGGTGAAACTTAACTTCAGTTTTCTATGTGATGTGCGAAATCAGGGTTCGAATTACAGCCTGCATTTCGGATCGGAAATACTTTAGAAATGTGATAAAAAGGAAATTCGAATTCAGAATTTAAGAGTAATTGCATGTATCAACTCAATAGAGAAATATGACTTGTTCAACAAATTACTACAGAATTGGCCCTTGAAATGTGATTTCGTCAAACTGTATACCATCCGAAGCGGATGCGTCGATTCTATGCCTGATTCACGTTCCTATAATGACGTATGTATGTTTTCTTCACCGTTTTGGCTTCAGTGGCCTTAATTTGAAATTAATTTTGAAATACAAAAATTGGCCTCATTATGTCAAAGATGCAGTTTTCGCATATAAGCAAAGCTCTCAATATCACAACAACAAATTACAGTCTTATTTCAATCAAATTAATTCGATAATTAATCTATCATTCGTTACAGCCCCTCTTGTCAATGAAGGCCATGGACGTCATACTAAATTTGCTATGCAAATTTCGGGAACGGGTTTCCTCAACCCGAATAAAGGTTGAAGCAAATAATAATAGCTACTACAAAGTTTGCGTAGCTGATTAATGTGGATGCGGCATCATGGATTAAGGTCTGTGGTCAATTGAACTTTTAACTCAACCTACTTTAGCACAAAATGCATTGACAGAAACTACACTGAGAGAAAATATAACATGGTCACCTAAACATTTTGAGTCGCAGAATGAATGATCTCAATTTTTCACAACACCATTAATGAACTCTGCCGCGCTGCAGCAAATTCCAAATGCATGGCTTACATCTGTGGTAGAGTCTTATTATGGGCGACCAATTGGTGGTACATGTTTGTGTGTATGGTCGGTTGGTTTGTTGGTGTGCTCGTTTGAGCCACACGCATGCCATGCTGGGGCTGTTGAATTTTGATATAGCCACCAACTATGTTAACTTGATTTTGTTGTTTTGGCTAAGTAGTTTAAGCATGCACATATGGACGGACAAACGAATAGCCCGAGGTACGAGGGGTTAGGACCATGCAAGTGTACTAAGTCTCATGGTTTTTTATTTTGGCTATTCCATTCATTCATCCGTCCGTCTGTCAGCGAGCAATAAACTAGTTTCTGTGCGATTTCCCAACCCTCGGATAGACGTCGACTTGGACGTCGCTGTTTTGGACTAGATGGTGTCTAACCAAATGTTATGGCAAAGCTATTGTGGAACATTGACTCTGCTTGGGTTTTATGGAGATACGTACATATGAACAACCACCATCAGGTGGTTAGACGGATGGTTGTGCTACAGTGCATGTGGAAGCGTTGGAAGTGCGCCGATGTGTGGATGATGATGATGATGATAATGAAGAAGACCACGACGAGAACGACGATTGTAATGATCATCTTTATTATAATGATGGTGGTGGCAGAGTTTTGAGGATTTCAAGAATTTTTTGTCTATTATTTTTGTTGGGTTTTTTAGGTCTGTGTGTCTTTTTTTTGTATTTTCGTTAGGTTGTTTTTTGGCATTAGATGCATTCGTGTGAATCGCACTTGCATTGTACGACAATGCGATACGTTACGTCTAGCTAGAAGTTATTGAACAGCGCACAGATATTGCGAAAATAGACGTGTTTCGAAAATCAAAAATATGTATAAACAACAACATTTTGTTGAGCTGAGTCTTCATAGAAACCGAAATCGAAATAAAAGATGTCTTGTGTTGCAATATCTTAACGCTTTTGGTTGCTGGTTGCCATAATGGTTTTATTCCGTTTTGCTATTTGTGTTTCTCGGTGTTCAGTTTTCCATAGTAGTTGTTTCTAAAGAATTGAGTAATTCTAGTATAAATTGTAAGATGCAAGTATTAGGCGGCAAACAACATACAGATGCATATGATATCATAATGAAAATCTATACATTATGGAAGAAACATAATAGGTATTATGTTGCACTCAGAGGAATTAGAGTGGCAATATCGAAAAAGGGACATCTAATGCAAAGCATTATCTCAAGTATTTTACACGAAATGGGTACACGGGAAAGTATGATATCCAAGAGAGATGAATTCATCGACGATATATCTGTATAAAAAACAGGTAACTCCCTTAGTTGCTGAGATATCGCGTGGTGAAGTTTAAAAAAATTAATACAATTTTATAAAATGGATAAGAGTAGATTATAAGTACAGCTTTCTTAGGGAAACGAAAATTTTGTAGAAAAATTTAATTCCCAATTGTAAAATGAATAATCGATCTATAAATACATTCCACGAAAACAGCTTTAATTCGAAGAGAAACGCAAAAACCTTTAACTTTCGAATCCGGTGCCAAAACTCCCTTCAAACTTAATCTTCCGCCTTCACGAAACTATAGGATTTATCGAATTTTTAAGCAAGCTCTTTCAAAACAAATAAAAGGCATTTAGATTTTAAAAAATATATAAAAACAAAGTTACCTTATGCACAGACCAAGATTAACGCATTTCCGTCAACCCCCGCTAAAACCCGGTATTCAGGTAATTTTCGTTGCCATAAGAAGTACGTATATAAAATATAACGAAAATTTCATGAACCGAAAATTTTGCTCACTTTTCATTTGGTTGGTACTCAGCTCTTGGCGAAAATTTCGTAAGCAAAATTAAGTACAGGGTTGTTACGCACAAGCTATTTTGTACGAATACTACACTAAGGCTGTTTTTTATTCCATTAACCTATCGCCACATACGACTTTGCAAAAAAAACGATCCACACTTAATTTTACGA
This sequence comes from Phaonia tiefii, assembly GCA_963931995.1. Taxonomy (NCBI): domain Eukaryota; kingdom Metazoa; phylum Arthropoda; class Insecta; order Diptera; family Muscidae; genus Phaonia; species Phaonia tiefii. Next base: position 195,665,647 of record OZ008371.1, read on the forward strand.
AATGTGGAAACATTTGCTGTAATGGCGATATGGCAACACGTTTGTAACCATGGCAACACGTTTGTAACCAACCAACAAATACATGGTAGCAACAGCTGTTGTTGTAATTATAAGCAGCAAAAACAGACATTTTATTTTCGATCATTCGTTTCAGTTGACAAACTCTACACCAATTCATATATACCAACAATACAAGGATATAAAAAGTACAAAAACGAAATACATATGATTTTGGCAAGTAAAACGAAAAACGACATGGAAAAAATTTCAGCACCTGTTTTAACGATTATACCTGATAGATTATTCTGCCATGATCAATATGTATATGATCAATATGTTCAATCGCAAATAAAAATCTATCCTTCAAATTTAGAGATATAAAAGTATACGTGGTCTTCCATTAAATGAAATAATTTTAATGAACTTCAAATGTGTAAGCCATTTGCAAATTTCTGCTTTTGAGTCTCACCTTGATAACATTTTCATTCGCAAGAAATGATAACAAAATTTATCTAAGATAACTTTTTGTTGCCATTTCTTGAAATTGAACATGTGGCAACATTGTCATTGCTCAAGTCGGAATTTAAGTGGGAAATTGAAATGCCACTTAATATCGCTTAGCTGTCCTGTACAAATTAAGCTATAATTAACTTTAGCGGGGTAAAAAAAAAACACACTTACTCTTGTAGTCGAAAAATGTATCAACGTTTTAGTAAATTGTATCGGTTAGAGGCAAGTCTACTGAGTTTATCAGTACCCATGAAATGTCTGTAGAACGTCAAATTTTTGAAAAAAAAATCGATTTTAACCAATTCTCAGATTTTCCTAAATTTTTTTTTTTTAATTTAATTTTTTTCAGCGTAACTTCAAGGGACTCCAAATTTTTCACTCATAATATTTGGCAAAATTTTAGCCATGATAATAAAGCTCATGGTATAATAATTTACTTATTTATATACATGGTAAAGTATTTGAACAGCTGATTTAATTATTTTCATGTGATATTTCGCTTCAGCTGTCAAACTCACATGTATTTTGTTTTTGTACTCTTTTGCATTCTTGTGTTGTTGGTATTCATTTGTGTAAAGTTTGTCAACTTAAACGAATACAACAAGAACAAAATACCTGTTGTTGCTGCATACAACTACAACAACATATGCTGCTATTACCATGTAACTATTATTGTACCATGGTAAAGCTGGACACCTTCTGTGAACATACTAATACAATCTGAACGTGTCTAGTCACCCTAAATAGCACATAAAGACCACTTTGTATCTTAAAAATTGTCATTTGTAAGTATGTACATATGTATATGTAATCATTCCTCGAGAACGACATGTCCGATTTTGTCCAAATAAATTTAAAAAAAAATTAGAATTACAATACCTTTAATCTATTCCTGTTCTATTTCTAAATGTAACCTACAGTTTCACAATTATAAAACAAAAGAATGGTGAAATAATATTTTTTTCCCCGTAAAAAAATCACATTTTTTATTATTAAAACAGCAAGAAACATAAGAAATGGCAATAAGTATAAAAATTTATTCATTTAATCATTTATTTCATCATTTTATTCATCATAGACAAATACTAAAGAGAAGCCTGGTTTAACGACATTTTGGATACGTTTTTTTATGACAGTTTTATCTGTCAGAATTTGGACGTAAGACAAATAAAAATTAAAGAATAAAAAAATTAAATCAAATTTAAAAATACGAAATCAAATTTAAAGTCAGTTTTTTCAATTCGACTTTCGTTATTCTCTTTGAAATTCTATCCTGTATCAAATCATATTTGCAGATAGGAGGTCGATCAGCTGTGTCATCGAAACCCGATGAATTTATTCTAAAGTCACATGACCTTTGAACAAAATGAGATATGGATACGTTTCGCTTTTATTCTCAATTTAGTGAAGGTATCTCATTTTGTCAAGAATTGTATTACTCATCATATGCAACATGACCATTTTTAAGATACAAAGTGGTCTTTATGTGCTATTTAGGGTGACTAGACACGTTCAGATTGCATTAATATGTTCACAAAAATTGTTCAGGTTTACCATGGCTACAAGTTTGGCAAATATGGTGATTGAAAAATTTGGAGTCTCTTGATGTTATGCTGGAAAAGTTTAAAAAAAAATTACAAAACAAGTGCAGGAAAATCTTAGAATTAGTAAAAATCTATTGTTTTTTTTATAAATTTGACTTTATACAGACATTTTAGACTTGCCGGTAACCGATTCAATTTACTAGAATGTTGATACAAAAATGTCATGCTACAACAGTGTAATCGTTCGGGAGCGTAATTTTGACATATTTGATTATTTATTATTTTAACAAACCGAAAAAGAATTATTTATTACTCATATAATTATTTTACGGCCTTTAGCCCGGGATTCAATTTTTGTGAAATAACGAAAATTTCATGAACCGAAAATTTCGGTCACTTTTCATTTCCTTGGTACTCAGCTCTTTTCGAAAATTTCGTTGGCAAAATCAATTACAGGGTTGTTATGCCAAAGTTATTTCGGACGAAAACAATTGTTTGATAGATGTTTGTGACCGGAATTTTGACAGTAAAATGCGTTAAAAATAAAATCCGTTTAGAGATAAATGAAAAATGTCTTACGAAAATTTGGCAAGAACTGAATACGGGGCTTTATTCATAAAAGTTGTTATAGGTTTGTGAACGGTTTAAGAAGGTAAGCGTTAAGAGTTCTCTAAGGTTGTATTGTTGAACGTTTAACCCTTTTTGAAGGCTATTTGATCCTCATTTATCCATAAAAAAATTAATTTATTTATATTTCACGCGTGCCATACACAAATATTTATGCGATATAATTTATGTGTATATTTGAAGCGATTATAATCTCACTTTATCCTGCCTGGACACCAAATAGTTTCGTTCGATTTTTTTAAATTTTTAACCAAAATTAACTATTGTTTACATAGTGATGTATATAAAATCAAAACATTGAAGCAACAACCTATTAACCGGTTTTATATTCGACTACCCAAAAATTAAATCCAATTCGATATGAATTTTTGAAACTTCTTCCAAATTTAAGGAGATAAAAGAATATCAGTTCTGGTGTTGAATATTTCTTTCCATTAATGTTTAAAACTTTCCAAAAAAGCATTGCCACATTTAAATAAAACTTTTCTAATTCGGTTTATCGGTTACTGTTTACCTTGTTTTTACATCACAAGCTCTGTGAGAGTAAAACAGGGTTGTCAGTCAAAATCAATTACAGGGTTGTTACGCCAAAGTTATTTCGTACGAAAAAAAATTGTTTGATAGATGTTTGACCGGAATTTTGACATTTCTGTAGAAAAATGGGTTGAAAATAAAATCCGTTTAGAGATAAATGAAAAAAATTCTTACGAAAATTTCGCAAGAACTGATTACGGGGCTTTATTCATAAAAAGTTGTTCTAGGGTTGTTAACGGTTTAAGAAGGTAAAGCCCCGAAATTGTATAACCGATAAATTTCTCTGTTAAGAGTTCTCTAAGGTTGTATTGTTGTTTATATTTCACGTGTGCCATACACAAATATTTATGCGATATAAACACATGGAAATATTTTGTGTATATTTGAAGCGATTATAATCTCACTTTATCCTGCCTGGACACCAAATAGTTTCGTTCGATTTTTTTTAAATTTTTAACCAAAATGAACTATTGTTTACATAGTGATGTATATAAAATCAAAACATTGAAGCAACAACCTATTAACCGGTTTTATATTCGACTACCCAAAAATTAAATCCAATTCGATATGAATTTTTGAAACTTCTTCCAAATTTAAGGAGATAAAAGAATATCAGTTCTGGTGTTGAATATTTCTTTCCATTAATGTTTAAAACTTTCCAAAAAAGCATTGCCACATTTAAATAAAACATTTCTAATTCGGTTTATCGGTTACTGTTTACCTTGTTTTTACATCACAAGCTCTGTGAGAGTAAAACAGGGTTGTCAGTCAAAATCAATTACAGGGTTGTTACGCCAAAGTTATTTCGTACGAAAAAAAATTGTTTGATAGATGTTTGACCGGAATTTTAACATTTCTGTAGAAAAATGGGTTGAAAATAAAATCCGTTTAGAGATAAATGAAAAAAATTCTTACGAAAATTTCGCAAGAACTCATTACGGGGCTTTATTCATAAAAAGTTGTTATAGGTTTGTGAACGGTTTAAGAAGGTAAGTGTTAAGAGTTCTCTAAGGTTGTATTGTTGAACGTTTAACCCTTTTTTAAGGCTATTTTATCCGCATTTATCCATAAAAAAATTAATTTGTTTATATTTCACGCGTGCCATACACAAATATTTATGCGATATAAACACATGGAAATATTTTGTGTCTATTTGAAGCGTTTATAATCTCACTTTATGTTGACTGGACACCAAATGGTTTCGTTCCAATTTTTGAAATTTTTAACCAAAATGAACTATTGTTTACATAGTGATGTATATAAAATCAAAACATTGAAGCAACAACCCATTAACCGGTTTTATATTCGACTACCCAAAAATTAAATCCAATTCGATATGAATTTTTGAAACTTCTTCCAAATTTAAGAAGATAAAAAATATCAGTTCTGGTGTTGAATATTTCTTTCCATTAAGTTTAAAATTTTCCAAAAATGCATTGCCATTTTTAAATAAAAATTTTCTAATTCGGTTTATCGGTTACTGTTTATCTTGTTTTTACATCACAAGCTCTGTGAGAGTAAAACAGGGTTGTCAGTCAAAATCAATTACAGGGTTGTTACGCCAAAGTTATTTCGTACGAAAAAAAATTGTTTGATAGATGTTTGACCGGAATTTTGACATTTCTGTAGAAAAATGGGTTGAAAATAAAATCCGTTTAGAGATAAATGAAAAAAATTCTTACGAAAATTTCGCAAGAACTGATTACGGGGCTTTATTCATAAAAAGTTGTTCTAGGGTTGTTAACGGTTTAAGAAGGTAAAGCCCCGAAATTGTATAACCGATAAATTTCTCTGTTAAGAGTTCTCTAAGGTTGTATTGTTGTTTATATTTCACGTGTGCCATACACAAATATTTATGCGATATAAACACATGGAAATATTTTGTGTATATTTGAAGCGATTATAATCTCACTTTATCCTGCCTGGACACCAAATAGTTTCGTTCGATTTTTTTTAAACTTTTAACCAAAATGAACTATTGTTTACATAGTGATGTATATAAAATCAAAACATTGAAGCGACAACCCATTAACCGGTTTTATATTCGACTACCCAAAAATTAAATCCAATTCGATATGAATTTTTGAAACTTCTTCCAAATTTAAGGAGATAAAAGAAAGTTTAAAACTTTCCAAAAAAGCATTGCCACATTTAAACAAAAATTTTCTAATTCGGTTTATCGGTTACTGTTTACCTTGTTTTTACATCACAAGCTCTGTGAGAGTAAAACAGGGTTGTCAGTCAATTATCTGTTCCCGAGTTAAAACACTGATTATGAATACGGTAGATACTAACGAAACCTTCACTAAATCTTAAAGCTTCCAATAACTAAAGAATGCTTTAGGGAAAATTTATTGTTTTTTATGAATAAGGGTGTTAATCTATAAATGTTGTTTTAGACTCATTTTAACCTCAAGATATTGATGCAAAGCTGCAAATGTAAAAACAAGTTCTACCATTTTGGGAGAAGTACCACAAAAATCAAGTGTTTTGCAAACGAACCACGACATGTCGCCACTATTATGTATTTGCATCCATTTGCAATGTTTTAAAAAATTGCATTGAAATAGCATTAAAATTTAGAAAACCTATTTTAAACAGTTTTCAATGTACATAGTTATACATATATTTTTATTATTTGCTTTCACCGAAAATTTTGTTTTTTAAATGACGAAGCGTAAACAATACGAATCACCGAGTTGGCACCGGAAATGCTAATTGAAACTCAAATTGGGCGGTGTAAGCAGCGTAGATTTAAAAAACGGGTTATCGTTAACCTACGTTGGATAAACTGCAGTATAAATACAGCATTACAAATAAATCAGCATTATCAATAAAACCGAATAATACTTGTCGATTTTACCAGAATCTGGTTTATAATGAAAATTGCTATTTGCCGTGTTTTATAGTGATGGTAACTCTGTGTACCCACTTCAGCTTGCCACTGTTAAAGCTCCGTTTTCAGTTCGTATGCAATTTTCACTTCATTCGTGTATAAAAAATAACGAAAATATAATGGTTATTAAGTATTTTTTTTATTAATTCCTTATATATATACTTTTTTTATTTTAGAAATTTAAATTTGTACTATTTTAGCGTCCAGCTAAAATCTGGCACATATGTAGGTAATTGTTGGCTTTAATTTGCAGACAACTGAAAAATTTGTTAAAATTTGGTTTGTTTTTTAGGAAGAATAGATATTTTAAGTTTTTATATCAAAGATTTTCGTTATTTGGAGTAAAATAAAAACAGTTTGATTTTGGGACAAAATTTGAGCTAATTTAGTGTCCATGGCTGTATAACTAAATAGTAAAAAAAACTTATTTAAAATATTTTTTCTAAATTGTTCACGATTCACGAAATTTCCGTTAATTTTTATACACGTACTGACTAAGGGAACGAAAATTTCATACGACCTGAATACCGGGATTTATAAAGGGTGTTTTTTTAGACGTGTGGGTTTCAAGTAGAAATAAAACGCATATAATTGAATGTTATGGCCAAGACTTTAGGTTTATTATAAAGATAAGGGTTTGCCATTATATTTAAAAATGATTTAGGGCAAGTGGCCGTCGAATAAATTCCAGCCGAGAGCCCCAAGTTTCTACAAGCGACTTCACACAACCCTACAAAAAATAGTCCAGTGGTGTTAAATCGCACGATCTTAGAGGCCACGCCACAGGCCCACGACGAGAGATAATGCGCTCATCAAAAGTTTCCTTCAATAAATTGATTGTTTCGTTGTCTGTATGGCATGTATCTTCGTCTTGTTGGAACCAAAGGTCGTCCACATCAGCATCCTCCAATTCAGGAACTAAAAGGAACAGGTCAACTTTAAGGGCCACTGTCCATTTTTTTTTTGTAAAACACGTTGTTTTAAGCAAAAAATGTAAAATAAAAAATTGTGGGAAACCCCTATTTTCAGAGTTATGGGCCCCCAAATTTCGGCAGGTAAAAAAAGTTTAAAACAAAACAAAATTAAAGGAAAAGTAAAGAATGTGAGAAAATGGAAAACTAGCCCTCTCAGGGACCTACATATGTTGCTCGTGCCGTGTGGTAGACCTTTTTGAAAATCGTTAAATTTATATTCCACTTAGTCAGGCAGGGGGGATAAAATTCCCTCTGTACCTTAAGTCGATGTGAGTCAAAACCAGAAAAATCGCTCGATTTTTTTAAAAAAAACATTGTATTTTTCTGGATGGTTACCATAACCAATCCCATGGTCACTGTGCGTACAAAAGTAGACTTACAGACAGACGTCTCATGAAAACAAGGATTTTTTTAAAATATTTGTTTATTTTTTGTCGGTAAAAAATTATTGTAAAAAAATCGCGCTGTTTTTTTTCAAATAGTTTTTTATTTCCGTGAACTTTGACTCTTGATATCTTCGGTCATTAATGGGTTAAAGGAACAACTGATATCTTATTTTTTAGCTTAATGTCTAAACTATACAATAACGAGTGAAAATATGTATGTTGTGTACTATTCTGAGATAATAGGTTTTTTCCTCAAAAAGTGGGGTTATAAAAGTCGAATATTGAATATAGGCTCGCAATGGGTTATGGAGTTTTGAAGGTTTTTATGGTGTTTTGAACGTATTTTCATAAGCTTTCCAATGATATCCATATTGTCGCAGTCCGTCAATATATGTGGAATATATGTTCAAACTTTGGAGGCCCGTAATTCGGGAAGTATGGGTTTCCCCAGAAAAAAATCTGGATGATAAGGCCTATGGAGTGATGATAATTTGGACGCGATACGAGAGTGGCCCTTAAACTTAACTTAAGCCGAAATATGGACCAATGATTTCCTCTGCCCATAGAGCACACCAACCAGGGACTTTTTGAGGATGTAACAGAGTCTGAACAATGGCTTGTGGATTATCATCACTCCAAATGCGACAATTTTGTTTATAAGCGTACCCATTCAACCAAAAGTGAGCTTCATCGCTGAACAAAATTTTCTTGTGAAAATCGGGATTGGTGGTCATCTCATTTTGGGCTCATTCACCGAACGTGCGACGCGCTTGATGGTCGTTCGGCTTCAATTCTTCTGCTCCTCAGCAGCAATAGCGCCTTCGGTGAGCACTGCACGGCGTCTCTGAGAATGCGTATTATCCACTAGAATAAACGTGGTGCCAAACCGATCCATGGTTGCTCGAATTACCGACTCTGCTGGGCGATTATATCGCCCGAATATTGGATGCAGCGCGCAATGCGTCGCGCGAACCGAACCATTATTTTGGTAATAAATTTGCACGATTTGCAAACGTTGTTCCGGAGTAAGTCTATTCATTATTTATTTAGAAATTTATTGTCTATGGAATTAATCCTTACAGACTATTTACAAATTTATGGTAGTCTAGAACTACACAACAGATTTCAAACAAATCATGAAGAATTTAAAAATATTATTATATTGTTTTTAATTACATTAAATGAAATGGCAAACCAAACTGAGCATAAATCAAGTTATCAAAAGAACCAAATCCGATTGCAAACCACACGTCTAAAAAACACCCGTTACTATATGACACAACTTTGGACACAAGAAGAAATCAAACAGATCCTGAAATCAGAGTACGAGCTCGATGCTACAATTGTGTCCACAATAGTTGATAGGGATTTCAAACCTTTTTTAATAATGGTTGCTATACCATTGGATTTACGAATTCAAAGGTTACGAAGAAATTTTTCAAAGATCTCCTTTTGCTTAAAATGCCATATATTTTTTGTTTTCTATGTAGAATTTAGGTCGTCGTTTATCGCGGCCAGAACAGAGAAATTAAATTGACGGCCCTTGGTTTCGCCAGTTTTGTACAAATTTGGAATGTTTATGAAATAACTGAACCTTTAAAATTGGATCAGTCGGTCAAATCGGCACACATTTTAAACCGATGAAAGCCAATTACATCAGCGGCGGCGTAAGCCACTAAACATGTTTGGTGGCGGCGATGTGTCGGAAAATTTTAGATTGGCTTCCGTCTGTCAAACAGTTGATTATTTGCGTATCTTTATTATGGTTGCATTTTGCTTAGCAGAGTTGCATCAAATTGAGCAATTGAGCAAAAAAATTAAACTTAAGGTTTTACAGATTAAAATTGTATGAGTAATCTTCTAGGTTAGCGCGGGTTAACGTGGGTTAGTGAGAAAGGTTACTTGGGGATACAACTGAGGCTCTGAACCCGAAAAGAATATACAAATCGTCAAGGCTTGCAACACTGTGGTGATAGGGAATTATGAGATAGTGCTGGTGATGTTTGAAATACGCCATGCTCTTCGGTTTGTCCATGTATTCTTGAAATCAAAATTCGGCACATAGCCTTTGGGGCGATCCCTATTGAAAATGGGTTATATCGGCCCACATTTTGATATAGGCAACGTACAAATATACATGCCTTCCAAGCTAGGTCCTCTTGTAGGGACGTTTTAATTAGGAATTTTAAAAAAATTACCAATTCAAAAATAATAATAAAAAAATAAATAAAATTAAAATAAAAAAAATATTTAAATTACCAATTCAATATCTCAAAAAGTTCAAACGTTACCACTCCAATTTTTACATATCGATAGCTCAATATAGAAAAGATGTCTCTCAAATTTTTGTTAATTTATAGGAGAAGGCAAAAACTGAATAAAATCGGAACGATTTGGCACATTATTTATTTTTAATTGCAGTTTTTTAGTAAAACAAATTCTTTAGTTGTCAATATTAAACAAGTATTGTTTGTACGAAAGGTGTATTTGAGAGTCCCCTACCAGAATAAGCAAAAAACGATTACGTAAAAAAAATCAGATACGGCATTTTCATTTTTAGTCATCGATATATTCTAAGTAAGTGGAATTCTAAGTAAGAGGAAAAAAATAATAATTTAAAAAAATAATAATTTAAAAGTTGCCTTTTTTAGATACTCAATTTTTATATTTTTTGAAACAAAAAACTTTATTGTGATCCTCAAAAAAAAAATACTGCAATAATTTTTAAATTTATTTTTTAATTTTATATATTTATATGATTGGCAGAACATTAAGAATACAATTATTTTATAGTTCAATTATAAGGCATAAGTAGAAGTACATTAAAATATTGATGAAGTTTACCTGAAAATAGGAAACAATAACGCAAAGCCTTTGAGTCTGGCAACTCTACACCAAGTTAGCCACAAAGTTATGTTCGTTTTTAGACTAATAGCTTATTACCTACAACTTACCAACATTTTATAATTTGCAAGCATTTTCATCAATAAACAAATCATATTTGAATTTGATAATCTCATTCAAAGTGGAAAATCGTTTTTAACTATATTTTCGTACATAGTACCCAAAATCAACAATACTTTTATATTTTCTTATCTTTTCAATTTGTTTAAATCTGTTTTGATTATATTTGATTAGCACTTTATTTTTTATTGTTTTACGTGCTACCAACTTCATGCTTTGCATTATGAATAGAGATGCGAACAAGGTCGATTGCATTTCTAATTTGTATCAAGAAGAGCGGCGGTAGAACGACATTAAATGTCAACGATAACTAATACTCATGATTGCCAAATGTGTTGTCCGCTTAATTTAGACCCTCAACAATTAATAAATGGTATTTTATAAAACGTATCGAATTTTAATATACAATAATTTTAGACCTTAAAAACATAAATAAATTAATCTACAAGGCTGCTAACGCGTGAGTGTATCCTCAGTGAATCTAAAGCGATGTTCACATCATCAGTTTTATGTGGCAAAAATTTGGAACTGATCGAAATTTAAATGGTTTTAAAAATTAGTGGAATATTTTGCTGTTGTCGATAATGAAAAACAAATGGTGATGGAAGACAAACGGCGCGAAAAAACGAAATATGTAAAAACTACATCGAATTTTAAAAATGCAACGTTCAAAGACGAAAAACGTTTGTGTGTGTGCACATAATATTTTCGACGGTATCTCCTCTTCGGTTTAACATTATGTATATCAAGTATGCAGAAAATTATTGTTGCGAGCGCAGGTGGTAGTTGTTTAATCAGCGGCATCTTACTTCAAATGAAATCTGTCAGATAAACCGTTGTATCGGTACATTATCGATGACTCCGTCGGGTAGCTCTGTCAGATAAAACTGATAATGTGAACTTCGCTTAACGCAATTCCACTATTATTCTTATTCTCCTTGTACTTCAGTGTCATTTAAAATACCATCTCTATTTTTTGAAGATAATACCACAAAATCTTAAAAAGTTTTGAGGTTAAAATTATTTATGTGACAACAGCCGCATAATTATGTATGTATAACGATAATCGACCCACCGTAACGGTATGTCGATAATGCTGGCTCATAGAATCATTTAAAAACTATACATTACTACCGACACAAAGATAGTGAACTCGATATCATTTGTTACAATCTAATAGGAATAGGAACACTACTTTAACCCGACGTCAGATTTCTGAGCCAGCAGCATTGTCATTGACATATTAGGCGTGCTTTCGTTACAAGCTAGCGGTTATCGCTTGCTTGCTTGTAAAATGGAGTTCGGATTATCAGACGGATTTGAGGATTTATCGCATCTGAAGAAAAGTTCTCAATGTGAACAGCTGTCGTCAGATAAATCTGATGGCCTTCAAAACTGTTTCAAAACCAAACGATTTCTTAGTGGTTATCGATAAAACAGAGAGCGAGAGATAAAATGCCGGAGAGAATAAATGAAGAGAAAAGCGGGAAACTACAAAGTACATAGAGTTTAATGTGAAATGAAAGAAAAACAAATCTTCAGTGTAATTTAATTTAATCAAATAAAATATTAATAAATAAGAACATAAACGCTTGTAAATATAAAGAAATTACACATAGTTTTTTCCTAGAAATTAGTTTGTGTAATTATACATATATACATGTCTGTCAGTATCCGTGCATAACAAATTTTCTCAGCAGTGTCTCCTCATCCCCTTCGCTTTCTCTGGGAAATTACGTTATTGTTGCATGCCATTTGCAAGCTCATCCGTTGATGTTAACACTGTGACGTCTTGCTTCAAATGAAGTCTGTCAGATAAATCTTTATGTGTGGACGAAAAATCGATATTTTATCGATAACTTCTTTAGATATGTCTGATAATTTGAACTCCACTGAACGAAAACGTCAAACTAGCGATAATCGTCTTACTCTAACATATGGTATGAGTCAGTCCTTGTCTTTGAATTCACAATAACGATATCCAACGCCGATTTCTGAATGTTTCATATTGGCAACTTTACGCCTGTTTAAGACAGAGATATATAATCGTCTTGCTCTAATGCGTGGTACGAGTAATACTTGTAAATGTTGTTACATGTAGTTTCTCCTCGTTGTCTCTTAATTCACAGTAACGATATCCAACGACGTTTTTCCAAATTTTTCAGACTGGCAACTTTCTGTTATGCTGAACTTTATGTCTTTCTAAACGGAACATTTTGTCGCGGAGAGTTAGCACCTATCTTCGATTTACCTTGCAAATATTTCCTTTATAATTCTTCCACGCATTTTATTTTTAACTCACGTGGTGTTACTTTTGGTGTTTAAAATTATGGAAATGCCAAACTTCCGGTCCCAAACCATTATCAAGCAATTGGTTCCGTACGAAATAACTTTAGCGTAACAACCCCGTAATTGATTTTGCCTATGAAATTTTCTAGGAACCAAACGAATGAAAAGTAAGCGAAATTTTCGGTACATGAAATTTTCGTTATTTTTCATACACGTACTTCTTATGGCAATGAAAATTTTATAAAAACTAAATACCGGGCTTAAGATAGAAATGCAACCGGTAATTTCAAGTGCCGCTTAATATCGTTTAGTTCTCCTTACAAAATAGGTGATAATCTAAGAAAGCGGTGTAAGCAAAATACAGATATTGCAATTTGACCTTCCTTCCCGACACAAAACATGAAAGCAATCACTGTTGTTCGCATAACCATATTGGTTGCACAAACAAAAAGTTAACGACACAGCGTCACAAGGATGAGAAGAACTACTTTATATATTCTATATTCTTCTGTCTTTTTAATACAAAAATTACTTTTTTTTTTTTTGCTAAACTGAAAGGGAATTGGCAACATTGATCATTTTTATCGATAAAATTACGCCCGAAATATTGAACTTAAGCCCAATTTTTGAGTGGAAAATCATCTTTGCGGAGTGTTACCAGCAATCTTTGATTTACCTTTCGAATATTTAATTAATAGTTCCTTTTCACACTCCATTTTATTTTTAACTCATGTGGTATAGAAATTGATGAATTTATCTCAATTTTTCAAAATAATGCAGGTGTGCCACTTTATTTGATTTTCGCCCTAGATCTCCCTCTAACAGCCGCAGTTGAAATTTGAACTTTTACGGACGATATAGCTGCATTAGCCGTCAATGAAGATAACATTGAGACAAGTATCTCCCGTCATATATTTATCGATAATATCTCATCTTAGGTAAATGATTGGAGGTTCAAAGTCAATGAAACAAAATCAATCCATGTCACGTTTACTCTCAAAATGTAAAAAAATGAAGCAGAAATACTACAGGCAGTGGAAGTAAAATATCTCGGAATACATCTTGACAAACGACTCATGTGGAGAAAACATATCCAGACAAAAAGAAAGGCTCTCGACATACAATTTAATAAATTCAATTCTCTCATTAACTATAGATCTCCACTCTCCCTCGAATACAAACTATTGATTTACAAATGTATCATCGAGCCGATATGGACATATAGAATTCAGCTATGGGGAACAGCCTAGAACTCTAATTTGTAACTTCTGCAGAGGTTTCAATGAAAAACTCTTCGGAAAATCTCAAATGCTCCATTCCTTGTTACTAACAACCAATTACATACTGAGCTCAAAATTCTCACTATTAAAGAAGAAATCCAGGCTAGAATGCTCACATATAAATCCCAGATAGAAAGTCATCCAAATCCTCTAGCGGCAAATTTGATGTCAAGTATGGTAACCTTTAGAAGACTGAGACGAAGAGCTCCCCAATATCTCTTAGTGTAAAGATTGTTTACTGTTTTTTGGTAAAAATCTTGAACGCAACGTCAACATTTTTAGCTTTGTCACTTTATCTTCACTATATCCAATATTATGGATTTCTAATGTAGGGGGCGGATCAATAAGTCCGTGACTTTTCAAACTTCGATCGTAGTTATATGAAATGCAACACTGCTCCCATCAAGTACCACTTGTTCATAGACTATTTTGAGCAAGTTCTGTCATTTACTTTGCTGTTCAAAACATACAACATCGTGCATTTTTTTAAAAATGCAAAAAAGTGAATTTCCAGTTCTCATTCAAACCAAGGAAAAGTTTGGTAAATACTATGGGGACTCTGCACCATCGATTTCAATGGTAAAAAGTGGTTTACTGACTTTCGTTGCGGTCGCACTAGTACAAATGACGCTGAGTATTCTGGACGACCAGTTGAGGTCAATACACCCGAAAATGTCGAACGATATGGAGTTGGCCGATCGAAGAGTAAAAGTGCGTGAGATTGTTGATGCCATGGGAATTTCATATGGCAGTGTGGTTTCGATTTTAATTGGGTTTAAGAAAGCTGTCTGCAAGATGGGTGCCGCGTTTGCACTCAATGGGCCATAAACGTAATCGTGTGACAACTTCAAAGCATTGTTTGGAGTTGTTTAATTGGGCTACGAATTGGTAACCCATCCGCAATATTCTCCGGATTTAGCCCCCAGTAACTATTTCCTGTTTCCCAACCTAAAAATATGGCTCGGTGGAAAGAGATTTAGCTCCAACGATGAAATTATTGATCAAACAAATGCCTATTTTATGGACCTCGAAAAATTCTATTTTTTGGAAGGGATACAAAAATTGGAGAAACGTTGGACTAAGTATTGAGCTAAAAGGAGATTATGTTGAAAAATAATTTTTTTTTGCAAAAAAAACTGTGTTTCATGCAAAAAGTCACGGTCTTATTGATCCGCCCTCTAGAATGATCAGTGGATTACTTTATTTACACAATTATCATAAGTAATGCTAAATATTATTTTTGAAATAGATTGCATTAATAAAGGCTACATGAAAACAAAATGTTTTTTTAATATAGTTTGTCCCAAACCAGTCCTAAACCTGTCCCAAACAATTATTTTCGTACGAAGTATCTTTGGCGTAACAACCCTGTTATTGATTTTGCTTATGAAATTTTCGCAAAGAAAAATTAAAAGTGAGCGAAATTTTCGGTTCGCGAAATTTCCGTTTACACGTATGTACATCTTATGGCAACGATAATTTCGGAAGAGCTGAATGCGGGCCTTAAACTCAAAATAAATTTTGTAGGTTAATAGTTGATAGTAAACTATTATCAAGTGATCATATGATTTTGACAGAAAAGAGGAACAGGAACACAGCTTCTATAACTGATAATATGAACAATAAAAATCAGTAAAATAAAACATATTTTTACTGGTAGTGAAGGTAGAACCGCATTTCTGATTTCACCTAATATTTTATATTTTAAACAAAGTATCCAATTTTCATGACATGATTATTTGTCAATGCACTGAAAAACTCATTTCTTATTTAATGTCAGATCAAATATGAAATGAAATCCCTGATTGTGTATTTAAATAAATCAATAAGGCCCGTACTAAGATTAATATTTCACGTAGAATTTTACAGAATTCCATACCAAACAAATATCGACGAAAATTATAAATGTGAAAATTCTCATTAAATTTGTCGAAATATTTTTGTTGTACTTAGTACAAGGCTTTAATGTACATTAGGTGAAATTGAATATGGAACATCGCCGAAGAACAGTTTTATCATGTGAACTCCGCTTTATATGGCCGATAATGCAACCTTTTTTGGTTCAAAGGGTTGCCATAAGTAAAGTTTTTTGTAATAACATTAGTTTTAACACGACAGGTCATGAAAACTCGGACGATTTTGTTTTTTTAGATAACATTAATTTTAAATACTCAAAAGGGTCACTGCGAACACAAAAGGTTACATATAAAAAAAAAACAAATTCATTTTTTGACACACAAAACCTCTACCAGGTGCCACTAACGCAATCCCCAAGTGTTTATGTAGGTTCGTCTCAATGAAAGAAATCTACATAAATGCATTTACGATTGTGCAAACGACACAATAGATCATCTTCCCAACATTTGAAATGTACAATCCCCCCACCGTCTGTCTATACTTATATCTTGAATGCCTTTATGAAATCCAATTTCGTGTGCTCTGTTTTTCTTATATATTTTTTTTGGACCATATCCAATTAACATTGAATATTATGTCAAATGGTATGGAAAAAATAGCTTACAGCAACCCACTCAATTACACGAAACAAAAAAAAAACAAAATGTGTTACCATCATTTCGTTGAGTGAATTGTGAAAGAAACCGCATCTTCATTTTGATGATTTATGATTTTCAGAGAGTGGGACACGAACACCCAAGTCTAGGGGTTATTAGATGGAATGCTTTATGGTATTTGAGGTCCAAGACAAATGTGTTATGTGAATGGAATCAGATCCACAAACACACACAAAGACACATTATCACCAACCAGCCCCAGCCATTAAAGAAACTGGATCGCAAGTACATACATATGTAACAGACAACGAAGCCGATGAGGATATGGATGATGATGTTGTAGTAGAGGAAGAAGACACAATAAAGCTTGGGAATCCATAGCAGAAATATAGTAGCGAATAATTAATTAATAGAATATCCGTCAGAAATTAACGACCATATAACAATATCATGCTTTAAACAGATATCGGTATATTTCCCTCTCTATTCGCGACTGTTTTGCTTTTGTCGTACAATTTTTGTTTTAATGACAACGAATAAATATATGAAAAGGAAATACTAAAGAAAAAACAACTTCAACACAAAGCGCATCTTAACGAAGTCATTAGGTCAAGTTTTTAAGGCCAACTAGGTCACTCTGCTTTTGATACCAAATCCAAACAAACACCATCGCCACCACCAACACCAACACCACCTCTATCAACAGCAGCGTCATTACCACCGCCAATGGCTCAAAGCACATAGAGTGGTAGAGAAAGAGAGAAATGAAATCACTCACACAGAGCAAAATAGGCGAAAAGGCACACAGTTACAACTTCTACACACACACATGCATATTTATAATGAAAGCACGTCATCGTCATCAACAACATCATCACTAGCGCCATCACTGTGTCATTGTGTTACATTCAATCGCATTCACCCGTTCGCACAAACTCACAGCACGAATGACAACAGCACACACACGTGAGCGCACCCAAATATCACAGATTGGGAGCATTAGCACAAACACTCACTCACACACTCACTACACATTACTTTTGTTTATAAAACTTTATGTGGCAGCCCTGAAAATTGCGTTTGTCTCTTTATATTTATAATGCGAACACCAGCAACACCGAGTGTCAACCAACAGTGTTACCTGATGGCAATTTGCAACACCTACAGTCGAAATAGGTCATCATACCAAATTAGAAATATGGGGTACACTAGACCCTTGGGAATAAAAAAAAAAAAGACACACACAAAACCCAATAGTCATTAACGGTTGCCAATATATTATCAGAACGTTTCTTTTCGTTTGAGATCGTTAACCTTCCAAAGTATTTTTGTAAATTGTTTATGACATCTGCCAAACATCAGGTTATTGACATGGCAGCGTTAAATTCAAATTTACAACTTTAGTTTTAGCCAATTTGTTTGCGCATAAATAGGAAATTGATACAAAAAGAGATATAATAACACTACGGAACGAGTGATAACTAATTTGGAACTTGACCTTAACATAGATTGACAACCATTGTATTATGGATTATTAATTTTAACCTAAATAACTTTCTGCGTCGGTTATATGAAACGTCTAGCGAACTTAGTTGTTCAGTCATAAAAGTAGATACATATGTATATATTGACGAATGTATATGTTTCATACCAAGTGTGATCTAAAATCAAGTTTTGCTCGTGGTACTACGATAAAAGGCAACTACGGATCAATACTTTATGTATATTTCAGGGCATGGACATAGGATGGTGTACTTAAAGGTTCCTCTCAAAACTAGGTTTTAAATGTTCATCCACATCCCGTTATTGGATACCATACATTACGTGTGTTTTTATCCCGCTAAAGTTAATTATAGCTTAATTTGTTGGGGAGCTAAGCGATATTAAGCCTCATTTTAATTTCCCACTTAAATTCCGACTTAAGCAATGACAATGTTGCCACATATTCAATTTCAAAAAATGGCAACAAAAAATTCAGACCATTTTCGAAACAAAAATTCAAAAAATTGGTATCAAAACACCTGCAATGTAATACTAACAGTGTATTTATGTACAATTGTCAATAAATATTTTCAAACACACTTCAAAACATTCATTGCAGCAATGAAACAAAATCATTGTAGTAATGAAACAAATTCTTTGCAACAATGACTCAAATTCGTTGCACCAATAAAACAAATTCATAGCAGCAATGAACCAATTCATTGCAGCAAAAACCATACTTTCACCAAAGTAACGAACAATTTGCAGTTGATGAACACATTTTCATAGCGGGAATGAAACGTTACGTTAGCTCACTTTCGATGACAAAAGTTGTTGGGGTGATAACATTTTCATCCGTGTGACGATGCTTTTCCGTTCAGTGTAGTTGCATTTTGTTATCATTTATTGTGAATGAAAATATAATTTATCTCAAAAGGGGCCCTTAGACCTGTGGATAAATTACTCAACTTCAAGGTGACATCAACTTCGATTATTTCACATCAATTTCGATTTTGCCCTTACACTTTCAAACAAGGTGAGGCAACATGTCGAAATGAAAGGTGATGAGCACACAGCGATTATATCACTAATTTTAAGAAAAACACTATTTTTATATTCTTTAAATATTTATATAAGTAAATAATACTACAAAGTATATTTATTTAGTTTATATTTTTCCGATAGTGTTTATGTTATTTATTTGGTGGTTTATTTATTTACATTTTGCCGATAACGCTGCCTCACGAATATTTCTCTTCGAAATGCGTATGAAAGTTGTTGCAACTTCCCCTTACACTGATGGATCAGTTGATATCAACTTAAAAAAATAAAAATCGCTTTGATTTTACCTCAACTAGTTTGTACAAACCACCAACTTCACCTTACACCATGAATAAGTTGGTATCAACTTGAAGTCGCTGCAACTGATCCACAGATCTAAGGACCCTTAGAATCCAAACATAATCAAACACGCTACAGATGACGACGTTTTGTTTTTACATAGGTTTCTTATGGCAGGGAAAAATCGTCACGAAATTGCCCCAACGCCGCTAGAATAGAATCTTTTCTAATTTCTTTGCGGCGCTCTCACGAAATCTCTCAATTGAGAGAATGGAGTTGCCACATTTTCATAAAAACCATAAGAACAACCAACATATACGTACGTTGGAACATGTGTGTACAAAAGAAAATTAAAGAAAAGAGTTAAAAACGATTTATTTTAAACACAATACAATAAAAGTGAATAAACAATATTAACAGCAGTAAAAATAATTTAAATCTGGGCAACGATAACATTTTTTCAAACAAACCCAACTGAAGTCGCCAGACACTCTCTCTCCCATTTCGTTCAGACTCTAGAGATTTTTTACGTCGTCGTCTGAAGCGTGTCTGGTTCTGTTTGGACTCTTAAGCGGAAAATGTTGTTGCGGAGTGTTACCACCTATTTTTGAATTACATTGCAAATATTTCTTAAACAATTCCCATTTGTACTCCATTGTTGAAATTATCGAAATGTTAAAATTCCGATTCCAAACAATTGTTTCCATACGAAATAACTTCGGAGTAACAACCCTGTAATTGATTATGCCTACGAAATTGTCGCAAAGAGCTGTTTACTAAGCAATTGAAAAGAGAGCGAAATTTTCGGTTCATAAAATTTTCGTCATTTTTAATACACGTACTTGTTATGGCAACGAAAATTTCATAAAAACTGAATATCGGGCTTAAATTCAGACTTATAGCCTATTTCTCGATGTCGAATGAAAACATAAGCGAACGAAAAACAGTCACTCGAATTCGAATATCGGTTTCTCTATCTCTTAAGTTATCGTTCTTATGCACTTGCGTCTGGCAATTTGTATGTGTTACGTAATTACGCATTTATGAATTGCCAGATCGACATTTTTCATATGATTACAGTGTCCTTAAAAAATACTACTTTATTGTATAGGCTTGAATACAACCCTGTCTGATCTGTTGATACCGATTGTCAGTGGAAAACAAAACACACAAGACAAAGTAAACAAACAAATCTAAGAAATTGAAAAAAATTAAAACACCCATTCCTCCTCCACCGAAAATTTGCTGGTTCCGAAAAACCAGCACTCCCCTGGCAAACTGGGTTTTTTTCCATAGTGGACCAGTGCCTGCAGCTGCTGCAACGCTGACTTTTTCAAACTATAATTTGCAATACATTTTAATTTGAAAATTTGTATTTGATTTCCATTACTTTTTATATTTCTTTGGGATTCGAAAACAAAATAGCAAGTGACTGAATTTGACACTTCCATTCGCAGTGTTGACAACTCATTCGAAATAGAGAAACCAAATTTTGTATGAAAACCTTTTCGTATATTTTTATGTCTCTAAATTTGAACGATCCAGTTTTATTTTTGATTGAAAATGAAATTTGAACGATCCAGTTTTATTTTCGATTGACCATAAAATTGGAATTAATAGGGCTGTTTTTTTATTTCATCAAAAACGATGTACAAGTAGACGATCAAAATTTCTCTTCAATCGAATACCAACAATCTCCCATTCTCTGATCTCTCTCTCTCTTACTCTCTTCATTGAATATTTCAATACACGAGCAGCTTTTTGAAAGTGATATTGTATATAACTATACAAATTCCAACCATGTTGATGTAAAACTATGAAAAATAAACTATGAAAAATGTATGAAATCATCAAGCTATGACGTGAAAGAGAAATGCGTTTAAGTGAATTGTGACCATTTTTTGGTTCTCTTTTGCGAAGGTTGCCAAATTGCGCACATCTTCTGGTCATCTACTTCTTGATTGTCTTTGTTTTCATTAAGCTATTGCCGTTTATGACATTCTAAAAAATCCACACTTAGGTACGGCATTTAGACCGATCAAGATTAGCGCATTTCGAAGGTTAACTCCTTTAGCCCAGAATATTATTCATACAATTCACAATTCACCCGCTCCGCCCCCCCCCCCCCTCTTCCAGAAACCGTTTCATTTTGATCCACAGTGTAATTAAACCAAGATAACGCGGTAAAGCCCTGTTGTGGAAAATTAAATTCCAATTTTATTTTAAGTCGAAAATAAAAATCGATCCTTCAAATTTAGAGATATAAAAATATATGTAGTTTTCCATTAAATAAAATAATTTAAGTGTAATTACTATGAGTAAAAACATGTTTATACTGCACTCGAAATCTAGAGATATCTAGATTTCGTGGCCTAAACATCTGATTTTCCATACACAAATCAGCTGTTCCTGTGAATTAAATCTAGACAATCGAGATTTCGGTTGCAGCATAAACGCAGTATAAGTCATTTTGGAAATTTCTGTATTTGAGTCTCTCCTTCTTGATAACGTTTTTATTCACAAGAAATGACAATAAAATATATCTAAGATTACTTTTTGTTGCCATTTTTTGAAATGGAACATGTGGCAACATTGGCATTGCCCAAGTCCTTATTTAAGTGGGAAATTGGAATGACGCTTAATATCGCTTAGATGCCCAACTAATTAAGCTATAATTAATTTTATAGGGGTAAAAAACACACTTATAGATTAATAGGTTCTAATTAATTTTGCTGTTTGTTGAAAACTGCTGAAAACAGAAACGAGACAGACAACAAAGAAACAAAAAACAGCAGATCTTCAATGCATGAAAACAATGATTACAAACATATACATGGTTCCTGCAATATATTCCTGGGGCCGTTATTTCAACATCTGACAACATATTCACTAACAAATGATGTACAAAATTCGTATGATGTGGCAACTCCGTAGCATTAACATATGAACATACATGCATATGTGGGATCTATACCCATCACGCCTTTCCGTTTCAGTTGTTGTTGTTGTTCTTCGCTTTGGCACTAAAAATAGGGTTCATTGTGTACACACTAAAACTAACGTAACAGAAAAAAAAAGAACTTGAACAAAATAGTCCTAATTTACTTACAAACACACTGTTCTGTAAACATGTATCTGTGTGTGTGAAATCGCATATGAGACCCCCATTCAACACCCAACAGATATACCAAGTGTAGAAGTGGGACAATAGATTCTTAGATGACTTACACACTCACTCGCTACTCGTGTTAGAAGTAGAAAATGTAGAAAATCTACAACAACACAACTAACAAGATGTTTAAAAATAAAAAGTTGGTATTTTACAAAAACAATAAAAGAAAAGAAACTGTATATTTTAAAGTTTTGCCGTGGTTTCCGTTGTAACTATCGGCTGGTGCAACCGCAAAGTGGTTGGTCGCAAGAATGCTCCACGGACGGTGAACGAATCATGTAAATATAAATACGATGAGTGCCCCTTTACACGGATGGAATAGTGCAACGAACGTGATAAGGGAGGTAATAGATTATAGTTTCTAGGTAGAAACCTCAGATTGTAGATTCTATTTAAAGTTATGGTTTATTTTTCTTTTTTTTGTGCTCATTTATTTCTAATGCATAAGATCTGAATCAGATGTTATTGGATATAACCCAGGGTTTATTATATTTAAATAATCGAGAAAAATATTTTTCCCATGACTGCTAACAAAAATGTTCATGACAGTAAAGACTTGGGCAAACCTAGTGTCTTAAAATACATCAGTTAGCTAAACAGACGAATCTTGTTTGAAGCAATACAAATTTGGCAAATGCAAAATCTGGTTTATTTCGCCAGCGTCCATCAGCTTAAGGTGACTTCAAGGTATCTAAAGTTCGCGGCTAATGTTCATTTAACTCATGTACCGCCTTCAAAATTTTCAAATTCCAGATATAGATGGAGAAGATGGACCATCGTAGCCTTTTGTAGCTAAATTTTCCAAACATTTGCCGTGTCTGGCCTCTTCATACAAACTTGTTATTCTATTTCAGATCCAATACTCTTTCCACCATCTAAGTACCGGTTACTTTTACTTTTATTTGCTATTTTACAACCTCATGAGGTCAGACGTCTTACACATATTGATTAAACAAACAAATTAAACAAATTACAACATAATCTTCCAACTGGCTCTATCCTTAGCCTTTTCTCGCCAGTTGGTAACACCAAGGTTACGGAGGGACTCTTCTGTCTAGTCTATCCAGCGGAGTCGTGGTCGTCCTCTTTTCCTGCTTCCATCGGGTATGTTATCGATAACCTTTCACGCTGGTTCATCTACATCCATTCTGATAACATGGCCTAGCCATCGCAACTGGCCTAATTTGATTCACCTAGCTATGTCCACGTCAGAATATAGGCTATATAGCTCTGCCTTCCAGCGACGTCGTCACACGCCGTTTTCTCCAACAGGACCATATATTTTACGGAGAATTTTTCTCTCGAAAACTCCCAGGTGTTTTTCATCCGCTTGCGATATGACCCAAGTTTCAGAGCCATATGACAAGACAGGTAAAATGAGAGTCTGATATAGCTGGACTTTTGTCCGTCGAGAGAGGGCTTTGTTCCTAAACTGCTTCTCCTATCTATCTCCAGGCTGACGTTGTTGTCCTAGTTCACGGCGGATCCAAGGTAGACAAATTCATCTACCACTTCAAAATTAAATCGCTTGTCAACCTTCAAGTGCGGACCAAGTCGAGAGCTTTCTCTAGTCGTTGACACCATCAATTTTGTCTTGCCCTCATTAACAGCAAGACCAACCTTCGCTGATTCCTTTTCGATTCTTGAAAATACTGCAGTAACCTCTCGCAAATTACGCCCAATGAAGTCTATGTCGTCAGCATACGCCAGTAACATATGGCTTTTCGTGTTAATGGTCTTGTTCGTATTTACTGCAGCCTTTCTCATTACTATCTCCATTAAGATGTTGAAGAGATTGCACGAAAGTGTGTCGCCTTGTCTCAGTGCTCGCTTGGTACAGAATGGTTCAGTGAGGTCTTTCCCCACTTTCACAGCTGATTTGGTGTTGGTCAGCGTCATTCTACAGAGGCGGATCAGTTTTGCCAGAATCCCAAGTTCAGACATAGCTTCGTACAGCTTTTCCCGCATTGGGCTATCGAAAGCAGCTTTGTAATCGACAAAAAGGTGGTAAGTATCAATTAGCTTTTCGTGGGTCTTGCCCAGGATTCGGGGTAGCGTGAATATTTGGTCAGTCGTGGAAAGCCACACTGATAAGGTGGAATCAGGTTTCAACAACTGGCTTTAGTCGTTCACATAATAGGCTCGACAATACCTTATCCGCGATAGTTGGAACAGACACACGGATCACCCTTTTTGAATACAGGACATAATACATTGAGACTCCAATCGTCAGGCATAGATTCCCCCAGCCATATACCGCACATAAATCAATGCATGTGGGCTAGCAGTCCTTCGCCACCTGCCTTAAAAAGTTCAGCGGGTAGCCCATCCACACCAGTGGCTTTATTATGCTTAAGCCGGGAGATTGCCGTTCCAATCTCGCCTTGGTTGGAGGGGTACAATCTACACTATCTTCCATTATCATTACCTCCTGATCTTTAGTGGAAGAATCTGAGTGGAGTAGTGCTGAAAAGTGGTCTCTCCACAATTTCAGCACACACTGCTTATCAGTCACCAAATTCCCATTCTCGACCTTGCAGGAGGGCAGCCCATTATTAGGCCCGTTATTCGATCTTCTTACCCTCTGGAAAATTTTTCGGGATTCACCATTCATCCTGCATAATTCGGTTTTCTCACTCTCCCTCTGCTCCCACTGCAATTTTCCCGCCTAAATAGTTAGTTTTCCATCCTACTAATGTTAACCTACATCTGCGTGCAAGAACGACTAGTCGTTTCCAGCTCGGTTTTATGCCTCATTATAAGATTCTGTCCTTTTAATTTCGTGTTCCAACCACATTCATCCTTTCAACTTCAATTCTTCATCCATAGTTCTTCTCCCAACTACATATAATTTATTCATCCAACAACATTTCATTATCCAACGTCATTTCTTCATCAAAGTAAATTTTTTCATCCAACTACATTTCTTCATCCAATAAGCCTTTTTCCCAATAGGCCTATTATCGATCTCATACAAGACCCTCTCAAGCGTAATGTGCGAAAGACTAAAGCCGGTTGTTGCAGACCTGATAGGAACGTATTACGAGTAGTGTGGCTTTAGACCTGGAATGTCAACTGTCGATCAGATGTTCACATTACGACAAATCCTGGAGAAAACCCACGAAAAACCAATTGACACCTAACACCCCTTTGTAGATTATAAGGCTGCCTTCGATAGCCCGATACGGGGAAAACTGTAACTGTATTTGTGCTAAGCTGACACGCCTCTGTAGAATGACAGTAACCGACCTCCGATCCTCAGTAAAGATTGGTAAAGATCTCACCGAACCGTTAATTACGAAGCTATGCCTCAAGCATGGTTACACCCTATAATGCGATCTCTTCAACGTATTAATTGAGATCATCATGAGGAAAGCTGCAGTGAACACGAATAAAACTATCAGCAGCAAAAGTCACATGTTGCTCGCGTATGCTGATGACTTCAGCGAACCACAGACTTGTCATTCATGAGCATAAGCATCAGCTATCGTTGATGTTTATTTTTGGTTTACCGCCCTTCTTGATACTAAAGAAGAATGTAATCCAAGTTGTTCGCATCACTATCATGTTCACAAAAATTTTTGGTAATATTTTTTCAAATTCATCAGTCAAATAAAAAGTTATCGACCAAGCACATGCTCTTGAATGATAAGTCTGTGGTTTGCTTTAGACATCATTGTGCGAAATCTAGAAGAAGTTACTGCAGTATTATCCAGAATGAGAAGGAATCTGCAAAAGTGGGTTTCGCAGAACATCATCCCGTTTGGATGAAAGAATGAACGTTGATAGCCGTTATAATTTCGAGGTAGAGGACGAATTTATTTAGCTCTACCGTGAACAGAAGCAATAACGCCAGCCTGGAAATCAAACGTAGAATTGTGATTACCGACAGGTGTTATTTGGGGTACTAAGCAAGCATTTCAGAGATAACACCCTCTCTCGTGAAACGAAGATCCAACTATATCAGACTCTCATACAAACTGTCTTGCTTTATGGTGCAGAGTCCTTGGTCATATCGCATGCTGATGAAATATCACTGGTAGCCTTCGAGAGAAAAATGATTTGAAAAGTACATGGTCCTATATAGAAAACTGCGAGTATGACGACGGATGAACCACGAGCTGTATAATCTGCAGCCCCACATCGACGTAATTATGCGTATCAAAATATACGTAAACGCGCGACTATGACATGTCAGTAGAATGGATCAGAATGAACCAGTGGCAAAGGTATTCGAAAACGTACTCGAAGGAAATCGAAAAATAGAACGATAGAACTTTCTTAATCAAACTACGTTTCTTCATCCAACTGCGTTTATTTAGCCAACTACTGTTCTTCATTCGACTACGTTCATTCATCCAACTGGGTTTCTTTATCTATTCATCTTCATATCAATATGTTTCCTCATTCAACTACGTTTCTTCACGCGGCTACGTTCCTTTATCCAATTACGTTTCTTCAACTAACTAAAGTACATTCCCTAATCCAGCTACGATTCATCATCCAACTACGGTTTTACGCCTTCATATAAATACAGTTCTTCATCCAACTACGTTTCGTCATCCAAACACAGTTCTTCATCTAATTACATTTCTCTACACAAACAAAATTAATTAAGTATACATTACATCAAACTACTTTTATACCACTACTTTTCTTCATTAAACCACGGTTATCCAACCGTTCTTCTTCATACTACTTTTATACAACTACTTTTCTTTATCAAACTACGCTTATCCAACAACGTGTCTTCATCAAACTACGGTTATCCAACTATCTTTCTTCATCAAATTGCGGTTATCCAACTAAGTTTCTTCATCAAACTATGGTTATCGAACTAAGTATCATCATCAAACTACGGTTATCCAACTACATTTCTTCATCAAACTACGGTTATCTACCCACTTTTCCTCGTCAAACTACGGTTACACAACAACTACGGTTATATAACTACGATTCTTCATCAAACTGCGGTTATCCAACTACATTGCTTCATCAAACAACGGTTATTCAACTACGATTCGTCATCAAACTACGGTTATTCAACTACGATTCTTCATCAAACTACGGTTATCCATTTACGGTTACCTAACTACGTGTCCTCATCAAACTACGGATATCCAACTAAGTTTCTTCATCAAACTACGGTTATTCAACTACGTTTCTTCATCAAACTACGGTTATCCAAAAACGGTTATCTAACCACGTTTCCACATCAAACTACGGTTACCCAACTAAGTTTCTTCATCAAACTACGGTTATCCTACTAAGTTCCTTCATCAAACTACGGTTATCTAACTACGTTTTCTCCTCACACTACGGTTTTCTAACTAAGTTTCTTCATCAAACTACGGTTATCTAACTACGTTTCCTCCTCAAACTACGGCTATCCATCCACGTTTCCTCATCAAACTACGGTTATCTTACTACGTTTCGTCATCAAACTATTTTTAAACAACTACGTCTTTTCATCAAACTACGGTTGTCCAACCACGATTCTTCATCAAACTACGGCTACGCTTCCTGATCAAACTACGGTTATCCACCCACGTTTCCTTATCAAGCTACGGTTATCCAACTATGTTTATTCATCCAACTACGGTTATCTATATACATTTCCACATCAAACTACGGTTATCCAACTAAGTATCTTCATCAAACTACGGTTATCCAAAAACGGTTATCTAACCTCGTTTCCACATCAAACTACGGTTACCCAACTAAGTTTCTTCATCAAACTACCGTTATCCAACTACGGTTATCTAACTACGCTTCCTCATCAAACTATGATTATCCACCCACGTTTCCTCATAAAACTACAGTTATCCTACTACGTTTCATCTTCAAACTATTTTTAAACAACTACGTTTCTTCATGTTTATCCACCTACGTTTCCTCAGCAAACTAATTTTATACAACCACGTTTTTTTATCAACCTACGGTTAGCCAACTACATTTCTTCATAAAACTTCGGTTGTCCAACTACGTTTCTTCATCAAACTACTGTTACCCAACTGTGTTTCTTCATCCAACAGCGGTTAGTCCTGGGTTTGTATTTCGTGGGTAATGGGTTACCCTGGGTTACCCATTATTATTGCCGTGGATCGTTTACCCAATACCCACAGGGTATGGGGAAGCTAATGGATAGGCCTTTTTTCTCCAGTTTGTCAAATAAAATTTCTGACGGGATCTGTAAACCCTAAACTTGTAGTGGAGACTTGGGCATCCTGTTTTACGTCTACCTTTGATAATTATTTTATTTGTATCCATAACCGTAGTACCACCCGTAGTCTCGAACGGGTGTGAACCATCCATATAGTGACGGCATTCATGGAATAGATGAGAGGAATTTCAACCGGCCCATGTGTTCTTGCTTTTGTTTAGCTCGTCGGCACTAGTATCACCAACCTTAGCCTTACAAACCAAAAGGATGACTTACTTGTGAGAAAAAGCAGAAAAAGATCGAATCGTTAAAGGCAGATGTGAACTTTGTTTTGTAAAGTAACTGTTATCTGGTTGTAAAAAGTCCAACTATGATTGAGGAAAATTAATCATCGTCCTACATACGAAATTAGTCTGTATTTAAATTGGCAATTATAATTGCCGCAATTCTTTGTGGTTCTCTTTTGAACTTGTCATTTACCTTCACACACGGCAATTCTGTTTGAGCAATTCACGATAAAAACTTCACTTTAAAAATTGAGAATGAAAAGAACAAAACGAATTGCCTGGTGCCTAACCACCGCATTCGATATCGAGTACAATTCCATCGAAATGATGATAGTTCGGATCACAGCAGTCGATATCGTAATGCAATTATGCGATATTACATTCGATAGCTCAAATGTCATCGAAACAAAACAAAGACTAATAATTTTGCAGACACAAAAGCAAAAAAAAAGAGTACATCGGCAAAATGTAAATAGTTTTAGTGTTTTTTATTGCAAAATATTTATTATTTATTTATTTTCAGGGAGAATTTAAACAAACTGAAGGAAACAAGTGTTTCAAGACCAAATATAAATAAAATAAACGGCAAACAAAAGGAGGTGCTTGCAGAGGTTATGTTGGAGCATTCCGAGCTTCCAAAAAATAAGCTTAAAAATTGCGCGCAGGGAAAACTAAAATCCCAAAAACCTGTGGCGGCAACTAACCACAACACTAAATAGTTGGGGGCCACCGATGAAGGATATTTCAATCTGGAGAAAGGTAAGGTTACAAGTGACATTCGTCCGGCAAAAACTGTATCTCTTTGGAATACAGCACATTTAAATTTCACTATAAATGTTTCTAACTATTTTGCAAACTGTACTCTGCGCTAGTCCAAGTAGAAAATCGTTTCCTACATTGTGTTGGAAGCTACCGCTAGCCAAAAGATTTAATGTTGCGGCGAGTTGCAGTATTGGTGTAACCGATGTCGACATATGACCAGGAACATTAATTGCCGAGAGGACATAACTGAATGCTTCTTTTGAGAGCCTAAATCGTCTATGGAATCTATTTTGAATAAAGCACATTAGAAATAATTTGCCTTTTGAAGACATTAACTTGCTCAACTTCAGGCAGCGACAGAGGATTACTTTTATCGCGAATATTTCTTCTAATTAAAGTTATGTTGCACTCGTCCTCTGATTCGGACGATGTCGAGTAAAAAAATAGCGTGGGATCCATTATATTCCATATAAAACTTTGTCGTTTACCAAATTCCAATTTTTGTTTAAACATTCAGATGATAAATGTACTTTGTTACATATGTTTTTCTTTTGACATTTTCTGCTTAACATATGTTTGCAGCATTGCAAAAAGTCGGAGTAGCCAATTTAAAATTACGATCGAATGCCGTGATCTAAACTTACTTCTTGAAAGAAATCAAGAAATTATATAGTCGAAAAGAATTCGATTTGCTCATCATATCGCTCCATTCCATAATATCTCCGATACGCAAATTTTGACAGATCGCATTGAATATTTAGCGTTTATATGCATTTATTTGGGTAAATATAGTCAAATAGGTCACTGAAATTGTTCGCATTACCCTTTGGCACCCTTTTAAGGATCGTGTGTTACCAATCTATTCAAACTTCTAACTAATCAGATATACATAAGTATGTATGGATGTGTGTTTATAACCTGCTTCAAAATATCGTTCCACATTTTATCATCTATGTATATTATGGATGAATTCAACTAATCATGCGTCATGTTCCCATTGCGAACCTCTCACACTCAAACAAACGCCTTTAATGTGAATTATTAGGGTGGAGGAAGAAGAAGAGACACACACACATTCATAAATACTAGCGTTGGTGTTTCTGGGACGTTAAAGAAGAAGCATGAAATTCATCCTTAAAAATTTCAACACACTTTTCATTTAGGTAATAATGTTAAGCGGTCATTTCACCATGACCCGTTTTTGGTGATACGCATACCCATGGCACGGCATGAAACGAAACGATCAAAAAAGAGAAAAGGAAGAAAAACGGCAACAACATCAACATACAAACTTAATTGCCAAACAGCAGACAACAACAACATAGTAAGGCAACAACAGCAGCAGCAAGACGAACTAATTTTACAACATTATTAAAAGAAAAATGAGCCACAAACTAAACTACCAAATGGGAAAAGCCAGAGAGATTAGTTGGCCAACACGGACGCATACACTAACCCATCTAAACATCCCACAATCTCTCTATCCATGTGCATATGTATGTATATGTATGACAGCAATGAAAATGAAAAACAGCAACAACCAGCTGAATCCGCGAAAATAAAATCGAGTCTGCCACATGTGTACACAGATGATGATGGCCCCATACACTGATACTAACACTCGTACACCATAAGGCACTCGGGAAAGCAGAGCAACACCACACCATACACATACACATTGGGTGATGCGGCAAATGTAACATGTGCATGAGTAAACGCAATGACAGGGATGATAAAAGAGGATGTGTAAACAAGTACTAAAATGCAATATAAATAGTACATTCTAGTAAGTAAAGTAAGTTTTTTCAAGTTTATAATAATTTAGACCCATTAGATGTACGAGTATTTGAGTAACGGCAATTTAAGTGCCTTGTCGTGTGCTTTCCGCAATCACGGCATTTTCGTTCATCATTTCTTAACCAAATTACGAACCTGACAAATGATTTTAGTTAAAATATTTATTATTTATTTAAATTGATTATTTATTTAAATTGACGAAAACGTTAAGCCTTTATTTACTGTGTGATGTCTAAGATGGCAAGTGAAGTGAATGTTGCTTGTGTGATAAGGCAGTAAGTGATGAGTAATTGCCATTGTATATGTTAATGTCAGGGTTGTATTTTTTTAGTTGTTCTTGAAACGAACAAAGATGTGCTACAAAATAACGCAATTTTCCGAAAAGCAGTGAAAAATATTTTTGAATATGCATATTTAACTTCCGATAACTAAGCGAGTTATCGAACATTTTTTTAAACTATTTTCAATTTTTTTCTCAAAAAACTATATACCCTTAGAATGGATACCCAAGAATGGATAGGGGGGAGCTTCTCACAAACAGTGTGCTTACTGAGTGTCACGTATAGTTTTACACCGAATCCGAACTGTTATTTATCTGGAAATTTTTCATATCTGTCGTGTCGTCAATATGACCGTTGCCGCAAGAAGTGGAAGGTTAAGTGTTCGGAAGTTCAACACGAATTCTTCAAAGAGGATGTACAGGTAGAGAAGAAAAAACAGCGCAATTTGACGCGATTCACTCAAACGCATTTCTCTCTCGTGTCATAACTTGATTATTTCATACTTTTTATATACTTTATGTAATTTTACTCAAACATGTTTGGAGTTTGTATAGTTATATACAATAACATTATCAAAAAACAGCTCGTGCATTGAAATACACCCCGCGAAATAAATATAAAGGCAACACCACTTTTTGTTTTTTCTAAATGTTGTGAGGAATTTTCAAGTTTTTATTTTATATTGTATTAGTCCTTTCAAAATTAAATACTTTTCAGCAAAAAATACTTTGACTATGACTACTTAAAGGTGAATCAACAAAAATAAACTAATTACTAGTGCGAAATATTTATAAAGGCACAAGATTTATTTAAATATTCTAATGACTTTCGTAAGATGTATGATCTCCATTATCGCTTATAACTTCTACTAAGCATCTTGGCATTGAGTTTATCAACGAATGAATATGCGCAGGATCAGTTATCTTCGAATTTCTTGTATTGCTGCTCTTCGATCCTTGACATTCTTCAACTGGGGTCCTTGGTTGTGAACTTGGGAAGGTCAAATAGACCAGAGGTTCTCGATCGGATAGATATCGGAACTAAGTGCAGGCCAGTCGAGAGTTGGTATTATTTCAGGACTCCAGAAACTTTGGAAAATTCTTAGACCGATGTACTGCAGTGTTGTCCTGCTTGATGATAAATTCTGGGACACAAATTTCCTTCCCAGAATTAACTAAGACGACATCCAGTAGCCGAATATAATACTCGGAGTCCGTTTTTGTGGAAATTAAACATATTGGAGTGGTTCCTCTATAACTCATACCTGCCCAAACCATAAGGGAGGCACCGCCAAATTTCACCGCTGACGCATAATTTTGAAAAAATATCTAGAACGCCAAACCAGTCATATAGTCCAAATCATATTTAAACATTAATGGCCTGAAATTATTTATCCAATAACGTCAGTTTATTTGGTATTACAAATATGTTTCTGTGCTCTATTTTAATTTAAAGTCTGTAACTCTAAAAGAACACCCTTTACAAGCGTTGGGCATGCAGCATTGACGGTTTCAAAAATGTTGATGACCATTATTTTGAGTTACCCCCATACTTCGATTTACGGTCGAAGAGTTTCGAAATATTTCAAGACCCCACAGGGAGGGAATCTCTGGCTTGAATCAGCAAGAGGACGACTAGCTAGGGATTACTACACTATCTACGTTTGAACTAGGGTGTCTAATACACTACTACAGCTATGTTGGCTCTTCAGCGTCTGCAGACCGAATCGCCTCGAGTATTAAGTTGATCCGCCTTTTATTCTCTGGTTTACTATCAGCTAATGGTCAGCTGTCAATAATTCCGTGTGGTGGCTATTGCCCTCCAGATGGCGTCGTTTGCATTAACGTTGCGGTTGAATTCTTCAGATGGCGCGACTCTTTCCCTGCCAGCTTTTGCATTAAAAACACCTAGAACAATCTTAATGTCATGACCAGGGCAGCGATCATCGGTATCTTCTTATATGCGCATGTAGAATAAGTTTACGGTCACTAATGTACAAAACTTAAATAAATATTGAAATAGTTCACTTTTATGAGGATATTAGTTATACGTTCACTCACCTTGAGACTAGATGTCGACATAAGCCGCACTAGACTGATATGAATGTTGGATATAAGTATGGAATTATTAGCTTGCTTAGAGGGTACACCAGACCCTGGAATCAAGCAAACATTATGACTATATTAACAAACGAACCACGATCTCTTGAACATGAAAATATACCGATAAAATTTAATTTAAAATACGATAAATTGCTTCTTTATTGAAAGCTTTGGTTTGAAATTTGCTTCGGCACTTCTTCGCAATCTATAACTTCCTAATTGGACGGAACTCGACCGGACTTAAGAAAACGCGAAATTTTAAAAAAAATCACTTTATTCGACTATGATATTTAGCTTCAGAAAATACTATGTCATGTAATTAATTTTTCAGTGTTCATATTTTATGCGGCTGTCGTCCGCGCCCAAATTGCAAAGTATTTTGTATTTTAACAGTTCGCCCTTCTGAGCCCATTTCCGCCACGCACTATTTTCGAAATGCCATTAAACACAAATCAGATCCCGTAATAATCCAAACAAATAGTAAAATCACCTCCACAGTGGATAAACGGAATAAAAATCGAATGTGATGCATGATTTTCACTGTGATCTCGACACGACATTCTTTTAATTTTGAATATGTTAAATAAATACATTTTAATGTTGACATTGTTATTTTATAATCCAGTGAACTTAAGTTAATTTATAAATAAAAATGTTACGAAATCATTAGCTATTTTGTTGTATAATCATCTTTGAAGCAAAATATTACAAGTGCATGATTTTCACTGTGACTCACTGTAGTTGAAAATTGTAAAGCTTCAAAGACACTTTGATGTGTGTATACTTGGGGTTATTTTCTGTAGTGTCTTTTTCAACGCATTGAACTGCCAGCCTTGGCCATAGACTAATACTTATAGTACACCTAATAGTTATCTCACCAAATTTATGACATTTGGCCTGGTGTGATATTTACGTTCGATGTTGAAAAGAATTGCTTTACTAATACCAGATAGAGACAATGGTTCAAAACAACGAACAAAAAACAACAACGGCATTTCGTTTTGTGTGTTAAAATTATTGTATTAAATACAACACAAACGTATGCTAACTATAACAGTCAATAAAAAAGTTAAAACCACATTTAAATGTCACAGTTTTTCGCCAACACGACATGAAAAATTAAAGCAAGAAGTTATTGTAATTCTACCTGGTGTATGTCACTTTTCGTCAAACATTTCTCTATCACACCGCCTGCATCGAGAAGAGTGTGAAAGGAAACGTCAGATGAGCGAAATTTTCTCTCAAGTATGAGATTACTCTATGGTCTTGGCGTGCATAAGACTTTAATTGCAACATTTTGATACCGTTGGATTCGGACATGATTATTCTTTATTACCCCAAGTTTTATTTGATGATAGAAATCCTTTTTAGAATACCATGCTTTTTAAATTTATGTGCTAATGTAAGGTATTGTAAGTGAAAAATGTTTGGTTTCGTAGGAATAACAGTCCATTCAGCAAAGCACACTCACTGATATGACCAGTTTCACACTCCAAGAAAAGATCCCGATCCTGATTCCTAACCACTGCGTCTGAATTGATACCACCGGTAGATCATCAATCGTCTATATACAAACTCGTATGAGAAATTTTACATACATACGAGTACGTGATTTAATTTTTCCAACACAAGAACAGAAATTTTGTTCCTCCTTGTTCTTCTTCTCCTCCTGCTTTCTGATATGTACATACATATATGTATGCAGCGCTTTGAGGTTAAGTTGTACTCTCATAAGGCAACAATGGTATAGAGAAGAAAATTTACTCATGGAGTGGAATGCCGACAAAGAAAACGAGTGAAGCATGTCGTTTCCCTGCCCTCTCTCTTACTCTCTTCGTTGAATATTTCAATACACCAGCAGTTTTCTGACGATGTAATTGTATCTAACTGTACAAATTCCAACCATATTTAAATAACATTACATAAAGTATGAAATAATCAAGTTATGACCCAGGAAAGAAATGCGTTTGGGTGAATCGCGTCGACTTTTTGGTTCTCTTCTACTAGGGTTGCCAAATGGCGCCGGTTTTTTCTTCTGTACTTGTACATCCTTTTTGGTATTCTCTAACAGTGTTGTATTTTTTCAAAAGGGTTTGCCTCGTAGTACTTTCAAATTCATAAACCTCTACAAATATATTTTGAATTGGCATTTGTGGAGGTAATACAAATTAAACTACAAATTACAATTGTCATAACGGGTTTTTCAACAGAGACGCTACAAAAGTAAATCGATAGGGACAGCAAACGACGCCATATTTTTTTCCCGCTCTTTTGACATTTCTCTTCAGTAAGGTTTGCCATTTCATCATGGAAAGATATACGAGCCAACAACGAGTCGAAATTATTAAAATTTACTACCGAAATTTGGAGTCAGTGGCCTCAACTTTAAGAGCGCTACGTCCATTTTATGGTCTTCAGCGATGAGGCTCATTTCTGGCTGAATGGCTTCGTCAATAAGCAAAATATGCGTTATTGGTCAGACAGCAATCCACACGTAATCCATGAGTCATCATTGCATCCCGAAAAAATTACGGTTTGGTGCGGTTTATGGGCCGGCGGCGTCATTGGGCCGTACTTCTTCCGTGATGATCAAGACCGGCACATTACTGTGAATACGAATCGCTACCGTTCAATGATAACCGAATATTTTTGGCCCCAATTGGATAATATGGACTTGGAGGACATGTGGTTCCAACAAGACGGCGCCACAAGCCACACAGCGAATGCCACAATCAATTTATTGGAACCAAGTTTGGTGAACATGTTATCTCACGAAATGGCCCAGTCGATTGACCGCATTGGTCGTGCGATTTGACGCCGTTAGATTATTTCCTGTGGGGCTACGTCAAGTCTATGGTCTATGCCAACAAGCCAGCGACGATTGATGAACTTCGTACGAATATCGAACGTGAAATTGCGGCAGTATTGGCCGATTTATGCTTGAAACCCGTCGAAAATTGGGTTCAGCGTCTGGACTTCTGCAAGCGTGCCCGTGGTGGCCATGCAAAAGAAATCGAGTTCCATACATAATGGCATCGAACGTACTTTCACAGGAATAAAGAATTTCATTGGTATCTAAAACCGGTTTTGTTTTATTTAAAAAAAACTTGTGTAGCGGTCTTATTGGAAAACCCTTTATAATTAATTTGTCTCATGTATGGTTTCCGTCCCGAATGCAGGTACCCTATACAACCTGTTCAGGGTATTCTTTTTGCCCTATATTGGCAATTGCCTCTTCTACATAACCCATTTACTCTAATAAAAATGTTTTCCAATTACATCCCATGAAGGGATTGAGGCAGCTTATCATAATCAGTAAGTTGTGCGTCTTCTATCGGGTGATTCATTGTGAGGTTTGATTTTCAATAGGCTTTTTTTGACAGATCACACGTGACTCATATCAAACTGCTTTGTCATTTTTGATCAATTTCGATTGGCAAGTCATCATGGAAAGACTCACATCGCAACAGCGTCTCCAAATTGTTTCAGCTGTATTACGAAAATCAACGTTCTCTGAGAAATGATTTTCGTGCGATTCGAGGAACTTACAGTGCGCATATCGACCTACTGAAACCACTATTGCCAGTACCATTCGCAAATTTGAGTCCCAGTTTACATTAGTGGATGATAATCGACCGGTTAGACCACATTAAACACAAAACGGTATGGTGTGGTTTTTGGACTATATTTCTTCAAAAATTAGGTAAATCAGAATGTTAACAGACTATGTGCTTCCTGAAATTCAAGCGCATGGTCTCGGTGAACTCTGGTGTCAACAAGACGGCGCTACGAGCCATACAGCACGTGAAACAATGGACTTGTTGAAAAATCATTTTGGTGAACACTTAATTTCAAGTTTTGCTGAATATTACACATTTGAATATTTTTTCTGGGGATATGTAAAGTATGAGGTCTTCAGGAATAAGACCTACGATTGACGAGCCAACATTACTCGTGTTTTTCGCGAGATACTAGTCGCTATGCTCGAACGAGTTGCCCAAAATTGGACCTTCGGAATGGCCAACTCAGACGTAGTCGTGGCCAACATTTACATGATATCATTTTCAAACAGTAAATACCATAAATTGTTCTTTTAACCGATAATAAAAATTTCGAGTTCACTTTAAAATTTATGTGTTTTATTTTACATTATAAATCAAACTACACGATGAATCACCCGATAGTTTTATACTCACTGATTGGGACCGGTTCCGAACTGTATTTTGAGAAGCTTTTCATGGCTAAGTACTCGATAGTGGCATCACTAAGCGAGGTAACCGTGGACGAAAGAAATGTAAGGTGGTCTGAGCAGGGATCGAACCCACATTCTCATGTACAAGAGCTGCACCCACTAACCATTACACCACAGACGGACACTTTTACTCTAAGTTCTCAAAATTGCGTCTCAAAGAGCAAAAATCGAAAAAAAATTATTGAAGGATTTCTTAAAATTTAACAATATATGCAATTAACCATGACGTCGTGATTGCATTAAAACTACCAACTGTCGAGTCACAGAACTTGGAATTTTCAACAATTATTCCACAGCAAAATTTTTGAGATCATCTCTCCCTTTTATATCCCGTTTTCGTATTTGGCGATCAAGGTGATCCCAAAGGTACTCTATGAGATTGACATCTGCCGATTGAAGAGGAGTTTTAAGTTGTTACAACAGCGATTCCTTCACAATGAGAAACGTATGCTTCGGATCATTGTCATGTTGAAATATGAAAGTGTCCTAATTCTATGGCGCTTTCTTGCAAATTGGTTTCCAGAATATTGTGGTATAAATACTTGTTCACAATTCCGTCAATAAATACAAGTTTCCACCCCAGATGCCGCCATGCATCCCCAAATTAATACCGAAACGCCACAGTGTTTTACAGTAGTCATGGTTTTTGACTCTATTTCGGAATTGGGCTTTCTCTAAACTTTATACTTTAGATTTATTTATTTCTCACCAGAAATAATAATAGTGTTCCAGAACGTTTTTGGGGTGGTTTATATACCCTTTTGTGAAATTTACTTTCTTTTGATGGTTTATGTGAATAATGAATCACTTTTTTTTTCTAATACTTCAGCCACGATATCCAGGTCTGTGCAACACACGGCGAATAGTTTCTGAATGGCACGATTTTCAAGCTTCTTTTTCAATATCTGCTTGTATTTTTGGTGTACCTTTCTTTGGGTTTGCCGTAACGTTTCTTACTATAATTTTTTCTTCTTGGCTGTTAAACACTTTCGGGTGTTCCGAACACGGCTTATTTTTCGTGGAGCCCTCAGGCTTAAAGTGTTCTAGTACTTTTTATAGAGTAGCACTACTTTGTATCCAATGCCGCCAATTTTTCTTAGAGAATTATTGTCTTTGTACAATTTTATTATCAGATCCTTCAAATCCTGACAAAGTTCTTTGCCTCGTTGTGCCTAAGCAGCAATAATTTATTTTAATTACTCAGACTTATTTTGTGGAGTTTATAGCTTGTACAGATTCGTCTGAATCCATAAAAAGAGAAACTTACTTGATTAAAGTCAATTACCGAATGGATAACCACTTGTCGCATACTTACTTTTGTGACCACAATATTGGAATTTTCTAAGAAATCTAGCCACAAATATTAACGGGATCATATTGAACGGTTGAAATTATTGCTTTTGTAACGAATATCGTAGCGAGTGTTGACAACTAGTATAGAAACTTGAGTGAGAACGAGCAAAGTACGAAAAAATATCATATTCGTCGAAATTACACCGTGTATACTTATTTTTGTGATACACTGTATGTACTCGTGGTATCGATATATTGTACACATTTTTGTAATAAGAGTACAAGTATCGATTTTTTTTGTGTATCGAATCATCACATGTGCTTCGTTCAAATGGTACTAAAATGCCATCCTTATCTTCCCTGGCCCCAACACCAAAGCGGACGTCAGGCCAAACAGAACACGACGACAGCATAATAACATCGGCTACAAAAAGAAATTGAAACATAAACGAAAAACCAGCAACTACAACAACAGTCACAACAAGAACCAGAACAGCAACAACAAACCACTTTCCACGGTGTGACACACTTTGTCGCGTGTGTGTTTGTTGTGTTGTGCTGTTACACAGCCTGCTTTCTTCGTTCGCTTTTCATGCTCTCCCAAACATAGAAAGTGGAACAGGAATTCCCCCTCTTTCTGACATATCAATGCCATCGTTGTGCCACACATCCAAAGCAATGCCCAGCAGTGCGCCGCACACACAACAAATTACAGCAGAGGCAGCAGCGACAGCGGCAATTAATGGAAACACAAGAACCTAAACAAACCGACCACCAACCGAAGTGAATCCACGAACGCCAACGTTATGTTACGAAGATTTCATGGTGCTGCAGATTTATGTGTAGGGGCATGCTGGTGTTGTTGTTGCTATTTTATCTTTTTTTTTTTATTATTTATTGCGAAACAAACACTTGTGTGTAAAATTGCGCGCCCGCAAAACAAAATGTCCGTCCGTGTCCCCATCTGGCTGTTTGTCTGCATGAATGTTTGTCTGTCTATCAGTCTGCTTGTCAGTTATATTGCCAATGAGTCGTCTAGTTTTGTTTGTCACCCAGCCAGACAGACAAACTACTATGCAATACATATTGGAGTTGTTTGTATGTCAGCTGTGAATGTAACAGCGTAGCCGGCCGAGACAGCAGTCACTGTAGCAAAAACAACAACTAAACCGAAATGAGAGCAAATTACTTAAGTCAGCCGTGTGTGCCTAATGCGGCCAAACTTTAATGGCATTGTTTGCTAATATTCTATGTTTATGTTGGTGGTGGTAATGGTCGTGGAGCTTTATATGCACATAATCAAGGAATGCACATCCATCCATACACAAATACGAAAATGTACAAATGTTAGCTGTAATGAAATGAGAGGAGGAGATTGTGTGGTGAATAAAACTTTAATAGTGATAAGAGAGAACAAGCGAATAGTTGTGTACAGTGTTGCCAATCGCACACAAAAGGGAAACACAAAATCTTTCCGTAAAACTGAATTTTGAGAGAAATATAAATAGTAATAATAGTATTTAGCCATCAAAAAGCTTTTCAAAATTCCGTTCGGAATCGGTGTAAAACTGGAGGTCCCAATCAGTGAGTGAAAACTGGAAAGCGCACAGCTCAGTGATTGTGAGAAGTTCTCCCCTGTCCCTTCATGGGATGTAATGGCAAACCATTTATTTTAATAATAATATTTAAATAATAATTTGTACTTATCTGCATTTGCCTTTGCTGCACATTGACTTTAAGTGATAACATTTTTTTTAAATTAATTGATTCTTGGCAAGATCCGAAATAGCTATACAGACAGCCTTGGTATCATTGGAACATTTTTATGCTCGACTTTTTTGAAAGTAATATGAAGCTAATTTATTTATGTATGTACATATATTATTTAAAAAGGTCTTGAGCTTGAATAAATTTGTAAGTTTTAGAAAACAGACCGAATAAAAATTCCCGTAAGGGAAATGATAAAAATTAATTTAAATATTTTATATTAAAATTAGTTTTTCCAGAGAAAAATACTTTGTTCTTTGCAACACTGTCTTCAATGTAGGTATGTATGTATAAAGGGTGCATCGCTTCGTGGAAACAATTCACACAATTTTCATCACTTCATAATAACATTTAAAAAATTTGCTCTGTAATATGTACAGTGGTGGTCATACAATTAGTAACGCCACTTTAGAATTTGTATTGGATAATAAAATTACTTCCATAAAACAAAAATTAAAATATCCAGTATCGTGAGACTCACTTATTGCTGCTATATTTACTAAAAATATTTCTAGAACTAGCTAGTATATTCCTGGAAAGCGGAAACTAAATTTTTCTAAAATAGATTCTTAAAAATCGATGGTCATGCAATTAGAAGCGACGACAAAAACAAATATTTTATTCCAAATTTTGCAGAAAAATATAAGAAAATGGTACAAATGACACTTAATATACTTTGTAGGGTAGCCCTTATTTGTTATGACATCGGCCAATCTCTGTGGTAAACTTTCTACCAAAGTCCAGCAACGCTTCTCACAACCAGTGAGCTGTGAGCGTTCTAGTTTTACACTCACTGATTGGAACCTACAGTTTTAAACCGGTTCCGAACGGAATTTTGAGAAGATTTTTGATGGCTAAATACTGGATAGTGTCGCCGTCACTAAGCGAGGTGACCGCCGTCGAAAGAAATTTAAGGTGGTCAGACCAGGTTTCAAATCCACGTTCTCACGCACAATAGCCGCGCACATTATCACTGCATCACCGACGGCCACATTTAAATAGAGCTGTGAAATTTTAATTTTATAAACGAATAAGTAATTGAAATGGTCTCTGAACAAATGTATCTCGTAAAGCGAGCCACAGACTTGTCAGTCATGAGCAGGAGCATCAGCTATATAAATTCTCGGTTTACCGAACTTCTTGATACCAAAAAATAATGTAATCGAAGTTATTCGCATTAATATCATGTTCACAAAATTTTTTGGTAGTATTTTTTCAAATTCATCAGTCTTATAAAAAGTTATCGACCAAGCTCATGCTCATGAATGACAAGTCTGTGGTTCGCTTAAAAACCTAAAATACCAGTTTTAACCAGTACTCATAAATTGATTTTTCAAACAAACCGAAAACCGGTTTTTAAAAATTACGGTTTTTTGACACTAGACTACGTTTACAGTGAGCGTCAAAAGCAAGTGTACAATTTGATGTCTCATGATCACGAAATTTTCCACTGTTTCAAAATAAGTTATATTAAAGGTTTTATGTTTTTGAGACAGGTTTTTAATTTGTAGTCAATGTAAGAGCAACATAAATTTCACGATTTGAAGAAAACGATAAAAATACTTAAAGCAGTGAAATTTTAACGCGTGAAAAAAACTGTGCAGAAAAATAAACTACAAAAATAAATGATTATACTCGTAAATATACATTAATATTTCCTTCCCCTTTGCTTGTATTACACCTAGTAGACTTCTAGGCATCGAGTTTACTAAATTTGGTGTTAATTTGGATGAAATATTCCGTTTTTGTCGATCAAGGTAGTCCCACAAATGTTCAAGTGGGTTTAAATCCGGTGATTGGGGACGGTGATGCAGTTGTTTTGGCGTGCGATAAAGGAGTAATTTCTTCACAAGCTTCGATTTGTGCTTGGGACCGTCATCTTGTTGAACTACCCAAGTTATATTCAAGCCCAACATTTCAACGCTTGGTAATAAAAATTCTTTTAGAATGTTTATATAATCCAGATTGTTCCTTGTCGACGAACACTAGTTTTCCTACTTCCCTAGCAGCCATGTACAACCCCAGATAATCCCTGAATCATCACCTGGCTTTACAGTGCATATGGCATTTACTTCAGCAAACGCTCTGTTTTGACTTTTCAATATTTTAATTGGTATCCATTTGTGTTATTCGAAAAAAAATTCTTTTCAAATTCAAGTCAACCATTTGGATTCACTCTAGATATTAATGGTTTTTTTTTTCTTGGACCTAGTCCATGTAAAGCCTGATATTCAGTCTTTATGAAAGTTTTGTACCCATAAGAAGTACGTGTATAAAAAATAGCGAAATTTTCGTGAACCGAAAAATTTTTTCACTTTTCAGTTGCCTGGTACTCAGTTCTCTGCGAAAATTTCGTATGCAAAATCAATTACAGAGTTGTTATGCCAAAGTTATTTCGAACGAAAACAATTGTTTGGAACCGAAACATTATGATAATTTTAACGCAGAAAAGTAACACCACATGCGTTAAAAATAAAATGTAGTCCGAAGAGGCATTATTTATAAAATATTGGCAAGGTAAATCAGAGATAGGTGGTAACTATCTGCAAGAAAAATTTCCGTATGGAGATTA
Organism: Phaonia tiefii; assembly: GCA_963931995.1. Taxonomy (NCBI): domain Eukaryota; kingdom Metazoa; phylum Arthropoda; class Insecta; order Diptera; family Muscidae; genus Phaonia; species Phaonia tiefii. The sequence continues at coordinate 195,709,435 of OZ008371.1, forward strand.
TACAGCGTCTACACAGGCGGAGATTAAAGCATTAGGAGGATTTTAAATGTCAAATTCCATAAGAAACAAAAACACCGTTAATTCCGATAATGAGATAATCTAGTTGTGTGTAAACGCCATATAAATGACAAAATTTCTTACGAAAACTTCACAAGAACTGAATATGGAACTTCGGCCCAATTTTTAACTGATTATATAAATTGGTAACCTTTTGATTTATGTTTGATCTGATAGAGTTTTTCAGTGCTTTGTCAAATAATCTTACTACCATGTGGCAACAGTGGCAAATGCTACGAAAAATAACCGGTATGCATACATGTATCAGCTAATCGTTACAATGCATCAAACTGACGCCATTTGCCAAACAAAAGTGAAGTGATGAAATACAAAATATTTAATGAAATTGGAGAATATTTGAGCAGAAATAAGTTCTAACTGCACTACGAGTTAAATGATAAGTTTTTATCGTAATTTCATCTAGGATGGTGATTATTATTGTTCACAGTAACAATTAAAGAAGCTTTGTGTTTGTTCTTCTTCTTGTTTTCTGTCAAAATCATAAGTTAACTTGATCATAGTTTAAATGCCCCACTTTGGCTGTTTAAACAGGAATTAACTATTAACCTAAAAAATGAATTCAGAGTTTAAATAATGTTTGATCGTTGATCAAAGATGATTGACCAGTCAAAAATTTGGCCTTACACCATTAATATGTAGTGCTCTACGTACCGTACTGGGACCAGTCGCTTCTGTAACACCTTCCGCTGTTTTAACGGCACTTGTTGCTGCATTTTTTTCTCACTTCTCGATTTCTCCCAGATTGAGATTAATTTTCTAAATTGTGTAATTTTTGGAACTTATCAATAATATTTTTCACTGTATTATGACATTTCCCAATAAGTGAACCACATTCAAACAACGTTTTTCCTTCACTAGGCATTATAGTAATAAGCTATCTAGTAATAAGCTATCGCGTATCAAGAGATGTCTGTCTATCCACTGTCGCACAAGGCAATTATATAGTTAAACGTCAACTAAACGTGATCATTGATGATGTTTAATTACATGAAAACAAAACTACTAACGTTCCAAAAATATAACGACATTTCTTAAAATATGTACTCTCAGAAATATGTACTTCTACAAATACGTAAGTTGTACACTTTTGGCGCGATGAATTTGAATTTATTTTGTTGCATATTTTTTCTATATATTGTTGTTGTTTCTTCATAATTTCGTGAAGAATAAAAATCGCGTTCAGAATAGAGTGTATGTAATTCAAAATTATAGTTTTTACATTGATTTACATTCGATAACATGAAGAATGAACTAGTACACTTTCTTTTGACGCTCACTGTATTTATATTTCTCAGATCTTTTAAATTACAATATGATGCGTACCACTTTATCCAAAACGCTTAGAAACCTGCAAGACAACGGTTACTTTTTGATTGGACCCTCCCAATAATGGTAATTATTCAAAATCGTTTGCGATTAAATGCGCCTTGGCGCAGGCAGCCTGAATCTACTAGCAAATCTAGGTCAAAATAATACTTACAAATTTGTAGGCGCCTATCTTAAATATATAAACTCAAAAGAAGCCCCCTTCTTCACATTGAAGAATATTGTCATAGATCATCAATTTTATGGAACGGAAAATTTATGAAGAGTTTTATTCATAAGAAGACGCGAAGATGTTAAAAATTGTAAAAAGATGTTAAATAAATAAATTGCATATTGCAAATATTACAAATATTACAAACACCTTAATAAAAAAGAGCATTATTATACGTTTTGGCTGAGACTTCTCCCTCTATTTTCGCAATAAATAAATCAATTATGGTCTGTTTTGTTCAAGTTTTAAACTAAAGTTCGCTTTAGCTGCACTTAAGACAAGTATCGGTAATTGTAAAGATTGTCCCAAAATTCACGCAAGATGGAATATAATTGAATTTTTTCTCAGGATGTTTGACATGTGGCACCGTCTTGATAAAACCACATGCCGGCCACATCCATATAATTCAATTTAGGAACAACAAACCTGGCTTACCATGTCGCGACAGAGCACCATTAATGGCCAGTTTTTCCGTTAGTTGTCATCTTCGTTTCTTAGTTAAACTGTCGTTAAATATCGTATTGGGTATTACTGTCTTTACACGTTGACATTTTTTGGTGGCATTTGATAGCAATTGATAGGCAATTGTTCATCTACACCTCTTACCCTTAAACTAAAAATGACAGAGACAATGCCACCAAAAAATGTAATCGTGTAAAGACAGTATTTTTCAGTAAATGGTTAACAACGATTTAACCACCCAATGTTGGTTGGTTAACCTGTAGTCAGAACCATATGACTTTGGTATTCACATTCCTGATTGTCAAAATGAGAAATTTAAGATTGTATAAAATATGTACATTAGGGTGTCCAAAAAAATTTTCTTTTTCGATTTTCATGGTTGCTCAAGCTTGATTGGAGAGCTTATAGGGTAAAGTATTTTTGAGATTTTGAGGTCGCACAAGTCGAATTTTCCCCAAAAATCGGGTATTCCGGACGTTTTTTGAATTTTATTTAAAACTCGGTCAATAACCACGATTTTCTTAGTCTGTAAGTCAATATTTTTAAAGCAAAACGAACAAACTTTTATTGTACATGCATAAACCACCAGTTTTGGCAATGATTTTGCTCAATAAGGTACCACGTATTAATGCATACATTTTGTTAGTAACGCTTTGTAACTTTTAAAATTCCTATGCAAATTTAAAAAAAACTAAGGATGCACTTTAAAAGACGTATAAATTCCAAGCAATTTTGTGGAAAAAATTTTTAATTTGTTGTTACTGTTCCAGAGTTATACCATTTTAAAGCCTTTTACCCACTGTATGAACCTAAAAATATTATAAACTGTTTGCTATTTTTGCATCGGATTTGCTTTAAATTTCTATGAAAATTTTAAACGCCAATGATGCACTTTAAAAAACGGATAAATGCCAAGCAATTTTGTAGAACAAATTTTGAATTAGCAGTTACTGTTCCAGAGTTATGCCATTTAAAAATTATTTACCCATTGTATGGAACTAATAATACTATAAACTCTTTGCCAATTTTTCATCGGATTTGCTCTAAACACTATATTCATGAAAAAATCTACATGCGTTAAGTAACGACAAAGAATTACACGCAGAAAAAAACGGCCCCAGCAAAATATTGTAGGAAACATATATGTATATGTTTGTATCCAATCACTTGAATGAACCCAACTCTAGTATTTTCTGAACCCCAAAGTCAATTTTGACGATTGACGATTAACTAAGACGAAAATGAGTCTCATCGTTGAAGGTGATGGTCGAAACTCCTTCATAATTTTTAAAATATTTCTCAACAACGAAAACGCATTGTTCTTTTATTTAGGCCTAATTTTTGTATGAGTTCCATTTAGAGTTCCATTTTTAATAACCATTTTCTATCAGCTGTCACGCTGACTTTTGATTGGATTATCAGTTAAATGGCAGAGAGCTGTAAAAAGTTGGAGTAAAAACTACTGGAATATGCTTAAGAATAAAAAATGTAGATATACATATGGGCATTTCCAGAGAAAGTGCCACCCTATGTCACATCACGTCGCCCTCGTTAATTGGTTATATTTTAGGACCATGTGGTTCGATTGTTTAACATTCTTTTCCTAAATACAGAATGTAAGTAACTACATATTTAGTAAAAGAAAATAAGGCAATCAAACTAACTGGTCCTAAACCATAAGTAATTATCGAAGGTGACGTGATGTGCCAAAAGGTTGACCTTTCTGTGGAAATACCCATATTTCAAAATCTATATTTGCTTGTTATCTCAAGCAAAACATACAAGAAAAGTTTGATGAATTTTTCAACAGCATCATTCCAAACAACCGCTGATGAAAATCTGTGGCTAGATCTGAAATTTTTAAAATTATGTGTACATAGTGATTTTCATTATTCAGCTAATTTTGACAGCGACTACCTTATAGATAATTTTATACCATTCAGTATACACATGTAGTAGTTTAGTTCCATTCAGCGTAGACACTTTACTCAATGCACTAAGTTTCGTAATGTCGATGAGGTGTGGCGGTAAATTGTATACTTCATTACCTTTATTATAAATTTTATATAAATTCTAAAAATTCCTACAATAATTTCCAATGGGAATAAGAAACATCATTATAAATAATTGACACAGATAAAAATACCATACGTGGAAGTTCCAGCCTTTTTTTATACAGCACTTACTCACCACACTCTGCCTACACAAAAACGTTACCGTACTTTAAGACAAAGCTTTGTATCCATATGATTAAAAATATAACCGGGGGATATTTTCAGGGGACTTTTACAAATATTATGTCTAAAGCAAACACGTGTACATTAATCAGATTGATTTTGGTAATCGATCTGATAGCAATTTCTAAATTCCTGACGTCTATTATTGTTAACATTCAACTGTGTAGTTGAGTCAGCAGTATAATACCGAACTCCAAATCAAATCATTAACCACAAACGATGATACTACATTTCATTGTAGGTATTTCTCCACAAATTTATATCCTTGCTTCAGCCGCAATTTGAGAACATTTAAAAACTACTGGCAACCCTATCACGTGTGACAAACTTTGATATTTGTGGATATATGTACATTCATACAAACATATGGATGAATGTATTTTCAACTACAAAAAACCAATTTAAAATTCAAATGCATCCATAGGATGTTATGAACTTGTTCCCTTTGCATTCATATGCATTCATTCGCTACTGCACAAATACCCTGCAGTTGTTGTGCATTGCATCCCACACTTTGCACCCGAAAAGCTTTTGCATGTGTAATGAAGGAACGAACCAACTAACCGATTGCACTTGCATTTGTCATCTTGTCGTTATTTTTTGTGTGATTAGCTTGTTCTTCTCCCGTTTCTGTTATTGTTTACATCAAGTGCAATAACAATTTCATGTACACGACGATGATGACGTTGGGGCATTCGCATACTCTTTTGCTCATTTAACCTAGTGCTCTCTGTGTTCCTCTTTTTTTGTGCTCCCACCGATGTGTTTGGTTGGCTTCATACGCGTAAAAGCTAAACAATTAGTGGTTGAGGTGGTAGTAGTGGCAGTACAGTGATGTTGGCGGCATTGGCGTTGTGTGGGGATAGTGTTGTTTTTGTTATTGCTGCTGCTGCTAGTGTTGGGGATTACTGAAACAAAGAGTGTGTGTGGTAGAGAGAGAGGGATATGAACGAACGAGACGAGTCAGGTGTAAAGCGGGGGTTTTTGTTTTGTTGACCTAATTTTTCTCTTCATCAAATATTTTGCTGTCAATTTTTTGTTGCTTTTGGATTTGTTCTCATTTTTTTCGTATGTGTTTTCATGTGGTTGGGTTAGGTATGAAATGAGGGATTTATGGGGAGGCGGGACGTGGTTAAATTCGAAAATGTGGTAGGTTAGGTCTTTACAGACAAACGCACACACATACAAAAAAAGTGAAGATAGGAAGGAACACTGCTAACAAAAACAAACATAGTATGCCTGCACTTGCACAGATACAATTGTACGACGAAAAGTCAAACGATGACAATCAACGTAATCGATGCAATTACAATTTTTCTTTCATTTGTAAGTCTAGATGAAGGGGATTTCTTTTGGGGGAATTTTACTTAGAACTTCAGATTACAATACGATACGATGTAAATTCGTTTGAAATGTATGTACATATATTAGTAAACCCTTTGTTATTTTTTTATAAACACACACATACACTTTATCACATTCTTTTTCGAATTTCTTAAATTTCCGTTTTCCCATTTTTTGTTCTTATTTCCGTTTCCTTTCGACCTTTTTGCAATTTTTTCATATTTCTTAATATCTTTACCACTTTTATATTTTTTTTCTTGTGAATCCACGGGAAAATTCTCTGTTTACAATTCGAATTTGTGAAGCTGAAGCGAGCCTCAGTTGTTTGACGTTTGGAAGTGTAACCGACTCTGGAATGCCGATGGCCATGACGGCAGCTGTTTGCTTTCCAGCCTGCCTGTGCTTTACTTTGCTGGCTCGTTTTGCTGTTTGTCAGTTTTGCTAAATACAATACAGTGTGGTAAGTTTGCTTGCTGTCTGTTGTCATTGTATTTTTTTCGTTACAGAGCTCTTTTACACCACCGCCAACCAATATCATCATCACTCACTCACCACCACCGCCACCACACAACTATGCCATCACCACCATGGTTGCCGTATTTCCTATAGTTACTCGTAATGCACTTAAGAAGTGTAAAATATTTATATTTTGGCATTAAATACATGTTAATATTTTTTAAATGCATATTTTTCTTTAATAAATAATAAATAGGATAAAAAATAGTTTGCTATTGATAAATCTCATCACACTGATTCCAAAAATAAAATTAATTTTCTCAGGCTATGCCAAGTTTCTGCGATAGCTTATGCTTATGTTGGAAAGCTTATGTAAAACTCTTTCAAACGGCTAAAGCTAACAATAGTTTAATTTATATCAAGGAGTTAAGCGATGTTAATATTCGACCTACATTTCGTCTAAAACAATATATGTAGTCATATGTTGCATTTTAAAAACTGACAGCAAAAAGTTATGCCAGGTAAATGTTCTTTTCATTTCTTGTGAATGAAAATGTTACCATGAAGAAGAAACCCCAAAAAAATCCACAATGGTTTAAATGGTAAGTTAATTTAAATAAATATTTTTGGTAAATTTTTAAATCAATTTTTATATTTATGATGACTTCATTTATTTAGTTACTTCTGTGAAGAATATTTGACCTCAAATGCCCACACAAACAAACAAACACAGGCAACGGATAAGAATATTTTAATATGTACATACATATATCTAAATTTGAAGGGTCCATTCTTATTTGCGATTAAAAATAAAATTCCAATTAAAGTTTCACAACAAATCGCGGAAAACGTTATATTTTTTGACACTGTTAACAAACGGGTGCCGTAGGGCATATGATTCACGCACTACAGCAAATGCTGCCACATTTCGAAGTATTAAGCGGCAATAGCTTAATGGAACAAAAAACTGCCCTATTATCTATCTGGTTCTACTAACCCACTGAGGAGCATTTTCAAAGCACATATTGTGTTTTTTTAAATCTTTAAATCTTTTGAGTAAAATCCATATTATGTACGAATATGACCCAAGAATATGACTTTAAAGGTGAGGGTTTCTGCTTTCATTTGCGATACTTTATGTTGCTTTATCCTCCTTTAAACACCAAAGATACAGGGTGTTTTTTATGTTCCACTCCGATGTTTTTTGACCGCCAATTCTGTTTGGTTGACATTTGTCAGTTTGTATTTGCCAGTTGTGCAGAGCAGTCTATTGCAATTTATTATGGAGCATCTAATGCACCAACAACGTGTTGAAGTTATTGAAACATTTTATTTAAATAATCGTTCAATTGTAACAACGCGAAGAATTTTGGGGAATTTTTTGGTTTATCGCCAGATGAAAACTTTCCTAAATCCGCCCGAAGGCTTCCCACGCTGTTGGCTTTATTACATAAAAATATTTTAAATTCTATATCTCCATTAATAGGGATATAAAACAAATATTTTCCCATTACATCGGATGAAGGGATAGGGAGGGGAGAGTTTCTCGCAATTGGTGTGCTGTGCGCTTTCTAGTTTTACACACACTGATTGGGACCTATAGTTGTACGCCGGTTCCAAACGGTATTTTGAGGAGCTTTTTCATGGCTAAGTACTCTATAGCGTCGCCGTCACTAAGCGAGGTGACCTTCTCGACGGAAATGTAAGGTGTCTGAGCAGGGATCGAACCGACGTACTCATGTACAACAGCCGAGAACGCTAACCATTGAACCACCGACGGCCATAGGGATATTTTTAGAAAGAAGATGCAAAATGCATCCTCATGATTCCTGTCAAACCTCAGTTTGAAGATTCCAATTAATCTTTATATATATAATTCTACTGCACGTGTGTTTGTGACTGAACTCCTCCTAAACTTCTGGACCGATTTGAATAAATTTTTTTGTATGCGTTTGGGTGGTTTAGATTTACTATTCGGTCCAATTGGACAAAGGGGCGTGGTACCTCCCATACAAACCACAAATTAAAAATCCATTATTTCTGCTCGCTTGAAATATTATGCAGGACAACGTCTGCTGGGTCAGCTAGTAGATATATAAAATGGTATTGAGCTTGAATAAATAAAATGAAAAACTACCAATAGAAGGCCGAATAAATAAAAGCCAACTATTTCTCACATCCCTTTTTCAGGAATATTCTGCAAAAAAAAAATTTTCCTACAAAATAAATCCGCTTACAGATTGGAGTAATTCTGAATTTTAAAAATTTGGCCCAAAGCATCGCGGAAAATATATTAACAAATAAAATAGAAAGTATATCTATACAACAATAGTCTCCTTGTCAAAAGAAAAGATGTGATACTCATTTTGCCTGTTTAGAACGTAGGGTAGTATTCTAAAAGTCCCGAAAGTGAACGGAAACGCAAAAGCCAACGCGAACGCCAAAGTCAACAAATTTTAGTTTGTACACCACTTCGCGCTTGCGCTCGCTTACGAAAGGTGTCACTGACATTTGTGGTTTATAGAGTTGCCCAACTAAAATAAAAAATAATAGAATAGAAAAATGTATCTTGAGTGAACTACACACAATGAAAAAGATGGCTTTATTTCAATACATCAAGAGATTTTAACACTTCTATTGTTTATAATACAGCAAATACCAACAATATTTAAGGAAATGCACAGAAAGTGTGTAAAAACCTAGGTTATTTTGGGTTGCCATGTGGAATAATCTTTGCAGTCTACACTAAATTAGTTGTCTTTGAAAACACACGTGCCATTTGGCCGTATTTAAAATGTGGTGGTTCTTTTATTTATTAATGTCAACATCAACTGATGTCTATATTTTTTTTTAAATTTAATTATAATAGTTTTGCAACGCATTATTATATACTTATGTATGTACTCAACGCAGGTAGTCACCGATCAGCTGTAACGTTTTATAAAATACCAAAACGACAAAAATAAGACGAAGTGATTGATTCATGACTTATAGAAAGAAGCAAGTCGTGAATCAGTCACTTCGCGTCATTTTTGTCGTTTTGGTTTTATTAACATCGTTTATTTTTAATTCGTCTCTTTGAATTTTGAGATCGACTGTCGAGTACATTGCTATGAAAATGCTTGTCAAAATACCGTTCGGAACCGGTGTAGAACTGCAAGTCGCAATCCGAGTGTGTGACGTAATGTGAAACTAAAGGGTATCCCATGTAAAATTTGGAATTTAATTTCGCTTTAAAAAATACTAATAGACTTTTTCTTCAAAATTATGATTTTATTGGTAAGGCCCATTATTTATATTTATAAATGAACACAACATGGTTCGAATGACTTCCATGACTTGCTTTACAGTACCTCATTCTATCTACTCAATTTTGCAGTACATTTTCGATTATTTGGGGCTCTATTTCGTGTTTTAAAGCCTCAAAGGACTCGGGTTTGTTTGCGTAACACTTATGTTTTATGGCGCTCCAGCGATAATAGTCTAACGGGTTCAAATCCCAATGGTCTTCCGAGTTTCGTCTGATTATGCGGTTTTCGAACACAGTGCGTAAAATATATGTAGATTGTAACGTTGGCTGAGTGGGTTGTAGCGCCGTCCTGTCTTTAACTTTAACTGGTAAAAATTTGGAGTGAATCGAACTACGCTAACATGTGGAGCCTCGAGGTCAAAGTTAATATTTTGGGAAATTGTGCGATTTCCACTATCGATTTTCATGAACCTCAAACTGAATTCTCGAACTGTGGTTATATTCTACTGGTAAATAAGATAAGAAAATCGGACATTATTAACAATAACATTATGCCTTCAGCTATAGGTACCTTTGGACCAAATTCGTTTTAGGACTTATTTAGACGATTGAGCCATGTGCGTCTGTCTATATGCCTGGCTTGATGTCCAACTCGATAACTGTCGTAAATCTTTACCGAACACAGTAAAATGTTGCTAGTGATTCTTATTTGCCTGAACATACTTTGGTATTGTAAATAGGTGTTATGTATCTCTATAAAAATCGACAAGTTTAGTACAAAATCCTATAACTTCTAAAACTTTTACCCATATAAAACTTACACACACATGTGATTAACTTTACTCCAGATGTAAATATTCAGTCAATGTTGAATTAACTGGAGAAAATTGGCAAATTAGCCACGCACATTCTTTCATACAAAAGATGGGCTGGCGGCAGTATCGTCACGTATTAAATTTGGTACTTGGTATCACGCAAAGAAAAAAAACGTTTAGATCTCTTTTAGCGCAAAAATATTTATTTTGCCCCAAAAATATTTTTTTTGCTCCCGCAAATAAAACACTTTTTCGTAAAATGGATGTTGTAAATGGATTATCGTTTACCACAAACTTGTCATTTACTTTGGCGGCAATAATTAAAAAAAAAAAAACACGGCAAAATTCCTTTCATATTTAAACTCAAATCAAATATAAATCAAAATCAACTGATCAAGTATTTAAATATCCACTCAAAAATTGAGCAATATGGCGTTTACATGCAGTCGATTTTTCAGATCGACTCGATAATCGACATATCACACTGTTATCATGTGATTTCTCATATATTTTTTATACTCAAGATCAAATAGATTTACCTCCATAATTTTATTATCATACCTAAGATCAAATAAATTTACCTCGATAATTTTATTATTATGTCACAAATCATTTCAACTGCAGAGTTGTATTCGCAGTTTCAGTATGATACTGTGTGAACAGGAAATTAAAATTTAAAGGAAATGTACTTCACTGAACATATACATGTACATTAATGGCAACACATACAGATATGATTAATACAATAGGTAGTGTTATAAGAACAGCTGATTTAAATTTCTTATTTTATTTTCTAAAAACTAACAAAATTTCAACAAAATTTAAATAAATTCCACGTAAAAATTTCGTTAATTAAATTTTTACAAATAAAGAAAGAAAAAATAGGGAAAATTACTGACAATTGTATGATACTAGTACATACAAATCCTTCTATTATCACCTAGTATAATTCCATCATGGCATCATCAAATACAAAAATGTCAAAACTAAATCGATTAAAAATGCGTGTGAACACCTTTATGCCGTAGATTGATAATCGCGACATTATCAATATAAAAGAGTAACAAATTCAAAAACCGAAACTAAAAACCATTCCACTGGTTTTTTGGACATTCACCGTTTTTTTTGCTTTTAATTTATTTCGTTGCAAAGGCTTATTAGTATTCAACGAAATAAATTAATTCTTCGGCTAATTTTAATCGAAAATTTTAAAAACTTTTAGTTTGAAATTTTTTCACAGAAAAAAATAATGGAAAATGGAAAAAACAATTTGAACGGTTTGAATTTTTCTTGAATTTCTTTTTGCAGACAAATTAAATTTAACTTCCATAAGAAAATTAAAAGAAATCAATAATTGTGTGGACAATTTTTGCTTAAAGCTTAAGAAGAAAAATTCAATATTTTGAAAAGAAACAATTTATAAACTTTTGCAATGTTCCGAGTTTTAAATTTTGTTCTCACAAAATATTACGTGTTGCCCAATTTGTATACATTAATTATCATGTTTGTTTTTAACCATATTTTATTAATAACGATTTTAGTTTTCTAAATGAAAAAATCCAATTCCTAAAACTTCGTTGCACTTATTTGACATGTTTGACGTGAGTTCAGGCGAACATCAGCTGTTTTTCATACAAAATTCAGCTGATTCCGGTACCAAAGCATGTATCGGAATTCGTTATTAGCTAAGGTTTCCCGATACCTCCAAGGGATTCCTGGATCCTTTTAATGCACGACAATCTAGTTTTTTTGCAGAAGCAATATACGATACTCCGGCATCGTTTTTAACATCGAGTTCTAGCGTTTCTAGAATACATAGGTAGATACATATATCGAATATTGTCCGTTGCTGTACAAATCGTTGGTTTATACTGCCCACTACTCCCAATTACTACCTCTCTTAGAAGAATGTTCCCTTAAACTTTTAAATTTTAAATTGTATTCACAAAATTTTACGTTTTGCTCAATATGTTTTTAACCCTATTTTATTAATAACGGTTTTACCTATAGAGTAACGGCCTTATTCATAAAAGGTTGTCATGGGTTTGGTAAAGGTTTAAGAATGTAAAGCCCAAAAATTGTATTCATAATCGAAAAATGTCTCTGTTAAGAGTTCTCTAATGTCGCCATTTTTGTTGAACGTTTAACCCTTCTTTAAGGCCATTTTATCCGCATTAATACACAAAAGAAATATTTGTTTACATTTCACCCGTTCTGTAGTTAAACATTTATGCGATATAAACAATTGGAATTATTTTGTTTTTGTTTATAATGTCACATTATCCCGCCAAATAGTTTCGTTTCAATTTTTAAAATTTTTAACCAAAATTAACTCTTGTTTACATAGTGATGTATATAAAATCAAAACATTGAAACTACAACCTATTATCCGGTTTTATATTCGACTACCCAAAACTGAAATCCAATTCAATATGATTTTTTGACGCTTCTTCCAAATTTATGAATATAGCAAATATTAATTGATATTTATATTGAATAGTTCTTCCGATTAACATTTAAAATTTTGCACAAATGCATTGACGCATTTAAATAAAAATTTTATTATTTCGGTTTATCGGTTATTACTCATTTTGTGTTTACATCACAAGCACTGTAAGAGTACATAAAACAGGGTTGTCAGTCAATTATCTGTTCCCTAGTTAAAATACTCATTATGAATACGGTTCTAATAAAACCTTCACCAAATCTTAAATCTTTCAATAACTGATGAATGCTTTAGAGCTACTTTAATGTTTTTTGGCGTAGAATACGTCTTACCTTACGGTATAGGGAGTCATGTCAGGTTGTTATTGTTGTAATCTTTATTTCATTGATTATGAGGAAACGGCGAGATAACTTTTTTTAAAAATTTTTTTGTAGGTAAATGAATATGTTATCTTTCGTTTGATATACATTTCATATTGGTTGATATCTTCCTAATATTTAAATTTCTCAAATGAAAATTGTTTAAACACATACACTGAAACATATGTGTGGAGTTTGGTTGAGTGTTTGAGTCATAGAGTAAATTTATAGTAGAGCCGCCATTTGTCTCATCTGACGTTTCCTTTCACACTCTTCGTGATGCGGTCGGTGTGATAGAGAGATGTTTGACGAAAAGTGATATACACCAGGTGGAATTACAATACCTTCTTGCTTTAATTTTTCATGCCATTTTGGTGAAAAACTGTGAAATTTAAATGTGTTTTAAACTTTTTTATTGACTGTTATTGTTAGCATACATTTGTGTTGTATTTAACACATTAATTTTAACACACAAAACGAAATGCCGTTGTTGTTATTTTGTTCGCTGTTTTGAACCATTGCCTCTATCTGGTATTAGTAAAGCAATTCTTTTCAACATCAAACGTATACATCACACGAGGACAAATGTCAGAAATTTGGTGAGTGAAAGATTTTCTCTACCCATATTTACTCTATGGTTTGAGTTTGTAGCGTGAACACAGACTATGCTGCTGTATCAGTGTGGACACAAACCGTCGGCTGTTGTTTTGATTGATGAAGTATTGAAATTTCGTATATTTACTTATGTATTTAAGTGAAACAAAATGTTAAATGTGAATTTGAATTTAACATGGATGTTATTGCTTATGTTATTTATCATTTATTGTTATATATGTTTTCTGTCTTACCGGATGGCGTATTCTACGTTAAACTTAATGACAGCCTACAGGGACAGTCCGTGGTCGAAGGCCTCGGACAACTGTCTGCTGTTTTTATGAATAAGGCAGTAATTCTTTAACGAGAGAAACTTTGACTCATCTGACGTTTCAATTCACACTCTTCGTGGTGCGGTCGTTGTGCTAGAGAGATAGATGTTTGGCGAAAAGTGACTTACACCAGGTGGAATTACAAGTACTTCTGACTTTAATTTTCCATGTCGTTTTGGGGAAAAACTGTGAAATTTAAATGAAACACTTTTTTATTGACTGCTACTGTTAGCATACATTTGTGTTGCATTTAACACAATAATTTTAACACACAAAACGAAATGCCGTTGCTGTTATTTTGTTCATTGTTTTGAACCATTGTCTCTATCTGGTATTAGTAAAACAATTCTTTTCAACATCAAACATAAATATCACACCAGGCCAAATGTTAGAAATTTGTTGCGCGAAAGAAAGTTATCAGAATTACTCTATGGTTTTATATTTTTACACGAAAAAGTCCAAAGCTTCGTTTCCACTTAGCGTTTTTACCATGTTTACGATGTAAACCCGGGTTTTTTTAATACTGCATAAAAGAGTGTATGTAAACGCGCTTTAAAATAAATTTACTGTTTTGCATTTATTTTATTTAACATTTTTACGGTTTCTACAAATTCAAGTGTTGGCAACTCTTGCTCGCCATATACCATCATCACTTCTCACGTCGGCAAATTCACCTCAGTCAAACGTTTGCAGAGGCATAAACATTGCCGTCATCGCATTAGCTTTGAAAACACACAAAACAAAAACGACACAAGTAGAAGCAACAACAACGAACAAACATAACAGCGGACGTAGTGAAATTAGGTCAACAGGTTTGGAGTGGGCTCGTATTAGCGCTAACTGAATGCGCTGAAGCAGAGACGTCAACTTCTGCAGAGACAGCGGCCTTAATTCGAAGAAACGCACACACACATAAATGTACAATGGGGTCTCTCTCAATCTCCCGCCAACGCTATTACCACGGCATTGATTGCAACATCAACAACTTATAATATTTTGAAAAACGAAATTAAACGTCAGGTTGTTTTTGTACTAATCGATTGAATCGGAAGTTGCATTATAAAATGATCCCTTGAATAAAAACCATTGCTCTTCCCACACATGATGCGATCTTTTCACCACCACCTTTAACAACCAGCCGTTTGTTATCCACCACCCCCAACTGTGAGAGTGAGGGCAATTTTATGTGTCAGTTCCGATCCGCTGATTACCTGGGAAAACAACACATGTGGTGGGCCATGGATGCGAAATAATTTGCTTAGTATGTCTCCTACACATACACACCGTTCGGATGAGAGGGAGTTGTGCAAGCTATATTGCACAAAAGCAGCAACAACAACGAGAACAGCGAAATCTGCAACAACATTGCATTGCATTGAGAAATCTAATAGAACGAATGATTTCGAGCTAGTGTAGTGGTGTGCGGTGGTGGAGGTGATGTGATGAAGGTGGGAAGTGCAGCGGAAACACACCAGATATTTCATACAGTGCTCCCTCAACTTCCCGCCAGCCAAGTTGCCTACATTTCGTATGCCTTACCTAGTGCACTTCACCATCTGTGGGTAAGCGCAATCGTTATTTTTTTTTTGTAGTTTTTGGTTCGGTTTGGTTTAGTTCGGTTGGATGGATGCATTGGTTGGTTTGCTTGGGTTGGTGTTCTTTTACATTTAAGTTTCATATGCCTTGCGTGGCTGGTTGGTTGGCTGACTGACTGGCCTGCCTTATGTATAGAATGTTTGTAGGTTTTGAGTTTGTGTTTCAGTTTCAGCTCAGTTTTCCCCTCTAGCCAACACCCGTGTGCTTCTGGGTTGTGATGTTTGCTACTGTGTTCTTAAAATATCTGAAGGGGGAAGTATACTCAAGAGATTGAGTCGTTTTTCATTTGGTGTAGGAGGCATTTACAAAATTTATGAAGGTTCCTAGGTAAGAAAATCTGTGAGGGAGAATTATTCTTACCGAAAATTTCCCTTTTGGGAAGAAAAATTTAATTTTAGTTAGAATGTCATACAACTACCAATTAGTTTGCAACATAGCTGGCCACTTTTTAAATTAGATTGCAAAAGTTGAAATTATTTGAAAGAAAATCAAATACGACAAATTTTGGTAATATCTGTACATACATATAATACATAATAATAAGCTTGTTTTTTTATTCCATGCTAAACTAATTTTTCGACGACTTTGTATGGAGTGCTGCTTAAAATCGCTTATGGCCAGTTTTTCAGTCAGTGGTGATCTTCGTTTCTTAGTTAAATTGTGGCTAAACATCGATTTGTGTTTTTTAGTCATTGTTTAACTATGATTTAACCACCCAATGTTGGTTGGTTAACTTATAGTGAGAACCAAATCAAATTACTGACTGTCAAAGTGAGAAATGAATATTGTATAAAATACATGTTTCAGATTTGCGTATTTGTACACATACGTTGAGTCTAGATCGTTAAATTGTTGCGCCTATGTAGTTTTTTACACATTTTTGTTAAAATGACATCGATTTTATGCATCTATTTCTTATTTTACATAATTCCATTTTGTTTGTTCCCCTTTGTTGTTTTCGTATTTATCCCAAAACACACGTTTTTCCCAATAAGAATACAAGGGTTGCCATATTAGTTGACAATATGGCGACTTACATTAACTCACCACTGAAAAACAAAATGCAAAGTTAACCTCAGTAATTTGATTGTCAAAATAATATGGTTCTCACTATAAGTTAACCAACCAACATTGGGTGGTTAAATCATAGTTAAACAATGACTAAAAAACACAATTCGATGTTTAACCACAATTTAACTAAGAAACGAAGATCACCACTGAACTGGCCATAATTAACTTAGAATTAAGATTAAGTAATCCGATAGTTAACTACCCACTTAAAAACTGGCCATTAATATCGCTTAGTTCCCCATACAAAGTCGTCGAAAAATTAGTTTAGCAGGGAATAAAAAAACAGGCTTTATAATCCTAATGTTTGTATTCAGATGTCACTAATTTTCCAACTCTTTGAAATAGTGTAATAAATATATTAAACCGAGTTTTAAATCTTATGACCATAAAAGCTAAACGAATGAAGACCTATCATTTGAATTCGACTCTATAAGTCGCTAACATTCGCCCGACTGGCTCTACGTTTGTTTGCAGATGACAGCGTTTTCGAAATAGAGACGATTCCGACTAGAAACGGCAAGACAGTGGAAGCCAAATTAGTTTTATTTTGAATAGAATACGAATGAAAACATCGACATAGAGGAATAGACTGTTAACTACGAACAATAAAACCCTTGATTTGGACCTAAATTTCTACATCTATTCCGAACGTTTAAGTCCCATTCACAATGCCAGCAACAATTTTTTCATCCCTCTCGTTCTCACTCAGTGCATTTCATATTCCTTCCTTCGTTTTTTTATAACAATGTTTTTTAACTTCATGGCAGAAGTAGGATTTTGTTCGAATAAATAATCTAGTATTAGCATGACGCTGTACCCCTAAATCCAAACAATGTTTGTCAAAAGATGCATTATAAAACATAATTTATTCTGTAGAATAATTCAATAGGAAATATATTATAGTGGCCGTCGGTGGTGCAATGGTGGTGTGCGCGGCTCTTGTGAATGAGGACGTGGGTTCGATCCCTACTCTGACCACCTGAAATTTCTTTCGACGCCGGTCACCTCGCTTAGTGACGGCGACATTATCGAGTACTTAGCCATGAAAAAGCTTCTCAAAATACCGTTCGGAACCGGTGTAAAACTGTAGGTCCCAATCAGTGAGTATAAAACTAGAAAGCGCACAGCTTACTAGTTGTGGAATGTAATGGGAAACCAGTGGGATGTAATGGAAACCAGTTTTTTATATATTTATATATAATATACTTATATATTAACATTTTATTAATATTTAAAATTCAAATCGATATGTTGCATTCGAATCATGATTTAGCTACTAGAGGTTATGTTATACGAACAACCTAAACTATTTATTTTTCTTTTCGTTCAGTACATGAACGATCAAATTCAAATGAATTTTGACTTCGTACTTTTTTTCTGCTTTTGTTGTATATAAGTACATACATTTGTATTAAATTCGACACGAAAACAAAATATTTATTATTGTTGGCTTGATGTATTTGTCGTAATACTGGTACTGGTAAATCTATCTAAATTGGCCATACCCCCGTTTGACGCCAATTTGGTTATGATCCCATTGATATAATTTGTTCGTGAAAACATATGAAAGAGTTGGAGTAGGATCCTACACGCAAAGAAAAAACTCGTTCCTCCCAAACGAAATTTCAGATAACTGAAGTTCGTTTGGGGACTGTAGTTGGGAGACACGAACTTCTGTTAACCCATACATGTCAGTTCGTTTGGGAGAACCAAAAAATGTTTGCAGTAAACGAGTTATGAAAAATTAAAGCTGAAAAACGTTTGTGGTAAACGAAAAACGGTTCCACCAACTCTTCTTTCAGTTACAGCAACCGAGTTGTAGTCACAGCAACCGAGTTGTAGTTACTCTACTCAGTACAACATTACATGTACATTAAAATTTATATTTATGGTTTCCAAAAGCTCTTTTTTGTGTAAATTTCCAACTTTTATGATTTTGGTTTTATCCATAAAGTTTGTTTTAAAAAAAGTTGGAATTTTTGTCTATCTTTTCAGTGTCTACTAACGCGTCCGTCTCGCCTTGCATTCAAATAACAACTAAAAGCGCAGCAAGCTATCGGGTTTTTCAATAAGAGCGCTACAAAAGTTTTTTTAAATAAAACAAAACCGGTTTTAGATACCAATGAAATTCTTTATTCCTGTGAAAGTACGTTCGATGCCATTATGTATGGAACTCGATTTCTGCAGAAGTCCAGACGCTGAACCCAATTTTCGACGGTTTTCAAGCATAAATCGGCCGATACTGCTGCAATTTCACGTTCGATATTCGTACGAAGTTCATCAATCGTCTCTGGCTTGTTGGCATAGACCATGGTAAAATAAGTAAGGTAAACTCGTTAGAACAGCTGATTTGAATATTTTTCTTGCTAAGGTGTTTCTCTTATGTCAAATTCACATGTATTTTGTTTTTGTAGCTTTTTGTTTACTTTTGCAGTAGATACACATATGTATGTGGAAAATTTGACAGATTATGGACACCAAACAAAAACAAAATGCCTGTTTTTGTTGTAACAATTCCTACTGCGTTTACCTTACTTATTTTACCATGGCATAGACCATAGACTTGACGTAGCCCCACAGGAAATAATCTAACGGCGTCAAATCGTACGACCGAGGCGGCCAATCGACTGGGCCATTTTGTGAGATAACACGTTCACCAAACTTGGTTTCCAATAAATTGATTGTGGCATTCGCTGTGTGGCTTGTGGCGCCGCCCTGTTGGAACCACATGTCCTCCAAGTCCATATTATCCAATTGGGGCCAAAAATATTCCGTTATCATTGAACGGTAGCGATTCGCATTCACAGTAATGTGCCGGTCTTGATCATCACGGAAGAAGTACGGCCCAATGACGCCGCCGGCCCATAAACCGCACCAAACCGTAATTTTTTCGGGATGCAATGATGACTCATGGATTACGTGTGGATTGCTGTCTGACCAATAACGCATATTTTGCTTATTGACGAAGCCATTCAGCCAGAAATGAGCCTCATCGCTGAAGACCATAAAATAGACGTAGCGCTCTTAAAGTTGAGGCCACTGACTCCAAATTTCGGTAGAAAATTTTAATAATTTCGACTCGTTGTTGGCTCGTATATCTTTCCATGATGAAATGGCAAAGCTTACTGAAGAGAAATGTCAAAATAGCGGGAAAAAATATGGCGTCGTTTGCTGTCCCTATCGATTTACTTTTGTAGCGTCTCTGTTGAAAAACCCTTTACAACGCGTCAGTTGTCCATCCAAGATATATTGACAAGGCAAAAGCCTTTTATGTGTATGCGTGAGTGTGTATGTCCAACGAGTGAACTGTGTATACAGTCGACAGAATGAGAGAAATGCACGTTCTTCGTAATCTGTGCTCTCATTAGAAAGATGGCTAATTTCAGTTATCGCAAACGGTTTTTAACTTGCGACAAATGTAATTTTGTACGCGTTTATTGCAAACAAGATCTCGTTTTCAACAACATGATACACATTTGCGATATATGACTTTATTTGGGAGAACTACATAAATGGTTGCGATTAATAAATTAATACAAATCAATCAAAGTATTGTTGTGGCAACCGAGCAATAAACGTTTTTTTTTTCTTTGCGTGTAGGTCGGTCTGATGTGCGCTCTTCGTAGTACCTGGAGTACCTTACCCTTTTCCATAGGAAGTTTGTGCTTCTTACAAATATACTCAGTGTTCTTCAATCCATTAAAACTAGGTATTGAATCATCGGGATGAGGTATTGATTCTCGCAAATGCGTCACAATGACAGATAAAGTGTTGCATTGTTTGTATACGCCGTGCACTCGTTTGTATCGGCTCGTTCAATTCGAAGAAGATGTGCCCTCAAACTCCAGTTAGAAGACACATAAAGTACACTTAATAAGTTGGAAGCTACAGGTGTACCCAATCTTATATAGGAGGTTATTCATACCTATTGTTGAAGATCAGTCTTTATTGCTGGGAAAATAAGTTGCCGTGTCCAAATTAACCCCCCGCTGTTTGGAATCAATTGTAGCCAGCTCTTCCGCCATTTTGTTTCCCAAAATCCCGAGGAGCCCTGAAGTCCATATGATCCCCAGACTATCAATTGTGTAGAACTTGTTTATCTCTTCTTTGCTTTAGCGAATGTTCTTCGATCTCATCTTTTGCAAAGATATTGATCTAATCGCAGCTTGATTATAAGACTCGGAGTTATTTATTTTAATTTCCCGAAACACAGGAGAAATTTAGTGATGTGTCCTAAACTCTTATATAAATCATATTAGAGTCACTATTTATATTTTTAAATGAAACTCTTATCGGAATTCGTTATTAAATAATAGTTCACGATACCTCCAAGGGATTCCTGGATCCTTTTGATGCAGGAAATTCTAGTTTTTCCTGTAGCAATATTCCTCGCCATTATGTTTGCAATATATAGGGTGTTGTCTGCTTACTACAAGCCGTTGGTTAATACTAGTCATTTTCGCAAGACGTCTTGACAAGACATTTGCTTTTTTTTCAAGCCATTGCGACAACCAAGTACTTCGGGGCACTGTCGACAAAGCATTCGTGAAGGTGTGTATGTGTGTGTACAAAACTACAATACGGTGTGTAGCGAAAAAAAGTATTTGTATTGTGTAGAGCACAAAAACGCAACTTCGGTACAGTAAAGGTCTTGAAAAAATAGGAAATGTCTTTTCAAGACGTCTTGTGACAAATGCCTAGTCAATACTACTCCCAATTACTTCCTCTTTTAAAAGAATAAGTGTTTTTTTACCCCGCTAAAGTTAATAATAAAGTTAATCAATTTCCCACTTAAATTCAATCTTGAACAATGACAATATTGCCACATGTTAAATTTCAAGAAATGGCAACCAAAAGTTATCTTAGATAAATTTTGTTATCATTTCTTGCGAATGAAAATGTTATCAAGGAGAGACTCAAAAGCAGAAATTGCAAAATGGCTTAATGGATAGATTTTTATTTGCGATTGAAAATAAAATTGTAACTAAATTGTTTACAACAACGCGCGGTAAATGTCATACATATTGATCATGGTAGAATAATCTATCAGGTATAATCGTTGAAACATATCGTTTTTCCTTTTACTTGCCAAAATCATATGTATTTCGCTTTTATACTTTTTATATCCTTGTATTGTTGGTATATGTATATGTATTTGTGTAGAGTTTGTCAACTGAAACGAATGAACGAAAATAAAATGTCTGTTGTTGCTGCTTATAATAACCACAACAACATCTGTTGCTACCATGTATTTGTTGGCACTGGATTGAAGCGTGCTGCCATATCGCATTTTTTCACCCATTACAGCAAATGTTGCCACATTTCGTAATATTAAGTGTGGATCGTTTTATTTGCAAAGTCGTAAGTGGCGATAGCTTAATGGAATAAAAAATCAGCGTTAATGTTTGAACAAAGTTATCTTAGACTTTTGTGTTCCCAATCCAATGTTTCCTTGTCAGTACGACTGTCATAAAATGTTCAAGCATCCAGGTATATTTATCATATTTAACATCCTTTGCGACATTCCTGTTGATGCTCTTCAATATGGTTTCTATTACTATGTTGAGTCTACACTGAGGGTTACCTGTACCTGTACTACGAAATTTTATTAGAGATTACCTAACGTGATTTATCTCATTAGACCCATGAAATCCAATTTATTTACATCCTAGTTTTGGGCGATTCGTCCATCTCCAAGGTCTTTATAAACCACAGAATCTTCTTGATAGGTAATGCTGCTGGAATTTCTAAAGTTCACCACCCATAGAACCCCTTCTGAATATTTATACTCTGCAAACCATCGGAGTAGAAACCGATATTTGCGGAGTATCTTATTAACTGCATTTCAGAAAATGGAGTTATAGAACCTTTGCAAAATACGATTTGAAATAAT
Source organism: Phaonia tiefii (assembly GCA_963931995.1). Taxonomy (NCBI): domain Eukaryota; kingdom Metazoa; phylum Arthropoda; class Insecta; order Diptera; family Muscidae; genus Phaonia; species Phaonia tiefii. The sequence goes on from OZ008371.1 coordinate 195,731,905, forward strand.
CTGAGACAAAATTCACACTGCAGATTCAAAAATTTCACTGTATATGATCGCAGGATTCATTCGTTAGATTAAAAGTGTGTCATCTCCATAACCTCCTAATTCTTAACAGAAAGTCAACACTGCAAAGTCATTAAGCTGAAACCGTCGATGGTTGGGAGACGATCTGAGACAGAATTCACACTGGACATTCTAAAATTTCACTGTAAATGATCGCAGGAGATTCATTCATTATATTAAAAGTGTGTCATCTCCATAACCTCCCAGTTCTTAACAGAAAAGTCAACACTGCAAAGTCGCTTACGCTGAAACCGCCGATGGCTGCGAGTTGGCTAACCTTCCTTATTAGTTATTTTGGTGTCACAATTTCTTAATTCCACCAACACAATCATCACTACTCACTACACCAAAAGATACAAGTACTAGTAGTTAGCACAAATTTGTTAGCCATACAGAAAACAACTTTGTTTTTCTTTCAGCCTCGGCTGTTTCAGATAAATGTAACGTAAAATGACTTTGGAAAACACGAGAATGTATCTTAAGAAAACCATAAAAATAGTTTCGTATAAAATCACTAAAAGTAGAATGAAACCAAGTTGCAAGCAAGTAAGCCAACTATTTACCCAACCATGCAGACACAACGTAAACTGACACAATCATCGGAGTCAGCGCCACATAGCCAGGCAGCGAGCCAGCCAATCTGCCAACAAGCCAGCCAGCTAGTCATCCAACCCAGCCACCTGCAAATGAAATCATTAAAGCTCTTTTTTTGTTGCTGTTGTTGTTTCTCAGTCTTCTTTGATTTCGAGTACGAGTACCACAACAACCTGAACTATACGAAACGGCCCACAAGGTAAGTGAGCTTATACAATAACCTAGTTTTTTTTTGTCTTAAGTCTTCTTTCATATAAAGCTGGGATTTCGCAATTTCGGAGGAGATTGATAGACACACTCCCAGCGACCAAGTGCAGGAGTGGTGTGAGGGGAGAGAAAGAGCGACCAACACCGTAAAATCTAAGTAGAGACCATGGAGATCTAAAAAAGAACTATGGCTAAATGCAATGGATTGCAATGGAACTCGATGTTGTACTTTAAGAAGATATTGGTGGATGGTGTTAAGTCAGTTGGTGATAGATCACTGACGAGAACAGAGGTGTGTCCTGATGAAATAGGAAGGAGGGTTCTCACCTTGCAGTTCTTATTATTTGAAGACCACGAAAAAGGCAGGGATATCTGAATGAAATTATGTTTAGTGCTACAAAAATCGGAATCATATAAATTTAAATGCATCGGGTCCTATACAGCTGATAGAAACAGGTGTTTTTTTGTATTGAAGGCACAGAACTTTAATTTAGCAACACTATTTTCTGTGACCACCGATTTTACAGTTCTTGATAGTTTTGAGGTTAATTTAGTTTGACAATTTATCCTGAATAGACTGACGCCGGAGCAACGTTCAAAAATTTTTAATTTTTGGCAAACATCAGACCGATTAATTCGAGAAACTGTGGATCGTTCCACAAGCCATTGTCGAAACACCATTTCATCGTTTGGTGCGCTCTACAGACCGGTAGATTCATTGGTATATATCGATGGCTTAATATAAAATGGGTCTAACTCAATTTTTTTTTACTTGACAGGAGAAGGCAAAAACTTAATAAAATCCGCAAAATTTTAGATACAAAAAAAGTTGTAATGCAATTTTTAATAAAAAGAGGCAACACATTTTTGGAAATTGCATTTACACTTTTTGTTGTATCTAAAATTTTACGGATTTTATTAAGTGTTTTCCTTCTCCTGTCAAGTAACAAAAAATCGAGTTAGGCCCTTTTTATATTAAGCCATCGATATGTATGTCTTCACAACTGATGACGGTCAGAACGTTACAATCAACACAGAGCGGTACAGAGACATGATTACTAACTTTTTCGTGCCTCAGTTGGAAGCCATAAATGTTGTAGACATGTGGTTTCAGCAGGCCGGCACCATATGCCACACAGCGCGGGAATACATTTAATTTATTGAAACAAGGTCCTGTTAAGTGACCACGATTTGACGCCATTAGACTATATGGCCTGAGGATGTGTAAAGTCGCATGTCTGCGGCGATAAACCAGAAATAACTGAGCACTCGGAAGCCAAAATTCGACGAGTTCTTGCCCAAATGCAAACTGATTTACTGTCAAGACCGTGTGCAAATTGGAGCTCTAGATTATGCCATGTATGCGCCAGCCCGAAGTCATGTTCAAACATAAATGATATAAATTTTTTTTTAAACAAAGCCAGTGTAATGGATTTTAGAAACATTTTTCTGCGTTTTATTTCAATTTAAAGTCTAACCAATTCATGGTTGATTATAAACGCAACTGCAAAAAGTTCAACCAAGGGGTATCCATGACACAGCTGATCGACTATGAAGGAGGAAACTGATGGAAAACAAAGCAGATAGGCGAGAGAGCAAGAAGCAACCAGAAGCAAACCATGAAGCAAACTTTGTTGAAATTGTATTTGATTGATACTATATTATGTTTTATGTTGGTTGCATCGAACGAAAATACGCATTCCCTTTTATTTCTGTCCGTTCTACATACAACAGCAACTCGAACTCGAAGAAATGACCTACCACCTCGTCGTCATTGAGAGAACGAAAAGAGAGGGATGGCGACTCTCAGCTATTACAGCTTGGGTATCAACGGGACGATAGGAACCAGTCAATGGCAATAGGGGTAGTACTTCCAATAAACATTAAGTACGAGCTAGAGCTGCGTAAAAGTAGGATAAACGATACGGGAAGATATTCGAAGATGTACTCGATGTAAGCCGACAAATATGACGACCAAGACTCTGGTGTAAGGACGAGGTGTATTCTCTACGAAAACTTAATGGGACCAACTAGGTAGAAAATACGAAAAACTGATCAGGTTGGAAACATATGCTATTTTTGTTATGTAGGGCTCCTGAACTAAATGAAGTGGTTGTGAATGGCTATTGCAAATATGGTTTGTGGGAAGAAGGCCCCAAAATAATAAGCCAGCGAGGGATCTACTGCTATCAGTAAATAAATAGTTCCCCATTACATCCCATTAAGGAACTGCTATACTGACGAATTTAGAAGAGCACTGTTACTTTCTTGCTTGTTTTGTTTTTCAAACGGAGGTTGTGGCGATCACGGAATGTGTGAGATGGTTGAACACCAGTTGGCACACTCGTGTGCAGATCTTCACGGTAGCCAATAGCCGAGATCAAGACGATATCGTCACGTAGTGCGAGATCACTATCGGTTCCCAAATGCAAGGAAGAGATAAACAATAGCCTGGGGATCATATGGACTCTTGGGCACTGTGACACCTTGTAAAATGAACGGGCATAAAAGCTTCAACCAGACAACAATAAATCCAATCCTTCCCATATCCGTAGACATACATACACTTAAGCCGCCGATTCGAACTGTTGTGCGCTCTCAGTTTATCCGGTGTTATTCACGAAATTCCTTAATTTGTTCCAGTCCATTCCCACAAGTTTGGTTATGTCCGGTATTATAATGTACGAAAGATATCTGGATCTAGCTTGTTTGAAGACCGGGCAGTGACATAGGAAATGCTTCATCGTCCTCCATGCATGCCCTGCACTCACTATTCGCCACTAGTCCAATACGGTACAGGTGGGTCCGTAATCCCGGATGTCCCGATAAGACTCCCATGACCTTGCTAATTTCAGGTTTTCCAAGTTTCAGCAAAACCCTTTGTCCTCGATCCATCTGGGTGTCCCCATAGGATCTTTGTCATTCTGCCTACTGTTTCCTTCTCCCCCAGGCCGATTCCGTCCATATACCCAACTCAGGCTTCGTCACCCCAAAAGGTTTCGCGACCTCTAGGATTACCGTTTAGAGATTTCTGGCTTTCGTTGCTAGGACGTTCACTCATTTGTTGCCGAATATACGGGGAATAAAATAATCGTTTATCATCTTCTTACAGACAAGGACCTTTCTAGATTTGACAATCTCCGATGATATTGTCTTGATTGCCATTTGGCTATACGTGAAGATATTTGCCTCGGCTGGGTTGGTATTATTGCCATTTGGTATACTCCGTAATCGCCCGAACTTTCGCTTGAAAGTTCTTATTATGATCCGGGAGGCGTAGATGGGGTTCGGTTGCCGGATTTTCAAGTCCCATTTACCATGTGTGCCAGGGTCCCATTCTGCCAGGCATTTCTAGTTTGCGATAAAGTCACACAATTCGCCTTAATCCTTAGTTCAGGTATTCGGCCGGATTCACTCGTATCGTGTGTGCAACCGACTAAAGCCCCCTTCAAGAATTAATTCTGTATAATTTGTAAGCTCACAAATATCGAACATTCGAACATTAAAATTGTCACGAGTCAGTTAGTCAGGAAACCGACGATATGCATTTTGTTGGTTATTGATTCACGCAGGTAGATCGACAGCTTTACGGGCGATGTTTACAAAACCTTAGTAAAGGTGTTGATTAACTCGGCTGTGCCATGTCAGGCCCTTCATCACCTTGTAAACTATGACTAAGGACCTAATCTTGTAAATCACTTTTACATTCACCACATTTTTTCGACAAATATGTATTCTTTGTGTTCAATTATACATAAAAATGTACTAAAATCTTACAGAAAGTACTTAGTTTGTTTATTACATGCCGTCAAAAATTCCAAGTGAATGTGACTTGTGCGATTAGGCCGTAAATCATAATCCAGTTCTGAAAAAATAATTATAATCCTGGCAGCACACTCATTTGTCATTTAACAAAATTGAAACACATGGCAACCCTTGGTGTACACGTTACAAAATTGCATCACGAAATTGCATTCTCACAGATAAAATCGTTAGTCAGAAATCGAAAGAATTATTGTATTTCAGTTTTGTGGGTAAAATGTATCCAAGCAAAATATTTCATGTCACTGCAGGTGGATTGGATTGAATGGGATTTGCATACATACATACATACAAGCAAATTATATACGATTATAGTATATACGATATCTGTGCGAAGCAACGCAGGTTCTCAGACATCACATCTCTTGATCTGTTCAATTTCAGAATTTGAATCACACACACACGTACACACTGGCATATACTACATCACCGACACTTCACATATGAGATGATGATTTATTTGTCGTTTAAAACTTATTTAGGTCATCTGTTTTAGTTTTCAACATTTTACAACAAACAATCGAGTGAAAAAGAGTTGACTCAATACATTTTGTTGTATCCACTGCCTTTTGGCCCAGATATTTTTTTTTAGATTAAACATGTCATATGTTGCAGGATTTGTAATAAAACACTCACTTTTAATGATATATCTATTTCTTTTAGAAACGATCAAATGGATCGGATATGGTGATTTTTTTTAATTTAAAAAGGTTTTGTTTTGAAGATATTTTTACAATTTGTATATTTTTGGAAAATTGCACTTAATTTTACTGTGTTTTTACTTTTTTTATTATAAAAATTTGACATTTAGGGCGAACCGTTGCACTTTTGTAATGAGAACATTGGACGTGATGTATAAAAACGGCGACAGCGACGGGACGATAACGGACCGTTGCACACAACAAAGGTGATGAAAGCGTAAAATGACGCGTCGCTTTGTAAGCCCACTAACGCACTGAAAGCATCAATTCATTCAATTTGCTTGCAAACGCACCGATGTTGTTGATGATATTGTTCGTGGTTGTTGCTGTTGCCTTTGGTAGTACCAAAGACTTCTTGACGATGATGATGATGATTGTTGTTGTAACATTAACGACGACACCGCGCTCCGATTATAGCGAAACTAAAAACCGAAAATAACGAACGTTTAACGTACAACAACGACCACAGCAACGAGGCGCACAAGAAGAAAAAGAAGAAGCACAAGTCAACAACACCAAATTCCGCATCCGCAATGGTCGCAAAACAAAAACATACTGACTGTCAACGGTGTTGAAGCAAAACAAAAATCTCTCAAGTTGTACAGAGTGGTGGAGCCAATGCAGTGGCAGCGGCAGCTGACTGCGATGGCAACCGAGGGCTCCAAACATAGCGCAGCAGCAACAGCGACATCTCGAATTTGAATCGCAACAAATGCGGTGGCGGTGGTAGTTGCAGTGAATATCCGTTTAGTTCGCGTCGTCTGTTGTCGTTTTTAAAAGCAATCACTAGCAAAGCATATTAGATCCGACAGACCGAGGGAATGATTAAAACAAAACATTAAAGGAATTAGAGATGATACAACAAAGTTCTTTGTCAAAAATGGTAACAAAACGAAAATTTACGTGAAACTTTTGGTTATAGTTATTATAAATGACAATAAAGCGGCATTTACGCATGTGAGAATACCAATATTTCGACCTTTTGTAGAAAAATATCAGTTGTCTATGATAATGAAATCCCCAAATCTTCGAAATCGCCGTATACCCTGAACATAGCTTAATGTCGCATTTAGACCGCAGTTTATCGCGCTATAGCGATAAACTTGTTTCTAATCTTTGCCGTTTATAGGACCCAATTTGGGATTAAAGTAACATTTCGGTGGTAACTTATTGCTTAGACCAATTTAGAGCAACTCCGCCCCGAGACAAAATAATCTAAACTGGTGGCACAGCAGAAAACTTAAATTGGAGGCGATTGGTTTTGCCAGTTTTGTACAAATTTGGGATGTTTTTGACGAAACTGAACCTCTAAAATTGGATCAGTCAGTAAAATCGGGCCAGTCGATAGAATCGACTCACATTTGAACCAATAAGAGCCAATAACATCGGCGACGGTGTGAGCTTAAACAATTCTTTTGAGGCGATCGTTTTTGAGGTTGCGTTTTTTTAGTAATTAACGGTGTTGCATCAAAATGTACACCAGTTTAAAATGAGGTTAAAAAATAAACTTCAGTTTCTACACATTAAAATTGTATGAGTAATCTTCAGGGTTTGCGGGGGTTAACGGAGTTAACCTTCAAAATGTGTTAATATTGTTCTGTGTAAATGTCGTAATATTCTCAAGAAGACAAATCACGCGATCTTTGCGCTTGTCACAAATACGAAATAGAGTACACTTTTACAAATAAATATCCTTGGAATACAGAAATTGTCTGTGGTGAATTAGGTTAGTTGGACACGCAGTTTAAGGTCAGCACCGATCACCTTAAATAACCAAAATTAAATTATTTCCTCCATGTAAATATTCTTCTTTGTCAACTGAAGAAGAAACCAGTACAGAAATTTCAGTCAGATAAATGGATTTGAACATGCCTCTACCCTAAGTCACCAATTGGTTGCTAGTTTAATTTGGAATATCTGTTTTACATTTTATGATAATTTTAGTATATTTACCCATATGAGCGTAGAAAATTCGCCCATATTCAATAGCAGAAAGGCATTTCACAAAATATTGCCATATAAGGCGTCACCAATGGATTATCCCGAGCAATTTTTGTAAATTCGCCGAAAGTAAATCAAATAACTTTCCATACAATATCGACGGTTTAAGTTAGTTAATATGCCATTGAAATTGAAATTGCCATTGAAATCAGGATGAAACTTGAAACCAGTTGCGCTGTGTGCCAATTTCATGGTTTAATCCCAGTACTGTAATCAGGGGGGTTCGCACAAACAGCTGATCAACATCCTAGTTGGAAATTTTATGCAGGATAAAGTCGAATTGAAAACACTGAATTAAAATTTGAGTTTATCGACACTTATAACTTAATATAACTTTATATGCAATAAATAAGTTTTCATTTAAACAAACACAACAATTTTCTTCTACTTCAATCTGTATTACGTCCAAATTCTGGCATAAATAAAAACTGTCATTAGCCCAGTGGGCCCAGTGACTGTCGACGAGAATTTGGTAGAACTGAAACACTCATGCAAACTCATTATATTTTACTCTATGACTCACTTGAACCTGCGTTTCAGATTTCCTAATGAAGGCTATGTAAAAAAGCAGATTGTATTGAAACATGAAATTCGGTTTCAGCAGAGTTGAACGCATAAACGACAGTCTGCGAAAATAAAATTTATCGGTGGACGGGTTGAAACAAATTTGAAATTGAGTAGTCGATAGAGACTTGATTTCTACTAAATTTGATAAAGATCTGTTTTTTTGGTATTTATCGTCTCTGTGTTCCCAACTTTTGTAAGGGACAGAAATGACACAGGAAAATCGATCATTTTCAATTGCAGTTTTATGATTGACTAAATTTTGTCTAGTACTGAATTCGATTTCGATCAGTTGTTTTACGGATGCTATCGCATCGACCAATCGCACGACGCTCAACTTTTATAAGAGAGGGACGAAACAAAAGCGTCGTCCATCCTGCAAGCTTAACCTTGCAAAGCCGGCGCCGAAACAAACTTCAATTGGACTTAACTCGATAACTAAGCGAGTTATCGAAATTTTTTTTAGTCGAGTTTATTTAGTAAAGAAATGACCGTCAGATTGTGGCGCTTTGGATATCGTACTCTTGGTGAAATATATTATAATAATATATAAGTAATGTTCAGTAATTTTGAACCATAATTTTGAAAATTCTGGGTTATTGGGTTTTATTGAAAATATACTACTCTTGTTGTAAAACAATGGTGAAAACTTTACATTTTAATATTTAATTCTACAAGCTTACAACGTCAAGAAAAAAAGTGTAAATGAAGAAAGGTTGGTGTTCTTTGGAATAATAGACACTTTAGGAATGCACCTCACCACCGGCATGATTAGTTTCTAACTCAGTGACAAGTTCATCGTCAGATGTCTCAGATGTTCCTGAAATGGTACCATCGGTAGATCGCTAATCTTATATGTACCAAATCTTGCATGAAATTTACATATGCGAATTAGTAAAGATCGAAGATAGCGAGATACCAACTAACACCAGAATGTATATTTAATTAGGTATCCATATTTAATTTTTGAAAGTTTATTTTTAACCCAATTAACAGGTACTTTGGACAGTCTATTGATATTTGAAATAACGTGGATCCACTTTTTAATTAAAAGTATATTTTCGAAAAAAAACGATAAACCAGTACATATTTTGAACTCTGTAATATACATACGAAAAAAGTACTAATCTACCAACAATGCCAACCCTGCCCCACATGCTATGAGCGCTTTGGCTTTGTCAAATGCCCACGAACGACGTTGTTGTCGGTAGCGTCAACGAAAGCTTCACCATTCGTCTGCTCCACTCATTGCTTGCTGTGACTGCAGGTATTTCCCTCATTCATAATGCTTTTTGTTGCGTTTTCTCAAGGCCTACAGATTTAGGCCAAAAATCTCAAGTGATCTAAACCAGCCAAACAAGAGTCGTGTCGTCGACTGGCGATGACTCTTCGTCTGTCTGACCGACCAACCACTCGTGTGTTTGGTCGTCTTTCGTTTTACACTACATTCATTGATTTCCACCAAGCGTCCGACCGACCTACCTAACGAACTACCAGCTAATACTTACTGACGAGGGAACAAGTGAGTGAGCGAGTCGTTAAGCGACTGTCGAACCAATCAAATCGACCAACTTACAAGCCCACGAAACAATTTAACCAAACATAAACAGCGCTCCGCTCGCATGCCCGTTGTCGAATGCTGATGAAAACAACAAGAACTAAACAAATCCGAACTAGCACACACAATTCAAAATTCAGTGTAGCGCGATAATGCCGCCGATTGAAAACGCTTTGCTGGGTCCCCACACTGCTGCACAGTTTGTAAAATCGTATCGGATCTCGCAAAGAAAAAGGAGAAGATTGAGAAACTTGACTCTTCGTCGATGTTGGTGTTTGGTTTGTGTGGAGGAGATTTAACAGACTGAAAAGCAAACAAAAAGACACTAATAATTGATTCAACGGTCGGACGGTCAATTGTCACAAATGGATTGGATGAGATCAAAATGGAAAGGTTGTGTCTCCTTGGCTATTGCTTGAGGCGAATCGCGAGCAATTACAAACATACATATTTATGGTTTTTTGCATTGAAATGGAGATATTTTGAAGGGCTTTAATAGAATTTTGCTCAAATCGGGTCAAAGTTCGTAATGTGCCAAAATTAAGGTAGGTAGACATAGGTCGAAACATATGGCATAATTATTGCTCTTGATTATAACTTGTTTTCCAAGAAAAATACGACTGTTTAATTGGCACCAAACATGGGATGGGACCGGCTTCTGTATATCCCCTACGGTACGAACAAGTCGGACCAACTTTAGTTTATCGTTAGTTCCCAATGTGAAAGGTGGTGCGGATGCTGCAATTTTAGTTGACAAGAATATTTGAACTGTTAATTAGTGTTTGTAACAAGTTTAGTTGACTTAGATCCGAGTTATTTGTAATTTCCTTTAAGGCTAAGAGATCATGTTTTCTCCGGTTAGTGAAAAAATGTAAATGCCGCGGGTGGGATTCGAATTCACATTCGCTGGACGATCGTTTCGATGTTTGTGAAGCAATATCTGAGCACTAACCGAACTAACTGAAGTTTTTTATCGTGTGGAGTGCTTATTTGGCACTACGTACACGTTGCTTTCATACTTCCACGCACTGATGCCGAAGTTTTGAAAGTTCTATTTATAGAACGCACTATTCTAATTGTAGTTTTTCTCGTTCTGTTTTGGTTTGGCCCTACCTTGGTACAATAATATGTTCATGGTAAAGTCGTAAGAACAGCTGTTTTCATTTTTTTCATGAGGTTCTTCGCTACGGCTGTCACACTCACATTTATTTTGTTTACGCTGCAGCCACACTTTCAAGTTTTTGTTTCAAGTTTTGTACACATACTGCTTGTCAAAATTCATGTAAATTGATAGCTGTGACGTAGGCTGCACGCAACTTGAAAGCAATATTCATTTTCCATAAACCTTCATGTCTTCTGTATCGCAACATATCATTGTATTTATTACCTCTACTCACAAACATTTTTAATTATTTATAATATTTGTAAAAGTAGAAATCAAAAAATGATGACGGCAGAATATTTGTTTTCTTGAAAGAAAATTGAAACACTCCACTTGAAAGAGAAATTGAAAGCAAGTTCCTTTCAATTTTTAAAAGTGTGAGTGTTTAGTAAAAAAGTATGAATGTATTGAAACTTGAAAGGCAAAAATTGACCGTGTAACCCCCGTGTTATGTACTCTTTTGCATTCTTGTGTTGTTGGTATGTATTTGTGTAGAGTTTGACAGCTGAAGCGAATAGAACAAACACAAAATGCCTGTTGTTGCTACCTACAACAACAACAACAACACGCGCTGCTATCACCATGAAGATATTATTGTACCATGGGCCCTACCATATGATTCAAGTTTAGTTGTCTTACGGTGCTTTTACACGGGACAGTTTGAGACAAGATAGTTGAGAATATGTATTAGTTGTCATAAAGAGAACAACTGTTTGTGTGACGTACGCGTCCAGCCAGTTATAAAGACAGTACAGTTTTAAGCAACCGCCGACAGTGTCGTTTCGTTAAATTTCGTGCTCTGATTTTTTGTTTCTTCGCTCTTTTGCTATTGTATTTTGTCTTACTTCTCCAAATTTCAATGGAACTGATGTACTCTGCAAACTTAGACATGTATTCATGTTTATATATTTGTATTGTCAAACAATATTTCAATAAAAATTAGCAAAATTTTCAAATACAAATATATTTTCCAATTTGTAAAGTCGTTTGCGATGTTTTGCTTTTTTCACAAATTACTACGAAACGTCACCGATATGGCCGATGGCTGAAGTAGTAGAGGTTGACGCAGTAGGATTTGTTGTAATTGTTTGAACCAACAACAGGAATTTAGTTGTTGTTTCATGACTCTAATAAAAAAGTACAATAACAAAATATACTGAATTTAACAGATGGAGTCATAAGAAAGCAAAATCAGTTGTTCTATTGCGCCAACCTTTACTAGTTCAGCCATGAACTGGCCGCTTATGTCAAATCTCTTGCCGAAGTTACTGTCATTGAAAAATCAGAGACAGTGGCGAGGCAAGTGAGAGAAGTGTAAGTGTGGTAGTAAAAATGTGTGAATGTATTTCTACTGTCGGAGCAAAACTGTCCCGTGTAAACGCCAGGTTAGATATTTTTAAATTTGTAATTTCCTTTAAGGCTAAGGGATCATGTTTTCTCCGGTTAGTGAAAAAATTTAAATGCGAACTTCGTGTTGTAATTTCATTTAATTTCCATTTTTACTCTTCTATGCTAAAATTTCGCTATAAAATGAAAAATGTGCTCAGACCTCACCACAAAAAAAAATGGTGTCCCTTAACATCCCATGAAGGGATTGGAAAGATCTTCTCACAATCAGTGGGATGTGCGCTTTCTAGTTTTACACTCACTGATTGGGACCTACAGTTTTACACCGATTCCGAACGGTATTTTGAGAAGCATTTTCATGGCTGAGTACTCGATAGTATTGCCATCACTAAGCGAGATGGCCGTCGTAGAAAGAAATGTAAGGTGGTCTGAGCAGGGATCGAACCCACGTTTTCATGTACAAGAGCCGCGCACACTAGCCATTGCACCACCGACGGCCTCCCCACATACTAATGTATAAGTCGGACTAATGGATAAGTTTGACAAAAGCAAAAAGAATGTACAAGTAGAGACGAAAAACCGGCGCAATTTGGCAACCCTAAGAGAAGGGAACCAAAACAGTTGACGCGATTCACTCAAACGCATTTCTGTCCCGCATCATAACTTGATTATTTCACACTTATTACATACTTTATGTAATTTTATTTAAATATGGTTGGAATTTCAATAGTTAGATACAATAACAGCATTAGAAAACTGCTCGTGAATTGAAATATTCAACGAAGAGAGTAAGAGAGAGAGCAGAGAAACGACGCGCTTCACACGGTTTCTTTGTGGGCATTCCACTCCATGAGTACATTTTCTTCTCTATACCATAGTGGCTTTATGACAAAAGCAAAGACGATTTAGAATTAGACGACCAGAAGATGTGCGCCACTTTGCAACCCTGGTAAAAGAGAACCAAAAGGTGCTAGGAGTTCACTCAAACGAATTTCTCGCTCGCGTCATATCTTGCTTATTTCATACTTTTTGCATAGTTTATGTAATTTTACTTCAACATGGTTGGAATGTGTATAGTTATATACAATAACACTTTCAAAAAGCAGCTCGTGTATTGAAATATTCAATGAAGAGAGTAAGAGAGGGAGCAGAGAAGTACTAGGGTTTCACTCGTTTTGTTTGTTGGCATTTGAGTGAAGAGCAATTTTGACTGTCTACTTGTACATCGTTTTTGGCTGATTGACTATGCAGTAGGATAATGATAGAGTACAGAGTGGGTACGCGAGAGCGATAAGCAACCGGAAGCAAACCATGAGGGAAACAAGTTTAAATAGTGTTTGATTAATACTAATGACAGCTAAATGATGTTTTATTTTAGTTGCATCGAACGAAAATGCTCATTGCCTCGAACTCGATGAAAGGGCCTACTACGTTGTCGTCATCGACAGGGCGTAAAGAGAAGGATAGAGACGGTTTCTATTGCTCTATGTTTATGTGACATATAATACAATAATTGTTGCGAGCACAACAACGACATCTTACTTCAAATTACATAAGTTTATCTGACAAAGCTCGTAAGTGTAAACAAAATCCCGATATATTATCGATAAATTCGTCCCTTAAATCTTGTAATGTGAAGTTTGCTTAAGGTCCGCTTAGAGCGAAAACTTTTCATTCTTGAACATGAGCTACGATTAGTTTGAGCACATTTTCGATTATATACTAATAGTGCGCCTTGATTAGACCATCGCGCTGTCATTCACAAACTCGTATTTTCGTGTTGATTCTTTTTAGACATGTTCAGAAATACCGCAAATTCGCTATTCGGAACTTCATTTCCATATACAGCTGATTTATGTACTACAAAACATTGGTGGGTTGAAATCTCGGAAACTTCGAAATCGCGGTACGCCTGAACGCTGCTTTAGTTGATTTCAAATTCAAATTGTGTGTATGAATTTATTTTAAAAGTAAACATAAATGAGAAGAAAAAGGCTTACGTATTTGAACAAAACTATTATTTTCACTTAGTACGGTTATTTATTGACAAACTCTTCGTTTCAAAATTCGGTGAGATTTACGAACTTTATCGTTCCATTCCTTTTCTTGTGGTTGTTTATAACATTACTGTATAATATCCTAATGAACATCCACACTGATTTAAGGATCTTGTTCGAACTGCAATCAAAATATTTCGTATTGAGGTCTCTTCCCATAGATGAATACATACATATATACATTTATTCTCTCATCTGACGTTTCATTTCCAATAAAATTTAAAATTAACTTACACCAGGTGTTCACTTTTTCATGTCGTTTTGGTGTAGAACTGAAAAATTTAAATGTATTTTGCACTGTTTTGTTGACTTTTATCGTTGGTATACATTCGTATTTTATTTAACACAATTAGTTTGCCACAAAAACACGAAATCGGTTGTTGTTCCTTTGTTGGACGTTGGTTACTATTGCCTCTATCTGGTATTATTGAACCCATGTTTTCCACCATCCAATGGTTACTTTGTGTTTCTATGACGTTTAATTTATTGAGAGAATAAAAGTATCTAGGTATGTATTAGTCTATATCTCTTCCAGTAAAACATCGATGTTTAGAGACATGTACTAAGCTCAATAGTTCGACAGAAGTTTTATAAAACTCCATAAATAATACCTGTGAAATATCAACGAAATATTTTCTCCAGGTTAGAATTAAGTTGTTCCTGTGAAATATCAGCTACATACAAATCATGGTACAAGTAAAATCATGGTAAAGTCGTTTGAACAACTGATTTTTTTTCGCTTCAGTTGTCAAACTCATATGAATTTGGTTTTTATACTCTTTTGCACTATTGTGTTGTTAGTATGCATTTGTGTACTTTGACAACTGAAGCTAATAGGAAAACAAACTGTCTGTTGTTGCTGCCTACAACTACAACAACGCCTGCGGCTGACCATGTAGATATTATTCTACCATGATGCAAATCGTTACCTTAATTCATGGTAAAATAAGGAAGGTAAACTCCTTAGAACAGCTGTTTTCAATTTTTTCATTGTGGTTGTACGTTTTAGCTGTCAAACTCATATGTACGTTGTTTTTGTACTTTTTGTATTCCTGTGTTGTTGGTATACTTACGTGTATAGATTGACAACTTAAGCGATTGAAACAAAAACAAAATGCCTGTTATTTCCGCCTACAACAACAACAACGTTTACTGCTACTACTTGGTTATTTTAAAAATTTTAAGGATGTTTAAATGTCTTTTTAATTTTTCCTATTTTGGGTTCCAGCATTTTCTATCGGAATAAGTAAAAACCGCGATGCCGAAAATATTGTCAGTTCCGTGCGTTTAGAACTAAGGTAACGAAATGTATCTGTTACAAATGTAACGACCCATCAAATTACAGGAAGAAATTATCGATATTGCCGAAAGAAATAAGCTATTGAGATTTATAATTAATATTCATGACGTTTTATTTAATATTTTTCTGTTAATTATTACGTGTGCCGGTATATTTCTAATGTAATTAATTAAATAGGACAATAAATAACCCTGAAGATTTTGGAGGAAATCCAACGAAATGTCGGAGGAATATAATGAAGTAGGTTTTTACAGCATTAACATAAAACGTACCATAACTTGCCAACTCGTATTCAATAAACCAAAACGAGATTTTTAGTATTAAAAAAAAGTAGAGGAGAATATAATTGTCAACACTGACAGGTTGATGTTGCTCAATGTTGTTCGTTTGAGCGGTCTTAGTACCAGACTGAATAGAAAAATCAGATTTTTAAACTTAGAAGTACAAGATTTCGAATTGAAATGAATAAACATAGTTGTATATCATTATTTCAACGTTTTGCTTGAGAATCTACGTCTATGCATTGGTTATCATTAGTATTTCGTAGCCGTCGGTATGCGCGCCTCTTGTACATGAGATCCTGTGTTCGATCCCTGCTCTGACCACCTTAAATTTCTTTCGCCGGCAGTCACCTCGCATACTGACGGCGACACTATCGAGTATTTAGCCATGAAAAGCTTCTTAAAATATCGTTAGGAACCGGTGTAAAACTGTATGTCCCAATCTTTGAGTGTAAAACTAGAAAGCGCGCAGCTCACTGGTTGTGAGAAGTTCTCCAGAATTCCTTCTTGGGATGTAATGGGAAACAATTGATTTATTTATTTTATTTAATATTGCATCTTTATATTGCGACCTCAAAAATACTGTTCTGTTTTCAAAAATGGACAAAGGATGAAAAAATGTTGGACAAAGGGATGAAAAAATGTTTCCCGTTTTGGCAGAAAAGTAAACGTCATTAAAAAATTTGGACCATATTCGAAATCAAATGTCTTTAACGATATAAAGCGAACCACAGACTTGTCATTCATGAGCATGAGCTTGGTCGAGAACTTTTTATCTGACTAATGTATTGGAAAAAATATTACCAACAAATTTTGTGAACATGATAGTAATGCGAACAACTTCGATTACATTCTTATTGGGTATCAGGAAGGGCGGTAACCTGACTACTATAAACATCATCGACAACTGATGTCCATCATAAAGTAACTATGGTATAGAGAAGAAAATCTACTCATGGATTGGAATGCCAACAAAGAAATCGAGTGAAGCGCATCGTTTCTCTGCTCACTCTCTTACTTTCTTCGTTGAATATTTCAATACACGAGCAGTTTTCTGATGATGTTATTGTATCTAACTATACGAATTCCAACCATATTTAAATAAAATTACATAAAGTATGTAAAAAGTATGAAATAATCAAGTTATGACGCGGGAAAGAAATGCGGGTTGCCAAATTGCGGTTGTTTTTTCTTCTCTACTTCTACATCCTTTTTGATGTCCATGTTTCAAAGACGATCAAGAATTAAACGACCAGACGATGTGCGCAATTTGGCAACCCTGTTAAGAGAAACCCAAAAAGTGGTAGCAATTCAGTCAAACGCATTTCGCTCTCGCGTCATATCTTGATTATTTCATACTTTTTGCATAGTTTATGTAATTTTACTTCAACATGGTTGGAATTTGTATAGTTATGTCAAGGGGTTTTTATGGCACAGCTGATCGAAAAGGTACTAGGGAAATCATGTAGAATGAGAGATCAAAGAAGACAGGATCTAAGTGTTTATTGACACTAATGACAGCTAAATTATGTTGTTTGCATTGAACGAAAATACGCATTCCCTTTGATTTCTGTCCGTTTTATGCCCAACTAAAGTGTAAAATTGGTCAAATACAGCGGCAAATTGAACTACTACCTCGTCGCCATGTAGAGGCAGCGAAGAGAGTAATAGAGCCTCTTAAGTATTACTCTATGGTTATATAAAATTACTCTATCAAAAAGCAGCTCGTGTAGTGAAATATTCAATGAAGAGAGTGAAAGAGAGAGAGCAGAGAATGGCTAATACACTGTATATTCTCAGATATTACTGCAATGCATTGTTTATGCTGTAGTCGAAATCTAGATTTTGTAAGTTAGAATTCAACTAAATAATTTTCGAACTTAAAAGCAACAGTTATAGGGAAAATGCGGATTTGGTAATGCGGAAACCATGCCAGCATAAAACTGTGTTTACATTGCAACGAAAATCCCATATTTATAGATTTCATGTGATTTAACAACCAATTTTTGTACTGAAAAGAAGATGTTTGGGATAACGGTATCTCCAAACAAGACATTTTGATTGAATCGTAAACAAGTGATAATTGTTGGACACATCGTCTGGCATATCTGATGCTGGATGTCAATGATATTAAATGCATTCAAAGTATTCTCACTGAAAATACTCTGCATTTTATCAGACATTACTGACGATATGAACCTGGCCTACAACTTAAATTGTAACGTGGCACAGAATACTTTCAAACTTAAGGTCGAGCTATTACGAACGAAACTCCTCATAAATAATGAGTAACAGATTTGACTTTGAGTTTATTATATGTATGTACTAAATTAGTGTTAACTGTTGGAGGTAATATTTTGTGATCCTCGTTATTGAAAATATTTTTTCTCGTTTAAATTTTCAAAGCCAAACCATTTCAACAAACTTTCTATATTAAAAAAAATCAACGAACTTGGAGAATACCCAGATTTTGGGAAAGTGATATGAAAAACTAAAAGCTCGTAACACTTTTTACAACACACAAACGGATGTATGTTCCAGAGGTGTTTTCTAAACCCCACACTTGCACTATTTTCATCCTGCACCCCATTTGTCACCCAATTGTCACTATCCTTTTGGCACAACGTTTTGTCGTCTACTTTTAAAAACCCCTTCTCATATTCGTATTTTTATCATCAAAGTACAAAAATGTATCACAAAGCATTTTATGGATGGCCCATATAAAAATGAAAACGTATGCTAAACACGCATCAGCCCCACTGCCATTGGGAATGAGCATATCACCAAGTCAAGAGGGTGAGGTAGGTAGTCGTCGGTGGGTGTATGTTTCATAAACTACAACAAGGATGTCCACTTTTTTTGCAATACATGTGTGTGTAGGACACTAACTGGTATTATTTTTTTGGGTTATTTTCGCAGTATATAACTGTAAATATGCACAAACTCACTCTTTAAAATAACATTTTGTTTGGAGTATTAAACAATCTTGTGGAATTAATTCATGTTTTTCGTTTATATTTTGCACTTTTATGTTTTTAACAACTTATCTTAGCTTTTGTACTATGAAGTGAAGTAATAATAATGAAAGGAAACTGCACATAAAGAAAAGAGGAAGTCCTTTGGTATTTTCTGACAGTTAAAGTTATCGATAAGTATCGAGAGACCAAGTAATAGGGATGATATACTAAGTTTATTAGTACCATTTGTTTGTACTGTTTGAATATAGAAAAAAACCTCGGGTTCGGAAATTTTCAGGCGACTTTCCGATTGGTAGTACGCAGCTGAAAAGAAATGCAAGCGTAATTTTTATAATTTTCTGTTTATTAAGTGTAGTACTCAACTGAGCCTGAATTTCAGGTTCCCATATAAAGTCTATGTAAAAAAAGCAACCAGCATTTCAGGTTGCGAAATTTTCAGGGGACTTTCGAGTTTTTTAGTACTCAGCTGTAAACTAATGCAATTGAATTTTTGAAATTTTCTGTCTATTACAGTGTTGTTTAGAGCAAGAATTGGAGAATTGTTTCCCCTACCAGAAACAAAATGTATGGTGTTATTCTATAAGTCGTGAATCAGTCACTTTGCGGTACTTTTGTCGTTTTGATAGTTTATAAAACGTTACAGCTGTTCCGTGACTACCTGCGTCACCACCACGCCACAATCCTTCGCGTTAAGCCCCGTATTCAGTTCTTGCGAGATTTTTTTCTCATTTATCTATAAACGAAAAATTTTGTTGCGGAGAGTTACCACCTATTTTTGATTTGCCTTACAATATATTTCATTTATAATTCCTCTAAGTACTCCGTTTTATTTTTAATTTTTTTTCACTTTTTGTTGTCAAAACTATCGAAATGTCAAAATTCCGGTCCAAACAAATAACTTCGGTTAACAACCACGTAATTGATTTTGCCTACGAAATTTTCGCAAAGACCTGAGTATAGCCCTGTATTCAGTTCTTGCGAAATTTTCGTAAAAAATTTTGTCATTTATCTCTATTTTCTTGCGGAGAGTTACCACGTTTCTTTGATTTATTTCGGAAATATTTCATTTATAATTCCTCTACGCGCTCCATTTTATTTTTAACGCATGTCGTATTTCTTTTAGTTGTTAAAATTATCAAAATTCAGGTTCCAAACAATTATCACAGAATTTATTTCGTACGAAATAGCTTTGGCGTAACAACCCTGTAATTGATTTTGCTAACCAAATTTTTGGCAAAGTGCTGAGTACCAAGCAAATGAAATTGTGAGCGAAATTTTATGTTCACGAAATTTTCGTTATTTCGTATACATGTACTCATGGTAAAATAAGTAAGGTAAACTCGTTAGAACAGCTGATTTGAAAATTTTTCATGTTTAGGTGTTTCTCTTATGTCAAATTCACATGTATTTTGTTTTTGTACCTTTTTGTTTACTGTTACAGTAGATACACACATGTAGAAAATTTGACAGATTATGGACACCAAACAAAAACAAAATGCCTGTTTTTGTTGTAACAATTCCTACTGCATTTACCTTACTTATTTTACCATGACATGTATTTCTTATGGCTACGAAAATTTGAGAGAACTGAATACGGGACTTAATACTGATATGGAAGCGGTAATTTCAAGTGCCGCGTTATATCACTTAGGCCTAATTTTTGAGTGGAAAACACTGCTACCATGTTGGCATAATTTGTGCCGTTTTGGCACAATTTTTTTTGGTTGTAGCACTTGTTTTTTGAAAAATTATGCCAAGTGCCGTTTAGCACAATTTCCCCAACATTTTCGCAAATTTTTTCCATTTAAGTGAAATTATTTAGCACAATTGTTTTGCAAACGACACAATTTTTCGTGCTGAAATTGTCTTAGTTTGTTTTCTATGGTATAATTCGGCACTTTAAGTTTCCTACACACCTATGTAAGCGTATTTTCGGAAAAGCGGGGACTTCACAAAATAGTGCACACTGTTTCTTATGCATTATACCACTTTAAAACGTCTAATATTTATTGTGCCAACTAGTTTACATCAACTACACACAATACAACTATGATTCCTCCGCGAAGTAGACGATTTGGTCACTGTTCTCTAGGATAAGAACAACGGATTCCGAAAGCACTTATTCAAAACTTGTAATATTCTATTCCAAGAAGATTGAAAGAAATTGTTAAAAACAATGGATTTTCTCAAAGATTTATTTAAAAACCGTGGTGTTTACTGGAGCGGTAAAAAGTTCTCGTAATGTCGTAATATTTTAGGTTATATTTTTTAATGAAATTGATATTCATGTTATGGCAAATTAAAATCATAATAATACTTGTTTTGAAGTTGAAGAGTTAAGGTATAACTAACTTAACCAACCGTCCTGCTTTTAGAGGGATTACTCCGATTTTTGCGCGATTATTCCGCATTTTCCCGCATTTTGGAGTCTCATCCCGACTTGAGTATATAAGAACAAAGTTATTATGTAAAAAAAAAATTGTCTTATTTTATATATTTACGGCCTTAATCATAAAAGGTTGTGAGAGATTGGAGAGACGTTTTTTGTATGATAAATCGTCCCTCATACCTCCCATAACTTTTTATGAACACAGTCGTTACTCTTCATTTAACTAAATCATGTATTTTTACAAAAAAATTTTAATCATTATGTCCCGCTTTTTGGTGACAACCAGTTGGTGAGTTTAGGTGTAACAGCTGTTTAAATTTTCAAATGCAGATAACCACCCATTTCTTGGAATGACTTTGTGTGTTCCGGACACAGAATTACAAAAAGACGAAAATTCCAATTTTCGCATAATGGTTTCGCAGACGGCACAATTTTTGACGACATTTGGCATAATTTTTTAGGCGGTCTCTGGCAACACTGGTGGAAAATCATCTTTGATCAACGATCAAACATAATTAAAACTCGGAATTGTTTAAACAGCCAAAGTTAGGCATTTAAACTATGATCAAGTTAACATATGATTTTGACAGAAAACTACAAGAAGAACAAACACAAAGCTTCTTTAATTGTTAATGTGAACAATTATAATCACCAACCTAGTTGAAATAACAATAGACACGTACCAGTTAACTCGCAGTGCAGTTATAACTTTATTTATATTAAATATTTTGTATTTTATTACTTCACTTCACTTTTCGTAGCATTTGCCACTGTTGCCACATGGTAGTAAGATTATTTGACAAAGCACTGAAAAACTCTTTTCGTATTTAAAATCAGAACAAACGTAAATCAAAATCAACTGAATTCCACTTTAAATAAACAAAATAATTGATAATCTAAGCATGTGGTGTAGCCAAACACGCCTATTATCTGATTTATTTTAAGCGAAGTTCACATACCAGACTTATCTGACAGTGTGAACACCAGTTATCAGATAAATACAATTACAAATAAAATTTTATTTGTCAAATTATTGTTTATTAAATCTGCAAAACAAGCAATTCATATTTGTACATAATAAACATTTTTAGCAATACAT
The DNA here is from genome assembly GCA_963931995.1 of Phaonia tiefii. NCBI lineage: Eukaryota > Metazoa > Arthropoda > Insecta > Diptera > Muscidae > Phaonia > Phaonia tiefii. Next base: position 195,754,022 of record OZ008371.1, read on the forward strand.
ACCGAAAAGCAAGAATCTTCATCCATGTTTGAAATGTAACAATTTGTTTATTTGTGTTATCAGCTGATTACAAACGGTGATGGAAAAATAAAGTACCAGTACCATGGTACAAATAGTATAATGGTAAATGCCATGGTACATTAATATCTACATATGTACATGGTAATAGCAGCATGAGTTGGTATTGTTGTTGGCAGCAACAACAGGTATTTTATTTTTGTTCTATTGGCTTCAGTTGTCTAATACAGCATTCGCACTGGTATCGATTTTCTTGATTTTGTCACTTTTGTTGATTTCAAGCAAAAATCAAGAAAATTTGCTAGATTTCCCATACATTGTGACAGACGACAAATCGGGTATTTTTTCTTATTTGTCTAGGAATTAGGAAAAAATGCTTGATTTGCTTTATGCAACGCTGTTATATCTCACACTACGAACGAATAGTACGTTTGTTTACAACCATTTCAATCACTGCCAAAGACGATCAAGAAGTAGACAACCAGCAAAGACGATTTAGAATTAGACGACCAGAAGATGTGCGCAACTTGGCAACCCTGGTAAAAGAGAACCAAAAGGTGCTAGGAGTTAACTCAAACGAATTTCTCGCTCGCGTCATATCTTGCTTATTTCATACTTTTTGCATAGTTTATGTAATTTTACTTCAACATGGTTGGAATTTGTATAGTTATATACAATAACACTATCAAAAAGCAGCTCGTGTATTGAAATATTCAATGAAGAGAGTAAGAGAGGGAGTAGAGAAGTACTAGGGTTTCACTCGTTTTGTTTGTCGGTATTTGAGTGAAGAGAAATTTTGACTGTCTATTTTGCAACCAGAAGATGTGCGCAATTTGGCAACCCTGGTAAAAGAGAACCAAAAAGTGCCAGATATTCACTCAAACACATTTCCCTCTCGTGTCATATCTTGATTATTTCATACTTTTTGCATGGTTTATGTAATTATATTTCAACACGGTTGGAATTTGTATAGTTATATACACTAACACTATCAAAAAGCCGCTTGTGTATTCAAATATTCAATGAAGAGAGTAAGAGAGTGGGCAGAGAAGTGCTTGGGTTTCACTCGTTTTGTTTGTTGGCATTTGAGTGAAGAGACATTTTGACTGTCTTTTTGTACATCGTGTTTGTCACTGCGCATCGATGTGGTGGTACCACTAAAATAGCAGTCTTATTTATTTTTCTCATTTCTTAAGTATTTTTTGCTTCTCAAACACATATTTTTCATACTTTCAGTTTTGGAAAACATTTGTGCTGAATTCGATTGTGGAAAAATACCAGCCACAGCAAAATGGCTATTGTTGTAGGCTTGGTGTGTTTGTTGTCGTAGTAACACTACCTCGTCAATGCACCTTGACTTTCAATAAAATCAGGAAGAAACCCAATGTGAACACTTCAGATTTTGTTAGGACATTTGATACGAAATCAGGAAAATATTTTGCAGTGCGAATGAGCCATAGATTAATACATACATAGATACTTTTATTCTCTCAATAAATTAAACGTCATAGGTACGGTGGAAAGTAAACATTGGATGGTGGAAAACATGGATTCAATAATAACAGATAGAGGCAATAGTAAATTGTTAAATACAATACAAATGTATACCAACAGTAAAAGTCAACAAAACAGTGTAAAATACATTTAAATATTTCAGTTCTATACCAAAACGACATGAAAAAGTTAAGTGACCTTATTTTGTAACTCCACCTGGTGTGAGTTAATTTTAAAATTAATTTCTCTCATTTCCACAAACCTACAACGAGAAATGAAACGTCAGATGAGAGAATAAATGTATCTATGTATGTATTAGTCTATGGAATGTGCTATAACTCATACATACCAACAACACAAGAATGCAAAAGAATACAAAAACAAAATACATATGAGTTGACAACTGAAGCGACAAATTTCATAAACAAATTAAATCAGCTGTGCAAACGACTTTACCATGTACATGTTATTCTACCGTGGTACGTGCAGTACTTCAATAAATAAAATATAACAATACAAAAACAGCAGGCATTTGGTTTTTGCCAGTGCCTGTAGTGTGTCAAAGTTGGCTGATAATGAAATACAAACAAAATATAATAATGAAAATGTAAACAAAATTGTAAAAAGTGCCATTTATAAAATGATAGTGTTATATTTGATATTTTTAAAGTGTTTAATGTGGAAAAAATTGCATAAACTGGAGTTGTAGACGAACTTGCAGGGTTGCAGACAAGCAAATGTAAACAAACATTGACATGAGAGAAAAACTCAGTCAAGAAAACAATTCAAATCATTTGGGCTAGTGCATCTACAATTTGTTTGTACCATGTGCATGTACCGAGTTTCGTACAGCAATACAATTAAGGTGCCTGAGACCTCTGGATAATAGGACGTATACATGCACTCGATCATGGTACAATAATATCTACATGGTAATAGCAGCGCGTGTTGTTGCTGTTGTAGGCAGCAACAACAGGCATTTTGTTTTTCTTCTATTCGCTTCAGTTGTCAAACTTTACACGAAGGCGTACCAACAACACGAGAATGCTAAAGAGTACAAAAACAAAATACATGTGAGTGTGACAGCCGAAGCGAAGAACCTCATGAAAAAAATGAAAATAGATGTTCTTATGACTTTACCGTGAACATATTATTGTACCATGCACTCGATCTTGCAGATTGACTTGATAATCGACAAACCACTCCATTGTGATGTGATTTTTCATACATTTTTGTACCCAAGATCGTGTACACAGAAAAAATAACCTTTGGTAATATTGCCTAGTTTGATTTGGGTGATTTTTTTGTATGAAGACAAGAAAAGGAAAAGAAATCAAAGTCCAAAACACACTACCAACAACACTGATGAATTTGCAGATGAATTTTGCCAAATTCCCTGTTTCTCATTTGAATCTCAAGAACTGCGACGAGACAGCTGCATTCTAACTAGACACCATGTGTTAGAGCGAGATGAATATAGACCTCTAAGAATTTATATTACTACTGTGTCGCTGTGTATGTGTGTAACCATAAATTAGTGAAAAGAAAAACAAAAAAGGAATTTTGACAAAATTTTATTAAATTTCTTAAAAAAGATGTGTGAACTTGCAATTTCATTAAGAACTGTATGTAAAAATGTATTCTGCAAATGTTTTTAACAAATAATACACTTATATTGGCCAAAAGTCAATGTTGTAGAACTTTTGTAAATAGACTAGTGTGTTGTGTAGCTTGTGTCTTCTTATATGTATATTGATCAATGGAAAATCGTCGAAAGTATTTTAATAACCGACAAGAAAATGTACATCTCTTACCCACTTAAAGAATAGAAATGTATGTTCTTTGTGAAAAAAGTTGATACCAAAATGTTTGATACTTGTATCTACTGATTCGTTTTTATAATATTATCATTTGTTTAAATTGTATTATTGTAAGCAACAACTGAGTATGCAATAAATAATTCTTTGATTGAAAGCAAAAACAAAATTTGTTTCAGTAAATAAGAAGAAAAGTAGAAAATTTGGTAAGATTGCACACTTAAATGAATCTAATTCACCTACAATAATTTCTGTACATTGCCCTTTTTGTATTGGGTAAATCTACAAATTCATATTGTTGGTGAACATAAATTTGACTACGTTTATTGGTAAATAGCTGATCCTATGTTGCCCAGTGAATTGGCTGATATCAGACAATGAGTGTGGGTAATATTACACAATTTTGTTTTCGGTGTAAATTTACGTCGATAATAGCTTTGTTCCTTTACTTTTTGGGTAGAGTTCGGGTAAAAGAGAGTAAAAGCTAAATTCTCTCTCAAATACTCAATATTACCCAAAAGTAAAGAAACGCAAAAAAAACACTTTTCTAGCCCGAAAACAAATGTCACAACACAAAACATATGCTTGACAACAAATCTTGCATATCATGTTAATTTTCACTGTTCATTTCTTTAAATCTTCTTTATATAAGCACTCTCAAAGCAATCATTTTTCAAGTTAATAAAATTGTAAATTCAATAATTTTTTTCACTTGTGTTATTTTTTTCACAAATAATACATATGTGTTTATGTTGACGTTTCGAACAGCTGATTGTTTGACACTTTGCCCAAACTTACCCGAAGATAAAATCTAGGTAAGTTCGGTAAAAAGAAAAACGGATGTTGACGTTAAGGGAAACAAAAACTCGCTCTCATTTGCGCAATTTGTGAGTAAAGAAACGCGTTTGGGTAAGTTTGGGTTACCGCGGGATCCCGCGGTAAAGTAAAGAAACAAACGTAATGTTATTATCATGTCACAAATCATTTCAACCGCAGAGTTGTATATGCACTTTCAGTATGAGATTGTGTGAACATAAAATGGGAATGGAAAGGAAATTGCTATACTGAACATGTACATCAATGACAACACATACAAAATGATTAATGTAAGAGGTAGTGTTATAAGATCAGCTGATTTTGCTTTCTTTTTTATTTTCTAAATACTTACAAAGTTTCAAGAAATTCTAAATAAATTCCACATAAAACTGTCGTTAATTAAGTAAAAAGTTATTTTTACAAATAAAGAAATAGAAAAAATTACTGACTGACAGAATTGTATTATACTAATACATAGAAATCCTCCGGCCATCACCTGGTATAATTCCATAATGCCATCATGACATACAAAAATATTTTCAAAAATTTAAATAGAATAAAAATGCATGTGAACACATTTTTTGCCGTATAAAGATACTGTCGTCATTCTCATGCATGTAATCGCGCAATATCTACAGCAATGTTGAATTTATATATGAATGTTCCCAAATTTCGTTTCTTATTTTAAAATCAAGAAAACACCGTCTGCAAGAACTAGACGAATTTAACGCTCTAAGAATTTGTAGTACTACTGTGTCGAGTCATTTTTATTACATGCATCATTTTCATTACATTTCTTAAAAAAACAGGGCGAATTTTCAATTTCATAAAAAACTGTAAGAAAAAAGTTATTTTCCAAGTGTTTTTAAGAACGATCACATTTACATTGGCCAAGATCCTATTGTCAAATTTGTGTAATTATAAAAGTGTATTTTCTTTTGTCATCTCTCTCTTAGCCACTTGGAGAAAATTAATATGTGTCCAAATTTGATAGCTTTATCTAATCTGTAATTAATTTCTTCACAGGAAAATTGAGGGAACGTAATTGGAGTCCACGGTGGCCGTCGGTGGTGCATTGGTTGGTGTGCGTACCTCTTGTACATGAGATCCTGGGTTCGAACCCTGCTCTGATCACCTTAAAAAAAATTCTTTCGGCGGCGGTCACCTCGCATAGTGACGGCGACACTATCGAGTATATAGCCATGAAAAAGCTTCTCAAAATACCGTTCGGAATCGGTGTAAAACTTTAGGTCTCAATCAGTGAGTGAAAAACTGGAAAGCGCACAGCTCAGTGATTATGAGAAGCTCTCCCCTATCCCTTCATGGGATGTAATGGGATACCATTTATTTAATTGGAGTCCGCGACAGAAATATACCAAGACCGCCACTATATTTCAAGAGCCTGATATTTAGTTATTGTAATGTTATCGTTTGTTTAAATGTCATTGTAGCAAAAAAAAAAATTCTTCTATAGTTAAATACATCAAAAATTTTTGATGTGTTAACATCTATACGCGCGCCTCTAGGGCAGTAAACTATAAATTTAATACATACGCAAGTGTTAGGTTTGTAAGAGTAAATCATCGTTTGTTTGTTCGTTGCTTGGCAGTCGGTATTGAAAGTGATTATTGGGCGATATTCATATAATTTTCCCACGCGATTTTCTCCGGAAATTCATAGCCGATTTTATTAATTTTTGGATTAAAAAGCTAGTGCGGGTTTCGACGAAGAGTTTAGGCCAAAAATTAAGGCGATCCGATATCGGCGAGCCGAGATTGAAGTGTTTTAATTTGGAGTATTAATTTGGAGTAATATTAAAAAAGTATTTTATGTTGATCTTCGGTTATATCGTACGTATATAACAATGTATGTACAAGTGTCTGTTGCTTTGCATTCTTTCGGCCTTATTCATAAAAAATCATTAAATTAGCTCTAAAGCAGACATGTGCAAACTGACACAAACGCATTTCAAATCAGTTTTACGAATTTTGCGACTGTGTTAAGTTGAACGGAGCAAGCTGAACAAAAGCAGAGAAAACAAAAGTAGTACACTGAGTAAAAAATTAAAATTTAAAAAAATAAAAATTAAAACTAAATCTTAAAAAAAAATCAAATATCAACATCTCCAATGATTATTTCCATTTATGATTTTTGCCATTTACAAACATAAAAATTTCTTTATATTCGTCCATGGCAATTAAAATTTATTTTTTAAGTGTAGTGTTTTTTATTACAAATAATTTTGCTTGCAGAGCAGCAACTGACTTTGAATCGGTAAACAAGCAGCAAGCTTTCGGACATGTTGGTGTGAAAAAACGATCAAGCTACTATCGGTGTGAAAACACGATGACTCAAAAGAGTACTAGCTGCACATCTATGCTCTAAAGCATTCATCAGTTATTGAAAGGTTTAACATTTGGGGAAGGTTTTATTAGTACTGTATTCATAATGAGTATTTTAACCAGGGAACAGATAATTGACTGACAACCCTGTTTTATGTATTCTCACAGTGCTTGTGATGTAAAAACAAGATGAACAATAACCGATAGACCGAATTAAATTTTTTTTATTTAAATGCGTCAATGCATTTTTGCAAAATTTTAAACATTAATGGAAAGAACTATTCAATAAAAAGATCAATTAATGTTTCCTATATTCATAAATTTGGAAGAAGTGTTAATAAATCATATTGACTTGGATTTCAGTTTTGGGTAGTCGAATATAAAACCGGATATTAGGTTGTAGTTTCAATGTTTTGATTTTATATACATCACTATGTAAACAAGAGTTCTTTTTGGTTAAAAATTTTAAAAATTGGAACGAAACTATTTGGCAGGATAATGTGACACTATAAACGCTGCAAATATACACAAAATAATTTGAATTGTTTATATCGCATAAATATTTAAGCACAGTACGCGTGAAATGTAAAAAAATCATTTCTTTTGTGTATTAATGCGGATAAAATGGCGTTAAAGAAGGGTGAAACGTTCAACAAAAATGGCGACGTTAGAGAACTCTTAACAGAGGAATTTTTTGATTATGAATACAATTTTTGGGCTTTACCTTCTTAAACCTTTAACAAACCCATGACAACTTTTTATGAATAAGGCCGTTTGACTTTTGTGGGAATAAAACAAAAAGTATTGAGCAAGCAAATAATGACACATGTGCTTGCACTGGGTCTTTAAATAATTTTAAGTATTAATATTATTTAACTGTAACGTCATCATATGATTGGACGTTGTTTTTTATTTTCCAATGTAACATTTACGAATGTGTTCATAGAAATCGAACAGGTACCGTGTAGCAAAAAGGTGTTAACACATCGCCCGTGAGTTCGAACACTCATTGGATTTTTTTTCTGTAAAGAGTGCCCATTTTAAATTAATATAATTCCCTAAAACAAATTCTGTAAAAATACCTTGCAATTTTCCCTAAGGCTTGACAACGTAAAGTTGCCTATGTTATAGCGCCTTTACAAGCAATGTTTTATCATGATCATATCGTGATTATCATTTTCCGCAAACATTTATTTAGGCTGTGGGCGGATCGAAATCTTTTAGTCCGTGGCAAAAATTGGGTGATTAAATTCTGGTATGCTAGATACAATTTTGCCATTTTGCTGTGCGGATTTATGGCTGTGTTCATTGAAAATATTTCGGTCGTGGTAAATTATGTTGAATTTATTTTCGTGTGGTGAAGAATGGAAAATCAAAATTTTGACAGCTGAAATTTCATGTGCTTCCACTTTTTTGAAATGAACATAATTTTTAAAAAATATTTCGCTTTTTTTTTATTCAAATTATAAACAAATTTAATAAATTGCAATTACGCCAAAGGATGTATGTGATGTATCAAATGGAGAGAAGAAGGCGTGAGGTATGCACTTATTGTCTTGTATTTTGTATGACTATATATCGTTACCTAAAATGCAACCGTAACTACACTTTTTAGTTTTTTACAGGAGAAGGAATAAACGTTATAAATTAAAGACTACTTAAAACTTAATATCCAAATTTTTTGATTCAAGCTGAGAAAAAAAGACGACTTTGTTTCTGAAAAACAAATTAATGGAAAAAAGTAGTTTTTAAGAAATATTTATAAAGTTTTTTCCTTCTCCTGTAAAAAACTAAAAAGTGTAGTTACGGCCTTTTGCATTTTAGGTGACGATATATATGTTTTATATTTTGTTTTATATTTTGCATGACCAAACTTCGTTGGAAACCAATGTGGGACACCGCTTAAAGGCGGCCACAAACTAAGCCTTGGCGTTGCACTATACAATGCCGAAATTACATCAATGTGGATATCCGACAACTTTGAAACGCAAGTTCCTCCTCATAGTGGTCTATTTGGTTGATTTGAATGTTTTCAAAATCTATTTTCCTCCAGCCATCCACGCTATTTGCTATCTTTCCTGTAAATAATTGATCTAGTGCGATGCGTTTTTCCACAAGTATCTCCTTGTCATAATTGTTCCCTGCATTTTAAAACCACATATTGAGCTCAATTAAATATTTCTTGGAACCATTTTTTACTTAAAACATGTTTCTACTGCACTTCGTGGTCTAAACATCTGATTTTCCATACACAAATCAGCTGTTCCTGTGAATTAAATCTACACAATCGAGATTTCGGTTGCAGCATAAACGCGGTATTACACGTTGTATAGGGTTTCTTTTGCTTTTTATTTCCTGACATTTTGAATTGTTTACTATTTCGCGAACAAACTTCCAAGCATTCTACAATAATATTACATGGTAAAGTTGTTTGAACAGCTGATTTCAATGTTTTCATGCCCTTAACTCATATATCATATATAACTCATATATTTTGGTTTTGTACTCTTTTGCATTCTTTCTTGTGTTGTTGGTATGTATTTGTGTATAGTTTGGCAACTGAAGCGAATGAGACAAAAACAAAATGCCTGTTGTTGCTGCATACAACTCAACAACATCTGCTGCTTATACCATTTAGATATTGTACCATGCTTCCGAGCAAATGCTGCATAAAAGACAAACATCAAAATTCAGACTACTTGTCAATATTTTGTGTACCCCTGGCACTAGTGAAAATTTTGACAATAAATACTCACCACGCTAATGTCCAAATTTTAGTCAATCCAATTTATTTGGTGCGATAAACACACAGTATAAGGCTGTGGGCGGATCGAACTCTTTTAGTCCGTGGTAAAATTGGGTGAATACATTTTGTTATGGTAGATACAATTTTGTCATTTTGCTGTGCGGATTCATGTGATGAAATTTTGACAGATCATTAACAAAATCTTGACATTCAGTAGCGACACAAAACAGGACAAGTCAGTGAGTGATGGCGTTGAAATGGAAAATTGACTTATTGTTGCGGCTTTGGAAGAATTGGTGAAGTTGCAGTTCAGCCAAAGGACTTTTTTTGTTAACCGGTTCCGAACGGTATTTTGAGAAGCTTTTTCATGGCTACATACTCGATAGTGTCGCCGTTACTAATCGAGGTGACAGCCGTCGAAAGAAATTTAAGGTGATCAGAGCATGGATCGAACCCACGTTCTCATGCACAAGAGCCGCGCACACTACCATTGCACCACCGACTAGACTAATAGAATAGCCGAGTTATTTACTTTTGTCATTTCTTAGGTATTTCTTGTTTCTTATACATATATTTTTTTACTTTTCTGTTTTCTTTATTTTTGGAATATATTTGTGCTGAATTTGATTGTGGAAAAATACCAGACACAGCAAAATGCTTATTAGTGTAGGCTTGTGTGTTTATTGTTGCAAGCACAATTCGCCTTGACTTTCAATCAAAATCCCAACGCGAAGACTTTGGATTTTGTTAGGACATTTGATACGAAATCAGGAAAATATTTTGTAGTGCGAATGAGCTTTTAACTAAGTTTTTATTTTAAAAGTTGTACATGTGATTTTCTTTTACGTTCGGATTATAATCTTAAAATCAATATATATGTATAAATGCGAAAAATAATAACACGCTTTCCAAAAGGTACTTAAAAATAATATATTTTGCACAAATTCACATTTTAAATCGCTAACAGTATATTTTGTTCATTGCCTTTTTGCATTAGGTAAATCTAAAAATATGCAAGACAGATTTCCCTATGGTTTGTCAACATTAAAGAAAGATTTCATAATGGTTTGTCAACATTAAATTGTGTTGATTTGTAACATTACCCAAATTAATAGCTGGCCTTATCTTGCCCAGTGCATTGGCAGATATCAGACAATTAATTTGGATAATATCACACAGGGTTTTTTTTCTGTGTAGGAACACTGTTTTCTAATTTGACATTTCACTTGCTGCAAGTACTAAATACTTATTGATATTTAATATTTATTACAAATATTTAGTGAAAAAGTGTGATTACATTGAGTTGGTTAAATAGATTTGGGTGGTTAAATAGATTTTATTTCTGGACAGTAGTACCTATGAGGCGTACGCGTGCGTCGCTGTTTAAATCAGCTATTTACCTTAACATCTCTGTCATAAACCCGACAAAAATCAACTCTGAACGAAAGTTCGTGTACAAAATTTTTCAGCGTGACAGCAGCTGTCATTATTTCTCTACAATTCTACAATACCAATACACCAACACAAAAATAAAATGGCGACGTCAGTAGAGTGATGGAATTGAGGAATTTTTTCAATTGTGTTGATTTTTTTTATATTCATATTAAATCTATATATTGGTGGATATTTTAACCCAATTACAACAATAAAAAAGCACTCAGAAAATACAAACAACAATAATATCATGAAAATATAAAACAATTCGTGGAGATAAATGCTAAAAGTGAAAATACAAACAACATCGAAAAAGATTTGATACCAACCAAAACCCCAAAAAGCAGAAACGCGTAGTGGACGAGTAGAAAAAAAAGTGAAAAAGTTACGCTAAAAAAAATGGCGCCCGCGACGACGTCTTGACTTTCTTTTTTGTTGAATATTTTTATTATTTGCGTATAAAATCTCGTGGAATTTGAATATTACAAGTGACTAAATAATATGAGGATATCATTGTGGAATAATACGGAAATTTGTGGAAAATAAGTCACAACTGCTGCTGCAAAAAGGAATTTTGTTGCCGTTTTTAGTTCTGCCTTTTTTTATTATTGAGTTTTACCCTTCTTCAGTTTTATTCGCGTTTCATTCATATGCGTTTGTGCGTATGTGTTTTTTGGATTTCTGATTTAATACACGCGAATATACGACAAAGGCCTTGAGAATGTGTGCTGCTCAAAGTAATCCAACACAAAGTTTTGGCCCTTATACCTGGGGGTTTGCGGACAACACTAGGGCCGATTCCGTCTTGGAGATATCCCCCAATATCAATTATACGGTCAGCAATGAAACTGTAAGTTCAATATTTGTATATTCCTCGCAATTCTCAACATTTCTCTTCCCTCCCATCCATAAACTTGGTTTCATCACACACAAGATTTCTTGTGTAAAGCAAAAATGAACGAAGGCAAAAAAATTGCTCACAATACAAAACAAAAATGTAAATACAACACATAAAAAACTTTATATGACTGTACTTGTGATAGTCGTGGTAGTTCTCGTTAGTCGTGGTCGTTTGTGTTGTTGCTCTCGTCGCTGTTGTGTAGTCGTTTCTACTGCTGTCGTCGTTTGTGGTGTTTTTGCTGTTGTTGTTGTTGCCAGTTAGACACACAGAGTAGCAGAAGTTAAACAACGACACGAAAGCAACAACAACAATGCAACACAGCACATACAACCGTATTGTAAGAAAGCGCGCGCGTGATGATGTATGACTTTGTTGTTGGTTTCCTCCTCCTGCCTCCTTCTCCACCCATCACCTTTCCCTATAACGACGATATTGGTGTGTCGTTGCTTGGTATTGAGGCTGAGGGTATCGGTATGGTGATGATGGTATAGTCATTATGATGGGTAGTGGTGGTGTATGTGGTACACTACACCACTAATACCAACTGCGTCTGGTCGTTCATACATAATATGTATGATGTGATATGTTGATGATGTTGGTGGCTATTGTGATGAATATCAATATGTTTGTGTTGATGCAATAATATTGTTTGTTATTGTTGATAAATAGAAAAATTTCGTACCAATAAGAGAACGAAACAAATAGGAGGGAAAATAAAAACAAAAATAATTCAAATAATGTTTTTTGTTTTGTTTCCAAAATTCGTTAGTTTATTTTCCCGGGTGGTTGTGAACAATTTAATGTCATTGTACTTTAGGTCTAGGTGTCAAATGCAGAGGTGTTTTTTTGACATTTACTTTCGATAGAAAGTGCCCAAGAGTTATTTATTCAGGTTATATCAGTAGCACAGCTGATATCTTTCTGTTCATTTCGCTTCTGCCTAATCTGTCAAAGTTTGTTTACAGTTTGGTTTTGCTTACATTATTGGTTCACAAGGTATCAATGAATTTGTAATAGAATAGATTTATTTATTTATGAAAAGAATTTGTTAGATATTAAAGAGCTCTTCAAGATTTGGATCATGGTAGAAATATAATGGTAGATGCAGTACGACAACAAATACAACAAGCCAAAAACAACAGGCATTTTGTTTTTGCTCAGTATCTGTGTTGTGTCAAGTCAGCTGATAGAAAAATGATGAAATTGTAAACAAATTTGCAAAAAGGGCCATTTAGAAAATGATTGAGTGTTATTTGATATATTCAAAGTGTTTAAGTGTGAAAATTAAAACGTTTCTATGTAATTTTTGCAAAGAAATATTTCAAAAACAGCATTTGCTGGCGAACGGGGGTTGCAGACAAACAAATGTAAACAAACTTTGACATAAGAGAAAAACTTACCCACACTCAGGCCAGAAAAAAATTCAAATCAGCTGGGCTAGTGCTTCTACCATTTCTTTGTACCATGATTTGGATTGAATCTTTATTATGAGCTCTAAATAAAATAAACTGAATTAAAAACTTTTTCAGATATCATTTAGTTTGGTTTCGCAACTGACTGTTTTTAAATTCAAATAAAATACAGTGGTGGCCATAGAATTACAAACGGCACTTTAGAATTTGTATTGTGTAACAAAATTACTTCCATAAAAATGAAAAACGAAAATATCCGCTACATATTGTAAGACTTACTTATTGTTATACTTACTTTCTACAAATATTTTGATAACTAGTAATTTTTCCGAAAAGTGTAAACTATATTTTCTAATAGATCTATAGATGATGGTCGTGCAATTAGAAACGAGGACAAAAACAATATTGCGTTCCCAACTTTACATAAAAATATAATAAAATTATACAACTGAAGCTTAATACTTTGTAGAGTAGCCCTTTTATTTTATGATATCGGCCAATCTCTGTGGTAAACTTTCTACCTAAATCCGGTATCGTGAGGATGGTATCGATTTCCAAACGTCCTTAATATTTCAAAAATGTTCGTCAATTTTTCATGGGGTTTTTGTTTCTAAACCTCGTACAACATCTACCCATAACTTTACAATTGGATTTAAGTCCGTACTTTGTGGTGGCCAGACAAAAAAGCATTGGTATTCGTATCCGTAAGCCATTGCTTCACAACTCGGGAAGTATGCTTAGGATCGTTGTCCTGCTGGAAAATATGTATTTTCAAAATTTTACAGGAGAAGCAAAAAACGTTATAAAATACAAAGTATTACGGGTTAAAACGCGTTCATTCCACAGCTTACCTTAGGAACTTCGAAGTCTACTATTTTGCACATATATATTTTAGTGCGGAGTATTATATTCAACCAAAAAAACAGTTTTTATTTTTTGAGGGTTACGTCTTCTTTGGGCATTTCTGGTGACGATATGTAACTTACATAATTGTTCCTCTAGATCTTCCAGAATATTTTTGTATATTGGTGTTGGTTCATTTTATCATCTATGCGGTGTATATAGGACTAACGCCATAACAACTAAATGCACCCCATACCATCTTGATGGTACATGAAACATTGTCTAAACTTAAATAATGTGTAGACAGACTTCAGGTAAATACTTGGTCAGTAGTTGTTCACACAAAATAATATGATTCGTTAAATAATAAATTCGTTAAAACCCTAAATTTATATAATTTGGTACAATCATCGGGTTATTTTGTTTTACAAGTTCTTTGGCGATCTAAAAAAAGCAATATTTGTTAAATAATTGTTTGCAAAAAAGAATTCAAAATTATTTTAATAAATATTCAATAATTTTTCAAAACTTAAAGCGAACTACAGACTTGTCATTCATGAGCACGAACCTCAGCTATCGTTGATGTTTGTTGTCGGTTTACCGCCCCGCTTGATACCAAATAAGAATGTAACCGCAGTTGTTCGCATCAGTGTTATGTTCATAAAATATTGAGGTACATAATATTTTTTCAAATTCGTCAGCCAGATAAAAAGTTATCGACTGAGCTCATGCTCATTAATGACAAGTCAGTGGTTCGCTTAACATATTTGCCATTTAATTTGTTGCCTTTGGTAAACAACAATATACATATTAGCGGACAGATCCAATTTTGACTTGGAATCAGCTTTTTTCCTGTTGCATTTCCAGTATTTCCATTGTTACAATCATACTAGTAAAGGGTGTCTCGGTAAGAATGCACTTTTTCATTTTAATATAAAAACACCTGTTTTTGTTGTATCACGTTGTGATTTTTTCTATTGGATTGTAAAGAAGACATGGTCCGATTAAGAATGGAATAAAATATCCGACAAATGGCCCCCACGGCTTTGATGACAGGCCATTACATCCTTACATGAAATTTTCCATGACTTTTTCACGGAGATGTTGGTGTATTTCACCGATGACGCGTGATAGCACGGCGTTAAATCGCATGATCTATGTAGGTGGCCGTCAGTTTACATCAGAATTTCTTGAGATAATTTGTTCTGTAAATCGTTGCTGCAATAAATCGATTGTTTCATGCGCGGTGTGGCAGTTGCAGGCTTCTTGTTATCCATGCCGTCCAGTTGAAGTCACAAGAAATACCATGATAACTCCGGTCGAAAAGGTAGCAAGGACAAAGAAATGTGATGAATTACGGCCCATAAATGCCTTAAAACCCTTTGAAAAAATTCTAGAGATGGTCGTGAAAGGACAATTAGTAAAATACATTGAATCATGTTCGTTACTAACTAAATATCAATTAGGCTTCCGAAAAAATTTTTCATGTGAGACTACCCTGAACTATGTTATTAACCGGTGGAAAAATACAGAGAAGGATAAAAAAATAATGGCAATCTTTTTGGATTTTAAAAGAGCATTTGAAACCATCGATAGGGAAATATTAATAAACAAACTATTTATGTATGGTATTCAAGATACGGAACTGAAGTGGTTTAAATCATACTTGTCAAACAGAAGACAATTTACTAAGGTTAACGATGCAAGATCAGAGAAAATAAATAATAACTATGGAATAACTATGGGAGCAATAATGTTTATTATATATATAAATTATATGCCGAATGTATTGCAAAAAAGCGAAATGGTTCTATATGCAGACGATACACTTATTTTCACAGAAGGATGTAACCCTGAAAAATGTCGGGACAACTTAACAACAGACTTAAATAACATTAGTAAATGGCTAAAAATGAATAAATTAAAATTAAATGAAAAAAAAAAACAAAAATTATGGAAATAAATATGAGAAGTGAAATGAGTATTGAACTAAATGGAGAAATAATAGAGAAAGTTGATCACATCAAATACCTTGGCTTCATAATTGATAAAAAGTTAAAACTAAATGAACATGTAGAGTTTATTTGTAAAAAAATAGGGGGAAAAACCGGGTTTTTCAAAAGAATAAGAAATAAAATAAACGTCTTAACGGCAATAAAAATCTACAATACAATAATTAAACCACATTTTGAATTCGGTTCCTCAATATTATACACATGCTGCACTGATACACATATAGAAAGATTACAAAAACTTCAGAATAAAGCAATGCGGTCGATTTTGAAATGCAACAGGTACACACCAATAAACACCATGCTAAATACTCTCAAATGGATGAATATAAAACAACGGCTAGCACTAAACACCATAAAACTGATACAAAAAATACGACAGGGGACTGCACCAGATTACTTATGTGAACAAACGAGATATGTTGGTGAGACACAACCATATTCACTACGGAATGCCAATAACTTCAGATTACAGTGGGTTACAACATCCTCAATGCAGAGATCTATTTTCTACAAGGGCCTCAAACTTTTCAACTCATTACCAACCAGAATTAAGAATGAACTCAATAATAATATCTTTAATAAAGAATGTATAAATTTTGTTAGAAATTAAATATTAATGAATAATGTAAATTAAGAGTATTATGAATACTAATAAATAAATGAATGAATGAATGAAAAAAGGAAACTCCGTTATCATGTTCCTGTAATGAATGCCGTTCACAGTCATTGCAATTTCGGCCTCATATTCAAAAAAGTCAGACCAAAATCCGCACCAGACTCTTGCTTGCATTTGTTTCTCATGGATTGCATAAGGGTTTTCTGAGCCTTCAAATTCGACAACTTTGTATTTTCACGAAACCATTAAGAAGGGAATGCGCTTCATCGGAGAAGATGACTTTTTTTGAAAAGTTGGCATTGACTTCACTCGGCTTCATTACACATTGAACGAATTGCCGGTGGTTTCCATGGTCTGCTGGTTTGAGCTCCTGAGTAAGCTGAATTTTGTACGTATGAAGGTGGAGGTCTTTTGTCAAAATTTGCTGTGTAGTGATTCTTGAAATATGAAGTTGTTGAGAACGATGCCGAATTGATGTTTTCGGCGACACTCTCGTTTACAGTAGCAATGTTTTCTAGAGAACGACCAGTACATTGACGTACAGGAGTCTTACTGTCCATATCCGTCCCAGTATATTGAAATTTTTTGACCACTCTTCGAATGGTTGAGAGATTAGGTGCACTTTCTGGACTGAAAATTCTTCAAAGTTTGCGAGCAGTCTCAGCATAACTTTCAAAATGTTTGTAATAAGTTTTCACAATTATAACGCGTTGTACTTTTGTAAAGCTTTTAATTTTTAATAATCGGAATAAACATAAGTGACAGCTGCCAAATTTCAGAGTTGCCACTTCCACAAAAGAAAAATGACAGTAAATTTAAAAAGTGCAATCTTACTATGACACCCTATTCAAATAATTGTGTAGTTAATAAGACTACCTAAAAATTCGTCACATGATTAATTTCGTGCTAACACTTTATCATAATTAACTAACCGGATAAATAATTATGAACTGAAAAATTGGCCATTATTTTGTCAAATTTCTAAAAAGATGTACGGAAGTAGTTGTTACAATCCGCTTTCTACGAGTTATTTATACAGTCATTCGTTCTTTTACTCACCGAATGCACTCATCTTTAAAATATCCTACAGTGACTCCCAATGAAAATGGCCCACCCATGTGAAATAGTGTTTTATTCAAATACTCCTTACTGTATGAATAAAGTGAAAAGGCGGAGGATTGTATCTTTTAGATTATTAATTCTACTAAAGAAAATTAGGCATGTGATGAAAATCGATCCAGTTAATATTGAATACGATTTGACATTTCAACAAATTTTAGTGGCATAATTCTGTATATTGGGGAACAAATATTTTATATATACATTATTTAATGGCAGAAAAAGAGGAATATAGGAATATAATAATAATAAAGAACATCATTATTATGTCAATCGCTTTCGATTTAAATCGATAGATTTCCATCGCATACC
Source organism: Phaonia tiefii (assembly GCA_963931995.1). NCBI lineage: Eukaryota > Metazoa > Arthropoda > Insecta > Diptera > Muscidae > Phaonia > Phaonia tiefii. The sequence goes on from OZ008371.1 coordinate 195,771,907, forward strand.
CGAATAAAAGTCAAATTCTATTATTGCATTTCAATCAAATTCATATTTAAACTAGTATCTAATAACAAAAAAAAAAAACAAAACTTAAAATTCAATGTCACGCAGGAAATGACCCACTTAAATTAAACCTTAACAAAAAGTATTGACACCTATAAGATTTATTTTATTGATCGTCAATACTTTGTTGAGAACCCTCGTAGGTTAATAACACATTTTAGATGAGTTTCAATAGATCCTATAAATTTTCTTGTATAACTGGGGCTAAATCTTTCCCCACCATTCCAGCTGTAGGATCCGTCTTTATTCAGAGTTGTTCTAATTTTCATGCTTTCTTGTTCCAGTTGTTGCCACTTATTTTCAATAATTAGTTATAATATTACTCGGGGGCAACTATAGAGCAGCCATTCTTTACCACTTTGCTTAATATTGGTGTCCTTCCATATTGCTTTCGATAAAATGGAGATTGCCAACTCCTCCAGCTGCTGAAAAGCATCGTGGAACGTAACTGTTTCGGATGTAGTACGGCGTTCGGGTTTCTCCAGACATTTACTCTGCCATCTGAACCGAATATGGTAAATTTACTTTCATATGTAAATAAAACAGATTCCTCAACAAAATATTCTTCATTATGAAGTCGTGGGCAAACTGCAAACACACGTTCTTGTTTTTAGTGAAAAAAAAACGTTTTTTTCCCCTGACTATTCGACCTTTTAAATCGACGTTTTGCCAAACTCAGTCAACCGGCTCAGCACTACACCTTATTCTTAACTGGTTTTCATTCATATCTCTCGGTTTTGTAGACTTTGCCGCTGATTCTTGTGGTATTTTAGCACGATCCAACGCTCTTAGCGCTCGCTAAACAATTCTTTGGGACTTTTTCTGATCTTATTTATTATTTTTTCACTTTTGTATTTTTTAATGATATTTTTGCTGTTCCCGAGGCACTTGTAAAATTGTTGATATTTCTTTTTGACTTGACATTATTAGAGTGACTTATAATCAGTTTTCGTTAGAAGTATGACGTCCCATCTTTCTGGACTTGGCAAAGTGAATCCGCCTTTCAAAACCGCGGTGTGGGGACGTCAGCAATCAAAGCAAAACTTTATTCGCCAGAAAGTTTCGCATTACATCCCATGAAGGAATTTGGGAGAGCTTCTCACAACCAGTGGGCTAGTTTTATATTCACTGGTTGGGACCTAAAGTTTTACCCCGATTCCAAACGGTATTTTGATAAGCTTTTTCATGGCTAAATACTCGATAGTGCGAGGTGACCGTCGCCGAAAGAAATACCATGTACAAGAGGCTCGCACACTAACCACTGCACCATCGACGGCCACGCCTTTACAGGGTAACGTTATTTAACGCTTTCTTTATGATGGGACATTTCCACTCTGACATGCATTTCTGACAGTTATCGTCTATTCTAGTTCTCTACTATATTGTTACGCTTAATAATTGAAATATGTGGGGTATTTTAAGAGCAAATGTAACAGTCTTAATAGTTATTAGGGCCATATTAGGAATGTTAACCAATTTTTTTTGGCAACATCCCTCCAAGAAGGTCCAGACACAACCATATGCCCATACTTCCCTCGATAAAGTGAAGATTTACGACTGCTGATGCAGACATGCACCCCCAAACTAAGACGTGATGTTTATATTCAACTGTTTCAGTCCTCATGCCTTTCAATTTAAGCTCTTCCCCCGTTTTTCCGCATACGTTACCGCCTCCATCAGACCCAAGTGTACTAATTTCGCCCTCGTCAGTGCACAAAACATGTCACAGAAGCCAAAATCTTTATCCTTATAGGCTCCCGCGAATATTCTCCAAAGCGCTGTATTCCCTCTCTATAAGTATCACCCACTATGGGCAACTCGTCCATTCAATCCATTTTCCCTGAGGATACGGTGTATTCTCTTCGCTTTAGCCTTCCCCACAAATGATCCTCAGTCCCAGCTGCCAATTTTGGGGCACTTAATCATGTACAGCTGCTGTCAGAATAATGGCACAAATTTATATTGACTCCGTTTACATCTGTTTAACAGTTGGGCCAATTTAACTCAAAACAAGATAATAAATTCTTTGATGTTAATGGTTTATTATCATAAGAAAATTATTTGGTTTTTTCAACAGTTTATAATTTGCTAATTAATTTAAACAAAAAACTTAAAAACTGCTTAGTCAAAATAATAGCACTTCATTTAATTTTTAACAAAAAATAGTGGTCTTTCTTAAAATAAATCAAAAATTGTACTCAGATATTCTTGTTGATAAATTAATTGTATTGTTTCAATACTTTGTCCCTTCCCATGGAATCGACTAAATGCTGGCATCTTTCAACTTTGATGGAACTCCAAATTTTCTGCACAACCTCCCAGAGCCCTTCAACGCTTGTTGGTTTTATTGTTGATACACCCTTCTTTATATCCGTCCACAGATTTTCAATAGGGTTCAAATCTGGGGACTGTGCAGGCCACTCCATTACATTGATAGAGTTATCGTTGAACCATTTTTTTGCCATTTTGCTGGTGTGTTTGGGGTCATTGTCTTGCTGGAAGACCCACACCAGCGGCATTTCGTAGGAAGCATACGGCAGCATAATTCCATCAAGGATTTTTACATAAACCGATGCATCCATAACGGTTTTGATCCAATATATGGGACCCACACCTTGATATGAAAAGCAACGCCATACCATAATACTATGACCTCCATGTTTTATAGTTTTTGATGTGAATTTTGGCATGTATTCACTGTTAGGTGGCCTACGGACAAAAGATCTGGAACCCTTTCCACCAAAAAGGACAATTTTGGATTCGTCAGTCCAAAGCACATTTCTCCACTTTTCCTTTGGCCAATTTTGATGTGCTTTAGCAAAAGATATCCTTTTAGCAACATGCTTAGAGGACTACAGGCATTGAGGTTGTTGTCTCGAAGTTTGCGGCGAATAGTTTCCACGCTTGCCGGCACATCCAATGTTTTTTTGAGCTCCGTGGCTGTCATAAAGGGATTTGCTTTAGTCGTCCGTACTAAACGCTTTACCATTAAGGGTGACAAAACTGGCTTCCTACCACGAGATTCAACTTTTTGCTCATATCTTAGGGCATTTATTATCATTTTATTGGAACAGCCCAGCAAATTCCTTATTTGGGAATAAGATTTACCCTCGGACGCAATTTTTTTTATTAGTTCACGTTTTTCCGGCGAACAATGCTTTCCGCGACCCATAACTATACAATTTTTATCAAATTATTACCTGATTTTGAAGAAAGTATATTAAAAAATTTTTATTACCTTTTGTTTTCACTTTTTTTTCACAAAATTTTGCAAAACAAATTTAAAATAGACTGCTGGTGCTATTTCATTGCCTGCACTGAAGTAGATCCTTTTGTAAATGATCGATCATTTCTAGAAAGAGTAAACAGAGTACTACACCATCGCTTAGTTATGTTCAAATAATAAGCACAGAATTTAGTTTTTTTATTGGAATGACAATAGTTTTCGACGTTGGTGCTATTTTTTTGACCGGCATTGTACCTGTCCCCTCCTTTTCGAACAATCCATCGTCCATCAGCATTGTCAGATATTCCCTGGTTGACGGGAAAAATTTTCATAGCGCTGAATTATGCCCCGAATAGTAGTAAGACGCTGAATCAATAACCCTGCAATATCCCCATAACATTCCCCAGACTCGTGTCGAAAAATTGAAATTTCGCTTCCAACATCAATAGTCCACCCCAGCGATAATAGTCCACGCACTACTTACGAAATGCCAAAAAAAAAACATCCTACCCAATGGTAAAATTACATCGGTAGTTGATAATCCCACACCAAAATACTGGTGGTTACCACATTCTTTTAATTTTGTATATTTTAATGTTTTGTTGTTTTATAACCTCAGTACACTCGGGTTAAACTATAAATGAAAATGTTAAGAAAACACAAGCTAATTAATTTTATAATCATCTTTGAAGCAATATATTACAAGTTTATGATTTTCACTGTGACTCAAAATACAGCGCAAAATACAGAATTGTCGATTACTATACAATTGTTAAACAATTCTACGAGCCAAAAAACCGGATGTAAACATACTATATTTGACTGTGGCCGTCAAAGAGTTAATACAACTTTTACCACCAAAACTCAGAGGCACGTTAAATTCCTCTCACTACGCAGTAAAAAATATTGGCCTGTAAATTTCAATTAAAAGTATAATTGAATTTTTTCAAAAAAATCAATTAAAAAAATGTTCAATTTTTGAGTGCATTATCGAATTTTTGCTGTGAATCTTTCTAAATAAATATAAATATGCATGATACGTTCTTAACAAACCTTAATATAAACAATTTTTATAAACAAAAATTGTGATAAAGTATTTTACAGAAAGTTGAATTTTACAGCGCCGTTTGGAGGCAATATATGTGGCGGCTGAGTCACCAGCCGTCGTCGTCAGTTTTCATACGGCTATAGTCTTTGATATACAACACTGTTGTTATTTGTAGTTCGTTTACTGTTGATTGAAAGATTTTATTTTGTGAACTTAAAGAATAATAGTGGTAAATTGTCTGGTTTCGTCATTAAAACTGCGTTTTTTGTAATTGTGTTTAATTGGCAAGTGTTTTTGAATAAATTTTATTGGAAATGAGTGCTTCCATTGAGTGTTTTGTTTGCAATGGAAAATACGGCTGTCTCCAAACTTCTTTTATGCACTTGAAAAGAGGCAATTTGGAACAGACCTAGTATAGATCGGCACGTCCAATTTTTTTGATTTTTTTTTTGGGTGTAGGGATCGTTATTTTAAGTCAAAAAAGTAAAATAAAAAAATCGGGGGAACCCCTATTTTGGGAGTTACGGGCCAAGTAGCCCTCGCAGGGACCTATGTTGCTCGTACCGTATGGTAGAACTTTTGGAAAATCGTTAAATTTATATTGCAATTAGTCGCCCGGCCGTCCGGCCGGACTCAGACAGGGGAGTTAAAATCCCTGTGTACCTGAAGTCGATGTGTGCAAAATCCGAAAAATCACTCGATTGTTTTAAAAAAAAAAATATTTTCTGGATATTTTTAAAAATCCGATATGTGGATAAATAAGACAGTTATCGAAAAAATGTATTTAATTTTTTTTGTTTATTTCGACTCGTTTTACACAAAAAAGGGAACAGACCTAGTATAGATCGGCACGTCCAATTTTTTTGCTTTTTTTTTTGGTTGTAGGGATCGCTATTTTAAGTAAAAAAAGTAAAATAAAAAAATAGGGGGGAACCCCTATTTTGGGAGTTACGGGCCAAGTAGCCCTGGCAGGGACCTATGTTGCTCGTACCGTGTGGTAGAACTTTTGGAAAATCGTTAAATTTATATTGCAATTAGTCGCCCGGCCGTCCGGCCGGGCTCAGGCAGGGGGGTTAAAATTCCCTCTGTACCTGAAGTCGATGTGTGGCAAAATCCGAAAAATCACTCGATTGCTTGAAAAAAAAATATTTTCTGGATATTTTTAAAAATCCGATACGTGGATAACTAAGCAGTTATCGAAAAAATTTATTTATTTATTTTTGTTTATTTCGACTCGTTTTACACAAAAAGGTTGTGAAATCGGTCCCATAACACGGCACCACACTCGTAGTATCATCCTGTATGTCCGAACTTTGGGTGCCCACAACTCCGAAAATAGGCGTTGCCCCCGATTTTTTTATTTAATTTTTTTTACTTAAAATTAAAAGTTCTATCCAATGGTAATAGTTTGGAGCCGAAGCGAGTTGCCGACCTATTCTAGGTTTAAGCCCAAAAAAGTTGTGAAATCGGTCCCATAACACGGCACCACACTCGTAGTATCATCCTGTATGTCCGAACTTTGGGGACCCTCAACTCCGAAAATAGGCGTTGCCCCCGATTTTTTTATTTAATTTTGTTTACTTAAAATTAAAAGTTCTATCCAATGGTAATAGTTTGGAGCCGAAGCGAGTTGCCGACCTATTCTAGGTTTAAGCCGGCAATTTGCCGCCTTATTCCAAATAAAATTGTTTACACGAAAATTGTTTTCAAAAATTTCACGTAAAAAGAAACTTTAAGACTCACCTTCTTAGACATTTTGAACGTGTAAAACAAGAGTGCCCTAAATTGGATAAAAGCAATGATTTTGACAGAAACAAAAAGAAGAAGAAGAGCAAAGCTTCTTTAAGTTTAAATAACAATAAAAACTTATCACTGACTCGTAGTGCACTCAGAACTTGATTTCTGATCCAATATTTTAAAATTTCATTAAATATTTTGTAAAGTGATAAATTTTTTTTTCGAAAACGGCGTCAGCTTTATTCATTGTAAAGAATACCGGTTATATTTCGTGACATTTGGCCCTGTTGTCATACAGGTAGTAAGATTATTTGACAAATCACTGAAAAACTCTTGTCGTATTTAAAGTCAGATCAAACATAAATCAAAATCAACTCATTACCAATTTAAATAACCTGTCAAAAATTGGGCATTAATTTTGTGTCGACAATAAATAAACAAATATTTTTCCATAACATTCAACATCCGTTGAATTCTCTCTCAAATACTCAATATTACCCAAAAGTAAAGAAACCACTTTTCTAGCCCCAAAACAAATGTCACAACACAAAACATATGCTTGACAACAAATCGTGCATATCATGTTAATTTTCACTCTTCATTTGCACACTTCCCATCTTCTTTAAATAAGCACTCTCAAAGCAATCACTTTTCAAGTTAATAAAATTGTAAATTCAATAATTTATTTTCACTTGTGTTATTTTTTTCACAAATTAAACATAAGTATGTATGTTTTTATGTTAACGTTTCGAACAGCTGATTGTTTGACACTTTGCCCAAACCATGGTAGAATCAGAAGGTAAACTCGGTACACAGCTGATTTCAATTTTTTCTCGTTATTTAGTTGGCCGTTTGTGTCAGATTCAAAGGTTTTGTTTTTGTACTTTTCTGTTTACATTTATTTTCTGGTATATCTATGGGTTGATTTTGACATGAGGAGAGCCTAAACAAAAACAAAATGCTTGTTGTTCTTGCCCACAATTGTTGTTGTATCTACTGCGACTACTTGGTATTTTTACTATGGCCCAAACTTACCCGAAGAAAAAGTTTGGGTAAGTTCGGTAAAAAGAGAGACGCATTTTGACGTTAAGAGAAACAAAAAATCGCTCTCACCAAAATTTGTACGGAAAAGTTTTGAACAATTTTATGTTTCCATTCCACATAAAATGACAAGATTGTGGAATCCAAATCAACTTTTTTTCGACACGATACGAACACGATCGAAAACTGTCGTCCGATATCTAGAAACAGGCTGTAAAACACATATTCCTTTTGATGTATCTTTACAACTACAAAGCAACATATATCTTCCCGTAACAGCTCTGGCAGAGATTATCTAGAGATAAATAGATGCCGCCTTATACATTTGAAAACGCTATTTAATCTACGATTGAAATTTTCAATAATATTTGTATTTAAATTAATTTGAGGCCTTATAGATTGTCCTCAAGTTTTAAGTTGTATTGCCATACGTTGTCTAAGATATAATGAAATAACTACTCTATATTATTTGAGCCTATTTTGAGGTCTCTAAGGGAATATAATTCTATTAATATTAAGTTTGATATTGATGTAGCTTTAGGGTTAAACCAATTTAAAAGAATTTCAGATTTATATTATCTATAAGTTTTGCTAGTCTGCAACAAGGGTTGTACTACGTCGACTGAAATAAATAAATGAAATGACTAAATACTCCCAAAATAGTAGTTACAACTAAACTAATTTTATAATTTCAGATGCCATATTTGTTATCGACAGATGGATCGTTAACAGTACAGAAAGATGTCAAAGGAGCTCTGGCGGCCAATAAAAGTGTAGTGAGACGCATGGTATTGGTAAATGATCCGTTCACAACCGGAGCTCAAAGGTATATAGTAACACAAAAAGATCATGTTAAGCCCTAAATTCATTCTATTAATCATATAGTTATTTTCCGTCTCACAGAGTCATTACCGGTGCTGGATCGACAATAGTAAAGAAGCCGGAACAACAAGTACTCAGTCTAAATTGTGACAAGAATTGTAAGTTTATACATTGGTAACTTAAGATGATCCCCCTTACATGGTCGATGCTGGATTGACTAACTATACTTTTGTATTGATATTCGATAAATTTACAGATCTCCTGGTCGATCAAGCAGATCAGTCGCACCTTACCAATGGTATTGTGGATCCGAAAGCACAAACTATACTAACGACAGCTGCATCAGCGGGTAAAACACATTTTAGCCCTATAGGTCCATTACACTTAACGGTCGAGGAGTGTAATGATATTTTAATGAAGCGTGCCTTGGCCGCTTCGCATCCAGTAACAGGGAATGATGGTCATGCGACCTCAGCAAGTAAGGCTTAAACACGAAACCTTTTTATTTTGTTCCCTCTTCTTCTTTTTATACTTTCAATACCTGTTATTTTACTATTTTATATTTTTTGTACATTTTTGTTTATGGGGTTTATTTGTGAATTTTTATTTTATTTTTTTAATGATTTTGTTGGTACTTGTTTGTTTAATTTTGATTTGGAGATTTTAATTTATTTTTCATTTCTGTTAATTTAAAATTATTGGCCATGCAATGTTAGGTGACATTTTGCCTGGTATTTCAGTGCAAGTTCAGAAAGTTATACAAGATCTGGAAGATAACGATGAATCACATGGTGACACACCAAATCTTAAATTGGAACCTGGAATGGAACTATCACCTAAGGCAGAATTACAAGAATCAATGAATTTTAGTGATGTAAGTTATGGGTAGTAAAGAGCGCGCCGCGCGTGTGTATCCATTATCAGGAATGATAAATGCTGTATCATCACCAAAACTCCAAAAAGACGTAACACCAAACATTTGCATCACTTTGCAGGAGAGTCAGGCAACAAATGCTTAGATATGAACATTTTATTTTGTAAATAAAATTTAAATTTTTGGATGCAGAGCAGTAGTACCTATAATTTTGTAGGGACGTAGTTTACGCAATAAAATTATATATAAAATTATCGTTAGGAGAATAAACGGTGATTTATAGAAAGCTTAATTTATTGTTTCGTTTAAATAAAATAGTTATTTTTGAACGTAGAAGTGTAAAATGTTGTAAAATTGAATATTTTATTTAGTCAAATATATCGTAATGAATCGAACCCAATGTTCGAATTTTATTGTTACGTCTGTTTGGACTTTTGGTGAGGATTTACTAAATTGTAAATCAAATGAAATTTGGTTGTTTCAAAAGAAGAAATATTTATATTTGCACATTAAAGAGAAACTTATAGTAGCAACAAAATAGTCTCTTGTAAAGAATCACGTCTTATGTGGAAAACAAACATTTCATAACTAGATTCGTGTTATATATTCGTGCATAGAAATAATAAAGACACTTCAGTTTCCCTAAGAAAATATAAAACTTTTGTTTAATAAAAGTGTAACTGGGGAGGATCACAATTTTATCTTAGCAAAGATGCAGACATTTCTTTTTGAATGTTAGGTTAGGTTATGGACATGCATCCGCTAGAGATCCACAAATCTTAGCAGATGCTCTACTCGGGGGCCAGTTGGCCCATTGTTTCTTTTTGTAAGAGTAAGACCATTTGTTACATAGGAAAGAGTGGAAGTTTAAGTAGTGGGATCAGGTTTTCATTTTGGTACAACAGGGTACTCGGGGACGGGGAAAACAGCATATAAATTGCATTTCTAGAAAACTATTACACACTAAGCAATACGTTTGAGTGAAATAAATGGATTGGGTAAATATTCCCCAATAGAATATTCGTTTATTGCTGACAAAGAAAATGTTCTAGGAACACATAAAACTGTCTGTTTTTTTCTACAAAGAGTACACAAGACTTATAGTACAAGGAGACAACTATTAAGCTCAATTGGATATAAAATGTAACTCTTAAAAAAGGAAACTAATTTTCTTATTAACGATAAACATATTTCCAAACGGAAGCAGCCTTTTCTTTGGAATGTTTACAATGTAACAGGTTTATCATCCCTGCTCGTTACTACTTTTCGCCGATTGTGTGCAAACATTTGAAAACTAATTTGAATATTTATTTTATGGCTTTGCTTTTTGTTTTTGTAGAACGATACACCAATAAAAAAGGAGCGCCCTTACAGCTGTGAGGAGTGCGGTAAATCATTTTTACTGAAACATCATTTAACCACTCATGCTAGAGTGCATACAGGTGAGTTATTTCGCACCTTCACCACTCCCGTATCTCTTTTTCTCTCGCCCCTGTTTAGCAACAATTAAAACGGTCACATGACGCGGATGTTTTTTGCGTGATCTATCTAGAATTGCACCCAAAATTTGGCGTTACATTAACATTTCAATACTACTAAAGAGTCAAATAATAATGCCTTAACAATGTTTACCAATCTTAAGTCTAAAATTTTTTTATTTTTGAGATTTCTTTCGTGATGTTTTGTCTGATTATTTTGTATGATTTCTTTTAAATCGGTTCGTTTATAAATATTCGTTTCGTTTTAACTCGCATTAAGCCTGAAAGCGTAGGGTTCCATATGCCATCATCGGTTTGCTACCTTATCCCTATTAACATCCCTTTTGCGTTTGGTATCTCTTTGCAGGCGAACGTCCTCATATCTGCACCCACTGTGGTAAAAGTTTTGCCCACAAACACTGTCTAAACACACATTTACTGTTACACTCCACCGATCGTCCCTATCAGTGTACAGAGTGCAAGAAAAGTTTTACCCTTAAACATCATCTGTTGACGCATTCGCGTGTCCACTCACGTGATCGACCGTTTATTTGTCAGGAATGTGGGCGCTCATTTCCACTGAAACGTCACCTAGTAACACACAGTAAATTCCACGCTGGCGAGCGGCCGTACGTCTGTGATGAGTGTGGCGAAAGTTTTGCCCAGGAAAATCATCTAATTATGCACTCACGGTAAGGACACTAAATAGTAATTGTGAAGTCTTTCTTTTTTAATGGTGTCCTAATTATGTGTGTCTCTCCAGTTTCCATGGCTCTGTAAACCCTTTTGTATGCCAAGATTGTGGCGTAACATTTCCACGTAAATTTCAATTGGTCAATCACGCTCGTATACACGGAAAAATACCGCATGCTTGTACGGTATGCGGCAAGGAATTCTTGCAGAAACGCACTTTGGTGGCACATATGCGGTAAGTTATCTCATTTCGACAATGCAAAAGCTTGAGGATATATTGGAATTGTTTTTCTTATATGTTATTTTAGCGTCCACACTGGCGACCAGCCATATCCTTGCATCAGCTGCGGAGAAGGATTTATGACAAGACCCGATCTTAATCAACACATACGCACCGTACACGGCGGAGTAAATCCGAATTCTTCAAATACCGCCTCAGTGCCGTCCAACAATTCTATAATTACATCTCAGCAACAAACCCAAACAATACAAGTAAGTTCTGCCAATAATGATGATGGAAAACGTGTATTCTGTAGAAAATCACTCTTTTTCCTATGAAAACAAAGCGTCTAACTGTGAAACCAAAACTAATTTCATCAGATTTTGCTAGGAAATTTGTAATTTCCGCTGAAAAGTTTGCATAGTACAGGTACGAGTAGAAATATGCTGCTTTTATTTGATTAGAAAAGTAAGCTAATTCCTCTAGACAAGTAACAACCATATGGTGTAAACCAAGCAGCCAAATAACATTGTTCTGTAAAAAAAGAAAACTAATTTATTGGCAGTAAATAAGGTTACACTAGGAACATTTTAAATTTTTCCCTCAAAAAAGAAGCACAGGACAGCAAAAACTTATTCTATATCTACCATATGTAAACATTGATCTTTGCTTCGGATAGACCAAATTCCCACTAGACGAAGAATTGTCAGCTGTATCACCCATATGTTTTTTACCCAGGGTAGAACATATGGAAACTGGACTACTTAAACAAAAACAACATCCATATGAAAAGAGAAGATCATTTGCTTATATTTATTTGTACATACATAGTTAGTTAGTTCGAAAAGAGGGGCGCGGTGTTGAGTGTTCAAAAGGAGCACTCTCAACCTTCCCATGCCAGTAAGACATACACTTAACCCGCTGATTCGACCTGTTGTGCATACATAAGTCCTTTATTTATTCATGCAAAATATAGCATACAAAGTTTAAATGAAAAGTTGGAGAAGAAAATAGGGTGTGTAATTTAAATCTAACATATGTAAAGATCAGTACATTTGTTTAGGAAGTAATAATCTATCCGTGCGAAAGCAACGTGGAACTTTTTTTTATAAAAATAATTGTCGTTTATTTTCTCTAAGAAATGAAACCAATTTCTTTAAAATTCATCTAAAAGACATTTGCAAATTCAATGTTTTTTTTCAAATAAATTTTTTCAGCAAATACACCAAACGCAAGCCCAAACTTCACATCAACAGCAGCAGCCGCACCAGGTGCAAAATAATCACCCACAAACCATAACGGTCGTTAGTAATCCCAACAATTCAGCATTGCTAACCGTAACCGCCAACGATGCCAATAACAGACCACAATTTAGTTGCCGGTCAGTGCCCAATATTTAAACAAAGTTTTGTTGTATTCTAAATGGTAATTTTTATTTGACATTTTGTTTGCAGGGAATGCGGAAGTGCCTTTAATAGTCGCGAAGCTTTAGCTCTTCACCTGCGTTTACATACCGGCGATAAAAGCCTTATGACCGATCTGTGTGCTTTAACCGCTGCCTTGCCCACGCATCTCTTGAGCACGAGCGGCATAAATCCAGGTTCTACCGCTGTCGTCTCCGCTAATCCCAATATCATAGCCCAAAACCAAATGCCAGTTCAAATCATATCATCGACGGGTCAAGTTGTATCACAGACAACATTGGTGCAGGCCGCCGCTACGACTCATCCGCAAGGTTTAGTTGCCTCCATGCCAGTGCAACCTCATCATCAGCAACAGCAGCAGCAACAGCAAGCATCGCAGCAACATTTACAAAACGGCAATCCAGCAGGTCATCCCCAACAACAGCCGCAGCAGCAGCAACATCAACAAACACCCACCAAACCGAAATCGCACTTTTGTGCCAGTTGTGGCAAAGGTTTTGCCGCCAAACACGGTCTCATGCAACACAATCGCCGCCATCCAAACGGCGGCTGCACTGTGCGCACCCATGTCTGTGAGTGTGGCAAGGCTTTCTTCCAGAAGAATCATCTAATGCTACATCAACGCCAGCATTTGGAAACGAAACCATCAATAACCCAGCAACAGGTGTGTTGAACTTCTCACTCACAATCATTCTCTCAAAAATAAACAAACAAACAAACTCTCCTAAACATGAGATCAAATCTTTCCAAAAAAAAATCCATTCAATGGTTGTAGTTGTGCAACGTAAGTGTTGAGATATCAAAACTTTTCTAATAAACTACTATATAATTTTGTTTTATATCCCCAATTCCCCATATAAAATAATGAAGAATTTAGTTTTGGTTCTGTTTCGTAATATTACAATTATAATTTCGTTTTTGTTGTTGTTGTAATAGTCGGTTTCTTAGTCATTACCTTCTGTTCACCAACCAAACACAACACAGTTTATTATTTTCCAGTGAAACGAAATTATTAGACTATTTTTTGTGTTCAAACTTTAATTTTGGTGTTGGGTGGTTCATAACCGAACTGTTACTGTTTTTAATGTTTTGTAAAATGTTTTATTAATATTTAATTTTATTTAAAATTTCTTACACATAAACAACACACACAATACACAAGAATTCACAAAAGCCAAAACACAACAAGATACACGACGTTATTATGAAACACGACGGTATTAAGTTAATTATCAGCCATGTCACAGAGCGCAATTTCGTTCGAAAGTGAAATCAATTTCGTTTTGTCCTTCTACAGAAAATCAAAACCGCAAAAATATTGCGTATTCAAAACTGCAGTGAAATAGGCAAAAGTAAAGAGAAAACACGAAAAAACACTGCTTATTATATTTTTATTGATTAAAGTATTTTGTCTAATTTAATAGTACTTTTAAAAATATAATTTTCCAAAACATTTTCTTTAATAAATAATTTTTTTTAAAAGATTTACTAAAGAAAATGCACGAAACGCAAAAAATTGTCATACTTCTGGGTTGCCACGTACGATTTTGTACAACATTGCCCCATATGTTTATGAGTCTCTTAAACTTCGCCGGTTCAATTTTTGAACAAAATACTGACTCCTTTGGCGCACGATAACTGCTACTATTGAAACTGCTGACGTACTTCTTTCTATGTTTAATACAGTACTTGAAGTAATTTAATTGTTCACATTCGTGTAGTTACTTTTTCCTTTTAGTTTCTAACATGTCTTCGTGGTCCCTTATTTTGTTTTCCTTGTTGCTGTTTTGTGTAATCTCTTCTCATGGAACTGCCAGACGTTCGTTCGAAAAGAATGTATTCAGTGTTTTTCCGGTTTTTACTAAAACGTACGAAAGTCATAGAAGCAAACGCAAAACGTTACGAAATGGTATACGAATTCATTTCGTTTTCGTACGAAAGCCATGGCAGGACTGTATAATGAACGTGTTCATTACATTGAAACACCTACGTATTTTAACACGATGTCACAATCCTCCCTACTGTGTTAGATAATCAACTTTAGTCATAATTGTCTATATTCACACATTTAAGGTTTTTTTTTATCTTATTATTCAAGCTCAATACCATTCTATATCTTTATTAAAGAGATATAGTTTTTCCAAACAACCGCCAGGCATCATGAGGATGCATTTTGAAAAACTTGTTTTTAAAAAAACATTACTCTATTAATAGAGATAGAATAGACTTGAGCTTGAATAATAAGATAAAAGAGTGGCAATAAAAATGGTCGAATAAATAAAAATCCTCCCTTCACACATTTTCACTATGTCGGATTAGTAGAACTAAAAAACAGTTGTCGATTTAAAAATTCATATAAACCGATTGCTATATCTGTAGGTTATCTCTAATTTTAGATTAACCAGGGATGCTGCTTACCCCCTCGTTTCATATAGAATTAGTACAAACATCCTTGTGCGCTGCATAAGCTGCCAGACAAATATGTTTTATTAATCGAGAATGTTTCGGATTGCCTCACAAAATTACGATTTAAAGACTGCGCTTGGGTTATCTAATGCCCTGAAAAAAAAAATAATAATGGAAGATCTCTAGCTATACCAAGAACATGAACGGCATTCAATTTACTGCATCAGTTTGGATAACATCATTTGACCAACCATCTTTAGGTGTCTTACTCTTTTTTTTATTAAACTCAAATAAAGATTATATATATAATATAATTCAAAATCAATATAATTTATATATATTGATTATATTGATTAATTATATAAGATATAATTCCAAAATCAATTAATTTTTCTCTACGTTTCCCCTTGTACAAATTCCCTTCATCACCACAAATCTGTTTTTAATGCTCAACAGGCAAGGGAATTGAAATATTCGCGTCGGTTTTGAAATGTATATTATGTTTCGTATTCATTTGATGAGAAAGGGGGGAATACCACCTGTATATCCTTGCACACAACACAACCACTAATTAAACTTTGTTTTAAGTTCTTCTTAATCTTCTTACTAGCTCTTTGTCCTTGTTTTGTTTGTATTCTATTATTATTTGTACCCCTTTATGTTTTCATTTCCATTTTTCATTATAAATTTATTAATTTGATTACATTTTACTATGCATTGTTGACTACAACAACAATACAAACAGCTTGATATTCTTCTTCGACAGGATAACACTAGTGTACAACAACTAGCACAGCAGCAACAACAGCAGCAGCAGCAACAACAACAACAACTACAGCAGGCTCAACAGCAGGCACAACAGCAATTGGCTCAGCAACAGCAGCAGCAGCAACAACAACAACAACAAAATTCTCAGCAGCAACAACAATTGGGTACAAGAGAAGTTATGATTGGTAATCAAGCCGTACACGTGCAGGTATTACAAGGTACAAACACAGCACAAGTAATAAAATATGAAATAAATATACCACAGGAGAATCAAACTATGGAATGAATGAATGAGGCGGCAAAGAAGTTATTACCACACCACACATCCTTCTCCTCCTACGGTTTGAACATGGAACAAAGCATTTACCAAACTACGAGAAACGTAAATACACACGTAACCAACAATATTTGATAACACAGAGAACACCACATACGGACTTCAAACGAATGCGATGGGATTTAAAATGTGAATGATGGTTTGTATCTTCGAATTGTATAGTAATTTCCTTTTGAAGTCCTGCTGCTACTTACTTCACTAAACTTGTTCGTTATGTCGACCCAACCAACACATGATCGAAGAAGTGCCATCAATTATCTAACGCCTCATTGTTTTCTCAACACTTCTTTTGTAGTGTGTTCGTTCCTCCAGGCACTGACCAACTTTTGTTGTTCTTTCGAACCTGAAAATTGGTTTAATTTCAAATTTTCGGTTTAATTTCAAATTTTCGGTTTAATTTGCCCCAGATATTTTCGATATAGTTGTTGTTGTTTTTGTCAATGTTTTTGTTTGATTTTTTTTGAAACTTTTCTTTATATATTTTTAAAGATTATTGACACATTTTTTTTACCATTATCATTTACTATCTTACAAATTAATTATTAATAACCAACCGTCTCTTCTAGTAATATACAATACTTCTTTACCACCCCCCACCCCACTCCCTTTTATTATTTTTAAAATTATCATTATAAGTAGAAGTTTAATACAACACTAGGTTTACAAGTTGTTCTTTATTAGAATTTTCTAATTTTCTTTATAGTTTGTACATAGTTATTTTTAGAAAAGGAAGAAACAGACACAACAAAATCAAGCAAAAAAAAAATACGGAACATTTTTGAGATAACACTGCGTTTGCTACCAGGTAGTTTACCTAACGATATCTGAGACATCTTTTTAGCTGATACACACACACATACATACATATATATGGTAACTCTAAAGGGAAAACATCAGATAAAGTGAAACAAAAGCGGAAAACGAAAATCTTTATTTTTAAGATTTTATTTTGCAAAAATACTATAAAAACGAATAAGAGAGAAATAAACAATTTATAATTACGCGCAGAAGAAGGTGGCAGGTGGAGGTGGAGGAAAGATAAGCAAGGCATTAATTAGGATTTGCTAGTTACAAGGCTTTAAGTCGTTGCAAGTAAAACGGCAAGCAATTTGCAGTAGCCCATATATGTATTTAACATGAAGTATTTGTTCATTGGGTTCCTTCCTTATTTGAAAACTGAACTTTATATGAAATAAAACAGATTTCCTTAAAAATATTAACAATATTTGATATTGACGTTAAAACATTTCTTTTTTTTACCCTTTGTTTTAGTTGGGCCTTAATTGCAGTTGTAATTAAGAAATGAATGATCCATTTATTACAATTTTTATGACGTTTCGTCAATGTTTCGCTTACTTTGGTTAGAGGATATCGTCTATTTGAAGAAATATTTCGTTACAATTTTATTTTTAAAACACCAATATATACCAGAAATAGGAAAACTTTATGTAAAAAACTTCCAGAATCAAAATAAGACATAATTGACCAGTTTTTCTGCAGGGTATTTCCTTATACAAAATTCCCTACGCAAGAAAATTGAATAGTAATGACGTGTGTTTTAAAACAATTTTAATGTAACCCAGAATATTTTTAGGATTTTGTCTTATAAAGAACATTTTTGGCAGAGACTTTGAAAAGACTCTATATATATGTAGGTAGTAGGGCTCATGGTCGGTATTGAATACAGATTCATATTATAATGAACAATGTATTGAAAAGAAGTTCGTCGTTAAATATTTATATTCATTAGCGATCAGGAAGTCTTTTTGATACATCCTCAGTGTGTTCTTCCTATGCTTCATTGTAGAGACATTCTTATAAAAATGTACTTATGATCCTCACAATTTCTATAGGTAAAAGTGGAGCGACAGGCATTTCCAGATAAGTTGAACGGATTTCCTCTAGAAATGTTGACGCAAAACTAATTTTCTTCTATATAGTATGTTGTAATAACATTTGAGAAAGAAACGTTTTTTCAAAACAATATTCACTCAAGAAAAAGGTTTATAATATAAATTTACGGGTATCGGAATTTTTTATTTTGCAGTTTAGATTTTTCTCGTTAGAACAGGGTTTGTTACATACATCAAGTTTATTTTACTTTTAACTACTTTTCTGCATTGTGTTAGTTTAGTTTTCGAATCTGGAAGTCTTTGTTGTCCTCAACTTGCAAGTTTTACATACATATTTGCTAAACGGGTCTTGCCTTTCCTACCTTCCATCCATCCATCCATCCGCTATGCAAGTGTAATTTGTTTAGTTGTTAAGCCATCACGTTCTTTTACCCTAAATTTTATGTTAAATAATATTATTTATAACTATAAATACTGTAAATTTTAGGTCTAAAACCATATACAAACAAAATTAAATTATTTAATTTTTACATATTTTTGCATTATTTCCAAATTTGTTTGTTGTTCTTTATAACGAAGGGAAAGAAAAAAAGAAAACATAAATTACATATATTTGAGCATAAATTTTCAAATTCTTCCCAATATTTTTTTCAAAAAATTAAAACAAATACAAAAAAAAACATACAGTGATGTGTTGGTCGCATCTAAAACTACAACCTCTTTTTTAAGCTTCAGAATTATGTAAAAATAATAATAAAAAAAAAAAAATACAACAAAACATGTGTAAAATAAATAATAAAAATAATTTCTTGTTTTACTTTGTATAAAGCAAACGCATATTAATGATATCATTTGCATTGGCATTAGCATAAGCAACGCAAACAAACAAACAAACAAGCAAAAAACAACACACAGAACTTGGGAAGGCTGGTACCGAATTTTGGGAGTCGCATGAATCAATCAATTTGCAAGGAACATCATTAAACTGAAATCGTAGGAGGTGTTTTTAACACCGCATTAATTAAATTCCACATTTAACAAATTTGAAATTTGTTTAAGGTTAGGAGAGCGAACTTCATAAGAGTTTTGCTTTAGCCAGTCATGAGTTTTATGAATTCGCCACTAAACGTTTTTCGCTTTAAAATGACTTCGCTTTAAAACGACTCTAGCAATTCGGATTTCTTAAAGAATTTTCAAAGCTGCAGTTCGTCGTTTATATTTTTATTTTTTCTCCACCCCACCAAGTAAATCTCCTAAACATTCATGACGGCAATTGGTTTTTAAATTTCCAACTACTTTATTATACTATTAGTATGCAAACAGTTTTTCTTCTTTTCCTTATGTTACAGTAATTTTAAACCCATTTTGATTTAAGCAATCGTAGTAATTGTTTTTATTTTCTACAAATTTTTCACAAACCTTGCATAATTAGTTTCTTTAAACCGATATTTTTAAATTGTTAGGTTCATATTTTGTGCTTTAATTTGCCTCCCTTTAATTCTTTTGTAGCCACGAAACATTTCTAGATTTTGAAATCAACACGTTTCTTTAGAGCGCATAAAACACAACATATACATACATGTCTTTTAAAAAGAACACAGGTACTAAATAAAAAAAAACAACACGAAGTTAAATAAAAAAAAACGTAGTTTTACAAAAAAATTAAAAAAAAAAAACAAAAATGTTATACATATTTATATATAAACCGAAGAAAAAGATTAAAAAATATATAAGTTTTAACTTCAACTGAGCCACACACACACAGTCATACACCCCCTCCCCTCCCCACACATATTATACCTATAATAAAAATTCCACATAAAATTAAAATAAAAATTATACATATAAAATTTATATAAAAAAAAAATCGCTAAAAACAGAACTAATTATTATGTGCCTCAAGTTGCACATTCGGAACACTCAACCCATAACAAACACCCACAACACACACACCCAAATTTAATACCAACAAAGTTATATACGATGTAAATTTAACATAAAACGGTGAAAATCCTTCTTTCCATAAGAGAAAAATCATGAAGAAAACTTAAACAAAAAAATAAATAATGAATAATAATAAAACGTTGTGTATAAAATTTAGTTTTTTAGTTAAGCTATAAAAAAAAGAAGGATAAAGTTTTAAAATTACGATGATGAAGAAAAAAAAATCAATAAAATAACCGAATAATATATTTTAATATAAGCTCAACAGAAAATAATAAACTGAAAAGAAAAAAAAACAGAAATAAAACAAAATGAAAATGTAGAAAAAAATTTGGGTCTTCTTATTTCTCGAATCGAATAAGGAATTATTTTAAAAACCATACGAAACATCACCACAAATGCTGGCTTTTATAAGTAAAGTACCTCGGAAATATATTCCCATGTCAACTGGTACAAAAAAGTTCCTGAAATGGGAAGTACTTTATTCGCGCAAAGCCATTGATGACTCCTTTTGTAGCCAATTGATCGAAGACATGCGATTTCAATAACTTCTTGAATAACTTTGGAACATATTTCATATCTCGAGAATTTTTTTCAATGGATTTTACTTAGTTTGCAAAGGGGTGCGATGCAGAGTTAAAGAACACTCTGATCCTTCCCATGCCCCTAGACATACACTTTCGCCGCTGATTCAACCTATTGTGCGCTTTTAATTTGCCATACTAAGTCACTATACCTCTCATGGAATTCGTTGCTATTCACGAAATTCCTCAAGATATTCCAGTCCATTCCCACAAGATTGGTCATGTCAGGCATTATACTGTCCGAGAGATACCTGGAAGGCCGGGCATTGGCATAGGATACGTTCCATCTTCTCATCGTGTTCCATGCACGCCCTGCATTCACTAATATAGAGATGGGCACGTGAGTAAGTTTGATTGAAATGAAAAGATTGGGAAGAGCTTCTTACAATCAGTAAGCTGTGCGCTTTCTAGTTTTACACTCACTAATTGGGCCCTACAGTTTTACACTGGTTCCGAACGGTATTTTGAGAAGCTTTTTCATGGCTAAGTACTCGATAGTGTCGCCATCACTAAGCGAGTTGACCATCGTCGAAAGAAATGTAAGATGGTCCGCGCACACTAACCATTGCACCAAGATATTACCAAAAAACTAAAAAAAGTCAGTGCGAATGTTTATATTTTAAACTTTTGATTCAAAATATATTTTTAACGGTTAGATAGACGACACACCACTCTACGTGTGTTTGGTTTTTCCGGCTCAGTAGAATATCAAAAACAAAGATCGTTTAAATCAGACCATAAGTTAAGAAGCGAAATGCCATGCAAGTTTTGTCACCCTGACACCCTGTAGCGAAACGTACTTTGAAACAAGGTACCTCTAATTACCAGATTCTGAAAGCCTGACTTAGTGCACTCTCAAACAATCGGACCTAGAGTTTAGAAGTTGTGATATTATTACCACTTTTTTTGCAAACGGTCCCACTGTAAAATGTATAAAAACTCCTACGCTTGTAGCAGAGTTCCTTGAAATGCAGATGCTGATTAACGACGCTTTGTTACAGGGAAATGTTATTAGAAGCCTTCCCAAAAATACTTTTGTGTAACCAAGTAGTAAGAAAATCGAAATTAAATGATCATCCATTCGGAAATATGCGTGAAATAGTGCTCACGCTCGAAGATTTCTTCACTACTCACATTTACGCACGCTCACTTGAGAAAAATTTGGTCCCGCTCACGTTCATGCGTGTTTCACGTGACTCGAGCCCATCTCTAGTCCAATACGGTACGTAAACTCGAATGTCCCGTTAAGACTCGCATCATTTTGCTCATTTCAGGCTTTCCCAGTTTCAGCAAACCTTTTGTTCTCGAGCCATTTGGGTCTCCCCATAGGATCTTTGTCATCCTGCCTACTGTTTCCTGGTTGCACAGGGCTCTTTGGTCCGATTCCGCCCATTTACCCAACTCAGCCTTCGTCCTTGCCGACTATTCCTCTATGTACCGGCACCCAGATGATGTTGAGTATACCGTGCGTGGAATAATCGTTAATTACCTTCTTGCAGTCAAGGACCGTTCTAGATTTGACATTTCCGCTGATATTGGGTCAATAGCCATTCGGCTATCCGTAAAGATATTTGCTTCGGCTGGGTTTTTATTATCGCCGAGCCATTTTATAACTCGGTAATCGCCCGAACTTCCGCTTGAAAGTTGGTATTGTGATATGGGAGGTGTAGGTGGGTTCGATTGCCGGATTTTCAATGGAAAATTCTAGACCCGTTCCTTTCCCTAGCTTTGAGCCATCCGTATAATAGCGGGTCCCATTTGGTGTTTGTGCCAGGGTCCTACCCTTCCATGCGTCTCTAAATGGCGTTATGGTCACAAAATTCGCCTAAACTCGGGTATTCGGTCGGACTCACTCGCATTTTGCGTGTAACCGACCGCCTCCATTATCCGTTGGTGTTTCAACTTAAGATCCCTTGTGGATCCATTCACCTATTGCCTGTAGGCAATTTGACGCCAGGGCGGCTTCGTATTTGACCCTAATGTCGATTGGCTGAATACATGAAATAGTATCCATGGCCCTTGTAGAGGATGTCCTCATTGCACAGTTAATACCAATGCAGCACATTCGTTGAACCCTCTGTAGTATCACTATATTGCATTTCCTCTCAACTGCCGTCCAACATACTACAGAAGCATATTGATAGCAGAAATGCAAAACCACGTAACTACCATTTTAATTTATATTTCCAAGAGAAGAAACAATCCTCGTAAAAGGGTGAGGAATTAGTTTTTCAATTCCAATTTTCAAACCTTTGCTAAAGTAAAGTCTTACCTTCCGTAAGGTTCGAAAATATACTGGAAAACTGAATTTTTTGTATTTTTTTTTATAAGTTTTTCTTTCAACTCCTTTGAACAAACTGAAAATTGTAGTTACGTTCTTTTGCATTTTAGCTGACGATATGTTAGTAATGGCCTAATAACACTTCTATAGAGCCAGTGTTTTATTTCCGAGTTGAGGCGCCATTTGGATCCTATAGCCCTTCTTAGCGACCAAAATCTGTAGGCCTTATTGGCCCCCCTGGCCTCTATGTGGTGCTTCCAATTACATTTTCGACCAAAGATTACCCCTAAATATTTAACCTTATTGGATATTTTAATCGTCTTTTCCAGACATCTTGGCTCTTCAAACTCTGAGATTTTCGGTTTCCTTGTGAATATACATATTTCCGTTTTTGGCTGTGCCAAGTTGTACGCTATATTCAGTGCCCTCTCGGCCTCTCTGCATAATTGAATAAGATTCTTTCCCCTAAGAAGTATTATAAAGTCGTCAGCGTAGCAGACTGGTTTAAGTCCTTCGTGGGTAAAGTGACTGTGTATTGTGAGGACCCATATGAGTGGTGACCACTTGTTTGTTCCACGTTGTATCCTGTCTCTAATATTTATGTCATGGGAACCATAGTTTATCCATCTAGTCCTTAGCATATGATTGATGTAGTCTTTTACCGCCCCGTCCACCATAAACTGGTCTAAGGATTGGATGAGTGTTTCGATCCGGACGCTCGATTAAACGCTCCCTCAATACTTGTGCATACGGAGAGTGTGTACTACTTGCTATTGAGAGATTCCTCTATGTAGTGGGTTACCTGATCGACCTGATCGATTTCCACTGATCGACCTTTTACATATGCGTGTTGCTTGAATATCAGCATATCGTCCGGTATTCTAATTTTCATCATGTCCACTATTCTCACTAGGGTTTTGAGTAGAAACGAGGTAAGGCTAATTATAAATATAAATATAAGTATAAATACCACGCTAGCCTCCTGCCAATTCTTTGGTGTATAGGCGAATTTTAAGCATGCGGTGAAAATTCAAACCCAATGGGTTTTAATTTGGTCAACCTCATGTTGTAGGATAGCCGGAAAAATCCCATCCGGTCCCGCCACTTCATATGGGGAGAAGCTCTTTATAGCTTTTTTGACCGTTTGGTTTGTTATGATTGGTGTCTGATGTACTACATTTTCGCATTGTCGTCCTTCCCTTGTGGGTTCCGCGTTCCCATTCGGAAAGTATGTATTCATCAGGTGCCTTAACGTTTGTTCCATTGTCTCCATTCTCTTCCCCTTGCCGTGTACTAGCGTTTCCACCCGAAAGTGGGTCTTAGTGAAGAATATTTTCATCTTTGACATGTCGTTGACGCTATCCACCTGTTCACTGAATAGCCTCCAGGTGTTGCGCCTCTCCGTTCTCAATATTGCGTTGTATCCACTGAGACTTCTTTTATAGTTCATCCAGTATACTGGTAGTTTATTACGCGTAGCCCTGTTGTAAAGTATATGGACCTTCCTCCCAAGATTTCGTATTTCCCTTGTACCCCAGGGTTATTTCTGGGCCGATTTACTTTCTCGAAGTGGGCAGCTGTCTTCGAAAGACTACCAGTGCTCACGTGGTCCTTGTCACTCTATCGTCCAATTCGCCCCTATTAGAATATTCGAGTTGAGGATGATCTAGTCGATTTCTAAATAGGCTTCCAAACTTTGTTCAGTTTGTCTTGAAAGCTTATCGATTTCCGAGAATGAGTGCTCATCAGAAAACCTAAATTCTTGAATCTCATCTATAAGGTTTTCAGAACAAATTGTTATACCCAAATACATCATCCCTAATTTTGTTGACTAAAGTGACTTTGTTCCCAATATTCAGTGTAAATAGGTCGTTAGTATTCAACAATTTTATTAGGATATGAGCCCTGCGGTTACAGTTTGTACTACCCCACGATGTGTGCTGAGAGTTACCATCACTACCTATTAATACTTAAAATAATACTTTTTTTCATTCCATTTCAATAAATTTTTTTAATTGATTTCGGTTTCTTTTATATTGACATTCACTGCGCGATTGTAAGTTTTTAATTTTTAATAGTTAATCAAACTTCGAATTTTCGAGGCTTACAATTATTCCGGGTGAAACTCTCGATGCCAAATTTGTATTCGAGGGAACAGAAAATTCCGGGGGAACAAGTATTTCACCTATTTCTACGATAGGGGGGTGAATACAATATGTTATGATTTCATATGCGGATCTCAATATATATAATAGAAAATTTGAGGTGTAATGTCAAAACGGAGGTCACACTTGCAAAACTGAAAAAGACTCACGAGCTTTGGTTCGTAGTTAAAGAGGTATTGACAAAAATACAGTGGCCGACATTCGTTTGAGCGTATACGATTTTTTAAAGATTTAAGTACACGCAAAGAAAAGACTCTCCTCCCAAACGAAATCTCAGATAACTGAAGTTCGTTTGGGGATTGTAGTTGGGAGAAACGAATTTTTGTTAATCCATACATGTCATTTCGGTTTGGGATAACCGAAAAATGTTTGCAGCAAACGGGTTATGCAAAATATAAGCTGAAAAACCCGTTTTCGAGAAACGAAAAACGGTTCCGCCAATTTGTTTCGGGTACGGCAACCGAGTTCTAGTTATTCCTAGATAAAAAACCGACGGCGAGAACTGAAAAACGTTTGGAGTAAACGAGTTATGAAAAATTAGAGCTGAAAAAACGTTTGCGAGAAACTGTTCCAACTGTTCTTTCGGTTACAGTAACCGAGTTGTAATTAAAACTTTTATTTATGGCTTCCATAAGCCCTGTTTTGTTAAAAATTTCCAACTTTTATGATTTGGTTTTACCCATAAAGTTTGTTTTCAAAAAAACGTTGGAATTTTGTATGCGTGAGTGTGTATGACTATGTACACAGTCGACAGAATGAGAGAAATTTACGTTCTTCGTAATCTGTGCTCTCATTAGAAAAATGACTAGTTTCAGTTATCGCAAACGTTTTTTAAATTTGCGGCAAATGGACGAACTTGGACGAATGGACGAACTTGGACGACATGTGGTTTCAACAGGACGGTGCCACAAGCCACACAGCACGCCTCTAGACTTTTTTCTTTGGGGCTACGTCAAATCATTGGCCTATGCCAACAATCCGACGATGTTGGAAGAACATTGAACGCGAAATAGCGGCCGTTACGGCCGAAATGTGTGACCGAGTCATCGAAAATTGGTCCAACGAATCGGCCGCTGCCGACGTGCCAGCGGTGGCCATATGAACGAAGTCGAGTTCCATTCATAAATGTTTTGATTGTATTTCAAGTCGATCATAAAGTTTTGAAAATATCTCAAATGGTTTGCGTTTTATTTTAAAAAAAGTTGTCAAGTCCTTATTGGAAAACCCTTACCTAGGGTTTTTTATACACTTTATGTGCATTTCCTTAAATATTGTTGGTATTTGCAGTATTATAAACAATAGCATTCTTAAAATCTCTTGATCTATTGAAATAGGGATAACTTGTTTAATATTTTTCATTGTGTACAGTTCACTCAAGATAACTTTTCCTAATCTATAATTCTTTATTTTGGTTGAGCAACTCTATAAACCACAAATGTCAGTGTCAGCTTGCATAAGCGAACGCAAGCGCGAAGTGATTTTTAAACTACCATTTCTAGACTTTGGCGTTCGCGTTAGCTTTTGCGTTTATGTTCACTTTCGAGACTTTTATAATACTACCCTTAGTTTGATTGCATTTTGGTGATGCGGTTTTCATTATATAACGCTATTGAATCACAAAATAATAATAAATAAGTTGTTCGTTAGTTAGTTTGAAAAGAGGGGTGCGGTGTTGAGTGTTCAAAAGGAGCACTCTAAACCTTCCCATGTCAGTAAGACATACACTTAAGCCGCTGATTCGACATGTTGTTATCCTACTAATTTACCATATCCCTTATAGGAATTCAGTGCTATTCACGAAATTCCTTAAATTGTTCCAGTCCATGCCCATAAGTTTGGTCACGTCCGGTATTGTACCATCCGAAAGATATGTGGATCTAGCTTGTATGAAGGCCGGGCAGTGGCATAAGAAATGCTCCATCGTCTCATCGTCCTCTATTCATGCCCTGCACTCACTATTCTCCACTAGTCCAATAAGGTACAGGTGGGCCCGTAATCCCGAATGCCCCGTTAAGACTCCCATCATCTTGCTCTTTTCAGATATTCCCAGTTTCAGCAAACCTTTTGTCCTCTATCTATCTGGGTCTCCCCATAGGATCTTTGTCATCCTGCCTACTGATTCCTGGTTCCACCGGGCTGTATGTGCCGACTCCGCCCATTTACTCAACTCAGCCTTCGTCACCCCAAAGGGTTTCGCTCCATCTAGGCTCACCGTTTGGAGTTTCCTAGCTATCGTTGCCAGGAGTTTCGGTCTCTCGTTGCCGATTACTCCGCTGTGCCCCGGCACCCAGATGATGTTGAGTCTGCCGTGCCTTCTTACAGTCAAGGACCGTTCTAGATTTGACAGTTTCCGATGATATTGCCTTGATTGCCATTTGGCTATCCGTGAAGATATTTGCCTCGGCTAGGATTGTATTATCGCCGAGCCATTTGATACACCCCGTAATCGCCCGAACTTCTGAAAGTTTGTATTATGATCCGGGAGGCGTAGATGGGAATCCGTTGCTGGATTTTCAATGAAGAATCCTAGACCCGTTCTTTCTCTTAGCTTTGAGCCATCCGTGTAGCAGCAAGTCCCATTTGACATTTGTGCCAGGCGTCTCTAGTTGGCGTTAAGGTTACGCAATTCGCCTTAACACTTATCTTCGGTATTCGGTCAGATTCACTCGTATCTTGCGTGTACGCGACTAAGGCCCCAATCATCCGTTGGTGTTTCGACGTAAGATTCCTGTAGATCCATTCACCTCTTGGCTGTAGGCGTTTTGCCGCAAGGGCGGCCTCGTATTTGACTCTAATCTCGATTGGCTGGATACATAAAATAGTCTCCATGGCTCTTGTCGAGGTTGTCCTTATTGCACCGCTAATACCAATGCAGCACATTCTCTGAACCCTCTGCAGTATTGCGATGTTACATTTTCTCTCAACTGCCGTCCACCATACTACAGAAGCATATGTTAGTACGGATCTGATTACGCTTCTGTAGAACCAGTGTGTTATATTCGGTTTGAGGCCCCATTTGGATCCTATAGCCCTTCTGCATAGCGACCAGCATCTGTAGGCCTTACGTATTTAACCTTGTCGGATATTTTAATCGTCTTTCCCAGGAATCGTGGCTCTTCATATTCTAAGATTTTCGTCTTCCTTGTGAATATACATATTTCCGTTTTGTCCGGGTTTACATTTAGGCCCCTTGGCTGTGCCCAGTTATACGCTATACTGAGTGCCCTCTCGGCCTCTCTGCATAATTGATTAGGATTCTTTCCTTAAGAAGTGTTATAACGTCATCTGCGTAACAGATTGGTTTAAGTCCTTCTTCGGTAAGTTTCCTTAGGAGACTGTGTATTGTGAGGACCCATAAGAGTGGTGATATAATCGCTCTCTGTGGAGTTCCATGTTGTACCCTGTCTCTAATATTTACATCATTGGAACCACAGTTTATCCATCTATTCCTTAGCATATGATTGATCCAGTCTTTTAATGCCCGGTCCACCATAAACTGGTCTAAGGATTGGATGAGTGTTTCAGTCCGGACATTATTGAACGCTCCCTCAATATCTATGCATACAGCGAGTACATATATGTAGTTTGTCATTGAGAGATTGCTCTATGTAGTAGGTTACCTCATGAAGTGCGGTATTCATAGTGCTTTGACATAGGCGTGTTGCCTAAACTTCAGCATATCGTTCGGTATTCCACTTTTTACCATGTCGTCCACTATTCTCTCCAGGGGTTTGAGTAGAAACGAGGTAAGGCTAATTGGTCTATAAGCCTTTGCCGTTGCATAGCTTGCTTTTCCAGGTTTGGGTATAAATACTACCCTAGCCATTTGGTCCGTAATGATTGGCGTCTGATGTACTACATTCTCACCTTGTGAAAATTTCCCTGTGGGTTCCGCGTTCCCATTTGGAAAGTGTGTATCCATCAGGTGCCTTAGCGTTTGTAAGTTGTAGTTTGAAT
Organism: Phaonia tiefii; assembly: GCA_963931995.1. Classification (NCBI taxonomy): domain Eukaryota; kingdom Metazoa; phylum Arthropoda; class Insecta; order Diptera; family Muscidae; genus Phaonia; species Phaonia tiefii. The sequence continues at coordinate 195,800,822 of OZ008371.1, forward strand.
TTCAAAATTTCATTAAAAATCGATCGATTTAAATTTTGATCACACATACTAGATCATTCCTGCTATGGTATAATGAGAACTCCACACGTATTGCATGTGAATCACTCCAATACTGAGTAGGCGATATACTTTAAAAGGTAAGTAGTACTGGCGATATTCATTTTAGAGTTCATTTTATTAATCGTTAATATTTCTCGTAATTTCTTTCAGTTTTGCAGCACTGTACCTTCAATCTAAATGAGACATGGTCATCGTATAATAGCTACTTTTTTGCAAATGCACTCTATATAAGGTAAATTAACCGTTGACTTCTAGTAATATTTAAAATATTCATAACTCGTGATAACAATATAAATCAAAATTTATTTATTTTGAATATTATGACAACAACAACAAATCACAAATGACTCATTACAACAAGAATAAACACAACCATTTTATATGATTATAGCTATTCCTAATAATGAAAATGAAAGTTCATTAGAAACAAAAATATATATAATTTTTTTACAATTAACAAGTATGACGAAAAGATTATCAGTTTATTAATACTTGGCAATATAATGACGATGGTCGTTGCAAATACTGATACTTATTGAATATTGTTCGACAATTCATTAACATATCAACTACATGTTATAAAAATCTACCAACTCTGTATATAAATATGGGTTTTAATCAAATTAGTTGATTGTTTTGAATCTAGTGTACTATAATTATAATAAGATTGATAAAACTGGAAGCAAATCTCTTAAATGTGTGTACTACTTTATTATACTAGTTTATTTAATTTTTTATTTTAAAGATTTGTATCTTTTTAAGTGTTCGCTCTCTAACAACTCAACAAACAACATTAACAACGGCTGCAACAACGACAAAGTAGATAGCTGGAATATTCAACATCAAAAAAGATTAATTTACTAAAATTCACTAAGTAACTTAAAACTGCCAAAGAGATTCTTTTTAGAATGCAAAGATAAGTTTGAGATTTTGACAACTTCATGATAAGCCAAATGTCATTTGAAAAGGTTTTTTGAGAGGTAATGGAAACAACGTCACTTTTACGAGTATGAACATGAAAATGGAAAAGGCGTTTATTAAACAAAATACTGTAAGACTTCTGAAAGATCCAATTCAAATCAAGCGAACTTGGAAACTTCAGTTCTGTCGCTGAGGTTTGACAAACAGCTACAAGTTTTACTGTGAATGTTCAAAATATGTAAATACGTATATGAGCATCGTGAATGCACAAAACTAAAAATGGAGGATTTTGTCCGATGTTGCGCTGACAGAAGTTCGTTTCCTCATTGAAGAAGCGCAAAGAGAAACGTCATATGAGACGGATAACAAATCTATATATAAATTAGTCTATGGTTTGCTGCATGGCCTATAATCTGTAAGTCTTCTTTGGTCTATCATTCTACATCATTTCCCTAGTAAATTTTCGATCAGCTGTGCCATATAAACCACAAAAATAAACCAGGTTGTATGTAGGCAGCAACAACAGGCATTTTGTTTCAGTCGCTTCAGCTGTGAAACTCTAAGCATATGTCTATCAACAACACAAGAATGCAAAAGAGCACAAAAACCGAATAAATATGAGGTTGGCACCAGAAGCAAAAAATGACATGACAAAAATTAAATCAGCTGTTCAAACAACTTTACCATGTGTATAAAACTGTACCCACAGACGAATATAGGTACGAGTATAGATACATTTATTCTCTCATCTTACGTTTCATTCACACTCTTCGTCGTAGGTTTGTGGAAATGAGAGAAATTAAATTTAAAGTTAACTTACACCAGGTGGAGCTACAAAATATGTTCACTTAACTTTTTCATGTCGTTTTGGTGTAGAACTGACAAATTTAAATGTATTTTGCACTTTTTTCTTGACTTTTTTTCGTTGGTATACATTTGTATTGTATTTAACTCAACTAGTTTGCCACAAAAACACGAAATTCGGTTGTTGTTCCTTTGTTGGACATTGTTTACTATTGCCTCTATCTGGTATTATTGAACTCATATTTTCCCCCATCCAATGTTTACTTTCCACCGTACCTATGACGTTTAATTTATTGAGAGAATAAATGTATCTAGACCTATATTCGTCTATGACTGTACCATGCACCCAGAGGTGCCATCATAGAGGAAGTTAGTATATACACATTAATTCTCTCAATAAATTAAACGTCATACGTTTGGTTGCAAAGTAAACATTGGAATCATGGGTTCAATAATACCAGATAGAGGCAATAATACACAACGTCCAACAAAGGAACAACAACCGCATTTCGTGTTTTTGTGGCAGAATAGTTGTGTTAAATACAATACAAATGTATACCAACGATACAAGTCAACCAACAAGTGCAAAATACTGTTAACTGTAAGTTAATTTTCGTCAAACTTCTCTCTTTGCACAAACCTACGACGAAGAGTGTGAAATGAAACGTCAGATGAGAGAATAAATTACTCTATTCTAATTTGCTCTATCGTAACACCACAAGGTAAAATAGAGTTAGGTGATAGCTCTGTGCAGAAATATTTTCAATTTAGACATAAAGGACAAAAATTTCTTACTAAAATTTCGCCAGAGCTAGAGCTTTACCATATATGCGGGGTGGCTCAGTCACGACTGGAAAATTTTCACCAGTGTATTCCTTGGATCATTTCATGAAAATATGTCCATCTACGACCATCCCCGAAAATGCAAGGGGCGAAATGGCAGCGGTTTGAAAATTTTCGGATTGGTGGTCGGAGGGTACTAGGGTAAAATTGCTAAGTTCTGAAGCTGTGGTCGGAGGAAAAAAAATATACAATATACAGAGAATATACTAGAATGAAAAAAGGAAAAAAACTGAAGCGCAGTGGAACCCCAATTCTGACTATAAAAACTGCCGCAACAACCGTACTTGGTTTCGAAAAACCGCTTCGCCACAAACCATGGTACGATGAAGAGTGTAGCATTGCAAATGATGAAAAGAACACTGCAAGCATGGAAATGCGTCAGTCAATTGCAACGCAAGCTGCGGCTGAGCGGTATAGGGGAAAAAGAAATGAAGTAAACAGTCTCTTTTGGCGTAAGAAACGTCAGTGGAGAAAGCGCGAGAATGAGAAAATTGAGACATACAGAAGGAAGAACGAATCCCGAAAATTCTACCAACAAGTCAAAATCGGAGCTAAAGAACATGGTGCAGGGTCCCTTCTGTAAAAACAAGGACGGAAATCTCATCGTAGATGGTTCTGCCATAAACAAAACAACAACGTCAGCCTTGAGATCAAGCGGAGAGTTGTGCTTGCGAATACATGTTAGTTTGGTCTAAGCAAGCACTTTAGAGATAAAGACCTCTCCCGAGTAACAAAAGTCCTACTATAACAGACTCTCAAACAACCTATCTTGCTTTATGACGAAGAATCCTGGGTCTTATCGCAAGCAGACGAAACATCTGTAGGAGTCTTCGAGATAAAAATACTCCGAAAAATGTATTGTCCTATAGTGCACAACGGCGAGTATCGGCGACGCATAAACCATGAGCTGCTGTATGAGCTATATCCCGACATTGACATAGTTAAGCGGATCAAAATAACGCGATTACGCTGGCTAGGCCATGCCAGTAGAATGGATGAAGGCGAACCAGCATGAAGGGGTTTCGAAACCGAACTCGAAGGAAGACGAAAAATAGAAAGACCAAGACTTAGCTGGAGGGATCAGGTTGACGGATTCCTGCGTACACTTGGTATTGCCAACTGGAGAGATAAGACAAAAGATCGAACTGGTTGGCGAAATATGTTATCTTCGTTTTGTAAGGTCGTTGTTCGAGACTGTATAAGTAAGTACAAATAATATTTTTTGCAGAATTTCCCTAAAAAAAGGATGTGTCGGGACATGCCTTGACATGTTTTATATACCGTTGGACGCGCCTATCACGTGATACCAATATTGTATACATCGCCTTTGGTTAAAGTACAAAATTGTTTGAAAAACTAAAAAAGTACCTTTTTTAAAAATGGTCCATCTCACATTTTGAGAGGTGGACAAAAGTTACTTTTTTTGTGAGTCGGTCTAATGTACAGTGTATAGTCGGTCTACTCCAGCACTTTGCAAGTTAATTGTGCGCCGTTATCAAAAAGAGAAAGAAAGAATCAATGTCAGCCATACCAAAACGAATTTGCTGTTCAAAAATGGTTTTTGGGGCAATAAGATTATTTCAAAATACGTGAAGTTTTGAGACCGCTAAAAGAAGTCAATGCCAAGAAAAGCTACTCCATTGATGATAGAGTTATTTGTAGAGTCAGTAAAGCCAACCCATTTTTGACGTCAACCGAAACTAATGCTATTAAAACGCCACAAATCTCGCAGAATATTTCATCTAGAACAATGAGACGTAGATTACATGAAACTGGTCTGGTCTGCATGGATGCATTGCACGAAAAAAGCCGCACGTCTCAAGCAAAAGTATTGCAAAACGTTTAAAATTTGCAAACGAGCACCTACAGAAAGCTCTTAATTTTTGGGAAAAAATACTCTGGAGCGGCGAATCAAAATTTAATTTGTTTGGTTCGGGTGGAAAAGCGTATGTAAGACGGCCACTAAAAAAATCGTTGGATCCTAGATACACCATCAATACCATTAAACACGGAGGAGGAAATGTGATGGTATGGGGTGCATTTAGTTGGTACCCTGCAGTTTCACAAGTAGTGGCTGGCAACATTTCATCGACTACATCGCCATTGATTTTTCATTGACTACATCGCCGATTACATTGGTACTCAGTGGTAATCTGTAAGGTAGTGTCTCCAGAGATTTTCTATTGTTTTTCTTAACCTGTCGACGAAATGTTACCGATAAATGCGTCGACGAAATGTTACCGATGAAGTAATCGACGAACAGTAAGGCATTACCAAAGCGGACATCGCCTTGTTAAATTCGCCGCTCAAAAGCATTGCTGGTAGTTTAGCGAGTAGTCGACGAAAGGTTTGTGGTAGTCGATGAACTCATCAGCGTAGAGTCGATTACCAATACTGCAGGGTATGGTCTTGGTCCTATACACCGCATAGATGGTCGAATGGACCAACACCAATATAAAAATATTCCATTTTCGTTTGAAAATATGTCAATTACATATATTTTCCAGCAGGACAACGATCCTAAGCATACTGATGAATATTGCTACATTAAGGAACTCAAATAACTTTTTTTTCAGTGTATGGAATTAATTTTTCTTTTATTCATGTTAATGCTCATTCAATTTTTATTAAATATAGCTTAATTAGTTTCAAAAATAATGGAATTTAAATGCCCCCTTGCTCGGTGACGCATTTGCAGCATCTTACCTAAAAGTTGTTCATTACTGCTTGGAGAGTTGAGACAGGAATAGCCGCAATTGTTTCTCGAATGGATTGCTTTAGTTCATTCAAATTTGTTGGTTTTGCTTTGAAGACTTCCTGTTTGCAATAACCCCACAAGAAAAAGTCAGGTGGAGTAAGGTCAGGCGACCTGGGGGCCAACGGAATGTGGAGTTTCTGGATATTAGTTTAATAATTAATTCTGTCCTAACAGGCCGGGCTATGTGAGGAGTTGCACCATCTTGCTGAAACCACACAGAGTTGAAAGAAATTCTCATTCGACGTAATTCTGGATAAAAATACAGCAGACAGTTGTCCGAGGCCTTCGGCCACGGACTGTCCCTGCAGGCTGTGTCAGAGACACGGCCATTAAGTTTAACGTAGAATACGCCATCCGATAAGACAGAAAACATATATAACAATAAATGATAAATAACATAAGCAAATGAATTTATTTATTTGATAGTTACTTTTGATAATATAGCTACATATGCTTATGGTAGGAAAAATAGGATAACTATGTTTTTAAATTAAAAGAGTAAGGATAAATGATAAATAACAGACGCAAATCAATTTGATTTATATTTTTTATAATTATATATCCATGTTAAATTCAAATTCACATTTAACATTTTGTTTCACTTAAATCCATAAGTAAATATGTATACGAAATTTCAATATTTCATCAATCAAAACAACAGCCGAAGGTTTGTGTCCACACTGAAACAGCAGCATAGTTTGTGTTCACGCTACAAACTAAAACACTCAACCAAACACCACACATATGTTTGAGTGTATGTGTTTAAACAATTTTCATTTGAGAAATTTAAATATTAGGAAGATATCAACCAATATGAAATGTATATCCAACGAAAGATAACATCTTCATTTACCTACAAAAAAATTTTTAAAAAAAGTTATCTCGCCGTTTCCTCATAATCAATGAAATAAAGATTACAACAATAACAATCTGACATGACTCCCTATACCGTAAGGTAAGGCTTCTACGCCAAAACTCTCTCAACATGATCAAGTAACGGTCTCCATTAACCGCAACGGTGTGACCGTTTTCATCGAAGAAGTATGTACTTTACTTTTATTGACTATTTTACAACCTCATGAGGTCAGACGTCTGACACATATTAATTAAACAAATTTCAACATATTCTTCCAGCTGGCTCTATCTTTCGCCTTTTCTCGAAAGTTGGTAACACCAAGGATAAGGAGGGATTCTTCTGCCTGGTCTTTCCAGCGGAGTCTTGGTCGTCCTCTTTTCCTGCTTCCATCGGGTACGTTATCGAAAACCTTCCGCGCTGGCTCATCTTCATTCATTCTGACAACATGGCCTAGCCAACTCAATTGGCCTAATATCCTAGCTATATCCACGTCAGAATATAGACTACATAGCTCTGCGTTCCATCGACGTCGGTACTCGCCGTTTTCTCTAACAGGACCATATATTCTACGGAGAATTTTTCTATCGAAAACTCCCAGGTGTTTTTCATCCGCTTGCGATATGACCCAAGTTTCGGAGCCATATGTCAAGACAGGTAAAATGAGTCTGATATAGCTGGAATTTTGTCCGTCGAGAAAGGGCTTTGTTCCTAAACTGCTTGCTGAGCCCAAAATAGCCTCTATTTGCAAGCACAATTCTCCTATCTATCTCCAGGCTGACGTTGTTGTCCTTGTTCACGGCGGATCCAAGGTAGACAAATTCATCTACCACTTCAAAATTAAATCGGTTGTCAACGTTCAAATGCGGACCAAGTCGAGAGGTTTCTCTAGTCGTTGACACCATCAATTTTGTCTTGCTCTCATTAACAGAAAGACCCACCTTCGGTGATTCCTTTTCGATTCTTGAAAATACTGCAGTAACCTCTCGCAAATTTCGCCCAATGATGTCTATGTCGTCAGCATACGCCAGCAACATATGGCTTTTCGTGTTAATGGTCTTGTTCATATTTACTGCAGCCTTTCTCATTATTATCTCCATTAAGATGTTGAACAGATTGCACGAAAGTGTGTCGCCTTGTCTAAGTCCTCGCTTGGTACAGAATGGTTCAGTGAGGTCTTTCCCCATTTTCACTGCTGATTTGGTGTTGGTCAGCGTCATTCTACAGAGGCGGATCAGTTTTGCCGGAATACCAAGTTCAGACATAGCTTCGTACAGTTTTTCCCGTATGGGGCTATCTAAAGCAGCTTTGTAATCGACAAAAAGGTGGTATGTATCGTTTTGTTTTTCGTGGGTCTTTTCCAGGATTTGGCGTAGAGTGAATATTTGGTCAGTCGTGGACTTGCCTGGTCTAAAACCACACTGATAAGGTCCAATCAGGTTTTCAATAATTGGCTTTAGTCTTTCACATAATACGCTCGACAAGACCTTATACGCGATGGATAAAAGACATACCGCGATAGTTGGAACAGACACACGGATACATACCTTTTTGAATACAGGACATAATACACTGAGACTCCAATCGTGGGGCATAGATACCCCCAGCCATATACCGCATATAAGTTGATGCATGCCTTAAAAAGTTCAGCGGGTAGGCCATCCGCACCAGCGGCTTTATTATTCTTAAGGCAGGAGATCGCCGTTCTAATCTCGTCTTGGTTGTGGGGGGTACAATATACACTATCTTCCACTATCATTACCTCCTGATCTTCAGTGGCAGAATCCGAGTGGAGTAGTGCTGAAAGTCCACATTTTGGGCACCCACTGCTCTCAGTCACCAGATTCCCATTCTCGTTCTTGCAGGAGGGCAGCCCATTATTAGGCCCGTTATTCAATCTTCTTACCCTCTGGAAAAACTTTCGGGATTCACCATTTATCCTGCACATTTCGGTTTTTTCACTCTCTCTGCTCCAACTGGCATTTTTTCCGCCTAAATAGTTGGTTTTCCTCCCTTCTCAGTTTCTTGTACCGCTCACTCGCAGCACGCGTTGTAACTGACTGTTTCGTTGCCATACGTGCAGCGTCTTTTTCATCAGTTGCAATGCGACATTCTTCGTCGTACCATGGCTTATCCTTCTGCGGTTTTTGATAGCCAAGTTCAGTCCTTGCAGCGGTTTCCAAAGAATGGGAGATGTGCTTCCACTGCGCATCTGGGTCTTCGGGAGGGGGGTATTCTGCTCTAGCAGGAGAGAGAGCTTCTGTCGATAGGACATTAATATCTCCGGTATACGTAGCTTGTTAATATCCAGCTTTTCCTGTGTTCGGCTTCGTGCGTTTTTCGCCCTACTCAGTCTTGTGCGAACTTTCGCAGCCACCAGGTAATGATCCGAGTCGATATTGGCACCTTCACACGTACATCCATTACACTAGAAGAGTGCCTGCCATCTATTACCAAGTGATCAATCTGGTTCTTCGTCTGCTGATCAGGAGATATCCAGGTCGCCTTATGAATGTTCTTATGCTGGAATCGTGTGCTACTAACTACCATGTTCTTTGCAGCGGCGAAGTCTATCAGTCTTATTCCATTATCGGAGGTGGTATCATGTAGACTGTGATTACCGATGGTTGGTCGAAAGACCCTTTCCTTTCCCAATTTGGCATTAAAATCGCCTAGAATAATCTTAATGTCGTGGTCAGGGCAGCGTTCATATAAAGGGTTTTTCAATAAGAGCGCTACAAAAGTTTTTTTTGAAATAAAACATAACCGGTTTTAGATACCTATGAAATGCTTTATTCCTGTGAGAGTACGTTCGATGCCATTATGTATGGGACTCGATTTCTTTTGCATGGCCACCACGGGCACGCTTGCAGAAGTCCAGACTCTGAACCCAATTTTCGACGGTTTTCAAGAATAAATCGGCTGATACTGATGCAATTTCACGTTCGATATTCGTACGAAATTCATCAATCGTCGCTGGCTTGTTGGCATAGACCATAGATGTGCAGCTAGTACTCTTTTGAGTCATCGTGTTTTCACACCGATAGTAGCTTGATCGTTTTTTCACACCAACATGTCCGAAAGCTTGCTGCTTGTTTACCGATTCAAAGTCAGTTGCTGTTCTGCATTAAACACTACACTTAAAAAATAAATTTTAATTGCCATGGACGAATATAAAGAAATTTTTATGTTTGTAAATGGCAAAAATCATAAATGGAAATAATCATTGGAGATGTTGATATTTGATTTTTTTTTTAAGATTTAGTTTTAATTTTTAATTTTTTTAATTTTAATTTTTTACTCAGTGTACTACTTTTGTTTTCTCTGCTTTTGTTCTGCTTGCTCCGTTCAACTTAACACAGTCGCAAAATTCGTAAAACTGATTTGAAATGCGTTTGTGTCAGTTTGCACATGTCTGGCATCATAGAGTAAATTTATAGTAGAGCCGCCATTTGTCTCATCTGACGTTTCCTTTCACACTCTTCGTGATGCGGTCGGTGTGATAGAGAGATGTTTGACGAAAAGTGATATACACCAGGTGGAATTACAATAACTTCTTGCTTTAATTTTTCATGCCATTTTGGTGAAAAACTGTGAAATTTAAATGTGTTTTAAACTTTTTTATTGACTGTTATTGTTAGCATACATTTGTGTTGTATTTAACACATTAATTTTAACACACAAAACGAAATGCCGTTGTTGTTATTTTGTTCGTTGTTTTGAACCATTGCCTCTATCTGGTATTAGTAAAGCAATTCTTTTCAACATGAAACGTATACATCACACAAGGACAAATGTCAGAAATTTGGTGAGTGAAAGATTTTCTCTACCCATATTTACTCTATGTCTGGCATAGACCATAGACTTGACGTAACCCCACAGGAAATAATCTAACGGCGTCAAATCGCACGACCGAGGCGGCCAATCGACTGGGCCATTTCGTGAGATAACACGTTCACCAAACTTGGTTTCCAATAAATTGATTGCGGCATTCGCTGTGTGGCTTGTGGCGCCGTCTTGTTGGAACCACATGTCCTCAAAGTCCATATTATCGAATTGGGTCAAAAATATTCGGTTATCATTGAACGGTAGCGATTCGCATTCACAGTAATGTGCCGGTCTTGATCATCACGGAAGAAGTAAGGCCCAATGACGCCGCCGGCCCATAAACCGCACCAAATCGTAATTTTTTCGGGATGCAATGATGACTCATGGATTACGTGTGGATTGCTGTCTGACCAATAACGCATATTTTGCTTATTGACGAAGCAATTCAGCCAGAAATGAGCCTCAACGCTGAAGACCATAAATTGGACGTAGCGCTCTTAAAGTTGAGGCCACTGACTCCAAATTTCGGTAGTAAATTTTAATAATTTCGACTCGTTGTTGGCTCGTATATCTTTCCATGATGAAATGGAAATAATATGGCGTCGTTTGCTGTCCCTATCGATTTACTTTTGTAGCGTCTCTGTTGAAAAACCCGTTACTTCCTCCAGACGCTCATAAAATGTTTCTTTGACCGCTTTCGCTTTGATTCGAATTGTGGCTATGCGGTAACTCACTGGGTTGAACTTTGAAACTAGGTGTCGCAGTCTCTTGCCAACTATAAATTTGCTGTATCAAATATCGCAGTTTTCTTTCTGGAGCAACCATATCCTGTCCATCGCTTTTCCTGGATAGCTGTGATGTCAGCTATATATTTTTCGAGGACATCCGCCAGTTGGAAAGTGACACCCGTCCTGTATAGTGTTCGCACATTCCAGGTACATATCCATAAATCATAGTCCTTATAACGTTTGCGAGGGTCGTCAACAGTTAGGAGTTTTCTTTGTTTATCATATTTTCCTTGTATTTTCATTGCCTATATAACGGTGGCGGGAGGCAAACCCAGCCAACGGTGGATTGCGTTTTACCTAGTGCCAGGATGATTATGTTTCAGCCGACCATTATGGATCAGACGCTGACCAGAATGCAGTGTGTCGAAACTGGATTTTGGTTTCTTCAATTTTGATCCGCCGTTGGCCAGGGGTGTTGGCTCATCCGCCTTCAAAGGACAGAAGAATATGTCCACTACTTTGAAGAGCTTCAGTGACAGGGTCACCTAATAATCCTGAGACGTATCAGTGATCGCATTACCACTCAGGTTGCTCATTCGTTTCGCCTTCTCACTTTAGCTAGCTAACGGAGTTTTCTGATAAAGGCATTTCCCAGGACATTCTGCGTGGAAGTAAGTAGTGAGCTGCTTGGACTGCCCAAAGAAGGATCATTTCTGGCCACTCCGAAGTGAATGGCTATTAGAAACTTTCCACCTCCCAGGACAGTCCCATGTTCCGATAATGCAACGTGATGAAACTGCACACCACACTGTGACACGAAGTGGATGCAATTCCGTCTCATGGAGTATCTGTGGATTGGAAGCACTCCATATTCGACAATTTTGTTTGTTTATGTTGCCGTTTAAATCGAAATGGGCCTCGTCAGACATTAAAAGACAGTTCAACATGTTTCCGTCCTCTTCCACCATTTAAAGTATCTTCTGGCAAAATTCCAAGCGAATCGGGAAGTATGCTGCGTTCAGTTTGTTGGCCATGTGCATTTTATATGGGAATAAGTCCAAATCTTTGTGCACAATTGACTGCAATGACCCATTTGAGCAGATAAGCTTCTTGTCGAAACTCTTGGATTCTTTTGTATGACAGCTACAGCAGCGATTGTTTCCTCCGTCCGAACTGAAGGGTTTCGATTTTAAGGTCTTCTGTTGACTGTCCCATGCTCGGCAAAATTGTTAACAAGTCTCATTATGGTCCATCTGCTCGGAGGATTGCCGCCAAACGTGCGCCTATACTCTCTTTGGACCGAAACTACGGACTCCTGTGCGTGATAGCGGCGGACAATCCAAATTCTTGTTTCAGTGTTCCAGTTATCCATTTTTGTTAAATCTAAAAATCAATCTGCAAAATAAAAAAACAGATTCATAAAATAGAAAAAAGTAATTAAATTTTTTTTTGGTAGCGGCTTTCATCAGCCACCCTGTACTTCCCGAGTTGTGAATCAATGGTTTGTGGATAAGAATACCAGTTTTTTGGCCTGGCCACCATAAAGTCCGGACTTAAATACAATTGGAAACTTATGGGCAGATGTCGAACGAGGTTTAAAAACAAAATCCCCAAGAAATAGTGACAAACACTTTCGAAATATTAAGGAAGTTTAGGAATCGATATTATCCTCGCCATGACGGACTTTGGAGAAAGTATACCACGGAGATTGACCGATGCCTAATAAAGTTTTAAGCTTCTTGGGTATTATTTTATTATATTTTTCTGTAAAATTGAGAATAAAATATTGTTTTTGTCGTCGTTTCTAATTGCATGACCTTAGGCTTTTTGAGATATAACTATTAGAAAATATAGTTTCCACTTTTCAGGAATAGAGCTACAAAGTTATTCAAATATTTCTAGAAAGTATAGCAATAAGTGATACTGATATGTATTTTCTTTTTTAATTTTCGTTTTATAGAAATAATTCTGTTATTCAATACAAATTCGGAAGTGACGTTTCTAATTGTATGACCACCACTGTACATATGCTAAAGGTTGTAATTAATATATTGACATCAAAATCTTAAAAGCGGCAAAATCCGGCATAGGTTGTTATCTCAGAGAACCACAGAATTAAGGCTTCTAAATTCTCATTTGTTCTTTCATTTTACTTTCGCTCTATTTCTGTGGTTCTTCCATAGCCATCATAATATACGAAATTGTATACATTCAACATGACGTCATCTGCACGAGAGCTTCTCTAACTTTTGTTGCTACATACATACATGTGTACATATATTTCCTACAGTATAACGAAGTAAATAAATAAAAGGTACAATAACAACAAAACACAGAACCAAATCAGTAGACAATTAAACCGACTTGTGGAGATAAACCTGAATTTAGTCGAAGTCGATAATAACAACTTGTACTCTGGACGTAAACAATAAAAAGAAGCAAAAACACAATTCCCAACAGCGGGTATTGTTTACCGATGTGAAAAGACACACGAGTGGACGGAAAAGCGTTATTAACTTCCCAGTAGGAAAAAAGTACTAGTTCAGAACCATTACGATAACATAGAACTAGTGTCCATCCATGCTGAAGCATAGAACAATATATACGAGGGTTGAATTTTATGTTTCGGGATTTGGCAACCCTAGTATGGCAATCTAGCAACTGACAGCTCTATCGTAAAGTTGGACATTTTTGAGGTTATGCGTACTCAGAACGTTTTGACATACGAGCGCTATTTGTGTTGTTTACAGTAACTTAAAAGATTCATCTATGCTCAAAAATGGAATTTAATCGTGAACATTTTCGTGCGATTATTTTTTACAACTTTCGACGTGGTCGTAGTTCACTCCAAGACGAATTTCGTGAAGGTCGTCCAAAATCAGCTGTTGTTCCGAAAACCATTAATGCTGTGCGCGAACTGATTTTGCAAGATCGTCATGTGACCTATCGTGAGATTGAGACAACCTTAGGCATTAGTGGGACCAGCATACATTCAATATTTCATAAACATTTGACTGTCCAACAAAAGTTGTTCGCGCCCGAAGCACTTCCAAGCAAATGGTCGCCTGTTTTTTCGGAAAAACCGGACATGTCGCAACCGTACCACTAGAACAACGCAGAACAGTGAATTCTGAGTGGTACACAACCATTTGTTTGTCAGTTGTCTTCCAAGAAATCAGGAAAACCAACCGCCGAAGACGGATCACTCTTCACCACGACAATGCGAGCTCTCACACATCGGCTGAAACAACTGCATTTTTGAGCACCCAAAACATCGATTTGATGGGTCATCCGCCGTATAGTCCTGACTTGGCACCGAATGACTCCTTTTTATTCCCGTATGTAAAAAACAAACTGAGAGGTCAACGTTTTTCGACACCTGAAGAAGCGGTTGCTGCATTCAGAATGCATGTTTTGGAGATACCTCAATCAGAGTGACAAAAGTGTTTCGACAATTGTTTCAAACGCATGCAAAAGTGTATAAATCTTCATGGGGAATATTCTGAAAAACAATAAAGTGATTTTCGATGATTAATATTTGTTTTTGTTCTCTAATTCCGAAACATAAATTGCAACCCTCGTACGAGTTGCCATCTCTGTCTTAGCGTTCTCTTGTGGACGTCAAAGTAGTAGACAATTTCATCGAGTTTGAGCTGCTGTTGTCTGTTACTCTTTGGTTGGACATAAAACGGACAACTAAAAGCTAATGCGTATTTTCGTCCGATGCAACCTGCATAAAACATAATTTAGCTGTCGTTATGGTTTAAATGGTTTCCCATTTCATCCCATGAAGGGACAGGGGAGAGCTTCTCACAACCACTGAGCAGTGCGCTTTCCAGTTTTCACTCACTGATTAGGACCTACAGTTTTACACCGATTCCGAACGGTATTTTGAGAAGCTTTTTCATGGCTAAATACTCGATAGTGTTGCCGCCACTATGCGAGGTGACCGCCGACGAAAGAAATTTAAGCTGGTCGGAGCAAGGTTCGAACCCAGGATTTCGTGTACAAGAGGCGCGCACACTAACCATTGTACCACCGACGGCCGGGTTGCTGTGTATATTTCGGGTCCCGCAACATAAAAACAATCATTTATCATTGGAAATGGTTTTATTGTTTTTCAAAATATTCTCCGTGAAGATCAATACACTTTCTTCAAGTTGCCAGTTGACAACGCAACTGAAGTTTTGGTTGCCATCCATAATCAACCCATAAGTTTAGTGTTTTATATAAACTAATCACAGCTAAATTATGTTTGATGTTGGTTACATCGAACTATAATACACATTCTTTTTTATTTCTATTCGCTTTATATCGCTACAAAGGGTAACATACTACAGCAACACGAACTCCACGAAATTTCCAACTACCTTGGTGACAGCAAGAGAACGATATAAGAGAGATGGAAACTCTTATCTATTACTTTATGGTAGTTCTCAGACAAGAGACACTGGAACTAGTTCCACCGTTTCCTACTGGGTTCAGACGCGTTACGTGTTTTATTTGCATACATGCTATTTTACTCTTTGAAGTGTTAATCGCATTAGGTTATAGTAGTGTTTGGTATTTATTGTTTCTTGTGGTTCCGACAATTTTTTTTTATTTTTGAAAAAGTTTCAATCATACAAAGCTGTCTTTATAGTTTTGATTTGTTCATTTAAAAAATTACTAGGGAAAATTAATTGAGTGGGATACGAGTTGATGTTGTCTTTTTTACGCCATCCATGTTAATTCGAGATTTCATAGCCTCACTTTAAACGACCACAACGATAAAGGTTCTCTGAAAATATTTCAAAACCATTTGTGAAGATCAATAATTTATTCGTTGCTTTTCAGCTCAAGGAATAAAATGCGTTTTTATAGATTCAATTAATTAATTCTTTGGCTGAAAACCCTATTTCAATAGGTAAAAAATATTAAGTGAACCTTATAGCCTTTTCACACTAGCGTATATTTTGAAGGAACGCACGGAAGATGTTGAAAAAATTAAACATGCGTTCACACTTGCAACATCTTCCATCTGTCATTTTCTAATATTCATTTATTAACATGCCATATCGCTGTAGTCAAATTTTTGTGATCAAAAATAAACGAAACTAAAATGGTTTAGGAAATATAATTATGCATTCAATTGTAGTCTATTGGGACCCCGGAAACGAAAAAATGGAGAATGACATTCATCAAACGTTTATTTTTTAACATTTCATCTTTATTACAATTGGGTTTTTCTTAAATTGTTTTTCTCAAGATGCATTTATATCAGGGGGTGTTAGTGCAACTAGACAATAGCTAGTTTATATATGTATGTTTGGTTACATTCCAGTGCCAAATTCAGAGCAAATTTGTTTTACAATTGCAATTCAAGAAAGCAAAAAAGCATAAAAACAAATTACATTTACAAAAAATTTAAAAGATTTGAAAATATTTAAATCAGCTGTTCAAGCGCTACCACCTGATATAAATATATCTTGGTTTTGTTTTTTTATTTCTGTCATTCTTTAATATCTTTCTAGTGATGGGCTCAAAATTATCGAATGATGTGGGGTGAAGCGAAATGGGTTAGGAACATTTTCCAAAGATGTTGAAAGATGTCGGGCTCACAAAATGTCAAATTTGTATGGGGAAATGTTAACATCTTTGGAAAATTGATTGAAGATGTAAGATGTGGCCTAGTGTGAAAAGGCTATTATTTAACCCTTTATAAGCCAATATCTCCGAAATAATGAGTTGATGAGTTTAATAAAGAATATAAAAAAAATAAAATAAAAATATAAAAAACACAATTTTAGAAGAACGGGTTGGTGACATTGAGTGTTCTGGGGACATCAGGCATGCCAACAGAGCCACACTTTAAGGATGGATCTTGTATCCACTTAGCACCAGTGGAGTTACAAAGTGGATTACATATTTTAGCTCCCTGGTTGCTGAAACTTTATTCATTCCGAAAGCGGAGAAATCATCGCATATTAGTCCCAACGACTTTAGACCAAGCAGTCTCTTATTTTTTATTGGGCAGGATGGAGGGGATGATTGGTTCATATCTGTAAGCGACCACAGGTACTTCTCAGTTGTCTAAATGCCATCACGCTTACAACTAGGGCAAATCTAAAGAAACCGGAGAAATCTACTTACATAAAGGAATTCACTCTTGTCATATTTGTCTATATAGAGGGTGCGTTGAACAACGTCTTACCAGGATCGATAAAATCGGCACTTTGTGTTGACCATTTGATCTATGTATTACTTACGAGAATGCGCATAACATCGTTCCTGGGACACACAACCTTAACTCCAAATGTGAATAGAGGAATACCCCAAGGGGGAGTTTTATCTCCGCTCCTCTGGAATTTACTACTGAACAGTGCTCTGCTAGAAATGAAGGGATCAGGTTGCACAGTCGTAGCATATGCTGATGACCTGACACTTGCAATGAATGGAAAATACTCCTCCATGTGCAGAGATGTGCTCCAGAACTTAATCAGGTGACACTCTAAGCGGGCCACGGAGAATGGGCTGGATGTAAATCCAGAGAAAACCAAGGTCGCACTCTTTACCAAGAAGCAGAAGGTTCCGTATATTCATCCCTTGTCTCTATGTGATAGAGAAATTGGCCTAAAGAATAGGCAAGATATCTAGGTGGGATTCTCGACACAAAGCTTAATTTCAAATCAAACACTATGGATAGGATCAGTAGATATTCGCGTAAAATATTTGTGTAAAAGTGCCATCGGAGCACGAAGGGGCCTGTCCCGAAAAGAGTTTACTGGATATATATAGCTGTTGTCCGGCCGGTATTGATTTACCATAACATCGTTCCTAAGTCTTGACAAAAGTCCAAAGAATTGCAATGGTGTGTTTCACGGGTGCCCTTCGCTCAATCCTACCAAGGGTTTGTGGGATATCCTACACCTGTTATCACAAGATTTGCTGGGAAGGCAAATGGTTGCAAAGTCGGCAATCCGCCTAGGACATTCGTTGCAATCGATCACCAGTCCATATTGCATGGCCCATATGGTACGACCCATATGGTGTGGTCCACAATAAAATTTGATTACATGACACCCACTTCAACCTTTGAGAGAAACTTCTCCACTCATATCCGCGACAGACAGGACTGGAAGGAACGCATACCAGGTTATTGAAGGTATTCAGGCTTTTACATAGACGGCTCCAAAATAAAAAATGGCAAGGTAGGGTTTGAGGTCTATTCCAAAGAGCTGGGTCTAGACCTTGCACAAAGGCTACTAGACCATTGTAGTGTCCTTCAGAAAAGGGTCATGGCATCGGTGAAGTTGCCCTTTGTCTGGCAGGAAACGTAATTACCGCCTGAGGTATCAACATCTACTCTGACAGTCAGGCTGTTATATAATCTCTGCAATCTGTATTCCCGACTTCAAGAACGTATAGTCATCCCTTATAGGCACGCATCTCTAAATGAGATGACCAAGCAGTTTGGTATTCATTTTATATGGGTGCCGGGTCACAGGAACATTCCAGAGAACCATAGAGCAGATGCGCCGGCAAGATTAGGAACTACCTTACCTGTTCCACTGGATATGGAGCATGTGGGTATGTCACTTTCTGCCCGCAAGCTCATGCTTAAATCCGAAGCTCTCAAATATGCGAATGATAGATGGTCTCGTGACATAAAATGCAGGATCACCAGGCAAGAATGACCAAGTTATGGCCTAAACCTGATATCTATTCCTAGACAAGATATCTCTATGCTAGTAGCTGCGACAGACAGACACGCGTCTAGACTTGGAATCTCAGCTCATGGTTACTGCAGAAGAAGTGGGAATGAGGAGGAGAACGAGAGCGTTGAACATCTCATATGCTACTGTCCGCCCTTTTGTATGAGTAGGAGAAAACATCTAGGATGTCACTTCATGTTAGATCTAACAGACATTCAGGAAGTTAAGCTGAATAGTGTTAGGACTTTCTGCAGTGTACTAATTGGTCCGCCAGGGGTCAATGTGCGCCTATTCTTTAGCCACATCCTGGACTATCGCGATGGAGTATCATATGGCTTGAACTCCCTTTAATCTTACCGGGTTAATTTGCCGGTTCAACGATGGGAACGGCATTGTGGCAGCCACTTCTACCTACCTAATCTTGTGTCCAGTTCTGGGAAATGTTGATCTAAACAGTATATAGGTCGTTCCAGAATGACTGTTAAGGTCATGTTATACTATCAGTGCAAATAGAACGATTCGCGGAGAGAGAAATGGAATGAAACTCCTCCATGTGAGAGAAATCGTACGATCATTCTGCTTTCGGTTTACACTATCAGTGTTGGAAAATGGTCTGGGAGAATGCAAAAACCATAAAGTAATATGCGTAGAACCGTTTTGAGGTGACAAAATGACGTATAAATGTTGAATTTTTTAACAGCTGTCTTCTTCTTTCTGTCAATCGTTTTGTCAAATTGAAACCAAAATACATACACATGAATTTTAAACTCAAGTAAGAACGACATGAACAAATTTATATCAGATGTTTTAGTGGTACTACCATATATTTGTGTACCATGTAGATTGTTCAAAAACCCGACATTTTCGAATAACCAGCAACATATTGCAGGAATCATGTACATGTTTGCAAGCATTGTTTTTATAAATTGAAGATCTGCTGGTGTTTTGTTAATTTACCTATTAATCATTATATCTTCAACATGTATTATTAGAAAGCACACATATTGTGTTTGGACACAATCATACTATACTTGCGATAAGCTAGAAACACGATATATTTGCATCCAAACAACAAAAAAAGGATCTAACATGAAGGATGAGGGTATGTTTAAGTAATTGGTATACTGTTAAAGAGTATAAAAAAGTGCTAATAACAAAAACAAGAAATTGCAAATTAAAGTTTAAAGTGCGAATTTTATTTTACATTAAGTGTGGAGAATTATACGGGTGATTCAGGAAGTTCCGGACAAATTTCTCCAACGTATTCCTTGGCTCATTTCATGAAGAAAAGTCCACTAGGACCATGTCCGAAAATGCAAGGGTGCGAAGTGGCAGCGGGTTCAAAATTTTCGGATTGGCGGTCGGATGGTAGTAGTGTAAAGTTGCTAACTTCTGAGCCAGTGTCCGGATTTTTTATTTTTGGGCTTGTTGGAAAGGTCTTTAAGAGGCCTAAGAGTAGAAAAAAGTCAAATCGCCGAGATACAGAGCTTTCGGAAAAAAATTCACATTTGCTCAGCCAGATGGCAGGTAACTTATGTCTTTTTTCTGTTGAAATATACCATACCTCATACCTTTCCAAAATGACCTAAACGAAGCCCTGAGGCCTTACCGTTCCAAAGTTATGACCATTTTACTGAAATGCAAAAATGTTTGTTTTTGTTTTTGGAAGCGAAATAACAGCACACATTTATTTGGTTTTGTAAATTAACACGTTTAAGATTTAAGAAATCCAACCACTGGCTCAGAAGTTAGCAACTTTACTCTACTACCCTCCGACCGACAATCCAAAAATTTTGAACCCGCTGCCATTTCGCACCCTTGCATTTTCGGACATGGTCCTATTGGACTTTTCTTCATGAAATGAGCCAAGGAATACGCTGGAGAAATTTGTCCGGAACTTCCTGAATCACCCTGTATATGTTAATATGCATTTCACTTTGAATATTCAAAAATAAAAAAGTTGCTCATAAGTATAGGACTTTTTGTCGATTGAACAAATCAAACAATTTTTTTTCCTTATACACAAACATATGTATGATTCGATCTGAAATTATTTCCTAGAAGAATATTTTTAATTTCCTTTTAGTTAAACAGGTCAGTGGTTTTCTGCAATTAGAAAAAATTTAACCAGTCGAAACCAGGATTTAAACTCACATTGGCGGATGGTCGTTTTGAATTTTGTGACTCTTCTCATCAGCGCCTTAGCGTTCTGGGCCAGTGACTGTATTGATCACTTACTTACTTAGGTGGCCTCAAATAGCTCAGAGGGGTCGAGGGCCTTACAAAATGAGCATAATATGTTCTCCAACCGGCTCGATCTTCAGCTTTTCTCCTCCAGTTGGTAACACTAAGTTCTCGCAGGCAATATTCCATCTAGTTTCTCCAGCGAAGTCTTGGTCGATCGGTGTTCTTCGAGTACGTCTTCGAATATCTTTCGCACTGGTGCATTCTGATCCACTCTACTACATGGAGTTGCCAGCGTAAACACGCTGTTTTGATACGCATAACTATGTCGATGGTGGGGTTCAGATTATACCATAGAGTAATATACATATAGTCTTGAACAGCTGTTTATCTTTGGACTTAGACAAAAAAAAGTCACTGGAAAAGTTGGAGCAAGAGTTATACAGACTTGGAAAATCTTTATTTTAAAAAGTTTGTGTTTTATTTGTATTATTTGTTTATCTCTTTTTTCCTAGATTTAATATTACACCAAAATACTCCCAGTTGATGAGTTTTGTACGTTTGGTTCAATGTACAAAGGTAAATGTGTGGAAAACCCATCGTGCAACCCTACACACTTCCAGTCATCTATCGCTATTTCTCTTTCTTATTTTATTTTGCATTTTCGGATTATACTGATCGTGATTCACCCGTTGTCAATACTCGCCGTTTTCTATTATAGAGTCATACATCTTCCGGAGCATTTTCCTCTCGAAGACTCCCAGTGATGTTTCATCAGCATGCGATATGACCAAGGATTCTGCGCCATAAAGCAAGACGGGTTGATACCTGTTTGCAAGCATAATTCTTCATTTTATTTCCAGGCTGACGTTATTGCTTCTGTTCACGGCAGATCCGAGGCAAATAAATTCGTCCACTACCTCGAAATTATAACAGTTATCAATGTTCACCTTTTCATCTAATTGGGTGGGTGTTCTGCTTGTCGAAACAACTAATTTTGGATTGTCCTCGTTTGCTGCCAAACCCACGATGGCAGTCTACGCCATCGTCCCGTATGTGCTCAACACCCTTATCTATATTGATGTCTCCTGGGACAAGTAATGCCGAGAAATGTTTCTCCATATTCCCAACATTCTCTACACATCTGTGACAAGATTCCCGTCCTTATCTCTACAAAAGGGTGGCCCTGATCCATTTCCGTTGGTTTGACTTTGTACTTTTCGGTAGAATTTACGGACCTCATTCATCACTTTGTAAGATTCATTTGGTCACTCCCGCGCTTTCTCCACAAACGTTTTTTCTTCTTAAACAAATGGATTTTCTCTCTCCTCTGCTCCATATGCCGCTCTGTCGCGGCTCGGGTTGCAACTGACAGAAGCGTTGCCATACGTGCTGCGTTCTTTTCACCAGTTGCCATCACACTCATCATCGTACCATGGTTTGGCTTTTAGCGAGTTTTCAATACCCAGTACGGTATCTGTATCAATTTTCATAGAGTGGGAAATGTGCTTACACTGCGATTCGGGATCATGAGGTAGGGGTGTGTTCTGCGGCAGTATCTGAGTGAGCTTCTCTGTATAGGCCGTGGGAATCTCTTGTAATTGCAGCTTTGGGATGTCAAGCTTTCTATACGTCTAGTGACGTAAGACTTTCGTTCTGCTTAACCTTGTGCGAACCTTTGTTGAAATCAGGTAGTGATCCGAATCGATATTAGCTCCTTGAATCACGCGTACGTCCATTACACTAGTAGAGTGTCTTCCACCAATTACCATGTGATCAATCTGGTTCTTTGTCTCTTGATCAGGGGATATCCAAGTAGCTTTATGGATGTCGTTCTGTTGGAATCTCATACTACTGACACCAGCGGCAAAATCTAACAGCCTCATTTCCTTATCGGAAGTAATGGCGTGTAGGCTGCATTTGCCGAAAGATTGCATTTCAAAGACATTCTCCCTGCCGACTTTGGCATTAAATTACCGAGAACAATCTTAATGTCATGGCCAGGCAGCGGTCGTTTGTTTCCTCTTGGCGCTCATAGAACATGTCCTTGGTGGCATCGTCCGTTTCTTACCTCGGGGCATTTACACAAATTAGGGATATGTTAAAGTATGGTGGCTATACGTCGTGTCGCAGCCTTTTGCCAACTACAAATCCTTAACCAAATTCACCACTTTTTTCTTAGCAGCTGTAGTATACTTCACAGTTGACGTTGGAACCAGAGTGGCTTCGGCACAACAGTGATCTAAGAGCACCTCATTACTTAGATCAGTGTGGCATGTCTTTACTTTGCACTAATTCTATAGTGAGATGTTGTGATCTCTCAAGAGAGGAACCACTGAAGACCACTTACATCATTGTGACATGGAAGAATTTTGATTTTCCTATGCCATTGTGTAATCACCTCAGTATTTGTAATAATCATTCGGCTCCAACGTCGTCAGTTCTTCTTCCTTGTACAGTCATGACCTGTCCATCGCATCTCCTGGATAGCGGTAAAACGCATCATAGAGTAATTATTATAACTAAAGTTTTTCATTCACTCAGCAAATTTCTGACATTTGTCCTGGTGTGACATGAACGTTGGATGTTGAAAATAATTGTTTTACAAATACCAGATAGAGGCAATATTTTAAAACAACGAACAAAATAACAACAACGTGATTTTTGTGTTGTGTGTTAAAATTATTATGTTAAATGCAACACAAATGTATGCTAACAACAACAGTCAATAAAAAAGTGTAAAACACATTTAAATTTCAAAGTTTTTCACCAAAGCGATATGAAAAATTATGGTCAGAAGTTATTGTAATTCCACCTGGTATATGTCACCTGATTGAACCTTATCAGTGTGGATTTAGACCAGGCAAGTCCACGACTGACCAAATATTCACGCTACGCCAGAAAGCAAATCGATACATACCACCTTTTTGTTGATTACAAAGCTGCTTTCGATAGCCCCATACGGGGAAAACTGTACGAAGCTATGTCTGAACTTGGTATTCCGGCAAAACTGATCCGCCTCTGTATAATGACGCTGACCAACACCAAATCTGCAGTGAAAGTGGGGAATGGCCTCACTGAACCATTCTGTACTAAGCGAGGATTTAGACAAGGCGACAAACTTTCGTCCAATCTCTTCAACATCTTAATGGAGATAATAATGAGAAAGGCTGCAGTAAATACGAACAAGACCATTAACACGAAAAGCCATATGTTGCTGGCGTATGCTGACGACATAGACATCATTGTGCGAAATTTGCGAGAGGTTACTGCAGTATTTACAAGAATCGAAAAGGAATCAGCGAAGGTGGGTCTTGCTGTAAATGAGTGCAAGACAAAATTGATGGTGTCAACGACTAGAGAAACCTCTCGACTTGGTCCGCTCTTGAAGGTTGACAAGCGATTTAATTTTGAAGTGGTAGATGAATTTGTCTACCTTGGATCCGCCGTGAACAAGGACAACAACGTCAGCCTGGTGATAGATAGGAGAATTTTGGGCTCAGCAAGCAGTTTAGGAATAAAGCCCTCTCTCGACGGACAAAAGTCCAGCTATATCAGACTCTCATTTTACCTGTCTTGACATATGGCTCCGAAACTTAGGTCATATCGCAAGCGGATGAAAAACACCTGGGAGTTTTCGAGAGAAAAATTCTCCGTAAAATATATGGTCCTGCTGGAGAAAACGGCGAGTATCGACGTCGCTGGAAGGCAGAGCTATATAGCCTATATTCTGACGTGGATATAGCTAGGCGAATCAAATTAGGCCAATTGCGTTGGCTAGACCATGTTATCAGAATGAATGAAGATGAGCCAGCGCGAAAGGTTTTCGATAACGTACCCGATGGAAGCGGGAAATCAGGACGATCAAGACTCCGCTGGAAAGACCAGGCAGAAGAATCCCTCCGTATCCTTGGTGTTACCAACTGGCGAGAAAAAACGAAGGATAGAGCCAGTTGGAAGAATATGTTGAAATTTGTTTAATTTGTTTGTTTAATTAATATGTGTAAGACGTCTGACCTTATGAGGTTGTAAAATAGTCAATAAAAGTAAGTAACATGTAAATTTTCGTCAAACATCTTTCTATCACACCGACCGCACCATGAAGAGTGTGAAAGGAAACGTCAGATGAGTCAAATATTCTCTCCATAAATAATTACTCTCTAGCATAACCCATCAAGCTGTTCATTCGTTTCGCCTTCTCACTCTAGCTAACTAACGGAGGGTTCCGATAAAGCCATTGGCCGGTATATACTTTTAGGATGTAGTGAGCTACTTGGACTGAGCTATGAAGGAATTGTTCTCATTGTCACTAATTGCAGTTGTCGTCGGCGTTTCTTTCTCATGGGTGGGGTAAAGTGTTGTTACAGAAGAAAAAGAAACAGCTGACAGTTTGACTGCGTTTTGATTGTTGAGATATATTTTAAAAATAATAAAGGGATCGAACGGTCCAACGATCGAAGTTAATAGTCTAAAAAGCCTTAAGCACATTTCTCATGTGGTCCGACCGATTCGTAATGCTTCCATACTACATAATTTAAGTCGGTTAACCGCAAATTTCTTCAAAGGAAGTGTCACATTAGACGGGTTTATTGTGGTTTTCGTTGTGTTTTGTGTAGATAAGTAAAACAAATTGTAATTTTAAACCTTTAATTGTCAAAGCATAGCGCCTTGTTGCTAATGGAACCACATTCAATGTTTTGATAGAACTTTAAAGATTTGTGCAAGATTTATTAAACGACTAAAGTTATTGACGATTATGATCACGGAGTTTGTAAAATTTTACGGTTCGCAGTGCAATCCACCCACACACGTAATTAATATTTTACAAACCAACATTTGGACTCGGGAATAAATTTGAGTTTATCAAATGATTTATAAACCTCGAAACAAGAAATTTCAATTAGAGTGTCAATGAGCTTTTGTAATAATTTTGGATTTTAACTTATAACAGTAAGAAAATTGTGAATAACTTCAGGCCAAACGAAACTGGTTTCAGCTTCCACAGATTTTGTGAAAGGGCGCATGAGATGAAACCCATCGGTATCGCTTTTGTCATATCCACAAAGTGATCACAATATTGCTCGATTTTCATCGCTACAAGCAGTAATTATTTCTTGCCCATGCACAAGTTTAATTAATTTCAATTTCAATGTATTCTTCATCTACGATATTCATATTTTTGTCTTCTTCTTCTCCTTCACCTTCTGTCATCAATGAATTTTGTTTAAAAAATCTTCATGTTGTACAACATTGTTGAATAAGTATCTACAAAACAACGCGCATGACTACGAAAGCGGCAACGGTTACGTCAAAATCAGCTGCTGCTGGTGCTGCAAGAGAATGCGACACACATTTCACATTTCGATAGAGCAATATCGAACGCAATATTCATGTTTTGCATGGTGCTGACTAGGTGGCTGGCTGGCTGCCTGCATTGGTTGAGTGTTTGGACCGCTAGTCTTGTTTCGCTACGATTCGACTTTTCGCCAAAAACAACACTTGTTGAAGCTTAACTTGTTTTTCTTTGTATCTGTCGCTTTTTGTATCTACGAGTATAGTAAGTGCTTTTTTGTCTATGATGACTATGAACATGTTCTGGCATAGTTGCCTTTGCTTGCGCTGCTTTTGTTGTTGTTTGTGTTGTGTTTTATCATCGAATGTAGTGTTTTACTTTGGTGTTGTTGTCATTCCTTTATAAAGAAACCGCACGAAAAACTATTTCGTTACGTATTGTATCTTGTTGTCGTCGTTTAGGTACGTAAGACTTAAAATGTATTCATTCTGGTGTAGTAGGGAGGGAACTTTCTGGTATCTTGTACATGTGTCAGGGATGATACATTATCACATTTTAGAAGTTGCACTTACATATACATATTTTAACCCTGCTGTTAGATTAGAAAAAACTTACGAATCTTAGATTGAGGGACCATTTGGTCCATACTGCAATTTTCATCCAAAATAATAATTTTATCTTATTCTTTGTAACTATTTTGGTTCAAAAATTTCTAAAGCAAGTATTTGACATATCAAAAACATCCGCTAACATATCAAAAACATCTTCTAAATATTTGACATGAATTTACATTCGCTTGGTAATGAAAAAACTTACGAATCTTAGATTGAGGGACCATTTCGTCCATACTGGAATTTTCATCCAAAATAATAATTTTATCTTATCCTTTGTAACTATTTTGGTTCAATAATTTCTAAAGCAAGTATTTGACATATCAAAAACATCTTCTAAATATTTGACATGAATTTACATTCGCTTGGTAATGAAAAAATGTACTATTGACCAAATGGTCCTCTAACCTAAGATTCGTCATTTTGTATTTTTCTCAGTCCTGAATAAAGTTAGAAAATTTAATTTTCGCACATAACATTGTTTTATTAAAAGACCCCATTAGCAGAAAAATTTAGTCAGTATATATCACCGTTCCAAAGTTACAAGGGAAAACAGAAAAAATTTGGACCAAATGGTCCTAATCTAACAGCAGGGTTAAATTTGAAATCGATTTTTTTGTTGTTTCGAAGAATTACATTTTTGAAAAACCGGTTTCAACTGTTTTGTTCTTTGAAGGAAAACCCCGGTTCCGGGGTTTTTTAACTAAATCTTGTACTGCGTTCACATTGCTGTCAGGATTCTCTCATTGGGCGATTTCGAGTAAAACAATTGTTTCGAAAATCTGCAAACATGAGATTTTGAATGCAATGTGTTCGGGGCTTTCGAATTGGCGGTTTTCAATTAAAAAATTATTAATAATTACGTTGAAAACCAAATGTGTTTGAAAAATCTCAAACAATACCAAATGGTTAGAAAAATTTTCTATTAAAAATAAGCTATTTGTTTTGTTAAGCTTTATATAAAAATACTTTTCTATTTTAATATTCAAGCTCTAGACGATTCTATATTTCTAGTAATAGAAATATAAGTGGTATTCTTGCAAACAAGAAAACCTAGAACTTTTGCTCAGCGTATTTAAGTTTGCCCCGAAGCGTTTCATGAGGCACCAAATAAAGTTGCTCAGTGTATCTATGCAGCAATTGTCAAAAAAAGGCTGATAAAGTAAATAAACAAAGTAAAATTAATTTATAGGTATATGCTTTACCTATTCCATTATTTTATTTTTTTCACATAAATCAAAAACCCTCTCTTTTTTTCAATACAAAAATATTGACATTAAAATGTCAAAAGTTTTCACGTTTCTTTTTTCAGGTTTGCTCAGCAAATTTGCCTCGAAAACTTTCCACTTTTGTGCAAGTCGCTTTGTATGGGAAATTTGTTTGTTTTGACGTTTGCTGTGCAAGTTTACGATGTTTTCGAGATTCTTTCGAGCTTTCATGAAGACCACTATAGTTTGATGAACTTGGAGCACGACGTAACTGCGGGCAATTGTTATTGTCTGTAAGAATTGTGTTATCTTTTTGGGCAACAACAAAAAACATGTCTAATGGGAACCGATGGTTCTCTGGAAATGGAAAGACGTTTCTGCAAATGTTTTCTTGTGTGTTTTGCTTGCGATATTTTTCGAGCACTTGCATTATAGTGAATTCTCAATTCAAATGAGATTTCGTTTGCATTTAGTTTGATGAATTTTTCAAAAGCATCATTCCAAACAACCGCTGATGAAGGTCTGTGGCTAGATCTGAAATAGCTATACGGTTTGCCAGGAATCATAAGACTGCATTGTGAAAAACTTCTTTTAAAAAACTAAATTTCTATTAATAGAAATATAGAATGGTCTGGAGGTTAAATATTAAAATAAAAAAGTACCAATAAAAAGGTCGCATAAATAAATAAAAATCATCCGTTTATATATAAAGATTTAAAAAAAAGTGTTTTAATTTCTTGTTGGCAACTAAATTTTAATTGTCCATAGAAATAATTCAAGCAACTGAAATTGTTTCTTTTCTTTATTTATTTCTTTTTAAATTTTATATTAAAATGGGTCGTTGAAAATAAATGCAAACCACATCTCAAAAGTTTTCGGAACCGAAACTGTGGGTCCAAATCAGTGAGTGTAAAAATAGAAACACACAACTCACTGATTGTGAGAGCTCTCGCCTGATCCTTGAAAACATGTAATGGGAAAATATTTTTTTAAAGGGTTTGAAAAGGTTTATTTGATTTTTTTTATTTGACAGTTACGATTTTGGAACAAGGCAAAAACCGGTGTGACCGGCAGTAAAAACCCGGTTCTACTGCTTGTTTGAAAGTGGCAATTTTCACAAAACCGGCGTTCGGTGGATGATCAGAAGACCGGATTTCGGATACTCTTGTTGTGACCCAATTAAGAGCAAGGACAGTTTCCGAAGTCACACGAAGTTATATTTTTGGAAAACTCAAGTTTAGGCGCATGTGACCAATTTTTGTTGGTCATCCCTAAAAAATGCATTCCTCTTCAAAATTACCCTAAAAACACCAAAATCAGTATGAAAATATGGGTTTAAGGGAGGTGGGGATATGAGAAACCAAAAACGGCCACCCACTTATTTCAACAAGATGGTACTCAAATAAGTTCAAATATGTGCTTACTTTTGAGATCACAAAAAACAAATTATATTGTGGTATTTTAGTCAGAAATTGTGAAAAAAGTATTAAAAATGGAAAAACATATTTCCAATCCTTACTATTGTATTGTGAGTGGCCGGCCGCCGGCCGTGCTTAGGGATTTTCTCCTCTGGGCTAGGCCCAACACCGGCTTCAACAGTATTTTTGTAGGTCCAACACCGTCTCCGCGGCTTCTGCAGCATTTTGCGTGTTATAAAAATAGTTTTATAATAATTCTTCACATTTTCCTTCCGCCCGTAACGCTCTCCACCAGAATTATTTAAACAGACTCTTGGTTATTTTTTAAATAATTTTTCATTTATTCGGTAAAACGCGCCGCTGGCAAAATATTATTTTAACTACATCGCTGTTGTCGTTTTTATGTCAACATCGTCGTCACAACAACGCTAGTTTGGTATTCTGTAAAGTCTGTGTTTACACATGCAACTTTAGGTCCGCAACTTTGAAAAACTCTGCCGACGTTCTTGAGTGTTTAGGATAGAGAGGTAAGAAGAACAGAGGGGGAAAAAAGTAGCAAGTGCTTTGCAACTCCGTTTTGTTTTCTTTCGCAGTGAAGTTGGCTGTAGAATAATTTGACGTTTTTCTTTAAAAGTTGTTTCTTTTTATGGTTGAAACAACGACGCGGTGTGAATAAATAAATAAAATAAAATAGTGATTTGTAATAAAGTGTAGCGAAGCCGAAGTAATTTGTTAAAAAAAGTGTAACTCCGTCTAAAGAAATAAAAATTGTTTAATGCAAATGAAAACAAAAGTTTTTTATCTCATTATTTACAATCGGCGTTTCGCCGTTTTTGCATCTGTAGTTGCGGGAAAAAAACAGCGAATGAGATAAAAAACTTTTGTTTTTATTTGAATTAAATTAACAATTTGAACTAATTAGCTAAAAAACCAAACACTAAATTAAAAACTTATTTATTTCTCACAACACTTTTAGTCTGTATACAGAAAAATGATGTACGAATGTCAGAAGTAACAACATTAAACACAAGATTTTCACAATTTCAAACGCGGACAAGTTGCACGTGTAAACACATATTGCAATTTCAAAAGAGAATCGTAAAGAGCTGCAGCAGAGTTTTTCAAAGTTGCATGTGTAAACTCAGAAAAAGCGAACCACAGCTTTGTCATTCATGAGTCTGAACATCAGATATTGTTGATGTTTATTGCTGGTTTCCCCTCCTTTTTAATACCAAACAAGAATGTAATCGAAGTTGTTCGCATCGCTATCATTTTCACAAAATGCATCAGCTAGATAAAAAGTTATCGACCAAGCTCATGCTCTTCAATGACACGTCTGTGGTTCGTTTAACTGTCTTGTGACGACGTCGACTGTTTATCGATAACTTGTTAAAAACATAAACAAAATTGGCAATCGTAGTGAATGAAAGCTGGAAGAAAAAGAATATTTTACACTTGTACTTCTATTATTTTATCTTAATTGGTAAAAGTTCTTCAGGTTCATAAAAAGTGGCTTATTTCCGTAATCATATCGAATCCGATTTGGAAGTTATTGCATGTAAACGGACAATACCACCACGTTAGGCGAATAAAAACGGCGAATTGAGACGAGCTCTCGATGGAGGCACATGCAGCCCTTACTGACCTCTGTACTGCATGTGTTGGAGAGATGGACGCAATGATTTCTTCATATTCACCATGTCCGACCATAGTGGCGGCTTATTTGCAAGATATCAGACAAAAATGAGAAAGACATCAATAACACGACTGAAAGCGCAGAGCAGGAGTATATGTCACAACATGGAAACCACGACTGCCAAGGCAACGAATCTACTGGTGGACACTGAAGACACCGAGCCTTTAGTTCTAAGTGATCCCCGAAGGTACTCAATTTCAGCAGCTAAATTTGATTTAGGGGTGGGGCCGTGTTAATAGCTCAGAAAACAATTATCACAATGTGGACATTGGAGGTAGCAAATTTGCATTAAACCCTTTGTTCATTGCATTTACCGACAGACAGACAATTGCACTTACGTACCCGCTGTAGGTATAAAGCGGAACACACTTCCATCCGCCATTAAAATTTGCGGACTACAAATTTTAATTTAGTTAATCCATAATTCAAAAATAAAACTAGAAATTTCTTTAATTAAAAAAAGAAATTGCGAATTTTCTTCAAGTCGTTATCATAAACTGTGTCGACAGAAATAGAGTCGTTTCAATTCAATATCGACGTCTATTCTAGTTACAACACTTCAAATATGTGTCGACAGTCATCGTTAGTGATCGATAACGACTACTGTAGATTTTCAACTGTCGTCACAAGACGACGTCGTTTTGTGTCGACGACGACAACCGTAATATGGGTGACTATTTCTTTCAAAAATGTTGGATACTCATTAGCTGCAAATTATTCCACTTCTTCCATTTTTCAAAACCCCTCTCTTGCCTGCCAGGAATGTATTTTTTTTAAGATTTTCATTCTTTAACGATTCATAATGCTTCTAGCCTTTTCCAGGATAATCATTTGACTCATAGTAATATTTCTTTGGTTGATGTCCACCATCCATAAATCTAATAATTCCTCTATTTGCTCCGAAATGTTACTTCTTTCACGAGTTAGTTTCGGACAACAAGAAGGTGGCAGTATTTGAGAAGATACCTTATTTGTTGTCCTTATTCGCCATAGTAACAGAAGAACTCCTAAATTTGTTGCCGTAATCGATTCAATGTACGCCGTAAATCGAAGCTGCGACATAATTCCAAAATGCCGTTATAGCGAAACGAGGGGCCGTATAAAAGGGTATCAGTGTCATCCTAAGTCCACAATTTTAGAATCGACTGAAGTTTTATATTCCAAAGACTAAGAACGACATTAAAACCAGTACATAAGTTTCAGTCGGATGAACCGACTTAATCGTACCCTCACCCTAAGTCATCCATTGCGTGGGAGTTCTGTTAAAAACGCCCATACTCAAAAGTGACCATATTCAATAGATCCTAAGTGGTTTTAGGTAATTTTTTTGACTACCAACCAATTTCCCTCCCAATATTTATATGCGAGGTAGAAAAATGTGCATGTCAAGTTGTTGCCAAAATTTTGATCAATACCAAATTTTATTAAGATCGGTTATGATTTATTGGAGATATCGAATCGGCAATACGGAAATACGCCCAACTTTTGTGCGGGAGGTACGAAACTGGGCGTGGCACAATAGTCAGTTATTAATTACACAGTAGCTTTTACCAAAATATTGCCTACTACCACATTTTATTAAGGTCGGTTGTAGTTTACGAGAGTTATCTTGTCGATCAACCGATCATCCGCCCAACTTTTATATGGGAGGTACCAGAATGGCTGTGGCAAAACAGCTTATTTTCCATAGGAGAGTTTTATTTGACTAAATATTTACTAGTATAAACTTTCATAAGGATTGGTTCGGTTTTGCAGGACTTCTCGTGCCGAACAAGCGGACGGTCAAACAACTTTTGTATGGGAGGTACCAAAATAGGCGTGTCAAAATCACCCTTGTTTAAGTCGGTGATTGGCGTTTGATAACGTGAAGCCTTATACCTAATTTCATTAAGGTCGGAAGTGTTTCACGCGATTTATCGGATTGAAAACCCGGACGAATACCCTGTTTTTTATGGGAGGTACCAGAATGGGCGTGGCAATCTCGCCCATTTTCAATCCCAAACTCAATATTGACAAATAATAGTCACTGACAAAATTTCAATTTACGGCAGTTATCGTGTTGACCAGCCAGCCAGACGGACATGGCTCAATCGTCTTAAAATGTCGTAACACAAATTTCGTCCAAAGATACTAAGGGCCTTAAATGGATCCTTCGGTGCGTTACAATTTTTTCTGTATTAAATGATATAAAGGGGTTTTCAACAGAGACGCTACAAAAGTAAATCGATAGGGACAGCAAACGACGCCATATTTTTTCCCGCTCTTTTGACATTTCTCTTCAGTAAGGTTTGCCATTTCATCATGGAAAGATATACGAGCCAACAACGAGTCGAAATTATTAAAATTTACTACCGAAGATGGGAGTCAGTAGCCTCAACTTTAAGAGGCCAACTTTAAGAGGCCTCAACAATCAGCGATGAGGCTCATTTCTGGCTGAATGGCTTCCTCAATAAGCAAAATATGCGTTATTGGTCAGACAGCAATCCACACGTAATCCATGACTCATCATTGCATCCCGAAAAAATTACGGTTTGGTGCGGTTTATGGGCCGGCGCGGTCATTGGGCCTTACTTCTTCCGTGATGATCAAGACCGGCACATTACTGTGAATGCGAATCGCTACCGTTCAATGATAACCGAATATTTTTGGCCGCAATTGGATAATATGGACTTGGAGGACATGTGGTTCCAACAAGACGGCGCCACAAGCCACACAGCGAATGCCACAATCAATTTATTGGAAACCAAGTTTGGTGAACGTGTTATCTCACGAAAAGGCCAGTCGATTGGCCGCCTCGGTCGTGCGATTTGACGCCGTTAGATTATTTTCTGTGGGGCTACGTCAAGTCTATGGTCTATGCCAACAACCCAGCGACGATTGATGAACTTCGTACGAATATCGAACGTGAAATTGCAGCAGTATCGGCCGATTTTTGCTTGAAAACCGTCGAAAATTGGGTTCAGCGTCTGGACTTCTGCAAGCGTGCCCGTGGTGGCCATGCAAAAGAAATCGAGTTCCATACATAATGGCATCGAACGTACTTTCACAGGAATAAAGAATTTCGGTGGTATCTAAAACCCGTTTTGTTTTATTTAAAAAAACTTTTGTAGCACTCTTCTTGAAAAACCCGTTATAATAATACCCGCATCCTATGGTGAGGGTATAAATAGTACCAAAAAAAAAAGTACCATTTACTAATTTTATCATTACTAGTGTTACATACATTTCTACATACATACGCCTTAGCTTTTATTGTACATTTGGTACGGACGACGGTGTTTGGTATCTAATGTCGTTATTCTACTCGTACGCTCGTACCTCTCGACGACAAACATTCCGCGACTTCCATATGTGGTAAACTCTCCCATATATCTGAGTTTTTCATTCCTAAGAAATATTTGTTGTTATTGGCTTTTGGTCGTTATTTCTTTTTTTGTTGTTTGTACTTTGTTTTGCTTATTTTTGTTTGGCCTGTAAACGTTAGTGCGGTCGGTCGTAAGATTCGCTCACTCCCAAATCAACCTTCAAGGTGAATACAATTTAAGTGAAATATTTTGTTTAGGTTTTGGTTTCATTAGTGTGCTTCTTCTGGTCGAGATTCTCCACAGCAAAAAAAAAATAAACAAAGAATAACAAACTGGGGCTTTTCGATGTTGATCGAATGATTTAGTCTTGCAGTAAAATGATTTGGCAAACTTTGTAGTATTTTTCTAAGTCACAGTCAACTTGAAAGAAATAGTGAGAGTCGAATTTCAGGATTTGGTAATTCGATATGAACTTGTTGGTGGGGAATCTTTAGAAATGTGTCAAGAATGTAAAAACAATCTCAATTTAAATTTTAAGCTGGGGTCTAATTGTGTATGACGATAATTGTCCACACGATATTAAAATGTTGATAATGACAGTTCGTCTACAATTTAAAATACATGCGTTCATAAAACTTCACTACCGACAAAACGATAATGAATTCGATATCGTTTCTTACATAATTACCCCTCTGGCTTAGAACATCCATATTTCATAATTCAAAGCAATTGTAACCCGTAACTTCCGAAAGAAGGTTCGTCCGCAGAGACAAGAAACCTGAGTCTTACATTCCTTGCAGTATTTTCTGGGTAAACTGGTATCACTTCTTGAACAACTGCCATAATTTAATCAAACACACTAGTTTTTAATTTAAATATGCATATGGAAGCCCCAGCTACCGCTGAAAAAATAAATTTCAGAACCCGCAATAATAATTGACTTAATCAATTATCATCGATATTCCTTTGCAAAACCACATTTTATAAAAAAAAACAAATTTGCCAATAGTAAATATTTGCATGCACAAAAGAAAACAAGAATTGTGAATGAAAATCCAATAAACCGGCCGATTAAATAATGAATCATTCAAAATATCTTAAGTACATGCATATGTAGATTTGTAATCGATTAGTCACGACATTCCCAAATCATTTTTTGAGGGGCAATCAACAAGTATCAACAGTGTTTTCGTCTTTCACATGCAAGTTGAGTGGCATGAAGTAAAATGCTATTTAAAGAATATTTAATAGTACAATTTCATTGGAAAACTGATATGTCATGCGGAAGATTAAGATGCGCTTCACCGTGGTATGAGGTATTATGAGTGGGTGCTGGCTGACCAGATAGATATCTTATTTGGTTACTGATGAATACAGTATTTAAAAGCCGAAAACCGCCCCACCGGGTCTTTAGCCATCCACCGACCGCCGATTTTCTTAAAATGTCTTTTCGAACAACTAGTGGAACCGGGATTTTACTGCCGGTTTCATCGTCTTTTATTTTGCTCCAAAATCGTATCCTTCAAATAAAATAATTTTGATTCTAGTTTCAATTTTCTAACAACTTTCTCGTCAAGCATAGACGAATACATATATAGATACATTTATTATCTCAATAAATAAAACGTCATAGGTACGGTGGAAAGTAAACATTGGATGGGGGAACATATGGGTTCAATAATACCAGATAGAGGCAATAGTAAACAATGGCCAACAAAGGAACAACAACCGAATTTCGTGTTTTTGTGCCAAACGAGTTGTGTTAAATACAATACAAATGTATACCAACGATGAAAGTCAACAAAAAAGTGCAAAATACATTTAAATTTTTCAGTTCTACACCAAAACGACATGAAAAAGTTAAGTGAACATATTTTGTAACACCACCTGGTGTAAGTTAATTTTACATTTAATTTCTCTCATTTCCACAAACCTACGACGAAGAGTGTGAAATGAAACGTCAGATGAGAGAATAAATAGTGGTCTTCATGAAAGCTCGAAAGAACCTCGTAAACTCGAAAACATCGTAAACTTGCACAGCAAACGTCAAAACAAACAAATTTCCCATACAAAGAGACTTGCTCAAAAGTGCAAAGTTTTCGAGGCAAATTTGCTGCGCAATCATGGGATGGAGAAACGTGTAAACTTTTGACATTTCGTTGTCATCTGACTAGGATGGATAAATAAGGTGATAGCACTAGAACAGTACAAAAAGTACACATACATAATACATGCAATTGCTACTGCTACCACCTTATGTATCCATCTTGGTCAGCTGATATGGTTTTGAGCACAACTACGCTGAGCAACTTTACCTGGTGCCTCATGCAACGGTGCGAGGGAAACTTGCGCTGAGCAAAAGTTCTCGGCTTTCACGTTTGCATGAATACCGCTAATGTATCTATGCATGTATTTGACTATGTCATCAAGGAAGAAAGAAAAGAAGCTTCTCACAGTCAGTGAGCTTTATATTTTTACACTCATTGACTGGCACCTACAGCTTTACACAACCAGTTCCGGACAGTTTTTGAGCTGTGGTTTGAATTTTTTCCACAACAAATACAAAGTATACAGAGAATTAAAAAAATGGTAGACACAATTTTAGCTGTTTGCTTTTTTTCTATTGAAAATTAAAATTTAATTTCCAAAACGAACTTAAAAGAAGAGTTTTTGAAAACATTTTTATTTAAACGTATTTTTTTAAATGCAAAACGGTGGAACCGGTTTCTCAAAAATTAAATTTTTGGACACATCCGAAACCTCGGGTTTTTGGATTGACAGGGTTTTGGAATGCTCTGCTTCATAGATTAATTTATACATAGATTTGTCAACTTTCTGCCCGGTTTAATGATTCTGCCGCTGAGGTTTGACAACCACAGCTGAAATTGTTACTGTGAATGTTCAAAATATGTTAAAACTTTATATGAACATCGTGAATGAACAAATTTAAAAATGGAGGATTTTGTTCGACGTTGCTGACCGAAGTTCGTTTCTTCATTGCAGAAGCGCAAAGAGAAAATTTATGTATAAATTAATCTATGTTCTGCTTATGTCATAGAGCAAATTAGAATAGAGAATCCATTTCTCTCATCTGATGTTTCATTTCACACTCTTCGTCGTAGGTTTGTGCAAATGAGGGAAATTCGACGAAAATTAACTTAGACCAGGTGGAGTTACAAGAACAGACTTTACATTAACTTTACAAGAACATTAACTTTTTCATTTCGTTTTGGTATAGAACTGTGAAATTTAAATGTGTTTTGCAGTTTTTTCCGACTTTTATCGTTCATATACTTTTGTATTGTATTTAACCATAGAGAAATAGAAAAGAGCCACTAAGCCTCTCTTCGTGTTCTCTTGATGACGACGAGGTAATAGGTCATTTCATCGCGTTCGAGTTGCTTTTGAAATTTACATTTTGGTTGGCATAATACGGACAAAAATATAAAGGAATCTGCATTTTCGTTAAATGCAAACAACAAAAAACATAATTTAGCTGTCATTAGTATCGGGTTTTTCAATAAGACCGCTACGAAAGTTTTTTTTTAAATAAAACAAAACCGGTTTTAGATACTAATGAAATTCTTTATTGCTGTGAAAGTACGCAAAACAAAACCGGTTTTAGATACCAATGAAATTCTTTATTGCTGTGAAAGTACACTCGATGCCATATGTATGGAACTCGATTTCTTTTGCATGGCCACCACGGGCACGCTTGCAGAAGTCCAATTGAACCCAATTTTCGACGGTTTTCAAGCATAAATCGGCCGATACTGCTGCAATTTTACGTTCGATAGTCGTACGAAGTTCATCAATCGTCGCTGGCTTGTTGGCATAGACCATAGACTTGACGTAGCCCCACAGGAAATAATCTAACGGCGTCAAATCGCACGACCGAAGCGGCCAATCGACTGGGCCATTTCGTGAGATAACACGTTCACCAAACTTGGTTTTCAATAAATTTATTGTGGCATTCGCTGTGTGGCTTGTGGCGCCGTCCTGTTGGAACCACATGTCCTCCAAGTCCATATTATCCAATTGGGGCCAAAAATATTCGGTTATCATTGAACGGTAGCGATTCGCATTCACAGTAATGTGCCGGTCTTGATCATCACGGAAGAAGTAAGGCCCAATGACGCCGCCGGCCCATAAACCGCACCAAACCGTAATTTTTTCGGGATGCAATGATGACTCATGGATTACGTATGGATTGCTGTCTGACCAATAACGCATATTTTGCTTATTGACGAAGCCATTGAGCCAGAAATGAGCCTCATCGCTGAAGATGATTGAGGCCACTGAAGTTGAGGCCACTGACTCCAAATTTCGGTAGTAAATTTTAATAATTTCGACTCGTTGTTGGCTCGTATATCTTTCCATGATGAAATGGCAAACCTTACTGAAGAGAAATGTCAAAAGAGCGGGAAAAAATATGGCGTCGTTGGCTGTCCCTATCGATTTACTTTTGTAGCGTCTCTGTTGAAAAACCCTTTATTAATTAAACACTTCTAATATGAGATTGCTGCATGGTCGATAATCTGTATGTCTGTCTGCGTGTCATTCTACATCATTTCCCTAGAATCTTTTCGATCGGCTGTGCCATAGAAACTCCCTGATTTAACACAACTATTTTGCCACACGAAACGCGGTTGTTGTTGCTTTGTTGGAGGTTGTGTGTTATTACCTCTATCTGGTAGTATTGAAGCCATGCCTTGAAACATCCAACGTTTACTTGCAACCAAACCTATGGTGTTAAAATTATCGGGGGAATAAAATACTGTATTCTAATTTACTCGATGGCTTATGTATGAGTAATTCGCGCAGTTCACTATTAAGTTCATAGAGTAAACCATGGAGTAATGTCACCTAGAGTTAGTTAGTTAGTTTGGTAATTGACTTAAACCAGGTGGAGTTACAAGAATGTTTGTCTTAAATTTCTCATGTTGTTTTGGTTGAGAATTGTGAAATTTAAACTTATTTTGGACTTTTTGTTATCTTTTATTGTGATTATACGTTAGTGTTGGTTTTAACACAATAATTTTAACGCACAAACACGAAATGCCGTTGTCTTTTCTTATTGTTTTTTTTTTGTTTATTAAAGCCAACCAATCCAATGTCCCAAGCCCAAGCCCAATGTCATAAATTTACTGAGAGAAGTCGTTACTCTAAGTATAGAATTACTCTACGGAGTAAAAATATCATAGAGTAATTTCATACCTAGAGTAAACATCTCTCTCAGCAAATGTATTACATTAGGCCTGGTGTGATATGAACATTTGATACTGAAAAGAATTGCTTTAATTATAGCAGATAGAGGCTTATAATATAACATCCAAGAAGAAAACAACAACAGCATTTTGTGTATGTGTATTAAAATAGTTATCTTAAATACAATACAAATGTATACTAACAATAAAAGTTAACAAAACCGTTTAAAATATATTTAATTTTAACAGTTCTCCACCGAAATGACGTGAAAAATGTAAGTCAACAGTTCTCGTAACTCCACCTGATGTAAGTCGAACATCTCCATATCACACCGACCTCATCACGAAGAGGGTGAAATGAAACGTCAGATGACAGAAATTATATATGTTCACTCTATGATTAAGTTATGGACACATCAGTAACTCGTGGTGACCTACTCCCAAAATTAGTTTTTGGTTTTTTAGTTGTGAGTCGCGAATAAAATTTTCCCGACTGAATTCTGTTTACTCACAACTCGTGAGTTACAGCTGTGCTGTAGATGAGGAAAATTGTCTCGGGTAGTTTATTTAGAGGACCAAGGCATAACTAACATTAACTTTGGAACAGATCTAGATCCAAATTTTTTAATTTTCTTTAAGAGTGTAGAGAATTAAATTTGATGAAGAAGAAGAACAATTTTGAAGCCAAGTCCATATTACCCTAATCATGGTCTTCCAAAGTTCAGATATATATGTTAACATATTTTTATTTTTTGACATCGACCCGGATATATATATAGCTCGTTGGAGAGCTAATTGAATAATGAAAATAAGGCCCAATTAAAAATTAAATTAGTTCCAAAAAATTATTCGAAAACAACAAAACGAAATATTATGGTTTTTGGGGTCCAATTTAATTTTTCTGTGAATATAAGACGCATTTAATATTTGGGGCTTATTTTTATACAATTTTTGGGGCGCAATTTCCATTTGGATGCATTTTAGATTTATGATGAATATGTTTGGGCCCGGGTTTTGGGGTGTATTTGGAGGTGTATTTTCACACCTCCAAAAAACCATATTATTAACCTTTTTGATCTTGTTCATATCTGGGCCAGCAAAGTGGATTTTCTATGTAATGTAAGAATATTAAACCAATTTTTAGGAGGTATTTCGTTTTTGATTTGAGGTTTATTTATTTGTTTATTTTTCATCAAAACGACATGAATAATTTAGGTCAACAATTTTTGTAATTCCACCTGTAGTGCGATTCACTAACTTTTAACACTTTTGCAGGTGTTAACTTTAACCACACATTTTGATGTTTGCACTAACCACTATGTGATGCACTATCTTATTTTTAACTATGGTAAATAGTTTTATATTTCTCTGTATTCAAATTGATATTACGTGGCAACTCTGCCAAGCGAAATGTCAAAATAGGAAAAAATAACACAGAAGAATAAAGAAAAACAAAACGAAAAAAATCCTTGTGATTTGTAAATTTTAAATAGTTTTGTACAAAGTAAGTAAAAATTCTACATTTTTAATATTTTTTTAGTTTAGTAATCGCTTGTAGAAATTAAAATAGAATGGCTAGTACTTCTGCCAAAAGAAGCCGCGCGTCTGCCGAGCATGTACGTCAAATAGTTGACTTTTTGATAAATAATCCGGGACTTGCATTCCGGGACCTCATTCTCCAATAAATTGTAGGTTTAATACACCAAAGCCATTATATTCAACGATTGTATACATCGATAAACACGTTTCTAAACGAACCACACCAAAAATGCTGGTGTTAATAAACCACAATTTGTCTTGCTAAAAATAACAGCTGACCGAAACAGCTGACTTTAAACGCCAGCAGATATCGTTTAAAGTGTTAGTGATTAGCAAAATGGTTAATTTTGTGGTTAACATTTTTAAACAATTGTTGTGGTTAAAAAAGCACCACGAAGAATGTGAGACGAAAACTTAGATGAGAAAGATGGCAGCTCTATATGACATTACTCTATAGTATTAACTATTTCCACTTTGTAATTATTAGTTTTTTGGGGTTTTATTTAATTGGGTGTTTTAACATGGGGCATATTATTTTCATGGAGCCTACTAAACACAATCTTCGGCAATGGTATCACACCTACTTAAATGTTACAAACGTTTAAATTGACTAATTACTCGTCGCTGATTTGGAAGAGGCTTTAGCTCTTTTAATTCTGTCCTCTTCAATTTCCTTTAGTATCTATTCATAATAATTAACTTGTTTTTATTTTCCTTCATTTTCACATGTTAATAAAGATTAGTTTACATACATTTTAGGAATTTGTGATAAGAACTACAACGCGTATTATGGTCGGGTGGGTGCTGGCTTCGTTGGCCGACGACGGCGGTGGGCTATCAGTCACTTCCATTTAAGGTTGTTGTTTTCTATTCAATCCAGACAAACACATTAAGACTGAGTTCTTTTCTATTCACTTGTGTAGTTTTCTTTACGCCATATCTCTAATAAAAAATATTTTTTTATTGCATTTTTTTTTCGATTTGAATGAACTTGAACTACTAGACTCGCATAATGAATAATATAGTACTTGGAATAATTTCTGCTGTTATTGTTGATGATGGATTTAGTTTTTTATTTATTAATTAAATATTTATTCACATTGATTGAAATTGTGTTTTTTGTTGTTGTTGCTGGTAACTTATTACAGAATTTGGATTCAAACTCCTTTAACATTATCGAAAATTTATTTTGGCTATTTTAGAGTGGAAACTGAACGTATAATATAAATTAAGTTAGGTAATGAAGTCAGATATGAGGTAAGGGTGGTCAGTATTTATTGAATAGAAAAAATTCAAAAATTTTATAATTTAAAGAAGAAAGGAAAAATTTAGTTTCACTTGATCTATCCGATATCATTATACAGTATCGAGTAATTAGTTATGAAACAGCTTCTCAAACTAAACTTTTTAGAAACGGTGTAAAACTGATCCTAAACTTACTTACATACTTAGGTGGCCTCGAACAATCCAGCCTTTCAACATGAGGATAACATGTTTCTCCAATCGGCTCGATCTTTAGATTTTCTCTTCAAATTGGTAACACCAAGAATTCGCAGGCATTCCTCCACCTGGTATTTCCAGAGAAGTCATGGTCGTCCTATTTTTCGATGCCCGTCGAATACGTCTTCGAATACCTTTTGAACTGGTTCACACCCAATCAGTGAGTGTTAAACTAAAAAGTGCACAGTTCATTGATTGTGGGAGGCTCTACCCTATTCATGCATGGGATGGAATGGGAAAATAAGTAACTCAGTACCGACGTGGGCTGTACGAATTATATATATACTTAGTTGGCCTCAAACAATCCAGTCAGATCAAGTGCCTTACAGAATGAGGATAACATGTTTCTCCAACCAGCTTTATCTTTCGCTTTTCTCTTCCAGTTGGCAACAC
Source organism: Phaonia tiefii (assembly GCA_963931995.1). Classification (NCBI taxonomy): domain Eukaryota; kingdom Metazoa; phylum Arthropoda; class Insecta; order Diptera; family Muscidae; genus Phaonia; species Phaonia tiefii. The sequence continues at coordinate 195,843,665 of OZ008371.1, forward strand.
CAACCTCTCGCAAACATTCCTCCACCTATTCCTTCCTGCTAAGCCTTGGTCGTCCCATATGTCGATGCCCTTCGAGTATGTCTTCGAATACCTTTCGCACTGGTTCATTCTGATCCATTCTACTGAAATGGCCTATCCAGTGTAAACGCGCTATTTTGACACGCATAACTACGTCGATGTCGGGAGGTTCATCCGACGTCGTTAATCGCCGTTCTCAATTACAGGAACCTATATTTTGCGAAGGTTTTCTCTCTCGAACACTCCCAGTGATATATCATCAGCATACGATATGACTCAGGATTCTGCGCCATAAATCAGGACAGGTTGTATGACAGTCTGATATAGGTGGATCTTCGTTTCTCGAGAGACCTGAATGCAAGCACAATTCTCCGTTTGATTTCCAGGTTGACGTTATTGCTTCTGTTCACGGCAAATACGAGGAAAATAAATTCGCCCACTACCTCGAAATTATAACCATTATAATGGTTCACCCTTTCACCCTATCGGGTGAAATCGCCCAATGATGTCTAAATCATCAACATACGCGATAGTTTTATTCGTGTTGTGTGCAGATTTTCTCACGATGATCTTAATTATTTATTTTATTTATTTATTTATTTGGATTTCGGCCAATTCAAATAAATTAAAAAATATGTTGAAGAGATCGCATGGTAGGATGTCGCCCGTCCTGAAGCCTCGCCTCGTACTAAATGGTTCGATGAGATCTTTACCAATCTTTACTGACTGCGGATTTCGTGTCGGTCAGTGTTATTCTACAGAGGTGTATTAGGTTAACAGGAATACCAAGCTCCGACGTAGCTTGGTGCAGTTTTCCCCGTATCGGGATATCGAAGGGTTTCGTTGGGTTTCTCCAGGATTTGTCGTAATTTGAATATCTGGTCGATAGTTGAATTTGCAGGCATGAAGCCACACTGATAAGGTCCGATCAGGTTTGCAACAAACGGCTGTTAGCCTTACGCACATTACGCTCAAGAGGGCGTTTTATGCGATGGGTAAAAGGCGTATTCCACAGTAGTTGGTACATATACTCGGGTCACCTTTTTTGAAAACAGGACGCAGTATGCTAAGGCTCACCATCGTCCTGTATGTGCGCAAAACCCTCATGTATATTGAAGTCTCCTGGGATAATTAAAGCTGAGAAGTGGTTTCTTCATATTCACAACATACTCTGCACAGCTGTGATACGATTCCAGCCCTAATCTCAACAAAAGGAGGACTCTAATCCATTTCCGTTGGTTTGACTTTCTTCTTTTCGGTAAAATTGACGGGCCTCATCCTTCCTTCTGTGAGATTAAATTTGTTCACTCCACAACCGTTTTTCTTCTTCTTCTCATTATCGTTGCAACTGACTGAAGCGGTGCCATGCGTGCTTCGTTCTTTTCATCACTTATATTGCGACAGCATTCATCGTATATAAGCCGTTTTTCATAACCAAGTTCGGTCTCTGCAGCAGTTTTCATAGAGTGGGAAATGTACTGCAGGATTACGAGGTGGGGATGCGTTCAGCGCCAGTAGTTGAGTGAGCTTCTCTGCATATGCCGTGGCTATCACTGGTAATTGCAGCTTTTTGAAGCCCAGCTTTCTATATGTCTGGTTTCGTACGGCTTTCGATGTGCTTAAACTTGTGCGAACCTTTGCTGGAACCAGGTAGTGATCCGAATCGCTATTAGCTCCTCGAATCACACGTGCGTCCATTACATTACAATTACCAGGTAATCAATTTGGTTCTTTATCTGTTGAGTAGGGATATCCAAGTAGCCTTATGGACGCCTTTCTATTGGAATCACGTACTACTGACAACCGCAGCAAAATCTAACAGTCGCCAGTAATCGCGTGTAGACTGAATTTACCCATGGTTGGTTCTATGACATTTTCTCTGCTGACTTTAGAATTAAAATCAACTAGAAAAACCTTAATGTCATGGCCAGGGCAGCGATCGTATGTTTCCGCTAGGTGCTCATACACGCTGAAAAATTTGTTGTTTGGAGGCAAATATAACGTGTTTGTAGCTAGTCGCAAATATAGTATGCTTGTGTCCAAACACATTGTGTTTGCTATTCAATATAACATATTTGGGGAACAATTATTAATAGGTTATAATATATGTATGTATTTGTGACCCAAATGCGGTTTTGCTTGTTGAAAACTGCTCAAAACACTTCTGTCTGTCACCACAAAGAAACAAAAAGCAGCAGATATTCAATTCACGAAAGCGATGCTTGAAAACTTGTGCATGGTTCCTGCAATATTTTACAGGGGCCGATATTTTTCAGCGTGTAGTACATATCCTTGGTGTCATCGTCTTTTCTTCTGTCGGGGCATGTACTCAAACTATCGATATATTAAAGTATTTCGCCTTTATGCGGATGGTGGCTATATGTTCACTCACGGTGTTGAGACCAAATGTCGCAGTTGTTCTCATGGGAGCTGTATAATATGTCACTGTTCTTCTTCCTTGTACAGCCATGACCTGTCCATCGCATTTCCTGGATAGCAGTAATATCAGCCTTGTAATGTTGGATAGTGGCACCGGATGTGTATAGTGTTCTAATATTCCAAGTGCATGTCCGTAATTCGTGGTACTTATAACGTTTGCGGGGGGTCGTCAACAAGTAGTGGGTTTTATGTTTCTCATTCTCATTTTGTATTTTCATTGTCAATATAACGGTGGCGGAAGTCAAGCACAGCCAACCGTAGTCTGGAATTTTACCTACTCCCAGGACGAGTATGTTTCAGCCGCCCATTATGGATCGGATGGTGAACAGAATACAGTAAGTCGAAACTGGATTTTTGTTTCGTTACCTTTGGTCCGCCGTTTTGTCAGTAGTGTTGGCTTATCCGCCTTCAAAGGACAAAAGAATATGTCCGCTAGTTCGAAGAGCTTCAGTGACTGCTCATTCGTTTCGCCTTCTCGCTCTATCTAGCTAACAGAGGGTTCCGATAAAGACCCCGGGTCCCCCGATATAATATCCGTTAAGGACGATTTTTGAATGAAGTGATATTTTCAACCTAAAAATCCCGAAATAAAATCCTGTCTACGGTACTGATTGCGCGGTACATACTTCTAGGAAGTAGTGACCTTCGAATTACACACTTTACATGTATTCTGACATGGACCTAGTTTGGCACGTTACTTACTGTCAAGGATTCTAAAGATTCATATTTTACGAGAAGTTTTTTTGTTATCCGTGCTTGATGATTTCTGTCAACCCATGTGTGGTCTTGTACTATGTACCATATGAAATACTCGTACATAGTATGTATACATGGAAATATACTACCTAGTAAATTATTCGTAAACAATGACCTTGTTGCTGTTGAATGAAAAAAAAATGTTTATTTCCTCTTTCCTACATACAATTTTCGGAGTTGATGGGTGTTTTGGCCTAATGATACAATTGTTATTGCTTTTGTTGGAGAGACAAAACGTAACCAACTTTATGTAGTAGTATATAATGTTACTGAATAATACACTAGAGTATATTTGATAAATGAGCTGCTTAGAGGCCAATTGATCTAACTCCATAAAACATAAAGTGGAGGAAACTGGAAAATAAGCTTGCGTATTCTGTGTATTCTCATATAAAACAATTGCAAGGCACAAAAATCCTTCATGGTTACTCCTTCATTGTGATGCTAACAAATGTGAAGGTTTTAAATATGATAAGATTAGGGTGTTTTAAGATATCAAAATTGTTAAAAAGTGGAGTTACATCAATTGACATTTGAGTAGCTCAAATTATACTTCATTTTCCATTGACTAATTCCATATGTTTGTGGGTTTATCGTGAGATAAATTGTCATATTAAACTGACTTCGTTTGAATATCTGTCCTTCCAGTCATGAATTCGAAAAGTTGTGGGTGGAACTAGTGCAATCACTGAATTTACTGTTGTATTCATTGAAATGGTTACAAAGTGATTGTTTTATAAATCACACCATCGCATGTTATGAAATGCAACAATAATGTAAATTTAAATATGGCCCTACATCAATTAAGACATTAAACAGATTTTGTTTATAGATAAACAATTGGTCTACGTTTTAAACAAAAATTTTAAATAAATAAAAGTTGATCAAGTATGAAGAGTGTTCAAATGCTAGGGACTGAAAGGGGAAATTATTTGTAATATATTTAGGGTGTTCACGATAAGCTATTTATTTGGAGCTTTGAAAACTAAAATGTTTTTGATTTTTATTTTATATTTATGTGTTCTTTAAAATTATAGGAAAACATATTTTTTCATTTCTTTTTTAGAACAAAAAAAAAGTGTTTGATATATTCTTCATAGAAAATATTTATATATGCAAAAATGTAACTTAAATTTAATTCTTATTCTTATCCAATTAAAATATGTAATTAATATGATATTGGGTTGCCCTTGTGTATAAGAACTTGTTGCAGCCTGCGTTGCATAGAACTCACTAAGTTGCTTAAAGTGGACACGTCAATTTTCTCCCATTTGAAAACACCTTGGCGGAAATTATCACCCCAGAGATCTTCAATTGGGTTGAGGTCGGGACTTATGGCTGGCCACTCCAGAATATTTCGGGACTTAAAAAAATCTCTTGTGAGCCGAGCAATGTGGATCGGGAGTTGTCTTGTTGAAAAGTCCAGTTATCTACATATAATTCGCCAGCAACGTCAATTAAATTGCTGTCCAACAGATCAATGTATGCTTCCGCATTCATTTTAGTTGGGACAAAGCATATTTCTGATTTCCCTCATGCTCCAAATGCAGCCCATATCATAAGAAATCCACCACCGTGGTTTCGCTTGTAGCACGTTTGCCGAGGATGTCGAAAATCTCCCCAATATTTATGGTGATCATCAGGTCCGTCCAAATTAAACTTTTTCTCAACACTAAATATAACGGTTTTGAATTCGTCCTCCCAAAACTTGTACTTTTCTGCAAAAGCAATACGCTCATTTTTATGGGGCTGGGTTAAGCGTGGTGTTAAGGCGTATATCATAATCTGCAACACAACGTAAAATTTAATACACTTTGATACAACCATGTAAAGTTAAATCAAAGACGTTAAATCATAGCAAATAGATGATGACATTTTATAAGCTAGTTTTGCCTTCCTTTTCGATAAACTAGAGTTTGAGAATAAGCCTTAATTTGATCTTAAATTATCTAAAGATTGATTAATAATCACAAAATTACTGTTCCACTATTGGTTTAAGTGTAATATAGAAAAAACACAAGTGTACGTATTAACTGAATATATTATCTAATATGTATGTGACAAATGAAATAAATAAATTGCAGATTTTAGTTGGTATTATTACTGCTAGTACTGCTGTTGTAACGTCAGCTGAAAATACGTTTTTATTCCACATCTAAACCAATCGATCGAACACGTGGTTTGGCCATTTTGCTTTGGTACCGAAGACCAATGTATATCGTCCTTTAGCAGTTGCTGGACACGCTGTCTTGTTACATTTATACCCAATTCCCAACAACTCATAGTCTCATTAGCTGCTAAATGCCGAATGCGCCGCTTAGTCCTCTGGTCTACAGTTGGGATGCGTCCACTACGCTTAATACAACCATAGTTTACGTGGTCTTTGAGGAAATTCGAAACTGTATTGCGATGCCAATTTACCGAAGCTGCAATGTCGTCCACTCCTTTACCTGCAAGTCTCATTCCAACAATTTTTCCGCGCTCCTCATCCGTAAGTTCACTTCCACGTGGCATGTTCAACTAGAAACAAAACTGTGAATAAAACATTTCTTAGAATATATTCATAACGGTCACTTTACTCACGTACAGAAAGATATTTTATACTAAACACCCGAGAAAAATAGAGTTGTTCACTTTAAAGTGTCAGGAACGCGACTGCACATATGATTATTTTCTATTGAATTGCAAACATACAGCGATAATCATAGTTAACGGAACTACAAATAAAGTCCAAAAGAGAAAAAGTGTATGATAAAGACAGAGGGATATTATCGAAAAAATTGTATATGGTCGACATTAAATTAAAGTTAGTTTTCAGAAGGAGAGAAATAAAAATTATTTTGCACATATACATAAATATTTGACAGATGTATGGACATGTTTGCTCTTGTAACGATTCCATGTTAGATACTACTCTAAAATCGATTGCAACTCCATGCTATCGTTCTAGTGTAAATTTCTAAGTTTTGTCTTAGTGATAAATATAAAAGATATGTAAGGGCAGCGATTGTGATAACAGATATGGGGAACAGCTGTTATTTTCAAGATGAGTCTATTACAGGTGGAAACATTAAAACAGCTCCTTTGAACTATTACAGGTGGAAGCATTAAAACAGCCCCTTGGAACAAAATATCGGTTATACCTATAATAAATAAAGGGTTTTTCAGCAGAGACGTTACAAAAGTAAATCGATAGGGACAGCAAACGACGCCATATTTTTTCCCGCTCTTTTGACATTTCTCTTCAGTAAGGTTTGCCATTTCATCATGGAAAGATATACGAGCCAACAACGAGTCGAAATTATTAAAATTTACTACCGAAATTTGGAGTCAGTGGCCTCAATCATCTTCAGCGATGAGGCTCATTTCTGGCTGAATGGCTTCGTCAATAAGCAAAATATGCGTTATTGGTCATTGGTCATTGCACCCCGAAAAAATTACGGTTTGGTGCGGTTTATCGGCCGGCGGCGTCATTGGGCCGTACTTCTTCCGTGATGATCAAGACCGGCACATTACTGTGAATGCGACTCGCTACCGTTCAATGATAACGGAATATTTTTGGCCCCAATTGGATAATATGGACTTGGAGGACATGTGGTTCCAACAGGACGGCGCCACAAGCCACACAGCGAATGCCACAATCAATTTATTGGAAACCAAGTTTGGTAAACGTGTTATCTCACGAAATAGCCCAGTCGATTGGCCGCCTCGGTCGTGCGATTTGACGAAGTTAGATTATTTCCTGTGGGGCTACGTCAAGTCTATGGTCTATGCCATCAAGCCAGCGACGATCGATGAACTTCGTACGAATATCGAACGTGAAATTGCAGCAGTATCGGCAGATTTATGCTTGAAAACCGTCGAAAATTGGGTTCAGCGTCTGGACTTCTGCAAGCAAGCCCGTGGTGGCCATGCAAAAGAAATCGAGTTCCATACATAATGGCATCGAACGTACTTTAACAGGAATAAAGAATTTCATTGGTATCTAAAACTGGTTTTGTTTTATTTAAAAAAACCTTTGTAGCGCTCTTATTGAAAAACCCGATATATCTTTATAAGTTTTGTTTGTGCTTTTTTTTTTGTAAGTTGCCACATGACCTTTCATAGCATGATATGTTGAATGTCGTATAAACAGAGACATGGTAATATCACGATATTGCGATATGCATCGTATAAACTTGGTATATAAAAAAATTGCGGAAGATGGTCAGAGCAGAGATCGAACCCACGTTCTTATGTACAAGAGCGGCGCACACTACCATTGCACCACCAACCACCGGTGTAACCAAAACACGGACACTAATATGGTATATTAATTATACCAATTGGCTTATAATCGTCTATGCTATTGACTAGTTTTGTTTTCCATTTTGTTTCCTCTATGGTCAGGGGTAGTCTGCAAAGGGCCCCCACAATCTGTTGTACATAATCATTTCGTTCGACTTAACATTTCGCGGATATTATTATTTTACTGCGTCTAATCGTTTAGAGAAATCTCATGAGTACTTCCCACAACGCTATCCAAGGCCTTGATCACATTGCAATCGAAACTTCTTGTTTCGAGATTTATTTCCATCAAACAATTGTTGAGATTTTGGCTGCAATTTAAACGTAGTGTCATGAAGTGCTGCATGAGGATTAAATGCTGAAGGTGAAATCTAGATTTTGATAGTCAAATTTAACGAAAAATTAAGTTATTGCTACTGAATAATAGCTGGATTATTTGCTAACACAAAATGTGTATTTTGAAACGTGAATTTACCTCTTGACAACTGTTTTCTAGAAGTCTGGTGTATTAAATCTGGATGTCACTTGAAGCACAAACAGTTGCAATAATCTAATGTCATATAAAAATTATAATTCAAATAAATCAAATACTTTATGAAGTTTTCAATGGTTTCCATTTCCTGTAAAATATTTCATTAGCTACAGTTGAAATCACCATAATTTCCTTTCATTATTGTAGTTGATTTTTAGAATTTATATTTTAGCGGAGATTTAAAGTTGTTTTTGAATCTTAATTAAAAATTATTATGAATTTGATTTACTTCACACACACACATAAATATTCCAAATTTATTGATTAAACCGAATGATTTCATATTTCTCTACAGCTGTTTTTCATGACGTTTATTCAATTATTAAGATTTTTTTAGCTATTTAATTGGAGAAAAAAAGAAAATAATATAAACTGTGTAGGAGGATCCCCCCACTCACATGCATACATTTAGTCCACACCTTTAACCCCCTTCGATTGGTGTTCCACAAAACTCGTGTTAGAATTTCAGTATTTTTTGGAAACTTAAATTTATCGCAGACGACTCATAAAGGTCGTAATGTCTAAGCTTGACTGCTGCTCCGCGTCTGCGTTGTGTCTGTGCATGTGTTGTTAATAATTTGTCTGGTCCAAATACAAGCTAATAAATTTAAATAAATTTTCAACCCAAAACATTAGTCATTGATTTCAATAATAGCTACAGTATATAGTTTTCATGTATGTAAACATCTAATGAAATAATAATGAAAAAAAAACGTCAGTCTGACTGATATTATTCACCAATAACTGGGACTGAATACGAAATCCATCGAGCCAGTCAAAGGTGTGTGGGCGCCTCTGCTTGCATTGTAAGCTGTGTTCAACGACACGTAATGCAGTTTCGAAATTCATACCTGTAGTCATGAAGTAAGTAATTGGTCGAACACGAACTTCGGCTTAGCTACTTCGCAGAAAATCCAAAATTGTATATAATTCTGATCGATATTCCATTTTATTCCATCGATATTCAATTTTCAATGTATAAAGGGTGTCTCAGTAAGAATGCACTTTTGGATTTTAAAATAAAATACGTACTTTTTGAGATAGTTGTGATTTTTTTAATGGATTGTAAAGCAAACATGTTCCGATTAAATAGGGAATAAAATATCCCTCAACTGGCCCCCACGGCTCTGATGACAGGCATTACTCTTTCATGAAAATTTCGATGACTTTTTCAGAGAGATGCGGCTGTATCTCACCGATGACGCGTTGGATCTCGGATTTGAGCTCAATAATTGTTTCTGGTTTATTCACATAATCCCGAGATTTCACAAAACTCCAAAGAAAGAAATCGCACAGCGATAAATCGCATGATCTTGGTGGCCAGTTGACATGAGAATTTCTTGAGTAAATTTGTTCTGGAAATCGTTGCTGCAATAAATCGCAATAAACCACATGTTGTCCAGATCCATGCCATTCAGTTGAGGCCACAAGAACTGCGTTATTATATTCCTGTAACGAATGCCGTTCACAGTCACTGCAGTTTCGGCCTCATTTCCTAAAATGTAGGGCCGAATCACCCTGCCTGACCAAAATCCGTACCAGACACTTGCTCGTTGTGGGTGCATTTGTTTCTCATGTATTTGCATGAGGATTTTCTGAGTCCCAAATTCGACAATTTTGTGTATTCTCGAAGCCATTCAGATGGAAATGCGCTTCATCGGAGACGATGGCTTTTTTATTGAAAAATTTACATTGACTTCACATTGCGCCGTTACCCATTGAACGAATTGTCGGCGCTTTCCATGGTCTGCTGATTTGAGCTCCTGAGTAAGCAAAATTTTGTACACAAGAGAATTGAGAAGGAGTCAGCAAAAGTGGGTCTGACGGTAAATGAGGGCAAGACAAAATTAATGGTTTCCATGAATAGGGCCTCCACGCGATTAGAAAAAAAGCTTGAACGTTGATAACCGTTATAATTTCGAGGTGGTGGACGAATTTATATACCTCGGATCTGTTGTAAACAAAAACAACAACGTCAGCCTTGAGATCAAGCGGAGGATTGTGCTTGCGAATATAAGTTATTTTGGGCTAAGCAAGCACTTTAGAGATAAAGCCCTCTCCCGAGTAACAAAAGTCCAGCTGTACCAGAATCTCATTCAACCTGTCTTGCTTTATGGCGCAGAATCCTGGGTCCTATCGCAAGCAGACGAAACATCTGTAGGAGTCTTTGAGAGAAAAATACTCAGAAAAACAGCAGACAGTTGTCCGAGGCCTTCGGCCACGGACTGTCCCTGCAGGCTGTGTCAGAGACACGTCCATTAAGTTTAACGTAGAATACGCCATCCGATAAGACAGAAAACATATATAACAATAAATGATAAATAAGATAAGCAAATTAATTTTTATTTTAATTTACTAAACGTCAACTGTCAGCTGCTGTCAAACAGCATCAAGCAGCATTGTTATTTTGCTTACTTGGCAGCACTTTCATTTAACATAAAAATGTATGAATTAATTTTTTCATATATTTTTTATAATTATATATCCATGTTAAATTCAAATTCACATTTAACATTTTGTTTCACTTAAATACATAAGTAAATATACGAAATTTCAATATTTCATCAATCAAAACAACAGCCGAAGGTTTGTGTCCACACTGAAACAACAGCATAGTTTGTGTTCACGCTACAAACTCAAACACTCAACCAAACACCACACATATGTTTGAGTGTATGTGATTAAACAATTTTCATTTGAGAAATTTAAATATTAGGAAGATATCAACCAATATGAAATGTATATCAAACGAAAGATAACATCTTCATTTACCTACAAAAAAATTTTTAAAAAAAGTTGTCTCGCCGTTTCCTCATAATCAATGAAATAAAGATTACAACAATAACAATCTGACATGACCACCTATACCGTAAGGTAAGACGTATTCTGCGCCAAAATTTATGGCCCTGTAGTGCACAACGGTGACTTTCGGCGACGCATGAACCATGAGCTGCTGTATGATCTATATCCCGACATTGACATAGTTAAGCGGATTAACGCAATTGTGCTGGCTAGGCCATGTCAGTAGAATGGATGAAGTCGAACCAGCATGAAGGGTTTTCGAAACCGAACTCGAAGGAAGACGAAAAATAGGTAGATCAAGACTCCGGTGGAGGGATCAGGTTGACGAATCCCTGCGTACACTTGGTATTGCCAACTGGAGAAATAAAGTAAAAGATTGAACTGGTTGGCGAAATATGTTATTTTCTTTTTCTAAGGTCCCTGACCCCTCGGGGTTGTTCGAGACCGGATAAGTAAGTAGGTCTTTTGTCAAAATTCGCTGCGTAGTGCTTCGTGAAATTTGAAGTTGTTGAGAATGATGCTGAATTGATGTTTTCGGCTACACTCTCGTTTACAGTAACAATGATTTCAAGAGACCGACCGGTACGTTGACGCACAGCAGTCTTACTGTCCATAACCGACCCAGTTTCTACAAATGTTTTGACCACTCTTCGAATGGTCGACACATTAGGAGAACTTTTTCGACTGTAAATTCTTCGAAGTTTGCGAGCGGTCTCAGCATAACTTTCCAAACATTTGTAAGAAGTTTTCACAATTATAACGAGTTGTTCTTTCATAAATCGCTCCATTTTTAATAATCGGAATAATCATATGTGACAGCTGCCAAATTTCAGAGGTGCCACTTGCACAAAAAATAAATTACACTAAATTAAAAAAGTACAATCTTACTGACACACCCTTTATAAGACTTTGCAACAGCTGTTTTACTTGCACCACAAATACGTGGAATACTTGGAAAACATATAGTGAATGAGAGAAGTCTTTAATTTAACAACCTACACAAATAATTTTACTCTAACACTTCATTAAATTTTGATTTTTTTCACTGAATATCCCTTTTTTACTCAGTTGATGTTTTTTTTAATACGCGGCTGCAAAAGTATGAAAATCGCACAGCGTAACCTTGAATTCTTCCAGTCACCTATCACCGTTTCTTCTTTGAAAGCATCTTTTTTATATGGTTTCCAACTACTTACATACTTGATCAGCTGTGGCATTGGCACCTCTGGGTTTACCGCGGTTTTCGGGATTTAATTTCCATAAACAGCTGATTTAGGTACGGCAAAACATGTTTGATGGGTTGAAATCTTGAGAACTTCGAATTGCAGCAGTTTCGCGGAGACTATAGTAACACATTCACACTGTTTCACTAATTCACTCATACTTCTATCATTGGCTTCGTCTCTATGATTTGTCGCATTCAGTAAATTTGCCAAATAATTTGACGTAAGCGGCCAATTTCGTAGTAATTTGCCATAGAGCAAATTATAATAGAGTATTTTATAATAATTAATATCAATAATTTTAACTACATAGGTTTGGTTGCAAGTCAACGTTGGATGTTTCAAGGCATGGCTTCAATACTTCCAGATAGAGGCAATAATACAAAACCTCCATCACAGCAATAACCATCGCATTTCGTGTTTTGTTAAATACAATAAGAGTCAACGATAAGAGTCAACAAAAAAGTCCTAAATACATTTAAATTTCACAGTTCTATACCAAATCGAAATGCTCTATGGTCAGGGCGCGCTAAGAGCATTTAATCGAAAATTTGCTCAAACTAATCGAAGCTCAATGACAAGTGTGTGGTTCGCTTTAGAAAATTTTTCTATGCATGTCAAATATTTGTAACAAATTTATCGATACATAATTATTGTTATCGATAATTATCGTTAACTAGAACTATAGTTTAAAGTTTATATTTATATAATATATATAAATATATAATATATACAGGGTGATTCAGGAAGTTCCGGACAAATTTCTCCAGCGTATTCCTTGGCTCATTTCATGAAGAAAAGTCCACTAGGACCATGTTCGAAAATGCAAAATTTTCGGATTGGCGGTCGGAGGGTAGTAGCGTAAAGTTGCTAACTTCTGAGCCAGTGGTCGGATTTTTTTGTTTTTGGGCTTGTTGGAAAGGTCTTTAGGTCTTTAAGAGGTCATTATAAAGAAATTTCAAACTCGCCAAATTCGGTTGTTGCGACCCAATTGATACCAAATTCGAATGTTGCACCAGAATTTGTGCCAAATTCGGTTGTTGCAACAGAATTGGACTTGTCTCGAACTCGTTCATTAGTTCTCGAACTCGGTCATTTAAGATGCCCGGACATAACAACCACGAATATACTCGCCACATCGAACATGTGCATTATGTTCTTTGAGTGTGCTGTCTGGTCATCCTAAATTAATTAAGATAGTTCATGAACTACCCAACTCTAAACCGAATTGCTACTAAATTCGGTTGTTGCAACCGAACTGCTACTAAATTCGGTTGTTGCAATTAGTTCTGTGCATAGAGTAATGACGTATAGAGCTGCCATTGTTCTCATCTGACTATTCGTGGTGCGGTCGGTGCGATAGAGAGTTATTTGACGTAAATTGGCTTACACCAGGTGGAATTATGTTCAAAAATTATTGACTTAAAATGTTCAAGTCGTTTTGATGAAAAACTGTGAAATTTAAACGGCTCTTGGACTTTTTTGTTATATTTTATTGTTAGTATATATTTGTGGTGTAGTTACACAAACATTTTAACGCACAAAACGAAACGCCGTTGCTGATTTATTGTTGGTTGGTTTGAGCCATAGCCTCTATCTGGTATTATTAAATCAGTACTTTCCAACATCCAACCGCCATATTATCAATTTACTGAGAGAGTTGGCGTCTCTATACGTGTAACTTTACGTGCTAAGCGAATGCAGACTTGAGAGTAATAAACCCAGACGTTTTCAGATGTTACAAACGACATGAGAATCATATCATACCTGTCATCACATAGTGAAGGATATTTTAAGTAAACAAAAAATGAAATATCCACTCACTTACTTACATATTTTCCCCGGTCTCATTTAACCAACTCTGTGTGACAAGTTGTGAATATTGGATGAATTGTGAAATGACGCCGACAATGTGACGCTGCTTTGATCGACACACCAGCCTTTCTAACCATAAATAAACATTAGAGATTTCGCTCAATATTTCACAAATCGCATTATTTTCGACGCCACAAAGCCATAAATGTTAACAATTTCTCAAAATCAATCTAATTTCTAAGAATATTTTAAGATTTCAAAACAGATGTGGACATACACGAGTCGCAAGAAAAACTCGAATTGACATAAATTACCCTTAAATGTCAATTAAACAAAATTTTGAAGCAGAAATAAATAACGTCATTTGTTTCGTTTTCTTCATATTCGTAATTATTTATTTAACGAGAAGATCGTTTTGTTTTTTTTAAAATAATTTTTCTTTACTTGTTTCGAGGGACATTTACAAGCAAAACTGAGAAAAGAACAAAAAAAACTGAGTTGAACTGAATTGAAATTCATGAATACCGACAGATCAACCGACCTGCGTCGCCGCTGTCATTGCTGCTGTCATTTTATGCATACGAGTGCTCCAGCCAGCCAGCCAGTACACACGTTCGCCGTTTGACGTTCAGCTCAGAGCTGAGCTCTAAAGCACAAGTGAAAATATAGAATTACGTCATTTCTCGAGCTTTAGAGAAGGTTACTTATACTACTTACCACTTGCTGAATGTGATTTTCTGTTGCTTTTTTATTTTCATTTATTTTTTTTATTGTTATTGTCATTTTCAACATCGGTTTGGATTGCATTTTTGGTTAAATCTGCTTTTTTTGTTTTGTAGTCTGTACCCCACTCGGTTGTTAGTTATTTATGGAACTGAGTTTTTGTAACAGTGTAACAGGCACACTGTATGTGTAAGTACTGCGTACGTATGTACACTACCTTTAATTGAATTCCCAAAATGATCTTGAACCGATCACCACTCGTTTGTCGTTCATGAAAAGACAAAGAAAATGTTGCGATCATCAGGGACTTGCAAAAAGTTCAGAATCCTTGGAAAACAATGATGCAATAATTCGGGAGAAGTGGTTATATTTCCATTTAATATACTATAGTGGATACAATCTGTCTATTATGACGTATGTATGTATGTTTGCATCTGACGGAAGTTATCGATATATTATCATCTATTGCGGATCTCACACTTTCAAACTTTGCAACTTCGTAAGATTGTATGGAAATCATGGACTCGCATTTCTATGAAACCAAAAAATTAATTACTTAGCTTTTGCAAACTCTGCATTAGTATAATTTCATGATCAAGGTTGAAAATAGTAAAAGCCTCGTTAGCAGTTGCGAGGTCTCAACTATAAACAAAAAACGCTTCAGTTAATTTAATAAGCAATATACGTAATTGCAGCAAAGTATTTAATTTACGTTGTATGACAAGTGCATCAAGTTGGAATAACTGCGTTGACAATTGAATAATTTTAATTAAAAACAAACCCAACATTCATGTTAATAACTTAAGCAAACCACTGACTTGTCATTCCTGAAGTTGGACATCAGCTATCGTTGATGTTTATTATCGGTTTACCGCCCTTCTTCATACCAAATGAGAATGCAAGCGAAGTTGTTCACATCACTATCATGTTCACAAAATATTTTGGAAATATTTTTTCAAATTCATCATCCAGATAAAAAGTTATAGACCAAGCTCATGCTCGCGAATGACAAGTCTGTGGTTCGCTTTAAAATAAATTGGATAACTTTGTATTAACCAAGTGCGTCAAAAGCATCTATACTTTCTAGTTTTAAGCCCGATATTCAGTTTTTATGAAAATTTCATTGCCAAAAGAAGTACGTGTATAAAAATAACCATAATTTCAGGAATCGAAAATTTCACCCACTTTTCATTTGCTGGGTACTCAGTTCTTTGCGAAAATTTCGTAGGCAACATCAATTACAGGGTTGTTACACCAAAGTTATTTCGTACGAAAACAATGGTTTGCTAACATTTCGGTAGTTTTAACAACCAAAAGTAACACCACATTTGCTAAATATTAAATGGAGTTCATAGAGGAATTATAAATGAAATATTTGGAAAATAAATCAAAGATAGGTGGTAACTCTCCGCAACAAAATTTTCCGTTTAGAGATAAATGACAAAATTTCTTACGAAAATTTCGCAAGAACTGAATATTTTGAATAATATATCATTTATTCAAAATCAGAACACCTTTTCAGAGTCTAAAGCTTTATTCACATTATCACTTTGATCTATAGAAAGTTATCGATAATTTTAACGGGCTTCGATTTACACTGTAACTTTGGAATGACAAAATACATATCTATGTATTTCTGTCTGATATACTTAGATTTGACTTAGTTCCGCATGCAGTGTATTCACTCTCTCTCTCCCTACAGACAAAAGTCCAGCTGCACCAGACACTCATTTTACCTGTTCTGACATACGGCTCCGAAACTTGAGTCATATCGCAAGCGGATGAAAAACACCTGGGAGTATTCGAGCGAAAAATTCTCCCTAAAATATATGGTCCTATTAAATAAAACGGCTTGTACCAAAGTCATTGGAACCAAGAGCTATATAATTTATATTCTGACGTGGACATAGCTAGGCGAATCAAATTAGGCCAATTGCGTTGGCTAGGCCATGTTATCAGAATTGACGAAGATGAGCCAGCGCGAAAGGTTTTCGATAACGTACCCGATGGAAGCAGGAAATCAGGACGACCAAGACTCCGATGGAAAGACCAGCCCGAAGAATCCCACCGTATCCTTGGTGTTACCAACTGGCGAGAATAGGCGAAGGATAGGTAAGACATCTGACCTCATAAGGTTGTAAAATAGTCAATAAAAGTAAAGTGTTCAATGAGAAGCGCCGAAAGGAAATTACACTAGTGAACCAACAGAATTGTGTTTAATTGTTCTGCACTTTTAGGGACAACGAAATTGTAATTACATTTTCAGCATTTTCGGAATCGTTTCAGAACCAGCGCGTAGGCAGCAGCATAGAGGTGCTCACCAAATCAGATAATGTAATATTTTTACTGATAATTTGGTGCAAGATCATTATTTTGTACGAGGGTTGCCCTTTATATTTCTGGCCTAGGCAATTTTGAGTGTTGTCAGTAGTAATCTGGCAATACCATTGAAACATAAAGCAAGTATGGTATAGAGAATAAAATTTACTCATGGAGTGGAATGCCAACAAAGAAACCGAGTGAAGCGCGTCGTTCCTCTGTTCTCTCGCTTACTCTCTTCGTTGAATATTTGAATACACGAGCAGTTTTCTGATGATATTATTGTATCTAAATATAGAAATTTCAACCGTATTTAAATAAAATTACATAAAGTATGTAAACAGTATGAAATAATCAAGTTATGACGCGGGAAAGAAATGCGTTTGACTGAATCGCGTCGACTTTTCTGTTCTCTTCTACTAGGGTTGCCAACTTGCGCCGGTTTTTTCTTCTCGACTTGTTCATCATTTTTGATTGGAAAGTGTTACAATATTTAGCTTAATGCCGCATTTAGACCGCAGATTATTGCGATCAGGTTAATGATGACCATGTTCTCTAATCTTTGACGTTTACCCCACCCAATTTGAGATTAAATTGACCTGACAACTTTAATCTTAGATCAGTTTAAAGCAACTCCGTGCCGAGACCAAATTATCGAAAACGGCAGCACAATAGAAAAATAAACTGGCGGCTCTTGGTTTGCACTCAGTTTTGCACAAATTTTGGATGTTTTTGAAATAACGAAACTTTTAAAGTTGGATTAGGTCAGTCAAATCGTGCCAGCCGGTTAAATCGGCTCACGTTTTAACCCGATGGGAGCCAATTATATCGGCGGCGGTGTGAGCTTCAACAATATTTTTGTGATGGCGACACGTCGGACAATTTTCGATCGCCTACAGCAGTTAAATAGTTGATTTATTGTGTACGTTTTTATTATGGTTGTATTTTTTTTGGTATATAGCAGTGTTGCATCAAAATGTAACCCAGTTTAAAGTGAGGTTAAAAATTAAACTTCAGTTTTTATAGATTAAAATTGTATGAGTGATCTTCTGGGTTAGCGTGAGTTAACGGAGTAAACCTCCGAAATGCGGTAATCCTGGTGGATGTTTAACGGTACTTAGAACCTATTGACGTGCGAGCATTATTTCTGTTTTTTTCAGTGACTCGAAAAATTAATCTCAGTCGAAAAATGGAATTAACGTGTGAAAATTTATCAAGACAATAGTGCATTGATGAACTTAAATCTTAATATGCCTATGGTGCACCATTCTAAAGAACTGTATTTGGTTTTTCAGTGTTAAGTTTTGTCAAAGTCAAAAATGTTCAGTTCGCCTTGCCATTCAATCGAAACGAACAACGCTTGCAAATCACTGAGTTTTGTTATCAAAATTCGTGCTCTGTGAAAAATGTGTTTCCCGAGGTGCGTCCATTTTATGGTCGACATAATCGACCCATCAGCAGACTATTCAAGCTGACCAAATTGTGATCAAAGAGCAGCCACGGGCAGTTCAAGAGCTGCCAATGCACCCTGAACAATGCACTGTTTGGTGGGATTTATGAACCGGTGGCATCATTGGGTCGTACTACCGGTGGCATCATTGGGCAAGCTACCGTTCGATGATTACCGATTTTTGTTGCCAAAAATTGAAGATTTTGGACTTGGAAGACATGTGGTTTCAATAGGACGGTGCCACCTGCCACACTGCACACGATACCATGAACCAACGTTCTCATCAGGACCCATTTCGTGCAAGGTCGATTGTGGTGCCAGAAATCATCGATGCTGTGCGTGAACTGGTATTGCAAGATCGTCATATGACATTCAGTGAGATAGAGACAACCTTGACCATTACGTCCACTCCAATACGTTCAATACTGAATTCCGCTTAATTTGAAAATCGCCTAAGAAAAGGCTCGTGCGATGGGAAATGTACATAAAATGAAAATGTGTCAATATATGGCGACTTCTTGAAGCCCTTAGCATATTCGGAAGAGTGTTCCCTCTTATCCATAACCAACCTGGCTAAGCCTTCATCCCACTGCACACAGGTGAAGACTCTTTTTTTTGGTTGTCTGAAGTCAAACGGGATGTGACGGTGGTAGAGACACCAACAAATGTTGTGGTTTCTTTAGGTCAACCTTCACTATAGTAAAGTGGCAACTGCCACTTTAAGCCTTCGTCTAGTAAACGGCGAGGCAGGTGTGGTCCTGGCTTTCCAACGACAGAGTTTGTAGGTTAAGGACGAAGTGGTATAAGACAATAATCACACCCGGCGTTAGCATTTCCGGAGCTTGCATTGTGGCCACAAAAGATCTGAATATGTTCCTGTTAACAGCATATAGCGACAAGAATAACGTTGCGGTAAGCCTGGAACTGAAAGTGTCCAATATCGTATCGTATCCTACATTCCTCATGAAGAAATGGGACCTCGAAAATTTGTTCTACAGGCAAGACACCCGTAGCCTTCAGTATCCTTAAGATGATTCATACGGAAAGCAAAACGGGGGCAAGAGACTAGTTACCTTCAGTACCCATAAGGTGTTTCATAGAGAAAGCAAAATGGGTAGGTACCCCAGTGATTGTGGGTGCGGATATAAGTGACTGCCAATCACTACCTTACGGGTTTTTCAACAGAGACGCTACAAAAGTAAATCGATAGGGACAGCAAACGACGCCATATTTTATCCCGCTCTTTTCACATTTCTCTTCAGTAAGGTTTGCCATTTCATCATGGAAAGATATACGAGCCAACAACGAGTCGAAATTATTAAAATTTACTACCGAAATTTGGAGTCAGTGGACTCAACTTCAGTGGCCTCAATCATCTTCAGCGATGAGGCTCATTTCTGGCTGAATGGCTTCGTCAATAAGCAAAATATGCGTTATTGGTCAGACAGCAATCCACACGTAATCCATGAGTCATCATTGCATCCCGAAAAAATTGGTGCGGTTTATGGGCCGGCGGCGTCATTGGGCCGTACTTCTTCCGTGATGATCAAGACCGGCACATTACTGTGAATGCGAATAGCTACCGTTCAATGATAACCGAATATTTTGGCCCCAATTGGATAATATGCGAATGCCACAATCAATTTATTGGAAACCAAGTTTGGTGAACGTGTTATCTCACGAAATGGCCCAGTCGATTGGCCGCCTCGGTCGTGCGATTTGACGCCGTTGGATTATTTCCTGTGGGGCTACGTCAAGTCTATGGTCTATGCCAACAAGCCAGCGACGATTGATGAACTTCGTACGAATATCGAACGTGAAATTGCAGCAGTATCGGCCGATTTATACTTGAAAACCGTCGAAAATTGGGTTCAGCGTCTGGACTTCTGCAAGCGTGCCCGTGGTGGCCATGCAAAAGAAATCGAGTTCCATACATAATGTCATCGAACGTACTTTCACAGGAATAGCGCTCTTATTGAAAAACCCTTTACTAGACGTCTGCACAAGCGTCTGGAATGGTCATTCAAGTATTTCAGGGTACTGTTGGCAAAGCATTCGTGTTTGTGTGTACACAAAAACACATTACCATGTAAAGCGAAATAGAATTAGTAGTATTGTATTTTTGTTCTCTACAGCTTCACACACCTACACGAATGAAGTATTTGGTTCTCGTAACTTCGCTACAGTACTTGGCTTGAAAAAAAAGCAAATGTCTTGAATGACCAATCAAGACGTCTTGTGTAGATCTCTGGTACCTAATGGGTACTAGCCTTTCTTTAATAGAGGCAATGAACCGACATTTGGCACCATCTTCAAGTAAGAGCTACTAGATGTCACCTTTGCATCGGGGGACCTGCTTGGGATGACCAGGTAATCGAATATCCTTCATTATAACTCGTTCTCTGATTAAAAATGCATCGGATTCCAGTTGCATTGACCCAGCCTGAAGTAATTCGTCACAATGTAGGAAGGACCTTTAGGTTCATTTTTGGAAAAACTTACAAGCTACATCTGGTATTATAATCCTATATGGAGATAAGGTGCGTATATGACAAAGATAATGTAGCTGACAGGTTCACTAGTGCTCTCAACAAGTCGAAGCCAAGGAGGAAAGATGAAGCCTCCCTGGTGGAATAGAGAACTTGGGGATGTATGAAAGTCATGCCGACGATTGTTTAACAAAGCCAAGTCTGCGAGAGACAAGTAGGACTGGAATAATTACATTGTTGGGCTAAGGCGGTATAAGAATGCACTCAGTCGAGCCAAGAGAAACTCGTGGATGCTCTTCTGTAAGTCAGTAGAGGATACATTCGTGGCGTCAAGGCTAAAGAAAATACTGGTGTCAGACAATACGACGATAAGTTACCTGTAGGACAACCTGCAGTGGAGATTCGCTCAATCACCTTATGGACCCTTGCAACTGAATGAACAGGGAGACCGCCGCCAATGAACATACTTCTCATAGATCAGAAGTTGTCATTGAAATTGTTACTCAAACCAGGAATAAATGGGCTATAGGCAGCTTCCTTTAAATCACCCGCGACCGAAATGGCTTCGAGCTGTGGTCGATCTATTGATCCACTGTCTGATAATGTTATACATGGCATATATACACTTCAGATATATACATAAAGGGAGGAGGAATACAAGAGCGGGAAAGGCCTCTCACACATCTCCTAAATAGTTTAGGCATATTAGCCTGCCAACGTTCCTGCTGTCGGGGGTGCTATGGTTAGTATGCGCGGTTCTTATGCATGAGAACGTGAGTTCGATCCCTGCTCAGACCACCTTACATTTCTTTCTACGACAGTCACCTCGCTTATTGATGG
This sequence comes from Phaonia tiefii, assembly GCA_963931995.1. Taxonomy (NCBI): domain Eukaryota; kingdom Metazoa; phylum Arthropoda; class Insecta; order Diptera; family Muscidae; genus Phaonia; species Phaonia tiefii. The sequence goes on from OZ008371.1 coordinate 195,865,358, forward strand.
CAACACTATCGAGTACTCAGCCATGAAAAAGCTTTTCAAAATTCCATTCACTGATTGTGAGAAGCTGTCCCCAATACCTCCAGGGGATGTAATGGGAATCCATTCTTCTTTCCTACTGAATACTTTGGAACGGCTGATAGATTTACATGCGCATGCGCAGCATGCGTACTGCATGGCCAGATCTGCAGACACAGTTACTGCAGGAACCAGTAGGATATATAGAGAAATCATTGGCTGATGAGGAGTATACTTTGGTTAAATTTTATATAGATGTGCCCTCAGAGTTAGGTGCCCAGTTAAAACAACCATACCTCGACTAAGTTCCAGTTTATCAACCTGCATTAAACCTCGGTTGTTTAACCAAAATTAACTATACTCGTACGTAAATATAACAAACTAATTAACTGTCATTATATTGAAATTATATTTTAAGCGCTACGTGATAAATATAAGCTCTTCTCTCGCTCTAGATTTTGGAAAGCAAAATAAATTATCATTCACTGCAACCTCAAATTACCATACAATAGAGAGATTTTTTTTGTATAAAATAAAAATAATTATACTTTGAATAGGGTCAAAACAAAATGCGGACGTTTTGAACTAATTTCTCGACCCAATGCTGGTGAATCTGACAAATACATGCAAACATATGTATGTATCTGGTTGAATTTGGATTGCAATGATTTCAGTCCGGCTATAGAGCGACAATCGCCAAACCAACCAACAGCTATGATGATTTTCAATTGCAATTCAAATGTTTAGTATTTGGCAAGCGGGAGAGAGGCGAGCGACAACGATTTGATTACGGCTTAAAACCGATGCTTGAGATGAATGATGATGATGTTGTGTGTGCGCACTGCCGCGTCGCGGCTTGGCTGCTGCTTCGCCAGTAGAGAGTCGCGTCGCGTCGCGATTTGTTTCCTACGCATTCTGGTGCAATACCTACACACGATGTTCAAATTCGATATTTTGTTTTCGCCATATTCAGAATGAACATGTTTTGAGTAATTGCGAGTGCCCTCAGGGTGCGGTATGATAAGTTGGGAAACAAAATTGTTTCAACACATTAGAAAGGGAATAGAAAGAAGCGTTTTGTTGTTGTTGAATAAGTAGCAAATTTTGGAAAATCTGTACAAAAACCTAGATTATTAAATTGGACTATGAATAAATAAAAAATAAATGGTTTCCCGTTACATCCCATGTAGGGATTAGGGAGAGCTTCTCCCAACCAGTGAACTGTGCGCGTTCTAGTTTAATACTCACTGATTGGGACCTACAGTTTTACACAGGTTCCGAACGGTATTTTGGGAAGTTTTTTCATGGCTAAATACGCGATAGTGTCGCCGTCACTAAGCGAGATGTGACCACCGTAGGAAGAAATTTAAGGTGGCCAGAGCATGTACTCATGTACAAAAGTCACGCACACTAACCATTGCACCACCGACGGCCACAAATTAGACTATGTCACATTTTAATTGTCTGCAAAATACCCTGTTTAAAGTCAAAAATGACAAATGTTAAATGTCAAATAAATCCCCAATAAGCAAAAATTCGATTGTTTTATTTTAAATAAAATTAATTTCCATCATTTCCCTTACGGGAATTTTTACTCGGTCTGTTTTCTAAAGCTTATTTATTAGCTTTATATATTACTTTCAAAAAAGTCGAGCATACAAATGTTCCAATGATACCAAGGCTGTCTCTATATAGCTATTTCGGATCTTGCCAAGATCTTGGCAAGACGTTTGGCACGACGCAGACGTTTTTGGTATGTTTTCGGGAAATGATGAAAGTTGACGAAGAGCACCGCGAGCTTGAAACAATAATATTGTTGATGGCAACCCTCTGTTTTGTTGTTTTGTAATGACAAAACAAAAACAAATCATTCTTGTTTAAAACCAATGGTTTTTCGACATGATAAAAAAGAGTTGTGCATGAAAGTGTTCCAATGGTAGTGCTTGGTATTCTTCAAACGTGTATACAAAGGAATTCTCATTAATATGATGAGAGTTTCTAGATATATATTTTTGAAGAATTCACCGAAAACATACCAAAAACGTCTGCTGATGAAGATCTTGGCAAGATCCGAAATAGCTATACAGACGGCCTTGGTATCATTGAAACATTTTTATGCTGGACTTTTTTGAAAGTAATATAAAGCTAATAAATAAGCTTTATATTATTTAAAAAGGTCTTGAGCTTGAATAAATTTGTAAGTTTAAATTTAATTTCATTATATGTAGGTAAAGGGTTTTCCAACAGAGGTGTTATTTTGAATCACTGTATTTCGGTAGCTGTCACTTTTGAAGTTTTTATTCTTTTTATTATTTCGGTAGCTGTCACTTTTGAAGCTTTTATTCTTTGACAAGTAGAAACTACGCCATTACTAAAAATGGAACGATACACGCTTCAACAACGCATTGAAATTATTAAAATTGGGTTCTTGAAATGCATGAAAATGATCCGGAATTCCATCGAAAAATCATCTTGACTGATGATGCCCATTTCCACCTCGGTGCAAAATTGTCGCTTCTGGGGCTCGGAAAACCCAAGAGTTATTGTTGAGAAGCCTCTCCATCCTCAACGTGTGACTGTTTGGTGCGGTTTATGGTCCGGCGGGGTCATTGGACCTTACTTTTTCGAAAATGAGGTTGGATCAACAGTTACGGTGAATGGATTGCGCTATCGTGAGATGATTAATGATTTTTTATGGTCGGAGTTGGATGGTATTGATCTCGGCAACGTTTACTTTCAACAAGACGGCGCTACGGGAAAAGTTTCCGGACCGTGTTATCTCTCGAAGAGGTGATCACAATTGGCCACCGAGATCTTGTGATTTAACACCTAGCGACTTCTTCCTTTGGGGCCATGTGAAAGATAAGGTCTAGGCCAACATCCCAGCGTCGATTCAAGACCTCAAAGATAGAATTCGCGAGGCTATCGAGGACATACGGCAGCCACTTTGCGATTTGGTTATGGACAATTTCATGAAAAGGATATCGAGGACATACTGCAGCCACTTTGCGATTTGGTTATGGAAAATTTCATGAAAAGGATACGGTCCTGTAAGCGTGGTCGTGGTGGCCATTTGGCTGATGTGGTTCTTCATTATTAACGGCATACCTTCCTCTTTATTATGAAATAAACATCCGATCATTTACCTCAAAAAATTGAATTTTTCTTTGAATACCAAAATAACACCCTTTATTTCTTTACGTCGTTCGGGACGTTTCATTTAAATGTCTAAAACGAACCACAGACTTGTCATTCATAAGCATGAACATCAGCTATCATTGATGTTTATTGTCTGTTTACCGCCCTTTTTGACAACAAATAAGAATGTAATTGATGTTGTTCGCATCACTATCATGTTCACAAAATTTTTCGTAATTTTTTTTTCAAATTCATCGGTCAGATAAAAAGTTATCGACCAAGCTCATGCTCATGAATGACAAGTCTGTGGTTCGCATAAAGTTTAAAGTCAAACAGCCTGATCATACAAGTCACATTCACTTACGCATTCACAAATATATACATAAGTACTTGTCGTGAGAATTTAGTCAATACTTAATAAATAATATAATAAAATAATAATAATAATTTAAATAATGTGGAAGTGGCCGTCGGTGGTGCAATGGCTGGTGTGCGCGGCTCTTGTACATGAGAACGTGGGTTCGATCACTGCTCAGACCACCTTACATTTCTTTCTACGACGGTCACCTCGCATAGTGATGGCGACACTATCGAGTACCTAGCCATGAAAATGCTTCTCAAAATACCGTTCGGAACCTGTGTAAAACTGTAGGTCCCAATCAATCAGTGAGTGTAAAACTAGAAAGCGCACATCTCACTGATTGTGAGAAGCTCTCTCCAATCACTTCATGGGATGTTAAGGGACACCATTTTTTTATTTTTTAATGTGGAAGTGATTCACATGCTCAGTCCCAAAATCACCTATTGGTATTATATATTCCGCGTTACAGGTTCATTGGGATTTTACGTCCCAGGATAAACAAATATTTTTGCAATTTCTACGCAGAGTATAATATTTAAGCCGAATCTTTCAGCACATGGTTAATTTTTGACAAGAGTATTCTGGTTTTTAAAATAAAACTCCGTCTTTTAAGCTGCGTTTCCACTGAACGTGTTTATCACGTTCAACATATTTTGGGGCAAAAATCAGCTGATTTTCATGGAAATGGTGATTTAATGAGGTTAATGAGTCGTTTACAAAGACGTCAAATTTCTTAAGAATAAACAGTTGTGTGTAAATGTGGCATTTAGACGGCAGTTTGTGGCGGCCAGATTAGCGATAACCTTGTTTTATAATCTTTGTCGTTGACATCACCAAGACTACGGGCCGAGACCAAATTATTAAAGACGGCGGCACAACAGGAAAATTCAATTGGTGGCTCTTGATTTTGCCGGCTAGATGTCGACAAGCTGCAAATACCGCAGATATCAAAGGTCTATCGACAAAAGCTCACTCTCCTGCTAGGGCAGAATACTACCCTCCCGAGGACCCAGAAGCGCAGTAGAAGCACATATCCCATTCTTTGGAAACCGCTTGTCTATCAAACACCACTAGTATTGCCAGAAAGCGAAATATAAATGGCAACCCTCGTAATTCATGTAAAAACTTCGAATATGAAAACATTTCTAATCAGGTCAAAAAACTTTTTTCCAATATCTACTGCTTAGGGCTTAGAACTTCAAGGCGTCTAGGGCTAACAAACTATTGACCACACACATCACCCTGCTCAAACCCCCCCCCCCCCCCCTAATTTAAGACACATAAGCCCAACGCTGTCTAGCTGGCGTGTAAAGTAAAGTAATTATTCCGGCGCTTGCTCTTCATGTGTTTAGTATCTAGCATGCTAGCTAGGCCCCGCAATAGCCAAAGGTGGTGGAGAGCTAGCGAGTCAAAAAAAAAACAACATCAGACACACTGTAAAGTTTGTGTTTGTTGGGTTGTGCAAAAACAAAAACAGTCAAACAAACGAAAACCCACATCGTCGTCCCCCGGTCAGACCGCTACCGAAAGCAGCAGCGGCAACGGCAACGACACAACAGCAGCAGCATTGGCAGCAGCGGCGAGACAGTAATTTGAACGGCAGCAGCAGCATTCAGGTTGAAAACAGCTCCAGTCACAGTAAAATGATCAGTTCATTTTTAGTGCTGGTACGCGACGGTTGACTTTTATTCCGAAAATAAAAAGTAAAATATAAAATATTCTAATTTGAAACTAAGTAAAAACAAAAAAGAAAAGAAGAAGAAATAAAAAAAGTAATAATTAAAAAGCAATTCTGCCTTGTGTGTGTGTCAGTCAGTCTGTTTGTCTATCTACCAGTAGTGAGTGCCTGAGAGCAAACGAAAAACAACAACATTTTGTGATATTAGCCTTTGTGGTGTTTGTTGTGTTTTATGTTTTGTTTGGTATAATACTTTATACTGCATAATAAATAGTACGTGTTGTTGTTGCTGTCATTTCGATTCGATTTGAAACAAACGATTTCGTGGCTTCTTTGTACCGTGCCACACTCACTCACTCGCTCACATTGTAGCCTCCCAAATGTTCGATGAGATTGTTCAAAGTTAACCGAAACACTCATACAGCCCCAAAGCACACGAAACGAAATTGTTAGAGTGATTTTTGTACCTTTTGTGATAGCGCGCGTTGTTGTTGGCCATTTGTTGGTGTTAGACCCAAAGTCAGAGAGAAAGAAATACGCGTCTTTTTACCTACGAGTACTACAGCTACCAATTAGATGTGTAGTGAAGAAGCTCTCGCGAGCGTAGTGTTTTGTGCCTTTTTCTGTTTTGTGAATAATATTTAAAAATAAAGCATTTCGACATTTGCCAGTTTTCGTGACAACTAATCAATAAGTAATTTCACCTAAAACCCAACAAGCAATAACAAATTCTACGGCATTTATTTAATACGCTCTGTTTTAAGCTCTTCCCTTTCGAAACAAAAACACAATTAGTAATTTTTTTTAAATAAATAGTTTATTTTGCAACTTTTCAACGAATTAACAAAACAAAAAACGAAACAAATAACAGTTTAAAACGACACTTTACAAGATTTAACGTTTATAAAAGTAACGAATTTTTAAATTTTGAAATTCAAATTAATAAACACGTGGCAAAGTGAACGATTTAAAATTGTAAAAGAAACAGAAACAGAGAATTAGTACGTTAAATCTCAACGAACTGTAACGAAATTAAACGACAGCAAAATGGTCTCAAAGAACGCAAAAAGGAAGCAACAGCAAAATGGATCTTCATCCTCCACATCAGCAGCCAACACTTCCGCAACTACCACCAGCATCACAACATCTAACCCTTCGCCCATCTCAACTTCATCAAAGGCTGTAAAAGGCTTGAATACCAAGGATTCTCTGAAAACATATGGAGGTGATGAATTTTATCAAGTTGGCAGCTCCAAAACATATAAGGCTTCATCGAAATCCTCGAAAAGTGCCATGAGTAGTGAAACCACCAGTATCACAGAAATGCTAATGGGCGACGGCGAAGCTCAAACGACGTCAACGTCCCAGTTCTCATCATCGCGGGACAAATTCTCTTCCAAAGGCCAAATAATATCCTCTATTGACTTGGTTAGTGAAAGTGCCTTGCAGGAGCCGGTATTTTCGGTACCCATAGATGTCGTGGAAATGATTACCGCTGGCCCCTCTAGCAGCGGCCAACAAACGTATTCATCCTCATCTACAATGCAAAAGTCCTCATCGAAATCCCAACAATCATCCAGCTCCATGACCCAGAGGGCCATCACATCCAGCGATGGCGGTGGTGGCTATATTGTCGATGTAGAATTCCAACCTGAAACGGTGATAATTAAAGATGAATCTATGGCCACAAAACAAGCATATCAGTCTATGGCAAAAACAATAAACGGTGCTACCGAAATGACATCATCGTCAATGTTGTCAAGCCAGTTTAAAGCTAATGAAGCCGTTAATGGTAAGACGGTAAACGAGCAAAATCACTCCAACACCGAATATTCATCATACGCCACACCGGGCATTGCGGGTAACGTTGGCGGTGTAAGCAGAGATCAGATCACCAGCAGCAGCACAAATGCCACTACCCCCACAACTCCCCTGCAGCCGTATCAGGTACAAATGCCTGTGACCCCCACCAACTCAGATCCAAAAATTCCAACGTCATCACTCATGACGTCAACCATAAAACAAAAGTCTTCCAAAGATGACTTCACTGCCATTCATGACAATAAGACGACGACGTCAACGTCACTAACCAGTATTGAGAAGATGAACGCCAATAATCAAAACCTTAACCTAAACGCATCATCCACTTCCACTTCATCAGTACGCGATACCAGCACCTCCGCGATCAACAGTCAAACGCTCAATAAGAAATCTTCCACATCCAAACAGACAACCGAGCAAGAGTCCACTACCCAAGAGACTCAAACCAAAAAGAGTAAATCGGTTAATAAAAAAGAGATCTATGATGTGAAGACCAAAACCTGGAGTGAGTATCATGATGCCTCCGACATTGCCGTCAACAAGAAACATCCCAGTTACGAGCGTTTCGTGAGCCAGGGTCAGGATGGCACTTACAAAATCACATACAAGAAGAAAATCTACGATCAACGCAACAACAAGTGGCGTGTGGTCGATGAGAAAATTGTCGACAGTGCTCATGACAAAGGTTTCCCCGAAACAGTCGATGATGTCATTAATACCACCACGACAACATACACGACCAAAGTCTACGACTCCAAGCTGGGCCAGTGGCAAGTGGTCGATGAGAAGTCGTATTTCGATTCGAAAGCCTACGTACCCCAAGATATTGCTCGCGAGATAGAGAAAGATAATACTGATGTTGCCAATATAACGACAACAACTGAAATTACCAAGGTGAGTGTGACAAAGAGAACGAAATGTATGAAAGAGATTTAGTTAAGAGAATATTTGCGATTGCTCTTAAAGTTTACAAATATCAAATCGAATCAAAAAAGTTTATATTTTTATTTAAAATTGAATTGAGTTTAATTCAATTTCTAATAATGGTAATGGAATTTCTAATAAAGCTCGAAATTACTTTCTAAATGAAGAACAAATCTTAGGCCCAATTTTTGAGTGGAAAATCATCTTTGATCAACGATCAAACATAATTTAAACTTTGGATTAATATTTTAGGTTAATAGTTGATTGCTGTTTAAACAGCTAAAGTTGGGCAGTTAAACTATGATCAAGTAACCATATGATTTTGACAGAAAACAAGAAGCAGAACGAACACAAAACTTCATTAATTGTTAATGTGTGACAATTGTAATCACCATCCTAGTACAAATATCAATAAAAAAAAGTATCATTTAACTCGTAGTGCAGTTAGAACTTCATTTCTGCTGAAATATTTTTCCAATTTCATTAAATATTTTGTATTTAATCACTTCACTTTTCTTTTGAAAATGGCGTCAGCTTGATGTATTGTAACGATTAGCCGATAAATGTGCGAATTATTTTTCGTAGTATTTGCCACTGTTGCCCTATAGGTAGTAAGATTATTTGACAAATCACTGAAAAACTCTTTTCGTATTTAAAGTCAGATCATTTATTTTGTGGATTTAAATTTTTGGCAAAAATATCCGGCACTCAAATTCACTAGAGGTATTGGAAGATAAAAATTTGAGACGACAAACGGTAATTACTGACGAACCTAAACACTTGAATAACACTAAGATAACACTTGAATTTTCTTGTTTTGATTCAAATATTTTTAATTTCTTTATCCAACCTAAATATTCTTTTTATTATTTTTTTTGCTTTAAATAAACACGATATCTTATGAAAAATTTAAAAATAAACCTAAAATCGTAGGTGCTTAAATTAGATTTCGCTGATATTGAGGAGTAACGTCTTTTGTAGCGCCTTTTTGTGTTTACACTTTAATCCACAAAATGCACGTCTTTACGGATTTTTTCCCCCATTCCTTAAAATAATGAACCAAAATGTGTCATGAAAACAGGGAATAGAGGGTTAAATGTTCTACGAACAAATCCCTCACAAAGGTTTACTGAATAAGTTCAGACACAAAATTAAGGTCATCACAAGCGTTATAATTTTTAAATTCCACCCAAACTGACAGGTACAACTTTTAGTTAGCTTTAACTGTAGGATGACTTGAGCCGAGGATAATGGTCGTTTTGAAAGTAATTAGGACTTTTTGTATTAAAAAATTTTTCCCCTGTATAACCCACGAAGGGACAGGGAGGAGCCTCGCGCAAGCGGTAAGCTTTGCGGTTTTTAGTTTTACACTCACTAATTGAGACCTACACCGGTTCCAAATTGAAATTTCAAAGACATCAATTGAAATTTGAAACATGTCAATTGAAATTTAAAACTCGCCAGTTATAATACAAAAATTACTAAGCGATTTCATATACATGTTCGATTTTTTGGAATTGATGTCTTCTAAGTTTCAATTTATGTTTTTCTAATATCAATTGATGTCTTTTAAATTTCAAATGATGTCTTTTAAATTCAATCGATGTTATCAAATTTCAAATGGAATGTTTAAATTTCAATTGATGAGTTCTAATTTCAATTGATATGCTTTAAACTTCAATTGATATCTTTTGAATATCAATTGATGTCTTTTAAATTGCAATTGATGTTTTTAAATGTCAATGATGCATTTACAATTTTATATAAATTTTTTAAATTTCAATTGATGTGTTTTAAATTTCAGTTGATGTGAATTAAATATCAATTGATATATTTTAAATATAAATTAATGTATTTTAAATTTTAATTGATGTGTTCTAAATTTCAATTGATATCTTTTAAATATCAATTTGTATATTAAGTTTTAATTAATATCTTTTAAATTTCAATTGCTGTGTTTCAAGTTGTAAATAGAATTTTTAAATTTCAATTGATTTTTCTTGTAAATTTCTATCGGAAATGGTGTAGGATAAGAATTATCCACCGCCCGTATCTTAATATTTTCGCACAGTCTAATAGACTAGGACACATTTTGTTATGGTTTCTAAAATAAAGGTTCTGAATGTAACTAGCAACGACACAAACCAAAAAGCATTTAGAGCTCTGTTATAGAATTAGCAGAAGTACACTGAACGGAAAAGCATCGTCACAGGGATCAAAATGTTCATCACCCTAACAACTTTCGTCAACGAAAGTGAGCTAACGTACAGTTTCATTCCCGCTACGACCATGTGTTCATCAATTGCAAATTGTTCGTCACTGCGAAGAACGTATAGTTGTTGCTGCAATGAATTTCATTCATTATTGCAACGAATTTGTTTCGTTGCTGCAATGAATTTGTTTCATTGTTGCAGCGAATAAGTATCGTTCTTGCAATGAAATTATTTCATTGCTGCAATGAAGATTGATTGTACTTAACATTAAATAAAAAACAATTTAATTTCCTTAACAATTAGTGCGATTTTTTAAAGAAATCATATCACTCAAATTGGAAAACCCTTTATAAATTAAAACGATTTCTTGGCGACCGGGGCAACATATAAACTCAAAAGTTTAAATTTAAAAAATTGCAGCTTTTAAATCTGTCAGAAAACGGTTTTCTCGTTTTTTTTTTTAATTTAATTACTCGTGTATCACTTACAATAAATTTATTTACCAACCGTTTCGTATGGTTATTCGTGTCTAATCTCAAAATTTCATGACTGTGTTTAAATTTGACAATCACGTTTAAATTTAAGTATTTCCAATTTGGAATTCGTATTCAATATCAAATTTAAATCCTTTATTAAAATTCACATTAAACTCATTTAAATTTTAAAAATCGTATTGAAAGTTGAAAGAGATTTTCATGTATCAAAGTGTTACTAAGTATTAAAAATTAATTAAAAAATCTATATCTATAAAATCTATATATGTAGAGATTTTAAAATTTAAAAAAATTGTTTGAAACGCTTATTTAATTACACTGTGATAGTTTTTGACCCGAAAAAATGAACTTTGATGAATCCTTTTCGAACTATTAGGGAGGAGTCCCCTGAGTGCGAAAGTACATTTGGAAGTGTCAGATTGGCTCCAGTTTTTGAGAAATCGGTATATATGGATATAGCTAAGTCTGCGCTATTTAAACAAATTTTACCGGCCATAGGCCAATTTGGCCTAAAAGGGCTTAAAAAGCTTATTAAAATAAAAAACAAATGTTTGCGCTCGGTCAAACTTCTTGAGATATGGGCCTTTAAAGCTTGAGTATATAATTGGCCATATCTCACATATTTATGGTCCGATCTGGTTCCGGTGAATATCATTACAAAGATCATGTGTTGTGTTGCCTACAACTTGAGTCTAGGTAGAAAATAGGTTTACTAGGGCTGTTTTTTGAGAAAATCAGATTTTTAGCAAAAAAGTGAGGTTAAAAAATCGTATTTTTTAAATTTGTCCCCAATGGGTTAATAAAATGTAATATATTTATATGCAGATTTAAAGAGTTTCTAGAGATATAGAATGGACTTGAGCTTAAATAAAAAAAAATAAAAAAGTATCAATAAACAAGCCGAATAAATAAATATCATCTTTGATGAATTTTTTATTTAAGTTTTAAATATTTTAATGATTTTAACACAAATTGAGTAAAAACCGATTAACCGACGACAAATTACCGTTTTTAGCTTTGTTGTTTACCGCTTGGTTGGCTGGTTGGTTGAAAAGGTTGCAAGACAGCACGCTGTCTAGCACACTTAGGCTAAATAAGCCCATTGTGATACCTGCAGTTTCCTCCATAGCAACTAGTGACTAGTCGTCCAGCCAATTTGCTCTTTCAATAAATTTGTCTATAAGACCTACAAGAATATCCTGTAGGGTTACGGTGCTAACTAGATGTGTTCCGAATATCCTGCTTCTCATTCCTGCCAGAGCAGTGCAACCCAAGAGAAGGTGTTTCGTGGTTTCCTCGTCCTCTTCCATGCAGCAACTACAGAGAGTGAAGTTTCTATGTCCCAATCGTAGGGCGTGTTTTCCTACAAGACAATGTCCTGTAAGTGCTCCTATCATTGTGGATAACCTGCCTCTCGGCAAGTTAAGTAGTTGCCCAGTCCTCTTCCTGTCCACCTGTGGCCAAAGGAAAGTTGTTTGAAAGTTGAAGTAAGTCTCCACTTGTCCTTGAACATATTATGGACCCACTGCCTGATCTGCAAACGGCAGGTAGAGATTGGCATACTAACACCTTCTTTTGCCGGAAGAACCTGTGTCGTAAAAAATCTGATACTACTGGTATCCCCTTCCAGTGACTTTTCCCAGGTATTCCTGTTCGGAATAAAAGTCCTTAGATTTGCCGCTGGTAGAAGATAGGGGGTACAGTAGTCCGTTTTTACGGGAATAGAGATGATCCGGTGTAGTAATTCAGCGTGTCCGGAAGGCCCCGATATCAAAACGCCACAATCTCAGATTCTCACCAGGGATGTAGCGGCTGCCGATTCGGCCATGATATCAGGAGTACAGATGTTCAGGATAGCACTAAGTGCAGTACCTGAAGTCGTGCCCATTGCCCCACTAACGCTAATCAGTGGTGATCTTTGAATTTTCATCAAGGAATTCAGAATATATTTGTTTTGGAGGGACCTTCACCAAACCACTATGCCATAGAGAAGTATTGGTCTGACTATTGCAGTATAAATCCACATGGTGATCTTAGGAGACAGTCCCCAGCGCTTTCCTATCGCCCCTTTGCAGCAGTAAAGAGCAACAGACGCCTTTTTCACCCTCTCCTCCACATTCGGTTTCCAAGACAGTTTTCTGTCGAGGATTATCCCCAGATACTTGACCTTTTCCGTCAACTGTAATTGTACCCCATTAACTGACGACAGTTCAAATGCGGGTATTTTATATTTCTGAGAGAACAAGATAAGCTCGGTTTTAAGTGGGTTAATTGATAGTCCGTTGTTAGCGGTCCAGTTCGAAATCAGACTGAGTAGGCTGGTTGTACGAATGCTAAGTAAATTGAGGTTTCTACCCGTACAGATGATAGCAATATCATCGACATAGGCAAAGACCTGGCATTCGACCCTGTCCAATTCAAGAAGCAGTTCATTGACAGAAGTTAACCGTAATAGTGGAGACAGAACTCCCCCCTGCGGTGTCCCTCTGTTAACGTTCCTAGCAATTGTAACACCACCCCATTCAGCTTTGACGGATCTATCCACCAGAAGTTTCCCAATTAGGTGTGTCACTAAGCTGTCGACTCCTAGATTCTGTAACGACCTCAGAATCGCCGAAGGTTGAATGTTATTGAAGGCTCCCTCGATGTCCAGGAAGGTCCCTAGAGCGAAGACCTTATTCTCAAGAGAGTTCTCTATTATGCTGACTATAGAGTGGAGAGCCGTCTCAGTTGACCTGTCCTTGATATAGGCATGCTGAGAACTCGATAGTAGATTCTGTGGAAGATTACTTCGAACGTGAATGTCCAGTAACCTTTCAAATGTACAAAAGTCCTTTGGTTTGACATGAGAGCATTTTCCCGCTTTCGGGACAAAAATCACTTTGGTTAGCTTCCAAATGCTTGGAATGACTCCCAGCATAAGGCAGCCCTTGTAGATTGCCTCCAACCAACTACAATATAGGTATAGTGCCTCCTGTAGTTGCGCGGGAATTATCTCGTCAGGTTCGGCTGATTTATAGGGCTTAAAGCATCTAATGGCCCATATCAGATTCTTTCTGCTCACTATTGAGCGAACTTTTTCTAAGCTTGGTGAGTTTCCGCCTAGCTCTTGTGGCTGATGACCAGCATTCCTGTCATCGTTGGGAAAGTGGATATCCAGGAGAATCCCAAGAGACTCTTCAGACGAATACGTTCACGTTCCATCGTCTTTCATTAAGAACCCCGCATACGGTGGGTTTTTAGCGAGTACGCTTCTTAAGCGTGCAGTCTGGTTGGTTCCCTCAATGGATTCACAGAAGTTACGCCAGGATTTCCGTTTGGCCTTCTTGATTTCACCTTTGCCGCTAACTTGCCAAAAAATGCCGATTCGGTTTCGTCGAATTCTGGTTTTGGACATTCTAGCAGCAGAGCTCAGTAATGCGTATTGGTTTATGTCTTTGCTAAATCCATTTCGAATCTATCTTAATTCACATTACATGTAATGAACTTTTCTCGGTTTGGTGTTCAAATCTGAAAGAATGTATATATGTAGGGCTGCTGAAGTTTGTGCCATTTGGTCACAATGGGTAAAAGTAGGGATGGAACCCACGTTCTCATGTACATGAGTCACGCACGTCATTGCATTAGACTGCCGACGTATCACTGAAATAAAGCGGCAAGCCTTGATAGTTGAAAAGGTCAGATAATATCAGTTCATTCCTGTATTAGACCATAGAAGTCATTTAAAAGAAAATAGTACTTATGTATTCAAAAATTGTTAGTTATAAAGTTCGTCAGTGCAACGTTCTGATATCTACTTTATTTTAGGATTTTAAGTACCAAAACCTCAGGCTCAATGAATCGATTGTTTCTTTATTTAAAGTAGTCCGTATGATCTTAATAAATATGTTTCGATTACTCTTTAGATTGCTCTTATGAGTTTTAAAATGTTCTCTTAATATATTTACTGTACATAGAGTTCGTGAAATATACTGCAGCGTCTCTTTAAATTGTTTATGAGAGTTGATAAATCTGTACGTATTTTGCCGACATACAGTGGAGCAAAAGAAGTAAACTTGCCAGTTACACTCAATGTAAATTATATCGACCTAGGAACAAATTATAATTCATTGAAATTAAGAAAGATTGATTGGCCTAAAATCATGCATGGTACTACCACCTCAATTGGAATTGCCAGATGTAAAAAAATAAATCGTGACTAAGGTTGTGATATAATTTTCGACTATTTTCGTGTATAGACTTTTGTATTTGGAAAAAGTAGACTGCCAGATATCCGAGCGGCTATTTGTTTCTCACTATCCAGTGACAGGCTCTAAAAAAGTTTCTACAGAAGATTATCTAAAGGCGTCAAATCACAAAATCTAGGTGACCAGATTACATGTACAATTTGAAAACTAATTCGCTCTATTGCATGATCTTGAATGTAATTTTTTGGCATTGGCGTTATGGATCCTCACGGCTCGGCCGTAATTAAGTTAATATTTAATATCAATAATTCATTCCCTTAGAGCCCATTGAAAAAATTCCGCTAATAATTAAAATGTTTCTGCAATATCAGATATACGATGCAAGCATTAATGACTGGCGTGTTCTGGATGAAAAAACGCGCACCGATGTCATTGAGAAGATTGTGGAAGCACCCAAGAAGACCGTTTACATTGATGAGTATGTGGAAATCGAAAAGAACTCTAAGATATTGGAAGAAAACGAGAATATGGAATATAATCTGAATAAGACCTCCAAACGCAAAGATATCACAGAAAATATTTATGACGAAACGGATGAAAGGAAACATGTTATAAATAAAACCAAGAAGTCAATCGATTCACGAAAAGTAAGTTTGAAAATACAAAATTACTACAAACTTCCCTAAAATAATTCTAAAATTCTTCAACAAATTAAAGGATGGAGTCGACAAATGGAAGAGTACACATACCGAAATGTGCATCTGTGAGATCTGTACTTGTGGGTAAGTCAAACAGTTATTCCGTTTATTCTTTATACTCGTAACTTAATCATTCGTTCGATTTACAGACGTCATCATTGTACAACCAGTGAAAGCACAAAAACTTTAAAAGAAGACACTGTAATAGAATCAACAGGTATTTATTAATTGTAAATAAAAATATTGAGATTAAATATTCATCTATTACATATTATAGACATGGTTGATAACGTTCAAACAAGATTACGCACGAACACTTGGTCTAAAACCGATATTGAAGACAATGAATCTCTGACCACTATCAAAAGAGGTCCAAAAGATACTCCGAAAAAACTTCCAGGGCCGAAAGGATATACAGACATAACTGAGGATACAACCATTGCGGAGAAGGAGGAATATGAATATATTATCAGAACGAAGCCAATACGTCCACATGACAACCTAAAGCCAGAAGGTGAATTTTACGCTCCTGAGAAACCAGGTTATAGACCGTCAGAACGCCCTGTCCAGAAGCGTCCCGTCGATAATCTTAAGCCCGAGGGAGAATTTTATGCTCCGGAAAAAATTAAATTCGCTCCAGGCGAGAGGCCAACACAAGTGCGACATGGTGATAATCTGAAACCTGAGGGTGATTTCTATACTCCAGATAAACCAGGCTACCGACCGGCCGAGAAGAACGAAAAAATAATCAGAAAAGATAATCTTCGCACCGAAGGTGAGATGACGTTTGTTGAAAAGGAGGAATACAAATATGTAACGAGGCCAGAACCCATCCTAAGACCAGACAATTTGAAACCGGAAGGAGAATTCTATACTCCTGACAAACCTGGATACAAGCCTGCAGAAAGACCTCAACAAAAACGGCCGGAAGATAATTTGAAACCCGAGGGTGACTTTTATGCCCCAGATAAACCGAAATATAAACCAGGTGAGAGACCTACCCAGGTTCGTCACGAAGATAATCTTCGACCGGAGGGAGAATTCTACACGCCAGATAAGACGGGATACAAACCTGCTGAAAGGCCCCAGCAAAAAATTCCAGAAGACAATCTCAAGCCTGAAGGAGAATTTTACACACCCGAGAAACAAAAGTTTAGACCAGGTGAGAGACCATCTCAAGTTCGGCCCGAAGATAATCTCCGACCAGAGGGAGAATTTTACACTCCCGAAAAACCCGGGTTCAGACCAGCAGAGAGACCTCAGCAAAAGAGACCAGAAGATAACCTCAAACCTGAAGGTGACTTCTATACACCAGAAAAGCCACAATACAAGCCAGGAGAGAGACCATCTCAAGTCCGACCGGAGGATAATCTTCGCCCTGAAGGTGACTTTTATACACCCGACAAGCCTGGGTTCAGGCCAGCAGAAAGACCTAAGCAGAAGATTCCAGAAGATAATCTAAAACCTGAAGGAGAATTCTATACCCCAGAAAAAACAAAATACAGGCCAGGTGAAAGACCATCTCAAGTTCGGCCCGAAGATAATCTGCGACCAGAGGGAGAATTTTATACCCCCGAAAAACCCGGTTTCAAACCAGCAGAAAGGCCTCAGCAAAAGAGACCAGAAGATAATCTAAAACCTGAAGGTGACTTCTATACTCCAGAAAAGCTGCAATATAAGCCAGGAGAGAGACCGTCTCAAGTTCGACCGGAGGATAATCTTCGCCCTGAAGGTGACTTTTATACACCAGACAAACCCGGTTTCAGACCAGCAGAAAGACCTCAACAGAAGATTCCAGAAGATAATCTAAAACCTGAAGGAGAATTCTATACCCCAGAAAAAATAAAATACAGGCCAGGTGAAAGACCGTCTCAAATTCGGCCCGAAGATAATCTTCGACCAGAGGGAGATTTTTACACTCCCGAAAAACCCGGTTTCAGGCCAGCAGAAAGACCTCAGCAAAAGAGACCAGAAGATAATCTAAAACCTGAAGGTGACTTCTATGCCCCAGAAAAGCCAAAATACAAACCAGGCGAAAGACCAACTCAAGTTCGCCCTGAGGATAACCTTCGTCCTGAAGGTGAGTTTTATACTCCTGACAAACCCGGTTTCCAGCCAGCAGAGAGACCTCAGCAGAAGCGACCAGAAGATAATCTAAAACCTGAAGGTGACTTCTATGCCCCAGAAAAGTTAAAGTATAAGCCAGGTGAAAGGCCAAGTCAGATTCGCCCTGAGGATAACCTCCGTCCAGAGGGAGAGTTCTATACTCCAGACAAACCCGGTTTCAGGCCAGCAGAAAGGCCTCAGCAAAAAAGACCAGAGGATAACCTCAAACCTGAAGGGGATTTCTATACACCAGAAAAACAACAGTACAAGCCAGGTGAAAGGCCCAATCAGATTCGACCTGAAGATAATCTTCGACCAGAAGGCGAATTCTATACATCTGAAAAACCAGAATACCGCCCTGCAGAAAGGCCTATCCAAAAGAAACCTCAGGATAATTTGAAACCGGAAGGTGACTTCACTACACCAGATAAACCAGTGTACAGGCCTGCTGAAAAGACAGAACAAATTATTAGAAAAGACAATCTACGCACAGAAGGTGAAATGACATTTGTCGAAAAGGCGGAATACCAATATATAGTAAGGCCGGAACCTGTGAAAAGGTTAGATAATTTAAAACCGGAAGGTGAATTCTATACTCCCGAGAAGCAGAAATATAAGCCAGGTGAACGACCAACCCAAGTTCGCCCGGTGGACAATTTGAAACCCGAAGGAGATTTCTACGCGCCGGAAAAACCTGGTTATAGACCGGCAGAACGTCCAACTCAAGTTCGCCATGATGACAATCTTAAACCAGAAGGAGAATTTTATACTCCAGATAAACCCGGATATACCCCAGCTGAGAGGCCACAACAAAAAAGGCCTGAAGATAACCTCAAACCAGAAGGTGACT
Organism: Phaonia tiefii; assembly: GCA_963931995.1. Classification (NCBI taxonomy): domain Eukaryota; kingdom Metazoa; phylum Arthropoda; class Insecta; order Diptera; family Muscidae; genus Phaonia; species Phaonia tiefii. The sequence continues at coordinate 195,883,843 of OZ008371.1, forward strand.
TCTATGCTCCGGAAAAAACAAAGTACATGCCGGGAGAAAGGCCCAGTCAGATTCGTCCAGAAGATAATCTCAAACCCGAAGGCGATTTCTACAGCCCTGAAAAAACAGGCTTTAGACCCGCTGAGAGACCGGTTCAAAAAAGACCAGAAGATAATCTCAAACCGGAAGGTGACTTCTATGCTCCGGAAAAAACAAAGTACATGCCGGGAGAAAGACCCAGTCAGATTCGTCCAGAAGATAATCTCAAACCCGAAGGCGATTTCTACAGCCCTGAAAAAACAGGCTTTAGACCCGCTGAGAGACCGGTTCAAAAAAGACCAGAAGATAATCTCAAACCGGAAGGTGACTTTTATGCACCGGAGAAAACAAAATACATGCCGGGAGAAAGACCCAGTCAAGTTCGTCCAGAGGATAATCTGAAACCCGAAGGTGACTTTTATGCGCCGGAAAAAACCAAATACATGCCGGGAGAAAGACCCAGTCAAGTTCGTCCAGAGGATAATCTCAAACCCGAAGGCGATTTCTACACCCCCGATAAACCAGGCTACAGGCCAGCTGAGAGACCGGTTCAAAAAAGACCAGAAGATAATCTCAAACCGGAAGGTGACTTTTATGCGCCGGAAAAAACCAAATACATGCCGGGAGAAAGACCCAGTCAAGTTCGTCCAGAGGATAATCTCAAACCCGAAGGCGATTTCTACACCCCCGATAAACCAGGCTACAGGCCAGCTGAGAGACCGGTTCAAAAAAGACCAGAAGATAATCTCAAACCGGAAGGTGACTTCTATGCGCCGGAAAAAACCAAATACATGCCGGGAGAACGACCCAATCAAGTTCGTCCAGAGGATAATCTCAAACCCGAAGGCGATTTCTATACCCCCGATAAACCAGGCTACAGGCCAGCTGAGAGACCGGTTCAAAAAAGACCAGAAGATAATCTCAAACCGGAAGGTGACTTCTATGCCCCGGAAAAAACCAAATACATGCCGGGAGAACGACCCAACCAAGTTCGACCAGAGGATAATCTCAGACCGGAAGGCGATTTTTACACCCCAGAAAAGCAAGGCTTTAGACCAGCTGAAAGGCCCCAGCAAAAGATACCAAAAGATAATCTTAAACCTGAAGGAGATTTTTATACTCCAGAAAAGCCTGGATATAGACCAGCGGAACGTCCTGTACAGAAAAAACCTCAAGATAATTTGAAACCTGAAGGCGATTTTACAGTTCCTGATAAACCTTCATATCTGCCTTGTGAAAGACCTTCGCAAATACGTCCGGAAGATAATTTGAAGCCAGAGGGCGATTTCTACACTCCGGAAAAAATAGGTTACAGACCAGCTGAAAGACCAGTCCAAAAGAGACCTAAAGACAACCTAAAACCAGAGGGTGAATTTACAGTTCCTGATAAGGCAACGTTCAAACCTGCTGAAAAAACCGAACGCATAATTAGAAAAGATAATCTTCGCACTGAAGGTGAAATGACTTATGTAGAAAAAGAAGAATATCAATATGTAAAGAGACCAGAACCTGTAAAACGTCTAGACAATTTGAAACCAGAGGGTGAATTTTATACACCTGAAAAGCTTAAATTCGTTCCAGGTGAGAGACCTGCTCAAATACGCCCCGAAGACAATTTGAAGCCAGAGGGCGATTTCTACACCCCTGAGAAACCTGGCTTCAGACCAGCTGAAAGACCTGTACAAAAGAAACCGGAAGATAATCTGAAACCTGAGGGTGATTTCACTGTCCCAGATAAACCTACATACAGACCTGCTGAAAAGAGAGAACGTATTGTAAGAAAAGACAACCTTCGATCTGAGGGAGAAATGACGTTCGTTGAGAAGGAGGAGTATGAATATGTTGTTAGACCAGAACCGGTAAAACGTTTAGACAATCTAAAGCCGGAGGGTGAGTTTTATGCACCTGAAAAAGTAAAATTCATACCTGGAGAGAGACCAGCACAAGTTCGTCCAGAAGATAATCTGAAGCCTGAGGGTGATTTCTATACACCTGAAAAGCCAGGTTTTAGGCCAGCTGAACGACCTGTTCAAAAGAAGCCTGAAGATAACCTCAAATCAGAAGGCGAATTTTATGCTCCTGAAAAGCCATCGTTCAGGCCTGCGGAAAGACCAGTGCAAAAGAAACCAGACGATAACCTGAAACCAGAGGGCGATTTCTATACTCCTGAAAAACAGAAGTATATGCCTGGAGAAAGACCCAACCAAGTTCGTCCGGAAGACAATTTAAGGCCCGAAGGTGACTTCTACACTCCAGAGAAGCCTGGATATAGACCTGCTGAAAGACCAGTACAGAAAAAACCAGAGGACAACCTTAAACCTGAGGGTGATTTCTATGCCCCTGAAAAGCCTGGATACAGGCCTGCTGAAAGGCCCATTCAAAAGAGGCCAGAAGATAATCTTAAACCAGAGGGAAATTTCTATACTCCAGAAAAAACCAAATATATGCCCGGTGAAAGACCTTCACAAGTTCGTCCGGAAGATAATCTTAGACCTGAGGGTGACTTTACTGTTCCAGATAAACCAATGTACAGACCAGCCGAAAGACCGGTACAGAAAAAGCCAGAAGATAACCTAAGACCGGAAGGTGATTTCTATACTCCAGAAAAGTCTCCATACAAGCCAGGCGAAAGACCTTCTCAGGTTCGTCCCGAAGACAATCTCAAGCCAGAGGGAGATTTCTATACACCTGAAAAACCAGGATATAGGCCAGCTGAAAGACCAGTTCAGAAGAAACCTGAAGATAATTTGAAACCAGAAGGAGATTTCTACGCTCCTGAGAAGCTTAAATTCATTCCAGGTGAGAGACCATCTCAGATTCGCCCCGAAGATAATTTAAGACCAGAAGGCACATTTACTGTCCCTGACAAACCTGATTTTAAGCCGGCAGAAAAAGTGGATCGAATCATAAGAAAAGACAATCTCCGCTCAGAAGGTGAAATGACTTTTGTTGAAAAGGAAGAATATCAATATGTTAAGAGACCAGAACTCGTCAAACAACATGATAATTTGAAACCAGAAGGAAAATTCTATACTCCGGAAAAGCAGAAGTTTATGCCAGGTGAGAGACCTTCTCAAGTACGCCCAGAAGATAATTTGAAGCCCGAGGGAGACTTCTATACACCAGAGAAACCAGGTTACAGGCCTGCAGAACGTCCAGTTCAAAAGAAACCTGAAGATAATCTAAAACCCGAAGGCGATTTCTACACCCCTGATAAACCTGGTTTCAGACCTGCAGAACGTCCAGTTCAGAAGAAACCTGAAGATAACCTCAAACCCGAAGGTGATTTCTATGCACCCGAGAAGCCTGGATATAGACCGGCCGAAAGACCTGTACAGAAAAAACCAGAGGATAACTTGAAACCTGAAGGTGAATTCACAGTTCCTGATAAACCTTTCTACAGACCTGCAGAAAAGAACGAACGTATTATAAGAAAGGATAATCTTCGCTCTGAAGGAGAAATGACGTTTGTTGAGAAGGAAGAATATCAATATGTTGTTAGACCAGAACCAATAAAACGCTTAGACAATTTGAAACCGGAGGGAGAATTTTATTCTCCAGACAAACAGAAATATCTTCCAGGCGAACGTCCAAAACAAGTCCGTCCCACAGATAACCTCAAAACTGAAGGGGACTTCTATACTCCCGAAAAGCCCGGTTATAAACCAGCTGAGAGACCTGTCCAGAAAAAGCCAGAGGATAATCTTAAACCGGAGGGTGATTTTTACGCTCCAGAAAAGCCTGGCTTCAGACCAGCGGAAAGACCCATTCAAAAGAAGCCGGTGGATAATCTCAAGCCTGAGGGAGATTTCTATGCTCCCGAAAAACCTGGATTTAAGCCAGCGGAAAGGCCTATTCAAAAGAAGCCAGAGGACAATCTGAAATCAGAAGGCGACTTTTACGCCCCCATTAAACCTGGCTACAGACCTGCTGAACGTCCAGCTCAGAAAAAACCTGAAGATAATCTCAAACCTGAAGGTGATTTCTATACACCTGAAAAGCCCGGTTATAGGCCTGCTGAAAGAACACAAAAGGTTATCAGAAAGGACAACCTTCGAACTGAAGGCGAAATGACATTTGTTGAAAAGGAGGAATACCAGTTTGTTAAAAGGCCTGAATCGGTGAAACAGACCGACAACTTGAAACCCGAGGGAGAGTTTTACGCCCCACATAAACCCAAGTACATTCCTGGAGAAAGGCCATCACAAGTTCGTCCGGAAGATAATTTGAAACCTGAAGGCGAATTTTATTCCCCAGACAAACCTGGGTACAAGCCAGCTGAAAAGGTTGTCCAAAAGATACCAAAAGATAATCTTAAACCGGAGGGAGATTTTGTTCGCCCAGAAAAGACCATGTACAAACCTGGTGAAAAAACTGAACGCATTATTAGAAAAGATAATCTACGCTCTGAAGGTGAAATGACCTTTATGGAGAAGGAAGAATACAAGTACGTTAAGCGACCAGAACCAGTAAAAGTCAAGGACAATCTCAAACCAGAAGGTGAATTTTACACTCCTGAAAAGCCTGGTTATAAACCTGCTGAAAGACCTGTCCAAAAGAAACCTCAGGACAATTTAAAACCCGAAGGAGATTTTACAGTTCCAGATAAACCAACGTACAAGCCTGGCGAAAAAACGACCCGTATTATAAGAAAGGACAACCTTCGCACCGAAGGAGAAATGACTTTTGTGGAAAAAACTAAGTTTGTTGCTGGCGAACGTCCCAAACAAGTTCGGCACCAAGATAACTTGAAGCCGGAAGGTGAATTCCATACCCCAGAGAAACCCGGATATAAACCAGCGGAACGTCCAGTTCAAAAGAAGCCGAAAGACAACCTTAAGACTGAAGGTGATTTCTATACCCCGGAAAAACCTGGTTACAAACCTGGCGAAAGACCAGTTGTCAAGAAACCAGAAGATAACTTGAAGCCTGAAGGTGATTTCACAACTCCAGTTAAACCTTCATACAAACCTGCGGAGAAAGTTCAACGTATTGTGCGCAAAGATAATTTGCGAACTGAAGGTGAAATGACGTTCGAGCAAAATGACACTTATCAGTACGTCAAGAGGCCTACACCCATTAAACCTACCGACAATTTGAAACCCGAAGGTGACTTCTACAAGAAAGACAAAGAGGTGGTACATAAGGACGTGGTTGATAGGGTCACTCCCAAACGCCCCGTTGACAATCTGAAACTCGAAGGAACAATGCAAATTGTAAGAAAGAATGAGGTGAAAACTGACAAGACCACAACGCAGCAGACCAGTTCAGTAAGACAAACCAAAACTAAGTATGTCCATAACAGTTCCTCAATCAGCTTGGGGTCAGATAGTTCCATTCTCAAGACAACCAATCAAATGAGCTACGCTTCCGGAAGAAACGCTGTGCCGGTGTCAGAACTCAATGCAGACAAGCCAGCCGATGGCATGGTTATTGTGTCAACTAAGAAGGTGACCACCGTTGTTGGTAGTAACACAAAGAAGGAACCCGAAACTCAGTATATACGACGCCAAGGAAAGGTCAATGTCATTGAGAACGTGGAGAAATCCACTAAAACCAAGAACGTCAAAAATGTGGAGAATATCTACAACGAAGATGTATCGGTGACACAGAACCGCATAACCGCCGCCAACAAGACACTGAGGCAGCATGAAACAAATCAGATTACCAATGGCAGTACCGTTACTGGCGGCAGAATTGTATCCGCTAATGACAATGTGACACATAACCAGCATGAGTCTACCTGTTTGGCCGGCAAGATGATGAGTTCCAACAACAAAACCCACACCGAAGGATCAACGACTACAACTAGAAAAACTACTTGTGTAAATGAACGCAATGGAAGCAGTACCGCGGACATAAACAATACTGTATATGGAGCTGTGGATAGGGGAACCAGAGTTATCCACAGTGGCACGGATATGAAGAACATAATCAGTGGAGCTGAGCACCTTACGACATCTAAAGTAACCAAAACTAGTACGGATGTAAAGAACATCATTAGTGGTAGTGACCAGCATCACATTGTGGATAGGGGAACTAAAATTATTAGAAGTGGTTCGGATATGAAGAACATTATCAGTGGAGGTGATCACATCCATACGACATCTAAAGTTACAAGAACTAGTTCGGATGTGAAGAATATCATTAGTGGTAGTGATAATCAGCACATTGTGGATGCAGGAGCCAGAGCACCCAGAACTATTGGAGAAAACGGTCATGTTGTACATTCCAAGACTTCAAATGTCAGTTCTAACAATATGGAAAGTACCAGTGCTTCCTCGTCAACCAATAAACTATTCCATCACCGTAAAACTGAATTTTCCTCTGAGTCCAATGTTGCCAACACTATACTACAGCGCAAAAATATGCCAAGCGAATCCTCGCAGTTCGGCAGTCTCACATCGAACGCCAAGATACAGCGTAAGAGTATAATGAACCTTAACGAACAGCCGTCGAGCAACTGGTTCCCCAGTGACAGACAAAGTTACAGTAGTATTCACCGACAAAAAGAGGCAGATGGTTCATCCGCTCACACAAATGACCGTCGTTCTTACTCGACTGTACACCGCGAGAGTAAGGATATCCAGCAGAGCACCAATAAAAGCTCAATAACAAGCGGCGGCCATCAACTGCATCATCATCATCAGCATCATCATACAAGTTCAAGTCTCGATTTTCCCTCGTACAGTCGAACGGAACGTGTGGTAACACGTAACCGTGGCAATCAATCATCGATTTCACTGGGCGGTGAGACATCGACCGCATCCAGCCAATACAACATGGAATACAAAACAATTCCGGTCACAACCTGTGCTGTGCATAAAATCAAACAAGGTGCATTCCAACACACTAGGGATACTCATGATCATAAGTTTTTCAAAACTACCAAGTAAATATTAAACTACTAACTGCAGTAACAATACACTACTGTATCTATCCATTTGTATAACTGTGTAATAATTAGCTATTATTTTAACATTTATCAATTTAATTTTTTTTTTTAATTTTTATTCATGAAATATATGTATATGTACATGAATCCACTGTATAGATTTGTTATGCAGATTTTTAATTAATTTTATTATTATTACTATTACTATTTTAATCATTATCATTTATGTTGTTAACATTTGTATCAATTATACGTACTAATCGATCAGGATGCAAGAACGAAGAGACATTTTAATATACAATATTTTTATACAAAATAAAATTTTAAATAAAAAAGTAAAAACATTTTTAATATGAAACCGAAAGTTTTGCAAAATTAATTTGGGTTACGTGAATAAATCTGGAAAGTAATATTGATTGGGACCTACAGTTTTACACCGATTCCGAAAGGTATTTTGAGAAGCTTTTTCATGGCTATATACTCGATAGTGTCGCCGTCACTATGCGAGGTGACAGCCGCCGAAAGAAATTTTAAGGTGGTCAGAGCAGGGTTCGAACCCAGGATCTCATGTATAAGAGCCGCGCACACTAACCATTTCACCACCGACGGTGAGTGAAAACTGGAAAGCGCACAGCTCAGTGATTGTGAGGAGTTCTCCCCTGTCCCTTCATGGGATGTAATGGGAAACCATTTATTTTTTAATGTTGATTGAGTATTACGGTGAATAGTCTACGTTTCGCTGCTGTGATACATGAAATAGAACAGCTGATGACATATGTAATTTTAGACCATGACAGCATGACATAACGTAATACGTAATTTTAGAGCATCTACGCGCTGAAAAAGCGGCCTTGGTAACATATTCTCTCAAACTCATTTTGTAGGAACCATGTATATGTTTGGAACACAATCCAAATATTTGTATATTTGCCATACCTAAACGCTCTTATTATATTTAAGTGCAAACATTAGCATGTTTACTTGCAAAAATGCATACTTTTACATGGAGCCATATGCATGTTTCAGCCCAAACATCCATATACTTACCAAACAAACGATTGACGACTGAATGAAAACGCTACAGATCAGGCCAACATAAGAAACACTCAATTAATTTACACATGCATTAAGAAATATTTATGAATCACTGACTGAAAATTATGCAAAAATACAGTTATATTCTTGCAATAACATTAAGTTTGGCTGATTACAATCTTTCTTTGTTCCTCTTTTATTATTTTGCTTTCGATATACCACAGCGACAAAAAAAAAACTAATGGGTCGATTATCGATAGCAACCGAACCGAAATAAAAATTAGCATTATGTATGGCAACTTTGGCCAGTTGCCGTAGGTAATAGTGTTTCCCGTCGATAACAAAGTTTTAACATTTCGCCAACTGTAAATAATGTAAACAAACAATAAATCTAAAGTTTGTGAGAAATAAACGTGTCTTTAGGAAGAAATTAAAATACTTTTTAATAATAATGATAAGTTCAGTGGAATTATTTTTTGACGAGGAAGACAAAGTACAAAACGTGGCATCTATTAGAAGACACTTAAGAGACAACTTTAATCCTTTAGAATTGCCGGCTACACTGAGTGAATGTTATTGCTGAGAATAATTGTTAATAAATAATTCCATTTTTGAAGTTGTAATTTCCTTTAAGGCTAGAAGAGATCATGTTTTCTCCGGTTAGTGAAAAAATAATGTAAATGCCGCGGGTGGGATTCGAACTCACATTCGCTGGACGATCGTTTCGATGTTTGTGAAGCATCATCTTCAGCAGCGTCTAGCCCGTTAAGCCACTGCGGTGTGTATTTATACAAGTCACTAACCTAACTAACCGAAGACATCGAAACGATCGTCCAGCGAACGTGATTTCGAATCCCACTCGCGGCATTTACATTTTTTCACTAACCGGAGAAAACATCATCTCTTATAGCCTTAAAGGAAATTACAACTTTAAACATAACGAGGATCTAAGGCAACAAAATTCCGTTTTTGGTTCAAGGCATATTTTCTCATTCCAAAAGAAGGAATAGTTTATTTAGTGGATATTTTGGAAAATGACGTCAAACGAAGTCATCGGGCCACAGCAATACCTCAGCTCTTAAAAGTTTGTGCAGCTTTAAGGTTTTATTGCGGAGGGAAGTCTCCAAAAGTCCCATTGCAACGACTTCAACCTTGGTATGGAAGTTGTGCATCTAATTGAACAAAACATTTATAAGATGTGGATTATTTCAAAAATGACGGAGGAAGAAAAGACCGAAAATAAAATGCGGCTGTACTAACGGGTCCGCCAAATAACTTTTTTTTTTTGAAAATGCTATAAAAAAAACTACTGAATATTTTCTCAAATTTCTTTTTTTATTTAAAAGTATAATCCTTCCGGTTAATAATGGAAAATAATTTCATTCAAATGGCTGCCTCGGCTGGCCATGCAGTAGTCTACACGATCGGTCCAATTTTGAAGCACATTATCGATTGTGTGCAGCTGTATTTCACCAATGGCTTCACGAATATTGTCCTTTAAAGCGTCAATTGTCTCTGGCTTGTCGGCGTAACACTTATCTTTGAGGGCACCCCACAAATAATAGTCCAACGGTGTCAAATCGCAGCTCCGAGGTGGCCAAACGACATCAGCTCTGCGGCTGATAATGCGATCTTCAAAAACAGGGCGCAAAACATCGAGTGTAGCTTCGGCTGTGTGGCACGTAGCGCCGTCCTGTTGAAACCAAATGTTGCCAATATCATCCTCTTCAATTTTTGTGAACAAAAATTCGTTCAACATGGCCCGATAACGATCGCCATTTACTGTAACGGCCACTCCTTGCTCATTTTCGATGAAAAATGGCCCAATTATACCTCTGGACCAAAATCCGCACCAAACAATGACTCGTTTTGGGTGCATCGGCTTTTCAATGTAAGCGTGCGGGTTTTCTGTGCTCCAAATGCGACAATTTTGCTTGTTTACATACCCGCCAAGATCAAAATGAGCTTCATCTGAAAAGATGATTTTTTTTTGGCAAAATCGGCATCTTCTGTAAGTCGATCGCAGGCCCACTTAGCGAAGCGAAAACGCATTGGATGGTCAGTTGGCTTCAACTCCTGAACCAATTGGTCCAAGGTCTTTATGCAAAATTCGTCTCAATGATGTCTCCGAAATGTTCAATTGTTGAGAACGACGGTGAATTAATGTTGATGGCGCTTCACGCACACTTTCTGCCACAACAGCAATATTCTCGGGTGTACGCACTATTTTTGGCTTTTCACGCTTTGGTTTATCGATGAGGATGCCAGTTTCTTTCACTTTTTTTCACAAGATAACGAACATACGGAGCTGACGGTGCTTCTCTTCTTCCTAAATCCGTACGCAATTTTCACACACATTCTGCAACATTACCATCATTTTCAAAGTAATCTCGCAATATTTCCCAGCGTTGTTCAAGCGTATACACAACCATATTCGTTCAGCGGAAGGATAAAACTAATTATCTGTCAAATCAGACATGAGCTAAGAGTTACCATTCACGAAATAAGCACTAGTTGAAAAAAAAAAGTTAGATATAACACGAAGTGTCCTGGTGTTGTCGGATGTAAATATGGGACACACGTACGTATAATTGGAGCGAAGGTAAATACGAAAGGCTAGTTTAGTTTGAATGTTTTGCTGGTAAGTTATAACACTATAATAATTATTTTCGTAACAATGATCTAATTGTAGATCATTTTGTAAGACTACGAAATACGAATCAGGTATGTTGACGCCAGACATCCTGGTTCTACTCACGATGCCCTCATTTGGAACAAAAGTCCGCTGAAGCAACAGATTGCTGATTTCAGGGCAAGCACTTGGCTACTAGGGTTAAATTCCCGGAGTTCAGGCGCAGCTCAAAACTTGATAAAAAAAAGGCCGAAATTAGAGAAAACGAAAAATATGTAATTTTTTTGTCGGACGAACCAATGTTCCAGACCTTTTATTTAAAGTCTGGAAAATTGTTCTTCAAAGTTTTTAAAATGAAGCAGATTCATCATTCCCTTTAATTTGAACACCAAAACTAAATGTCAAGACATACTATAATATGGTAAATTGGGGTTATCTGGGTGCACAGATGCCGTTCCACAAAAATAAAGACACCATTAAATTTGGGGTAAAAGTACCTTTCATTTGAGTACCCACAGTTGCCTGTTTCTAGCAGTCTCTAACTGGACTGTTTCTGACCCTGTGGCCCCACAGGGCCTTTCCGACAACAAAAATATATTTTTCGTGTTCTTATATTTTCCTTTAGTTTTGTTTTTTCATAAGTTTTGAGCTGCCCGAGTTTTGTCAATTTTGCCGCTACTAGGTTCTATTTTATAAAATAATATTGTATTGGTCTCATAGACAAATTTATTAAAAGGGCAAACTGGCTAGACGACTAGTCAATAGTTGCTATGGAGGAAACTAAAGGTATCACAATGGGCTTCTTTAGCCTAAGTGTGCTAGACAGCGTGCTGTCTTGCAGCCTTTTCAACCAACCTACCATTGTATTCATTATGCACAAATTTTTATAAACATTACAATTTAACAACAAAAAATTATGATTTCTTTAGAACCACAGCTTTTGACGTCTTATCGTTCACCTGAACGTTTTGTTGTGTTTTAAACACTATACAGCAACCAACAATTCGTAGTTGCCAATATAACCTCTATCAAGCAACTGAAGTTGCTAGCTGTTATATGTAATAATGTAATAACATATGTAATAACTTTTCGGCAACTGGGGTTCGGTTGCTATCGATAATCGACCCATAAGTAAACGGTGCACCAAATATAGCTGTATTTGCATCACAAACAAAGCTGTATTTGCATCACATGTACATATATTATAACGTATTTGTCCTTCTGTCTCAAACATGTAATATTGAATAGGAAACTCAATGAGTTTGGACACAAGTATACTATAATTGAGACAAGCTCCAAACACACGTTATATTTGCATCCAAACAAGAAAAACTCCCGAGTTTTCAAGAACTTATTATGTTTTGCTTTGAAAAAATTCACCTTATATTTATATATTATATATTGATCGGAGCTCCTTCACAAAATCTTCTTACGATTTCCCCAACGTTCTGGTAGCTTCTGTAAAATTAAATAAAAGTAATTAGATTTGATTGTATAATAAAATAATAATGATTTATATTATATTACTCAAATATTATTTATATTCAAAATAATTATTTATACTCACCAATCAAATCAAAAATTACTTCTCACTTTAGAAATTTCTTTCACCGCCAACAGAACCTTCCAGCCCTGGCTTTATAGACAAACTGAATGTTTTTCTAACGTTTTTCCTTTTTTGTTGTTATTGCCCCGTCACTACCTTTTTTTTTTTTGTTTATTTGTTTTGAATACGTTTAACATACATAATGTTTATTTCTTAGAACTTGTTTTTAGATGTGTTCGGTCGAAGACTATGTAAATGTTTGGTCGCTCAGCTGGTACTCAGCGAAGTGTTATGACGAATGAATACGATTTTGGTCGCCCAGACTGTCGTCGATGGGCATTTACTAATCATCTGTTAAATAATTGGTCTCTGAATTGATTGTTCGAAGACAAATTCTTGTATTGAATCATTCCAGATTTTTTCAGCGACAAATGTCGTCCGCGTAATGTCTTAAAGACATCGTTGACGATCAAATCATGTGGGACGATTTGTCCTACTGGGTAATGCTTCTTTCTACCTTGCCAATATATCTTGGATGGACAATTGACGCGTTGTAGTTTGCTGCGCTTTTAGTTGTTATTTGAATCCAAGGCGAGACAGACGTGTAAGTAGACAGTCAAAAAATAGATAAAAATGCCAACGGTTTTTAAAACAAACTTTATGGGTAAAACCAAAATCATAAAAATTGGAAATTTAAACAAAAAAAGCTTATGGAAGCCATAAATAAAAGTTTTAGTTACAACTCCGTTGCTGTAACCGAAAGAAAAGTTGGTGGAACCGTTTTTCGTTTCTCTCAAACGTTTTTTCAGCTCTAATTTTTCATAACTCGTTCATTCCACACGTTTTTCAGTTCTCGCGTGTTTTATTTAGCAGTAATTAGAACTCGGTTGTGTATTATGTCCTGTATTCAAAAAGGGTGATCAGTGTGTCTGTTCCAACTATCGCGGTATAAGTCTTATATCCAACGCGTATAAGGTCTTGTCGAGCGTATTATGTGAAAGACTAAAGCCAATTATTGAAAACCTGATTGGACCTTATCAGTGTGGTTTTCGACCTGGCAAGTCCACAACTCACCAAATATTCACGCTACGCCAAATCCCGGAAAAGACCCACGAAAAGCAAATCGATACATACCACCTTTTTGTCGATTACAAAGCTGCTTTCGATAGCCATGCCAAGCTATGTCTGAACTTGGTATTCCGGCAAAACTGATCCGCCTCTGTAGAATGACGCTGACCAACACCAAATTAGCAGTGAAAGTGGGGAAAGACCTCACTGGACCATTCTGTACCAAGCGAGGACTTAGACAAGGCGGCACAGTTTCGTGCAATCTCTTCAACATCTTAATGGAGATTATAATGAGAGAGGCTGCAGTAAATACGAACAAGACCATTAACACGAAAAGCCATATGTTGCTGGCGTATGCTGACGACATAGACATCATTGAGCGAAATTTGCGAGAGGTTACTGCAGTATTTTCAAGAATCGAAAAGGAATCAGCGAAGGTGGGTCTTGCTGTTAATGAGTGCAAGACAAAATTGATGGTGTCAACGACTAGAGAAACCTCTCGACTTGGTCCGCACTTGAACGTTGACAACCGATTTAATTTTGAAGTGGTAGATGAATTTGTCTACCTTGGATCCGCCGTGAACAAGGACAACAACGTCAGCCTGGAGATAGATAGGAGAATTGTGCTTGCAAATAGATGTTATTTTGGGTTCAGCAAGCAGTTAAGGAACAAAGCCCTCTCTCGACGGACAAAAATCCAGTTATATCAGACTCTCATTTTACCTGTCTTGACATATGACTCCGAAACTTAGGTCATATCGCAAGCGGATGAAAAACACATGGGAGTTTTCGAGAGAAAAAATCTCCGTAAAATATATGGTCCTGTTAGGGAAAACGGCGAGTACCGACGTCGCTGGAACGCAGAGCTATATAATCTCTATTCTGACGTGGACATAGCTAGACGAATCAAAGTGTGCCAATTGCGTTGGCTAGGCCATGTTATCAGAATGGATGAAGATGAGCCAGCGCGAAAGATTTTTGATAACGTACCCGATGGAAGCAGGAAAAGAGGACGACCAAGACTCCGCTGGAAAGACCAGGCAGAAGAATCCCTCCGTATCCTTGGTGTTACCAACTGGCGAGAAAAGGCGAAGGATAGAGCCAGTTGGAGGAATATGTTGAAATTTGTTTAATTTGTTTGTTTAATTAATATGTGTAAGACGTCTGACCTCATGAGGTTGTAATATAGTCAATAAAAGTAAGTAAAAGTAAAGAACTCGGTTACTGTAACCGAAACAATTGGCGGAACCGTTTTTCGTTTCTCGGAAACGTTTTTTTCAGCTTATATTTTTCATAACTCGTTTGCTGCAAACATTTGTCGGTTCTCCCAAACGAAATGACATGTATGGATTAACAGAAGGCGACATCGATGAAATAGAAGAAATTCTTAGATTTTTTGTATTCCTTTCAGTGGTTGCCGATTAGTGCGTCCTTTCAGTTTTCCCGTACTTCTCGATATTACTTACATAATATAAATATAAATTTTAAAATAAGGGGTTTTTCCTCGCGGAGGTGTCAAGAGCCTTTCGGCAACCCAAGTTGTTGAAAAGTTTTAATGTATTTCGATTCCTTAATGTATTTCAATTTTATAAGAAATGTATTTCAATGCTATAAGAAATCTTTCTTCTGCATAGGTCGAACCAATAAAGATAAATAAATAAATAAATAAAATGCAGGTAATGTCTTGAATGGCCGTCGGTGGTGCAATGGTTAGTGTGCGCGGCTCTTGTACATGAGATCCTGGGTTCGAACCCGGCTCTGACCACCTACAAAAATTTTCTTTCGACGACGGTCACCTCGCATAGTGACGGCGACACTATCGAGTATATATCCATGAAAAAGCCTCTCAAATTACCGTTCGGAATCGGTGTAAAACTGTAGGTCCCAATCAGTGAGTGAAAACTGGAAACCGCACAGCTCAGTGATTGTGAGAAGTTCTCCCCAGTCCTTTCATGGGATGTAAAGGGGAAACCATTTATTTATTTATGTCTTGAATGCACCTTAAACACACAAGGTCAATTAACAGGTTCAACGATGGAGACGGAATATGACATCCGGTGGTATCACAATGGTCCTCATTGAACTAAGGGTGTCAATAGTGACAGGCCTTTTTACCTAACCTAACCGAACTATTGGTCAAATCGGCCAGAACATATCATTCGTTGTTTTAGACCATACGAAAGATTTGCTGCATATTGTGTATCCTTTCTGAACGACTTTTTATTTCGTTTTACTTTTTCGTTTCCATGTACAAGGAGGTTCTTCACAGAATCGCTGCTTCACCTTTTAAAATATGACCTGTTGAGGCAATAATTAGGGCAAGTGATTTACTTTCCAAAAATTTAATAATCTTTAAGGCTTTCCGCCTGTCTGGCTGCACACAGGGAAAAGATTAGTTCGAAATCAATTCTGGCATTGGAAGTTCCATGATAAAGTCCATATTTTGATCAGAATTCGTAATTTTCAAACATCAGAATTATTGTTCGATGTTATTGATAGATTAAAAATAGGTCTTACTAAATACAAGTTGCTACTACCGAAATTTAGTTGTATTAACCAATTTGAGTATTTCTAAAACCTCATTCATCTGAAATGGAAGCTACAACCAATAAAAAGTACAATATTAGTATTCGTGTTCGATATTGTAAACTGTAATTAAAATTCAGTTTTTTTAAAAAAAAACTTGCTACAAAGTTATATATTCGATTTTTCACAAGAGGCTTTGTTGTTGTTACTATAGTTAGATAGGCCTTGGAAAAATATGAAGAAAACTGATATTGCATTTTTGCAAATGTCAAAAAAGTATACGCACCAACCCCGATCAAGTTTCCAGTACATAACTTTTAAATTAAAAGAAATATAATACAATTTTACTATTTTCGCATTTAGAAACATTTACAATGTGTTTTTTTTATAAAAAAAAGGTAAAAATTTTAGTTCAATGCAGATCAAAAAGCAGCAATGTCGCCAATATTTAAAATTAAAAAATAATAAAAAAAGTCATGGTAAAATGTAGGTAAATTTAAACTTTTCTATTTTTTTATTATTTTATTAAAATTAGTAGTATTTGGAATTCATTTCATTTTAACTGACATTTTGTTTATATTATTTTTTAATCTTCTGACTGTGTTCATTGTTGTGTATAGTTACAAATAATGTCTTTTAAGAAAAGTCGATTATCAATTGAAAAAAATTCTAAAATTTGGAAAAAACATCTGACCACATTCCACAAAAGTCTAATAATTCCACGAAGCATTCCAATTATAGAGTGTCAATTACAGAAATTGAAAAAAAATGCCAACTCAAAAGACAATTATTGGAAGATATTATGCTCTCGCAGAATCAAAAAGATCTGGAAATCAGAGAATTCAAATTATCTCAAGTGAATTACATACTTTGTGGAAATGCGATGGACAGGACATGGCTGCACAAGAAAAAGAAACTGCGATATATACTACAGTTGCCATGAAAAAAAAACATGAATTTGGTTGTGGATTTGTAGTTGGCAAAAGACTGCGACATCTAGTCTCTAGGTTCAATCTTGTGAGTGAACGAATAGCCACAATCCGCATAAAAGCGAAATATTTTTATATTTCCCTAATTTGTGTGCATGCCCCGACAGAAGAGAAAGATGATGATGCCAAAGACATATTCTATGAGCTCCTAGAGGAAACGTATGACCGCTGCCCTGGCCATGACATTAAGATTGTACTAGGAGATTTTAATGCCAAAGTAGGAAGGGAGAATGTGTTTAATCCAACTATTGGCAATTTCAGTCTTCATGCTGACAGTTCCGACAACGGTATGAGACTGATTGACTTTGCCGCGGCAAAAAACATGGTCATCAGTGCCACAAGATTCCAGCATAAAGACATCCACAAGGCTACTTGGGTATCCCCTGATCAAAGAACTAAGAACCAAATTGATCACGTGGTAATTGATGGAAGGCACTCATCCAGTGTAATGGACGTACGAGTGATCAGAGGAGCTAACATCGATTCTGATCACTACCTGGTAGCAGCAAAGGTTCGCACAAGATTAAGTAGAGCGAAAATCGTACGAAACCAGACGCAGAGGAAGCTGGACATCGGAAAGCTGCAAT
Organism: Phaonia tiefii; assembly: GCA_963931995.1. Lineage (NCBI taxonomy): Eukaryota > Metazoa > Arthropoda > Insecta > Diptera > Muscidae > Phaonia > Phaonia tiefii. The sequence continues at coordinate 195,901,139 of OZ008371.1, forward strand.
TACCAGAGGTAGCCACAGCCTACTCAAGGAAGCTCTCGCAACTTTTGGCACAGAACCCACCCCCTCCCGATGACGATCCTGATGCGCAGTGGAAACCCATTTCCGACTCTATAAAAACTGCCGCAACAACCGTACTTGGTTTCGAAAAACCGCTTCGCAATAAACCGTGGTACGATGAAGAGTGTCGCATAGCAAATGACGAAAAGAACGCTGCACGTGTGGTAATGCTTCAGCCAATTGCAACGCGAGCTGCAACTGAGCGGTATAGGGAGAAGAGAAAGGAGGTAAACCGTCTCTTTAGGCGTAAGAAACGGCAGTGGAGAAATCGCGAGAGTGAGAAAATTGAGACATACAGAAGGAAGAACGAAGCCCGAAAATTCTACCGAAAAGTTAAAAACGGAACTAATGGACATGGTTCAGGGCCCCCCTTCTGTAAATACAAGGACGGAAATCTCGTCGCAGATGTGCAGAGCATGTTGGGAATATGGAGAGAGCATTTCTCCGCGCTACTAGTACCTGAGATATCCGATGACGATGGGACAATCGATCACAATATGGACGACGACGTCGATTGCCCCCCTCCTAACCAAGACGAGGTCAGAACAGCTATTGCCTGGCTTAAGAACAACAAAGCCGCAGGAGCCGATGGATTACCGGCGGAGCTGTTTAAGGCTGGCAGCGATGAGCTGATAAGGTGCATGCATCAGCTCATTAGCAAAATTTGGTTAGATGAATGCATGCCCGGCGATTGGAGTCTCAGTGTACTATGTCCCATATTTAAAAAAGGTGACCCGAGTATTTGTGCCAACTACCGTGGAATAAGCCATTTATCCATAGCATATAAGGTTCTATCAAGTATAATGTGCGAAAGACTAAAACCAATTATCGCTGACCTGATTGGACCATACCAGTGTGGCTTTAGGCCTGGAAAATCGACAACTGACCAGATTTTCACGCTACGCCAAATCCTGGAGAAGACACACGAAAAACAAATCGACACCTATCATCTATTTATCGATTATAAAGCAGCCTTCGATAGTCCGATACGGGAGAAACTCTATGAAGCAATGTCTGAGCTTGGTATTCCTGCAAAACTCATACGCCTTTGCAGGATGGCCTTGACGAACACCAAATCCGCAGTGAAAGTTGGTAAAGATCTTACCGAACCTTTCGAAACTAAGCGAGGCCTCAGGCAAGGCGACACCCTATCGTGCGATCTCTTTAACATCTTAATGGAGGTCATTATGATAAAAGCTGCAGTCAATATGAATAAAACCATCAGCAGCAAAAGTCACTTGCTGCTCGCGTATGCTGATGATATAGATATCATTGGGCGCACAATTAGAGAAGTTACTGAGGTTTTTTCGAGAATTGAGAAGGAGTCAGCAAAAGTGGGTCTGACGGTGAATGAGGACAAGACAAAATTAATGGTTTCAACGAACAGGGCCTCCACGCGATTAGACCAAAGCGTGAACGTTGATAACCGTTATAACTTCGAGGTAGTGGACGAATTTATATACCTCGGATCTGCCGTGAACAAAAACAACAACGTCAGCCTTGAGATCAAGCGGAGAATTGTGCTTGCGAATAGATGTTATTTTGGGCTAAGCAAGCACTTTAGAGATAAAGCCCTCTCTCGAGTAACAAAAGTCCAGCTGTACCAGACTCTCATTCAACCTGTCTTGCTTTATGGCGCAGAATCCTGGGTCCTATCGCAAGCAGACGAAACATCTGTAGGAGTCTTCGAGAGAAAAATACTCCGAAAAATGTATGGCGCTATAGTGCACAACGGCGAGTATCGGCGACGCATGAATCATGAGCTGTATGAGCTTTATCCTGACATTGACATAGTTAAGCGGATCAAGATAACGCGATTGCGCTGGCTAGGCCATGTCAGTAGAATGGATGAAGATGAACCAGCGCGAAGGGCTTTCGAAGCCGAACTCGAAGGAAGACGAAAAATAGGAAGACCAAGACTCCGCTGGAGGGATCAGGTTGACGAATCCCTGCGTACACTTGGTATTGCCAACTGGAGAGATAAAGCAAAAGATCGAACTGGTTGGCGAAATATGTTATCTTCGTTTTGTAAGGTCCCTGACCCCCCGGGGTTGTCCGAGACCGGATAAGTAAGTAAGTAAGTGGAATAAAATGGGCACACCGAAACTTTCTATAAAATCAATGGAACGAAAAGTAAAAAACTTAATTGAAGTTTATAAATAATATTTAAAAAAATCATGTTATGGTACAGACTTTAAAAACATTTTTAGTATAACCAATAAAAAAAAGTGATACCAAATTAGAATCCAGTAGTTTGGATGCAATGATATCTGATACAGATTCCGTATCAAGTATTGAGCTTGATGACCAATACTCATCCGAAGAATCCGACGATTATAAACCTCCTCGACAAGTAAAAGAAACGCATTCATCTGTTAGTGCAGCGGCTACACTAGTAACAAATGCCAATGTCAGTACACGAAAAGCAGCAACAATTTGTAAGCAATTAGCAGAATCTGGAGTTAGAATTTCCACACCTTCACAACAAGCCATATACAAAGCAGCAATAAAATCGGCCGAGCAAAAAGAAGAGGGAATGAAAAAGATGTTAAAAAAAAGAAAAGTGGTGTCTTCATTTCGACGGAAAAAAAATTGCTCGTAAGGACATACAGGTGGCCGTTCTAAAAAATGAATGTAGGGAAATCTATTTAGCATCGCTTGTTTTAGATGATGGCAAAGCCGTAACAATATATAACGCAACTTTGAATAAATTCGATCTGTGGGAATCCAATAAAATGATAATAAGTGATACAACAGCAGTTAATACTGGCAACCACAATAGAGTGGTAATCCAATTACAAAACTACTTTAAATTAATAAATCTTCCTGCGCCCCAATATATTGGCTGCCAACATCATATTTTGGATCTAATATTAAGAAACGTTATGGATGAGATACTTGAAGGAAAAACGACCTCTTCCGATATATCATATAATTTTGTTGCATAATTGATTAATAATTACAATCATCTAAGACAAACCTACATACAAAATACTGAAAAAATAGGAGTAAAACGAATAAAGTGGCGTGATGACATGCAATATTTGTATGACCTTGGAAGTGTTTTAAGATACTTTCAGAAGAACAAAAAGTTTCCTTTCATAAATTTCAAAGCAATTCCGCCGATAAGCAACGCACGTTGGAATTCAAGAGCCATTCTTGCCCTTTTGGCATTTATATTTATACCAAAATATCAATCAGATTTGTATCTATTATGTGAGTTCATTTGCGGAAAATGGTTCGATATTTGGTTCTAAGATCACCGATTTTGCGAAGATAATTTCGAATCTCTGAACGAATCAGTATCAAAAAAGCATACGACATTGGAAAAAAGAACCTTCATCTATATTAAACCCGCAAAGAAGTAATATTTGTGCAGAACGTGCTATTAAGGTAGTTCAGGATATTTATCCTTTATGCAAATCTGTAAGAACTTTAAATCTGAAGTTTATCTCGTTAAATAATATATAAATTGTTTTTATAATTATAACTAACTTGTTTATTATTAGAAAGGTACATAAAAATGTATTCATATAAAAAAAAAATTTAATAAAAAAAAATCCTGGAGGGTTTTAGAAAATTCATTTGGTGCGTATCGTTCTTTTTTACCAATTGGCCGGACATAACCATTTTCATTAATAAAACAAAATTGCGCATCACGTGGTGCCATGCCAATAATTTGATTGTAGCCCTACTCTACGTATATTGAAATGTTACACGAGGACTTTACAGGAAAACTAATATTTTAAACAGAAAGTGATAAACAAAGTTGTGAAAAAACAATAAAGTGTAATACCAGCGAAAAATACATATTATCATAAATTGAAGTGAAGTGAGACTTTTAAACATAATCGTTGAAAATGACGCCTTCACAAACACATGCAAACAATTGTGGACACTTGGCTGGAGGAGCTATTAGCTATATCTTAAACATACATATGATGCCCAGGGTAACCCATCCCCATTTTTGGTCGAAAATATGAAAAATTTAGAAAAACTGTCTGTATCCCGAAAACGAAGCGTCCAATCGAAAAAATAACAATTTTTACGTGTTCCTAAGGGTTTCTCACAAAGTGTTCCAATTCGCATGAAATAATTTTTTTTTCAAAAATTCGCTAAAATAAAAAACAATGGCTATATCTCGGAAACGTTGCGCCCAATCGCAAAAATAACAAATTTTTTACCTCCTTAGGAGGCTTTCACCAATGGATGTCTTCAATACCGCTAAAACGCCCCTATGCCAATATCTCGGAATCGGAGCGTCCAATCGAAAACAAAACTATTGTTTTACGAGTTTCTAAGGATGTTTTATAAAGTGGTCCATCGTATGGAAGATATTTTGTTGAAAAACTCATCAAAATATGAAAAACGCTGAAATAAAAAAATGGCTATAACTCGACCATACATACTACATGTGTGAGTTTTAGCGATTTTTTATTTGAAAAATGTTAGTTTAACGGATGTTAAGTGATGCCGTATGAGAGGCATCCATGGGTTAAAGCCTCCTATGGGGGTAAAAAATGTATTGCTTTTGCGGTCGGACGCACCATTTCCGAGTTATAACCATTTTTTTTATTTTGGCGATTTACTTATTTTGGCGATTTTTAGAAAAAAAAAGTCCATACGAATTAGACCACTTTATGAAAAAAGATTAGAAAGCCGAAAAAAGTAGTTATATTTCGATTGAACGCTCCGTTTGCGAAATATATGCATAATGGCGGTTTAGCGATTTTTTATTCGAAAAAATTTAGTTTTGACGATTTGTTTAAAAAAAGTAATGCCGTGGTAAAGATATCCATTGGTTACAGCCTCCTAAGGAGGTACACAATTTATTATTTTTGCGATTGGACACATCGTTTCCGAGTTATAGCAATTTTTTTATTTTAGCGACTTTCTTATTTTGGCGATTTAAAAAAAATTATTTCATGCGAATGGGAACACTTTAAGAGAAACCCGTAAAAATGTGTTCTTTTTCGATTGGACGCTCCGTTTTCGAGATATAGAAATATTTTCGATCAAAAATGGGCACGAAATAAGATAATAATAATTTTTTTATATTTAAATGTAGAATACACACTTTTAATAAAAAAATGTTTTTTTTTTACTTTTTTTCTATAAAATTCATAACGGGGTTAAAGCATTACCAAATGGTTGTGACAGTCATCAAATTCAAGTAATTAGTTGAGCACACCAATATATTATTTGGTTCAACCGAATTAGTTTTTACATTTTTCGTTGATCCAACAAATAGAATATTCACCCCTACAGGATAATTTGATTGCTAGAACTAAAACTCGATTGACAGATCACATTTATTTCTTGTTGCTGTGGCTTCAACTAAATATTTCAGTTCTTGCAACCAAAACTGAATTACAAATTAATTGATATGCACAGCATTTGGTGATAAAGAACACAATTATTGGTAATCACAACTGAATAATGTGATAGTCCAAGGAATCGCCAAATTTAATTGGCTGTAAATATGGTTGTGACAACGAATCTCTTCTCTGTGTGTGGGAGAAGACAATAGGTGTGTTTGTTTACTTGCAAATTGTTGCAAATTCTTCCAAATTGTTACTGGATCCTGTTTGTTTACTCCTAAAGTCCAGTAAATGAGAGCGAGAGAATGCAAATTTTGACAGTTCGAAGTTAGAGAGCTTGAACAGCTGTTTAAATCAGTTGTTTTATGTAAACAAAGAAAAGCGAATCATAAATTAGCAGCGACACAAGTAAGTAAACTCGTAATTTTTTATTGTTTTATTTAATATTTGTTTCATTTATCATAGGAATTTTGAACTAAAATGGAGAAAAATGATGTGAATGGAGAAAAGAGTGATTCCGCAAATTGTGGTGAGCCGACGACGTCGTCAGTGGTCAACTGTGGCAGTAGCAATGGTATGTACATACATATGTTCAGGGTGCTTTGGAATGTGTGTTAACTTCAACAAAATGTATTTGTGGGAGTATTTTGTAAGCACATTTGTGTCACATATTTTGTATCAGCTGTTTTCTTGCAAATTTTTACTGGATGTCGTTTGTTTACTTTTTCTGCAAATTTGCACAAAGAGAGTAAAATCGTTTTTACTCTCTCAAACTAGAATCTTGCAAATTATTACTGGGAAAGTAAACAAACACAGCTAATAATATTCATTTACATCGATCGTCTACAAATGCATTTAGTGCATGATTATGGTTTGTCAAACAAAATAAATCTCAACCCTGCTCAGAATTTTTTAAATTTTTATTTTATTTACATAAAAAAATATGTACTACACGATCTTAGTATGTCGCTATGTTGGGCCTCATTTAAAAAAAAATTATTTTACACTATTATTCATTAAAATGCCTGAATTTAAATTGTAAATTGGATGTACATACTTCATTGTTGTACAAATAGATCCCCAACCCACTCAATTACAGTACATACATTTTGTTTACCCGTAATAATATTCCACCACAAAGCCAAAGTATACTTTCAGGCGTCTAATTAACAAAACTTAATGCATAGTACCTAAGCTTTGCATACTTTTAGACATTAAAGTTGTGGCCCAGTTTCGTGTTTCTTCTATAAAACAACAATTAAACACAGATTAAACTTTCATAATAGTTATATTTGTTCATTTGTTGTTAAAAATTAGCAAATAATCATTTTTCTCAGGGAAATATCTAACTATGAATTAAATAAATTGTTCATGTTTCATGTCGATTCTTTTTTTGTTTTGTTTTTTTTTTATATGACAAAAAATAAGGGAAATAAATTATTAACTTCAGATACACAAGTTTTTGTTTTATATATACGATATAAATATAAGTTCAATACAATTTTAAATATTTTAGTTGCATTTTGGAAGACGTTGTTTTACTTTTATATAATTTGTTCTTGATTTTTTGGATTATAAACATTAAAATATTTATAAATTTGTTTACTTAATTAATTGTTAATCGTAATTGTTTAAATGGAAGACAATTTTCTTAGTTTGGTTTTGTTGTTTTTTTGTTACTTGTTGGAAGACATTTGTTTCATAAATATGTATAATATTTATTTATAGCATTTATATATGTATATACTCGAATATGATTAAATTTGTGTTCTTTGTAATGACAATTTAAAACTAAATTTTTCTAATTGCAATTTGTGTTTGGTTTTTCATAAACGAATTATTCTGTAAACATTTCTCTTTAAAATGGAAGACCAATTTCGAAGGCATTTATTAATGCATTTCCCGAATCGTAAATGCCTATAACGCCAAATAGTACCCCTAATGCAATGATGATATAATCTTTCGCCATTTGCTTTTGATCCAAAAGATGACCTTTGATTTTCAAATGAAAGTAACAAGGCCAAATGAAACTTAACATGGTACCCGTAAAACTGCCAATGAAACCCATGAGTATGGAGAAATGGGGTATAAAAATCGCCATCATTATGGTGGAGACTATAACACCCACCCGAAAACCTAGACCCCATACCTTTAACTCACCATCCAAATGCCAGATGGTGGGAAATTTCGTTTTTGGTGGCCCACGGAATAGATTGCGTTCCAACAATTCACAGGCGGCATAAAACGGCAGGGGGTAACTCAGAATGGCCTTAATGACTAAAAAGAAATTAACCATCCCCTTGAAGCCCTGCGAGTGTAAATTATTCGTTATGACCTGTTGGGTGTCATTCTGGAATGTCAGAAAACATATGTAGCCAAAGCCTGCCTTAAAGGCGGCCGCCGCAATGTGGGACCAATCCAACATCCAATTGAATTTGGAGCGATCGATCATATTACCCTCCAATGTGGGCAAAAAAATCTGAGATGTATACGAAAACACAATGACACCCAGAGAAATGGGGAAATTCTCCATATCAATACTCCAACGGACTTTGGCCCAACCCCAATCGCCGATTTGCAAAATGCAATAACCCAAAATGACCACATTGATGACAATATGCGACATGGTGCACCAGAAGGAAAGGGTCGAAACCATTTTCAATGATTTCAGAAAACCCATTGGCAGTAGAAATATCCCAACTAACATCATCCATGAACGTGAATCGAACGATCCCGTAGGATATGTGCCCGCCAACAAATCGCCACACACCACCACATACAGAATGCACGTCATCAACAGCTCGATCAGCTGGGCCATACTAACAGCTCGAGCACCCCATTTTGGACCAAAGCACACCTTGGCTATAGAGACATAACTGTCGCGAACTCTTACCATCTGCCCGGTGGCCGGATCCGGTTCGTAGAGGCATTGAACTAGCACTTTTCCTGTATAACAGCAAATGTAGGCAATGCCCACCATGGCTATGATGGCCCAATAGCCACCATGGAGTACGGCGAACGGTAGTGAGACAATGAACATACCCTGAATGGCGTTGGTAACATTCCAGGCTGCCTGCATTTCGTCGATTTTACAGCCACCACCACCTTCACCTTCGCAGACGAATGAACTGCCCTCGGAGGCTATGCTGCCTTGCCTGTAAGAGAGATAGAGAGTGGAAAAATGAGATAAAGTGTTGGCCGGATGATATATACATAGATCTACACGGTGAAAAATTTCTCTTTTTTTGTTGTTTGTATGCAAATATAACGGTTATAGCAAATTAGAGTCATGGTAAAATTATCTATCGGGTAAGCTGATTTGTGTTTTATTCATCTTTTCCGTTTGTAAGCTGTCAAATTTGATTTTGTTTCTTTTTGTTTGTTAATAAAATTGAAAGAATTTCAATCAAACTGTAATTTATATCATAGACTTTGTATCAAATAAGACAATCTTATGGAGCTTTTTACATTTTGTGTACATAGTAGAGGTCTTCATGAAAGTTCGAAAGAACCTCGTAAACTCGAAAACATCATAAACTCGCACAGCAAACGTCAAAACAAACAAATTTCCCATACAAAGCGACTTGCACAAAAGTGCAAAGTTTTCAAGGCAAATTTGCTGAGCAAACCTGGAAAAAGAAACGTGAAAACTTTTGACAATTCAATGAAAAAAAAGAGACCATTTATGTGAAAAAAATAAAATAATGGAATAAGTAAAGCATATACTTTTAATTTTACTTTGTTTATTTACTTTGTCAGTCATTTTTTGACAATTGCTGCATATATACACTGAGCAACTTTATTTGGTGTTTTAGGTTTTCTTGTTTGCATGAATACCACTAGTGTTTTTCATTATTCATCTAATTTTGACAGCTTAACCACGGAATTTCTAATGGAACTACCTAATAGATAATTCTACCATGAATGGAGTAGAGCAACAATTTCTCTCGTCTGATGTTTTATTTCACACTCTTCGTCATGGGTTTGTGCAAATGAGGGATGTTCGACGAAAATTAACTTATACCAGGTGAAGTTACAATAACAGTTGTCTTAACTTCTTAATGTCGTTTTGGTTAAATTTAAATGTATTTTGCACTTTTTGATTGACTTTTATCGTTGGTATATATTTGTATTGGACTTTATTTAACACAACCATTTTAGCAAACAAACATGTATGATGTTTTGTACTAATGCCTCTATCTAGTAATATTGAACACATTCATTCCACAATCCAACGTTTACATGTAACAAACCATAGATAAAAAGACAAGAGCCGCTATGCCTCTCCTCACGTTCTCTTGATGACGACGAGCAAAGAGGATGTACAAGTAGAGAAGAAACAATCGACGCAACTTGGCAACCCTCGTAGAAGAAAACAAAAAAAACGTGTGAAGCGCCTCGTTTCTCTGCTCGCTCTCTTCGTTGAATATTTCAATACACGAGTAGTTTTCTAATGATATTACAGTATCTAACTATTGATATTCCAAACATGTTTAAATAAAATTACATAATGTATTTAAAAAGTATTAAATAATCAAGTTATGACGCAAGAGAGAAATGCGTTTGAGTGAATCGCGTCGACTTTTTGGTTCTCTTCTACGAGGGTTACCAAGTTGTGCCGAGTTTTTCTTCCCTACTTGTACATCCTTTTTGTGACGAGGTAGTACCAATAGACAGTCAAAATTTCTCATCACTCAAATGCCAACAAACACAACGAGTGAAACCCTAGTCATTCTCTGTTCTCTCTCTTACTCTCTTCATTGAATATTTCAATACACGAGCAGCTTTTTGATAGTGTTATTATATATAACTATACAAATTCCAACCATGTTCAAGTAAAATTACATAAACTATGCAAAAAGTATGAAATAATCAAGATATGACGCGTGAGAGAAATGCCTTTGAGTGAATTTCTAGCAGTTTTTGGTTCTCTTTTACCAGGGTTGCCAAATTGCGCACATCTTCTGGTCGTCTATCTTTGGTAGTAGCACCGAGAAATACTATCAAGAGTTTGCAACAGCTGTTTAATGTACTAACAAAGACCGTGGAAGACTTGGAAAACATATAGAGAATAAGAGCAATCTTTAATTTTAACAATTTGCATGTTAATTGGGATCTACACAAATAATTTTACTCTAACACTTCATTACATTTTAATTTTTTTCACTGAATATCAGTTTTTTTAATCGATTTAATTGGCAAAATTTACTTCCAGTTTTTGGCTTGACACGCGGTAGCAAAAGTATGAAAATCACACCACGCAACCCAGTCACCTATTACCGTTTCTTCTTTGAAAGCATATTCTCTATTTGTTCTCCAAGTACTAACTTGATCAGCTGTCTCATCGATACCCCTTGGGTAGTAGGCCATTTCAGCGAGTTCGAGTTGCTTTTATAATTTACTCTTTGGTTGGACACAATATGGACAGAAATAAAAGGGAATGCGTGTTTTCGTTCGATGCAAACAATATAAAACATAATTTAGCTGTCATTAGTATCAATCAAACACTAAAGTATTTAAACTTAGTTTGCTGCATGGTCTATAATCTCTATGTATTCTTTGGCCTCTCGTTCTACATCATTTCCCTAGTAACTTTTCGATCAGCAGTGCCATAGAAACCTCCTGAACAAACCTAAGAAGTTAAAATTATTGAGAGCATAAACTTCTCTATTCCAGATAACAAATCTGTCAAATTGTTTTCTGCAAATCGTTCTCTTGAAGTTAACACTATTCCATTTACTCTCCGCAAATAAAAACTTTGACATATCCAAGGATTTCTCTAATAGTCTAAACTGGCATTTGCAATTACTAAGCGGTTAGCACTTTCACCAAAATTTCGTGAAAGTGAAATTTAGAACAAAAGATGATATGAAAATTTCTTCAGTAAATTGTAAATCTGCACTTGCATCAATTGAGAAATATCATCAATACCAACTTACCGAAGCCCATCTGCTTGTTGATATCTCCCATCGTATTCGTTGGCTGTGAAAGATGTTGTCTGATAGCCTTCACCCTTCATATCACTGCCATCGGCGCCATCATCCATCCAGCCATTGGGATTGCGAAAAGGATTCAATTCTGTAGGTCTGTCAGCTGAAATTTAAAGAAATTCATTAGCAAACTCAGTATAAATGATATGAGCTCTATTGGCACTTACTCGTTCCGTAGGTTTGTTCGTCGCCCTGGAACATGGCCTGTGTATTGTTGGGTTGCTGCATATTGTTGCTATTGCTGGCGGCGCCACCGGGTTGTTCATAGTCCTTCTTGTCGGGCATATGTTGGCGTGCAGTTTGTACGGCTACATTAAATATATTTTTTATAGGTGGTAAAGGGGCTGACTTTAATTTATTTAAAAATGCCATTATACTACAATTCCAATTTCAATTTTAAAGTCTTAAATTTTTTCGAATCAAAGCTGAATGGATGATGGCTGGTTTTACTACTGCTTAAAGGGGATGATGGCTGATTAGTTGGTGGGGTGGTGGGTTGTTCGGAAACGGTGTCGTTGGCCGACCGTTGTTCACACCAGCTTCAAGCGTGGGGTTGATGGTGATTTCCAAGTGATATGTACAACTCAAAAAAAAAAATTTTACTCTATTGATTTTCTCAAAATCGAATGGTGGGTAAATTTGGGGTCGCTTTAGGTTTTCCGATTATATATATTGTAGTTTTTTCGTCCACATTTACTATTCCAAATTGATATGTTCTTAGAGTTTTCGATTAATGTTGGCGAACAGCTCAAATTGTTTGGATTTTCTTGTGATGTTATACATTTTTTCTCGCTCTCACATTTGGCCCATCTTCATCAAGTTGTACATTTTCTTTGGTAGCGTAAAAAGCTGTGTGGTGCAATTGTGAACAGAAATCGATACAAACTAACAACTCTACATAAGAGACAATACGATACGTATGAACACTAAACAACTGTAATGAAAAATGTTATGGAATTTAGTTTAAATGATAATTTCTAAAATTTGAAACACTTTTGAATATCAAGACTTGTCAAAAGATTAACACAACACTAGTAATGGTATAAATTTGAAGAATTTTCTAAATATAATTACTTTTTTTTTATGTAACGTTATAACAAGTAACTAACGCCAACAAAAACTTAGTGTAAAATGTGAATTTCTTATCGTTACGTTCTCATTTTAATTTTTTCACTTTGACATTTCAACGCATGCTCGTGCGTTCCTTTATGTCCTTAGAAAAACACAGCCATCCCCCTTTTATTTAAGGACTAAAGTGAATGAAATTGAACGTAAAACGAACATTCACAATAGATTTGGAAGGATGATTTACATTAAGAACGTTATGCGGAAAAAATTAAATTTTAGTTCGTCTTGTAATGACCAGTAGTGCATAGTGAATCATGCTTTTTTTTTAGCAATTGTTCCGTTTAAAAATGTTAACCACAAAAATAAACCATTTTCTATTCACTAAAGCCCGGTATTCAGTTTTTACGAAAATATCCGTTGCCAAAAGAAGTACGAGTATAAAAAATAACGAAAATTTCATGACCCGAAAATTTCGCTCACTTTTCATTTGCTAGGTACTCAGCTTTTGCGAAAATTTCGTAGGAAAAATCAAGTACAGGGTTGTTACGCTATAGTTATTTCGTACGAAAACAATTGGTTGATAATTGTCTGGGACCGGAATTTTTGAACCAAAAGCAATACGAAATGCGTTAAAAATAAAATGGAGCGCGTAGAAGAATTCTAAACTAAATATTTGCAAGGTAAATCAAAGATATGTGGTAACTCTCCTCAACAAAATTTTCCGTTTAGAAATAAATGACAAAATTTCTTACGAAAATTTCGCAAGAACTGAATACGTGGCTTAACACTTTAAACCACATCGGCTGGCGTTTAAAGTCAGCTGTTTCAGTCAGCTGTTATTTTTAGCAAGACAAATTGTGGTTTAATAACACCATTATTTTTGGTGTGGTTTAATCTGTTTAGAATACGGTTTATCGTTGTATACAATCGTTCAATATAATATCTTTGGAGTATTTAGCCTTCCATTTATTGGAGAATGAGCTAGTTGTATTTCTTTATTCTTCTTTATTTTTTCTCCTATTTTGACATTTCGCTTGGCAGAGTTGCCACGTAATATCAATTTGAATACAGAGAAATTTAAAACTATTTTCCATGGTTAAATATAAGTTGTGAATCACATAGTGGTTAGTCCAAACATCAGAAGGTGTGGTTAAAGTTAACACCTGCTAAAGTGTTAAAAGTTAGTGAATCGCACTACAGGTTAGACTATGGATAATGGTTATGTCAAAATTGTCATTTGATGAGAGTGAATGGAATGGTGTAAACTTGAGGAGAACGATTTGCAGGAAATTTTTTAACAAGCCTGTTAGATTTCTATAATTTTTTAATTTTCCTCAACATATTATGCTATCTTTGCATTTTGAATGAATCGAACAAAACAAAGAACTGGGGATAAATTACTTTTATTTCGTCTTTTGCAAATGCTTAATCTTTGTTCACAATTTTCTCTTTCTCAAATCTATTTTTATATTACAGGGGTTGTATTTCGAACGCAGAATGATTGTACGATATATTTTAAATGGAAAAGGGTTTCATTTCATTTCTCTCTCCGCGAATAGATTTATTTGCACTGATAGTCCAATATGGCCTTAAGTTACATGCGTCCGTACATGCGTAAGAGTGTAATCGAAAGCAGAATGATTGTACGATTTATATATTTCAAATAGGAGAGAGTTTCATTCAATTTCTCTCTCCGTGAATATTTCTATTTGCACTGACATTTAAGTTACGTGCGTCATACAGAGCAGATTTATTTTTGCACTCTCCAAAACTGATAATGTAAATTGAAGGCAAAATAATCGTACGATCTATTTCAAATGGAAGAGAGTTTCATTGTGAAATCAATGTGGAGGATTTGAAAGTCAAGGGGAATATTCTAGATGGCGCAGCAATGGTGGAAATGGGCAAATTTCTCTGGAAACAAAAACTACTTAACCATGCTATTTTGCCCTTTGTATTGACAAGACACATCAAAAGCTACGTTCTTTTCTATTATCTATATTTTATTTTCAAATTCAAACAACTGAATCGAAATAAAAATGATTTTTGAGTACTTTTTCGTCGGATTCGAGTGATAAAGGTCGTATGGAAACTGCATGTACTCGCTGGTAAAAATGGATGAATATTTCTATCATCTTAGATGGTACTCAGCTGAAGTGAAAGTTTTTCTCCCATAAATAATATATTGTTACGATAAATGCCTTTAAATGCAGAGTTTAACTGACATATGTATATGTCAAAATAACATTAGAATGTCAACAAACAGTGTATGGTGAATACTGCAGCTTGACTGTCTAATGTTAATAACAGAGTATATAGTTGACGTAAGTTGAAAAGCTGTCTCGTACAAACTCACCACGGATGTTTGATTATAAAGCCCGGTATTCATTTTTTATGAAATTTTCGTTGCCATAAGAAGTACGTGTATAAAAAATAACGAAAATTTCATGAACCGAAAATTCCGCCCTTTTTTCATTTGCTTGGTACTCAGCTCTTGGCGTAAATTTTCAGGGTTGTTATGCCAAAGTTATTTCCTACGAAAACAATTGTTTGCTAACTGTTTGGTCCGGAATTTTGACATTCCGATTATTTTAGAAAACAAAAGTAATACCACATTCGTTAAAAATAAAATGGAGTGCAAATATGAATTATTAATGATATATTTGCAACGTAAATTAGAGATATGTGGTAACTCTCTGTAGCAAAATTTTCCGCTTAGAGACAAATAAATGACGCAATTTCTTATGAAAATTTCACAAGAACTGAATACGGGCTTTAGACATCTCTAAGCGAAAATTTGTATGGCAGGGTGTTACCACCTATCTCTGACTTCATGAATATTTCCTCTTTGTGCTCCATTTTGTTTTTAACGCATGTAGTGTTACTTTTATTTCGCTTGCAACCAGTTATCAAATAATTGATTTCGTATGAAACGACGTTGGCATAACAACCCTGTAATTGAATTTACTCACAACACTTTTGCTGAGCTGAGTAACAAGCAAATGAAAAGTGAGTGAAATTTTCCTCATTTTTGATACACACAATTCTTATGCGAATAAAAATTTCACATGAACGGAAACACATTTACATGTGTTTTGTACGGAGAACGAAAATTTCATTTGACAAAGCAATATTACGGCGATATCGCCATCATATCGCCTGAAGACACATTGTATTGCGGGAATAAACATTTTTCGTACTGCGGAAGTTTCCCTCGTCGGGAGAAACTATTACCCGAAAGCAATACGAGTGCAATACTTTTAGAAGATAATATTTTAATATTCCCAGATAATCACTAGGTAGACAATTTAGAGATATCACTAAAATATCATATGGACGATAGGATGGAGGTATCGCTAGATAAACTCCCGGAAGATAAAAAGATGATAATATATTTTAATTTTGTTGTAATTTTCGATATATATGTACAAAAATTATAATGTATTATGGAAAAATATAAAAACTTATAGTAAGAAATTAAAAGAACAGCAAATCAGCTTTCTGCGGTTTTTTTTATTTTTCCCCCTTTACTTTATAATACAGGCTTTATAATACAGGAATTTGCACCTCTGTGGTGGGTTCAACACTGGTTTCTCGGCAGGCGCATAATTTGTTAAACCCTAGTTTTGCTCCAACTTTGTTTTTCGTCTTTTCAATCGTTTTTGTGCTTATTAATAAAGCATTCCGAAGGGCTGACCTGCGGCATAGTTTCAAGATTTCCTCTTCTGGGCTTTCTGGAAATATGGAATAGTGTGATGTGGAATAATGAACAAATGTCATTGATTACTTTAACTTACCTCATACTATATTTATAGTTTCGCCTCTCTAAAGAGTCTATTTAACCCAAACCTACATATACTTACGTGGAAACATATGCGAATTTCCTCCCAAATATACATAATAATAAATAATCAATATTCTTCGAGCTTGAGGTCTGATTTGCTGTTGTTGTATTTATTTTCCTCGATATTTCGCTACTCCTTTGTGTAGCATCATCAGGATATTTGAACAATATTTAACAATTAAAACAAAATAACAATTGTGAAAAAATTATGTCAATTCAAAAATGTTCAAACAAAATTTTCCCGCCTTTTTTCAAAAATTTTCTGAAGTTACACAAACAAAAATAATGTTCGTAAAAAGTTCATATAAATTAACCCAAAGAAAAATATTAGATTGATAAACAATTTGTGCTTAAATGGTTCTACTTTTTACTAATTAAATGTCTGTAAATTTGGGCTACATTATCTGTATCTGTTTTATAGTTAATTCTTTTCAATGTTGGTGTAGTAACAAATTTTGTTTGAACATTTTTGAATTGACATAATTTTTTCACAATTGTTATTTTGTTTTAATTGTTAAATATTGTTCAAATATCCTGATGATGCTACACAAAGGAGTAGCGAAATATCGAGGAAAATAAATACAACAACAGCAAATCAGACCTCAAGCTCGAAGAATATTGATTATTTATTGATAAAGAAAAGGTCGAACAACAGAATAAAAATATTAAAAATTGGAGAGCACATTCAGACAAAAATGGGATATGCAAAATTCAAGAGGGATAATCGAACGAGATCAATAATTAACAGGTTCAAGACAACCAGGGACAAGATCGTAAGGATAAGGTCGACAATTACTTTTCTGATTCGTTGTCGAAAAACAGGTATTTTCCCAAATTTCATCACAAACTCAACTAGGAATATACAAAGAATCTTTTCTGAAAATGGGTTGCCATCAAGTCAACAAAATATTTCCAATTATACACAAGAGTTACACAACAAACTACTCAATCTAACAATCAAACAAAAGCACGTGTTGCTAAGGGAAACTAATAATGAGATGGATACTATAAGAAATAATTTAGGTAGATATTTTTCAGAAGAAGAAATTAGAGAATTTTTAGAATATGAGGATAGGATAACGATATCAAAAAATAATAGGACAAAGGAAGTACATCAAAGGAAATTTAATTCACTTGTAAATTTACAAGAAAAGAATTTAGGATTTAAATTAAATGAAAAGTGGTTTGTTAATAAAACTGAGGTAGACATTCCTAAAGAGGTGAAGTGGGTTCTTTCACTTGGTCAGAAGCATGCACTACCAGTAGAGAGGAAAGATTTACCAATTTTGAAAATGATCGCAGAGGGGGAGGATCTTGTACAAACCTTAGGGGAAAAGGAAGAACAGGAAATAGCACGGACTAAATTAACGACAATGTCAGATAGTCAAATGAATAAAATGAAACTAACGAGTACAGATAAATTCATTTTAGATAAAGTGAATAAGGCAGAGAAATTCCTAAAAAGTAATAAGGATATTTTAATTGTTAATGCTGATAAAGGAAATGCAACAGTAGCTATAAAGAAATGTGACTATGACTCGAGAATAGGAAACATTGTTGGAAATACATCAGAATACAAGCTAGTGAGTAAAGATCCTACGAGTACACTAGAAAGGAAGAATAATAAATTCGTCGAGGAACTTCAAAAAGTAGGAATTATTAATCAAATACAAAAGAATAAACTTAAAACAACAGTATCCACAGCACCGAGATTATATGGAGTTCCAAAAATACACAAAGAAGATTTTCCATTAAGACCAATTTCAGGAATGTTTAAGACTCACTGACTGAGAGAATAATGTAAAAATACAGACACACTTACAAGATAGACTCTCTCGTTGTCCTACTTTTATTCTCTTGCTCTCGAGAGAGCCTAGACAGTGCAACAAACACAGCTGTATTTGTAGCACAAACATAAATATATGAGGCTCGCAAACACATACATTATAACATATTATTCATTATATCTCAAACATGTAATATTGAATAGCAAACACAATGTGTTTGAACACAAGTATATTATATTTGCGACAAGCCCCAAACACACTTTATATTTGCATCCAAACAACAAAAAAAGGCAGATTTTTCAGCGTGTATGTATATAGAAAGTACCTACACAGGAAAACATAAAAATTAATTTCAATTAAAAAATTTGTTTATTTGATTAAGTTTTTAATTGATTTTGGTTTAATCACGAAAATGATAATATTAATTAAAGGTACTTGTAAATTTGTAAAAAAAAAAACTTCAATTAAAAAATTTGTAAATTGGATTAAAACATTTATTGATTTTTTTTCAAAAATATTGATTAAGTATGTAATCAAGTTAATTAAAAAAATTATTGATTTTTCGAGATTTTTGATTAAATTTAGAATTGAATCAATTAAAACCGTTATTGTTTTTTCCAGCATGAAACCGCCACCCTCTCCGACAATGCTATAAAAAAGTAAAATGTTCTATTTTTAAAGCGATTTTATTCAAGGTTTTGCAGATACACATGAACTTATATCTATAAAAAATTAAATTTTTTAGAATTTGGATTCATAATCGGAACTAAAGTCCGGGTTTCTTAAACTATTATTGTACATTAAACATTTAATGTTTAAACGATTTTTATTAAATACAAAAAAATAGGTACATCTGGTAGTTCTGGAGAAACATTCAATTTATATGCTCCTTCCGCAGCAACAGTCACTCCATTGTCACATTCCATCTCTTCTGCATATTCAAAGCTTTGCTGAGAAATGTATTGCTTTTATCCAATTTAGGGCACTCTTGTTTTACACGTTCAAAATATCTAAAACGGTGAGTCTTAAAGTTTCTTTTTACGTGAAATTTTTGAAAACAATTGAAGCCCCTGGTGGAAGAAGGTGTTAACTCACTTTTTTTCAAAAACAATATTCCTTCTTTTGTTTCGTTTCCATGGTATCTGATTTTATTGTAGATAAGAAAAAAGTCAACATCTGATATTTAAATTATTAAAATTTAATTTAAAAAATTTTGTTTTTTAAATCAGATACCATGGAAACATAAAAAGAAGGAAAATATTGTTTTTGAAAAAAGTTAGTCAACACCTTCTTCCTCCAAGTGCTTCAGTTGTATGTGGCATAAGGTGGCAAATTGTGTCTTTTCAAGTGCATAAAAAATGCACTCATTTCCAAAAAAATTTTCAAAAACACTTGCCAATTAAATACAATTACCAAAAAAAACGTAATTTTAATCAGAAAACAAGACAATTTAACACTATTATTCTTTAAGTTCACAAAATAAAATCTTTCAATCAACAATAAACGAATTACAAACAACAACAGCGTTGTATATCAAAGACTAGAGCCGTACGAAAAGTGACGACAACGGCTGGTGACTTAGCCGCCCCACATCTTGCCTCCCAACGGCGCTGTAAAATTCAACTTTCTGTAAAATACTTTATCACAACAACTTTTGTTCACCAAAATTGTTTATATTAAGGTTTGTTAAGAACATATCATGCATATTTATATTAATTTAGAAAGATCACAGCAAAAAATCGATAATGCTCTCAAAAATTTAAAGTTTTTAGCGCCGTAGATTTGGGCCTTGCCAACTCCAAGTTCTATTGTAAACTCAAAAAATAAATTGTAAATATGATTAAAAATTTAATTGATTCAATTAATTTTTAATTGAATTTTTTCAAAAAATTCATTTATATTTTTAATTGAAATTTACTGGCCAATATTTTTTTCTGTGTAGGAAAACACGAGAACTTAAATTGTCAACAAAATCTACAAAAATAACCGTCTCTAAGCTGTTAAAATAAATGTTTATGAAAATTTGATCCCAGTTTCCAGTTTTGTGTCAGGGCAAGTTTCTCGTTGCCGATTGATCTATATTAAATTTTGCCATATGTTTTGAGAAAACAAAAATTTCTGTTAGGAAAACCAAGCTCGGCATGGGCTCTAGTGCAAATGGACCTCAAAAAAGCCCCGATGATCTCCCTAGGATAACAATTTGCCAGCTGGTTTGAGAAGTAAGTAATTCTAATAAGTAAAAATGATCTCGCAATGAAACTCTTTGTAGATTTGAGCTCTATAACAATTATCATAGGGCCGGACTTACAAAGGCAAGGTAGTCAGTTGCATAGGGCCCGACGGTGCAGTGCTCCGTTTCTAGATGAACAAATTATTGTTTAATTCTGCGTATGTTTAATCGGAAAACTTCACGTCGCGCATGTCACATTTAACAGTTGTCATCTTCAGACTCTCTAGTGAAACCATACTAAAATCAAGTTTGCAATGGAAGCGATTCGTATTGGTTGAAATACTCGTATTTAGTGTTTCCTTGCGTTCAGCTACCTGTATTGCCTAGGGCTCCATGAAGTCAATATTGCCTAGGGCCACCTGAAGTTTAAATGCGGCCCTGGACGTCGTTATATTATCCATAAATTCTGGAAACCACCAAACACCGTCCAATGACTCCTTATTACTCATTTAAAGCCTTATAAAACATTTCCGTAATATCCTGTGATAAAAGAAGCGAATGAATGAAAAAAATTAAGGAAATGAATATCCTTGAAGAAATTTAAAAATTGATGTAACTTAAATTTTTTTGTAAACTTTTTTTTTTTTAAATCCAACTTAAATCTAGCAATCGTATTCATCGAAATTCAGTGTAAGTTGTTTCTAATAAAAATTATAATAAAAAAATCACATGAGGTGTCATGGGACACCCGGTTGGAACGAAGTTTCTTTCGCTATATATTATGTACTAGTTAGGTCCAGCACGTATAAAGCGCCCGTTCAAAGTACGATAACTTAAAAGGATATTTAAGAAAAGGTACTTTTTGTAAAATAAAAAACTTTTTTTTATGAAAAATTTTTTTTTCTGCAATGTATTTTTTCAAAAAAATATTATATTTTTAGGTACTTTTTGTGAGATTATGTATTATATTTTCCGGAATATGTATTATATAGCTCCTTGTTTTAAAGAGAGGATGTTTAAAATATAATGCTTTTTTAAGAAAAGGTACTATTTTTAAGAAGAAGTAACGCCATCTTTAACGTACTTTTGTAAGAACATGTACTTTTTAAAGAAATGGTACTATTTTAGGAAAAGGTTATTTTTTAACAAAATTTACTTATTTTTAGAAAGCCTACTTATCTCAAGAAAAAAAAGGTAATATTTTATTTTTAAGAAAAGGTACTTTTAAGACAAGGAATTTTTGTAAGAAAAGGTATTTTTTATAACAATATATTTTTTTTTGAAGAAAAAGCTTTTTTCAAGAAATGGTATTTTTTAGAATTGGTCCTTTTTTCAAGAATAGGTAAATTTTTAAGAGTAGGTAGATAATAGGTATTATCCTATTAAATAAGATAAAAGTAAACCATAAGCAAATATCGAATTAATGCAACAAGGAGTGGGGGAACTGCTACATATATTAATCAACAATAACATTCAATACTAAAGGTACGATAACAGAAGTATATATTCGCTAGATGCTTCAGAGACATGCGCCATAAAGATACCCGTTGACTGCGACAACTTTTTAGTTATTACATGTGCGTACTATCCTGCCAGCAATATAAAATCAATACGAGCAGACTTGCAACAACTATTTGACTTTATGAATTTTCAAAATTCAAATAACTAATATGTAGTTACTAGCGGGAGACTTGAACTGCAAGCACACAGAATGGGGTAATACTGATAATAACGCAAAAGGCAATAACCTAAAAAAAGTTAACATCGAATTCCTTACACTTCCAACATGTTCAACGAAGCCCGCTTTCCTTAGCCGTAATTATGTCATAATGCCTTCCAATGAAGCCAGCACACTTCACAATGGCATGACTATCACAAAGCCAACATGAAAGAACGCAACCCTCATATACGTCCCTGACTGTACAAATCTAGTAATAATTACCAACTCCTAAAAGTATGCAGAATAATACTGGGTGGTATACTGGGTTATAGCATACGTTGTTTACAATTTGTTCATTTAGCCACCACCCCGCAACGTGCGATAAGGAACTTCACTCCAAAAATAAATGCTTTCCAATTACATCCCATGAAGGAATTGGGGAGAGCTTCTCACAACCAGTGAGCTGTACACTTTCTACTTTCACACTCACTGATTGGGACCTACAGTTTTTACACCGATTCCGGACGGTGAGAACCTTTTTCAGGGCTAAATGCTCGATAGTGTCGCCGTCACTATGCGAGGTGACCGCCGCCGAAAGAAATGTAAGGTGGTCAGAGCAGGTATCGAACCCAGGATCTCATGCACAAGAGGCGGTCATTGCACCACCGAAGGCCAATTATATTATAAATTAATAAATTATACCAAATATAAATAACTCGCCATTTTCGTATTTCTAAACATGATATTTATTTACAAAATTCATCGTCATCTCACATGAAAATAAACAAAATTCTCTTTAAAAAATTTAACAAAAATGATATTCTAAGGTTACTAGGGAATGAAATACCAACTACACGTATTTTAATTGAAACAAACGACATACGATATAAATAAAACACTGGTTTTTTTTTTGTTAAACTATTCTAAATGTAACGGCTAAAACTCTAGAAGCACCCTGTAGTTAACAGTGGCAAAGAGTTGTTGCTCTTTTTGTCCATTCTCGAAGATTGCAGAGCACTGCTCCTCCGTTTTTAATTGCTATAGCATGTTTTTCGTACACCTGCTAAGATGTTACTGATTTCTTCATCCCTCCGGGATTCCAATATCATTTCTCCCACACCCAAGACCCCAGTGGCATTGGGTACTGCTCCGAATACTTGCGGATGATGGTGATGATGATGATGATGTGCATGAGCATGCGAGTGAGGAGGATATGAGGCCGATTGAACGAGTGTAGCGGCGGCCAAGGGTGCAGCGGTAGGTGCCTGCGACATTATGCCCAACTGAGAGGGTGAGTTGCCACCTTCATTGATGTGAGTCATTTGCGTTGATATCTGGGGACTGTAGTGATTATAATGAAGATAACTTTGATTTTGGTTATGGGCTGCTACTTGACCATAAACACCACCTGGCAGAGGTGACTGTTGCAGAGGCAAAGCCAATTGCAGTGGGAAAGATTGACCGGCCAAAGTGTAGGGTAATTGACTGTAATAACTGCCACTGGAAGTTGAAACCACCATGGGATTAAAGGTCTCATAACCATCGTAGTTGTGATTTGAATCTGGGTATTTGCTCTGCTTAAGTGAATTAATACTCTTCAGAGTGTCATCGTCCATGCCAGTGGGATTGTTGTCACTAGATGCAGAAATGTAATCACTGTCGGCGAAAGAGGAGCCATGCGCCGCTGCAACTGCTGTTGTGGTATAGCGCAAATAATCCTCATAGGTTACATTGGGACTAATATTGTAAGCATTGGAGGCCACTAGATAATCACCGGCCGTTGTGGAAGTGTTTTGAGACATGCGTGTTGAGTCCATGGCAGAGAAATTCAAATCATTATGATGCGCATGGGCATGTGCATGTTGCGAGGGGTATGTTAAACTGCCCAATTGAAGATTCACTGCCGCCGCGGCCGCATGTCCCGTGGACGTACTTAGGACATTAGTGTGAGTACTGTTGTGAAGCTTATCTTCGTCCAAGGATGAGACGGGTGGATAGAAAGTACCTTTTACTGAGTGACCATGATCCAACAGGCCACGATTTGTACAGGTCACATACATGCCACGCCCTGCAACCACTGACATCGAGGAAGCAGTGAGAGGATACGAATGTGAGGATATTATGGTATCATTATCCTTGTGCTTGTGAGAATCCTTTGGATGTTTCGGTGTACTAACTCCTCCACCTGCTGCGCGATTTCTGCTCCCCGCTTTAGTATTGGTTAGTGTGGGAGTACGTGAACAATTTTTCTTATAAGATGCGGGACCATTTGCAGACTCTTCTATAGTGTAGTGGTGATGTTCTGCTCTTGAGGTCGTCTCCATACTTTGGGATGTTGGCGGTGGGCAATTCATGTATTCATTATTATCCGCTCCCGTCATATCGGGATTACTGTAGCAATCCAATGAGCTGGGTGAATAATTTGGTCTTAACGTTTGGTCATACAGGCTATTGGGATTACTGGCCGGTAATTGCATTTGTGGTGTTGAATTTCTTTGATTTGAATTTGTATCAAAAGTTCCGGAAGACATTGAGTTTGACGGCGGAGTGGCTGACGATTTCGTCTGATTGTTGTTGGGATGTTTATTGGGCAAAGGGCTCCCACTTGTGCCATTTTGTTCTTTGACCACACCATTGGTTTGCAAAGAACGCATTTTCGATTGTTTCCTTCTGCGGGGACGATATTTGTAATTGGGATGTTCGGTCATGTGAATGACACGGAGCCGTTCGGCTTCTTCTACGTAAGGTCTGCGGTCTTGAGGCGTTAGGGAGCGCCATTTTTTGCCTGGAAAGAGAACACAAATTTCGAGGTTTTAGGAAAGGAGGAAGGAGAAAGTATCAATCTACATAATGTACATAATATCAATTATCAAATATCAATTACAAGACAAAAACACCAATTGATTTATAAAAAAAAAAATTCTGAAATTCAAAAACCGTCAATTGAAATGCAACATAATCAATTTTCAATTGAAGTAAAAAAAGTATCAATTTAATTTTAATGAAATTCAATGTAAATATCAACCAACACCAATTGATTTATGAAAAAAAATTTAAATTCAAAAAACGTCAATTTTAATGCAAAATAAATTAAAATTTAAAAAAACGTGAATTGATATTAAAAAAAAACAACGTCACCTGAAATCTAAAAGATGTCAATTGATATCTGTAATACATAAACCACATAAAACATCACTTGAAATTTAAAAGACATCAATTTAAATTTAAAAAACATCAATTAAAATTTAAAAATCGCCAACTGAAATTTAAAAGCTGTAAATTGAAATTCAATATACAACAATTGAAATTTTAAAGACGTAATTAAAGACATCAATTGAAATTCAAAATATACAAATTGAATTTAAAATTACAACAATTGAAATTTAATTTACATGCTATCAATTGTAATTCAAATTGATCAAAATGCTTTCAAATTGATGTAAATTCTATCAATTGCAATTTAAATTGAGCCGCTGCAATTTGAAAGATATTTAAAAGACCTCAACTTTTTAAATTTCAATTGGAGCCTTTTAAATTGAAATTTGGTGTAGTCTGAATTACGCATGAAATTTTTCAATCCCAATTACTGAAATGCTCTCAAATGCTCTCATGTCAACCCCAAGGACTTTAGACCAATCAGTCTATCATCCTTTGTTCTTAAGACATTTGAAAGGTTACTGGACATTCACGTTCGAAGTAATCTTCCACAGAATCTACTATCGAGTTCTCAGCATGCCTATATCAAGGGCAGGTCAACTGAGACTAAGGTCTTCGCTCTAGGGACCTTCCTGGACATCGAGGGAGCCTTCAATAACATTCAACCTTCGGCGATTCTTAGATCGTTACCGAATCTAGGAGTCGACAGCTTAGTGACACGCCTAATTGGGAAGCTTCTGGTGGATAGATCCTTCAAAGCTGAATGGGGTGGTGTTACAATTGCTAGGAACGTTAACAGAGGGACACCGCAGGGGGGAGTTCTGTCTGATGGTTAACTTCTGTCAATGAACTGCTTCTTGAATTGGACAGGGCCGAATGCCAGGTCTTTGTCTATGCCGATGATATTGCTATCATCTGTACGGGTAGAAACCTCAATTTACTTAGCATTCGTACAACCAGCCTACTTAGTCTGATTTCGAACTGAACCGCTAACAACGGACTATCACTTAACCCACTTAAAACCGAGCTTATTTTGTTCTCTCGGAAATATAAAATACCCGCATTTGAACTGCCGTTAGTTAATGGGGTACAATTACAGTTGGCGGAAAAGGTCAAGTATCTGGGGATAATCCTCGACAGAAAACTGTCTTGGAAACCGAATGTGGGGGAGAGGGTGAAAAAGGCATCTGTTGCTCTTTACTGCTGCAAAGGGGCGATAGGAAAGCGCTGGGTACTGTCTCCTAAGATCACCATGTGGATTTATACGGCAATAGTCAGACCAATACTTCTCTTCTCTCCCCTCCAAATGAAATATAATCTGAATTCCTTGATGAAAATTCAAAGATCAGCACTGATTAGCGTTAGTGGGGCAATGGGCACGACGTCAGGTACTGCAGTTAGTGCTATCCTGAACATCTTTACTCCTGATATCATGGCCGAATCGGCAGCCGCTACATCCCTGGTGAGAATCAGAGATTGTGGCGTTTTGATATCGGGGCATTCCGGACACGCTGAATTACTACACCAGATCAACTCTACTCCCGTAAAAACGGACTAATGTATCCCCTACCTTCTACCAGCGACAAATCTAAGGACTTCTATTCCGAACAGGAATACCTGGGAAGTCACTGGAAGGGGATACCAGTAGTATCAGATTTTTCACGGATGGATCAAAGTTGGACGAGCAAGTAGGCTATGGGATCCATTCACCGGACCTAAATATAAATATATCCTTCAAGCTGCCTGATCACTGTAGTGTATTTCAGGCGGAAATTACCGCCATACTAGAGGTTGCTAAACTAATGAAAAGTAGAGTCACAACCCTCCGGAGAATATGTATCGACACAGACTGCCAGGCTGCCATAAAATCCCTGGAAGCCATGTTTGCTACGTCCCTGACAGTGAAAGAATGCCACTCATCACTTAGGGTGATGGGAGAGTATTTTGACATCAGGCTCATATGGGTACAGGGACACAGCGACATTCCAGAAAATTGCGTTAGCTAGCCAGGGCAAGAAGATGTTAGTATGCCAATCTCTACCTGCCGTTTGCAGATCAGGCAGTGGGCCAATAATATGTTCAAGGACAAGTGGAGACTTACTTCAACTTGCAAACAAGCCAGGGTACTCTGGTCACAGGTGGACAGGAAGAGGACTAGGCAACTACATAACTTGCCGAGAGGCAGGTTATCCACAATGATAGGAACACTTACGGGACATTGTCTTGTAGGAAAACACGCCCTAAGGTTGGAACATAGAAACTCCTCTCTCTGTAGATGCTGCAGGGAAGAGGACGAGGAAACGACGAAACACCTTCTCTTGGATTGCCCTGCTCTGGCAGGACTGAGAAGTAGGATATTCAGAACACATCTAGTTAGCACCCTAGCCCTACAGGATATTCCCGTAGGTCTTATAGACAAATTTATTGAAAGGGCAAATTGGCTAGACGACTAGTCAATAGTTGCTATGGAGGAAACTGCAGGTATCACAATGGGCTTCTTTAGCCTAAGTGTGCTAGACAAGCGTGCTGTCTTGCAGCCTTTTCAACCAACCAACCAATTACTGAATATTTAATTTCAAATGGTATTATTAAATTCTAAATCATTTCTAATTTTGAAGATATCACCTTGTTAAATTCCAATTGGAGTCATTTAAATGTAAATTGTGTGAATTTTTAATTTCGCATGCAATTTTTCAATTTTAGTTAATTCATTTTTAATTTCAAATGGAATTTCAAAATTTCAATTGACTTTTTTAAAATTAAACTAATACATGACTAGAAATCAATATATTCCAAATTTTGCCTTAGATTACGAAACAAACCCCTGTGATCTGTCCTTAAGAAATCAAGTGTCATCATCGGTTACTCACCCAACATTTTACTCAAATCGGCATTATGCAAATCTGGATTCTCATCGGCCAATTTCTTGCGTTCTATTTTGGCCCACACCATGAAGGCGTTCATGGGTCTACGAATTCTTGCTTCTTTGGCACATTTGGACTGATTGCTCGTGACTGCACGGAATTTGACTTCATTGACTAATTTGTGGCGATCTAGATAATTAGCATTCGCTGCACATAACTCCCCCTTGTAGTCGTAGGCCCACATGGGGCCATCCATGAGTGGGGTATGCCCACCGGCGCCGCCTCCTCCACCACCATAATCCTCAGTATCCGATGACATGGCTATTGACATCATATTTGGATGTGTTAGATATTTATTCAACATGGTGGACGATGTGGAGGTTGTATTGGCCAACATGGGTGACATATTCGTGCCCATTAATTGCTGCTGCTGCTGAGGTGCTGGTGATGGTGTTGAACCCAAGTAGGCATTGGATATGATAACTGAACTATGACATTGTGATGCCATAGACATTGAGGCAGATACCTGGGGATCTGTGGCATGATCCGCGTCATAACTATTATTGTGTGTAGGCGTTGGAGTGGAATGATGGACAGCTGGTGAATGGAGACTGGACGAAGAATGTTCACTGCCGTGCCGATATTGATACGAGATGTCACCACTGTTGGCATCGTGTAGTGATGAGGTCAGACGGCCGTCGGTAAGTAGCGTTTGCTCATGTAAATTCTCAGCGCTGGCATTGTATTCGGGTGTACGATTTATGGGAGAGTTGTACTTTTTCGAACTAAAAATAGAATAAATAGAATTAAAATAAGTACATGACGATGTCATTTGATTGTGCAGACTCGGACGTTATATGGAAAGTGTGTGTTGTTGGATTTTAAAGATAAATTTCAGTTTAGGTCTGCGAATGAAGAAGTTCGCAGTTGACAGGCAGGAGCGTAGGTTCCTAGATGTTTGAGTGGGGGTAAATTCGTAGTAAAACTTAAAATTCTAACTGCCTGATAATAAGTGGAATGGAATTAAATATTGTAATTTAAAATTGTTTGATGGGCAATTTTAAAGGATTCATTTTGAAATAACAGAGACAGTTATACAATATTTTCAAATATGTTTCTGTAGTATTGCCACATACGTCCCAAAAACTCCCAGTTGGCCAAACCGTCGTAAGTGAAATTGTCTACAACGATTTCTTTAAGCCTTTTTGGTATTTGGCACAAATGACGTTCGTCGCTGAAATATAGTCCTCATTGGTTGATAAAGTACTCAGCAGATCGTGTAGCCAATCGTGTGGGAAACATGTCATACACAAATCGCTAAATGTGTTTAGATTCCAAATATCAGTTTATTGCTGTTCCGCACTACAGTCGCATTGGTGTTGGGAGTACTTTAAAATGGATAAAGCCCTACATCAAACTGACAAAAAGGTTTACTACTTTGCCTACACCTAAATATTTCACTAATATAAATTGACCAAGCTTTTAATAGAAACCGATGAAGCTCTTCATCATATTGAGGGAAAAGATTCATTAATAAGACTTGAATGAAATATTTCATAAATATGTCAAAAATGTATAGAAATTTATCCTAAAACCTGATGAAACTCTTCATCATACGAGTAAATAAGTTTCATCAATATGGGTTCAATATAATACTTTCTAAAATATAATATCATCACAATGAAATATTTCATAAACATCGATGAACATTTTGCTGTCTTCTTCACATTTGAAGATAAATCGATCTCTATTAAAAGTTTCATGATACCTTATAACTTAAAGATCATTTAATTGGAGACATATCTATGTCGATTTCATTATATTGTTAAATAAATGCTATACATATTTAGCTTAATAAACATTTATTTCAAAATAACATTATAATGCCAACAAATAGTTAGTGATGTATATTGAATTGTGATTGGTAATTAAGCCTAAAAGTATGCCGTCGTTGCAAGTTGAAAAGCTACCTCATACCAACTCACCACGAATGTTTGATGATATCGCAAGAACAGTCTGCAGCAACCGAGAACATATGGTATCTCAAAACTAATCATTAACTCGATTTCGAATTTCGGAAACAATCTAATAACGCTGCTACGTGATGATTTTGGAAATAGCCGGTTTGCATCGAAACTGCGGTCTGTCTCATTTCAAACGCATAAAGGTACATATCATCGGCAATTGAGTAAAGACTTTTTGTAAGTTGTCAAGTATGTACTGTACAAGTAAATACTGTAACATAAAACAAACTGTTGTACAATGTGAGGAAAAAGTAATCACCAAATAACTTTTGCTAATTGCGACAAATTTCAAATCGGGTTTGACATTTGTGAGTAAACAAACGCAGAATACAAATCGACAAGCCATAAATCGATTTACTCCGCAAGAACGCGGAATAACTGCTTCAATTTGTTTTGCGCAACAAGTCGTCTGTTGTGTTGGTGCACCGTGAATTTGGTCGCAGATTTCCTGGCCGTTCGACATCAACTGGACGAAAAAATCTACGAGTGATGCACGAGGAAGCCATTACACCCGCTCAAAGTGACTGCATGGTGCGCTGTTCATGCTGGAGGAGTCATCGGGCCATTTTTTCGAGAACGCCGCTGGTCAAACGACAACAGTGGACGGTGCGCGCTATAGGGCCATGTTAACCGATTTTTTTCTGCCGCAATTCGAAGAATTAGGACTGGAGGACATGTGGTTCCAACAGGACGGAGCAACGGCACACACTGCGCGAGCCACAACCGATATTGTGAAGGCGGATTTAACCGTTCCAGACTTTTTCGACACGAGTGCGAGAATCTGTCGCCCGAAGTTCTTGCCGAAGTGATGAAAAATGCCATAAAACGAGCCCGTATGGTAATCAATTGTGACAGCGCCCATTTAACCGATATCATTTTCTCAACTTAACCAATAAAATTCTAAAGGTTCAAATAAACTTAATCAAAAAACAGAAGTTTTTCATTTAGAAAACAAATGAGAGCCAAACAACATCGGATGACTTCTTTTGAAACACCTTGTATATACACCATTTCGACAATGTTATTACATAAAACAATACAAAAAGCATCAATGTTTCACATCAAAATTATGAATCAACCAAGTTATGACAAAAAGAGAGCAATACGTTTTGAATCATTTGCCAGATGTCGCCAGTGCTTTTGAGTCATACAATTCGTTCCATAAGTTCTCTATACTATTCAATACTCTTTGGCGATGACGACTTGCTTGTTTGTTCGTTGCCGTTACATCAATAGCATCAAACTTATTTTCAGGCAGAGACTATGTTGTTTGCAAGAGTTCACGTTGATAGATTTTCCTACCCGTGCCTATAGAAGTTAACACATCAAAAATTACAGCAGTGACACATCAAAAATTACAGCAGTGATTACTTTTGCCCCATCTTGTACTTATCGAAATTTAAAAGGGACCGTGTTTTGTTAACATGGAATAAAAAAGCCCTAACGTTCGCCCGATGTTCTTCGTGAACCTTTTATATAAACTTTGTATTGTAATATTGATTTATATTGTTATATTCTGTTTAAATAAATAAAGGACATTTGTGTATATAAATATATACAAACTGGACAAATTTCACCAGCGAATTCCTTGGCTCATTTCATGAAATTATGTCCATCTATGACCATCCCCGAAGCCCAGAGGTCGTATCGATTCAAATCAAATAAAATAATCAAATCAATAATCAAAAAAAATTCGACCACTGCTTCAGAACTTAGCAATTTTACCCTAGTACCCTCCGACCACCAACCTGAAAATTTTCAAACCGCTGCCATTTCGCCCCCTTGTATTTTCGGGGATGATCGTAGATGGACATATTTTCATGAAATGAGTCAAGGAATACGCTGGTGAAATTTGTCCAGTCGTGACTAAAAGACCCTGTATAAAGGACAATTAGAAAATTAATAAAATTTAAAAAGCGTTCATTAATAAGAAAGTAGGTTTTCTATAAGTGAAACTCTATAGGACGATTATGATCAAACCCCCATCCGTGCCCAATTCCCTGTCCCCATAACTACGCCTCTGCTGTACAAGTAGCGAATGGAGAGCGGGAAAAAAAGAAGATGAAAAAAAGGAAGGAATCTAAAAACCGTGGCAACTGACGACAGTTAACGATTTATAGGTTCACTAAATATATGTATTTAAAGTAGACATATTGACAGTTTATCCTTAAATATTGAAATTGAACGAGAAAAATTCTCCACATGAAAAAAAAACAAAAAACAATTCAGAAAAAAGAACGAAATAAACTGAAACTCTTGAAACAAATTCAAGTGTCTCTGTCGTCTCGGCTTAGGTTTAGAGCTGGCTGCTTTTTGGTGGCAGCCACAGCCACAGCCGCCGCCACCACCAGCATCAGCACCACGAACTCCCAACAGCCGCCACTATTCGGGGATTTTGCTACTATTTTATGCCTTCGTTTCAAAATTTCGTTGGTGTTGGTTGTTTGCTGGCTTTGAGGCTCCTTCCTTCCTTCTGCTGTTGGCTGTTTTGATTGCCCAGTTCAAGCTCAGCCAAGACAACAGCAACAACTACAGTGAATATTCCAACTTGGGCATTTGCTGTGGCGGCAGGCAAAGCATTCATATAAGCCAGGAATATATATTACCAAGCTTGGTGAAAAATTCGCTTAACATTGGTTTTCGGTAGACATATACTCGTAAATGTAAATTGGGCGCGTGCAGCTATTGTCATCATCAAAGTGAAAAACCGCAACGGTACTCGCTCGTATTTGCCGCGGACGGGCGGACGGACGGTCGAACTAAGGAATGGACAGACGGTTGAAATGAAAGAAAGATGCCCATGATGCCACCACCATGGGCATATCCAGTATAAGTTAGTAGTAGTACGAGTAGTAGTTGCAGAGATTGAGTGTGACCACAAGAGGGACAACAACGACAACGACAGGCAAACGAACGGTTT
This sequence comes from Phaonia tiefii, assembly GCA_963931995.1. Classification (NCBI taxonomy): domain Eukaryota; kingdom Metazoa; phylum Arthropoda; class Insecta; order Diptera; family Muscidae; genus Phaonia; species Phaonia tiefii. The sequence continues at coordinate 195,934,000 of OZ008371.1, forward strand.
TCTTCCAAGGCACAAGGTATTTGAATAACGTCTACTACGACTGCCACTGCCACTGCCACTACCTCCCTTGCAATTCCAAACGAATGGTCGCAAAACGTTTATGCGACACATCTTCTTCTTCTTCTTCGACACATTTCGTAGTAAATGCGGCTTTCTTGGAATTTGCCAAAAATCAAATAAATGTATACGAATTTTGGTGAATTCGAATGAGGTGAATGTGATGAAGATGACCATGTCCATGGGCATGTCTATACACTAGGGTACTACGAATTACTGCTATTTATGACTGGCGGTAAATGGAGACTTGGCTGATATTCACTTTGGTATGTCCTTTCAACACATTTCTTTTCATTTGAAATTCAATTTTTACTTTTCATTTCATTTGCCAAACTAATTTAAGCAAATCCAACTACGACGGATTTAAACTGATGGTGGCAGCATTTGGATTCAGAACAAATCACTTTCTAAAAGTGTAATATCAAATATAATATTCCCCGATTTCTATATTTAATATGTGTCCTAAACCTAACCTAACCATAATCTAAAAACTGAGCAATTGCTTCCATTTTCCCAATGAAAATTTTATCTGAAGAAAGTGTATCCCATTTCATCCCATGAAGGAATAGGGCGTAACTTCTTCCAATCAGTGAGCCGTGCGCTTTCTAGTTTTACACTCACTGATTGGGACTCGCAGTTTTTATACCGGCTACGAACGGTATTTTTAAAAACTTTGATATGGTTAATTACTCGATAGGGTCGTCGGCACTAAGCAAGGTGACCCTCGTAGAAATAAATGTTAGGTGGTCAGAGAAGGGATCGAACACACGATCTCAAGTACTACAGCCGCGCAACCTATTGTACTACCGAAACTGTATCTACAGTCGGGAATAATCCGTTGCCTAAGCTTAAGTCGACAAATATTGTCAATGAAAACAAAAATTCCGCCATCAATATTTTCATAGTCTTTTTTTCGTTCAAGTTACATATTTCTTACGTTCCAATTTTATATTGAAGACTCTTTTTTAATCCGTCTAAAAATCCTGCAGGAAAACAGAAGGATACTTTGAGACAGAATTTGATAATTTATTGTTGGATTTGTGACATTTTATTGCAAGCGTTGGTGTATTATACGCGGTTAAGTAACTCGCGTACAGTGGAGCGGAAAAAAGAGAATATCATACTTACATAAATAAAACTATACATTCTTAATTTTATCAGTTTTTAATATTTCAATATCTTTTAGTTTAGGCATGCTGAAAAGTAACTGCCCCTGCAACATACTTCAGGAACCATGTACATGTTTGCATGCATTGTTTTCGTGAATTGAGTATCTGCTGATTTTTGTTGCTTTCTTGTCTATCACTTTTTTTGTTTTAAGCTGTTTTTCAATAAAACAACCCACATTTGGGGCACAAATAAATAACTACATTATAACCTATTAATCATTGTGTCCCAAACATGTTTTATTGAATATCAACCACAACGTGTTTGGACACGAGCATATTATATTTGCGATAAGCAACAAACACGTTATATGTGCATCCAAACAACAAAAAAAGATAAATTTTGTCAGCGTGCAGAAAGTCTACTAAAGAGTTCTACGAATTTTACTTACACGCTGAAAAAAAAACGGCCCCAGCAACATATTGAAGGAACCATGTATATTAGACTGACTGACATTGTATGGAGGGGTGAACGTGTTTTTCGTCCACCCCTCAAAATGTACCTTGATTTGATTTTTGATGATTTCCAAAATATTTCGTGTCTAGCATTAAGGTCCCGCGAGCTGGACCGTTTTTAAAAGAGGTAATTTTTTATAGTTTTTCAAAGAAATCTCTACTATAGCTAAAGACCATATATACAATATTAGGAGCATATGATTTTTTGAGGGATATTCTGCGAAAAAAAACACATTTTTAAGTTTTTAGTACGAAGATTTTTCTGATCGGAATCATCGTAAATGGTAGTTGGAATTTGAAAGGCTTTGGAGAATGAATGATAAGCAACTGGAAGTAAACTAAGTTTTAATAGCATTTGGCAGTTAAATTATGTTTGATGCTGGCTGCATCGAACGGAAATACGAATTCTCTTTTATTTATGTTCGCTTTATATCCAACCATAGAGTAACAACAGAAACTTGAACTCTATGAAATTTCCAACTACCTCGGCGACCGCAAGAGGGCAATAAGATTGAGATGGCATCTCTTATCTACTTCTCTACACGCCGAAAAATCTGTAATATTTTGTTGTTGTTTGGATGCAAATATAAGTGTGTTTGGAGCTTGTCGCAAATATAATATATTTGTATCCAAACACATTGTGTTTGCTATTCAATATTACATGTTCGAGACACAATGATTAATATTTTATAACATATGAGTTTGCGCCCCAAATATATCTGTGTTTGTGATACAAATACAACAGTGTTTGTTGCACTGTTTATTCTCTCGAGAGCAAGATAATAAAAGAGAGGCAACGAGTGTGTATAACTTGTAAGTGTGTATCTGTATTTTTGCATTATTCTCTCAGTCGGTGATTCGTAAATATTCCTGAATGTGCGTGCAAATTGCAGATGAAGTCAGTGTTTCTTATTTTGGCTAATGTATTGCGTTTTCGTTTCGTGTATTCAGTCGTCAATGGTTCATCGGACAGATTACATCAAAAGCCCTTGATTAGTGAAAAACGAATAAACGACGTCTTGGACGGTTGAATGGTTTGTGATGTTGCTTTGGTTTTTGTGTATGTAAACACAAGAAATTAATCCACGCTTGGCTTGCACATAGATAAATACTTAAGAGTTTCCATTACTCTCTTCGCTGCCTCTTCATGACGACGAGGTAGTAGGCCATTTCATAGAGTTTTATTTGCTGCGGTATTTTACCAATTTTACACTTCCGTTGGACATAAAACGGACAGAAATCGAAGGGAATCCGTATTTTCGTTCAGTACAAACAATATAAAACATAATTTAGCTGTCATTAGCATCAATAAACACTATTTAAAATTAGTTGCTGTCTTCTTCTCTCTCTCATTCTCTATCATCGGCCTAGTACCTTTTCGATCAGCTGTGCCATAGAATCCCCCTGGCTTGCATCAACAAAACTTAAATATTGTTTGTGTACCAACGCATAGTGATAACCAACGCATATCTGAAACCTTCTGAAAACAAAAACGTGAGAGACAACAAAGAAAGGAGAAGCAAAAGAACAGCCAATTCCCACTTCATGAAGAAAAAAAAACAAATAATGCATTCAGTGCAAGTAAACGTAAAATGGATCCTTTTAAATCTTTTAATTGTTTGTATTAATTATTTATAAATGTGGATTTATATTGATAAAATTAATTATAATAAATAATACATATAGTATATTGAAATTGAAGAATAATTCGTTTCTAAATATTATAAATAAATATTATTATGTTTGTTTTCCACGTAAGTATACATATGTAGGTTTGGGGAAACAGGCGAATGTTTCCAAGTAAACATGATACAGTTTACATTTAAATACAAGTTAGTTTGGGACTTGCAAACATATGAATGTTTGACGTGTGTTCCAAACATATACATGGTTCCTGCAGAATATGTTTGCGAGAATATGTTAGAGAGACAGTTATTTTTCAGCGTGTATGGTATTATGCCCAACCGCGAGGTATCTACATATGTCGCAGCTGATCGAAATGATAGTTAGAATTTGATAGACCAGAGCGATTGGAAGAATGAGAGACAAGCAACTAGAAGCAAACTAAGTTTTAATAGTATTTGGTTGATACTAATGACAGCTAAATTATGTGTGATGCTGCTGAAGGAAAGTACGTATACTCTTTTATTTCTGTTCGTTTTATGTACAACCATGGATAGTAGGTCTGTTTGGTAATTCATGAACTATATCGTTAATTTTAAGTGACCCGACATAAAATAAAAAATAAAAAAGACTTGATAAATATATTAAACTCTTAATAATACTTATATACAGCTATACCTTTACAAAATAAAAAAAACGTTTCCCTTTACATCCCACGACGGAATTAGGGAGAGCTTCTGACAAGCAGTGTGCTGTGCGCTATCTAGTTGTTATACTCAGTGATTGGGACCTACAGTTTTACACCGGTTCCGAACGATATTTAAGCGATGTGGCCGTCGTCGAAGGAAATGTAAGGTGGTCAGAAAAGGGGTCGAACCCACGTTCTCATGCACAAGAGCCGCGCACACTAGTCATTGCCATAGCCATTGAAAAGGCTTCTCAAAATACCGTTCGGAACCGGTGTAAAAATGTAGGTTCCAATCAGTAGGTGAGAAATTAGAAAGCGCACAGCTCACAGGTTATGAGAGGCTCTTCACAATGCCTTCTTGCGATGTAATGGGAAACGTTTTTTTTTTATTTTGTCATGTTATAGTTGTATATAATATATTTATCAAGTCTTTGTTAGACCAACATAAACAGTTATGCACCCCTGCTGCTGAATGCATTTTCCTTAATTCAAATCCTAATTCTAATCGTCACCACTGTACACGATTATATACGATTAAGAACGGATTTATTTATGTGGAGAGCCCTTGGTTTTTTGCCATTTCTTGGCATAATAAAACCCAGAAACGAGAGTACCAAAAGAAACCATAAAAAATTAAAAAAAAAAAACGACAGCCCCAGCAAGTCAGTCCAACAGCCAGCCGTTACGGTAACTAACTAACAACACACACGGCCATAGACTGCGTTGTTCCAGTTTATACACGTAGCCCGGGAGGGAACATATGTGTACATACGAATGGATGAATGTGACTCCAGTCATGGCATGGCAGCAGCAACAACTGGACTCCTTTTTTTTTGTTCTCGAATTTGAAAGAGACTTTTGGGGTAAACTTCTGGGCTGATTTAAAATAGGGCACCGCGTTACCGCATAATGTGACATATACAACAAACAAACGTCATACATGTATGTAAGTACATACATATATACAAAACAGACAGCCAGCCATATGTACGTAAAAATGTAAGCTCATACATACAGTTGTGGTCAAAATAATATTAGTGCTAGTACTAAATACGAATAATCGCCATATTTTATATGTGTTTTGTCAAAAATTATTTTTATTTTATGAATATACAGAATATAGAAAAATTACAATAATATACAAAGCACTCTACATATAGTAACAATTATAATCACATTCAAAACAAAAATTGATCCCACGCCTTCAACCAGTCGATGTCAACTGATCCCAGTTTTCGTTCACCGTGCGTCTTTGTTTGTATGCGCGTACCTCTACGTCATTCCTGTAATTCATGTAAAGTGGTCATTCCTGTAAAGTGGTCCACTAAGAGCCCTAAGGTCAAAACCGCGCGTGGAAAGTTGCGCTGAATGGAATACGTTGCGCTGAATGGAATACTGGTCACTCTCGAAAATGCGGTTGCGAAAATGTTGCTTCTGCGCACTACGTGGCAACAGTTATTAGGGGCAAGTATCACAGTGTCCATCTACACATGCTGTAGAGTACCTTACGGACTAAGGGCAGATAGCTGTTAGGGAAGTGAGCAGCTGGCTGGGCATCAATGTCTTCTCTGAAAGTCAGGCGGTAATCAAGTCCCTGGAATCAGTATTCCTTAACTCAACGTCTGCCCAAGACTGCCGCAGATGTTGTAACGATATGGTACACCAGTAAGACATTAACCACATATGGGTGTCAGGACCCATACAGAGCAGATGAGCTGGCCAGACTAGGCAATACCCTACAGGTTCCATGTGAATTGGAACGGGTTGACAATGCCCCTAACTTCTTGTAAGCTCGTATATGATGATGCAGGAGATCTAGACGAAGACGAAGGACGCAGTTTGTATTTGCCCAATACAAATTTGGCAAATAGTGGATTCCAGGCGATCCATGAATATTATCTGTCTAGCAAGGGCCCTATGAGACCTATGTCTAGCATTGAGACCTATGTTTGTTTCAGTTCTGACGGAACACTGTCTGATTGGTAGACATGAGATAAGACTAACGATCAGGGCAAATGACTTCTGTAAAGCCTGGTAACGATTAGAAAGAGGAAGAATCTACCGAGCATCTTCTCTGCACGTGTGCAGCACTAGCCGGCAGCCTACCTATTTTGGGACTTGGGAGTATTTTTGGAGAGAGGTGTTGGACAAGGTCTTGATATTCTTGGGGCTAACTAAGTGGTTCTCCGGTGGAGCTAATGCCTAATCCCGTTAGAGCATAGTATAATAATTCACTAAGTCTAAGTGAGTCGTTCATCGACTGTTACCTCCACAAATACCTGCCTAACCTATGCACTTTTTATAGTTTTGTGTACAATTGTGTTCCCTTTATGTAAAATTGTGTACACTTTTTGTTGCTTTTATGTACACATTTGCACCTCTGTGTACTTTTGTGTACATTTGTGTACACTGTTGCACCTTTGTGTACATTTTGTTGCACTGTTGTACCTTTGTGTACACTGTTGTACCTTTGTGTGCACTGTTGTACCTTTGTGTACACTGTTATATCTTTGTGTACACTGTTGTACCTTTGTGTACACCTTTAGTACCCTTTATGCTTTTGTGTACACTTTTCGTACTTCTGTGTACAGTGTTTGCACTGTTGTGTATATTGTTTGTACTTTAATGGACACATTATGTACCTTGGTGTACACTTTCGTGTAATTTTTTTGTACTTTTATGTACAATACCTTTGTGTACACTTTTTGTACGACGCATTAGCCTGACTTTATTATTTCCGTTACAGAAGATGTTGCGGATCCGGATTTCTACAACATCCCATCAAAATTTGCAACTCACAAATTTATTTGAGCTGGTAATCAGATACTCAAAATGAAATCTATTCGCATCCACTTTTTAGAATAAAGACAAATGGAATGAAGATGCTGGCGAAAATATCGTCCGAGAAGCTAGCGATATAATACAAGCTTCACAAACTCCGTTCGGAATCGGTTTAACTGTATAGAACCCAATCAGTGCGCCTAAAAATAGAAATTTCATCAAATCTGCGAATTCCTCCATGAATTTTCCTTTCCAACCAACAACACATCATTTCATTTCCAACCTACAACACATTTCATTGAATTGATGACGAACATTTCATCAATCTTTTATCCATATTTCAGCAACAGTTTATGTTGATTCGATGACAACGTCACATCAGGTTAATGTACTTTTTCATCAATTTGATGTAAGTTTCGCATCAAGTTGAAGTACATTTTTCACCATTTTGATGTAAATTATTCACTGATTTGCTGTACATTTGGCGTCAATTACATGTAAGCTTGTTATCAATTTGATGTAAGTTTGTCATCAATTTGATGTAAATTGATCATTATTTTGATGGAAATCGATTGCCAAATCTTTTGGACTATTTTCCATTGTAAAAAAAATCACAAAAACATGGTATAAGACCACACACGAAATGCTTATAGCGTGGATATTGTTTTCTATCAATTGCACTATTTTTCATTTGTATTTATTTTAAATTTTCTACCAGCTGTTTTCTTTTTCTCTTTAATTTTTCAATACTTTGTCCATATTCAGAATCGGTGCCACTAATTATTTCTAAATTCCAATGATGAAGATTGATGTAAAAAAAATTATCAATTCAATAAAGCTGAAAATGTGAAGAATAGCACAATCCTCAAACTGGAGAACCTTTTCATTTATTGGATGAAATTTGTCATCAATTCAATGAAGAACAATTGATGAACATTAAACATCGATTCGATGTAAAGATTTTCTTTCAGTGTGGGGACCTTTCCCCTATTCCATCACGGGATGTGATGGTAAAATAAGTAATCAATACATATTTTGTTAAATTTCTTAAAACTTTGACTGAGTCCTATGCTATTATTGCGACCGCAGCTGTACGTACGTACATATATGTATATTCATCCATATTCGTATGTACATAGATATGTGTTGCATTATAAATGCTTATGGATAAATATAACAAACTTTCAAACGTTTACTTAGTCTACTCGTATGCATGCATCGTGGTCTCTTGGCCGGGACAAAAGTAATGGTAACTTACTAGCACCGCGTATACTTAACACACGAAACAGTAGTTGTGTTGTTGTTGTGGCGGTGTGTTTGGACATTTAAGAATCCCGAGTTTTGGAGTTTGAGCCAACACAACAACTTTTAGTAAAAGACCGACCCGACCGACCCGACCAATCGACTAACCTGGTCGTAAGCCATTCATTGACTTGCGCTGCAGATTTGACTAGTAACGCTGAAGTCAAGACCAAAACAAACAAAGTCGTCGGTAGATTTTTTAAGCTGTAAAATGTCAACATCTTTAAGAAATGTTGCATATTCTAAAATCTGGTCCACAAGCCCCAACATCAACAGCAGCAGCAGCCATAACGTCATGGCTATACTCCATTGCCTCACTGGCTGTTGATGCTGTAGTTGTTGTTGTTTGTTACGGTTGCTGTTGCGCATGCTCTTCTGATGTGTAGAGCACAATGGTGGGAAATGTTTCTGTTGTAGATGTATGACATATGGTTCTAATAAAATTTGCTGAAAATAATTCTAAAATTACCATTAGTACCAATTGAACGTAAAAAGAATCGCTCACTTTTCATTTGCTTGGTATTCAGCTCTTTGCGAAAATTTCGTAGGCAAAATCAAATACATGATTGTTACGCCAAAGTTATCTCGTACGCAAACAATTATTTGATATTTGTTTGGGACCGGAATTTTGGCACTCTGATTATTTTAGTAAACACAAGTAATAACACACGCGTTAACCAGTACATAAGTTTCAGTCGGGTGAACCGATTTAATCCCACCCTCACCCTAAGTAATCTATTGCGTGGGAGTTTTGTTAAATAAAAAACGCCCATATTCAAAACTGTCCATATTCAATAGCAATATTAATGGGCATGGCAAGTTGTTGCGAAAATGTTGATCAGTACCAAATTTTATTAAGATCGGTTTATGATTTATTGGAGATATCGAGTCGGCAAACCGCAAATACGTCCAACTTTTGTATGGAAGGTACGAAACTGGGCGTGGCACAATAGGCTATAGCTTTTAGTCAAATATTGCCTAGTATCGAATTTTATTAAGATCGGTTGTAGTTTACGAGAGTTATCGTGTCATCCGCCCAACTTTGATATGGGAGGTACCGCATTGGGTGTGACAAAACAATTCATTTTCTATAGGAGAGTTTTGTTTGACTAAATATTGACTAGTACAAACTTTCATAAAGATTGGTTCGATTTTGCGGGACTTCTCGTGCCGAACACCCAGACGGCCAGACAACTTTTGTATGGGAGCTACCACAATGGGCGTGGCAAAATCGCCCTTGTTTTAATCGGTGATTGGCATTTGATAATGTGAAGCCTTATACCTAATTTTATTAAGTTTGGAAGTCATTCACGCGATTTATCGGATTGAAAACCCGGACGAATACCCTGTTTTTTATGGGAGGTACCAGAACGGGCGTGGCAATCTCGCCCCTTTCCTCCAGTTAAGTAGGCATTTACAGATTATTAACCGGTGTGTGAGTTGAAGCTAATCACATGTACCAGAAGAAAGGTACATTGTGTTTGCTATTTGGGACACAATGTTTATTAGATTATAATATAAAGGGTTTTTCAACAGAGACGCTACAAAAGTAAATCCATAGGGACAGCAAACGACGCCATATTTTTTCCCGCTCTTTTGACATTTCTCTTCAGTAAGGTTTGCCATTTCATCATTGAAAGATGTACGAGCCAACAACGAGTCGAAATTATTAAAATTTACTACCGAAATTTGGAGTCAGTGGCCTCAACTTTAAGAGCGCTACGTCCAATTTATGCTCTTCAGCGATGAGGCTCATTTCTGGCTGAATGGCTTCGTTAATAAGCAAAATATGTGTTATTGGTCAGACAGCAATCCACACGTAATCCATGAGTCATCATTGCATCCCGAAAAAATTACGGTTTGGTGCGGTTTATGGGGCGGCGGCGTCATTGAGCCGTACTTCTTCCGTGATGATCAAGACCGGCACATTACTGTGAATGCGTATCGCTATTGGATAATATGGACTTGGAGGACATGTGGTTCCAACCAACAGGACGGCGCCACAAGCCACACAGCGAATGCCACAATCAATTTATTGGAAACCAAGTTTGGTGAACGTGTTATCTCACGAAATGGCCCAGTCAATTGGCCGCCTTGGTCGTGCGATTTGACGCCGTTAGATTATTTCCTGTGGGGCTACGTCAAGTCTATGGTCTATGCCAACAAGCCAGCGACGATGGATGAACTTCGTACGAACATCGAACGTGAAAATGCAGCAGTATCGGCCGATTCATGTTTGACAACCGTCGAAAATTGGGTTCAGCATCTGGACTTCTGCAAGCGTGCCCGTGGTGGCCATGCAAAAGAAATCGAGTACCATACATAATGGCATCGAACGTACTTTCACAGGAATAAAGAATTTCATTCGTATCTAAAACCGGTTTTGTTTTATTTAAAAAAAAACCTTTTGTAGCGCTCTTATTGAAAAACCCGTTACGTATTTGTGGCCTAACCGAGGCTTTGGTTGTTGAATACTACTGAAAACAAAAACGTGACAGACAATAAAGAAACAAAATACAGCAGATCTTCAATTCACGTAAACAATGCTTGCAAACATGTTCATGGTTGCAGCAATATGTTGCTGGGGCCGATATTTTCCAGTGCGCACATGGTTTCTGCAATATGTTGGTGGGTGGTGGGGGGATGGTGGGGGGATGATAAGCTAAAAATCATGTAAAGGAATATTTTTTAAGTGGCGGCGATGGGTTCGCTCGATTTAAAAAAAAAAAAAAAAAAAAAAAAAGGTATTCGCCAGTTGCTTGCATTTGTTTAGCAGTGCAATAATTTCCACCCACTGTGTGGCATTAAAATAAACATTGTCTTAACTAGCCCGGTTGGCTGTCGGTCTGTTTAAGTCGGGTTATGTTCTTATGTACCTCTCCTTCGACTCGAAGAATACGTTTGTGTGGCTGTTTTGCCACATTTCCATGCATATGGCCCACCTTTCATGAAAAAAAGGATCCTCCGCAACACCGCTCCATACATACATACACACATGGCCATCATCACATCTGTATACAGTGATATATGTTATTTTACTTTATGACTTTGCTCTACTACTTTAGTTTGGCGATGTTGTTGCTGCTGTTGATGTTGCTGATGTTGCTGCTGTTGTTATTGTTGTGGTTGCTGCTGCAACGAACATTCAACATTATTGGTAGAAGACATCAAGATGCCACACTTTATGGTAAACTACTGCAACGACAGCAACAAAGTGCAGCAGGCAGCCTTTTAACATCAACATCACCGAAAAACACAAAATGGTTTTGGTTATGAGGCTGCTTGCTGCCTGTATGGATGAAGATCTTCTTGCATATGTATATAAGTCTACAGTGGAAAACCGGTAGAAAAGTGTCAAGGCTTTAGCATATTTCATGAGAAGTGGCTTTAACACGTCCCTTTTTACTTTCCCGATTCGTTAGTAAAACTGATTCAGCCAACCAGCCAGCCAGCCAGCCAGCCATTCAAGCAAGCATCCTAACCACCACCACCAACAACAAACATCTCTCCTGGTACTAGGATTAATTCTTAATGCTGATGATGCCGGTACTCGTATAGCTGGGATGGTGGTTCGGTGTTGTTGATGTTGATTCTGTTGTTGTTGCTGCTGCCGATGGCGGTGGTGTGACTTGCGGTTGTGTGACTGTGAGACTGTTCCATAGCCTGGATACGAGTGCCATCCATCCCCACAGCCATATTGTATGCCGGTGGATGATGTTAAGTTGCCTGCGAGTACATCGGAGTACACACAGTGGCAAAAGATTTATATCACCGCCAATAATGGCATTTTTGTAACGATTCTGATACTCTGTTTTGTCATTATTTTTAAGAGAGTATAAATAAATTTCAATAATTGGAACGATTCGTTTGTTGGCAAAATATGATAAAGTAAACAACAAAAAACAGCAAAAAAAACCATCCGTCTTATAAATATTAATGCCTCCCCCTGCTCTAATTCATTGTACACAACAAGCAATAATAAATAATTAATATTAGTTGCAATCCATCATAGATCTGGAATTATTGGATAAGGAAACAAAATATGAATATGAATAGGTTTATTCGCAATCCAAAAATATAATTTCCGTCTACTACTCTGGGTGATTATCGAGTTATGCTAGTACGTATTGTGTCATTTTTACTAAATCGCTCCAAAACTAATAGTGAAATCGTTTCTCAGAAATACTGCAATAATCGTTTAGGTCCCCATGAACAAAATTAGTTTCGCAGAGTAACTAAACCATAAGACAGTTGTTAGAAAATGGAACATTCAAGGGGTAAAGGGGCAAAGACGTAAATCGAGGAATAAACGACAGTACCTCGTAAAAATGAAAAATCGAAATTTGGTATTTGTACTCAAATTCTTCAGAAAAGGCAGAACCATCTATTGGTAAAATCAATTTTATTACATTCTTATAAAAGTTTTTAGTTCTAGTGGAAATACTAGAACTCGAGAAATCGTTTCAGCACAAAAAATGGCATTACCTCGTAAGTTTAAAATTAAGTCTTAATAAAACTAAAATAAATTAGTACAAATTTAAAATAATGACTTAAAAACAGCTTAAATAAATAACATATATTTTATATTTTAAACTTCTCTTATATTATAAAAACAAAAAAAAATAGATTCTGTAAAACAGTCAACAAATTCTTACTAGGTACTGTCATTTAACCCTCGATATACCGTGATATGGCAAGAAGAGATTATGATTTACCCAGGGTAAACCATTACCCACGAAACACGAACCCTGGTCGTAGCACATCCGACTAGCAAACGGGAGCTACAGAGTTACCCATGCTTAAAGTTTCATATTTTTATTTATTTCGTAATTCAATTCACTCATTCGTTTTAAACATGTTTAAAAAATTTTTCTGTATTTGCCCTAAAAGTTTTATAAAAACTAACTAAAATCGGTCAATAAAATTCAAATTCAAGTAAATTATAACAATTTTCTGGTAACTGAAACATCGTTTGCAGCAGTAGAAACAACTTTCACGATTCGTAACAATACTTGCATAGGTAGCATTTTCGGGTCTAACGAACATATTTACGACCTTATTCATAAAAAGTTATGAGAGGTTTGAAAGACGTTATTTTTTTTAATGATAAATCGTCTATCAAACCTCCCAGAACTTTCGGGAATAAGGCCATTAGTATATAAAGGGTGTCTCAATAAGAATGCACTTTTTCATTTTAAAATAAAAACCCGAATTTTTTGAGACAGTTGTGAAGTGGTTATTGCATTGTAAAGAAGACATGCTCCGATTAAGTATGAAAGAAAATATCCGTCAAATGGCCCCCACGGTCCAAATTTTCCATGACTTTTTCACAGAGATGTGGTTGTATCTCACGGATGACCTGTTTGATCTAGGATTTGATCCCAGGAATTGTTTCTGGTTTATTCGCATAAACCCGAGATTTCATAAAACCCCAAAGTAAGAAATCGCACAGGATCTTGGTCTTAATAAAACATCAGAAGTTGACATCAGAATTTCTTGAGATAATTTGTTCTGGAAATCGTTGCTGCAATAAATCTGTTGTTACATGCGCGTTGTGGCAGGTGGTGCCGTCTTGCTGAAACCTCATGTCGCCCAGATCCATGCCGTCCAGTTGAGACCACAAGAACTCCGTTCCAGTAACGACGGCCGTTCACAGTCACCGCAATTTCGGTCACATCTTCGAAAAATTAAGGCCCAATCACGCCGCCTGACCAAAATCCTCACCAGACAGTTGCTCGTTGTGGGTGAATTTGTTCTCATGGATTGCATGAAGATTATCTAGTCCCGAATTTGACAATTTTGTGTATTCACGAAGCCATTCAGATGGAAATGCGGTTCATGTCTTAGCGTTCTCTTGTGGTTGGCGAGTAGTAAGAAATTTCATCGAGTTTGAGTTTCAGTTAAATGTTACACTTTGGTTGCACATACATACATCGGACAGAAATAAAGGGAGTGCGTATCTTCGTCATAATTATATCTTAAATAAACATAATTAATAATATCTTAAACATAATTTAGCTGTAATAGTTAGTCCATTCACTTTTATCAGGAGTGTCCAATATTGGCACTCGAAATCATTATTTCTGTCAATGACATGCGTCGCTTCAAAAAGTTGACTATATCTCCGATCTGAGATGGAATCAGCATATATTTGTAATGGGGATGTTATGTGCTCCCATGGGGCTAATTTGGAGTATTTAGGTAGTCCATTCACTTTTATCAGTAGTACCTAGTATTAGCACTCGAATTCATTAATATTGTCAATGACATTTGCCACTTCATAAATTCGGCTATATCTCCGATCTCAAATGGAATCAGGATATATAGGCTGCGCTGTTTATGCGCTTCTACGGTGTTAGGCGGCTAGACATTAGAAGTTCATTCACCTTTGATGTGAGCGACCAAGGTTTGATAAAAAAAATAACCAATGTCAGTTTTTTACAGGAAGGAAAAATAGTTTTTTCTATATAAAGCTAATTATATACTATATTTAGCAATATGTCAAAAACGACTTTTTCCGAAAAAGAACTTTTTTATTGTTGAATATGAATCTTTGGGGACTCAGAAACAATATTTATTCCACGAGTTTTTTTTAAAAATTAGTTGTATTTCAAAATATAACACAGTTTAACCATTTTCGTGGGCTTAAAAATTAAAAAAAAAAAAACTGGAATTTTTTAATTTTTTACAACAAACTGGGTTAGTAGCCTTTCATTTAAGATGAATATTTAATTCGTACACTGAGAGAAAAAAATTATTATAATAATAAGTGGTAAAGGTAGATTTACGACTTTTTCATTTAAAATGGCACAAAAACGGCTAAAGATTTTTGGCCAAAATTTTCTATTTCTCGTTTAGAACCTTAAAATCTAAAATTCCACCAAGGCGCTTCACGTCACAAAGCTTAGTTTGGACGTTATGAGTTGAGGAAGGTAAAAAAGCTAAAAATTTTGGATTTTTTCCATTTTTCTTGAAGTTTTTTCAATTTTTTTTCCAAACGAAACATTGTACTGCGAAGCACCTTGGTAGAATTTAAGATTTTAAGGTTCTAAACGAGAAATAGAAAATTTTGGCCAAAAATCTTTAGCCGTTTTTGTGCCATTTTAAATGAAAAAGTCGTAAATCTACCTTTACCACTTATTATTATAATAATTTTTTTTCTCTCAGTGTACGAATGAAATATTCATCTTAAATGAAAGGCTACTAACCCCGTTTATTGTAAAAAATTAAAAAATTCCAGTTTTTCGGATATTAATAAAATTACAGGAAAAAATTCGTAATCAGTTGCAAAATCAATGACAACAAGAACACCCTATAATTCACATATCATGTAATTGAGGGCCAGCCTAATGAGCATTTCAGATAGCCGAATGTATCCCCAAATCAGTACATATAATTTGGTACATATATCTTTAAATTGGAAAAACCACTGTTTTTGACATATTGCTAACTATATTCATCATAAATGGCTTAAAAAATGCTTTTGGCTCTTTTGTCTGTACAAAATTTCTTATTTTTTGACAAAAAAACAGATTTCAGAAATTTTGTATAAGTGGTTTGCATCTTCGATAAATAAATTATCGGATAAATTTATCTTCACACCCTTAAAGTGATCACACACTTTACTGCTTGCTTCTACCTCGTCAAAGTCACTTGGATGGACAATTGACGCGTTGTAGTTTGCTGCGCTTTTAGTTGTTATTTGAATGCTAGGCGAGACAGACGTGTAAGTAGACAGTGAAAATATAGACAAAACTTCCAACTTTTTTAAAATAAACTTTAAGGGTAAAACCTAAATCGTAAAAGTAGGAAATTTAAACAAAAAAGAGCTTATGGAAGCCATAAATAAAAGTTTTAATTACAACACGGTTACTGTAACCGAAAGAACGATTGGTGGACCCGTTTTTCGTTTCTCGCAAACGTTTTTTCAGCTCTAATTTTTCATAATTCGTTTACTGCAAACGCTTTTATGTTCACGCAAACGTTTTTCTAGTTGGTAGCAACTACAACTCGATGGCTGTAACCGAAACAACTGTTGGCGGAACCGTTTTTCGTTTCTCGCAAACATTTTTCAGCTTATATTTTTCATAACTCGTTTGCTGCACTCGTTTTGCTGGAACCGTTTTTCGTTTCTCGCCAACGTTTTTTCAGCTCTAGTTTTTCATAATTCGTTTACTGCAAACACTTTTCTGTTCACGCAAACGTTTTTCTAGTTGGTAGCAACTACAACTCGATGGCTGTAACCGAAAGAACTGTTGGCGGAACCGTTTTTCGTTTCTCGAAAACATTTTTCAGCTTATATTTTTCATAACTCGTTTGCTGCAAACATTTTTCGGTTCTCCCAAACGAAATAACATATATGGATTACAAGAAGTTCGTTTTGGCCCAACTACAGTCCCCAAACGAACTTCAGTTATTTGAGATTTGGTTTGGGAGGAACGAGTTTTGCGTGTATCAATTAAACATCATTTAAACTTAGTCTGTATTCTCTCAATTTCCTACTTCATAGTCGATAAACTCTGGAATAGATACCCCGTGGTTAAACGTTTGTTCACTCACCAAAGGCATTTATTTACGTTGTCTACTACGACAAGGATCATAGATTAATCTATATATGTATATAAAAGAATAATGTTACTGAGTGACTGACTGACTCAACATCGCCCAGCCCTAACCGCTGGAGCTAGGAACTTGAAATTTGGCATGGAGGTCCATCCTCTAGCGCTGACGTCCGCTAAGATGGGACCTTTGGAAATTCCAAAGGGGAGGGGCAAAAAGCGGAAAAGTCTGTCCCATGGCGGCCTGCTCAAACACCTTTGGCTAAAAAGCTGAAATTTTCAATATTTGTTAATTCGGATATGCCATTACTCCCTGGTACTGTACTATTTGCAGTTTAGCCCAGAAACTTGGTAAATTAGCGAGTTAAAATAAATTATGTAACACAGAAAACTCTTAAAAAAAGTTCATAAAACTACCGATAACGAAGTATCGGGCTTTTCAGCTAGTTTATACATATATTTGTCATCCGTCTTATCTAACGTTTCTCTTTGCATTCTTCCGAGGATACGAATTTCTGTCAGCTGTTTAATTACAACAAATTGTGCGAACATCGAACAAAATCCTCCATTTTTAATTTTGTGCATTCGCGATGTTCATATATTTACACTCATGTATTTACACTTATATATTCACACCCACAGTAACAATTTTAGCTTTGTTTATTAAACCTCAGCGACAGAATTCTTCTCTTCACGTTAAAACTTGCAACTTCCACAAGTTCACTTCCTTTCAGTTAATAAATCGAGCAACGAGTTTGCAAATCTAAAGAACGATATATATAAATTAATCTCACACACGGACAGTGTAAACTTAAATGAGAATGAGTAAACGATTTCTCTCAAGTTAAAAAGAGTTTCATTCTATTTCTCTGTCCGGAAATCGTTCAATTTGATCTGATAACTGAACTTTATGAGTCCCAACCCAGACTAGAGCCACGGTATTTTTTCATAGGAATAGGAAACTTAGAGTTTAGATTACAATTTCAAGCTATGAATTATATATTTGACTTATTAAATGATAATATAAATGATAATTAATGCGAAGTAGTATCGATCGAAGATTCCTAAGTCACACACTGATTCCTACACAATAGCACAAGGCTTGTTAGTTATATACAATAACACCATAGATTAATACTTATAGTAGATCTACTAGTTCTCCTACCAAATTTATGACATTTGGCCTGGTGTGATATTTACGTTTGATGTTGAAAGGAAATGTTTTACTAATGCCAGATAGAGGCAATGGTTCAAAACAACGAACAAAATAACAACAACGGCATTTCGTTTTGTGTGTTAAAATTATTGTGTTAAATACAACACAAATGTATGCTAACAATAACAGTCAATAAAAAAGTTTAAAACACATTTAAATTTCACAGTTTTTCACCAAAATGCCATGAAAAATTAAGGCAAGATGTTATTGTAATTCCACCTGGTGTATATGACTTTTCGTCAAACATCTCTCTATCACACCGACCGCATCACGAAGAGTGTGAAAGGAAAAGTCAGATGAGACAAATGGCGGCTCTACTATAAATTTACTCTATGAATAACACTATCAAAAAGCTGCTTTAGTATTGAAATATTCAATGAAGAGAGTAAGAGAGAGGGCAGAGAATGCCTATTGTTTCACTCGTTTTATGTGTTGGTATTTGAGTGAAGAGAAATTTTGGACTGTCTACTTATACATCGTTTTTGAGAAGAGAACAAAAAAAGTCGACTCGATTCAATCAAACGCGTTTCTCTTCCGCGTCATAACTTGATTATTTCATACTTTTTACATACTTTATGTAATTTTATTTAAATATGGTTGGAATTTCTACAGTTAGATACAATAATATCATCAGAAAACTGTTCGTGTATTGAAAGATTCAACGAAGAGAGTAAGAGAGAGCAGAGAAACGACGCGCTCCACTCGTTTTCTTTGTTGGCATTCTAAATTAAATTTTCTTCTCTATTCCATAGTTGCATTATGGTGAATTCAAAAGGATGTACAAGTAGAGAAGAAAAACCTGCGCAATTTGCCAACCCTAGTAGAAGAGAACCAAAAAAGTCGATGCGATTCACTCAAACGCATTTCTTTCTCGCGTCATAACTTGATTATTTCATACTTTTTATATACTTTATGTAATTGTATTTAAATATGGTTGGAATTTATATAGTTATATACACTAACATCATCAGAAAACTGTTCTTGTATTGAAATATTCAACGAAGAGAGTAAAAGAGAGAGCAGAGAACGACCCGCTTCACTCGTTTTCTTTGCTGGCATTCCACTCCATGGGTAAATTTTCTTCTCTACACCATAGTTGCTTTATGGTGAATTCTCACAGAGTTGTATTGCTTTCTGGTTAGTTTAATCTATGACTATAAACTTATCCATCTTATGGCAATGAAGAAGATGTGCTACATTGACAAACTACAACAGATCATTGCATATGCTGTTTGGATATCAGCGGGACTCTAAGAACCACATCGACGAGGACAATGAAGACTATACTTTTATTAAAATCCTTCGCAAATCAACTCACTTCGAGGTAAACTGCTTCACAACTGTCTCACTCTTTGAAAGAAAAAGCTTCATCAAATTTATGAATTCGTTCCTCAATTTGATGAAATAATTCCTCATTTTCCAACCTACGACACATTTCATTGAATTAATGAAGAACATTTCATCAATAGTTTACGTTGATTCAACGACAATGCTACATCAAGGTGATGTATATTTTTCATCAGTTTGATGTAAGTTTGTCATCAAGTTGAAGTAAACTTTTCATCATTTTGATGTGAATTGTTCACCAATTTGCTGTACATTATTCATCAATGATATGTAAGTTTGTCATCAGTTTGATGTAAGTTTGTCATCAATTTGGTGTAAATTGGTCATAATTTGTATGTAAATTGTTTGTTAATAAGTAGCAAAAATCTTTTGACTGTTTCTCATCTTAAAAAATCCACAGTAACAGGGTACAAGACAACATAAAAAGTGATCATAGCGTGTATAATATTTTCTGTCCATTGCACTATTTTCTATTATGTATGTATGTATTTTCAATTTGCCACTCTTTTTTTTCTTTTGCTCTTTATTTTTTCAATACTACGTCCATATTTTGAATCGATCCCACAAATTATTTTCAAATTCCAATGATGACGATTAAAGCGGCTATTAGACGATCAAGCGCGGCGTGTTTGACAGCATGGCTTGATGAATATCAACAATTTTTGATATTTTGGTTGCCATCAAGCCTCGTGTAATAGCTCTGCTGTCGAGCCCAATACAAAATTTCATTTGACGTTAACATTCGAAGTGTAAAAATGACGTGGTTAGAACGCTAATTTTTGCAAGATTTCATCCAATTGTATGAAAGTTTCGTTGATGACCAAAGCTGCAACCAACTCGCGCGACATTATGAATGTAAACTTCACTGTTCAGTTTTTTTTTTTACACTGATACTTGAAGTGTGGGCTTGCCCGTTTAATAGCAAACCATTTTTTCTCATCAAGCCGCGCTTGATCGTCTAATAGCCGCTTAACCGAAAAAAGATCATCAACTCAATGTCGCTGAAAATTGAACAACTTTTTCATTGAATTGATGAAATTTGGAATCTATTCAATGAAGAAAAAATTTATGAAAATTTATCATCGATTTGATGTAAAGATTTTCCTTCAGTGCAGAGAGAGAGTTATGGGCAGAAGGCTATCTAGTTTGTAACGAGCGAGGAATCCACTGCACTAGGACGGATTGAAGAACGGAAATATGATTCTTCCTGATCACGGACTGTATAAAATTAATGAAAAATGAAGGTGAACTCACATGGGTTCAAGGGATATTCACTGATTGTCAAGCGGTGATCAATTCGATATCATTATAAAATTTTAGATAGAAAACTCGAATACAAGGGGTATACACACATTCTCCACAACTGGCAGTCTTGGGATTATATGTTCTCCAGTACACTCACAGAAAAATTAATTTAGATGGCGTCACAACTGAATGTGCTACTTTTTTCCTGTTAATTTAGTGATGATTTATTGTCGTGTGTTCGCATAAATAATTACCACTGTTAAAATATGTTATCTTCGATTCGTAAGGTCTCTGACCCACCGGGGTTGGTCGAGACCGGATAAGTAAGTAAGTAATGTTTAGGGAAACAAATTAATGTTTAATGCCACTTCCGACCGTATGAAGTCCATAATGGGTCACCGAACCAGTGTTGCGTCTGTCGATTTAGGTCCTAATTCGTTCTACTTATATACAGACGATGGCAGCACATCTCAAACGCCTGACCTTGAAAAACTTCGGGTCTGTTGACATCTGATTGCACTGCACGCTTATAAATGTCGAAATTTTGTGCCAAATACCGCAAAAACTATAATTAAAATATTATTAATTACCTTTTTTGATAAACACAAAAAATAACCAAAATTTATATCACCGTGACAACAACAATTGTACATTCATCAACTTTTTCCATATGATATTTGTTTTTAGAATATTAAACGTCAGGTTTGAAATATCTAGAATTATGTTGTGGTAACCGAATTGAAAATTCATTCGGTTGTACCAACAGAATTCATGAGAAATTCGATTACAGCAACATAATTAATGGCAAATTAGTTAATTCCAACTGACTTAAGACCAAACTCGGTTATTGCTACCGAATTGAAACCAAATTCCATATGTAGAATCGAATTGATAACAATTTCAGTTGCAGCACCTGAATTGATACCACATTTGGTTCCGAATCAATTACAAATTCGGTTGTTGTAACCAAAATTAGGGAAAATTTAGTGGACAGAATGAATATAATTGAAGATTTAGTTGTCACAACCGAATTGATTATGAAGCGAGGTTGGTTCAACCGAATTTCTGTTGAGGGAACTAAATCCTGTAGTGACAACCTCAATTCGCTTGTGGCAACCGCAATTCGCAATTCGTATTTATGGTTGCTACAACCTCTTTTCATACAATTAGTTCTGCCATTGTAAAGGAACGGACAGATGACCTGCATATGATGGGCTACTACCAGAGGACAGTGGATTAGCCATTCGAGGTATAAAAGCCCGAAATTCAACAATGGGCAAGAATAACCCACATCAGAATATGGAACGTACCAGACAAGAGCAGAATGGCAAAGATTCTGTGGGGTGACGAGGATAAGAACAATACCAGAATGTTAATGAAGCTGGACAAATTCAAACTGAGCCGATTCATGGGCCTTGTAATAGGACACTCCAATCTGCCGGCACATCTACGTAGAATTGAGCTAGCTGATGCAAATGAATTTAGGGCTTGAAAATTTGGAACACTTTCTTTAGCAATACCGTACTTTCGAAGGATTACAACTTCAGTATGGAACATCTCAGGGAATCGAATTGGGACACACTGAGAAAATGTTTACACTGCACGAATTTCCTATACAAAATAGTTATTTTGTTTTCTTGGCACTATGAAGGCCTATGTACTGACTTAGGAACATGAGGCACTATGAAGAGCACACATCAGGTCTATGTGCTGACTGCAATCGGCAATCGGTGATTTGTTTTTAAATTTAACTTTGGAATGACAGTGGCGCCATCTGTCGAAAATTGATCGTACCAACTCAGAAACCCTCGTGGGCTCATGCACAATAACTTTGCTATAAAGGACATACAGACAAACATTAATTTTTATATATGTATATAGATAAAAGGTGTGATGCATGTTTTATTCGTCGCAAGGGCTGATGTTTTTTTTAACTACCCACACGG
This sequence comes from Phaonia tiefii, assembly GCA_963931995.1. Taxonomy (NCBI): domain Eukaryota; kingdom Metazoa; phylum Arthropoda; class Insecta; order Diptera; family Muscidae; genus Phaonia; species Phaonia tiefii. The sequence continues at coordinate 195,956,385 of OZ008371.1, forward strand.
GCTGAACGCGAACTGCCGGGCCTGGTCGCGTTCCTGACACTTTAAAGTGAACAACACTATTTTTCTCGGGTGTTTAGTATAAAATATCTTTCTGTACGTGAGTAAAGTGACCGTTATGAATATATTCTAAGAAAAGTTTTATTCACAGTTTTGTTTCTAGTTGAACATGCCACGTGGAAGTGAACTTACGGATGAGGAGCGCGGAAATATTGTTGGAATAAGACTTGCAGGTAAAGGAATGGACGACATTGCAGCTTCGGTAAATTGGCATCGCAATACAGTTTCGAATTTCCTCAAAGACCACGTAAACTATAATTGTATTCTGCGCAGTGGACGCATCCCAACTGTAGACCAGAGGACTAAGCTGCGCATTCGGCATTTAGCAGGTAATGAGAATATGAGTTGTAGGGAAATAAAGGTGGAATTGGGTCTAAATGTAACGGTATAGCGTGTCCAGCAACTGCTAAAGGACGATATAGGTAAAGGAATGGACGACATTGCAGCTGCGGTAAATTGGCATCGCAATACAGTTTCGAATTTCCTCAAAGACCACGTAAACTATGGTTGTATTAAGCGCAGTGGACGCATCCCAACTGTAGACCAGAGGACTAAGCGGCGCATTCGGCATTTAACAGGTAATGAGAATATGAGTTGTAGGGAAATAAAGGTGGAATTGGGTCTAAATGTAACGGTATAGCGTGTCTAGCAACTGCTAAAGGACGATATAGGTCTTCGGTGCCAAAGCAAAATGGCCTAACCATTCTTAACCCAGCGCCATAAAAATTCATGTATTGCTTTTGCAGAAAAGTAAAAATTTTGGGAGGACGAATTTGAAACCGTTATATTTAGTGATGAGAAAAGTTTAATTTGGACGGACCTAATGGCCACCATAAATATTGGAGAGATTTACGACATCCTCGGCAAACGTGCTACAAGCGAAACCACGGTGGTGGATCTCTTATGATATGGACTGCATTAGGATCACGAGGAAAGTCAGAAATATGCTTTGTCCCAACTAAAATGAATGGGGAAGCATACGTTGATCTGTTGGACAGCAATTTAATTGACTTTGCTGACAAATTATATGGGGATAACTGCACTTTTCAACAAGACAACGCCCCGATCCACATTGCTCGGCTCACAAGGGATTTTTTAAGTCCCGAAATATTCCATTACTGGAGTGGCCAGCCATAAGTCCCGACTTCAAGCCAATTGAAGACCACTGGGGAATACTTTCCGTCAAGGTGTTTTCAAAGTCGAAGCAGTATACGACGCTACAAGAACTAAAACTAGCAATACTGGCGGAATGGGAGAAAATTTTCATGTCCACTTTAAGCAACTTAGTGAGTTCTATGCCACGCAGGCTACAACAAGTTCTTATACACAAGGGTAACTCATTATCATATTAATTACATATTTTAATTGGATAAGAATAAGAATTAAATTTAAGTTTAATTTTTGCATATATAAATATTTTCTATGAAGAATATATCAAACACTTTTTTTTGTTCTAAAAAAGAAATGAAAAAATATGTTTTGTTATAATTTTAAAGAACACATAAACATAAACTAATATATAAAATAAAAATCAAAATTAGTTTTCAAAGCTCCAACTCAACATGATACATTGCACATATAAATATTTGACAGGGGTATATACAAGGTGTTTCAAAAGAAGTCATCCGATGTTTGGCTCTCATTTTTTTTCTAAATGAAAAACTTCGATTCTGTTTTTTGATTGAGTTGAGAAGAAGATATCGGTTAAATGGGCGCCGTCACAATTGAATACCATACGGGCTCGTTTTATGGCATTTTTCATCACTTCGGCGAGAACTTCGGGCGACAGATTCTCGCACTCGTGTCGAATGTTGACCTTGAGAGCTTCCAGGGTCTCGGGCTTGTTCACTTAAACACGGCACTTCAAAAAATCCCACAAAAAAAAGTCTGGAACAGTTAAATCGGGCGATCTTGCGGGCCACTGCAAATAGCCAAAACGAGAGATGAGGCGACCCGGGAATGCCACCTTCAGAATATGCGTGTTTTCACACTAGCCGACACGATACCGGCACGACAACGACATCAGTGGGAGCGCAAACTCATACAATTATATGGGCATGCTTTCACACTTGCCGACACGACGGTTTTATGTCGTTGCCGGCGACGACATGTCGGCGAGAAGCAACGACGACATGAGTGTCGACGACATTTTTATATTTTTATGAACAGTGCAGTGTTTTGTTATTGTTCGAAATTTTTTAAGTGTACTTTTTTTAAATAATAAATACATAAAATAATAAATAAAATAAAATAGCAAATAAATAAATAGAAAAATATTTCTTCGGTCGACAAACAACAACTGCATGTCGGTATCGTGTCTTGTCGTGTAATGTGTAAGTACTTTGCAAAAATCGTGCCGGTGTCGGTGCCGTGCTGGTGTTGTGTCGGTGTCGGTTAATGTGAAAACGCCCTATCGGTTGTGGCTCGCGCAGTGTGTGCCGTTGCTCCGTCCTGTTGGAACCACATGTTCTCCAGTCCTAATTCGTCGAATTGCGGGAGAATAAACTCGGTTAACATGGCCCTATAGTGCGCACCGTCCACTGTTGTCGTTTGACCAGCGGCGTTCTCGGAAAAAAATGGCCCGATGACTCCTCCAGCGTGAACAGCGCCCCATGCAGTCACTTTGAGAAGGTGTAATGGCTCCTCGTGCATCACTCGTGGATTTTCGGTGCCAAGAAACGATAGTTTTGCTTGTTCACGTACCCGCTGAGGTGGAAATGAGCCTCATCGCTCATTATGATTTTCAAATTATTATGAACAAAAATGCCATAAAACGAGCCCGTATGGTAATCAATTGTGACGGCGCCCATTTAACCGATATCATCTTCTCAACTTAACCAATAAAATTCGAAAGATTCAAATAAACATAATCAAAAATCGTATAAGCATTTAAAGATTTGTAGGCTCCTTTGGTATTCGGAAGACTTTTCACGCCCATCCTTCGACTTAGGACAAATCACTTTGCCATCACTGAAATTAAGAAATTTCGAAATTAACATTTTGTTAACATTAACCTTTTGCAATGTTAATCCTTCAATTGAATACAGCTTTCCCATTTAGCCATTATTCAAATCTTTGAAATTCAAATGCAAACATCAAATGAAATGTATTTTTGCCTCAATGGATCACAATCAATAGCAATTGAAATTCAATGAAAGCTCAAACAAACGCCACGAGTGGCACTGAGTCGCCCGTTGCTACCTCTGACAAATATCAAATTTACAACAATTTGTCTTGCAATTTGTTACTGTGTCGTTACCACATTCTGTGAGCTGAGCTGAGCTCAGCTAATACCGGCTAAGTTGATCTGGCTGAGTTGAATGGAGGTGAATCACGTTCACCAATGTGTTGTAATGTGTAATGTATACCAATATGCATGGCGAGGCATCGCATCATCATTGCCACCATCATCATCATCAGTACCGTATAACGGAAACCATTTTGATATTTGTGTTTTTTGCCCGTAAGAGACGACGGCAACGACACGAGTACAAGCACGAGTGCGAGTGGCTGTGTTGCTGTGCTTGTTATTGGGGGTGTGTCCAATAATCGAAGAGCATGGAATGGTTCTAGTTGCACTTCATTGGCTGCTTTTGGAAAACTCCACAGCGACGACAACTGAGTGTTATTTTTAAATTGACTTAAGCAGCAGCTCTCAACATTGTTTACATACCGCGTATAACTCGATATCCATACGGACAGACATCCAATCCCAATTCCAAACAAACTACAAAACCCGTCAATCTGGTATGTGGCTGGGTGGCTGGCTCACACATACTCGTACTACTTACACCCAGCTGGCTGCTTGGTGGCTACTCATATCGTCGCCGAGATACATATGTAGAATGAGCTACTCTACCAACATCTTTGCCCAGAGCCCATTAGCACTGCTAACACACGTTTATGCTGCTTAAGTTGGGATTGGAACATTTATCCATAGGTATGTACATGTGGATGGCCACAATATTGCACGTGCATGGATTTGTATTCGCATTGGTACTCCATGCGAATAGCAGGAGTACCACTAAGGTATATACTTTACATACAATCTGTGGCATTTTAGACCACTGAGCATGTATCCACATGTGTATCCCCATTGTACATGTCCATATCTCCACAGTGTGTCAAAGACGAAGAATTGTAATGGATGTGGACACTTTACTGGGTGAGTCACCCAATTTGAATGAAGCGAATAAATTCTCAATGACAAATGCCCCATAATTGTTTTAATTCTAATTGGGGAAAAACAAAGAAATAGGTTAGACCTTGCAATCTCCTGAGGTGATATCCATAGTTTAACCCAGTTTTTGAAATGACATTGAGTGTCAGAACAAAAAGGGAAACTATGTAGATAGGGAGTGTTTGGAATCTATGCAATCACTATTTGAATTTCGTTTGGAATGGAAAAACAATAAATGACAAGTTGAAGTTGTATCGGCACAAAACTAGTTTAAAGCGAAACTGTAATACAACCAACATTTCTATACTTTATAGGGGAAAAAATTAATACAATTCGAACTGGATGAACTTTGACCCCTGATTTACACCAAATTATCATCCTCGACTTTTCCAATACTTGTGCCCAGTTTTCAACAGTAAATAATATGAACACGAAGAAACAACAGTAAAATCAAAATTTCGGGTGTTATTCTACAAAGTGGGGCAAAAGTAATCACCCATTTATAAACCCTATAACTTTTGCAAATGGCGTCAAATTTCAATTCGGTTTTGATATTTGTGAAGCAAACAAACGTAGAATACAAATCGACAAGCCATGAGTCTGTTTACTCCGCAGGAACCCGGAATAATTGTTTCCAGTTTTTTCCAACAATTCGTCGGTTGTGTTGGCGCAGCGTGAATTTCGTCGCAGATTTCCTGGCCGTCCGACAATAAAAAAAAATAAATGGTTTCCCATTACATCCCTTGTAGGGACCGGGAGAGCTTCTCACAATCACTGAGCTGTGCGCTTTCCAGTTTTCACTCACTGATTGGGACCTACAGTTTTACACCGATTCCGAACGGTATTTTGAGAAGCTTTTTCATGGCTATATACTCGATAGTGTCGCCGTCACTATGCGAGGTGACCGCCGCCGAAAGAAATTTTTTTTTTAAGGTGGTCAGAGCAGGGTTCGAACCCAGGATCTCATGTACAAGAGCCGCGCACACTACCCTTTGCACCGCCGACGGCCAAACTGGACAAACACGACGGCGTTTGGCCACTCGCATTGAAGAGATCGGGACAACACGAAATCTTCCCAAGGCTGGCCGGCCCCGGAGCAGACATTCTGCTGAGAATATCGCTGCTGTTGCCCAAGATGTTGAAGAGAAAGACCGGAACATCGACCAGACGACGTGCCACGCAATTGAGCATTAGACGGCGGTCCCCACGCAGAATTTTGGTGAAAGATTTAAAGATGTTCCTTACAAAGTGCATCAGCTGTTAGCTGTCAAACCCGTGTAACCTACGCTCATGCCATCCTGAATCTCAACGAAGAGGTGGACGATTTTTCATCGAAAATTATCATGAGCGATGAGGCTCATTCTCATCTTAACGGTTACGTGAATAAACAAAATACTCGTTTCTGGGGCACCGAAAATACGTGTATCACCCATGAAGAACCATTACATCCGCTCAAAGTGCTGTTTACGCTGCAGGAGTCATCGGCCATTTATTTTTGAAAACGCCGCGGTCCAAACGACGACTGTGAACGGCGCTCGCTACAGAGCCATGATTACCGAATTCTTTTCTTCCTCAATTGGATGAAATGGGACTGGAGAACATGTGGTTCCAACAGGACGTTCAAACGGCGCACACTGCTCGAGCCACAACCGATATTCTGATGGCAGCATTTCCTTGCCGCTTAAGCTCTCGTTTTGGTGATTTTCACTGGCCGGCCAGATCACCCTATTTAACCGTGCCAAACATTTTTTATGGGGTTTTTGAAGTCGTGGATTTACATCAGCAGGCCTCAGACTCTTGAAACTTTTAAGGAGAATATTCGCCAAGAATGCGAGAACCTGTCGCCCGAAGTTTTGGCAAGAGTGATGGAAAATGCCATAAAACGAGCCCGTATGGTCATCAACTCTGGCAGCGGCCACTTGGCCGATATCATTTTCTCAACTTGATGGAATAAATTCTAATGGATTAAATAAACAAATATCACAAGCAGAACCAAAGTATTTCATTAAAAAAAATTACAGCAAAAGAACATTGTATGATTACTTTTGCCACACCTTGTATAATTCGTCAATCCCAACTCTCTCATCTGACGATTCACTTTATGCTTCTTCTGAGAGGAATCGAACGTCTGTCAGCTGTTTTGCTCTAACATCGAACAAAATCCTCCATTTTTAATTTTGTACATTCACGATGATCATATATTTATATATTTTGCACATTCACCGTAAGAATTGTGATTGCGTTTATCAAACTACAGCGACAGAATTATTCTCTTGTTGTTAAAATTTGCAACTTCCAGACGTTCGATATCCTTCAGTCAAAATATGTATGGTTTTGGTAATTTATGAAACGTTACAGCTGTTCCGTAATTACCTGTGTTGAGTTAAGCCCGGTATTCAGTTTTTATGAAATTTTCGTTCCCACGCTTTCGTTTGCTTTTCGTTGTACGTGTCTAAAAAATAAGGAAACTTTAATGAACCGAAAATTTCGCTCACTTTTCAATTGCTTGGTATTGCACTCTTTGCGAAAATTATTTAATACGAAAGTTATGTAATACGAAATTTAATACAATTGGGTAATTGCTTGGGACCGGAATTTTGATATTTCATTAATTCTAGGAACCAAAAGTAATAACACTAACCCCGTATTCAGTTCTTACAAAATTTTCGTAAGAAATTTTTTCATTTACGGAAAGTTTTGCTGCGGAGAGTTGCCACCTATCTTTGCTTTACCTTGCAAATATATCATTTATAATTCCTCTAAGCACTCCGTTTTATTTTTAATGCATGTGGTGTTACTTTTGGTTATTAAAACTGTCGAAATGTCAAAACTACGGTCCCGAACAATTATCAAACAATTGTTTTCGTACGAAATATCTTTTGCATAACATCCCTGTAATTGATTTTACCTACGAAATTTTCGCAAAGAGCTGAGTACCAAGCAAATGAAAAGTGAACGAAATTTCCGCTTCATGAAATTTTCGTTATTTTTTGTACACGTACTTCTTATGTCAACGAAAATTTCACAAAACTGAATACCGGGCTACATGCGTTAAAAATAAATTGGAGTGCGTAGAGGAATTGTAAATGAAGTATATGAAAGCTAACTGGTAACTCTCCGCAATAAAATATTAAGTTTAGAGGTAAATTTCCCAAGAACTTTGTGGTGTCTTGTAGATTCAAATACGCCTCAAAGCACTGCAACAATGCGAGTATGCAAGAGGAAAAGAAGAACATGGTGGAAAAAGCTGTCTGTTCTTGTGTTGGAATTAAATTATGGACCTTTCAGTGTGTATTGGTACTTAGGGATCTTCGATCGATACTAATTCCTGCCGATATGAGTCGAAGAGAGATGGAAAATTTACTCCGAAAAATCGATCGATGCAAACGTACTCACGGTGCTTCTATGATCGAGATCGAATTGCATATTTAAATTTAACATATGGATTAAACCCAGAATAAATTTCAGCTCGATATGTAAATCATTATATTATGTAAATAATTCTGTGTTTTATTTAAATACAAATCTGTATTGGAAATCTCCTTTATATATTATTTGCATGTTTAAAAATATTATTTTAAATAAACCATTTATGCAAAAATATATTTTCAGTCTCGGTTACTTATCTTCTGTGATCCCAAAACTCCAAGAAATCTCAAAATAAATCACGTTTCTCGGAGTAACAAATTTTCCGGTAAAAGAAACCCCCAATACATTGAACGAAATATTTTTTAAAATATATTTTATCTTCTTCAAAAACCACTGAAATTCAGAATAGGAGTGCATGTCATTTGAATGAATGTTTTCTACAGAATATAGAAAATTCTTTATTTTTCTTTTATTGGATATTTTACACATAAATATTAATTAAACAAAAAAATAAACAAATTTTAACATATTTCTTCAACTGGTTCTACCCAAGACGTATCTATTACAGGTGGAAGCGTTAAAACAGCTGATTTCAACTTTTCCTTGTCATTGTCAAAACTTTGTTTATACAGGGGGATTCTATGGCACAGCTGATCGAAAAGGTACTATGCCGATGATGGAGAATGAGAGAGCAAAGAAGATAGGAACTAATTTTGAATAGTGTTTATTGATGCTAATGACAGCTAAATTATGTTTTATATTGTTTGCATTGAAGAAAAATACGCATTCCCTTTGATTTCTGTCCGTTCTATGTCCAACGAAAGTGTAAAATTGGTAAAATACTGCAGCAAATAAAGCTCTATGAAATGGCCTACTACCTCGTCGTCATGAAGAGTCCTCGCTTTGTACAGAATGGTTCGCTGAGTTCTTTCCCCACCGACACCGCTGATTTGGTGTTGGTCAGCGTCATTCTACAGAGGCGGATCAGTTTAGCCGGAACTCCAAGTTCACACATAGCTTCGTACAATTTTCCCCGTGTGGGGCTATCGAAAGAAGCTTTGTAATCGACAAAAAGATGGTATGTATCGATTTGCTTTTCGTGGGTCATTTCCAGGATTTGGCGTAAAGTGAATATTTGGTCAGTCGTGGACTTGCCTGGTCTAAAACCACACTAGTAAAATCCAATGAGGATTTCAATAATTGGCTTTAGTCTTTCACATAATACGCCCGCGATGGATAAAAGGCTAATACAACGATAGCTGAAACATACAGACGGATCACTCTTTTTGAATACAGGACATAATACACTGACCCCTTATTCATAAAAAGTTGTGAGAGGTTTCAGAGACGTTTTTTGTATGATAAACTGTCTCTCAAACCTCTCTCAACCTTTTATGAATAAGGCCGTGATACTCCAATCGTCAGGCATATATTCCATTAGTAAATAGGCTGGGTGTTTACCATCTTCGCTATAAAACAGTGAACCTAATATTGGACATCGTAGCGTATGCTTCATATTTTTATAAATATTTCTTTTTTCTGCAAACCCATTTGATATCGATTTGGAGCAGTGGTCGCCAAAACGAGAATACTAATCATAGAGTAATCGCATACTAGAGAGAATATTTGGCTCATCTGACGTTTCCGTTCAAACTCTTCTTGATGCGGTCGGTGTGATAGAGAGATGTTTGACGAAAAGTGACATACACTAGGTGGAATTACAATAACTTCTTGCTTTCATTTTTCATGTAGTTTTGGCCAAAAACTGTGAAATTAAAATTTGTTTTAAACTTTTTTACTGACTGTTATTGTTAGCATACATTTGTGTTGTATTTAACACAATAATTTTAACACACAAAACGAAATGCCGTTGTTGTTATTTTGTTCGTTGTTTTGAACCATTGCCTCTATCTGGTATTAGTAAAGCAATTCGTTTCAACATCAAGCGTAAATATCACACCAGGCCAAATGTTATCAATTTGGTGAGAGAACTATTAGGTCTACTATAAGTATTAGTCTATGATACTAATCAAATGTGAATGTATTGGTGTATTTGCACTGAAAGAAATTGGTGCTGGTATTCTTTTGAAGTTCACTGTGCAATTTAAAAAAATAAATAATTTATTTTATTACAACACTTTATCATTTCATCTTTAATTTATGTTCAGAAACAGTTAATTAATAAATTATAGTATAAAATACAAATTAATTAATTGTTATAAAATTTAAGAGGAACTACATATGTATATGCAGTTTTTTTCTTCTATATCTGGTGGCTTACAAGGCACACAGCTTCATTCAAAGAAAATAAAAGTTCGTATTCCCAATCTGTAATGTAAAGACCTTATAATAAATCTATAAAAAATATATTCTCATATACAGCTATACTATATGCTTTCGCACATCAGTGTACCAATTTTCCAAAAAAAAGCGGCATGACCATTCTTCGTTGAAATCTAATGTGCCACTGAATGAAATTTTCTTCTCTCATACGCTCTTTGATATGCTTTTTGTTGACGTTCGTATTGTGTACGTGTAAAAAGCCGATCGTATTCGGCCCCTGGGGGCTATGGGCGGTGACCACTGATTTGGAGTAATGGCTGGTTAGTCCAATTCAATTTTGATCGAAAATCGGAGACAGAAACAAACAATATTTTTCGTGATCGATTCTACACTTACAACTTAGTACTGAAATCGATTTTTTCACAGATTAATCGAAATATTCTCACATTCAAATCAGAGCTGTGGAGTCTGTCCACAATTGAACGACTCCGACTCCGGCACCAGAAGTTTGAAAATCCACGGTCTTCAAAAAAAAATTAACAGAACATCATAAAAACTCATCAGTTGATCAAACCGTTCAATCAAAAATGCCCCTACACCATACGAATCAAACCAATACCAACGAATAAATACCACCTACTACTACATCAGTGTTTCCATGTGGTCGACCTAATAAATGAGGCGCATAAGTCCCCTTTCGGGAGATCCTTATGAACGAGTCACAAGCCTCCCACAGGGAATAATGCTGGACTTAATGTCGACGTCGTTGACAGAGTCTCAACGCCAAAATTGTGATGTTCGGCGTAAAATTTCATTTTGCTGTTAATGCCAACGCCGTCGACGACGTTAACACAGCTGTGTACTACTGCATTTTTACGGCGTTGAGATTAACTGCTCTCATACAATTTCATACGATTCAATTTTTTTTTTGACATTTGACGCCGTCAACGACGTCGACATTAACTGCAGCAGTATGTTTTTGTCTGAGCAACGCCGCAACGACGCCAAAAAAATTGAAACAGATTGAACTTTTTCGGCGTCGAATTTCTTACGGCGTTGAGATTAACTGCTATCATACAATTTCATACGATTCAACTTTTTTGATATTTGACGCCGTCGACGACGTCGACATTAACTCCAGCATTAAACTGAAATAACACATTAGATACCAGGGAATATTCCCACTTGACTCTTGTACGCTCTATACAACGGGTGCCCATCTAGATTGTTTTTAGGGTCTCACTAATTAGCCAAGATATGATTCCTAACAATTTTATATCTACTTTGTAACTATAGCATGAAAATGTCTGTTTTAGACATATGTAACTCTGATTGTTGCTAGCACAACAACAGCTGTTTGTCAAGTTACTATTAGTTCATATTTACTTCGTAGCCACTCGTCAGCCACAGAGTTTAATTGAAGGTTTGATGAATAAGAGATCGATATAACGCATTCACACCGCCGTTTATCGCGACCAGGTTAGCGATAACCTTGTCCTCTAATCTTTGCCGTTTGCACCACAAAATTTTAGATTAAATTTACATTTAAGTTGGTAACTCCGTGCTTAGACAAACTCCGCGTCGAGACAAAATTATAGAAGACAGCGGCACAACAGAAAAATTAAGTTGGCGGCTATTGGTTTTGCCAGTTTTGTACAAATTTGGGATGTTTTTCTAATAACTGAACCTTTATCAGTGAGTCAAATCGGCTCATTCGATAAAATCTGATCACAGTTTAAACCAATAAGAGCCATTTATATTGGCGGCGGCGTGAGCTTCAAAAAAGGTTTAGTCTGTCAGTCAAACAGTTGATTTTTTGTGTATGTTTTTATTATGGTTTCCTTTTTTTAGCTAACAGTGTTGTATCAAAATGTACACCAGTTTAACATGAGGTTACAAATTAAACTTCCGTTTTTACAAATTAACGGCCTTATTCATAAAAAGTTGTCATCGGTTTGTTAAAAGTTTAAGAAGGTAAAGCCCAAAAATTGTATTCATAATCGAAAAATGCCTCTGCTAAGAGTTCTCTAGCGTCGCTATTTTTCTTGAACGTTTAACCCTTCTTTAAAACTATTTTATCCGCATTAATATTTTTACATTTCACGCGTGCCGTACTTAAATATCTATGCAATATAAACACGTGGAATTATTTTGTGTATATTTGCAGCGTTTTTAGTGTCACATTATCCTGCTAAGCAACCAAATAGTTTCGTTCCAATTTTTAAAATTGTTAACCAAAATTAACTTTTGTTTACATTGAGACTACAACCTGTTATCCAGTTTTATATTCGACTACCCAAAACTGAAATCAAATTCAATATGATTTTATGAAACCTCTTCCAAATTTAAAATTATAGCAAATATTAATTGATCTTTTTATTGAATAGTTTTTTCCATTAATGTTTAAAATTTTTTTAAAATTTTATTGTAAATCTTGTTTGTATATCATAAGCACTGTGAGAATATATAAAACAGGGTTGTCAGTCAATTATCTGTTCCCCAGTTAAAATACTCATTATGAATACGGTACTAATAAAACCTTCGCCAAATCTTAAAGCTTTCAATAACTGATGAATGCTTTAAAGCAACTTTAATTTTTTTTATGAATAAGGCCGTAAAATTGTACGAGTAATCTTCTGGGTTAGCTCGGCTTAACGGAGTTAACCTTCGAAATGCGCTAATCTTGGTCGGTGTAAATGCAGTATTAGTCTCGATATGAATTCGGGAGATACTCTATGAAGTTTTCTGTTTGCTACTACTGTCTAACTATAGCCTGAGCATATCTGTTTTAGACAAATGCAACCGTGATAATCATGATGATTGTTAGTGAAATGACAGATGTTTGTTAAAGGTAAGAATTTGATCTTGTTGTACACAGTTTTGTTGGAGATGTTATGAATAAGAAATTGTTAGTCAGTTAATAGCTGGTGGCTAATTTCTCGTTATGAATTCGGGGGTTACTCTTTATGAAGTTTTCTGTTGCCCTTTATGAAGTTTTCTGTTTGCTATACTATGTTTTCAAAACGGTAACCGAGTGAAATGTTATATTCCAATACCTTTGCAAAACATGTCCCTTCCTAAACCTTGCTGGGATGTATGTTAATAACCATATTTAGCACTTTTATCCTTAGTGTGTTTCGAACTTGCTGTGGTACTTCATACAGTTATTTTTTGAAGAATCTTCATAACTTAAACACGATTTCCTTTCCAACATTCGATTTCAAGCGTATCTAATTTGCGTCATGGGAAATGATTGTAGACATTAAGATTGCACGAAGAAATGGTGATTGCGTGACTTAAATGAAACTAGAACTGGAGTTTAACTGCACTAGTCACTAACTAAGTTTTATTTTCTCTTCAATTCTGCGCAAGTTTTTCATGTTCTTTGCTTAATGTTTATACAACCACATGAGTTTAAGTCCTAAGATTTATAGATTGGCTGTCAAGATTTTAACAAGTGAAAGAGACAGTTCAAATTTATGTATTTCAATACAAAGTAAGAAAATCTCTCCAGCAGACATGCGGTTCCTCCACACTGTGTCTTGGTATATACTACTTTGGTTGGATATAAACCACTTTTGGAAGCGTGAAACACCTTTTTGGCGCCACATTATTTTTTTTTTTTGCTTTTCTTACTGTTCTGCTGGCTCAGATGATGTTGGCCCTGATGTCGTTGTTGCCACTTTTGTTGTTGTTTTTAATTTAAACAGCCAATAAGCAGCTGCAGCATCTTGGGATGCTGTTGGGATAGAAAGAATGAAAACACGCAGAGCTCAGATTTACGACGCACACACATCTGCAGTGTTGACAGTGTGTGCGTAAAGAGCTTAAGCCTATTGGCCACAAGTGGTCAACAGAAATAGGAAGTCTTGGCAAGTGGCTTATTCGAGTACGTAATTAAGCTAATTAAAGATGTTAGTTACAGGTACAAGTATATAGGCAGTGTGAGGCAGAAGTGCGTGTTGGTAGTTTCGGGTGCGTCTAATTGGTTGGTTGGTACTTTTTGTTTGTGTACAATAGAGTACAAGTTTTGTACCTAAGGAAATACAGAGATTCCCCCCCACCCCCACACAATTCACAGATTTAGTTGGTTATGGCGGCAGTGGCTGGTTGTTATTGCTACCGTTGTCGTTGTCGATGTCGATGTTTTTGTTGTTTCTGACGCTCATGAATAAATTTTCTTTTAGATGTGACTGAGAGGTGAGTAGGACTGATGGAGCTGATGATGATAATGATGATGACGATGATGGTGGTGGTGGTGGTTTTGGTGTCTACAGTGTTGTGTGCTTTTTTGTAATATTTCTTCGGGTAATGGCAACGCAGTAGACCTAATTCTCACAGCACCGGGTCGCAGCATAGTTAAGATGTAAAACGAAATGAAAAAAAAAACTTATAAAATAGAAAAACAGACAGAAAATAACAAACGCTCATGGAAAACGACCGACATGAGACACAGAAACAAACCAGCACAACGGGGCAAAGGCAACAACTGGCAACGGCAACAGCAACAACAAGTTGTGCCGTAGTTCAGATCATGAAATACTAAATTAATGTATTTATCATTTACTACACGAACCATGACATACATACGCTTATAAATATGTATATGTGTGTATGTATGTACTATGTAGTTTATACTTCTTATATTGTACATAATTAAGTATATATGTAGGTATGTATATAAGTAGTCATCCGCCTGCCTGCTGTTTTATTTATGTTGTTTTCTATTGCGTACAGTAGTGTGTCATTAAGTGCAACTGTTGCATTTTTGGAAAAAGTCACCCAAATTCACATATTTTAATCAGCACCAATTAAGGGCATTAGAGTGACATTTATTTCTATGGGATATACAATACGTAGAAATTCAAGGACCCCTCAATTTAAAAAATGTCAACAGAAAGATATCTCAGATAAATTTTGTTAGCATTTGTCTGTTTTAGACAAATGCAACTCTGATTGTTGTTAGCCAATCAACAGGTGTTTTTCAATAGATACCATTTGTTCATATTCGCTTCGAAGCCACTCTTTAGCCAGAGTTTAATTGAAGGTGTGATGAATAAGCAGATTAAAGAAAGCCCTTAATTTTTAGGCGGATTTGTATTTAGAAAGGTACAAATATTTTATAGACATTCAATTTTACCCCGCTAAAGTTAATTACATATAGCTTAATTTGTACTGGTGAGCTAAGCAATATTAAGCGTAATTTCAATTTCCCACTTAAATTCCGACTTAAGCAATGACAATGTTGCCACATGTATCATTTAAAAAAATTGCAACAAAAAGTTGTTTCAGATAAATGTTTTTATCATTTCTTGTGAATGAAAATGTTGGGGAGAAGGAGATGAAGGAGAGACTCAAAAAAAACATAAATTTGTATATCTCTACACCAGTGGTGTAGAGCCTCGCGAGGCATGCAATAATCGTATTTTTCTCGTATTTTTCACACACACGAGATCGGCAACTCACACTACTATGCTTGTCGATGAATTCATCGACTACCACAAAAAGCCATTGATTACCTGCCAAACTACTCGCAATGCTTTTGAGCGGCGAATTTAACAAGGGGATGGCCGCTTTGGTGATGACTCACCCTTTGAGCTACCATTCGTCGATGAATTCATCGGTAACATTTCATCGACGAATTTGACGGTGACATTTCGTCGACGAATTTTTCTGTTTATTTCTATTTTTTAATATTTTTTTAAATAACCGATGTCGTTTTTAATGATATTTCATGTTTGTTTCAAAACAAATTTGTCCATTTTTAATGGTAAAATAAAAAAATTTTTCCGGCAATTTGTAATACACTTTATAGTTTCACAAAGGAAATCCAATAAGATTTAAATAAAAATAATAATTTATTCTGCATTTTAATTTTATAGAGCAATTTTTTCCCATTTTTTTTTCATTACAGTTTATCCAAATAATAACTAATCTGTAAAGTTGGTATTTCGTTGCTTTTGAAAAGAATACGTTTAAACAATAGTCAAATTTGAATAAAAATACTGTACAATAAATTATCTCAAGTAGCAACTTGCTTTTTTTAAACTCAAATTTTTTATGTCAATTCAACTACAAAGTTAACAACTTAAAGCATTAGGCGAAAATAACACTATTAAATTCTTAAGGTTACTTCATTAACGAATAACAATAGAAAATCTCTCGAGACACCACTTTACAGATTACCACTGAGTACTAATGTAATCGGCGATGTAGTCGTTGAAAAGTTGCCAGCCACTACTTGTGAAACTGCAGGGTCTACACCAACAGTTACTAGACCAACACTTACGCTTACACCACCCCACAGATTAGTGCAATTGCCCTCACTCGGCCACTTCAACAATTTCTTCGGGCAACCAACCCATCCCAGTTGCCCCCGTCAAATTCTCAACTGAGTTCCGCAATTTCAAATGAGCTTCACGCTCAAGTTCAGCTGTGCCCGTCAGCTACCCAGTTGCTGTCGACAACTCCCATGCTGCCCCCGTCAGCTACTTCATTATGTCTTGTTACCCTCAGGCACGCACTATTTCAGTCGCATCGCGCGGCCACCCAGTTGCGCATTTCAACACCTCAGCTGACCTTGTCAGCCATACTGTCGCCACTCACCAGCCAATCAGTTGCACCCCGCAACCCCACAGCTGCTTTCGACAGCCTCTCAATTGCCTCCGATAATAGCCCAGCTGCACCAGACAGCTCCCAACCTAACGCCACGGCACCACCCTCGGCTGCATACAGTTGGTGATCAGCAATCGTTCAGGATCATGCAATTTAATTGAAATGGTCGAAAGAACAAAATTTCTGAGATCCCCAACTACATGCATACTCATAAGATCCTCATACCCGCCTTTCAGTACACTAAGCTCACCCGTGAGTATAGACTTTCATCTCATGGGAACTATGCCATAATTCGGAGAGACAGGGAGAGAAATCACGGCGATGACGATCGATCGATGAGTATAGAGATAGGGACTGGAGATATCGTTATTGAAATCGTGAATGTATATATTCCGCCCGTTAATAGCATCGGTGCGAGCTTTCATCGCACTATTAAACACCTACTCCAAGGTCATAGTACAATTATACTTGGCGATTTCAATGTTCATCATGGCATGTGGTTCTCCCAGTTGGTCTCAGACCAACGCGGCATTATTATTGCAGACTGAGGACTTCGCTACAAGATTAACGGCTAATTGCTCAAGCTCCCCTGACATCTCCATTGTCAGTACGTCGCTTCTACCCAATACCACCTAGAAGACCCTTATTGTCTGATCATATTCCCACATTCCAATCCTGATCACTGTAGAGAAGCCTAGCAACTTTGTGGAGTCGGATAAACGTCAACTATAACAACGCCAACTGACCTGACTTTACGAAGGTTATTAATGAATCCCTTCGTTATTTGACCTGTCTAAAACTTTCGACATTGTTGATCACTCGATCCTACTCCAGGAAATCTTGAACTTGTCACTCCCAAACACTACCAAATGCTGGATTGGTAACTATCTCAATGGGAGACAAGCATTTGTAGAGTTAAAGAGCCAGAATTCCCGTTATCGAAAGATAAAAATGTGTGTGCCCCAAGGAGGAGTACTGTCACCTATACTCTTCAACATCTATCTTGCGAATCTTCCCGCACCCCCTCAAGGAGTTAGTATTTTGTCGTACGCCGATGATTGCACTATCATCTCCTCGGGTGTAAACGTAGACGACATAAGCGCTAGAATTAACAGCTATCTAGCCACCCTTACTAGCTTTCAGCAGGAACGGAATTTACAGTTATCTCCGTCGAAGTCTTCTGTGACCCTTTTTACTTCTTGGACCAAAGAATGAGAGAGCTCCACATCTCGATCAATGGGGGGTCTATACCCACAGAACATAACCCCAAAATTCTCGGAGTTATATTCGATAATCTTCTGACATACTCTAAGCATGCGCATCACATTAGAAGAATAGTCCACACCCGCAACAAGATCCTAAAGGTCCTTGCAGGGACAACTTGGGGCAAGGAGAAGGAGACAATTGTAGTGACTTTAAAGCTATAAGTCCCTCGGTCTTCAACTCTGTCGCCCCGGTTTGGTCTTCTTTCCTAAGTGATACCCAATGGAAAGGTCTGCAGAGGATCCAAATTGGTACGCTTCAAATCGCAACCCGATGCACACCAATGACGAACGTGGATCATTTGCATGAGGAGACAAAGATTCTGTCAGGGCAACAATATAATGTGTTGTTGTCGATACCGTTTCTTTTGGCTTGTCATCTGTCCAGTCACCCTAACCATCATATTCTGATGCAGAATCTACCTCCTTGTCATATCCGGAAGGACATCATGTGCTACTGCGCGAACATCTAAGACGTCATTCCATCTGACGTCAACAGACTGTCGATATCAGAAAACAGCCCAGAAACAGTTGCATAACACGGCGGTGTCAGAGGCCATAAATGAATATTCCTGCAACAAGGTCCTTAATGAACACCCACCCGGATAATGAGAGGCTTCTGCTCAGGCACACCAGAACTATTCTGGTCTAGCTCTGATCTGAACCCATCGAACGAGTGGAAAGAGACTATCTGTTACAACAACACCAACACCTGGTGCTAGTACTATGTATTTGTTGGCAATAGCTAAAAACGTGTTGCCATATCGCATATCTTTTCACCCATTACACCAAATGTTGCCACATTTCGTAATATTAAGTGTGGATCATTTTTCATAAGTCATAAGTGGCAATAGTTTAATGGAATTAAAAACAGCCCTATTGCCATTTAACTAGTGAAAATGTGGAATAAATCGGACAACGTCAATAAGTTGCGCCATCTAGGTTAAATTGGTTATCGGAATTCATAAATATTTTCTGGAAGCACGCTGTGTTTCGAAAAACTATCGACTTGAGCTAGGGACTGTGGTTTGGGAGTAAACTTCCTGAAGACGGAGCTAGTCCTGTTCACACCAGTAGCCGGAAGACTGAGGAGTTTAGGAAATACAAACTAGACGGTGTAGTGTTATTATTATCTACTGAACCCAAGGTTCTTGGTGTTTACATTCACCGGAAGTTGAACTAGAAAAGTACTAAGAGGAACGGATACAAAGAGAGAGTTATGAACGCTCGTTATGCCTATCGAAGTTCTATAGGAAAATTCAGGGGACCATTCCAAAAACCGTTTACTGGTTATATACGACAATAGTTTCCCCAAACATTACCTACGAATGCTTTGTTTGGTGGAATGCTTTCGATAGGAACAACCAATTGAAACTGCTGAGTAAGATTCAAGTGACTGAGGCCATGTGTATGCCAGGGCGAGCACCCGTAAAACGGCTTTGGGTATAATTATTAATCTCACTACTCTGTACCTTTTCGTGAAAAGGTTACACAGCCAAAAACATACTTGGTCACTGAAGAATTGGTTTGTGTAGGCATGCTCGACTAGGGTATGTTTATCTTTTCCTTGAGATGGATAAGTACAATCCGGTTGGATACTTAAGTCGAACATTTGACTACATGATTGAATTCAAGACGGGGGCCGGATATAATAATACTGGACCGGAACAATGGGACAGCTAGAAAACTCTTCTCACTTTCGGTAAATTGCACTATTACTGATGGAACTAAGATGAATATTGGCACTGGAGCTGGAATATTTAGTTGGGACCTCTAACTCATTTTGTCTTTAGGCCTCAATGACAACTTTAGAATCTACCAACCTGAAATCCTTACCATCATGAGGGCAGTAGAGGAGCTACTTGAAATGGGTTAATCTGCTCTACAAGATATTATCATCTTCGTGGATAGTAAAGCGTCACTTAATGCAATCGAATCAAGTTCGAGAAAATCGAACCTGGTTAAGGAATGAAAATGTGTCATAAATATGCAGCACCCTATCAGCTGAGACTTTGCTGGGTTCCTAACCATAGTTATATAGCAGGGAACGTGGCAGCTGACTGTCTTGTTAGAATGGGTAGTACCAGTGCTAGTCAGGACTCGTAAGCCTCCGTTAGGCTACCGGGTTCTTACCTATCTTTATATATATAATTCTACTGCACGTGTGTTTGTGACTGAACTCCTCTTAAACTTCTGGACCGATTTGAATAAATATTTTGTATGCGTTTGGGTGGCGCGCTGGGTGGTTCAGATTTACTATTCGGTCCAATTGGACAAAGGGGCATGGTACCTCCCACACAAATCGTTTGAAATATTATGCAGGACAACGTCTGCCGGGTCAGCTAGTATTGTCTAAAAGAATACAAATAGGCATATTTCCTAAAACGTAAAAACTTTAATTTTTTGATCTGGACAAATCACGTAATTCTCCCCACACATATTGAGGCTTTTTAAACTTTGTTCGCTGCAGGTTACGTAGAGTGAGCGGCTACTGTAAGTGTGCATATTTTATACATAGTCGAAAGCGTAAACAACCCCACCAATGCTGTTGATACTACAGCAACTTCACCCAAATATAGTTAGATGCCGTTCCAACTTGTACCCCAAAGAGATATTATGAAAAAAAAACACGTAAATAAATCATCTCACCACAGTCAGACGATGGTCGTTTGGATGTTCGTATTTTGAATTTTATGAATTCCGGCCTCAAGTAAATACTTTCACCAAAATCCTCTTAGACATAACATTAAGTTCCTATTTCGCAAAAAATATCAGCATTAATTTCGCCAAAACGAATTAATTATTTTGAGAATCCAATAAAAAAAATTTACGAAAATTTAAGGTATCGAGGTAAAACGTGATCAGATGCTTGAAGTTTGAGAATTATTACAATGGTGTTAAAATTAGAAAGAAGGAGCAGTTCGATTTTTTTTTATATTTTAAATTAAATGTCTTGGCTCAATGTTCCAATTTATTCTATTGTGAAATACGGAAAAACAATTCCCTTCAGTTTGGACTAACATTTAAATGTCAACAGTGGTTCTAATAGTTAATGTATAAGTTCTAATAATAATTAGAAATAACTTTGCATACTTTCTGGCGGTAACGACTATAACGAGAATGACCAATTCACCACGAAAAGGAAATGTTGAGATGACATTTTAACATTTCAACACGAATTATTGAAGACATTTAAAGAAGAAGTTAAATGGCGTTATGATTTCCTTTACAAGAATTTGATCAGTTCGCTAATTATGGATGATTCTGGAAATCGACGGATATTTCTGGGAGAAACAGGATGGAGCGTTAGAACTGCTAACTAATATCGATTTACGAGTAAGACAAGAATATTGAAGCCAAGAAATGCCTACATCGTCGAGCAATAGCAAAAGTGTTGAATATCGAATAATTGTGAATTGTATCGTGTAAATAAAGATTACAATTGGAATTATCGTAATTTATTAAAACCTTACTTTTATTACCCGTAAATAAGGCAACGTTAACAACGACAATTCTCAACAATATGTACTTCGGGAATATTAACACGAAAATTATATTAAAGCAGCCAGACGGACTTGGCTCAAAATTCGAAAAAGACTCAAAACGAATTTGGTACGAATATACCATAGCTCATATTGGCCTCCCCTTTGTGTTACACATGTTTCCGGTTCAAATGATGTATGGGTGAAGGTATAAAATATATTTTACGTTGTCTATGGCGGTCATATCTCGAAATAAAGCCGATGTATTATTAAATTCTTGGTATCGTTAAAAATGTTCCAATAACGGAAGTGCTAGACATTTACAATAATAGAAATATAAATCGAACTTCAAACATTTTATTCATTACGAGAATATAGGCCGTTTATTGTGAAAAGTGAATTCGATTTATATTATTTTGAAAAGGGGATGTATGAATTGTTTTTTAATTTAAAATAATATTATATATATTTTTCTAAAATAAAATAAATAAAGGGTTTTCCAATAAGGCCTTGACAACTTTTTTTTTTAAATAAAACGCAAACCATTTGAGATATTTCTAAAACTTAACGGCCGCTATTTCGCGTTCAATGTTGGCTCTGAGTTCTTCCAACGTCGTGGGCTTGTTGGCATAGACCAATGATTTGACGTAGCTCCAATGAAACAAGTCTAGAGGCGTTAAATCGCACGAACGAGGCGGCCATTTGACTGGTCCATTTCTTGAGATAACAACGATTGTAACGTGTGCTGTGTGGCTTGTGGCACAGTCCTGTTGAAACCACATGTCGTCCAAGTCCACGTTTTCCAATTCGGGCCAAAAATAATCGATAATCATGGCGGGATAACGTTCGCCATTCACTGTAACATGACGATCGTTATTGTCGACGAAAAAATGTGGCCCAATGACGCCGCTGGCATGCAAACCGCACCAAACAGTTATTTTTTTGTGGATGAAGTGTTGATTCATGGAGCACTTGTGGATTTTTACCAAACCAATAACGCATATTTTGCTCATTGACGAACCCATTGAGACAAAAATTAGCTTCGTCACTGAAGATGAAGATCGACTTGTGTACATGTAATAAGGTAATCGCCACAATTGACAAACTGCGAAAAATTCCTGCTGACATTTTACCAAATGTATGAAAATGCCAGGGGGTGTCAGGAAGTTTTTTTTATATGGGAGCGGATCGGCAAGTCAGCAGGGACTCTGACATGTCACTTCTTAGTCATTGATGATGTCTGTAGGAAATTTCCAACTGGGCGGTTATAATTTGACAAAGTTTACCAAGTTTTTGTTCAAAATAGTATAGGAAAATTTTTGTTGAATACACGGTAAAACTTCTTGTCCATTTTAATCTTGTCCGAAACTCGAGTCAATCAAGTAAACGCGAGATTCCTGATCTTAAGCACTAAAAATCGGAACTTTGGTCAGCGACGTTTTTAAATTTGTTATTTGTAAATAATTTCGAAGTGTAGTACATTCTTCTGGCTCTGTGAAAAATGCCTCAGAAAAAAACGAAAAATGCCCCATAAAAAAAAAAATTTTTCGTTATGAAAAATTCCCCATAAACAAACAATGGGGATTTTTTCTTTTTTTTGGTTGGGTTATTTTTCATATGCATATTGCCCCAACTTTCCAGGAACGAAAAATACTTCAATTATTTTTTGGGGAATTTTACAATTTTTTTGGGGCATTTTTCATTATCTTATTTCTGTAAAACGCAACAAAAAATCTTCAAATACTAGTTATTACGATGCATACAAGCGTTCGGCAATAAGGTAAGCATAATTGTAAATATCTTCAAATTATAAACTATATATTGTATTTTATAAAGTCATAACGAAGCCAATACCAGCTTTGAAAAGATTTCAAGGGGACTGCAATACTTAAGT
Organism: Phaonia tiefii; assembly: GCA_963931995.1. Lineage (NCBI taxonomy): Eukaryota > Metazoa > Arthropoda > Insecta > Diptera > Muscidae > Phaonia > Phaonia tiefii. Next base: position 195,979,527 of record OZ008371.1, read on the forward strand.
CAGAAAGTATTTAAAAAATCTCCAAAATCTGCTCTGGAAATTGTGGAGGCGTTTAATAGAGAGGACATTTGGACGCGTTATCTATTGACCAAAAAGTCTTCATACCCCAAACACTTCTTTAAAGCAGCCATTGCTGAAGAGGACTTCTCGTTTTGCATACTTTATTTGGAGGCTATTGCCGATATGACGAAATGGAACATTGCCGCGGGTTCAAGAAAATATTTAATGGATGGTACATACAAAATTATGGATGTTTTAAGCAGCTACTTGTCGTTTATGTGGAATATTTAGATTTAAAGGTGAGTTTTAAAACTATTTTAGCCGTAGAGACCGCGGATGGGAGCGACCAAAGTGGTCGCGGTCGTCTCGCGCCTTCACCTTTACACGTTTTACACGAATAACATGAAGTGCAATTTTTGTTTTTCTTTTTATTATAACTATTTTTCATATATTTCCATTTATTTCTGTTTTAATGGATAAAAAGAAATGCTTTACGTTTGAAAATTACACCATATCCAAAAATGGTGTTAATTGTTTACTTTTTTTTTATTTTGTGAATAATAAAGTTTTTGTTGTTTTTTGGCGTAGAATACGTCTTACCTTACGGTATAGGGAGTCATGTCAGATTGTTATTGTTGTAATCTTTATTTCATTGATTATGAGGAAACGGGGAGATAACTTTTTTTAAAAATTTTTTTGTAGGTAAATGAAGATGTTATCTTTCGTTTGATATACATTTCATATTGGTTGATATCTTCCTAATATTTAAAAATGAAAATTGTTTAAACACATACACTCAAACATATTTGTGGTGTTTGGTTGAGTGTTTTGTAGCTGCTGTTTCAGTGTGGACACAAACCTTCAGCTGTTGTTTTGATTGATGAAATATTGAAATTTCGTATATTTACTTATGTATTTGAGTGAAAAATATAAATCAAATTGATTTGCGTCTTTTATTTATCATTTATCCTTACTCTTTTAATTTAAAAACATATTTATCCTATTTTTCCTACCATAAGCTTATGTATTTTATCAAAAGTAACTATCAAATAAATAAATTCATTTGCTTATGTTATTTATCATTTATTGTTATATATGTTTTCTGTCTTATCGGATGGCGTATTCTACGTTAAACTTAATGGTCGTGTCTCTGACACAGCCTGCAGGGACAGACAACTGTCTGCTGTATTTTTTTCATTTATAAATTATTTGTGCGCTTGTTTTTTGGGGTCTCTTTCATATTTTTTGGGGAATATTTCATTGGGGTATTTTTCGTAAATTATTTTGGGGGTTTTTCAGAAATATTGGGGAAACTTTCGTTTCAGAGTTTTTGGATAATTTTTCATATTTTTCGCCATATTTTGGTTTTGGGGCATTTTGCATTTGGGGCATTTTCATAGAGCCCATTCTTATAAGATACAGGCAGACTTGGTTTAGAGAGATTTTATAAATGCAATCGTGGCCTTCATAAAATAATACAAGTACATGCTGAAATGTCTGTTTTTTGATGCAAATATTACATTTTTGTAGCTTATCGCAAATATAGTATACTTGAGTCCGAACACACTGTGTTTACTATTCAATATTACATGTTGGAGGCACAATGCTTAATAGGTTATAATATATGTTAATGTGACCCAAATGTGACCTTGTTTGTTGAAAACTGCCGAAAACAAAAATATGGCAGACAACAAAGAGACAAAAAAACAAAGGGACTTCATGAAAACAATGCTTGCAAACATATACCTGTTTCCTGTAATATGCAATATGATTTTCAACATATACTCATTTAGTATATACTTGAGTACTTCAACATGTACTCATTGCAAGAAAGTAGTCTACATTCATCGAGTTAATGCATTATTCTTATATTTTTACCTAAAGACCAAGCTGTTTTTTATAAATTGAGCACATCCCTTTGAAATCTCTAATCTAAATTAAAAACCCAACCCAAAAAAAAAGTTTCGCCTTTGAATTCATATCGATAATAAAGTTCAGCCGAAGACAATTTACATCTGTCTATCACGTATTCTGGTATTAGACTCAAAATCTAAAAATCAACAACAACAAATGTTCTGAAAATCCACAACCAAATTCGAGTACCTGTTCTGCATATTGCCAAATGTGATCTATACTCGTGTGTTTCCATACATTATGTGGCAAATGGAAACATTACTGGTGCAGTTAATAAAAAACCTCCATAGATGCACTTGCATACTGACATATACATACATACATACCTGCCCATCTAGTACATACATGCATATGCACATACACCTCTATTTATTATGGTTATTATCTGAAAGATATGTATCTACGCTTCACTTGGATATAATTAAAAAAGGCAACAATAACGACGGCAATAACAACAACAAAACTCACTTGACTCACAAAACAAGCCGCTCGCTGTTTTACTATGGAACAGAAAGCAAAACAAAAAATAAAAAATACAAATCCACCAAAGAAACACTCAGATACTGCACTCTCTCACAAGTATGCGAAAATTAAATAGTTACACTAGATCGCAAAAGTATGGGTGCCATAACGAAATGAATGTTATTAAACGGCATTCTGATATAAATAGATAGAGATTTTCGTGATTTCAATCAGCTGTTTAGGGAAATGACAACCAAAAATCAGAGGACAATTGATCTAACTCTACAAAACAAAATGGGAAACTACAAAACTAGCTATGGTTAAGGGCCTGATCATGTAAATCACTTTCAAATTCAATTCCTCAATTTTCGACATCATCCCTTGACTAAATTAAGAACCTGGCGTATGACTTTTGCTAAGATACATATGTATTCCTTGTGTTCATTTATACATAAAAATTTTCTTAAATCTTACAGCTAGTACTTAGGGTAGTATTCTAAAAGTCCCGAAAGTGAACGTAAACGCAAAAGCTAACGCGAACGCCAAAGTCAAAAAATGGTAGTTTATATATCACTTCGCGCTTGCGTTTGCTTACGAAACCTGTCACTGACATATGCGGTTTATAGAGTTGCCCAACTAAAATAAACTATTATAGATTAGAAAAGAAATGCACAGAATGAAAAAGATTACAAAATTTAGCTCTATTTCAGTAGATCAACAGATTTTAAGATTGCTATTATTTATAATACTGCAAATACCTACAATATTCACATAAAATGTGTAAAAAAAAACCTATGTTATTTTGAGGTTCAATGTCCAATACATTTCCCCATCTTTTCGAAATCACCTGCCATTTGGCGGTATGTATTGATTGTAATGTATTGGTTCTTTTGTTTATTATTGTCAACATCAACTGATGTGTATAATTTTTAAATATAATTATAATAGTTTTGCAACGCATTATTTATTTGAACGTTCCATTTCTAATTTTATTATTGTAAATAAGAATTTCAGTGCGTAAACAATATAATTTTGAATTATTTAAAAAAAAGTTTGAACTCTAACCGTCGAATGCATTTCAGCCAAAATTGTCAACTACTTATAAGCAATGAAATGCAAAATACTTCCATCTGCCTATCCTCGATCGACATTTTTCTTTAAATTTATAATTTCTTCAACTAACGCGAAGAACTGTGGCGTGTTCAATTTGACAGCTGAAGTGCTGCGTTTTATAAACTACCCATTAAATAACGTAACTCAACGCAGGTAGTAACCCAACAGCTGTAACGTTTTATAAACTACCAAAACGATAAAAGTAACGCGAAGTGACTGATTCACGACTTATAGAATAGCACACTAAATTTGTTTATTATGTGTGTCAAAAATGTCAAGTGAAGTGAAAGTGATTTGTGCGATTAGGTCGTAAGTTATCCGTTTCGATTACCCACTACACATGGGGGAGGATTACTCATCGATTACAATCCTGATCTGTAATTCCTGTCACTGCTTGTGACCAAAACGCGGGACACAATAGGTAAAAAATCTAAATTTGTTGGGTTTAAATAAAAGTACACATATTTAGTTAAAACAAAACTAGATATATAATACAACCTTTTATTTTGTAAAGTATTTAAACATTTTGTTATTTTAGATTCAAGTCGGGATGAGATACCAAAATGCTGGACAATGCCACAAAAAACAGAAAAATCCCGACAAAAGCTACAACTACCCATGAAGATTATCCATCCCCCGAGTGCAATGGGTAATGGAAATGGATTTTGGGTAACTACCCACTATTTTCTCCATTCCCCATGGGTAATGGGTAAACGACCGTTACATAGAAAAAAAGACGACTGTAAAATTTTAATAACAAAAATTGGTACGTGAAAATTCTCAGCACTCAATTACGATTTTCATTATATACTGACAAATTACTCAAATATTGAAATGAAAATCGATAAATGGTACCAAAAAAAAATTCATAAGAAATTCCCCAATATTTAACGAAGTAAATACGATACGAACAACCACATAACTTCAGTTGGAGATAAGTTTGTACTGGCAGTCTGTGGCGTAACGGGCTAGACGCTGCCCGAAAAGACGCTGTGTCACAAACATTGAAACGATCTTCCAGTGGATGTGACTTCGAATCCTACCGCGGCTGTTTAATTTTTTTTTAAATAAACAAAATTTCTAAAAATACTTCGGATCGAAGACAAAAGTTTAAAGTAATTCTTCTTGCAGAATTTTTTGATATTTGTTGTACAGATTTTAGTATTTTATTTCAGATTCGACAGCTTGTCAAATTCGTCTAATAATCTCTAAACACCTCTCCATTATTTCACGCGGGGCTACGTGAAGCCACTTATTTATGCTGATAAACCAGCAACAATAGACGCCTTGGAGGCCAAAATTGTTCGTGTTATTCGTGACATACGGCCAACAATGCTAGAAAAAGTGTACAGAATTCCCTTCGTCACGAACAGACGCGGTGGACATATGCCCAAAATGATTTTCAAATGTTAACGCCATGTATTGATCTTACGAATTAAAAAATTTTTTTTGATTAAAATGTAATTTTTTGCATAAATACAAATACAATTAAATACAATTTCAATTTCTATCGGGCTTGAAAATTATCTGTTTGACTGACGTGCCTCCTAGCGGCCCTGAAAGTGAGTCAAAAAGTGGACTTAATGCGAGGAAAAGGAACAGGTCGGGAAAAGACGCACATGGGTAAATAACCACCACCTATGTTTTGCGTTCATACCTCGGCAAGTATGTTTGCCTTTGGGCTGAAGTGGACGAAGAGGTATCAACCAACAAAAATAGTGACCATTTGTTGTCGTATAACTATCACTAGATCGTCTAGGCCGAAAATGTTTGGCTCTCAAATGGTTAAGCCTTGCTTATTAGTGTGTCCAGCAAAGTGTGAATTTTGGAATTTTTGACGCAATAGCACTCAAATGAGGCATAATAAAATTAGCTGATTAGGCGAAAATAAAAATGAAATTTTTTAAAAACATTTTTCCGCATTAACCGCCTTTTGAAATCAGAGACCCCAGTGTGTTTTTGAAAAAAAATTTTTTTTCGCAAATTCGGCCTCAGAATTTGTGCATCCCTCTGAAAAAGGTTCAGGTTGAAATTTAGGTTGAACAATGACACTACATTCAAAAATCACCACTTAAGGAAATAATTGCGTACGTGCCTGTGTTATAAAATACAGTTTTTATTTTGGAAAAACATTTCTGAAATGTAGTAAACTTATTCCCAGAAAAATAACTGAAAGTATAATACAATTATATTCAAAATTAAGATGTTCGAGCGTTTGGTCGTTTTTTTTTTTAATAATTTAATGAGGTCGATTCCTATAGTCACCTTCACCATCAATACGCGCCTCATGCACTTTTGCTATTCTATAATACGTCGGTGATGTGATTGCTTGAAAACATATGTTTCAGAGATGTGCAAACAGAAACATGTGTTTTCTACCACATCATATGTATTCTAAAATGCTCGTGTCACTAATTTATATGTCATTTTCGTTCGACGCCAATATCCGCGCGTTTACGTTAATCTTGATCGCGTGGCACCTGGGTTAGAAACATCAAAAATTCATTTAATCAAAGTGATACAAAGAAGTTTACGTATTAACTACAAATAAAATGTCATTCATTGAAAATGTTTCCATCGTGTTGTTTCTTAAGTTTTTAAAGACACTTCGTAGATTTCCCGAATTAGCAGTAACATAAAATGCAATGGAATCCATTTTGAATTAAAATATGAGTTTTTGTTTACAATTTTTTGTTAATGACGAATAATTTTCCCAATCAGCTGATTACACTACAGCTGATTTAATTAGTGATGCCAAACATTTTACAATTTTTATCGATAAGTCATCCACGAGTATTTTAGAATACATCGAAAACAGAGCGTTGAAAGTGAAACGTTGCCTTCGTCAAAGTGAAGCGCGTATTTAGGAATTGACCTGAATATTTCGCTGGCCTTTGGGTAGCCATCGTCTGGAAGATAAACACAATTATTAATTAAAATCGACCAAACACTCGAACATTTTAATTTTGAATATAATACGGATGGTCGGATGAATCATCACTTTTTTTATAATACAGTTATGATGGTTAGACCTAAATTTTGAGATTTATTTAATTTGTTTCGTTTTTTCTTTTAGGCTATTTTGGTCCGTTTTCTTTTTAATGCAAGTGACAATACTTCATTATTTTCCTTCCACATTTCGTTGGGTCTTTTCCATACATGGGGCAAATTAATTATATGACAATTATAATTTGTAGTTTAATTTAAATTACCTTTCGAAATGCAAATTCAAAAAAATTTCAATACCATTGGCAATTGTACTTATTTTCAAAGCATTTCCTTCATATCTGGAAATTTAAGTTTTCAAATATTTTATACAGTACAGGTTTATGAAAAATATACATATAAAATACTTTAAAAACAGAATTGCCAGCAGTCAAACAAATTCAAAAGAATCAAAAGCATACCCAAATTTCATTACAGTTGGTATCCGATTCCACAACCTGCATTTGCATTACCTGAGCAAATGGTAATTCAAAATATTTTAATTGCCTTTGCGAACAATGGTAATTCTTTTGCATTTGCATTAGATAAAGTAATGCAAATTAAAATCGAATGCAAATTTAAAAAACCCATGTATGGTCTTTTCCAACATCTTGAGGGAATATTTATATAATAATAGGTACATATTTAGTAACATTTTTGCTAAAATTTAAATTATTTCTTATAACCGAAATCTAGATTTCCGCAAACACATCTGTTTTTATTTGAATTTAAAATCAGCTGTATTGTTAAAATCAGAATTTCGAAATCCAGATTTCGATTGCAGCATACACGTAGCTATTAGATAAAAGTATTATCGATAACTGTTCGTTTTGTCAAATTGGCCTTCTGAAAAATGTTTAATTTTCGGATATTTCTTATCATTTCGTATCGTAAACTGGTTAACGAAAGTATTTGTCAAGGAATAATTTAACAATTTCCAAAAAAATACCGTCTTTGATAAAATGTTATAACCCTATTAAGCTCCGTTTCAGTTCTTCTGAAATTTTAAATTTGCACGTGTACTATAATATAATATAATATATAATAATAACTCAAATTTTGTGAACCGAAAATTTCGCTCACTTTTCATTTGCTGGGTTCCCTGCTCGTTGCGAACATTTCGTAGATAAAATCAATTACAGGGTTGTTACGCCGAAGTTATATCGCACGTACAAAATTGTTTGATAATTGTTTGGGCCAGAATTTTGACATTTCGATTATTTCAACAAACAAAAGTGACGTCCATAGAGCAAATTAGAATAGAGTATTTTATTCTTTCAATAATTTTAACCGTCGGTGGTGCAATGGGTAGTGTGCGCGCCTCACGTACTTGAGATCCTGGATTCGATCCCTGCTCTGACCACCTTAAAATTTCTTTCGACGGCGGTCACCTCGCATAGTGACGGCGACACTATCGAGTATATAGCCATGAAAAAGCTTCTCAAAATACCGTTCGGAACCGGTGTAAAAGTGTAGGTCCCAATCAGTGAGTATAAAAATAGAAAGCGCACAGCTCACTGGTTGTGAGAAGCTCTCCCCGATTCCATCATGGGATGTAATGGGAAACCATTTATTTTTTTTTTTAATTTTAACTTCATAGGTTTGGTTGCATGTAAACGTTGGATGTTTCAAGGTATGGCTTCAATACTACCAGATAGAGGCAACAATACACAACCTCCAACAAGCAACAATAACCGCATTTCATGTTTGTGTGGCAAAATAGTTGTGGTTAATACGTACAATACAAATGTGTACCAACGAAAATGTCAAGAAAAAGTGCAAAATTCTTTAAATTTCACAATTCCATACCACAGCGACATGAAAATGTTAAGTCAGCAGTTCTTGTAACTCTACCTGGTGGAAGTTAATTTTCGTCGAATATCTCTCAGAGAGAATTATAAACTCTATTCTAATTTGATCTATGGTAACACCATAAGGTAAAATAGAGATAGGTGGTAGCTCTGTCCCGAAAAATTGTAGTTTAAACATAAATGACAAAAATTTCTTACTAAAATTTCGCCAGAACCAGAGCTTTACCATAGTACTGTTACGAATAAGTAAAAGCTTTTGCTTGCTCTTAATGACTCTACTAACATTATGTAAATAACAGGCGGTTAGTGCTGCGCCTGAAAGTATGCATTGTAACAACGTACCAGCTCGCTAAACCAGTAACACGAATTCGCCTCAGAGATAATTCTCCACCATTCGAGATGATTCTACAAAGATAAGTAACGGCTAAAAGGTTCTTGAATTCGCTAGATATAACTTCATTTGAGTATGGTGAGTTGGTATAAATAGCGGAGGTCTTTGGAATGGAGAGCTCAGTTTGTGATTAAACCCCGTAAAGTAAGCAACTGGAATTGATAGTAAAATATAAGACTTGTTAATAAAGTGTCATAAATAAAATAAACTGTTGTACTATATAAGTAAAATAAAAGGAAGTTAAACCGTTGTAATTAACGTAATTTAAAACGAACCTTGTTTTATTATTGGGAATAAAACAACGCAAAAAGGACGAATAAGGAAATTCGTAACAATACATACTACTTATACTACACTCAAAAAACCATGTTATTAAACACAGCAAAAAAGGGAAAAGCAAACATATTAGCTATTTCAGCAAACATATGTCTGTTGTTTCAGAAAACATTATGTCATGTATTTTAACAACCCTGGAAAAAGTTTGTTGATATGCCAGTACATTTACTGTAATAACAAACAAATTGTCTGCTGATAATTAGGACACATTGTTTGCTATTAATAGCAAACTTTTGTGTAAGGTATGAATTCAAAATTCATTCGGCCTTATATTCGACTTCAGATTAATCTTTGTCTAACGAAACAAATCGAAATTTACGCATTTTGCAGAGTTTTTACTTCAACATTAAGTTTTTCTTTTTAGATCATTATAAATTCACCACATATGATAAAACAGACTTTGTTGCAATAATAATAGATTTCACTCGTGTGTGCAGACTTTTAGGGTCAAGTGTATATGTATAAATTAATGTATTGCAGTCGGTATATAAAAGTATCTAAATATCTACTTAGATGGAAGTAACTACGTACATACTTACGTACATTTTAGTATGTATGTAGGTAAGTATGAAAGTAATCATAAAAAAAAACTCTATCATGGGAAAAAATGTAAATATTGTATTACTTGTAATTTGTTAGTAGATGGTGTTGTTGCTGCTGTTGCTGCGACTGTTGCTGCTGCTGATGATGATGTGGATGTTCGTGATCATATGAGGGTTCCATTTTACGTGGCCGTTGTCAGCGTTGACTTTGCAACGGTACGAGCGAGAGTGGTGAGTACTGGTGGTGTCGGCGGTGATGGTGATGGTGGCCGCAGCAGAAGCGGTGGTGGTGGTGGCGGTGGTATTGACGGTGACACAGCAGCGGTAATAAAAAACAGCGAAAAACTTTAAGACCAGCTTGAAAACTTTGTTTTAAATACAATTTTTCTTGGCTATAATACTGTTGTTGTTGATGGCAATGTTGACTGTAAGTTGGTCGTAATAATAATAATGATGTTACTGTTTCTGCTGTTGTTGTTGTTGTTGCTGATGATGATGATAGTGGTGGCCAATGTTGTTGTAGTAGTAGTCTCTGTTGCTGTTGTTGTAGGGCCAAAAGCATTTTGTTCAATGTTGCATTTTTCCGTTAGATTTTCCCTTTAACAACCAACAAGTGTTTTCTTATGTTTATGTTTTTTTTTTTAAATTTTTCTCACACACGGATCACTTGCGTTCACATTCGCGTGCACTCGTATAAATACAACTCTGCGACTTCAAACTCTGTTTTCCAAACTGTTGGTCCGAAATAAGAAGAAAACTTTAAACAAAACCTAAGCCACGAAAAATATGGGGGGTGGTGGGGTGTTGATCACTTTATGTTTTAGAATTTTTCTCAGTTATTAACGAGATACTAGTACTAACATGTATTTTAATTTTTAGCTTCACAATTGCAGCGTCAAGCGATGACGAAAACTTGTGTACGTAAGTGAGTAATAGGTAGTTGATGTGGCGTGCAGTGTCGTAGTTATTGCATGACTAATGCGACAATTTTAGCTTAACTGGGGAACCATCAACTTTGTACCCACTGTGGAATTAAACAAAAACATCGTCTTAAAGAGCCTACATTGTAAAGAAACAACATAAGTCCGTCGGGTCATTTATGAAGATTAGGGCTATTACTGTCTACCTACTACGTGTTCATATTTAATACTATACAATGTGGTCAAGATATTGCAAGCCTGTTCAAAATTAGAGAAAACAAAACTAATCAGGTTACTTTTGCTACCAATAAAGTTTATAAAGAGTATTTGATCTGTGTAATTGGTAATCCCTCTTAAACCCCGGTATTCAGTTGTTATGAAATTTTCGTTGCCATAAGAAGTACGTGTATGAAAAATATTGAAAATTTCATGATTCGAAAATTTCGCTCACTTTTCATGTGCTTGGTACTCAGCTCTTTGCGACAATTTCGTATGTAAAATAAATTGAAAACAATTGTTTGGGATCGGAATTTTGACATTTTTAAAAAACAAAAACAACACGACATGCGTGAAAAATAAATTGAAGCGCGTAGAGGAATTATAAATTAAATATTTACAAGGTAAATCAAAGATAGGTGGTAACATAATTTTGAATTTAGAGATAAAATAACAAAATTTCTTACGAAAATTTCGCAAGAACAGAATACGGGGCTTAAATCTCATCTATCTCTCTTAAATCAATTGGCTCTGTCAAATTTTGTGGAGTAAAAACTAAATGGTGTATCCCACAGATATGCTCGACTTTTCGAATTCATTTTAAAAATCTATGATCTATATTCGATCAGGGTTGTTTTTCTTCTAACACAGACATGTGAAAGAAAAATAAAAGAGCTGAGTAGTGGATGAAATGCTGCGAATAATTGATTTCGATTTCGAAATAAATACAGTAAAAGCTCTCTTAAGCGGACACTGACGGTCGCACCAATTTTGTCCGCCTAAGGGAGATGTCCGTCCAATAGAGCGTTTTAAGGAAATTAAATAAAATTAAAGAGAACACTCCCTCCACTAAGGAAATAAATATATTAATACATTACAAACCAATTTGTTATAAATTTTTTATTATTTAAATGCGTACTAAGTAATGTACACGTTCTATAAATATCATTTCAATACATGGCATTGTCAGGCCCTTAACATTCAAGTAAAATATTCACGTAGAAAAAATGCCGATTCATAAATCATAAACTTAACTCAAACACACTGAAAAAAAAACGTCAAAATTATTTTTGTTGCTGAAAAATTGACGGATGATGGATGCAACATTCATACTTTTCAAGGGATCCTTTTCAACTTATGCTTATCAACATATAACAGCAAAAAACACATTTCTAAGGTAGAGGTTAATCACAGTAGCGGCGCAATTTTTTTTGTCTGTGAGCAAAAAAGGGGAATCACAACTCAACGCAGATAGTTACGTACTTGTCTGATGCATGAACGCGTTGTTAGTTGTTTTCTCGTGCATACTTTCTTTTATTTTGACAATTAAAATTGTTAGAAATCATGTTTTCACAATTTTGTTGTCCGCTCATGGGAGATGTTTGATACCAAAAAAGTGTCCGCGTCCGTCCAAAGGAGCGTCCGCTTAAGGGAGCTTGAGTTCTTCCTGAAACAAGGCGAACATTTTGGGACCAAGGAATTTGTCCGCTTAAGAGAGCTGTCCGGCTATAAGAGCTGTCCGCGAAGAGAGCTTTCACTGTAAATGGTTTCCCATTACATTCCATGAAGGAATTGTGAAGAGCTTCTCACAAACAGTGAACTATGCGCTTTCTACACCATTTCCAATTGAAATTTGAAAACAATCAATTGAAATTTAAAAATTGTATTTGAAATTTGAAATACATCAATTGAAATTTGAAAATTTATTTGAAATTTGAAATACATCAATTGAAATTTGAAAATTCTATTTTAAATGTGAAATACCTCAATTGAAATTTGACAAACATCAATTGAAATTTAAAATACATCAATTGAAATTTGAAAGACATCAATTGAAATTTGGAATACATCAATTGAAATTTGAAAAACATCAATTGCAATTTGAATCACATCAATTGAAATTTAAAAGACATCAATTGAAATTTAAAACACTTCAATTGAAATTTAAAATACACCAATTGAAATTTAAAAATCTAATACTTAAATTCGGTTAATAATTTTTAAATTTCAAGTGACGAATTTTAAATTTCAATTGATGTTTTTCAAATTTCAATAGATGTCTCTTAAACTTCAATTGATGTATCTCAAATTGCAATTGATGTATTTCAAATTTCAATTGATGTCTTTCAAATTGCAATAGATGTATTTCAAATTTCAATTGATGTCTTTCAAATTTCAATTGATGTCTTTCAAATTTCAATTGATCTTTTTTAAATTTCAATTGATGTTTTTCAAATTTCAAATATAATTTTTAAATTTCAAATGATGTATTTTAAATTTCAAATATAATTTTCAAATTTCAATTGGTATTTTTCAAAATTAAAATGATATTTTTCAAATTTCAATTGGAGTAGTTTAATACTCACTGATTGGGACCTACAGTTTTTAAACCGATTCCGAACGGTATTTTTGGAGAAGCTGTTTCATGACTAAATATTCGACAGTGTCGCCTTCACTATGCGAGGTGACGGCCGCCGAAAGAAATTTAAGATGATCAGAGCAGGGATCGAACCCTGGATCTCATGTACAAGAGGCGCGCACACTAACCATTGCACCACCGACGGGTCCTATTTTTTACAACCTAAACATAACTATGCAAATTAAAATAGACATTAAAATAGCTGAGTAGCGGATGAAAAGCTGCGAAAACTGTGTTTTGCCCCAAATTGAGTTCTTGCGTTATTTTCGATAGCAATTTTGTCATATTCATTTTTATCATGCAGACACAGTTTACCTAATAGTTCCTAATAGTTAGTTCCTCGTATACCTTTTGATCTTAACGCATGTTGTGTTACTTTTGTTTGTTAAAATTATCGAAATGTCAAAATATGGGTCCCAAACAACTATTTATTTATTTCAGTCTATGGACATTAAATATTTTCTACAGACTATAACTATAAAGACTATAAAACTATAAAAACAAAGTTTTACTTAAAAATATAACAATTGTTTGTAACGATTTGTATCTAACTATTGTTTTCGTACGAAATAACTTTGGTATAAAGAGAGTTACCACCCATCTTTGATTTACCTTGCAAACATTTCATTTATACTTCCTCTACGCACTCCATTTTCATAAAGCAACTATGGTATAGAGAAGAAAATTTACTCATGGAGTGGAATGCCTACAAAGAAAACGAGTGAAGCGCGTCCTTTCTCTGCTCGCTCTCTTACTCTCTTCGTTGAATATTTCAGTACACGAGCAGTTTTCTGATGATGTTTTTGTACCTAACTATAGAAATTCTAACCATATTTAAATAAAATTACGTAAAGTATGTAAAAAGTATGAAATAATGAAGATATGACGCGGGAAAGAAATGCATGTGAGTGAATCGCGTCGACTATTTTGGTTTTCTTCTACTAGGGTTGCCAAATTGCGCAGGCTTTTTCTTCTCTACTTGTACATCCTTTCTGTTTTTAACACGCGTGGTTTTACTTTTGGTTGTTAAAATTATCGAAATGATAAAATTCCGGTCCCAAACAATTATCAAACAATTGTTTTCGTACGAAATAGCTTTGGCGTAACAACCCTGTAATGGATTTTACCTACGAAATTTTCGCATAGAGCTGATAGCAAGCAATTTTCATTATTTTTTACACACGTACTTCGTATGGCAACGATAATTTCATAAAAACTGAATACCGGGTTTATTGCTGAGCACCAAAAATATTACAAGTGAGGAAAATTTTTGGTTCACGAAATTTTCAGTATTTTTGGTAAACGTACTGCTTATAGAAATGAAAATTTTATAAGCATTTAAATTCGTTCAGCAAAACAATGTTTTCCGTTTTCCGCCACAAAGCATTTGCACAGATGGGACGGTCTGATAAGGGCTTAACTATTTAAAGACTGGAACTAAGTTAAATTGCAGGGTAAAGCTCAGTACGGAGTTTAACTTGAATTTCAGGTTGCGAATATTTTATTTATGCATCTCAACGAGGAAAAATATACGTCTAGATTTGTGTATGTACTATTTATTACAATATTATTAAAATATTATATATTATAAAACATTAACCGCCTTATTCATAAAAAGTTGTGATAGGTTTGAGAGACAGTTTATCATACAAAAAACTTCTCACAAACCTCTCACAACATTTTATGAATAAGGCGGTTGATGTTTATTGCAAAAATTTTCTTTGCAAATGTCATAAATTCCGTAACCTAACAATTGTCAGAACAATAATTTTTGTTTCAGGTTTTTTGTTTCAAATTCTACAATGCTTGTTGTAAACAACCCTGTAATAGACAGAAAATGTAAAAAACTTCCGTTTGCATATCTTTTCAGCTGCGTACTGTCAAAGGGAAAGTCGCCTGGAAATTTCCGAACCTGAAATTCAGGTTGGTTTCTATTTACACAGACTTTATATGGCAACAGGTTCGGCTACGTAATGGACGTACTGAAGAACAAGTACGTGCTATTCAGTATTCAGTTCTTCAGTACGTGTTCTTCAGTACGTGCTATTCAGTATTCAGGTCTCCGTATTCAGTTCTTGCGAAATTTTCATAAGAAATTATATCATTTACCTCCACACGGAAATTTTTGCTGTAGAGAGTTACCACCAATCTCTGATTTACCATGGAAATATTTTATTTATAATTCCTCTACGGACTACATTTTATATTTAAAACACGTGGTGTTTCTTCTGGTTGTTATAATGATCGATATGTCAAAATTCTGGTCGCAAACAATTATCAAACTATTGTTTTAGTATGAAACAACTTTGGCGTAACAACCCCGGAATTGATTTTGCCTACGAAATTTTCGCAAAGAGCTGATGACCAACAAAATGAAAAGTGTGCGAAATTTTTGGTTCAAGAAATTTTCTACACGTACTTCTTATGGCAACGAAAATATCATAAAAATTGAATACCGGGCTTAACTGTTGACGAACAGCTGTCGTTTTAGTAACAACAATCAGTGTTGCATTTGGCTACTGTAGACAGACATGTCTATATTCTAAAGGGGTTTCCAATAGGCCAAAGAATTTTAATAGTTCATGGCAATTATGTTGTTTCGTCTTTTGTTAATTTCTCTGTTTTTTGACGTAGAATACGTCTTACCTTACGGTATGAGGAGTCATGTCAGGTTTTTATTGTTGTAATCTTTATTTCATTGAATTTGAGGAAACGGCTAGATGAATTTTTTTAAAATTTTTTTTGTAGGATATACATACATTTCATATAGGTTGATATATTTCTAGTATTTTAATTTCTCAAATGAAAAATGTTTAAACACATACACTCAAACATATGTGTGGTGTTTGGTTGAGTGTTTTTGGTTGCTCAACATTGCTTAGGAACATGTATCTAGTAAAAAGTGAAACGAACAGCAAGCTAATGTTGCATAGCAACATGTATCTAGTAAAAAGTGAAACAAACACTAAGCTAACGTAATAAAGGTTTCAATAAAGCTGTTGTAACATTAATTTTGAATTGTAAAGCGTAAAGCTTTCACACAACGCTCGAATGCTAATGCGAAGACTCGATAAGGTAAACCTTTTTTAATATTAGGGCGGCCCTCTCAACATTCGCAGAACTTATTTCAATAAAAATATTAATTAAAATACATAAATTAAATTAAGTTTAAAAAAATTGAACATAATATTTTTTTTTTAAACGGACTTGAATCAAATGCCGTTGGCAAATATAAAAATTACTGCAGACAAATGATAAATAATATAAGCAAATGAATTTATTGTTATATATGTTTTCTGTCTTATCGGATGGCGTATTCTACGTTAAACTTAATGGCCGTGTCTCTGACAGAGCCTACAGGGACAGTCCGTGGCCGAAGGCCTCGGACAACTGTCTGCTGTAATTTTTTTTTTATTTTTCAGACAATAAAGACATATCACCACGGTAATTTGCAGCGGCGAGCAACACATGTAAATGATAAAAGTCTATTATTATCAAAATGGATGTTCTCTTGTGGCAACGATGTGCGGAGTGTGCCCATTTTGCGCCGAGGCAAATTTTTTGATGGCATGCTATCACTGTCAACGGAAAGCGTTATCGATCGATGATAACCAATTTATTTTGGGCAAAATGTATGATCATGAGAATTGCAAGAATATGAATCAATGACATTCTGCACGAGCGATTTGAGTCCGTGGTTATCTCACGGAAAGACGACGTGAACAGTACACCAAGATCGTGTAATTTGACCCCGTTAGACTTTATTGTGGGGTTACCTTAAGCCGCAGGTCTCTGCCAATAAGCTACATATTACCGATGCCCACAAAATCAACATAACGCGTGCCATCGATCAAATTTGACCTTTCGGATATTTGTGATTAGATGTTTATTTGACGAAAATATTACAATTAAAATTTTATTTGTCTTTTTGATCCCATAGTGATCCCATAGAAGGACATCATATTCCACACATTATTTGGTGAAAGCGGATGGAATAGTGTAAACTTGATGAGAACGATTTGTAGACAAAATTTTGAAGGATCTGTTAGATTTCTGTTTTTGATTTTGTTTAAAAAAAATATGAGATCAGGGTTGTATTTAGAATGGAATAGAAAAAACCAAAGAAAACGACAATAAAAGCTTTTATTTCGTCACTTTTTTTTAGGGCATAGATTAATTTATATAAAGATTTGTTTTCTGTCTCATCTGACGTTTCTCTTTGCGCCTCTTCAGTGAGTAAACGAACTTCTGTCAGCTGTTTTGCTGTTTAATTACAACAAATTGTGCGAACATTGAACAAAATCCTCCGTTTTTAGTTCTGTGCATTCACGATGTTCATATATTTACCTACATATTTTGAACATTCACAGTATGAATTTCAGCTGTGTTTGTCAAACGTCAGCGAAAGAATTCTTCTCTTGACGTTCTAACTTGCAACTTCCACAAGTTCGCTTTCCTCAATCATTAAACCGAAGAGTGAGTTGACAAAACTATGTATAAATTAATCTATAGTTTAGGGCGAGTTTCACACTTCTCATTTAAAAGCGCAATTTATATAAATGACATATTAAATGACATTTAAATGACAAACATCGGGCATTTAAATTCCATTTAAATAGATATTATATTTGTATTCTATAACTGTTGTATCGAACAAATGTCACTTTGCAATAACAAACCAAACCGTTCTCCAAAAATAATAGTGTAAACCGAAAGCACACTGACAGTACGATTTCTTCCAAGTGGAAGAGAGATTCATTCCATTTCTCTCTCCACGAATCGTTCCATTTGCACTAATAGTCTAACACGGGCTATAATAAATGTAGGCTGTAGCAGGAATGTAGGGGGCATATATACTTGTATGCCCTCGAATACTAAAATTCCAAGTTTTTTTATTAAAAAAAATAGTGAATCTCTAATACAAAATTAGTAAACTTTATGGCAACGATGGGCGTGTTCTGCATATTTTGCGACGAGGCCCATTTTTGCCACGTTTGGGACAAAATTGCCGCGTTTGGGACTATACTAATACACACGAGATCCTTCAAGTAGAAATCCTTCACAGAAAGTCACTGTTGGGCATGGAATGTGGGCCGGTGGTCCGTACTTCTTCGAAAACGATGATGGCATTCATATCACTCTCAATGGACAGCGGATGATATAGATGTGAACGAAATGTGGTTCCAAAACGACGACGCTACATGTCACACAACTGATGCCACAGTAAGTTGCCTACTCATCGAAATCATGAGATTTGACCCAGTTAGAGTTTTTTCTGTGTGGTTTCCTTAAGCCACTCGTATATTCAGAATCATCGAAATTTTGATATCTTGGATGCGTACCACCCATTCAAGCAGCAGGAGCCAGTTGAACGATATAATCGGGCCTGTTCTGCATACAGAATCATTTTGAATCAGAATTTTCTTTCAGAATATAAAGTGTACAATTTGTATGTTCTTAAAACATGAAATATTTCTGCTCTGAATTGTTTGTTTTCAGAATCACAAGGCATTTGCATTCTAATTCAAAACCCATAGTTTTTGCAGAACTGTTTTACAGAAACCCAAACATTCTGAAACGATTTATGTTTATCTGGATTCTGTTTACAGAACAGGGCCAAATATTCCTTTCCTTTTCAAATAATATTTCAAAAAAAAGCAACAATTTCGTTGATATCTCACACGCAATTTGTTTTATCCAATTTTAACATCTACCCATCCCTATTGGAAACCCCTTTATTTCAAATGCAAACTAGAAGCGTTGGTTTTTAGAGTATAACCAGGGAGTTTCTATAGCACAGCTGATCGAAAATGTACTAGGGAAATGATGTAGAATGAGAGACCAAAGAAGACATAGGGATGCAGCAAGCTAAGTTTAAACATAGACCAATACATACATAGATACTTTTATTCGCTCAATAAATAAAACGTATAGGTACGGTGGAAAGTAAACATTGGATGGGGGAAAATATGGGTTCAATAATACCAGATAGAGGCAATAGTAAACAACGTTCACAAAGGAACAACAACCGAATTTCATGTTTTTGTGGCAAACCAGTTGTGTTAAATACAATACAAATGTATACCAACGATGAAAGTCAGCAAAAAAGGGCAAAATACATTTAATTAAATTTTTCAGTCCTACACTAAAACGACATGAAAAAGTTAAGTGAACATATTTTGTAACTCCACCTGGTGTAAGTTAATTTTAAATTTAATTGCTCTCATTTCCACAAACCTACGACGAAGAGTGTGAAATGAAACGTCAGATGAGAGAGAATAAAAGTATCTATGTATGTATTGGTCTATGGGATTAAATAGTATTTGATTGACACTAATGGCAGCTAAATGATGTTTATGTTGTTTGCATCGAACGAAAATTCGCATTCCCTTTTATTTCTGTCCGTTTTATATTCAACCAAATATTAACATAGAACAGCAACTCGAACTCGACGAAATGGCCTACTACCTCGTCGTCCTGAAAAGAACGTAAAGAGAGAGATAACGGCTCTTGTGTGTTCCTCTATGTTATAAAATTTATTGTGAAAGTACTGTTGTATATTTAGGATACTTGTTTAGGGTATCAAATATATGATGGTAATACAATGGTGCTTTGGTGGATTAAATTGTATCAAAAAATCTCCAATTGTATTAACTTTTCCATTCCTGGGCTGTAGCGAATCTTGTCCAAAAAAAACTACTTTTGAACCACTGTGCACCACTGTTGGGCATCCAGTTCAAATGTTTGTGATTGAAGTCTAAAGCCTTGAACACACTGCAATCGGAATCTCGTGTTTAGAGTGTGAATGCAGTAAAAAGTCCCGTATTCAGTTCTAGCGAAATTTTCGCAAGAAATGTGGTCATTCATCTCCATACGGAATTTTTTGCTGTTCAGCGTTGCCACCTCTCTTTGATTTACCTTGTAAAGATTTAATTTTCTCTAAGCACTCCATTTTATTTTTGACGCACGTGGCGTTACTTCTGTTTGTTAAAATGATCGAAATGCCAAAATCCCTGTCCTAAATAATTATAAAAAAATTGTTCGTACGAAATAACTTTGACGTAACATTAAATTGCATCAAAAAAAACTACAATTGTATCAACTTTTCCATCCCTGGGCAGTAGCGAATCTTGTTAAAAAAAAAACTACTATTGAACCACTGTGCACCACTGTTGGGCATCCAGTTCAAATGTTTGTGATTGAAGTCTAAAGCCCTGAACACACTGCAATCGAAATATCGTGTTTAGAGTGTGAATGCAGTAAAAAGCCCCGTATTCAGTTTTTGCCAAATTTCCGTAAGAAATGTTGTTATTCATCTCCATATGGAAATGTTTGCTGTTCAGCGTTGCCACCTCTCTTTGATTTACCTTGTAAAGATTTAATTTTCTCTAAGCACTCCATTTTATTTTCGAAATGCCAAAATCCCTGTCCTAAATAATTATAAAACCATTGTTCGTACGAAATAACTTTGGCGTAACAACCCTGCAATTGATTTTGCCTACAAAATTTTGGCAAAGACCTGAGTACCAAGCAACTGAAAAGTGATCGAAATTGTCGGTTCATGAAATTTTCGCTATTTTTTATACACGTACTTTTTATGGCAACGAAAATTTTATATAAACTGAATACCGGGCTTGAAGCGAAGAGATAATTTAGTTCAAAAACGAAAAGAGTGAACGGAGGAAAATCTGTCCAAAACAGCCTGAATAAACTGTCCACCTCATTTTTTTCGCGTGAGTTTTATCCTTGTATAAAACTGTCCACAAGTTTTGCGGTCTACTATATTTTATACTTTTTTTTGTTTGTGCTGCCTGGGGTTATCTTTTCGGGAATGTTCAACAAATCAGCAATTACAACGTTACTGGGCATCTCCCTACATTTTCTGCTTTTATTACACGGTTTTGCTTTAAGCCCCGTACTCAAATTATTGTGACTATTTTATTCTCATAAGAAGTATGTATTAAAAGGGTTTTTCAACAGAGACGCTACAAAAGTAAATCGATAGGGACAGCAAACGACGCCATATTTTTTCCCGCTCTTTTGACATTTCTCTTCAGTAAGGTTTGCCATTTCATCATGGAAAGATGTACGAGCCAACAACGAGTCGAAATTATTAAAATTTACTACCGAAATATGGAGTCAGTGGCCTCAACTTTAAGAGCGGAAAATCATCAGAAATCATCTTCAGCGATGAGGCTCATTTCTGGCTGAATGGCTTCGTCAATAAGCAAAATATGCGTTATTGGTCAGACAGCAATCCACACGTAATCCATGAGTCATCATTGCATCCCGAAAAAATTACGGTTTGGTACGGTTTATGGACCGGCAGCGTCATTGGGCCGTACTTCTTCCGTGATGATCAAGACCGGCACATTACTGTGAATGCGAATCGCTACCGTTCAATGATAACCGAATATTTTTGGCCCCAATTGGATAATATGGGCTTGGAGGACATGTGGTTCCAAAAGGACGGCGCCACAAGCCACACAGCGAATGCCACAATCAATTTATTGGAAACCAAGTTTGGTGAACGTGTTATCTCAGGAAATGGTTCAGTCGATTGGCCGCCTCGGTCGTGCGATTTGACGCCGTTAGATTATTTCCTGTGGGGCTACGTCAAGTCTATGGTCTATGCCAACAAGCCAGCGACGATTGATGAACTTCGTACGAATATCGAACGTGAAATTGCAGCAGTATCGGCCGATTTATGCTTGAAAACCGTCGAAAATTGGGTTCAGCGTCTGGACATCTGCAAGCGTGCCCGTGGTGGCCATGCCAAAGAAATCGAGTTCCATACATAATGGCATCGAACGTACTTTCACAGGAATAAAGAATTTCATTGGTATCTAAAACCGGTTTTGTTTTATTTAAAAAAAAACTTTTGTAGCGCTCTTATTGAAAAACCCGTTATATAAAAAATAACGAAAACTTCGCTCACTTTGCATTTACTTGATACTCAGGTCTGCGAACATTTCTTAAGCAAATTCAATTACAGGGTTGTTATGGTAAAAAAAAATTCGAAAGCTGACATTTTGTTAATATTGACCAACAAAAGTAACATCACATGCGTTAAAACTAAAATAAATTGCGAAGTGGCAATATTCTTGAAATAGTTGCGAGGCAAATCAGAGACTTGTGGTAACTCTCTGCATAAAACATTTTCGTTCGGAGATAATTGTCAAATTTTCTTAGGAAATTTTCGCAAGGTCTGAATATGGGGCTTTACCTATGAATGCGACTATTTGGACATACCCCTGATGTAGCAACGGCTTTATCTATTTATCGCTTTTGAAGACATTTACAGTATCTCGATGAAGTTATTTAAATTTAATTTTGTCAACGCTTTACATTGCAACTATGTATATTCCTAATATAATTGCTGTCTTTCGACATCGCTGGACGCCATATTTGTGAAGAGTCGGTCGTGTTGATTTTCAAATCTTACATAATTTCACTTTTCCGATAAAATCTTAATTGTGATTTCAATTTCACTATTCCGAATCGGTTTAGAATTTTATATTAATCAACCATTTATAATTTCACTTATCCGTTGAGAGTTTATAATTTCAAATTTAAGTTTGAGTTACCAAAGATTTAGACTGACACATTTTTTTTTATTTATTTTTTTTTTTTGTTCTCATCATTATATTGAGTCGTTATTGAGATTTTTTTTGGCTTAAAGATTCTTTTTCGAAATTTTTGTCACATTTAAACGTTTCATTTATTTAGCAATTCTTTTTTCCTGTTTTGGTTGTTGATTTTCACAAAATATATCTGCAACAATTTGCATTAAAATATCTCATCATGAATTCTCATTTAATTTGAATACTTTATTGCCAATTGCATGGAGATGAAGATGGGGGCCCATATTTTCGAAATCACATTTTGGGTGGCACACAAGATGACACATGAACGAGCGAGCAAACGGTTAAGTGAGCGAGTGAGTGAGTGAGTGATCGACTATACTCTGTAGATGTTGGTAGTGTCCGCGACGAAAAAGGCACATCGGCTCCGAAACGCGTTTCAAAGATTGCGGAACGTCTTGCGCAGACTTAATGAACGTATCTGGTGCTTAAAATCAAGGGCTCTGCAATTTACATGCTTGTTGCCAGTCGCCGTTGCTGTGGCGGTGGCGGTAGCGGACTCGATGGCTGTTGCAAGCAGCCAGCAATCAAACCAGCAGCAATAACAAACACGACCCAACGGGGTCTACAGTATCTATACTCTTGGGAAAGTACACACTAGATGTATGTACCTATACAAAGGCCCAAAAATTATGCGACGCAACACTTTGGTTTTGTTTTAGCCGATTTTGTTTTGTTTTTTTTTTTACTTTTTCTCCTCGGTCTTGAGATATTTACTACGTACGTTAGTAGACACTTCGGAAAGTACGTTGGGGGTTATTTCCAAGCGAAACGAATAAACGATCGAAAAATCATGCAGTTTGGTTTATAAAAGTTTACAATTTTAACTCAAGCGCTCGCCCGTCTTAACGTTCTAAACACAACCGATCGACCGCACCGTCACCGTTGAACAGAAGAGACGCTTGTTAACTTGGCTTAACTGAACTCTCCTCAATCAGGTCGCTTGATATCGACCATGCAACCGACCACCTTGCTGGCATTGCATATAAAAGTGGTGACTGGCAACAAAAAAGAGTCTCCCTCACAAGTGTTGTTTGCCAGTGTTTGGTTGGGCGATCTTGGCTCTCTTTTTAGCTAAAAACTGTGCATAAAGTTTGGCATTTGGGCTTTTTCCCACACCAAATCGTTTTGCGCGCCTGCTCCCTCTTTTTCTCTCTCTCTCTCTCAGTTGGTTTAAAATGTGTTCTCTTTGTTGTTGTATATTCTCTTTTAAATCATTTAGTTTTTTTGGTGCTGGCTTAGTTATACGACGTTTGCTACAGATCACTACAAGCTAGGAACCCTCTTGTGATCATTAAAGCGTGACTGACAGTACCAGTACTTTTTCCTGTTCGTAGTAGTTTTCTAAAAGGGAAATCCGTTGTTACAATATTTTCAACAACATCATCATCAGCAACAGCAGCACATCACTATCATCATTGCGAATAACAACGTTAGTAGCCAGCCAGCCAACAGAGCGATATTTAAATTATATGCGTACCCGTTAGTGATGTTCGATATTTCAAATACATACATAGTATGTCGGTAGTCGGTATACTTTGGATACCTGACCAAGGTAATAATCGTAATAACTACTTCGAATTGATCTAATTAGTTTTGGAATCTCGGCTTAAAATCTTGTTTCAAGATAAGTATGACCTTAAGAATGCATATATCGGGTTTTTCAATAAGAGCGCTACAAAATTTTTTTAAATAAAACAAACCCGGTTTTAGATACCAATGAAATTCTTTATTCCTGTGAAAGTACGTTCGAAGCCATTATGTATGGAACTCGATTTCTTTTGCATGGCCACCACGGGCACGCTTGCAGAAGCCCAGACGCTGAACCCAATTTTCGCCGGGTTTCAAGCATAAATCGGCCGATACTGCTGCAATTTAACGTTCGATTTTCGTACGAAGTTCATCAATCGTAGCTGGCTTGTTGGCATAGACCATAGACTTGACGTAGCCCCCACAGGAAATATTCTAACGGCGTCAAATCGCACGACCGAGGCGGCCAATCGACTGGGCCATTTCGTGAGATAACACGTTCACCAAACTTGGTTTCCAATAAATTGATTGTGGCATTCGCTGTGTGGCTTGTGGCGCCGTTCTGTTGGAACCACATGTCCTCCAAGTCCATATTATCCAATTGGGGCCAAAAATATTCGGTTATCATTGAACGGTAGCGATTCGTATTCACAGTAATGTGCCGGTCTTGATCATCATGGAAGAAGTACGGCCCAATGACGCTGCCGGCCCATAAACCGTACCAAACCG
Organism: Phaonia tiefii; assembly: GCA_963931995.1. NCBI lineage: Eukaryota > Metazoa > Arthropoda > Insecta > Diptera > Muscidae > Phaonia > Phaonia tiefii. The sequence goes on from OZ008371.1 coordinate 196,004,539, forward strand.
AAATTTTTTCGGGATGCAATTATGACTCATGGATTACGTGTGGATTGCTGTCTGACCAATAACACATATTTTGCTTATTGACGAAGCCATTCAGCCAGAAATGCGCCTCATCGCTGAAGATGATTTTCCGATGAAAATCCGAATCATTTTCAAGTTGTTGCTCAGCCCAATTCCCGAACATACGACACTTATGGTGGTCAAGCGGCTTCAGTTCTTGCGTCAATTTGATCTTGTAAGGATGTAGGTCAAGATCTTTTCGCAAAATTCGCCACAACGACGTCACAGAGATGCCCAACGCTTGAGAACGACGTGTGAGAGACACATTTGGGCTTTCTTGAACTGAAGCCTCAGCGGCAGCAATATTCTCGACACTACGGGCACTTCTTTGTCTCACTGGCACGGGAACATTTTGTACTGTGCCTGTGGATTCAAATTTTTCCACTAGACGCTCAATTGTTGATCTGGTAGGACGATTATGACGACCATAAATTGGACGTAGCGGTCTTAAAGTTGAGGCCACTGACTCCAAATTTAATAATTTCGACTCGTTGTTGGCTCGTATATCTTTCCATGATGATATGGCAAACCTTACTGAAGAGATATGTCAAAAGAGCGGGGAAAAATATGGCGTCGTTTGCTGTCCCTATCGATTTACTTTTGTAGCGTCTCTGTTGAAAACCCCTTTATGTTGCTTTTTTGTTATATTCCATCTTTGGCCGGATGTAGGTGGTGTAGATATTGAGAAGATAAGATGGAGTGAAGTATTTCTTGCACCGATTTAAAAAGCCTAGACACTTGAATGCATCTTTCGGCACATATTTTGCCCAACGGCCATCACATTGTATTTTCATACGCAGAACATCAAGAGCGTCTGATTCAGCAATATCCACACCATTCATAGACAATGACGACACACCTGGTTCAAAAATCCGCTTATGCGACAACAAACAACACAGAGTCTTAACCGCATTAAAATCTACTCTATTCATACGTCCCCATTCAACAATGGACACCAGATCCCGGCCGAGTGTTTCATTCATCGTCCGGCGTTTGACTTCAATCTCTTGAAGACTTGGCCTACGGTAGAATGAATAAGAATGACAGAGATTATACTTGTGTATCTTTCTTTAGGAGAATTTCGTTCCACCAATAACCAGTTGATGGCGAGTACAGAAATCTACGAGCCTGTCACCATTGTAATTTCTCACAATTCCAACACCATGTCTTCCCATCACTTCCTGTAGGTTGTTATTGTCGTTGCCCACTTTGGCATTGAAATCTCCCAGAAATATTTTAATGTCACCAATTGACGAGGCCGACGGTGGTGTAAATGGTAGTGTGCGCGTCTCTTTTGTATTAGAACGTGGGTTCGATCCCTGCTCTGACCACCTTAAATTTCATTCGACGGCGGTCAACTCGCTGATAAAGCTTCTCAAAATCCAGTGCAAAACTGTAGGTCCCAATCAGTGAGTGTAAAACTAGAACGCGCGCAGCTCACTAGTTTGTGAGAAGCTCTCCCTAATCCCTTCATGGGATGCAACTGGAGACAATTTTTTTTTTAATTGACAAGGAGCTTACAGTAAAATCCAGTTGGTTATAAAACTCGTCCTTAATACTGTCCTCATCAGAATGTGTATCCGCCTGTACCACAAAAATCGTGCGGAATTTCGAATTAAAACTCACATTGTCGATGCGATCAGATATAGCCCTGTATGATATTAGAGCATTTCTAGCCCTAGCTGAAAGAAGATGGCCGACTCCATGTATACGTTGCGTATCAATTGCCGGAGTATATAAAGCTGTGACCAGATGGTAATTGAGATTCACCACTAGTAAGCCAACGTACTTCACCTAGGCCTAGGATGTTCACATTGTAGCATTCCATAACACGTGTAACCTGTTGGAGTCTCGATTTTTCGGAGACAGTTCTTACATTTCAGGTACCAATCATAATCTGTTGTTTAAAGACAAATTTCATAATCCAGTGGGGGGGGTTTTCTTTGAATTTATTGACGTTTCTTTAATGATTGAAATTTGAGACGAGTGAATCATTAGACCACCGCAACTGATCCTAGTACTGGGCCTGGCAACAACTTCTAGGCAGGTAGGGTGACCTAGGGTTTTTGGCACATATAATTGTACAGTTAGGAGAAAAAGCAATTGTATCCATGGGTAATTTATACAAGACGGTAGGGGCAACCCGAGTGTAGTAGGTGTCAATTCTCTAACTGATTTGACCCCTATGAGCCATTAAAGTGGTTCAAAAAGTGGTCTTACTACAAAGGGATGCAACGGGTCGTATAAACGAAAAGACGGGGAATCGTCAGGTACTTTTGAATCTACATATACCAAAAGTAACAACACATGTGTAAAAAATAAAATGGAGTGCGTAGAGGAATTATATATAAAATATTTGCAAGGTACATCAAAGATAGATGGATGGTAATTCTTCCCAACAAAATGTTCAATACTTCGCTCAAACTTTTACAAAACTCTATACAAACACATGCTCTCGAAATAGCACAGATAAATTTCCGCCAGTGTAGTACCAAGCAAAATTTTTGCTATACTCGCATTCTATTTACCAAAAAAAAATGTAAAGTGATAAAACACCTTAAAAAACCTTGCTGGCAATTTGAAAAAAAAAATATATTGTTCAATGTTTTACGTGCGAACAAAATTTGTACCAGTCTTTAACAACATCGAGATTTTATGCGGTCTAAACAACCTAACTGAGGAATTATTGAGTTGACTTCTTATCTTAGATAGCCATATGGCACTATAGGTATCGAACAGAAAAAGATAAATTTCGAGGGTTCCATTCCATTGGTTCCATTTTGTTCCTTTTGTTGCAACCACCTATCAGTTACATGCAACCTTATCAAACGATAAGTGGTAATAAATTTAAATAAGCGGTTACTTCACGGTAAGAAAAAATGTATTGGTCCTAAATAAATTCTGCTGGGAATACGTATGTGTTCCGGTCCAGTATGCATACCACATTCAATGCGATGTAAATATATTTGGGGCAAGTATATTTTTATACGTCCAAATAAAATGTTTTCCGGTCTAATAAAACATTGCTTTGACACGAATACATTTTATTTATGTTGAATAAAATGTTTTCCGGTCTAATAAAACATTGCTTTGATACGAATACATTTTATTTATGTTGAATAAAATGTTTTCCGGTCTAATAAAACATTGCTTTGACACGAATACATTATATTTATGTTGAATAAAATGTTTTCCGGTCTATTAAAACATTGCTTTGACACGAATATATTTTATTTATGTTGAATAAAATTTTATTAACACCAAATAAATACGTTTTGTTGGGGAATATATATATATTTATGGGAAATAAAAATTGTGCTTCGCACAAACACATTGCTTATTGCGGCAAAAATGCATATATATTTACCTGCAATAAATGTTTTGTTTCTTATAAACAAATGCTTTTCCATTAAAACTCTTTTTTCATTTCATACATTTATTTATATATGTATACATAAATATTAAATTAAAGGTTTTTTTTTCTATTGTTAAATTCAAATAAAGGTTATATTATATTAAATTAATGATTTTTTTTTCTATTGTTAAATTCAAATAAAGGTTTTTATCCCATTTTTCCTTTAATAAGAAATATAAAAGTATAACAGATATTCAATTAAATATAAATACTCTGCTATAAATAGTAATACATAAACGCATAATTTGATGTAATATCTAGTCGATAAATCTCATAAGATATAAGTATATATAATGTATATTGTATTAAAGTAAGAAATTGGATGAATAAAAGAATGAATGAATGAATTAAATTAAAGGTAAATATTACTAAATCCAATTAACATATGTTTTGTTATTATTTGTACACAAATACGCTGTGAATTGTGAAACAATAGAATTAATCGGAAGAGATAAAAAATTACTTCCCTTTTGTACTCTATAAGAATAAAAATGACTATCCCAGCCTAAGTTCTTTATACTTTGAATGCATAAAACGTAATTAGAATCCTTACATAAAGCAATATGTAAAATTAGTCCAAATATAGGAGATTCATCTTCACTGTGACCCAAGAGTACTATCATATTTACTTTGTACAAAATGTTGTTATGTATTACATGTTCTGTTACATTATGTGGTACTGCTAAATTAAATTTTTGACTCCAATCATTGGACTTGTAGGTTATAATTTTACCGGTTTTAGTTACTTTCGAGTTAAGTTCATGATAATTAAGAAACATATTTGCAATTTTTAACTGATACTTCGTTAATACAGTTTTTATTAAATTAATGCGTGAATTGCAAGCAGAAGAACATTTTTTAAATGGTTGGTGGAACGCTTCGAACCTTATGGAAGATATATGCTTAAGAGGACCTATTTCACTCATCATTCTACCGTAATGAATTAAATTATGAAACTTGGGTTTTAATGTCGATTTTGATAATTTTAAATATAAGGTGTGATGCTCAGTTATTAAATTCGTTAACAGAGAATGGGAACTAGTATGTAACAAATCCGAAGTACAGCACAAGCTTATGATTTCCCTCAGTAATAAAAACAAACTCCATTCTTCGCAATGTGGTACTAAATCACCAACAATCAGTGCAAAGTTCGTGGCAAAGTTTTTCATCTCTGATGCTGTTAATTTTAATTTGGTTTTTGAAAGAGAGTCCTTATTAAAAATAGGAGGTTTGTTTTTACAGACAGGTCCATAATTGAACGTTAAAACTCGATAGTTAAGCTGTTCTAAAGTAAAAAAGTTGTATGTATTAATAAAAGCATTTATAATCAAAATTAAATCATAATGACAGACACCTTCAAATATGTCGTGCATGACATCGACCGCATAGTTATCAACAACGTGGAAATTATCTAAACTATTCCATATAGCATTTTCTTTTATGCCTGTCAATTTGAAATCATTTTTCAATACATCGCTTTCGTAATTATGTACATTTCTCAATTGGTTTAAATTTTCCTCACATGCAGACTGAGTTTCTAAACGACTCATTTTACAAAATCTACAAAACATTTTGCTACTGAAACTTTCCGAAAATCCTAGAATTGTATTCAAACCCAAGTTATCGCCCAAAAGCAAAACAGGGACTACTTTAACAATTTTGTAATTGTATATTTCTGTTTGTAAAGTTATGCCAACACTCTCCAGTTCTTTAAGACAATTAACAAAGGGACTAAACACTCTATGATTGCCAAATTTTTTCCTGTCCTCGCTGAAAGCAAGCATTCCAACGAAAATATTGCAAAGTTCAGAAATTTTATCATTCGGAAGGCACGCAAATTTAACATATACTCCACAAATCTTATGGATGCCTGCATGAGACCCAAGAGCATTATTGGGCTCAAAGTCATCGCTAAATATTAGCATAGGCAAATAAAATGTAGTAGACGAAGATGAATATGTTGACAATTTTCTTTTCCAATGACTACTTTGTACATAATTTTCGATAACATCCTCCTTATTTGATTGTAATTGGTTGTAGTATTCTATTATGTCTTTTAAAAAAGGAGTGTAGGAGAAAAGGGCCGTAAAGAATGTTTTTAATGGAAAGACTGCCACGTCATAATTTAAGGTCGTTAAGCTTATACTGTTATTAACAGCTACAGATTCATTAATTTCGTTGTGAATTGTATGATACTCTATATCAAAGAAAAAATTTGTGGATCTTAGTTCCCTCAGTATTTTATGTTCGGTTTGCAATTCAGTACTTTTAATCAAATTTCGTACCAATAATAGTAAAGAATCTCTGCTTGACTTATTTTCCCACTCAGCTTCATTTAATTGTGAATAAATTTGTGTAAGATAAGTTGTAAAAAATAATGTGATTTGCTTAACATGAATTAAGGCAGTATTCCTGGGTACTTTGTCCTCACTTAAAATTTTAATGATATATTTGAGAAACTTTAAGGGAATTTCTTCTAAACTTGGACTATTTCCAACGGCACAAATACTTTCTGAATTATCACCGCTTTCAGACATTTCATTCATATCGAAATTTTCCGCCGCGATAGGAGTAATTTCTTCTACATTTGTTATGCTATTATTTTCCAAATTATGACTATTTAAATGAAATCTGAAGGATTCAATATGGGAGTAATTTCGATTACACGATGAGCAAATATACTTAATGCAATGTTTATGCTTATGTCTATAATGTTTTATAACATCATTAATACTTTCGCATAGCGCTTTGCAAGCATGACAAGTAAAATGATTCATTTCGTTTGCGTTAATTACATATATAAGTATTATATATTATTTAAAAATTTAAATCTTTGATGAGGGCCTCAACGCTGGGTGCTTTATCCTGCGTTAAGGGAATTTTAAATATGGCGAGTTGTACGAATTGCCACACATGCATACACAGTTTTGGGTAGGCAACATTCAGAGCCGTCATATATGCAAATGCAACGTTTAACGACATTAACAAATCTTCACATTTAAAATCGAAACCAGCAATGTGGAATACCGAGAACTGGATTACTCCGGCGGATTTTACGAACCGTATTTGTAAGTCCGTTGGTGCATCGGCGTGAACGTCACTGATACACTGAAAGAAAATTTGAATATTGTAATGCCAAGGTTTTGATACATTCAATGTATATTTATATCCTACGTTATATTCCTTTATGAAGCGTTCCTGAATTTCATACTTGGAAGCCCTTTTGTTGCCTAGTTTTTTTCCACTATGTGGCAAGATATATGCTATTAAAAGCAAAGACAGCCCAGCTTTATATCCTAAAAAAAAAAAATATATACATGAATACGATTTTATTATAAGAAATGTACGCGCTTACGCTTGTCGAGAGATTCATCGATTTCTTTCAATAGTCTGCAAACAGAACTGTCTCGAAGATTTCTGGCCCATTCAATTACTTTATTGCAGTTAGTTAGCCAATCATCAACATATTCAGCCGATAGGTTCAAATGTTGAATATCCATTCGCATAAGCTCCACGCCCCTTATTAATTGAAGAGCAGGATATTTCTTCAAATAATCATGGGTTGAAATATTTGTTGCCAATTCAGCACGCCGATATTCAGAAGTGGCGGCCCATTTCGTAATAATATTTTGCCAATCGGTAGTGTTCTCCGTTAAGTATTGCACAGCGTCTTCAACACTGGCATTGGCAACAAAAATCACTGTAACAATTGAAGTAAAAACATGACAGAAATTAGTAAAAACCAGTAGGGAAGGTTTACCTTCGGAGTGCCGAAGATTTTATACTATTTTTGACCGCAGAAGCTTATTTCCAACTATAAGCCGCTCGAGGTCCGTGCTGCAGGAAGGCCGCGTATATGGTGGCTAGACGACGTTATCGACAAATTAAGGAAGTTGCGATTGCGTAATATGTAGATTGCGTAAATACGCCTATAGACTCGGCTTTAATTGTGTTTTGAAAATTGAAGGGATACATTTTGCAAATTTCTAGCCATTCTTAGCGGATAATAAAACTTGGCTTACCTGGCGATGTACATTTACGTTTCAGAGTCCGCTTTTCGATTACCCCATGCGTGCTCAATTCGGTTCTTTTGTTGTTGTACGCGGACCAAAGTTTTCCACGTGCAGGAGCTCCTTTTACCGATGGTATAAAATAAGTGGCTTCCAATTCTGACGGAAAAACTTCTTTTATTACCGCGGCTAACTGGAAGAAGTCGGCTCGATTCAATCTGAAATAGGTTTTAATTTTAAAAACACTTTCGAATTTTTAATTAAAATTTAAATACACATACTTTCTATTAGGGTTTCCACAAAAGCATTCTTCAACAGCGGCTTTCGCAATCTTCACTCTTGTCTTGTTATGAAGAGTATTGCCCAAATTGAAGTGATTGTAAATTGGAGAAATCACTGAATTGGACTTAAGGGATGACGCATCTGGTAAAGTATTCTCAAGCGATGTATAGAAAATTCGCGTTCCAATCTTGTCCCCGGAAACGCTCAGTTCGTCAGAGTAAACAGCGGATTCCAAACAAAAGGACGAACTCGTACAAGATGGCTCCGAAGAAGTCTGGCTTTTTGAACCTATATTACAAAATAAAAGCATACCCCGTCAATATTGGTCCGCTCAATAGTTACAATACTGTATATTGCATACGTAACTATGATTTCTTCGTAAACAATTGATATAACAATGATTTAGCACTAATGAAATGTGTCGCTCCACGTTTTGCTGTCGATTTATATTTATAATAGATTTGTAACAAATTACCTGTTATTTTTATTTCCAATTCGAACTTTGGTGAACTGCAGAATTGCAGAATAATTTTTGGGAAATGGTTGTCTCTAACCTTGCAACCATTCAGAAATACTCCTATGGATGCTGTGTCGGTAATGTTGAACTCTTTTCCCGCTAAAAGCAATAAATGGAGTTTGTAAGATTTTCGAAATAATTTTAATATATTTTTGGAAAATATTTGATATTTAATTGTGTGCATCAAAAAGAATGCATTTCACGGAAAGTACTACGTTCTCCTTTGTATGAATAAACAATAACGTTTTGACCTGATCTCAGACAACACAGACGTTCAGCATGATTTTTTCGCAAGCCATGCATGTTATGATTACGAATGCAAGTTAAGAACGTAATTCTGTCCGTTTTAAATTTAGTAGTAATTTAGTTTACCTTCTATTACAAAATCAGAGTAATTGTATGGCTCAAATATTTCGAGGAAATTCCTCTCTTCGCCGAAAACAACTTGGACAAGCATTGTCGTATAGTACACCTAAGCGGTATTTATGAAGGAATGAAACAAAATGAGATATGAAATATTTCGAAGAATTTTCTATCAACACTGTGCTTATAAGTATTTCCTCTTAAAATATTTTTGCCAAATGCACTTTACTTGAAAAGTCAATGTTTTCGTTTATACAAATAGATTTTTCTTTAATACACATTTATGTGTGTTGCGCCTCAGTAAAGTTAGAGCCCTATTCCGCTTCTCCTTCCCGCTTTTACGCTTTGCCTACGATGAAATGTTTAACACAGCAACAAAGAAGACACTTTCCCTCATCGTAAACTATGAAACAGAAAACACTAGAAAAACAAAAACAAGTGTCCTGCTCAGAGCATGAGCTAGTCTGTTTAATTTGTTGCTATCACAAAACCAAAATTTTGACACTGCAATGATCTGAGCACTCTGGAGACGCATCACTTTAGCTCTTAATTACACACAATTTGTGTAGCATAAACTGCACAGAACCGCACTTCTGTGTCCCGCTTTACAATAAATATTAATTTCACAATTCACCTCTTGTGCGGGTCCTCAGCGACGACGACGTTCTTTCTCTACACGCAAATTACCACTGAAGCACAAATTCAATTCGCAGGCACAAGACTGCGGGTGATCGCTATATGCATAGCTGCCGCGGCCGTGCTAAATGCATCAACTGCTATGTGAGCGAGCGGGACAGCAGTAAGATTTTTGATTTTACTTTGCTATTTGTATTTGCTGGCAAAATGAGAACTTTATTCCAGAGGAACACATATTCTTAAAATTATATATTTGATGTGTGTTATACTTGACACAAATATATTTTATTTCATGCGAATACAATGTATTCCTCCAAAACAAACAATGTACTGGAGCCAAACAAAATGTACTACTAATAAATAAATTTATTTAGGACCAATACATTATTTCTTAGCGTGTTGATAACCTCTACCCAATGTCTATGCAACACTGGCACTTTGCCACAGATCGAATAAAACACAATCTCGGTGTTATTTACGTAGCATGTAACTACGTTTAGCGAGAAACTGTTTTGCATTACAATGAAATCCATTAATTAATGACATTAAATTAATTAATTTGTTTATAAGCAAAAAACAACAAAAAAGAGAACAAAAACTACAAAACAAACATGTGTACTTCACATATGCAAATGAGTTAAATACATGCATACCTGAATATTTTCAAACTCATGTGTAAATATAAATGCATATAACTCTGTGTGTACGTATTCCCCAAGATCACATCTTTTATTCACACTCTTACTCACTAGCCCTGGCACACTCTACTCTCTCTCTCTCCTGCAGCTGACTTCGAAGAGTTTCACATTTCATTAGTCATAATCGACCAATAAAGTCCAGCACAAAATCACTGCCACCATACCTCCCGAACAACAGCGGCCAGCATAGCACAGAACCCCCCGCACAAGAGCTAATGGTGAGTTTTAGTGTTAAACGAGTTCCCGCACTGATATGTGTACATGGGCCCGTAAACAACTCTTTCAGCCTTCTCCAATTGGTTGGAGCCCACCAACTAAACACTTATACATGCACATCAGACATTCTAAATATCTGCTTGCACTAGTAGTATATCATGAATATTCATATCGTTGAACAAAAAAGTGTTGGAGCTGTTGCGAGAAACACACCCATACCAACGTCAGGTGAGTTATATTTGGCGTGTGTGCGGCGAGTGTGTTTGTATGGGCATATAAACACATTCAAATACCTTTCATACGGAAGGAGCTTATGAAACCCAAAAGTTTGTTAAAGTACATATGTATGTTGACGAATGTTAATTATTATACAGTTATTATTTATAAGTGTTACCAATTCCGTGAGAAGTCGGTCAGTTAATCAATATAAAAAAATTGGATACCGATGGTTAAAAAAAATGGTGTCCCATAAAATCCCATGAAGGGATTGAGGAGAGCTTCTCACAATATGCGCTTTCTACTTTTTAAAATCACTGTTTGTGACCTACAGTTTTACACCGGTTCCGAACAGTATTCTGGAATGCTTTTTCATGGCTAAGTACTCGATAGTGTTACTGATAGTGTTACTGATGCGTGCAGGAACGCGCTCAATGAGTCCTGTAAGACCGGTGGTTATAATGCTGCCAAGGGTAACAAAAAACCTCATTGGTGGAACGCTGAGCTTCAGGATCTAAGATCGTCCATTAGGCGGTTTTTTAACAAGGCCAAAAGAGCGGCGACCAAAGGGATTGGGACGTTTACAAGATTAGTCTTAATCTATATAAAGGTGAAATCAAGAAGGCCAAACGGAAACCCTGGCGAAACTTCTGTGAATCCATTGAGGGAACCAACCAGTCTGCACGCTAAAGAAGCGTGCTCGCTAAAAACCCACCCTGTGCAGGGTTCTTAATGAAAGACGATGGAACGCGGACGTATTCGTCTGAAGTGTCTCTTGGGATTCTCCTGGATACCCACTTTCCCAACGATGACCGGAAGACCGGAAGAGCTAGGCGGAAACTCTCCTGGCTCAGAAAAAGTTCGCTCAATAGTGAGCAGAAAAAATCTGATATGGGCCATTAGATGCTTTAAGCCCTATAAATCAGCCGGACCTGACGGCATAATTCCCGCGCAACTACAGGAGGCACTATACCTATCTTGTAGTTGGTTGGAGGCAACCTTCAGGGGCTGCCTTATGCTGGGAGTTATTCCTAGCATTTGGAAGCAAACCAACGTGGTTTCGTCCCGAAAGCGGGCAAATGCTCTCATGTCAAACCAAATGACTTTAGACCAATTAGTCTATCATCCTTTGTTCGTAAGACATTTGAAAGTTTACTGGACATTCACGTTCGAAGTAATATTCCACAGAATCTTCTATCGAGTTCTCAGCATACGTATATCAAGGGCAGATCAACTGAGACCGCTCTCCACTCTATAGTCAGCACAATAGAGAACTCTCTTGAGAATAAGGTCTTCGCTCTAGGGACCTTCCTGGACATCGAGGGAGTCTTCAATAACATTCAACCTTCGGCGATTCTTAGGTCGTTACAGAATCTAGGAGTCGACAGCTTAGTGACACGCCTAATTGGGAAGCTTCACCCCAAAGCTGAATGGGGTGGTGTTACAATTGCTAGGAACTTTAACAGGGAGACACGGCAGGGGGGAATTCTGTCTCCACTATTATGGTTAACTTCTGTCAATGAACTGTTTCTTGAATTGGACAGGGCCGAATGCCAGGTCTTTGTCTATGCCGATGATATTGCTATCATCTGTACGGGTAGAAACCTCAATTTACTTAGCATTCGTACAACCAGCCTACTTAGTCTGATTTCGAACTGGACCGCTAACAATGGACTATCACTTAACCACTTAAAACCGAGCTTATCTTGTTCTCTCGGAAATATAAAATGCCCGCATTTGAACTGCCGTCAGTTAATGGGGTGCAATTACAGTTGACGGAAAAGGTCAAGTAGCTGCGGATAATTCTCGACAGAAAACTGTCTTGGAAACCGAATGTGGAGGAGAAGGCGTCTGTTGCTCTTTACTGCTGTAAAGTGGCGATAGGAAAGCGCTGTGGACTGTCTCCTAAGATCACCATTTGGATTTATACGGCAATAGTCAGACCAAAACTTCTCCATGGCATCGTAGTTTGGTGGAGGTCCCTCCAAAAGAAATATATTCTAAATTCCTTGATGAAAATTCAAAGATCAGCACTGATTAGCGTTAGTGGCGCAATGGGCACGACGTCAGGTACTGCACTTAGTGCTATCCTGAACATCTGTACTCCTGATATCATGGCCGAATCGGCAGCCGCTACATCCCTGGTGAGAATCAGAGATTGTGGCGTTTTGATATCGGGACATTCCGGACACGCTGAATTACTACACCGGATCAACTCTATTCCCGTAAAACGGACTACTGTAAAGTCACTGGAAGGGGATACCAGTAGTATAAGATTTTTCACGGATGGATCAAAGTTGAACGAGCACGTAGGCTATGGGGTCCATTCAGCGGACCTAAATATAAAAACCTCCTTCAAGCTGCCTGATCACTGTAGCGTATTTTAGGCGGAAATTACCACCATACTGGAGGTTACTGAACTACTGAAAAGTAGTGTCACAACCCTCAGGAGAATATGTATCTACACAAACAGCCAGGCTGCCATAAAATCCCTGGAAGCCATGTTTGCTACGTCCCTGACGGTGAAAGAAGGCCACTCATCACTTGGGGTGATGGCAGAGTATTTTAACATCAGGCTCATCTGGGTACCGGGACACAGCGACATTCCAGGCAATTGCGTAGTGGATGCGTTAGCTAGCCAGGGCACTACGGCACAGGTTCATCCGGCAAAAGAAGATGTTAGTATGCCAATCTCTACCTGCCGTTTGCAGATCAGGCTGTGGGCCAATAATATGTTCAAGGACAAGTGGAGACTCACTTCAACTTGCAAACAAGCCAGGGTCCTCCGGCCACAGGTGGACAGGAAGACGACTAGGCAACTACTTAACTTGCCGAGAGGCAGGTTATCCACAATGATAGGAACACTTACGGGACATTGTCTTGTAGGAAAACACGCCCTAAGATTGGAACATAGAAACTGCTCTCTCTGTCGATGCTGCATGGAAGAGGACGAGGAAACGACGAAACGCCTTCTCTTGGATTGCCCTGCTCTGGCAGGACTGAGAAGTAGGATATTCGGAACACATCTAGTTAGCACCGTAGCCCTACAGGATATTCCTGTAGGTCTTATAGACAAATTTATTGAAAGGGCAAATTGGCTGAACGACTAGTCAATAGTTGCTATGGAGGAAACTGCAGGTATCACAATGGGCTTCTTTAGCCTAAGTGTGCTAGACAGCGTGCTGTCTTGCAGCCTTTTCAACCATCCAACTCGGTAGTGTTGCCATCACTAAGCGAGGTAACCGTCGCCGAAAGTAATTTTAAGAAAGTCTGAGCAGGGACCGAACCGACGGCCACGATACCGATGATTAGTTCCACGAAAACTTACTGAATCTTTTTGAAACACGACTTCTTATAAGAGAAATGTGTCCGCATTGTTTGTACTTCCTGAGTTTTAGGGTGTGGTTCTGAACGAAAAATCTTCTTCCGCAGGTGAACGCGGTCTTGTATGATTACCAGGCTGCAAACGCCCAGGTCCCAAAATAAACAATGACCGTGTAGAAAGTTTCTGATAACCACTCACTTGGGAGTGGTCAGAAAAATTCCTTCATAGAGCAGTCCAAGCATCTCACTACTTCCTAGATTAAGTATGTCGGAACCCTCCGTCAGCTAGATAGAGAGAGAAGGCGAAACGAATGAACAGATTGGATATGCGGTCACTGATGCATCTCCCTGTTACTGAAGCTCTTCGAACTACCGGACATATTCTTTTGTCCTTTGAAGCGGATGAGCCAACACTTCTGGCCAACGGCGGATCAAAATCAAAGACACAAAAATCTAGTTTCGAAACACTGCATTCTGGTCATGCTGACAAATAATCATCCTGGCAGTAGGTAAAATATTAACCACGGTGGGCTTGCCTTTCGCTGCCGTTATATTGGCAATGAAACTACAAAATGAGAATAAGATTGTAAGAATTACGATTTACGTACATGTACTTGAAATGTTAGAGTACTATACAGATCCGGTGCCAATATCCAACTAACAAATGTCCTCGGTAATTACCGGTCATGTATGTACAAGGAAGAAGAATTGTCACACATACTAAGGCTGCCATAAGAAAAATCATGAATTTGGTTGTGGATTTGGGGTTGGCAGAAAATTTTAATATCTGGTCTCAGTTTCAACCCTTTGAGTGAACGTATAGCCATCATCCGCATAAAAGCGAAATACTTTAACAAATCGCTAATTTGTGTACATGCCCCGATGAAAGAAAAGACGATGGTCTCAAGGACATGTTCTAAGAGCGCCTAGAAAAAAGATGCGACCGCTGTCCTGGTCAAGACATTAAGATTGTTCTAGGGGAGTTTAATGCTAAAGTCGGCAGGGAAAATGTATTTGAACCAGCCAGCGGTAAATTCAGTCTACACGCCTTCACTTTCGATAACGGAATGAGGTTGTTCGATTTTGCCGCGGCGAAAAACATGGTAGTACGAGATTCCAACACACAGCAATCCATAAGGCTACGTGGATATAATTGATGAAAGGCACTTTACTAGTATAATGGACGTTCTTGTGATTCGAGCAGCTAATATCGATTCGGATCAGTACCTGGCTGCAGCAAAGATTCGCAGAATGATAAGCAGAGCGAAAGGATCGGCCGTAACCAGAATCTAGAACGTCTGCCTAGAAATCAAACGGAGAATTGTCCTATCAAACAGGTGATATTTCGGGATAAGCAAGCACTTCAGAGATAAGACCCTCTCTCGAGAAATGAAGATCAAACTATATCAGACTCTCATACAACCTGTCTTGATTTATGGCGCAGAATCCTGGGTCTTCGAGAGAAAAGGCCTTCGAGAGAAAAATCCTCCGGAAAATATATGGTCCTATAATAGAAAACGACGAGTATCGACGACGGATAAACCTCGTGCTGTGCAATCTGTATGTGGTCATTGGTGGTGCACTGGTTAGTGTGCGCGCCTCTTGTGCATGAGCTCCTGGATTCGATCCCAGCTCTGACCACCTTAAATTTCTTTCGGCGGCGGTTACCCCGCATAGTGACAGCGACACTATCGAGTATTTAGCTATGAAAAAGCTTCTCCAAATACCGTTCGGAACCAGGTTAAAACTGTAAGTCCCAATCAGTGAGTATAAAACTACAAAGCGCACAGCTCACTGTTTGTGAGAAGCTCTCCCCAATTCCTTCCTGGAATTTAATGGGAAAATATTTATTTATTGTTTATATAATCTGTATCCCGACAACGACGTAATTATGCGTATCAAAATAGCGCGTTTACATTGGCTAGGCCATATCAGTAGAATGGATCAGAATGAGCCAGTGCGAAGGATATTCGAAGACGTACTCAAAGGACATCGAAAAATAGGGCGAAGGAGACTTCGCTGGAAAGACCAGGTAGAATATTGCATGCGAGAGCTTGGTGTTACCAACTGGATGAGAAAACCGGAAGATCGAACCGGTTGTAGAAACATGCTCCCCGCACTATGTAAGGTTCTTGACCACTCTGGGTTGTTTGAGGCCACCTAAGTAAGTGACGACTAAATGTTCATAGCTCTTCTTCTAATCCAGTTCTATCATCTCTATCTTGTGCATACATATATAATAAATGCTCCCGTTCATCTTTCTTGCTTACAGGTCGTTAGGTTGTCCCATTTCCGTGGAATCTTCAAATTAGCGGTTAGTGGATGTGGATTAGTAATTCACACCGCACGAAACGAAATCTCCAAATACGAAATTTCGACAAGCAGTGTCTTCAGGGCCTTTCTAATAAGCCATCACGTTAAGAGACATGCATTAGTCCGGGCCGATGTTGTTTTTAAAACTATTCAGGATTCCAGGGAATTAACAGACGCCTGTCTTTCATTGGAGCCTGATAGTAACTGTAATGGCTGACTAGTCTACGAGAAAGAGACAATCCAAGTTCCATATTATACATGACGACGTGGGTTCAATCTCCGCTCAAACCACCTTTCATTAGTAATAAAAAATAATAAGTGTTTGAAATTTAAGCTACTGTATTCTTGGTTTATTTCATAGTCCTTTTAAATATATTATTTATTTATAGTGTGTCTTTGTTAACATTTATTGCTTCAGTTTCAACAAATTCCCGTCCAAAATCACTGGGTTAAATGGAGTTTTGTTACACTTTGAATTTGTGGTAAAATTCGGTCGTAATACGAATATAAATAATAGAAAATTAGGTGAATTTTGAGTTTTGATATGAGCTAACAGATCAGGCTTTTCTGCAATTAGCGAAGAAATCAAACAGTCGGAACTGGGATTTGAACTCAGATTGGCGGGCGATCGTTTCGAAGATTATGAGACTTTTCATTAATGTATTAGCGTTCTAGGCCAGTTTTTGTATTACGTCCAAATTCTGCCATAAACACAAACTGTATCAAAACTGTCATTAACCCAGTGACTATCATGGTGAGTGGTGAAGAGAAGAAAGAGGGATAGCATAAGAGATACGAATTGGAAATTCAGGGGGCATTTTGATATTTCTCTTTCACCTCTTTCGTGTTTCGACATGACGGTAAAGCAAACGTATACAAAAATAGGTGAAACATTGTTTTGAAGCAATTTCTTAATAAATTAAAACAATACAATTGCAGTTTAATCTGCCTTTGTTCTTTATTTTTTTTAAATGTTGAATTTGAGATTATTACGAATAGAAAAAAATAAGATTAACCAACAATACGTCACAAAGAGTAACGCATAGTTGTATAACGAGAGTCGTCGTCTGCACGCACATGAATTTACGAAACGTTACCAAAAGAGAATGAACACAATGTCCCAGGGTCGTAAGTCATCGTATAAAAAACGAATTACTCTATAAAATTGATATGCTGTGGTTATACTGCAAGCACGCTGTAGCAGGATTCACTCATTTGGAGATTTTTTGAATATTGTATTGAAAACTGCAGCGTGGTCAGGGCTTTAAGGTTGAAAAAGAGATGAATATTAGTTCCTGACAAACCAATTTGCGCTCTTCAAACAGATTGAAAAATTATTCAGCTTAACTGCATACTTTAGTGTCTGTTCGAATCTAAAAAGATCCGTCTATGAGCATAGAAGATGGTCGACGCTCTCGTCCTCCTCTACATACCTTCAGCACCATAATAACCATAACCTGAGATTCCAAATCTAGACGCATGTCTGCCTATCTTAGTGTGGGGTCGCACTCGGCAATTTTACTTGCGCAATTCTTGACTTTATAGGAGAGAGAGGCAAAGAGAATTGCCCGTACTCTTATTTTGTTTTGTTTCCTCATCCGCAATTTTTTACGCGAAGTTGGCTGCAGATAACAATTTCGCATTTCTTTTACGTTTTTGTTTCGTTGTGGATCAAATTGTGGGTCATAAAAAATTAAAAGTGTTTTGTTTTAATGTTGATATTAAAAAAACCTCTCCATGCAAACATTAATGTTGTTATTATGTAATTGCTTTCTTTCACTTCCATTTTTTCCACAAATATAAAAAATTCTCTTCCGAATAACATTTTCTCATAACTGAAATAAAATGTAATGTCCAAAAGCAAGAACGCGGAAGCTACAGACAGCAAAAACTGCCCAAGCAAAGACAGCCTTTAGATTATGCGTTTCCCCCTTGGCTTTCACCAAAGGCTTTCGAGTTCGGTAAGCGAGAGGTGGGAAGGAGCAAGACGGGTAGACAGACACGGACGTAGTTCTCTTTCGTAGTTCTCCCATGCTGTTTCACACTCTATCTGCTTTTGATGGGAGAACATCCATTGCGTAGATTACTCTCTGATTATTTGTATACCATGAATAGAGATAAATCGAAAAATATGAAATAAAATATATAGATACAAATACTTGGAAATTTTGATTAGTAAATATAAGAAACATGAAAATCAGACACCTTAATTTGAAAAATTTGTTATTACGAATATGAGTAAGACACAGATCAGCCGATTAGACGACAAAGAACCCATGGGATGAATGCAGAGTGTGGATGCTCGTGATTTACGAAGGGTGTTCAAAAGAGAATTTAACGGTTAACGTAGACTGAAGACGCATAATCTAAAACATGACAAACTGAGCATGAAAGCAAGTTCAAAAGAGAATTGACAAAAACTTGCGCAAGCAAATTTACCGTGTGTCACCCCCATAGAATAATACATACATAGATAAACTTATTCTCTCATCTGACGTTTCATTTCACACTCTTCATCGTAGGTTTGTGGAAATGACAGCAATTAAATTTAAAATTACCTTACACCAGGTGGAGTTATAAAATATGTTCACTTAACTTTTTCCTGTCGTTTTGGTGTAGAACTGAAAAATTTAAATGTATTTTGCACTTTTTTGTTGACTTTTATCGTTGGTATACATTTGTATTGTATTTAACACAACTAGTTTGCCACAAAAACACGAAATTCGGTTGTTGTACCTTTGTTGATCGTTGTATACTATTGCCACTATCTGGTATTATTGAACCCATGTTTTCCAAAATCTAATGATCACTTTCCATCGTACCTATGACGTTTAATTTATTGAGCGAATACAAGTTTCTATGGTATGTATTATTCTATGGTCACCCCAGAGAATCAGTGCCCAGCACAGTTCAAAGCCTACCCAAATTTGGTGACGGCGGATGAGGGATCGTTTTAGCACCATAGTCGGCAACTGCATTTTCGGTTTTTTATATACTTTGCAGATTTTAAATAAAGGTTCGAAAAAATGTAATCTTTTCAACGATTTCTTTAAGAAAACGATATTGTTAAAGGTTTTTTTTAGAAAACTGGATTGTCAAAGGCTTCTTTCATGAAACTTTGTTGTCAGCGGTTTCTTTTAGTAAACGTTGTTGTCAAAGGTTTCTTTTAGAAAACTGGATTGTCAAAGACTTCTTTCAGGAAACTTTGTTGTCAGCGGTTTCTTTTAGAAAACTGTTGCCAAAGGTTTCTTTTAGAAAACTCTGTCCTCAAACTTTGTTGTCAAAGGTTTCTTTTGAGAAAACTTTGGTGTCAAAGATTGCGTATGGGAAGCGGACACCAACGTTTTTATAATAACACCTCGGCAGGAAAAATAGTGAAGTAAAGTTTACTACAAGAAAACTTTCACTATTGCAGTATTTACGACAAAAACCCAATGATTTTTGTGCTGTTGTTTACGACTATTTTGCAAATGATATAGAAGAAGTATCCGCAGAAAATTCTTTTTTTTCACATGGTTGCATGAAATGGTAACAAAATGTGTTCTACGTGAAGAACAGATTGTAGGCGGATTTGGTGTTTGGCCGGCTCGTGTTTCATGTCAATATAAGCCGATGTATACGGCGGCGGCTACGACTCGGAAAAACTTAACGCCACCGCCTCGTGATCGGTCGGCTTGTATCGATGGTGCCCATTTATCACTGCTACTAGTATAGATATAGCCTGTCTAGGAGTGGATATCAAGTTTTTTGAACGATTCAAGTCCTAACTGTCAGGTGATTCTGCAAGTTGTGCCTCCAGATCATCTATCATTGGCATGTTTGAGAATTTTGACTTTAAGCACACATCAACAGAAAATATATCCGAACCAGCCGTAAAAAAATTATGAGGTTGTCACAACAACATTAGATGTCATTACATCCGAATCCGTTGTTGTCACAGCCGCATTAGAAAGGAAGCCACAGTTGACTACTGATGACATTAGAGTCATCACATCCGTATTAGATGTTGTCACAGCCGCATTAGATGTTGTCGCTCCATCGTTCCGTAGAATATTCCTATGCAGCGATGCCCATACAAAGTAGATATCGAATTGCTTTGCTATCTAATTTTGAAATGTGCCGCAGTTATTGGCAACTTATGGAAATTTTATAGCAGATTATGGAAATTTTATAGCAGTCTGAATGAATGTATTTATTGAAACTCCTCGCGGAGATGACGTTTCGTTCCAGCCAAAATGCAACTTCACCCAATGCCGCAACTTCTGCCTGAAAAACACTACAGTTGCCTGGTAACCTTTGTGTAGCCTAGACTGGCCTCTTTGGAATAGACTCTAAGAACTTTTTTGCACTCTATTAATTTGCAGCCATCTGAAATGCAGCGAACTGAAATGCCCTGTTTGGAATATGAATGGGGAACTTTCTCTCAAAGGAGGACATTGGTACCATATAATGCACTTCTAACGTGAATTTCCCTAGATCCGGTGGGCTTCGGCACCGTATGAATTATAGACTGATCGAGCTATATACGAATATTCCAGCAGAGCTGTGGAATTGGAGTTTAGGCGTCGAAGTTCATTAAATTTGCTTAGAATCGGAGTAGAAATTGGAATCGACTTTTTTTCAGTTACGATTTAGAGAATTAACCAACTGGGAGCAGTTGAAAGAATACAATATTAGTTGTGTTCGTTTACTTTCCCAACAATAATTTGCAAGATTGTAGTTTGAGAGAGTAAGAAAGATTTTACGCTCTTTTTGAAAATTTACAGAAAAAGTAAACGAACAGCATACAACAAAAATTTGCAAGAAAACAGCTGATGAGTTTATGTTTGTTTTTTAATTGTGATTAAAAAATGGAAAGGAAGCCACAGTTGACTACTGATGACGTCGTCGGCTCACCAGAATTTGCGGAATCACTCTGCACATCAATATTATTCATATTAGTTACAAATTGCTATAAAATATTAAAGAAATATTAAAGAAAACAAGAAAAATAAACAAACAGGATTCTACTTACTTGTCTTTGATAATTTATTTTTCATTTGCTTTGTTTACAAAACAGCCGATTTTAAACAGCTGTTCGTACCTTGCAAAATTTTGGTTGGCTAAAATTTATCCAACCAAAATTTGCAAAATCTCTAACATCGAACTGTCAAAATTTACGTTCTCTAGCTCTCTTTTGCTGGTTTTTTGGAGTAAACGAACAGAAAACTAGCAACAATTTGCAAAAATTTGCAAGTAAACGAACACACTTATTACCTCGAAGATGTCAATTGTTTGGCATTCTTAATGATAGCACTGTCATAGGCACTGATTAACGAGCATGTTCGACTCTTGCCAGCGATGTCAGATAGGGTTAATAAATCAGTTATGGTGATCTTTAAACACAACATGCGTTAAAAATAAAATGAAGTGCGTAGAGGAATTACAAATGAAATGTTTGCGAGGTAAATCACAGAGATAGGTGGTAACTCTCTGCAACAACATTTTCCGTTAAGAGACAACTGACAAAATTTCTTACGAAATTTCGCAAGAACTGAATACGGGCCTTGATCAGGGGACGAATGACACAGAGACTTTGGTAGTATTTCTTAAGATGTATTGGAAATGATTGGATACTTGGTTATGCAGGACCACTCAGGCTTTCGCCTCTTTCGAATTTTGATCAATTTTCCAATTCGAATGAGGATTTATTAAATTTATTTGAGAAAATATTTCTTTATGTTCATTGCACTTTGATGATATTAAGCAAATATTTCCAATAATTAGTTAGCAATTCCTTGCCGACGAATGAATGCCCCGAAGATAAACACAACAAGGAAGAACAGATCATGTCTCGCATTAACGCCCGCAATTTGCTCAAACTACTCTCGTGTGCTATAATCCAATATACCAATCCTTTGGAAATCAGTTAACAGTTCTGGTTGGTCTTCGCCTTTAATAGGTTGAGAAAGAGGGGGTATTCCCGAAACGACAAGCAAAAAAATACCCAAAATGTTCATACAATCATAATTAAGCGTCATCAGATAACAAAATCAGCCGCCACTTTGGTTACGATTTTAACCAAATGAAACCTAAAACGGCCTCAACTGCCAACTCCAACGGCAACAAATACTTCATTCTTATGCGGACGGATAGCATAAGGCCACGATATTGTAGAGTATAGTGGAAGAGGTGGAGAAGTAATAAGAAGGCAATTTGTTTGTTTGGTACAACCAGAAGGTAAACAAACTGAAAGAGCCGAAAAATACGAACCTAACCTAACCAAACTGAACTCAAATTGTTTATCGCCAGCAATGTAGGAAAAGAAACTGAAACAGCCTTTTGGCTCGCTCCTTAGTATTTCATTCAGTCAGTCAGCCAGCCAGCAAGACATTCACTCAGGCCAGTCGATCGATTGAACTTTGCAACAAACTGCGCATGTGTGGATTTGCTCAAGATCGAACCCTATTGTAGTTGTTGTTGGTCTTGTGGGGCCATACAGGCATAAATGATCGCTTAACTCAAACTTATGATCAACAAAAATGTAATCGCCCAACTTCAAATAGAAATCTTGGCGCACGCGGCTAACAACAAAAACACTAACAACACAACACATTGAGGATCTCGGGGCTCGCCCTCGTCGTTTTGCTTTCCTCATCTGCTCATCAGTAAGTCCTCTTCCTCGGCCAATCCTGTAGGAAGAGAAGTTTTACACTTTGTTAGAGGGGTCAGTTAGTGTGGATGGAGAAGATGCACTTGCATGGTGCCCCGTCGCAGCAGTGATACTGGCAGCGATGGTGAATCCGAATTCGATGCATTTATGAGAAGAGAGGTTGGTCTCTGGCGTCGTATCGATGAGCATCACATCGAACGCTTTACAAAAAACTTATGAAGATGGGCGTGTGACATTGCAGCGTTACCCGAATATTTATACAAATTGTTGATACGATTTTTTTGTGGCTGAAGGTCTTTAAGCGACATCTACTAAAGTACACGGTAAAAAAAAGAGATAAGGAACATTTGAGACAAGAAACCTAGCACAATGGTGACAGCAAACGAAAGTTTTAGATAAATTCAACCCTAGGAAATATTCATATTAAGTTGTGAGAACAGCGGTGTACCATTTTTCAAAATACGATTTTGATGCTGTTTTCATAGCAACCAATGCTCCTGGACGTAGTGCATTTAATAGAGTTGAGCGATGAATGGCTCTGCTTAGCAAGATGTTAAGTGGATTAATACTGCCTTACGATCACTGTGGAAACCATTTAAATGAGAAAGGTGAAACAATCAACGTCGATTTAGAAAAAAAGAATTTGGAGTTTGCTGGCCAAACACTAGCTGAAATTTGGTCAGAAACCATTTTTGACTCTTATCCAACTGTAGCCGAATATATACAGCCTGAAAATTCCCAAATTTCAGCACTGCAATTAATATTGAAGAATCAAAAATGTTATGCTGAACATGTACGCACCAGCCAATATTTGACGCAAATTATTAAATGTTCAGATGTAACGTGCTGCTCAAAACCAAGAAGTTCTTACTTCAATCTAATAGCAGATAGATTTCTTCCGCCCCCAATACCTCTTTTACAAACAGCGCAAGGACTTCGTGCTGCAGATCCTACAACGAAAGAAGACGAATGTAACCAATATCCATCTCTTTTTGTTGCACTAAGTTTAAACCAAAAGAATATTCTGCCACACACAACTTTTGAAAAAATTCCATATGATTTTTACTGTCCCTCAATAAAAAAAATCATTAAAAATAGAGTATGTAATACAAAATGTAAAATGTATTTTGCATCATATACCCTGTTACGTATGCATAGCGAAATCCACAAAAAAACAATACTTCTGCAAAGCATAAGACCAATACGTATTGTTGCACGTAGACAGAGGGAGCTTATGGCTATCATTGCACAGGAAGAAAATGGAGAGAGTGTGGAATGGATTGATGAAGACGATTTAGACCCGAGTGAAGTAATTATTCCTGATGAAAATAATCCAAATACACCGTTACCAGTGTTTTCAATAGAGGAGCATCTAAAATCTGCTTGGGAAGATTAATTGAATTAAGTTTTCATTTATTTTATTAATATTCTCTCATTTGTATTTGAACTAATTTTGTTTTCTGTTTTTTTAGTTTTAAAAATATGTAGTAGATTCATAGTTTCAAAAATAAACATGTAATTCATTAAAAAATGAATTTTTTTTAATTACGCGGGGTGGGGGTCAAAAATTTGTGACGTAATTTCGAAGGGGGGTCAGACACGGTGTGACAATGGGGGAGGGGGGGGTTGAAAAAGTAAAAAACTGTATGACGTAGTTTATGGACGACCCCTAAATGGTATTGGCTGTCCATGCGAGCAGTAAGAATACTTTGCATATTTAGTGTAAATCGATGGCGAATGGCTTGTCCATGGTAGAATGAGAAGGTAAACTCGGTAGACAGCTGATTTCAATTTTTTCTCGTTGTTTAGTTGGCCGCTTCTGTCAGATTCAATGGTTTTGTTTCTGTTTACATTTATTTGTTGGTATACGTATGTGTTGACTTTGACATGAGGAGAGCCTAAACAAAAACAAAATGCCTGTTGTTGTTGCTCACAATTGTTGTTGTATCTACTGCGACTTCTTGGTATTTTTACTATGGGCTTGTCTCTGAAGAAAATACATCCCACGGAACAAAATTGCGTTAAGGTACGGTCAGATTGGCCAAATATTTGACGAAAATCGTCAAATATTTCTTGGCCCCAGTCTGACCACAAAATATTTTTGTGTGGCAAACAACAAAACAGCTGATTTTGGTCAAACAAAATTATTTGCCATCAAACAAAAATGTGCTCAATGTGACCACAGCGTGACCACTAACGAGCAAATAGTTTTCTCTTTTTTGAGCAAACATTTATTTGATCTTACAAAAGAATTGTAAGATCAAACAGAGAGCAAACAATGGTAAATAACAGGTGGTGTAAGCAGTGTTGTCAGCTTTTACGACTCAAATAATAAAATGAAAAAAAATTAAACTAAAAAGAAGAATTGGTAAATATTATACACATTTTTAAAAATATTTTGGTAATTTTGTTCAACGGCTATAAAACGGTGTACATAGTTAAAAGGGCATAGTTTTAGCTTTGTTAATCTGTACTAACTTTTCAAATCATTACCAAGTATCATGAAGCTACTGAAAATGTTGAAAATGGTGTTCTAATCTCCTCCGTCAGACAATTATGCTAGGTGATTTTAGAGCAAGCTTGTCAAACTCGCAAAAAAAAATGTAAAAAATATTCGACAATATTTCAAAATTTCGACATAGGATATCTCGATAACTAAGCGAGTTATCAAAAAATTTCATTTAAAAATTTCATTTTTTTGTTTATTTTAACTTCGTTTATAACAAAAATATATTAGAGGCCACATAAATCGCTTAAGGTGGCTCATTCAGCATAATATCTTCCCGTATATCCGAACTTTGGAGGCCCATAACTCCGGAAATAGGGGCTGTCACCAAAATTGGCATTTACAATCTTTTGCTTAAAACAATGAGTTCTACCTCAAACCAGTGAGCTTTTTTTGGCTATGCCAGTGGGAGCTAAACTTGCCCAAATTTGCTATTAAAATTTCTCCTCTTCCAAAACTAACTCCGTTGCTTCTCCACAGCATAAAACGAGAAAACATTCATCCTCCTGCATCATAGTTATTTAAAATATTTTTTGCAATTTGTTTAAATCTTTTGGAAAAAACAAAATCGTATTTACTGCTAATTTGTTAAAAATGTTTCATAAAAAAAATGACACCGTCGATGCTCCACAGCAAAAAACGAGAAAACATTCATCCTCCTGCATCATATTTATTTAAAATATTTTCTTACAGTTTGTTTAAAACTTTTGAAAAAAACAAAATTGTATTTACTGCCAATTTTTTTAAAACCTTTCAAAAAACAAATTTGCGTTTTCTGACAGCTTGCTAAAATTTTTGAGAACACAAATTTGTATTTTCTGGCAGGTTGATCAAACAATTATTTGTTGCAAATATTTGTTCAAGTGTGACCACAGGGCAAATGTATTTGCCCTACTGTTTATTTGATGCACTTGCATAGTGTGACCACTATAATAAAGAGAATAAAGAGATAAACCCACCAAATATGGAGACGCTGAAGACAGTTGCTACTGCGGCTATGAGGAAGAGGTATCCGAAAAAGAGAAGTATATAACATTGAAGGAAAACCGTCGGGGATGTTCTAGTACACAAAAACTACACGTACGCATTTTTGTGTACCAGAACTTGCCCGTCGAGTTGATGGAAATGTTTATAGAGTGAGGTAATATGTTGCTTTACCAGAAATAATGTGAAGGTAGCACATGAGGTGCCGTCAGTGATGCAATAGTTCGTATGCGCGGCTCTTGCAATGAGACGTGGGTTCGATTCCTGTTCTGACCACATTTCATTTCTTTCGCCGACGGTCGCCTCGCTTAATGATGGTGAGACTAGCGAGTAATTAACCATTTTTTACACAAAAGTACAAAAAGTGTGGTCAAAATAAAAAAGTACACACAAAAGCACAAAATTTCAAGATGTGGGCATAAATGAACAAAAAGTAGTGCTATTCATGCAAACAAGAAAACCTAGAACTTTTGCTCAGCGTAAGTTTGCTCCGAAGCGTTTCATGAGGCACCAAATAAAGTTGCTCAGTGTATCTATGCAGCAATTGTCAAAAAACGCTGATAAAGTAAATAAACAAAGTAAACTTAAAAGTATATGCTTTACCTATTCCATTATTATATTTTTTCACATAAATCAAAAATCCTCTCTTTTTTTTAATACAAAAATATTGACATTGAAATGTCAAAAGTTTTCACGTTTCTTTTTCCAGGTTTGCTCAGCAAATTTGCCTCGAAAACTTTCCACTTTTGTGCAAGTCGCTTTGTATGGGAAATTTGTTTGTTTTGACGTTTGCTGTGCAAGTTTACGATGTTTTCGAGTTTACGAGGTTCTTTCGAGCTTTCATTTAGACCACTAGTGTGTAGAAAAGTGGACACAAAAGTACAAAAGAAGGATATGCCGAAAAAATAATTCAAGGCAAAATACACCATACATTACACTAAAATATAATTACTGCCTTCACATATATGCTAAATATAATAACTGCCTTCACAAATATGCAATCACTCACTGTACAAGATGAACGGCAACGATTTAATTACGATACCAACAAAGTAAACGACAGATAGACACAACCAGAAAATATAAACCCTCACCTACGAAGACGTCAAAACGTACGTCTGCTAATGGTCATGGTACAATAATATCTACATGGTAAAGTCTTTGGAACAGCTGATTTAAACTCATATGTATATTGTGTTTGTACCATAGAGTAAATCATACTAGAGAGATTATTTGGCTCATCTGACGTTTCCTTTCACACTCTTCTTGATGCGGTCGGAGTGATAGAGAGATGTTTGACGAAAAGTGACATACACAAGGTGGAATTACAATAACTTCTTGCTTTCATTTTTCATGACGTTTTGGTGAAAAACTGTGAAATTTAAATGTGTTTTACACTTTTTTATTGACTGTTAATGTTAGCATACATTAGTGTTGTATTTAACACACAAAACGAAATACCGTTGATATTTTGTTGGTTGTTTTGAAGTATTATTGAAGGATTTTTTTTTCGACATCCAACGTTCATATCACCAGGCCAAATGTCATAAACTTGCTGAGAGTTCTATTAAGTCTACTGTAAGTATTAGTCTATGGTACCAGGGTACAATGAGATGTGTATTTGTATGACAAGGCTTGCTCATGGCCTTAATGTTAGCACACAGAGCGAATGTGTTAACAATCTTATAAATAACATTCAATACTAAATAACAAAATGGTATGTTAAAATGTTGATAACAGAGGATATAAAACGTCTTGTGTTTCCACAATGAAGGGGTGAATGAAAGAATAACATAAAAATTTTAACAAAAAGAATAGTTATATATTATATTTAGAGAAATACATGTCTAGAGAAAATATCTCGCTCAGCAAATTTATGGCATTTGGCCTGGGTGATATGAACGTTGGATGTTGGAAATACCAGATAGAGGCAATGGTTCAAACCAACCAACAATAAAACAACCACGTCATTCCGTTTTGGGTTTAAAAATTATAGTGTTAAATACTACTCAAATGTATACGAACAGTAAAAGATAACAAAAAAGTCAAAAATACGTTTAAATTTCACGGTTCTCAACCAAAACGATATGACAAATTTAAGTCAACAGTTTTTGTAACTCCACCTGGTGTAAGCCGACCAGCTCCTATCATACCGACCTATCGAACATCTCTCTATCACACCGACCGCACCACGAAGAGTGTGAAAAGGAAACGTCAGATGAGTCAAATTTTCTCTCTTTAAAGAATTACTCTATTATGCGAACGACTAGTCGAAAGGTAGTGGGTCGCATTTTTAAGCGAAAGTGAGTAACTGGCTTTGTTCGCTTAGTTTTTGTACACGAAGATATAAGTGGGGTCCGACTTTGTACTGAATTGTATATGTTTTCGTTCACTTGTTAGTGGGTACCAAATCAGCTGTTTGCCGCATAGAAAGAAAGCGAACGTTAACGTTCGACATGGTGGATAAAGCCCCGTATTCAGTTCTTGCGAAATTTTCGTAAGAAATTTTGTCCACTCCTTTTATTTGTAACGCATGTGGTATTACTTTTCTTTACTAAAATAATCAAAATGTCAAAATTCCGGTCCCAAACAATTATCAAGCAATTGTTTTCGTACGATATAAGTTTTGCGTAACAAACCTGTACTTGATTTCGCCTACGAAATTTTCGCAAAGAGCTGAATACCAAGCAAATAAAAAGTGAGCCAAATTTTCGTTTCATGAAATTTTTGTTATTTTTTATACACGTTTATACACTTCTTATGGCAACGAAAATTTCATAAAGACTGAATACAGGGCTTAGGGCTGTAAATATGATACGAGCCGATTCTTTATATTTTGTTTTTGTCCATTCTCTTTCTAGATCCACCGTACATTCAAATTTCGTTCAGTGCATCAGCAATGAATCTTGTTGCAAGAGGTGCAGTCAGTTAAAATCTTATCACAGATGAAACTGGTTGGGGTTCTGCCTCTCGTACCAACTGACTCGTCGTCGCTCTTTCTCTCTGTTATTTTGAGTTCAGTGGAGCTGGGCGCTAAGACCACAAAGTCAATCGTCACAGTGATCAGAAGATCAGTCGGTGGTGCAGCCAACTATTATGTAAGTTCTAAGACATATGGACGGATGGATGGATGGCTGGTGATGGTGAAGGTGGTGTATAGAAACACAGCTACAAACTATATGTACTTGGTTCGGTGTTGATTTGTGGGGTTTGTATTGGACATCTTTATGATTGGTATTTCTTGTGCTGCGGTAGGTATCCATGGAGTGTATACAGACACTCAGGATGACTCCAATGCAATCTAAGATTTTTAAATATGTGTATATATTTTTGTAGCCTAACAGATCTTTGGAGGTGATAGTGTCAAAAAGCTTTCAGTGGGTGTATGAAGAGCTTTCATTTTATCTGTTGGTGGTTATCAGGGCACAGTCGAGGCACATAAAGTACTGACCGTTATTGACTTGTAAGATCGCAGAGATAGAACTCCAACTAAAGTAAGGATATTTTTATGTTAAAAACTGTATGTTACGTTTAATTTTTTTGTTAGCCAAACACTTGCCGAAAGCTTTAGTAACATAAGCATCCAAATATTGAAAGAGATTACTGGGCATCAACAACGTTATGTTCGATTTTCATTATTTTCAAGTTAATGCATTTTTAAACTACAAAGTTTTTAGTATTGATCAATGAATTATGATGAGCTGGTTCAAAACAATTATCCATTTACTGTTCAGCTAAAATATGAATATTTAAATTTCGTGTTAGGAGTCTAAAAACCGTTTCGTTGTATTCTCTCACGGAGTATACATACATAATACTTCTTCGTCCTGATGTTATTCACGCTGAAAACAACGCCCTGTCCCAAAAATATTTTTAATGAGATTACTTATAAGTACGTACCAACCTGACAGAACATTCGAAAACGTTATCGCGTATGAACGATTTTGTTATGTTTTGCGGACATAGCATTCGATAATGACTATCGCGAACGAATCGAAAACGACAGCACTTACACACGTTATATTACTAATTATATCATTAGCGAGTCTTTAGTGGTATCGAAAACGATTCGTAAATTATAGGTCTGTCTCCGTACTGATAATTTGTAACAATAGCTCTGTTCGAGACCTCGAAAATTTGTTCAAATTTTTACTGGATCGTGTTCGTTTACTCCAAAAATCTAGTAAATGAGAGGCAGAGAGCGATAATTTTGACAGTTCGATGTTAGAGATCTTGCAAATTTTGGTTGAAGAAATTTTAGCCATCAAACATTTGCAAGACAAAACAGCTGTTAGAATTCAGCTGTTTTATGGAAACAAAGAAAAGTGCAAAATAAATTAACAACGACCGAAAAAAGTACAAATGCATTTTTTTATTATTTTATTTAAAATATCTCTGAAATTTAGAAAGAAAATGGAAAGCAATACTATGTAGTGGCATTCAGCAAATTCCATGGAACCGACGACGTCATAATTGGACAACTGTGGCAGTATATATGTAATGTAACTAGTAGCGTAACCATTCAATTAATCATTATTCGGTTAATCGATTAATCGTGTTATAAAATTAACCGATTATTTTAATAATTAAATTTTTCAATTAACGATTAACTCGAACAAATCATAGCGATTAATCGATTAATAAAATATAAATTCGTTTTTATAGCAAGCAGTCCGTCTTGAAACACTCCTACAATGTGGCAACTCATATGACAATGATTTGCGAACAAATTTCATAACTTTACACACATTTCGAACAGATTTGATAGTTTGTTGAGAGAAAGCGTCGCACAGTGCTTTGGCTCATAGACATAAATAATAAATTGTCTCAAAATTGGTTCATTAAATTGGGTGTAATATTCTGATGAAATTTCAAGACCCACTGGAATCTTTCTATGGGGGGTATCAAAATACCTTATCCGATTCTTACTTTAATTAATTTTATTGACTATTTTACAACCTCATGAGGTCAGACGTCTTACACATATTAATTAAACAAACAAATTAAACAAATTTCAATTTATTCTTCCAACTGGCTCTATCCTTCGCCTTTTCTCGCCAGTTGGTAACACCAAGGATACGGAGGTATTCTTCTGCTCAAACTATATACAATAAGGATAATTGTTAGAAAATTACGTTTTGCAAAATTTTTGTAAAAATTAATCAATCCAATATTTGTATTGGAGGTACCAGAAAACGTGGCAATTTGGGATCCAAACTTTGAGATTTTTTTAAATCAGGGCTTGGTACCAAAAGTTACTAATTTTCATGTTGCTGCAACTACGATTTATGAATTGTACCTACATATATTTTATAGTTTCTAATGAAGTTGCTTTTGTTACGTTTTGTTTTAATAAATGTGCCTAGTACAATGTTTGAACACTGTTTTCTTATTTTTTTGTTTTATTTTATTCGAATAATCGATTAATCGAATAATTTGATTGCGGTTTGTTCGGTTAATTTTCGGATTGAAATTTACAATTAACGATTAACCGATTAATCAAAACACCCTATTAAATGGGTACCCTAGTAACTACCATAGAGTAAATCATACTAGAGAGAATATTCTGAGAGAATACTCATCTGACGTTTCCTTTCTCACTCTTCTTGATGCGGTCGGTGTGATATAGAGATGTTTGACGAAAAGTGACATACACCAGGTGGAATTACAGTAACTTCTTGCTTTCATTTTTCATGTCGTTTTGGTGAAAAATTGTGAAATTTAAATGGGTTTTAAACTTTGTAATTGACTGTTATTGTCAGCATACATTTGTGTTGTATTTAACACAGTAATTTTAACACACAAAACGAAATGCCGTTTTTGTTATTTTGTTCGTTGTTTTGAACCATTGCCTCTATCTGGTATTAGTAAAGCAATTCTTTTCAACATCGAAAGTAAATGTCATAAATTTGGTGAGAGAACTATTAGGTCTACTATAAGTATTAGTCTATGGTAACTACAAGCCAATATGTGTGTAGCAAAGGATAAAACTACATTAGCTGTTTTTTAGCAAATATTTAGTGGAAGTCGTTCGCGTACTTTTTGTGCAAATTTTCATAAAGAGAGTAAAATCGGCCTTGCTCTCTCAAAAGTAAATTCTTGCAATTTTGTACTGGGAAAGTAAACGAGCAATGCTAATTCTTACAAATTGTTACTGAATGTTGTTTGCTGACACGAAAAAGCCAATAACAAGAGAGCAAGAGAGAAATTATTTTGACAGTTCCGATGATAGAGAAATTACAAGTTTTTACTGGAGAAATGTTTGCCAGGAAAAATTTGCAAGAAATAACATATGTTTTATGTAAACAAACAAAACTAGGAAATATAAAAAAACATAAAAAAGCGAATAATCATTGGAATTCTATCTCTTTAGGCAAAAAATTAATTGTAATGCTCTTAATGAGGTTCTAACTATTTATTTAAAATACAGAATACAGTTTTGGTGATTTGTAATGTTTTGCTCAAACAGCGGTTAATGGGTCTTTAGGTATTTACATTGCAAACCAGCTGTTTACATAGAAAAATTCATATTTCTTTCAAGTTTTTACTGGATGTCGTCTGTGTACTTTTGTGATATTTTTCACTGGAAGAGTAAAGTCCAGCTTTCTCTCTCAAAAATAGTTACTGTAAAATTTGTACTGGAAAAGTACTCAGGCCATAGACGAATATAGTATAGATACATTTATTCTCTCAATAAATTAAACGTCATAGTTAGGGTGAAAAGTAAACATTGGATGGTGGAAAACATGGGTTCAATAATACCAGATAGAGGCAATAGTAAACAACGTCCAACAAAGGACAACAACCGCAATTCGTGTTTTTGTGGCAAAATAGTTGTGTTAAATACAATACAAATGTACAAAATACATTTAAATTTTTTAGTTCTACAGTAAAACGACATGCGAAAGTTAAGTGAACATATCTTGTAACTCCACCTGGTGTAAGTTAATTTTAAATTTTATTTCTCTCACAAACCTACGTCGAAGAGTGTGAAATGAAACGTCAGATGACAGAATAAATGTATCTATGTATGTATTAGTCTATGGTTTGGGGATACTCCAGATCGCCCGAGATCTGGACGTCCGCGCAGTGATCGAATTTCCAGAGCCGTCAAAGTCGTAGAAAATCGAATTCATCAAAATCCACTCCGAAAGCAAAAAATAATGGCGCCTGATATGAATATATCGAAGGTATCCATTTCTCGCATCATTAAATATGACTTTGGGCTTTCAGCTAACTAGGCATTTACTTACGGCAGCGTTGCCGAAGAAACGCAAGCAGAAGAAAAGAATTGCTTCGAAAGTACGGCAATAACGTCTACAGAAGAATTCTGTTTATCGATGGGAACACTTTTACTGTGGAGGATTCGTCCAATAAACAAAATGATCGAATCTATGATCAGTCATCTCGGTAAGCATCATAACTGAATCCTAGAGTTCTAAGAAGTCACCATCCTGCCTGCTTCTGGTAGGGGGCCGCCTATGACGGGGTGACCAAGCTCCATTTCTGCGAAAAACGTGTTAAAACTTCGGCAAAGGTGATCTAATCTGACGTTTTGGAAATAGTTGTGAAACCATTAAATAACACATTATTCAAAAACGAGCTATGGACCTTTCAATAGAACTCCGCTCCAGCCCATAGTACAAGAACCACTCCAGAGTGGTTAAAACACAATTTACCAGACCTTATGATTGGCATAGGGTAGTTCGGACTTGAATTCTTTAGACTGTTGGAGTAGATACTTTGTTAGTAAACACTTTGAATATATATTATAACCAGTACATAAGTTTCAGTTGGGTGAACCGACTTAATCATACCCTCACTCTAAGTCATCCATTGCGTGGGAGTTCTGTTAAAAACGTCCATACTCAAAGGTGGCCATATTCAATAACATACTCAAGACGTGCACAAGTAAAATTGCCGTGTGTGATCCCCGAGTTAGTAAAATTGATAGTATATAATTAAAAGAGTTTTCAAAGAAAACTGCATCATTACTTTTCTTCATAATGTATTTGTAGTCATCTGGCAGGAAGAATGGTGCTCGTATGTTGACTTTTGTCGGCCACTGTAAATGTACATATGTATACGTATACTTATATATTATACATATGCCCCCAACGAAGACGACATTAATTAATTTCAGTGAACTTTTAAAAGGAGGCACCCTATCCATATTAAAGTTCAGGAACAGAATCCGGCAATAATATTGTAAATTGGTCAACAAAACAGTAAGAAGGTATTTAACTCCATAGTATACATACACCCCTGGCTCAACTGGTCTTAGCAACTTACAGCCACGCGGTGTTCATTTCAATATGCAACCTTCTTTCGAATAACAACGCCAGCAAATCATTTGACGCCTGTCTCCAACTATTGCTTGAATATATCCAGTGTGCTAGGATCATATTAAATTTACTGAAACTAGTAGTTTGTATGTACATACCTTTCGTCAAACAATTGTATATTTATTTCAAGCTCCTTAAAAAATAGTTCTCGAAAATATTCAGGGTTTTCCGCACAAAAAAAATACATAGTTTCGAGTAAAACGACTATAGGAATTTCATATTATTGAAATTAATTTATCCGAAAAAAACTCTTCTCCGAGAATAGTTTATAGCATTCAGTTTAAATCCGGTAAATTTTGAGTTGTGGTGGATATGTTCTCCACACAGAATATTAACTTAATGATCGCTCTGCTCCGACATAAAAACAAAAACCGTTGACAAGTAACACTACACTTGTTTTGATTTGACATTCAACCGAGGACGTTCCAGTCATTTTGTTTTGGTTTTCCCAAGAATTTGTTGTATCCGCGAAACGTCCGAACGCGATATCATTTTCGAAGGTTGGGTAAAGTCTGAATTACACGATGTCAAAGGCAGAGATGAGACCAGTTTTTTCGACCACTTTGTATGTGTAGCTAAGAAATTTTAAGCGGCTCCCAATACAAAGTCGTCGAAACTTTGGCGGGAAATATATAAACGCTTAGAGAGTGAAGAGAACAACATGAGTGCCACATAAAGCCTGTTTTTATTGATTCCCAGCTAAACTAATTTTTCGACCACTTTAAATCGACCAACCGCTTAAAATCGCTTAGCTCTCCATAAAAAGTCGTTGTGCTGAGTTGGCTTCAAGAAACTGTACATACATACATACATAATTTCAATTGTACATTAATGGTCAGTTTTTAAGTGGGTAGTTAACTATCGAATTACTTAATCTTAATTCTAAGTTAATTAGAGGTTAACTTTGCATTTTGTTTTTCAGTGGTGAGTTAATGTAAGTTGCCATATTGTCAACTAATATGGCAACCCTTGTATTCTTATTGCAAAAAACGCATGTTTTGGGATAAATACCAAAACAACAAAGGGGAACAAACAAAATGGAATTATGTACAATAAGAAATAGATGCATAAAATCGAAGTCATTTTAACAAAAATGTGTAAAAAACTATATAGGAGCAACAATTTAATGATCTAGACTCAACGTATGTATACAAATACGCAAATCTGAAACATGTATTTTATACAATTTTCATTTCTC
The DNA here is from genome assembly GCA_963931995.1 of Phaonia tiefii. Lineage (NCBI taxonomy): Eukaryota > Metazoa > Arthropoda > Insecta > Diptera > Muscidae > Phaonia > Phaonia tiefii. The sequence goes on from OZ008371.1 coordinate 196,040,271, forward strand.
ACTTTGACAGTCAGTAATTTGATTGTTAAAATAATATGGTTCTGACTATAAGTTAACCAACCAACATTGGCTGGATAAATCATAGTTAAACAATGACTAAAAAACACTATTCGATGTTTAGCCAGAATTTAACTAAGAAACGAAGATCACCACTAACTGAAAAACTCTCCATAATTGTCATATAAACATCATACTAATTCTCCCGTTTCTCTCATAGAGTAAATCCATAGACTAATACATACCTAGATAAACTTATTCTCTCATCTGACGTTTCATTTCACACTCTCATCGTAGGTTTGTGGAAATGAGAGCAATTAAATTTAAAATTAACTTACACCAGGTGGAGTTACAAAATATGTTCACTTAACTTTTTCCTGTCGTTTTGGTGTAGAACTGACAAATTTAAATATATTTTGGACTTTTTTATTGACTTTTATCGTTGGTATACATTTGTATTGTATTTAACACAACTAGTTTGCCACAAAAACACGAAATTCGGTTGTTGTTCCTATGTTGATCGCTGTATACTATTGCCACTATCTGGTATTATTGAACCCATATTTCTACCATCCAATGTTTACTTTCCATCGTACCTATGACGTTTAATTTATTGAGCAAATAAAACCTTCTATGGTATGTGTTATTCTATGAGTAAATCATACTAGAGAGAATATTTGGCTAATCTGACGTTTGCTTTCACACTCTTCTTGATGCGTTCGGTGTGATAGAGAGATGTTTGAAGAAAAGTTACATTCACCAGGTTGAATTACAATAATTTCTTGCTTTCATTTTTCATGTCGTTTTGGTGAAAAACTGTGAAATTTAAATGTGTTTTAAACTTTTTTATTGACTGTTGTTGTTAACATACATTTGTGTTGTATTTAACACAATAATTTTAACACACAAAACGAAATACCGTTGTTATTTTGTTCGTTGTTTTGAACCATTGCCTCTATCTGGTATTAGTAAAGCAATTCTTTTCAACATCGAACGTAAATATCACGCCAGGCCAAATGTCATAAATTTGGTGGGAGAACTAAACACAACGAGTGAAACCCTAGTCATTCTCGGTTGTCTCTCTTACTCTCTTCATTGAATATTTCAATACACGAGCAGCTTTTCGATAGTGTTATTGTTATACTAACTATACAAATTCCAACCATGTTGAAGTAAAATTACATAAACTATGCAAAAAGTATGAAATAATCAAAATATGACGCGTGAGAGAAATGCCCATAGAACAGTGGTCACCGTCCATAGCCCCCAGGGGCCGAACACGATCGGCTTTTTACACGTACACAACACGAACGTCAACAAAAAGCATATCAAAGAGCGTATGAGAGAAGAAAATTTCATTCAGTAGCACATTAGCTTTCAACGAAGAATGGTCATGCCGCTTTGTTCTGGATTCAGTACAAATACACCAATACATTCACATTTGATTAGTATTCTCTTTTTGGTGACCACTGCCATAGAATAACACATACTATAGAAGAACTTATTCTCTCATCTGACGTTTCATTTCACACTCTCTCGGTAGGTCTGTGGAAATGAGAGCAAATTAAATTTAAAATTTACATACACCAGGTGGAGTTACAAAATATGTTCACTTAACTATTTCCTGTCGTTTTGGTGTAGAACTGAAAAATTTAAATGTATTTTGCACTTTTTTGTTGACTTTTAACGTTGGTATTCATTTGTATTGTATTTAACACAACTAGTTTGCCACAAAAACACGAAATTCGGGTGTAGTTCCTTTGCGGATCGCTGTATACTATTGCCACCATCTGGTATTATTGAACCCATATTTTCCACCCTCCACTGTGTAATTTCCATCGTACCTATGACGTTTAATTTATTGAGCGAATAAAACCTTCTACGTATGTGTTATTCTATGGAAATGCCTTTGAGTCAGTTTCAATCACTTTTTGGTTCTCTTTTACTAGGATTGCCAAATTGCGCAAATCTTCTGGTCGTCTAATTGTAGATCGTATTTGTCCTTGGTTTCTTTGTTGGCATTCCACTCGAGAGAACTTTTCCCGTCTACATAGTAAATGGCTTTTGTGGTAATTCTAGCAACCCCACTACTCTTTCATTACAACCATGTAGTAACGCTTACTTTTCTCTAGAACGCTGTAGTTTTTGCAAAAAATCGTAATCCGTGTAGTCGCATTTTCAGAACGAAGCGTAATTTCAAGCAAAATTAATTGCAAATTTAATACAAAAAGAAAACGTCCTCGAAGAAGAAAACATTCATTCCATAAGTGCTTTTGCATAGTAGATTAGTGAACAGAAGAAAAATGACGGCCACAATGGATATTGATGGTCCACAAGTACTTACAAATATCTTAACTCAAGAAGAGTTGGATCAGACACCGCAAGGGGTACAAGATAAATTGAAGAAATATCTGGACGATTTTCTTGATGATTATTACAAAGATAAAGCTGCGGCAAATCGTCTACGTAAGTTAAATTTTGTGACCGAATTAGTTGTAAATAAGAAAAAGTTTTAAAAAATGTTAATTTGCCGGTGAAGTTTTATAATTTAATGCATAAAGTCACGGAGACTCTAACCTGTCTTTCAATTAATGGCGGCGTCTGACAAGCAAAATGTTGACAGCGCTGCCATTCGAGAAATGTGTGTGGATACATGGGTTTGTAGAAACGGCATCACCCAAAGGGGGAAACAAAGAAATAAGCAAAACAAAAACGAAGCAACACACTTTCTGTAATGAGTCCAGAGTTGCCTATGTTAATGTTAAAAGTAGCAAAATAACCGCCAATTGCTGTGATAACAAAGAAAATTCATGGTTTAACCAAAAAGTTTAACATAATGGTCTGAATTGTCGGATCTGGGGAAGGCGGTCTAAAAACTGGTTTCCCATGAGGTGATTGGGACCTACAGTTTTACACCGGCTCGATATGGCCGTCGGTGATGCAATGGTTAGTGTGCGCGGCACTTGTACATGAATTCGATCCCTGCCCAGACCACCTTGCATTTCTTTCGATGGCGACATTATCGAGTACTTGGCCATGAAAAACTTCTCAAAATACCGTTCGGAATCGGTGTGAAACTGTACGCCCCAATCAGTGAGTGTAAAAACTAGAAAGTGCACACCTCACTGATTGTGAGAAGCTCTCCTCAATTCCTTCATGGGATATCACTAAGCGAGGTGAGCGCCGTCGACATAAATGTTGTGTGGTCTGTATAAGAGCCGCGCACATTACCATTGCACCACCGACGGCCAGCAAAATACAAGAAAACCAGTTCACCTAGGGACACAGAAATAAGCAATTGTGGGTACTCAAATAAAAGGTATATTCGGCAAAGTTGCCGGACTTCGGGCAGGGCTGAGAAAACCCCGAAATTAGAGTAAAATATGAGACAAATGAAAATTTTAAAAAATGTGTCGGACCCATGGTTCTTAAAGATGGTGGCACGTAGGAAAAGGCATGTGCGGGCACTCGAATGAAAGGTATTCCTCACAAATATAACGGTGAGGTCACGTTTTTTTTTTAATCAGTGGTAGGGACACAGAAATAAGCAATTGTGGGTACTCAAATAAAAGGTATATTCGGCAAAGTTGCCGGACTTCGGGCACGGCTGAGAAAACCCCGAAATTAGAGTAAAATATGAGACAAATGAAAATTTTAAAAAATGTGTCGGACCCATGGTTCTTAAAGATGGTGGCACGTAGGAAAAGGCATGTGCGGGCACTCGAATGAAAGGTATTCCTCACAAATTTAACGGTGAGGTCACGTTTTTTTTTTAATCAGTGGTAGGCCCAACACCGGCTTTAGTATTGTTTTTAGTATTTCAAAGCTTTCCGTGTTGCCGGGCTTAGGGATTTTCTTCTTTGGGTGAGTGGAACACTGGCAGATTTTTATGTTGCACAGCTTTCTGCGTGGACGGCCTTCGGCCTTGCTTGGGATTTTCTCTGTGAAGTTTTCAGCACCGACTTCGTCAGTTTTTTTTTCTATGTTACATAGCTTCCTGCGAGGCCTAACTTAGGGTAGGGATTTACCCCTCTCGGAAGGGGTCGACATCGGCTTCGGCCGTTTTTTATACTTCAAGACTTTCTGCGTGGACGACCTAGGGATTTTACTCCTCTGGGAGGGTTCAACACTGGCTTTGCGGTTTTGGCAGTTTTATTTTATGTTACAAAGCTTTCTGTGAGGCCGGGCTTAGGGATTTTCTTCCGTGGGAAGGGGTTCAACGCCGGCTTCACAAAAACAAAGGCTAAATTGCCTAATACCAAACGGATCTCAAAAATATTAGATTAAAAAGTAGTAACACAAAAACAAAACTTGCCATTCGGACACATGGGGGTCACGGGTCCACCTAGGGAGATTTAGAAACAAGCAAGTGTAAGGTATTCATACCACCAATGAAAGGTATTCATCTCACGAATTAAATGTTTTTTTTTTTTTTTTTGTGAAACTACTGCGGGTCCTGAAAATCGGAAAATAGGTGTTACTATAAAACATCAAGTGTGGGCACTGAAATGTAAGGGAATTTCAATTATAACACATTTGTACATGTACCAATTTATTTTGACAGTGGCGCTTATGACTGGCTCATTCATCGTTAATGGTTTTTGATGCATATTTTGGGTCGTATTCGGTGTTTAGAGGCAAACCCCCCGAATAATATAAATATAGGTTATCGATAACTCGCTAGTTGTTGGTATTTATCATTTCATTTTTAAAATTTATCTCGGTGAGATATATTAAAACTCGCCACTAGCAAAGAAGTTATGGTAAATTTATATTTTTCAAGTCATTGATCGGAACCTATAGATTTATTGTATTTTAGAAACTATAGATTTATTTTATTTATTTAAATTTATTATAGATTTATTTTATTATAAATAAGTATTCAATTTAAATAAATTCGTAACCGATGATTAACATTTACATCTGTTTTCTTTTACTATCCCATAATCTTATCTAGACGACTACGAGCTCAAAGCCGATGAATTGCAAGCTCAAATACAAGATAACGAGGTGAAATTACAAAACTACAATCAAAATGTTAACGAGCTGCGCTCACAACTCGATACCGTCTCCACTGAACGCAAACAACTGCTGGAGACCACAAGTTCCTACGAAAGGGAATTGGCTTCGCTGCGAAATGACAAGAAAATCGTCTCAGATGAGCGAGATCACTACTTGAAAGTGATTGAGCGTCAAAATAGTGAAGTGGATCGCTTGCAGCAGGACTTGAAGACCTACCAACAACAGCTTAAAGCTGCCATCTCTGCCAAATGTGAAGCTTTAGCTCGTGTCGATGAGATCGAAAGCAAAGATATGTCATTGGATTTCAAGGAACGCCGTATGGAACAGGAACGTGAAATGCTGCTCAAACAGATTCAGACATTGACGCAAGACCTTAGTCGGAACATTACAGAATTGCAGAATATAAGACGGGAGAACACCTTGAACACTATGCAATTGGAGGCGCGCCTAACACAAAAGACTGAAGATTTAAAAATTGCCCAGGTACAATGTTCACAATACAAAGAGACCATAGAGCGGTTGACTGTAAATGTCCAGGAGCTGTCGTCTAAGATGTTGGCACAAAATGAGGAGGCCCAGAAAATGATGGACTTTTATAAAAAAGAATTGGATGCAAAGACCAAACTGGCTGATCTCTACAAGAGCAACTGTGAAGACACTGACATGGAGCGTAATGAATTGTCCGCCGCCATATCAGATTTTAAGCGTATGTTGACCGAGGCAAGTGAGCAATATGGAGAGTTAGAGACAACATTTAAAGCTACCAAATTAAAGCATGAACAGGAATTGGAGGAAAAGAATAAGGACATGGACGTTTTAAGGGATGAAATAAAGCACGCCAATGAGTTGCTCAAAGAACTACAAGATGAAAGTGTCGAAAGTGCGATTTCCAAATTGGCACCCACAGCAGCAGTGGCGTCGCGTCTTATTCGCTCCGACATGTCCCTCACCGAACTCTATTCTTTGTACGTTAAGACCTCGGAAGATTCTGAATTGCAGAAGAGAGAATTGGCTCGTCTTAATTTGCAACTGAAGACGATTTTAAGTGAACTCAACGAAAACGCCCCCATGGTCAAGAAACAAGAATTGGAATATGAGAAATTACTAGAAACAAACAATATATTAGCCCAGCAACGTGATGAACTCTTGTCCAAGAAGACCGACTTTGAAGAGTTGCTGGTTGAGGCTCATGCGAAAATTGGCCACATGGATCGGGAAAATAAGAAACTCAAACACTCCCAAACCGATCTCAGTCGCCAAGTCTGCTATCTTCTTAAAGAAGTAGAACAATTGCGCATTGGCTTAACCAGTGACGGAACCAACACAAGTTCTTCGTTCGGCAATATCACCACCACCGATGAGGTTATATCCAAGAAGTTGGTAACATTCTCCAACATTACTGACCTTCAGGAAAATAATCAAAAGCTGTTGCTATTGGTGCGCGATCTCAGCACAAAGTTAGAAGAAGCCGAAACCCTTAAACACGAAATTGATGAAGCTTCTTACCAAGAGAAGCTAGAGAACTATGCCTCCAAGTTCCAAAGCATGCAGGATACGCTAAATCAGCAAAACAACACTGTAGCCACTCTGGTGTCCAAATGTGAACGTTACAAGAAACTGTATTTCGAATTGCAAAGGAAAATTAATAAACAGTCCTCCACCCTACAAGATGACATGAGTGATATGGACGATGAAAATATGCAAACAGACGATGTAGACGAAACAACTGGAAATCTTACAGCGCAATCGCCCATGCCCAAAACGTCCAAAGCCTCAAGGGATTATGAAAGACGTATAAAAGACTTGGAGCAGCAACTATCGGAAGTTAAGGAGCAATACAAGACTGTTAAAGAACAGTATGAGTACTATGCTAAGGAGAAGAAGAACAACGAGAAAATCCTGAATGAACAATTCGACTCGATGCGTTCAGAAGTTAGGGAGCTAACATCCACCAATTGTAAACTTATGTCCACCATGGAATACACTAAGGAACAGATTAAACTGCAACAGAAGAACATCTCTACCTATAAACAACAGATAACAGCATTGGAGGATCGCAACAAGAACTATGAAAATACTATTGTCAAGCATGAGCAGACTGTACTCTATCTGAAAGACGAAATAATGAAATCGCAAAGACATCAGTCAGCCGCAGAATCGGAGGCCAGTCGGGTGAGACATGAAAATCGTATACTCAAGGACCAGGTCGGTCGTCTACAATCGGAGAAAGAATCCTACCATCGTGAAGAACAAAGTCAAACTTTGTTGTTAAACAACCTGGAGTTGATTAAATCAAATCTGGAAAGATCTGAAATGGAAGGGCGTGCTCGTTTAGAGCAGAGACTTGATGAGACTGTAAGGGAACTCTCGGCCCAACGCAGAAGATTCCAAGAAGATGAGGATAGGTTCCGTGAGTCCATTAACGACATGAAGAGACAAACCGAATCGGCCAAACAACAAATGGAAGAAGAAAAGGCTCAAGCAGACAAGCTAAGAATGGAGCTCATCAATGTTAGAGAAGAGCTCACATCGAAAGCCCAACAAATCGATGAACTAAGCAAGAAATTGCAAGAGAGCCTAACGCCATCAAAGAATGACAATCCCATAGCACTGGCCAACAAGAAGTCACGTGAATTTGAAATGAAATACGAAGAGGCCAAGATTGAAATAGAGTCATTGCAAGCCAGTTTGAACAAGGCCAAAGAACATGCCGATCAGTACTACAAAATGTCCCAAAATGCCGAAACAGAGATTAAGAATCTCCACGAGGTACACACAGCCTACAAAGAAAAGGCTGAAGCTGAGCTCAAGGAGTTGCGCATTTCTGAAATGAATCTTAAATCTCGCATCACAGAACTAGAGGCAGATCTGCAATTGGCAACAGTGGCTGACGCGCCTTTACCAACTAATCAACCGGCGGAACAAGTCAAGAGACTGCAGGACGAATTGAAGGATACATTGCAGAAATTAAGTGAATGCAATCGTAACTTGCGCACCCTTAGAGCTGAAAATATTACTATGGCAGAAACGTTAAATGGCGTTGAATCAAAATACGCTAATGAAATGATTTTGCATTCGTCTGACATCCAGGAACTGGGCAAAGTTAAGCAGGAATTGGTTAAGGTAGGTCCACTTGATATACAATTATATAATGTAGAACTTCCAAGACGAAGACGTCATATTTTTCAATCATATTTTGGTTTGTTATAATGCATTTTAGTCAGTCACTTTCAAACAGGCGAGATTATCAAAACAACTTAATTCTGTTAAAGAATCAATAAGAATTTTCCACATCAATTACACAATGAAAATTATTCTTATTTCTTCAGATTCAAGGTGTGATTAGTGAACTTACTCTTGACCGAGACAATGCCAAGTCAGCTTTGGAAAGTCTAAGAAAGTCCCAAGAGGATTCCTTAGTTATGCTACGCAAAGAGAAGGAAGAATTCGAAAAGCGAGTGGAAGATTTGAATTCTCTCAATTCCAACTTGCATGATCAAATTGAAGCGTTGTCAACCAAACTAACAACATTGAGCCAAACCTCTGCCGCAAATAACCCCAACGAGTCCTTGATGGACACCTCTACGAATGATATAAATCCTTCGTCTGTAGATGCGGAAGCCGATAACAAGAGCAATGAGCAGCTACTTCAAATTATAAAATTCTTGCGCAAGGAAAAGGATCTAACCTTCGCTAAATTGGATATTTTGAAGGCAGAAAATACTAGAATACAATCGGAGTTCACTATTCTGCAAAAGAAGAACGAAGAGCTGCAAGATTTCCTTAATCGCGAAAGAGCCAAGACAGACACCAACCTGGTATCAGCCTCCAAACATGAGGAAATTCTGCGTAAGATTGAGACACTTAATGCCGTGACTGATAGTAATCGAGTGTTACGCGAGGAGCGTAATGCTTTAACGCAACGTGTCAAGGAATTAAATGATCGTATCAGTGCATTGGAAGATGAATTGTTCCCTCTGCAAGGACAAAATCGCGATTTGAACACTAAGATCGAAGAACTGACCTCAGAAAATGGCTCTGTTCGCACTGAGGCACTTAAATGGCGCCAACGTGCCAATGTTTTGGTGGAGAAGAGTAACAAGAACCCCGAAGAATTTAAACGCTTGCAGACAGAGCGTGAAAACCTGGCAAAGATGTTGACAGCCGAAAAGGAGCAAATAAAATCCTTAATTGAAGAATTACAAAACCTCAGAGGAGAGAAATCTCGTGTCGACACCGAATTGGCTTCATTGGAAAGACAAGTTCATATGTTGGCCGAAGATAAGAAGAGTCTTACTGCAGATGTTGCCACGGTAAAACAAACTAATACACGACTAATGCAGGAAGTAATGGAGCTCAAAAATAAACTCTTGTCCAAAGAGGAATCGGTTCAGAAAATTGTCGAAGACTTGGAAGCCAAGGATCAATTGTTGCAAGACTCAAAGAATAAGGAAGTCCAGATACGCAAAATCGCTAAACGTTACAAGGATTCTTACTTGGAGTTACTGAACAAAGCTCCCACATCTGCCGGAGGAGACAATAATGCCAACAGCGGTGGCCAAGATAATATTGAATTGAATGCAGCCAACAACAACCCTGAGGCGGCAAATGCCACTGCCGAATTGGAACAACACCGCACCACCATAGAAAGTCTCAATGGTGTCATACGCAGTATGCAAGAGGACGGCGAAAAGATACGCAAGGATTATGAAGACCTCAAGGCCTCGGTTGAGATTGATGAACGCACAAAGTCGTTATTGCGAGAGGCCAAGAGTCACATTGTCAGTTTAACTGAGTCACGCAATGCCGTTAGCACTGAGTTGGCTGCAATCAAAACAAAACTGTTGCAAAGCAACGACACCCATGAATCTGCCATCAATGACATTAAGACTCAATATGACGAGAGTCTGCAACGACTAGAACGGGAATTGTTGGAGCAGACCAATCGTAATAAGGAGGATGTTCAACGTTTGACAAGAGAAAATGAGTCCCTAATGATGCGTATTAATCAGCTAACTCGCCAACTGGGATTGCAGCAGTCGGCAAAGCCTTCCACCAGCTCTGTAGCTATATCAGAAAAGGGCACCATTTCCGATTCATCACCAAGAACAGCTAATGTAAAGCCCATGTCCGGCTCAGCGTCGGTTCAACAATCTGCTACTGTCACCCCGTGGCGTGGGGGTGAAACTCCTTTGGCCAGCATAAGACCAATTTCCGTACAAAATGCACGCACAGCCGCTATACTGCCAACAAGTCAACAAAGTTCTGCGGGATCCACAGGGGTTGTAGCTGGAACTTCGACCTCCTCCTCCTCTACATCGTCGACGACAACTCCTTCTTCGACGCCCACTTCCGCTACTGGTAGCAGCAGCAACACGGCACTGGTGCCACCTCAGCAACAAGTCCATACTACGGGCAGTGCATCTCTGGAGTCTATGTCATCTTCTCCCACCTCATCACACACCGACTACATGCCCTCAACAAGTAGTTCTGCTTCAGTTGTCGTTGCTGCAATTCCACCAATGGGTTCAGCTTCTGCCGCCGAAAGTTCTCAAGAAGCTGAAAGTATCCAACAACCCCAACAAAATGAACCACAACCCCATGTCAGTGGAGGGTCTGGTAATCAAGCGCAAGTTGTGGCTTTAGTTTCGCCACGTGTTGAAGGTTCTTCGACTCAGTCGACTCCCTCGGTTAATGTCCAGTTGATGCAAGATCCTAACAACCCACAGCCCAGTACTTCACAGTCCACGGGATGTTCCTCTCACATTGCAGTTAGCAGTCACAACAGACATGCTCCTTCAAGTAGCAATGTCACTACATCACAAGCAGGATCATCGGCAGGCCACAAACGTCCTCGTGACCTGGAAGGAGATTCCTCAACTACAGGCGATGAAACCGACAAATCGTCCACAAAGCATGTCAAACGTGTTAGAGCTACTGCTCACAGTGGCGAGGCGGCTGTTTTGACAGCAGCCGGTGTCTCTGATTCGGGCATTGATGTAGATCAAGTACCTACTTCGTCCCAAAGAGACCAGGAAGATGATGTCGTCGTATTAGATTCTGAAGAAGATGATGGTATGGCAGAGGCTGAAGCTGATGATGGCGGGCCTACCGACGGAGACGGCGAACACGAAGTGTATGAAGACTACGACCAGGACCAAGATATGGACGAGAACGAATGTCCAGAAGTGAATGAGAGCAATATACGCCCTGATGTGGACGAAGCCGATAATAATGAGGTGGACGTAGATGAAGACATGGAGACACATGGGCAGTGCAGTTCTGCTGGTGCTGCAGGACAGGGCGATGCAGATACTTATACCACGGGAGCCAGTACTAGTGCTGCAGCTGCCGCCGCCATGGCCAAGGCTCACAGCCAAGATAATAATCAACAGAGTCAAGCAATAAGCAGTGGCAGTGGAGAGACATCCGCACGTAAACAAGCTGCCTCCCTAACACGACAACAAAAGGCCACTCTAATGAAGCTGCAACAAGGGGCTCAAGGTGAAGCCAACGAAACGTCAGACGCTGCTGCAGGGCGACGATCGGACAGGTAAGATATCAGACAACTACCTCCTTCCACTCCGTTACCATGCAATATATGCACTCGTTGCTTCAGTAAATGATCCTTTATGTCCCTCCTTTTTTTGTCACAGCTCTGAAATTGTCAGCTCCCCACAAGACTCCAAGTTTAGTTATGGTGCCACTGATGCTGCCACTTCCAATACGGCTCAACAATCTGACGAACATTCAGCTGATGTCGATCTGGATAATCAAGATGAAGCAGCTGCTGATGAAAGTGAAGCAGCCGGTGGAGAAGACTATGATCAAAAGAAGAGCGGAGATGTTACATCAGAAGAAGAACAAAAGGCTCTTAATGAAGAGGCTGTCGAGGATGATGACGATGACGATTTCAACGAAGAAGCGGGTGAATCGGCAGAAGTTTCAGAAAATGTGGACAGCGAAAGTAAGTCTCCAAAAAAACTTCAACCAGACTCGTACTTAATATTGCCTTTACCATTAGGTCATCATAGTAGCGGTGCTACACAATCGGAAATTCAAGATATACAACAAAATCAAATAGAAGCGACCTCAGAAGAAAATGAGGGGGCTGATGGTGTATCCTCCGAGGGTGAAAAACAAGCTGTAGAAGAAATCGAAGTAAGCATTTATTTATACGAAAATTGAACTTGGATGCTAAAAGTTTTAATACTCTTTCTAGGAGGAGGGCCGCGAAGCTGAAGCATCTACATCACCCTCCATTAATACCCGTTCCAAGGCCACCAAGGGTGTGCATACCAATAGAAGACCTCACCGTGGTTTTCACCGTGGAAATAATAGACCCACTCCCATCATCTGGCAGGGTAAACGAACATAAGACAATTTAAAAAGTTTAAAAGACAGATTAACACAGACAACTTCCTCCTTCCACTTTTTGTAGAAACTCCGGGTAATTCGCGCAACACCTCGCCCAGCCATCGAGCACAACAAGATCAACCGGGAAGTCCCGCACGCGGTGGGTTTGGCAATCAAAGAGGTCAAAGAGCTCGTCGAATGAGAAGACCAGGTGGCAACTTTTCCACAAACAGATTTTAATTAAAACAGACATAGTCTTGATGTCATTTCCATCCCGCGTTTCTATTTTCCTTTTCCATTTTATATGTTTGTGTTTTTCATTGGCTCGTACACATTTACTCCCTTTTTTTGTTTTATACTGTGTACATTACTTTTTCCCAGTTTTTGGTAAAATGTTTGTCTAATGTATCCATTTTTAATTTTAAAAATTGTCGTGCAAAAAGAGAACACGCGGATTACGACACGTGGTGTTTCCTTCACATTTTTGCCGACCAAAGGTGATTGTGTTCGTAAATTTGTTTGTAATGACCGACCAAAGTCATACAAATCGAAATCACCTATGACTGCATTCAATCGTTTTTTTTTTCTTTTTGCGTTTACTTTAAATACTTTGCATTGATATAATCGATACCGATGATCACTAGTTGTATTATCATCACTCATCATTACGGAAAAGCTGAAGACGTGGCGACGCCATTCCTCAGTTACAAATAATTTGTATTTCTCCAGAATTTTATTTGTATACCACCCTACATACTTTTTGTTTTCGCCAACATTTTTCTCCTTTTTTTTAAAATATTAGAATTAGAAATTATTTTTACTTACATACATTATAATATAGCCAACAATATGTAGAGGGGTTCATGTAGACACTAAAAAGCCTCGCAACTATTAAACATTTGCCGCGCAAGTGTATGAGACTTGTGAGTTCTCGAGGATCTTGCGTGTTTACATGGATACCATTAATATAATTAATTCTTACAAGAAAAATACATATTTCCAATATTTAATAATATCGAAAAAGAAATCGTCAATGTTTTATTTTGGGTGGCGATAATTGGCAAATACAGGGCCCTAACTATGTAACTCGATTCGAAAGAAAAATTTAACGGAACCGAATTTTTGGTACCATGGATTTCGAATGAGCGATATCCGAAAGTTGGATTCTAGTTTAGATTTACGGAAAGATTGAACCATGTATCTCTATTTTCGAACAGAAATGAACTCGATTTTTGAGATTCTTATTCGGTTGCTCTTGAGATAGCGGAAAGATATAAAATATTTGATTTTTATAAAAAATAGACAAATTTTATATTATTAATTAAGGACTTTTTATGCACAATAAGAAAAAGAATGTTTTTTTGTAGCATAAATTTATTTTTATGGCTAAATGTCTTTTAAAAAATTTGATTATTCAATGTTATATGGTATTTTTCTACTTATTGCCGTGCCCATGACCAAAGTATCGCTATACTTCGGAAAACAGCGACTCTAAGGAATTCGTGCCCTAAATAAGACGACAAAAAATCTCCTATTACTAAACCATAGTATTAGTGTCTTTGTGCCACTGCCTCTTCCTTCTTTTATTAGAGTCTTCGTGAGATAGTCTGCATATACCTATAACGACAGGAATGCTTTTCACTCACTAAATGAATTTTGAATGTAGGGAATGTGGTTATGTCGTTGACTGCTGCCGAAGTCGCATTATTTTGTAAATGCTCAATGTATATGAATAGGGTGCAAAAAGGCATAGTCCAGTATGGAACTAGGGACGAGCGAAATGGTTAAAACTAGTGAATAATAAGAAATTGTAATTTTTTTCCTTACCCCTCCAATGAAATAATTAACCCCAGGACCCCTAATTTACTTTATCTAGGATATTTCTAAAACTTATTTATGAACAATAACAAACCAAATATAATTTTGACATGAAATGTTGCCAACCAAAAAAAAAACATTTTCCGAAAGTATTGGTAACACTTTTTTTTCAATCCGAAAGTTGTACATGGTACCATTTCAAATACGGATCGGAAAGAACTTTCGTATAGTTTTAATTTTCGAATCGAATTACATAGTAGGGGCCCAGGTTTTTTTGGCATCGAATTCAATTATTGTCACGTAAACATGGTTGGAAAATCATTGTGATGGGAGGGTGTGTATTAGGCCGCAACGCCTTACAGACAAAAAAAAAATGCAACGTTTCTACCGAACGAAACATCTGGGCCCCTACTGTGTAATTCGATTCGAAAATTAAAACTATTCGAAAGTTCTTTCCGATCCGTATTTGAAATGGTACCATGTACAACTTTCGGATTGAACAAAAAGTGTTACCAATGGTTTGGTTTGTTATTGTTCATAAATAAGTTTTAGAAATATCCTAGATAAAGTAAATTAGGGGTCCTGGGGTTAATTATTTCATTGGAAGGGTAAGGAAAAAAATTACAATTTCTTATTATTCACTAGTTTTAACCATTTCGCTCGTCCCTAGTTCCATACTGGACTATGCCTTTTTGCACCCTATTCATATACATTGAACATTTACAAAATAATGCGACTTCGGCAGCAGTCAACGACATAACCACATTCCCTACATTCAAAATTCATTTAGTGAGTGAAAAGCATTACTGTCGTTATAAGTATATGAAGACTCTATCACACGAAGGCTCTAATAAACGAAGGAAGAGGCAGTGGCCCAAAGACACTAATACTATGGTTTAGTAATAGGAGATTTTTTTGTCGTCTTATTTAGTGCACGAATTCCTTAGAGTCGCTGTTTTCCGAAGTATAGCGATACTTTGGTCATGGGCATGGCAATAAGTTGAAAAATACCATATAACATTGAATAATCAAATTTTTTAAAAGACATTTAGCCATAAAAATAAGTTGTTGCTACAAAAAAATATTTCTTTTTCTTATTGTGCATAAAAATTCCTTAATTAATAATATAAAATTTGTCTATTTTTTATAAAAATCAAATATTTTATATCTTTCCGCTATCTCAAGAGCAACCGAATAAGAATCTCAAAAATCGAGTTCATTTCTGTTCGAATATCGAGATACATGGTTCAATCTTTCCGTAAATCGAAACTAGAATCCGACTTTTGGATATCGCTCATTCGACTTCGAGATCCATGGTACCAAAAATTCGGTTCCGTTAAATTTTTCTTTCGAATCGAGTTACATAGTTAGGGCCCTGTAGGAGTCTTCAAGGGAAAAATGTATGGCCCTTTAGTGCACAACGGCGAGTATCGTCGACGAATGAATCATGAGCTGTATGAGCTTTATCCTGACACTGACATAGTTAAGCGGATCAGGATAACGCGATTGCGCTGGCTAGGCCATATCAGTAGAATGGATGAAGATGAACCAGCGCGAAGGGTTTTCGAAACCGAACTCGAAGGAAGACGAAAAATAGGAAGACCAAGACTCCGCTGGAGGGATCAGGTTGACGAATCCCTGCGTACACTTGGTATTGCCAACTGGGGAAATAAAGCAAAAGATCGAACTGGTTGGCGAAATATGTTATCTTCGTGTTGTAAGGTCCCTGACCCCCCGGGGTTGTCCGAGACCGGATAAGTAAGTTTCTGCCGAACGTAGTGGGTCGTCTTTTTAAATTTTTCGTTATATCTTCGGCGTATCTTAAAGTGTAATACATCGATGTTTTGTCTCGAGGAGACCAATTTTTCTGCTTCAGAAGTCAGAAAATTAAAACCCTCAAAAAATCATTATATTTTGCTAATAAAGCGAACCACAGACTAGTCATTCATGAGCATGAACATCAGCTATCGTTGATGTTTATTAGGTCTGTCTGCGTACACATATTCTGCATCATTTTGTGCAAAATCTTGCAAAATGTTGTCTGCGTACTCCAAATCTCTTGCAGCGAGAGAGCGAAAAAGAGAATTTTTTTGACAGTTGGAAGTTAGAGAACTTGCAAAATGTTGCTGGAGAAATTTCTTCTTGCAACTAGTTTGAACAGCTGTTTTTGTTTACTGTTTGAATGAAATAATTTTTGTGAAATGAAAATAAAAATTGAAATTTAACAATGGCAGAGGTAAGAAGTTAGAATTGTGTTGATTTTTAACGTTTATAATAAATTATAATAAACAAAACATTTTACTTCATGCTAGAAACGTGCAAATATACAGTGCGACCGTGCGACACATATGCTAAAATTCTTTTGCTTTGCCATTTCAATTGTTTACACACCGATCAGCTGTTTTCTTGCAAGATTTTACTGGATGCTGTCTGCGTACTTTTTGATATATTTTCAACCGAGAGAGTAAAATTGTGCTTACTCTCCCAAAAAAAGTTACTGAGTATTTGCTACTGGAAAAGTACGCAGACAGACCCATGGACAGACCTATTGTCGGTTTACCGCCGTTCTTTGTAGCAAATAAGAGAATGTAATCGAAGTTAGCTCACAAAATTTGTTGGTAATGTTTTTTCACATTCATCAGATCGATAAAAAGTTATCGAACAAGCTCGTGTTCATGAATGACAAGTCGTGATTCCCTTAAGGAAGTATTTCGATAATTCCAGCAGAACAATTTTAAAAATGTGGTTTTTCCGCCGAACGTAAGAGTTGCCTTTTTAAATTTTTCGTTGTATATTCGGTATTTGCAGCCGGATTGCAGACCAATTGTTCTGCTTCAAAAATTGTTCTGCTCAAGTACCCTCTCCTAGTACTTACCCATCATTTCATTTCATTTTGAAATAAGTTGAAACAAGAATGAAAAAGAAGAAGGTAAAATGAAATAAAGGAAATTTTAATCGATTATATTTCGACGTAACTCAAGTTGGCTGTAGTTTTGACGGCTCTCGAGTTTCTCGAATAGGAAAAAGAATAATCGATAAAAAATCTTATCAGATTATTTCAGCTAGTGACAGATTTGAACAGATGACAGTAACCTACAGCTAAACCTTTGGTCATGAACTTCACAAATTTCGAAACGATCGTGACATTGTGAATTCAAATCCTGTTTCTGACTGTTGAAAATTGCATGTGAAAAAGATATAACTTCCAAGCTAAATTATGCTGTACTATTCCTAAAAACCAAAACGCTATAAAGCGGGTCTTCTCTGCAAAAAGCGGGATTGAAATCCAAGGCGAGATGACACATCGAAAAGCCGGATGATCCCGACAAAAGCGTGATGTTTGGTGGTTATTTATGCTTAACCTGACCAACTGTTTTTGATCGAAAAGCGGGATTTTGACCAAAAAAGCGGAATTTTTTATATCCATTTAAAAAAAAAAAATTATTTAATTCGGCAATATACAGGGTGAGTCAAAAGTTACCATGGGGTTTAAGAATGTAGTAACTTTTTCGTATATATATTTTTTTCCAGATTATACAAAATGGAAATCTTTTTACACTAATAAGGCATCTCCACTGGATGATGACGAGCAATTTTTGTATTTTCGCTGAAATTATGTAACATTTTCCATACAAAATCGAAATTTTAAATTATCTCATTTCACTGAATTTTGCATTGAAATGAGCATAAAAAAGAAATTACTAGGCACCCTGTGTATCAACTTCACTTTTTAATCCCAGTATTCAGATAAACCTGAATTTCAGGTTTCCATTTGAAGTCTATAAGCCTGTTTTTTTACACCCTGCTAAACAACTTTTTCGACCACTTTGTATGGGTAGCTAAGCGATTTTAAGCGGCTGCTCATACAAAGTCGTCGAAAACTAGTTTATCAGGAATTAAAAAAACAAGCTTTATGTAAAAGAGCAAGTGGTTACTTACATACATTTTATATGCAAACCTAAAATGCAGTTTCAGCTGAGTACTACGCTTAATCAACGATATGTCAAACGAAATTAAAATTGTTCGGTGTGGACGGATTGAAACAAATTTGAAATTGAGCAGTCAGTGGAGACGTGGCATAAGTATGGAAATAATGTCTGGAATAATAATGGTCATTTACCCCGTTTTCACATTCACACAATGATGGGCTCGTTTTAGAGCATTTTCCATAACATCTTTCAAAATTTATGGCTGTAGCCTTCGAATTTCTGCAACAATGTTGGCCTTGAGTTCAAGGATTGTCTCGAGCCTGTTCACATATACTCGCGCCTTCAAATAACAAAAATCTGACAAATGCTGGCAAGTCTGACGAACGCGCTGACCAATTAATTTCCCAATTTATGGAAATTATCGCTCCAAAAATTTTACTTAAAAGTGTCATTAAGTGTGTTTTGGTTACACCGCTTGCTTATATAATCGCTTGTTTTGTGAGAAGCACTTAGCGACGCGAATCATTTTCGCTAACTTTAAGAAAATTAACATCTTTTACCATTTTCAACCCTTTTTCATATTTTAGAAAAAATGACTTATCGCTAAATAACCGTTTTCTTTGCAACTTTTGCTTGTAACCAAAACACGACTATTGTGTCTCGGGCAGAGTGTGCAGGGGCTCCATCCTGCTGAAACCACATCTCAGGTCTATTTTCAAGAGCAGGACGTAAAAAACTTTCAATCATAAACCGATACCCCTCTCCATTTACGGCTACAGCACTTCCATCTTCACTTTCGAAGAAGGCCCAATGTTATTTTCAAATGCAATGCCACAATGCAATTGGCGTTGATGACTGGCTCTTAGATTTTCAGAACCCCAGAACCTACAGTTCTGCTTATTAACATACAGCCACACAAATGAAAATGAGCTTCAGTCATCACTCATAACAGGTTTTCAATAAAGTTGATTTCATTTAAATAATAACGGCCTTATTCATAAAAAGTTGTCATGGGTTTGTTAAAGGTTTAAGAAGGCAAAGCCCAAAAATTGTATTCATAATCCAAAAATTCCTCTGTTAAGAGTTCTCTAACGTCGCCATTTTTGTTGAACGTTTCGCCCTTCTTTAAGGCTATTTTATCCGCATTAATACACAAAAGAAATAATTTTTTTACATTTCACGCGTGCCGTACTTAAATTTATGCGATATAAACAATTGGAATTATTTTGTGTATATTTGCAAAGTTTATAGTGTCACATTATCCTGCTAAGCAACCAAATAGTTTCGTTCCAATTTTTAAATTTTTGAACCAAAATGAACTTTTGTTTAAATAGTGATGTATATAAAATCAAAACATTGAAACTACAACCTATTACCCGGTTTTATATTCGCCATCCCCAAAACTGAAATCCAATTCAATATGATTCGTTTACACTTCTTCCAAATTTATGAATATAGCAAATATTAATTGATCTTTTTATTGAATAGTTCTTTCTATTAATGTTTAAAATTTTGCAAAAATGCATTGACGCATTTAAATAAAAAATAAATAATTTGGTCTATCGGTTATTGTTCATCCTGTTTTTACATCACAAGCACTGTGAGAATACATAAAACTGGGTTGTCATTCAATTATCTGTTCCCTCGTTAAAATGATCATTATGAATACGGTTCGAATAAAACCTTCGCCAAATCGTAAAGCTTTCAACAACTGATGAATGCTTTAGAGCTACATTAATGTTTTTTATGAATAAGGCAGTAAGTCTATTATTCTGGTTCTTTGTTCAGTTGTGAATTTCTGATCGTGTTTATGTTAAGCGGTTGAACCAAAAACAAAATGCCTGTTGTTTATGCCTACAACGACAACGTCTACTGCTACACTTGGTTATTTTACTATGGTAACATCCATGGTAGAATTATTTATTAGGTAGTCGCATTAGCAATTCCGTTGTTAAGCTGTCAAAATTAGGTGAATAATGAAAAGCACTATGAACACAAACACCCCTATTCTGTGTATGAGGTAACAATCAAATTGTAACCACAAAATCCAGAGATGCTAAGCGGAAATAGAAGAAGAAATTTACTTTAGCGCCAACTCTCTGATCTACATTAAAAATTTAACCACCGACGAAAGCTTTTGCGCTGAGTTCTCCCCCCGCGGTCGGTCCAACTACTTGAGATATAGGCCTTTAAATCTTGAGCATATAATCGTTCGTATCTCCGGTATTTATAATCCGATCTGGTTGAAATGACCCATGGGGGAGCTTTTCTGCTAAAAATTATTTTTTTTTCAACAAAATGCCCCATTATACTTATTTTTTGGCAGGTTCCGATAAAAGACAAGAACTTAGCCTCTTTTGAAGGTATATTATTCACCACAATCCCTTCATAGATCGGAGATATTTACGTTAAAAATTTTGTAATACATTTCGCGATTTTTAAATCTTTCTAACACAAAAGCAAGTTATTTCTTCTTTCTGCACCATTTCCATAGCACAAAGTAACAAAAGTCCTCATTTAATTATGCCCTCTTGTCGTTCTGGTACAAAATATATTATTAATTTTTCCCGTATACAGTTTTATTTTTTACTTGCAGAATTTCTAAAATGTTTTTGTATCAACTTTCCTGCAAATAAAACAGCTGTTACGCGCTGTTACCTCCTCTTTGGCAGGTAACAGTTTTTGTTACTTTTGTCACTAAAAAATGTGTCAGAATACCGATTTGTAACAATTGTCACATTGCTGTCAAATAGTAACCGTGGTGACTTTTGTAACCCTGCCAGAATAGGGCTGAAAATGTGAAAAATGTTATAAGCTTGTCTTACTTGATACAAAGTCTATGCTATTAAATTGCATTCTGATTGAAATTCTTTGAATTTTATTAACAAACAAAAAGAAACAAAATCCAATTTGACAGCTTACACACGGAAAATATGAAAAAATCAGAAATCAGCTGGGCTGACGCGTTTACCCGATAGATAATTTTACCACGGTAACATCGAACAAAGTCCTAATCATAGATAAAGGCGTTATCAAGTACTACCACTAGGTGCTGTGTTGTCGTTTAGTAACTTTCATTGACGTTTCTCATAACTTTCACTGACGTTTATTCAACAGTGTGGGACATTTTTTCAATACAAAAATAGAATCATTTTCCAGGTTGTGCTATTCAAACAACTAATTTAGTTTTTTCCATGTCGTTGTGTTCCCCAATTTCTAATTCAAATTCATTTTGGTTATGAACTTTTTTGGTGTACTGTTATTGTTGGTATTCGCTTGTGTTGACTTGTGCAGCATCGGCCCACTAAACAAAACAAAATGCCTGTTGATGTTGCCTACAACACCTACTGCTATCACCTGTTCTAAACACATCTTGCAAGGTATATTTTATTTGGGATCAAATGTTATAATTATTACTCTCAGCTCCATCTAAAAAATATCCCATTGAACAAGAAATTTCCCAAGGCATGTGCGATATCTAGTTAATTTCTTTATCTAAGCTTGGGATATTTCTTGTTCAATGGGATATTTTCTAGATGGAGCTGAATGCAATAATTACAACGTATGATCCCAAAAAAAACATACCTTGCAAGATGTATGTATTTAGAACAGGTGCTAATAATAGGTTTGGTAGGCAACATCAACAAGATTTTGTTTTGTTGTCCGTTGCTCTGAAATGCAACACAAACGAACACCAACAATAACAGTAAACAAAAAGATACAATCAAAATAACAAAATTTGAACTTGAAAGTGGAGAACACAACCACATGAAAAAAACTAAATTACTTGTTCGAATAGCACAACCTGGAAAATGATTCTATTTTTGTATTGAAAAAATGTCCCACACTGTTGAATAAACGTCAGTGAATGTTATGAGAAACGTCAATGAAAGTTACAAAACGACAACACAGCACCTAGTGGTAGTACTTGATAACGCCTGTGCCATGGTACAAGAATATCTACATGGTAATAGCAGCGCGCGTTGTTGCTGTTGTAGGCAGCAACAACAGGCATTTTGTTTTTGTTGTATTCGCTTCAGTTGTCAAACTTTACACGAAGGCATACCAACAACACAAGAATGCTAAAGAGTACAAAAACAAAATACATGTGAGTGTGACAGCCGAAGAGAAGAACCTCATGAAAAAAATGAAAACAGCTGTTCTTACGACTTTACCATGAACATATTAGTTTTGTTTCTTTACTTTTTGGGTAAAGTTCGGGTAAAAGAGAGTAAAAGCTAAATTCTCTCTCAAATACTCGATATTACCCAAAACTAAAGAAACGCAAAACACCACTCATGGTACAATAATATGTTCATGGTAAAGTCGTAAGAACAGCTGTTTTAATTTTTTTCATGAGGTTCTTCGCTTTGGCTGTCACACTCACATGTATTTTGTTTTTGTACTCTTTTGCATTCTTGTGTTGTTGGTATGTGTTTGTGTAGAGTTTGACAGCTGAAGCGATTAGAGCAAAAACAAAATGCCTGTTGTTGCTGCCTACAACAACAAAAACACAAAACATATGCTTGACAAGAAATCTTGCGTATCATGTTAATTTTCACTGTTCATTTGCACACTTCCCATCTTCTTTAAATAAGCACTCTCAAAGCAATCACTTTTCAAGTTAATAAATTTGTAAATTCAATAATTTTTTTTCACTTGTTATTTTTTTCACAAATAATACATATGTTTTTATGTTGACGTTTCGAACAGCTGATTGTTTGACACTTTGCCCAAACTTACCCGAAGAAAAGTTTGGGTAAATTCGGTAAAAAGAGAAACACATTTTGACGTTAAGAGAAACAAAAACTCGCTCTCATTTGCCCAATTTGCAAGTAAAGAAACGCGTTTGGGTAAGTTTGGGTTCCCGCGGTAAAGTAAAGAAACAAACCTATTATTGTACCATGGCCTGTGCGACATCTACTTAATTCCTTTATCTATGATATTTACGTACATATTTTGAACATTCACAGTAACAATTTCAGCTGTTTGTCAAACCTCAGTGACAGATTTCTTCTCTTGACGTTCAAACTTCCAACTTCCACAAGTTCGTTTCCCTTCAATCATTAAACCGAAGAGCGAGTTGACAAATCTATGTATAAATTAATCTTTGAGTAAGGTAACCCATAGAGAAATAGACAAGAGCCGGTAACCTCTCTTCACGTTCTGTTGATGACGACGGGTTCGAGTTGCTTTTGTAATTTATTCTTTGGTTGGCCATAATACGGACAGAAATAAAGCGGAGTGCGTATTTTCATTCGATGCAACCAACATAAAACATAAAGTAGGTGTCATTAGTATCAATCAAACATTATTTAAACTTAGTTTGCTTCATGGTGTGCTTCTGGTTGCGTATCATTCTCGCCCATCCACTGTTTTCCATCATTTTCCTACTACATAGTCGATCAGCTGCGTCATGGATACCCCTGGTTTGATCCCACCGTATGTTTCTTTGACGACGCATATTACGCAAGCCAAAATAAATTCACAACCACTGCATACGGAGTTTACGGAAGTCTCTGTGAAAGCCAATCTGCAGGATCTCATGGGCCATACAGCAAAACGATTGTTGGAGTCTTCCTGAAAATGAGGTGAAAATTCTTCCTGAGAAACTGACATTGATCAGCAAATGGGGCTGCGATGGATCATCCGGACAAAGCGTTTATAAGCAAAGGATATCTTCCGATGACGCTACAATATCGGACGGAAATATGTTTATGGCATCTGTTGTTCCTTTGCGGCTAAAATCTGATGTTTCCCTACACTCGAAAAATCCACGTCCGTCATCAGTGCATTATTGCCGACCAATAATGTTTCAGTTTGCAAGGGAATCGGCAGAACTCATAAGGACCACGGTGAAGGACATTGAAGAACAAATAAGCAAGATTAAGTCTACAAAGCTGCAAATTGGAGAAGGAAAATATATTGAATGCAATTACGAGTTCCACCTGACCATGGTTGACGGAAAAGTCGTAAACGAACTGACAGGAACAACCTCAACATTGTCATGCCCGATTTGCAAAAAGAGTCAGAAGAACTTTGGTAATTTAAAAGATTCTACAA
Organism: Phaonia tiefii; assembly: GCA_963931995.1. NCBI lineage: Eukaryota > Metazoa > Arthropoda > Insecta > Diptera > Muscidae > Phaonia > Phaonia tiefii. The sequence goes on from OZ008371.1 coordinate 196,064,456, forward strand.
ACGAGGAGAATTACGAATATGGAATGTCACCATTGCACGCAAGGATAAGGTGTATGTAGTTCTTGCTAAAACTGGCGTATACCCTACCACAAGAGGAGGAAAACTTCGATGAAAATACATCAATAAAGGATAAGGAAAAGATCAGAAATAAGCAAATACAGGATGGTTTTTTTTAAAGAAGTTGGACTAAAAGTAGACTGTCCCAAGCACGGATACGGTAACTCAAACGATGGAAACACTTCTAGGAGATTTTTTGAAAATGATGAGGCAGTAACTACAATCACTGGAATTGACAATCAAATTGTGAAAAGATTGGGAACGATCTTGAATGTTTTAAACTGCAAAGAAAACGTCAATTCTACAAAATATGGAGAATATGCATCGAAAACTGCATCTCTTTTAGCAGAAATGTATCCACAGAAGAAGTTGACCCCGACCGTCCATAAAATATTGGCGCATGGCAAAGACATAATTGAGTACCAGTGTTTGCCAATTGGAGAGCTTTCTGAAGAAGCACAGGAGTCTCTTAACAAATTTTATAAAAAATATAGATTGCAGAACACATTCAAAGCATCAAGGGTAAGGCAAAATGAGGACCTCTTCAACATGTTGGCAGCATCTTCCGATCCACTTATTTCTTCCCTGCGGCATGTGAAGTCACGAATAGAGTTAGAAAATAATTATAGTTTAGAAATGATTAGTCTTTTAGATATACCTTCTCCTACGAATTGTGATGAATATTTTACAGAAAATTGAAAAAATAAATTTAAAAAAGAAGTAATTTTTTTTAATTTGTTGGGTAATAATTTAAAACATAAAACCCTAAAGAAAAAAAAATAAAAACAATCTAAAAATGTAAAAATAATTTTTTTTAGTTACCATAAAATTGATTTTTCTACAAATTTTAACTTTGATAACCCATAAGTAGGCCCCTACAAAGCGTAGCACCCTTTCCAAACGCTTATTTCATAGGCTGAACAGTTATCTATCATATGCTGTTTAAACTGTTCAATTATCTTATTCGGTTCAAAAGATATGATTTTTGCAACGAAAAAACTCAAATGGCGCCACTGTGCGACGGTAGTCTCCGTCAGTGATAGTGGCACAATCGAGTACTTTGCTACGAAAAATCTAAAAATAAAGTTCGGGACCGGTTTAAAACTGTAGGTCCCTATCAGTGATGTGTAAGATTAGAAAGCGAATAGATCACTTGTTGTGAGCTCCCCCAATCCTGTAAGGTAAAACTATTTTTTTTTTGTTTATTTGCAAGCAAAACTTTTTCGGCAAATTTATGGTGGAAGAGAAAATTGTTGACACATCTTTTTGGCGAAATCGTTTCACTACTACTAATAGGCCAGCACGGAGTGATAGTTTCGTTTCGAAATTCACGTTTTATTTAAACCAGGAAAAATCTTTAAGAATCAATTTTCGAATTCCCGAAAACCAAACATTTCAAAATCTTACGGTCAAATTGCCAGATACTTTTTTTAAATTTGTTGATACTTTTTTTAAGTTTTGTTTTTGTAATCGGGGGATTCCTGCTCTTTGTTATACAAAAAAATGTGAACTTAAATTCGAAACTACAAAAACGAAAAAAAATTAACGGGTCCAACTAGGTACATCTATGAACCAGCAAGTGTGGGTACTCAAAAAATAGCCAAACTTTCCTTTGTGAAGACTCGTAATCGGGTAAATTTGCGAAAAAAATTACATTATTTTTAATTTCACCAGACCCGATATAACATCTTAAAATAGGGTTATCTCGGTCCACAAACGCCGCATAACCGAAATATGTATACGACCAAATTCGCGAGAATAACTTTAATTTGAGTACCCACAATCGATTGTCGTTTTTTTTTGAGCCGGTCCCGGTCAACTGCATTTTTTCCTTTAAATTTTGGTAAATAATTGCTTAAAATTTTGGCAACAAATTCTTATTGCAAATACCCGCGTCTAAAAATACAGGGTTCATTGGCTCCTAATGGGTTAAATGTTCCGGGTGTTTATCTCTTCCGAATGTTAAACCGAAGATTTGTACCCAATAGAAATACTCATCCCAAATAACATCTATTATTTCCGCTACTTTCTACAAAAATTGCGAGATAACGCTAGAGATGGATGTTCTTTGATTGGCAGTTAACTGGATTTACTTTCAGAGCAAAATATTCGTATGCCGGTTAACAAAACCGGTTCAATCATCCTCTACATCTACTCAGTACAGTAAATTAAACAATGAGATTAACATTTTTTTGATGTTTTTAACGATTTTTTTATATTTTCTTGTAAAGGTCTTAAAGAATGTACACAAACAAATTATTAGCTTTGTTTAAGCAGACAATGTTTTCAAAATAAAACATTTTCACTATTGGTTTAAACGATAATGTTTAAGATCTTGGACGCTCCTTCTTTTCCTTGTACAAGGCCAACAATGAAACGTTAGCGACCTTGACAACCTTGAAACGGACACCGGGAATATCACCGACGGCATGACCTTTACGACCGAAACCGGCAACCAAGACTTCGTCGTTTTCTTCAATGTAGTTCAAGCTACCATCACGAGGTACGAAAGCTGTGATCTTCTTGCCGTTCTTGATAAGTTGCACTCTCACACACTTGCGGATAGCGGAGTTAGGCTGTTTGGCTTCAACACCACTGCAAGAGAATAAATAAAGAAGGAAAAGGGGGAAATGCAATTAGAAAAGCTGGTAGATTCGGTGGTACCGTGCAAAACCAAGTACAGATAAAAAAAAGCATGTGATATCCCCCCATCTTGATGTGAGGACTACTTGGCAACTCACAGTATAATCCTGTGATTTGATTTCGGAAAATATACAAAAACACAAAAATATACTGCGGGTCGAGACAAGAGTCGCTTGCTGAAGTTGATGGTTGGTTGACCTGTATGTTTGAGACATAAATCACTGAACTGTTGTTTTGGCGCAATTTACTGTTACTTACACTTTCTCAAGCACAATACCCTTGGCGTGGGAAGCACCACCGAAGGGATTGGCCTTCCATCTTGTGCCCAAATGAGCCTTTTTGTAGTCCTTGTCGGCCCAACGTTGGTCACGACGATGGTTGACATGCTTTCTAGCAGTGCGGAGACCTCTTGGCTTACCTACAAAAGAAAACAAACAAGAAAAAAACATGAGTACCCCAAAGTATAAACAATTACAACTTAATGTGGATATGCCAAGGAAACTAAATGCGGAACGTTTTTAGACCTCGATGATTTTCTCAAAGCATATCACTTAACACTGCCCTCGGGTCATTTTAAGATCATTCATATATTAAACTTACCGCCATCCCATTCCCATTGCACTCGCAATTTTGTTGTAAAATTTAACGATGTCGTCGATATTTTAAGCTAAGTTTTCACACAACACATTTTTTTTTCCTCTACTCTTACAACTCTTTACACATAGAATGCGGCTTTTCTTCTATATGTACGTCGTTGTTGTCTGACATTCGAGGGGCAGATTCAATTCAGTACTTTTCTCAATTTTTCTTACACCGAAATCACGAAAACTTCTATCTTTCCTAATTGTTCGCATAGTTTAAACTCTAATGTACACGTTTTTACTAATTGGTTTATACATTTTGTGCTTTTTAACGTAAAATATCATTAATTTTTGTAACTCACCCATAATTTCCAAACTTTCTCAAGCAATGGCGGAAATAAAAGAACGAGAAAGAGGCCGAAAATTATCCATCTCGCTCTCAGAGTTGTTTATAAATACGGTCTTCAGCAACTGTGTGTCATAGAGTTGTATTTGGCGTCGAAATAGTGGGATTTGTAGTTGATTTTATAAAGGGAAATTGTATAGAGCTACCAGGTCATGATTTAAGCACAAATGGGTGCTGTAAATTGTATTAAGGGCCCTTAAGTGTAGTTCAGATTTTCAGACGGATTTGACGATCAGTCGAATCTGAAGAAAAATTGTTAATGTGAACAGCTGTCATCAGATAAATCTGATGGTCTTCAAAACAGTTTGAAAACCATACCATTTCTGTGCGGTTATCGATAAAACAGAGAGCGAGAGAAAAAATGTCGGAGAGAACAAACGAAGAGGAGAAGAGCGAAAACTAGAAATTACAAAGAATTTCTGAAATTTAATTTGAAATGAAAAAATACAAACCTTCAGTGTAATTTATTAAAATAAAATGTTAATAAATAAACCCCATAAACGCTTGTAAAAATAAAGAAATTACACAAAGCGGAGGGAGCTGCGATTTGTGTGCTTAGTTTTTTTTCCTAGAAATTATGTTGTTTAATTGAGTATATGTAGGTATGTGTGTTCATGTGCAAAACAAATATCCTCCTTCCTTTCATTTCCTGTGAACTAGCAAGTAATTGTTGCAAGACATTTGCAAGCGCAAACCGTTGATGTTTACACTGTGGTGTCTTATTTCAAATGATGTCTGTCAGATAAATTTTACTGTGTGGACGAAAAATTTATATTTTATCGATAACTTTTTCAGATATGTCTGTCAGATCTGTATGATAATTTGAACTCCACTGTAGACCTGCGGAGAAGTTGCGCGACTTCAAGTTGACATCAACTTCGATAACTAGATATCAACTTCGATTTTGCCCTTAAGTGGAGTTCAGATTATCAGACGGATTTGACGATCTGTCGAATCTGAAGGAAAATTGTCAATGTGCTGTTGTCAGATAAATCTGACGGTCTTCAAAACAGTTTGAAAACCAAACGATTTATTTGAGGTTATCGATAAAACAGAGAGTGAGAGATAAAATGGCGGAGAGAATAAACCACAAATTACATAGCATTTTTGGAATTTAAAGTGAAATTAAAAAATACAAATCTTCAGTGTAATTTAATTTAATCAAATGAAATATTAATAAATAAACAACAAATGCTTGGCAAAATAAAGAAATAGAAATAGGATGGGTTTGTGCTTAGTTTTGTTTCCTAGAAATTAGTTTGTGTAATTACATATGTAGGTGTGAACGTGTGCAAAACAAACGTTCTCAGCAGTGTCTCATTTTCCCTTTCGCTTGCTGCGGCAATCAAGTCATTGATGTGAAGCATTTGCAAGCGCAAACCGTTGATGTTAACACTGTGGTGAGTTGCCTCAAATGAAGTCTGTCAGATAAATGTTTCTGTGTGGATGAAAAATAGATGTTTTATCGATAACTTCTCCAGATCTGTCTGATAATTGGAACTCCACTTTACACCATGGATAAGTTGATGTCAACTTGAAGTCGCTGCAACTTATCCACAGGCCCCTTTGGGAAATAATACATATGTTAAGCGAAGTTCACATTATCAGTTTTAAGCTGCCCATAGACCTGAAACGTGCGTTGGATCTGTTATGCCACACACATCGTACCGATCCACAAAACTTCATGCAGATGGATAGCGATAGTGACCACGCAATTAAATTAGCTTTAATGGTGATACATGCCTGTACGAAAAAGATTGAAAGAAAAAAAGAGGAAGCGAAGTATGTGGATGAAAGAGTGGCTACGAAAAAAATCTGTGTCTTCCCACGAAAATTTGCTTAAAGATCTTGAGATGACTGCTCCAAGCGATTTCAAAAATGTTATTTGAATGAACTAATGCACCATTAATATAAAAGCATCTATTCAAGCTATTAGCATATATTTCAGCTTATTTATATTTTTCCAACATTTCTTATGTTTGTCATTAGGCGTGTTTTCGTTACAAGCTAGCGATCATCCCTTGCTTGCTAGTAACCAAAACGCCAAACTAGCGATAATTTATTATAATATATATAATCGTTTTGCTCTAACGCATGGTTTGTAGTTATTCTTGAAAATGTTCATATTATTTGCATTAATAATAACGAAACCCTACACAGTTTTCTGATTTTTTTTCAAACTGGTAACTTTATGCATACTTAGAACTGAAATGAAAACGGTAACTTCAAGTGCCGCTTAATATCGCTTAACTCTCCATACAAAATAAATGATAATCTAAGCAAACGGTGTAAAAAAAAAACGCTTATTGTGCACTGATCCGCACCATAGATAAAGTAAACTAATAGATGAAACACAAGTGTTGGGAAAATTTTAGCGTAATAGGTAATTTTCTAGATGGTGTTAAATGTGATTTTTTTCCCAAAAAAAAGTTAAAAAAATTTGTCATTAAAATTCTAAAATTTCGAAACAAGAATACAGCACGTTACTTAAAGTAGAATATATGATGGCCATCGATTTGCAAAGCCATGTCACCACCGTCAATGTCCTAAAAAATTGCTTCTTCCTCCGGTTCAGCTACCATTCCTTGTTGAGAGTCCTCCGACACTCTTACGGTTTTGGCATCTGCGACCACAGAAGTTGCTACAGTTTTTTGTGGGGAAGTTTTAAGATTAAAAAGGCGTTCCGGCATGTCCATCTTTGGGCGGTCTTACGGGTTTTCTCCAAATGATATCCCAACACCGATCTCGTGGCTTTGAAATAGATTTTTGTGTAAGAAACAAATGCTATTATGTAAAATCATTTAAATTTTGTCACATTTTCCATTGTTTACTGTAATTTGTTGTATAGAACTTACAACTTTTTTACTGCTTTTAAAAATGCTGTATTCACTTTTATTGTAGATTAGACAACAAGTTCATCGCTAACCTAGCCACGATAAACGGCGGTCTAAATGCGAGATTAAGGAACCGTCTAAATCTATCGAACTGATATTTTTTGTGTAAAACAAGACAAAATAAACGCAAAAAAAATTTACATTTTAGATAACTCGCTTAGTTATAGAGATATCGAATGTTGAAATCTTGAAAAAATTTCAAATATTTGGAATCTGGTTTTAGTCCATTCAGCTATTGCCGCTTATGACTTAAAACAACGATCTCTACTTAATACTACGAAAATTTGTAAGATTTGCTATAATGCGTGAAAATCATGCGATAGGGTAACACGTCTGTTAAAGTGCATCTACATAGTGGGATTTTTAGTTGATTTTATAAAGGGAAATTTGGTGCTGATTAGAGTTACCGTTTAATAATAATAATTTTGGGATAAAAATGGGATATTTTCTAGATGGAGCTGAATGCAATAATTACAACATTTGATCCCAAACAAAATATACCTTGTAAGATGTATTTAGAACAGGTGCTAACAATAGGTGTGGTAGGCAACATCAACAAGGATTTTGTTTTTGTTTTGTTGTCCGTTGCTCTGAAATTCAACACAAACGAACACCACCAATAACAGTCAACAAAAAGACACAATCAAAATAACAAAATTTGAACTTGAAAGTGGGGAACAAAACGACATACAAAAATTAAGTTAGTTGTTCGAATAGCACAACCTGGAAAATGATTCTATTTTTGTATTGAAAAATGTCCCACACTGTCGAATAAACGTCAGTGAATGTTATAAGAAACGTCAATGAAAGTTACAAAACGACAACACAGCACCTAGTGGCAGTACTTGACAACACCTGTGCGATATCTACTTATTTCCTTTATCTATGGTTTACACCACCCAATTTGAGATTAACAGCCTGTTTTTGTAACTATCTTCAAATAGCAGGCGTGCAATTGCTAGACAAGCAATCAGGTTTTCAATTGAGTTCATTGTTGCTTTTCGCTTGGGCATAAAAGCTCTTTTCCTTGGTTGTGTTCCTGTCAAAGAACAATATTACCTTAATGTTTTTATTGGCATTTCTTAAAGCTTTTTCATACAAATATATGCTAAACGGGGGCAACCCTAGCCATCAGCTGTAAAATCAAAAACAGCTGATTGTAGGTATTAAAAAATAAATAAACAAACGAAAATAAACACAATTGTTTGCTTTTTTTACCAATTTAAAATGATTTCCTCCGTTGCTCTCGGTTTTCCTATTAAAACTACGGAAAATGATGATAGAGAAAGTCGCCTAAGCCGTAGGATTTTGGGTGATTCAACCAATGTGTTGGAGATTCCAGAAGACCAGTAAGTATATCAGTATAATTTGCTTTTATGAATTAGTGAAGTTATGTTTTGTAGATTTATTGCAAACTTCCGTGTTAATAAGGAAGTATTTTCGAATCTGTTAGAAGATTTGAGACCGAGTGGCTAGTCCTGGGAACTCGTCCATCGAGTCTACCAAGGCACGAAACTGGATAGAGTTGGTATTTTTTACTCTGATAAGTACAATTGTTATTATCAATATATGCTGTTTTGTTTCAATGTTAAAAATACTTAAATTTTTTTGGTCAAACAATCCATTTTTATTCATTTATTGAAATGAAAACACATCAATATAACCCACACGAACAATTTTTTACGATTGTCTATTTTGACATTTAACATTGTACGTTGTTGACTTATGTGAACCTACATTTTGACGATAACTAAAAGCTTTTGTGTTTACACTCAAAAAAAAGTTTACAAAAACCAAAAATGAAATTCGTTTGGCTCTAGGCGTGCGATGAGAGAAAAACCAAGTTACAAAAACAGGCTGTAAATTGAAATTTCAGTTGGCAAATCCGTGCTTCACAATCTCCGCGCCGATACAAAATTGTCGAAACCGGCGGCACAAGAAAAAATTAAGTTAAATTAAATGCCGTATTATGGCCTTAGCATGTAACTCATTTCCACATTCAATTTTCAACCTCATTTCTTGACAAAATTAAGAACCTGACAAATGATTTTTGCTAAAATATTTATTGTTCGCGAATATATTTCGGTAAGCACTTAGTTTGTTTAGTATGCGATGTCTGAAATGGAAAGCTATGTGAATGTGATTTGTATGATAAGGCCGTTATCAAGTTCGGCTTGCGTTTGTTATGGCCGAAGGGATAGATAGATATCTGCCTTCGTGTTGAATGAAACTTGTGCACACATGTATCGAATGGAATCTGATCGGATCAACCAACACGACGTATGTGGAACATTTTTTCACTTCGTATATTTACACATGGCTTAGACGTTGTGTGGACGCTAAGAAACAAGATTGAATGTGCTGGCAGTATTTGCCACATGTGACTGACGATAAAAAGCACAAAACAACATGTAGCTACAATACACTATAAATATATGCATGCTAGAGATGGACGCGTGCCTAGTTTTCTAGGCGCGACCAGATACAAGCACGAAGATGATATTAACAAACACGAACAGGCACGCACGACAAAGGCACGATCCGCACGAGAACGAACTTATTAATTGCAAACACGCACGCGCACGCACAAAAAAGTACGGTCAAACACGAAAATATAAAAAGAGTGAATACACTGAAAACAGTAGGTAACATGGTAAACAATGTTTACAGAAATGTGTGTACCAACAAAAGGATTCGTAACAGCGACAAACCAGTTTTGAATTTTTCGCAGCATAGATAACCCACACCCACTTTTGCCTCACCGCACTCAATGTGCAAAAATTTTTGCCAAACTTGGCTCTTTGCATTTTTTGTATTAATTCCGTTTTCACTTCTATGAATTCTATTTTTATATCAAAAACCAAATTTTCATAGAATATATTACTAAAAAAAATAATGTGAAATTGATTATTAGGTGGTGGATGGTTGGGTATATAGCTACTTCAATGCCCACCAAGGCATATCATCAGCTCCTTCTCCACAAGTATTTAGGTATATCATCACACATTATATGGATAAATAAATTTCAACTAAGCGAGAATTGTCGCAACTCCTACATATGAAAACATCCACAACAGTACTTTGTGTATTAACTTCAATTGCGGGTCCGTTCTTAGAACACTTCTTTGTATGTCTTCTTTTTGTATTTTGTTTAACATTTTGGACGACGCCGCGGTGCTTGATTTTTATTGCGAGTAATTTCTTTTAAATGTGTGACGGAAGGAATAAGTCAATTGAATTGTTCTATGCATTTTAGCTTACAGAGCTGTATGCCATTGGTAGCATTGCCAATCACGGCCGTAAGTATAACAATCATTTACACCGACAGTATTGTTTAGTCTAGTTGAGTGTAACGAATAATTTACCAATATTTAACTGTGCTTAATTTTTAAGATATTTGTTCGTGTCACAGTACTCTCAACTTGCACGCATTATACACACACGATATTTTTTTATTCTGCACAAACACGAACGGCGCATGCACGAAATTCAAATTACCTACACGAACACATCGTGCACATGCGTGGCACAGCAAACAGCACGGCCCTTGTTCACCTCTAATGCATACACACAAACTCTCTTTCTGACTTTCGGTCGGGAATGAGAATAAAATCAATACAGTATGAATCATTTTTATTATGTGTGCAACCCCTGCAAAAAATGTGGTAAATTGCAAAAATTCTTTTGCTGCAATTTTCTCTGTTCGTTATGTTTAAATATTAAAACGAAAAGAATATGCAATTGTACTATCAATTGCATTCTGTTTATGGCTAATTAAAGCGCATGTGTACATTTTTTGCTCTTTGACTGTCGTTCGTTAATCAAGAACCGTTAAATGCACTCGATTGGCGCCCATTACGCATGCTCTCATACATACAGTTGCGAGCAAAAAAAAAATTCAACGATTAGTCATATGATCTTCAAATGTGTCTTTTTGAATAATAACGGTATCCAATTCATCTCTTTTTTAATTTTTTTTTATTCTTTGTAATCTGAATATGGCCGTCGGTGGTGCAATGGGTAGTGTGCGCGCCTCTTGTACTTGAGATCCTGGGTTCGATCCCCGCTCTGACCACCTTAAAATTTCTTTCGACGGCGGTCACCTCGCATAGTGAAGGCGACACTATCGAGTATTTAGCCATGAAAATGCTTCTCAAAAATACCGTTCGGAACCGGTTTAAAAGTGTAGGTCCCAATCAGTGAGTATAAAAACTAGAAAGCGCACAGCTCACTGGTTATGAGAAGCTCTCCCCGATTCCTTCAAGGGATGTAATGGGAATCCATTTATTTATTTAATCTGAATATGCTTATTGGCAACATTATGATTCATTTTCTTTTGTGTAAGGAATACATTTTTGTATTCAGTGAAAAAGGTGAATAATTTGGACGAGTAATGAATTAATAGTAAAAGTAAGTAAGTCATGTCTATTAAAACAACAATGTAATTTAAATCTTGAACATTGTTGAATTTATGAAAGAAACAGCTGATAGCAGAGCAGCTGTTATTCAAGCTGCAGAAGATGGTAAAATCCATGAGTGAAATCGCGCTCCTATTTAATAAAGGGGATTTCATTTTAGCTGCATGAGAACTATCGATATCGATGATTATGGTTTCACAGCTGAGAATGTCAAACTGTGTTGACATTTCTGTTCAGTAGGGTTTGACAAGTCTTCATAAATCGTTTAACGCTGCAACATCGATTCCAAATTGTGGAAATTTACTTTGAAAAGATATAAATCTGTTCGCGAAGTTCATGTAGCACTTCGTGCATTTATTATCAAAAAACCGTGTTTAGTGATGAAGCTCATTTCTGGTTGAGTGGCTACGTCAATAAACAAATTTGCCGTATTTTGAGCCAAGACAATCCTCAATCCGTTAACGAATAACAATTACATCAGCGGTTTACACACTGGCGGCATCATCGGTCCTTATTTCTTTCGAAATGAGCCAGGAGCTGCCGTAACAGTAAATGGCGAGCGCTATTGAGCATGATGACTGAAATGTTGTTTCCAACAAGATGGCAAAATGAATTTATTGCAAAATTAATTTGGTGACAACTTTATTATCAGTAGTGGTGCAGTTCACTGGCCTCCTCGTTCGTGCCACTTAACGCCTCTGGATTACTTTTTATGGGGCTATGTCAAGGCATTGGTTTATGCCGACGAACCAGCTACTCTTGAAGCATTGGAAGCCGATATTCAAGCCACCATTGACGCCATAGGGCTAGATTTATTGAAAGGAAGTAAAAAATTAGACTCATTGAATGGACCATGTAACTCGTAGGTAACTCGTAGGCGCGTATTTAAAAAATAAATGTCATGAAATTATGTACCAGATTATAATAAAAAAATTTTACTCCAACAATATTTCTGCCTTGTATTATCATTTTAAGTTCTCATACAGCTAAAAAAAAATACCTGTTATAAGCAAATCCACGGTGTGCCGAATTGCATCGTGATTTAAAATAATAAAACACGTGGAAAGAATGTCAGGAAGTGGTCGCCCGCGAAAACAACTACTCGCCAACAAAAACGATGTACAAGTAGACAGTCAACATTTCTCTTCACTCAAATGCCAACAAACAAAACGAGTGAAACCAGTGTTGCCAACTCTTCTGAGCCAAAAATCGCTACAAAATAGAACGTTGAAAACCACCAAAAACCTCTACTGAAGAAGATTACAAATCACTACAAAAACTTCTACATAAAAGTTTAAAAATTGTAGAAAGTACTGAACACTGAAAAAGAAATAAATAAAAAAAACATTTCCGTATGTAGGAACTCAATTCATTTATTCGAAATAATAAAATGTTTTATAAATTTATTTTTTCAGTTTTATGCGCAAATAATAATATATACTAGATGTAAAGAGTAGAAGCTAAATAATTTTCTTTTATATTCACACATACAAGTTACAAATTGACTTACAACAAATCTTCATCAGTAAGAGTTATATTATTTTCATCTCCCTCCTCTGGAAATAATACTGATTTTAAAAGTAATTTGATTTCTTATACGTTTCATTACAATTTAGTTTTGAACAAATTTCGTTAGGCATTTTATAGACATAACAGCAAACGTTTTGAAACGCCAGCCCTTATTTTATATGTATTAGAGAATTAGTTGTATTCAAAGATATTCGATTTCGGAGTTTGTTTTTAAACAAGTTCATAACGCTAAACATTCTTTCCACTTCGGCATTGGAATATGGATAGATTACCAGATTTATTACAAAGTATGAAAATTTTTGAAAAGGATACTGATTTGATGCATTTTTAAAGTTATGATTTTAAACCAAAACAAATCAGAATATTTCCATATTTGACGGAATTCTGTGCTGTATTTCTAGAACAAGAGCCTTTGTAAATTCTATACAATCTGTCTTTATTGTTTGTTTATCAATATCAGAAATATTATTGTCGTGGCAAGAAACAGTATCCAAGGTAACAGTACTGGTTTAGTACGGGATCTATATCTCCTTTAATGTAACTGAATTCAATGCCAGGCAAAATAATAATATTTGTTAACCTTTTTAATAATCTAAATAAATCGCTGAAAAGTTTTGTATGGTCTGCATTCTGTGATTCAATCGGCAGATTTACCAGATAATCTCTGATAAAATGTATGATAAATATGTTAAATACACAAAGTTTTTTGAATCATCGAAAGATTTTTCGATTATATCGTTGAAATGAGTCTTTAGTTCCAGCCACATCCCCACAATTGACTTAACGGCTTTTTAAATTTAAAGCCATCTAGTTGGTGCCACCATTGGAATTTTTGTAGGCATAGCGTCATCGGTTTTAATTAATTTAAATAGTTTCCACTTTCCACGCCTTTCTATATCGAAACAAATATAGAAAAGGCGGTTACTCATTTGTGTTTGCCTCAAAAGTGATGAGAATGGAACGTAGAAGAAATGTGGTAAAATCGCTACAGGCGCTACGCTGAAGCAGTCAATGTTATTTTTTAAATCGCTACATCTTGATGTCAAAAATTACCACAAATAGCGGGAAAACCACCAAATTGGCAACTCTGAGTGAAACCCTATAAATTCTCTGCTCTCTCTCTCTCTCTTACTCTCTTCATAGAATATTTCAATACACGAGCAGCTTTTTGATAGTGTTGTTGTTCTACTAACTATACAAATTCCCACCACGTTGAAGTAAAATTACATAAACTATTCAAAAATTAAATTGTTCGAGCGTTTGGTCGTATTTTTAGTTAATTTTATTCTTCGATATTTCGCTGCCCTTTGGGCAGAATCGTCAGGAAGATAAATACAATTATGACACATAATTGTAACGATGCTACCCAAAGGGCAGCGAAATAACGAAGAATAAAATTAATTAAAAATACGACCAAACGCTCGAACAATTTAATTTTTTGAATACAATACGAAAGGTCGTATAAATCACCACTTGTTACATAAACTATGTAAAGTATTAAAAAATCAAGATATATCGCGAGAGAGAATAGCGTTTGAATTACTACCACTTTTTGGTTCTCTTTTACGAAGGTTACCAAATTGCACACATATTCTGGTCGTCCAATTCTTGATCGTCTCTGTCGCCAACACAGACAAACGGTTAAAATGGTCGAAATTGATCCACGACAGACGGCAGTAGATGTTGCTAGTTACGCCAGGGGGATTCTCAAAAATGATGTACAGGTAGAGAAGAAAAAAACCCCGGAATTTGGCAACCCTAGTAGAAGAGAACCAAAAAAGTCGACGCGATTCAATCAAACGCATTTCTTTCCCGCGTCATAACTTGATTATTAAATACTTTTTACATACTTTATAAAATTTATTTACATATGGTTGAAATTTCTATAGTTAGAATAACATCATCAGAAAACTGCTCGTATATTGAAATATTCCACTAAGAGAGTAAGAGAGCGAGCAGAGAAACGACACGCTTCACTCGTTTTCTTTGTTTGCATTTCACTCCATGACTAAATTTTCTTCTCTATACACAATAGTTGCTTTATGGGATTCTCAAAGACGATTTAGAATTAGACTACCAGAAGATTTGCGCAACTTGGCAACCCTGGTAAAAGAGAACCAAAAAGTGCTAGGAGTTCACTCAAACGCATTTCTCTCTCGCGTCATATATTGCTTATTTCATACTTTTTTCATTGTCTATGTAATTTTACTTCAACATGGTTGGAATTTGTATAGTTATATATAATAACACTATCAAAAAGCTGCCCGTGTATTCAAATATTCAATGAAGAGAGTAAGAGAGAGAGTAGAGAAGTACTAGGGTATCACTCGTTTTGTTTGTTGGCATTGGAGTGAAGGAATTTGTATAGCTATATACAATAACCATAGTCTAATAATATAAGTCGACGCGTGGCGTGTTGTTGTAATAATAAACGATTTTGACAGAATTTTGTTGTACTATTGTTATGACAATACACTCGATATGTCAAAATCATTTTATATACGAAGAGAGGCAAAGGAAAAACGCCAAAGTAAATAATTACATGCATAGAATTACATGTATTAAAAAAAAGTAATAGGCAGAAAGTTGGAACGCATTTAAGATCCAAATTGGTAAGTATCCATCAGTAAGTCCATACATATGTATGTAGGTAATTTTAGTTACTTCTTCTATATATTTTTAGCCATCAAAAAAACTACAGGCGGTGAAACGACCAGCGTAAGCAAAGAGGGCAAGGAAGATTCAAAACAAATGATGCGACAAGTTTGACACTTCGAGTGTATTACGTAAACAAAGAATGGTAAAAAGAAACAACCCGATAACAAAATGCCTTATCAGCTGGGCTTATGCTTCCACTTATATTATTACACTATGACAATAACACATCAAAAACCTGCTCGTGTATTGAAAAATTCAATGAAGAGAGTAAGAGAGAGAGAAGAGAAGTACTAGGGTTTCACTCGTTTTGTTTGTTGGCATTTGAGTGAAGAGAAACTTTGACTGTCTACTTGTACATCGTTTTTGGGATTCTATGGCACAGCTGATCGAAAAGGTACTAGGCCGATGATGGAGAATGAGAGAGCAAAGAAGACAGGAACTAATTTTAAATAGTGTTTATTGATGCTAATGACAGGTAAATTATGTTTTATGTTGTTTGTATTAAAAGAAAATACGCATTCCCTTTGATTTCTGCCTGTTTTATGTCCAACGAAAGTGTAAAAATGATAAAATACCGCAGCAAATAAAACTCTATGAAATGGCCTACTACCTCGTCGTCATGAAAAGGAAACGAAGAGAGTAATGGAAACTCTTAAGTATTTCTCTATGGTTATGCAAATTAACACATAGGAGTCCATATTGGTGTTCACAGTGTGAGACGTCGGCTAAATGAAGCAAATTTGTTTGCCAGACGACCTGTCAAGAAACCTTTGATAAGTAGAGTCAATAAAAAAAATGCCTTGACTTTACAAAATGACATCTAGACGGGTTAAAGAAACAGTGGGCCAAAGTGTTGTGGAGCGACGAAAGCAAATTTAATTTATTTGGCTCCAATGGAGTAAACTACGTTCGCAGGCCACCTAAACAAATATATTCTCCTAGATATCAGTCGCCTACAGTCAAACATGGCGGAGGATTAATAATGGTGTGGGGCATAGACCAATACATACATAGATACTTTTATTCGCTCAATAAATTAAACGTCATAGCTACGGACTTAAATTAGTGACTTAAATTAGTTGACTATAATTTTAGAATATTAAAACCATAGTAATCGATAAATTGAATGCAGTTATACAGACATGCACTCAAAGGACGTAGAACTCAGCGTTGAATTTTTTTGCTCGAAACTGTATGTACCCAATAAATATGCACATATCAGGCTCAATCATTATTTCTGAGACCCTAGTGGAATATCACACATACAACTTGTGTTTTTTCTTGTTCCCTTCTTATACTCGATAACATGGCTGTGAACGAACACGCACGACGGTTGGTATGCATACAGTGTTTAAATCCATACATACTTATCCATCCATCCATATACATATGTACATATGTATGGGGATGCAAGGGCGTAGCCAGAATCTCAGCTAGGGAGGGGCAAGATATAATTAGTACACAGAACAAAATTTTAGCACTAAAAGTTGTCGCTTCTTTAAGGCTTTGTGTGGGCTATGTGAGACAAATGAACGAAACCAACTTTAAGTGAAAAAGATGGGCAGGCGATAATTTAGAAAAAACAGCTGAATAGTATCCTACAGCAACTTGTGTTTGTAACTTGTTTATAATAAAAGTCGATAGTAACAAGCATTTGTGTGTCAGCTATATCAGATCGTGAAATGATATACCACATTTTCAAAAGCGATCATTCCTGGCCTTATCTTACGTATCAACAGTACTAATTATCGTTGGTACAGTTTGTATTGGGACTATAACAAAACGTGGACCGGTATGGGATATGTTTTAAATAATCGGCATTGATCTTTGTGCATCAAAATTCCTTGAAACTGGTTAATCTTTGTGTTACCTCTAAATCCCATAGTACCAAGTTTGGTTGGTAAAATTATTTGTATGGTGGCTATATACAAACGTGGACGGACAAGACACTGTCTCACAAATGATAATCATGGCTTAACAAAAGCTTTTTATGTATGGTGACTATATCAAAATATGATTCGATCTGAACTATTTTATAAATCTATCACCGATAGTATCAAGCTTTGGAAGTAGGTTTGTATACATATATACTACATAAAAACGAGGACCGATAGGAGAGTTCAATAGTAATAGTAACGTACCCAATTAAGAGCTATGTACCGAATTCCGTTTAAGTTGGTTTGTATTTGCTAGCTCTGCTTTGGTTTCCCATTACAACTCATGAAGGAATTGGGGAGAGCTTCTCACAACCAGTGAGCTGTGCGCTTTCTACTTTTATACTGCAGTTTTTACACCGATTCCGAACGGTATTTCGAGAAGCTTTTTCGTGGCTAAATACTCGATAGTGTCAGAAACTTAATGACCATATTTTGGTCAATGTTACAAGAATCAGAAATAGCACGTAATATCCTGTTACCACAATGTGGGACTGGGTGTAAAACTTGATTCGTCTTGAGTTCTGAGTAGGGGCAACTAGCCGATTTGCCACCCCCTGGCTACGACCATGCATGGATGTACAGTAACACATGTATGTTTGTTTTTGTTCCCTCACTGTATGTTCGGTGTATTCGCTCTTTTCCATAGACATGTTTGTACATCACTAAAAAGTCATCGATACACTATACACCCTATACTCACTGTGCACTGTACGCGTGGTGTCTAAACAGTATATGTATGTACATACATTTCTCTACATATGTTTCAATTGACGCACAGTGTCTTCGGAAAGGTTCAAATTTCATAAGTGTATGTATAAGATTAGAATAATTCTGAAAAGGAAGTATATTTATGATTTTAGAGATTAAACACTTAAAAATGTTTTCAGAAATGGTTGTTATACATATGTAGGTTGGGTGGTGCGGATGTTGACAAATCAGGACATACATATGTATGTACATTAGACCGACTCGCATTGTATGGTGGGTAGTGGTGTGCGAAAAAGAGCAACCTGCTCTTTTTTCACAGTGATTGGCAAATCACAGTTTGTCACTGTGATTGGAAACTGCTAATCACTGTGACTGCTCTTTTGAAAGTGAGCAAGTGAGCAAATGAGCAGACTGCTCTTTTTACTGTGATCCACACAAAACTGCTACTGAAATGCATCCCTGTTATTCTGAGTGTTAAAAAACTGTGATTGAGTCACAGGCAGGGTTGTATATGTGCTTCAATGTTCCTTATTGCGAATGCTACCAAAAACTGTTACTCTGTCACAGGTTAGTAATACGTTGTTTAAAAAAAAATTAACAGACATTAACAATTTTAATGCAAAATGGCTGCAAAGAAAAAAACTAGCGCGTTGTGGGAGTTTTTTACATTTTTGGACGATGTAAAAGCAAAATGCATTATTTGCAAACAGGTGCTGTCTCATAAAACGAGTGTGTCCAATTTAAAGCGACATATGAGCAGCAAACATCCAACTGTACAGGTGCCATGGCGGGATGATGGAATTGCGAAGCATAGTGTGAGTGTTTTTTAAAATATTTATAATCAAAATAATTTGAAGATTTTCGATGCTGCAGGATTCCACACCAAAGACTACTTCAAACGTAGCGGTCAACCGTAACATTCAGGATGACCAGCAGCAATCAATAATAAGAGCCGATATTGAAACAGCACAAGCAAGTTCGGAACAAGGACAAATAACTGAAGTGCCAGAAACTCCTAGGAGAATTGTGCAACGTCAAACGCAATTAACTGCATTTGCTCCACGTCCATTAAATAAGAGGCAAAAGGAAGAAGCAGACAAACACCTCATGGAAATGTTTACTCGGTCTTTTCATGCGTTCAACTTGGTGAACGAAGAACCGTTTAAACATTTTGTGCACTGCTTAAATCCCTCGTACCAAATTCCAACACGTACGTGGATTTCCCGCACGGCACTCCCTTTTGCCTATGAGCAGTGCAGAGTAGAAATAGGGGAAATGGTAAAAGAGGCAAAGTCCGTATGTATCACAACGGATTGTTGGACATCCAGGAGCATCAATAGCTTTTGTGCAGTGACAGCTCACTACATCGACCAAAATTTTAATTTGGTGTCAGTGTTGCTAGATTGTTCCAATATGGATATTAGCCATACAGGGGAAAACTTAGCCAATGAAATAAATGCAATTGTTTCCAGCTTTCATCTGGAGCAAAAAATAGCTCTTATCGTATCGGACAATGCTGCAAATATTAAAAGGGCTATTGAGTTGTTACGCTGGAAACATTTAGGGTGTTTGGCGCACACAATAAAACTTATTGTGCAAGATGGTTTAAAATCAAATGCTGCTGTGAGAGAAGTGCTTCAGAAG
The DNA here is from genome assembly GCA_963931995.1 of Phaonia tiefii. Taxonomy (NCBI): domain Eukaryota; kingdom Metazoa; phylum Arthropoda; class Insecta; order Diptera; family Muscidae; genus Phaonia; species Phaonia tiefii. Next base: position 196,083,932 of record OZ008371.1, read on the forward strand.
GTGAAGTGTGTGGTGAAATTTTTCCGGAAGAGCCCAAAGAACCACAAAATGATTCTTGACTACCAAACGAGGAACGGTATTCAAACGCCACTAAAGCTGAAGAATGAATGTCCAACGCGTTGGAACAGTACGCTTTACATGGTGGAACGTTTTGTGCAGCTTGAGGACTCAGTTAGAACCTCAGCTGCACTTGTGAACGGAGACCTTCCAAATTTAACGGCCGTCGAATGGAACCTTCTGAAAGACCTGTGCAGAATTTTAAAACCGTGGGAGAGTGCTACGACAACTCTTAGTGGCGAGCTATACCAAACGGCATCGAGTGTAATAGCTCTGGTAGAAGGCCTAAGCTCTACAAACAGCAAAATTCTATCGATGAGCTTGCATGCAGATGTATTGGCCGTAGCTTTCAACTTTAAGAATGGGCTTGAGGCCAGACTGTCTGGTATCAAGCGTAGTAAAACCCTTTGCTGCAGCACATTTTGTGATCCTAGGTACAAAAATATTCAATTTTCGGACACTCAAGTTAGGACTTGGATAATTGAAGAAGTTGCCCAAGAAATATCTGCAGACGTGGGTAATGTGCAGCAGCTAGCAACAACAACAACATCATCAACAACCACTGAAGTTGACGAGCTGTCCCTTTGGAGTGGTTTCGATCAGAAAGCGGCAGCATACGCCCCCAAAGGTACTTCGACTTCCAGGGCTATCGTTGAGGTGCAGCGGTACCTGGAGTCTGGCGTCATTTCCAGAAATGAAGACCCTCTGAGATGGTGGTCTGAAAATAAATATAAATATCCTCATTTGGCAAGAGTAGCACAACGGAAGCTTGGAGTGTTGGCAACATCTGTGCCATGCGAAAGGCTTTTTTCAAAGGCTGGTGAGGTATTGAGTGAAAGACGATCCCGGTTAAAGCCAGAACATTTGAAAATGATACTATTTTTGAATGCAAATTCAAAATATTTAAAAACTTAAGAATATTTTTCATCTCAATTTTTTTTATTTTATTTAAGCTAACAGATGATCTCGGCTAAAGCCAGAAAATTTAAAGACAATTTTTTTTTGAATTCTATTTTTTTTTATTTAGTTTTATCCCTGAATTATAATTATTTTGTTTTTGTTATTTATTTATATATACTTTTGTTAAAGTTGAACTAAATTTATATTGTTTTTTATTAATTGTTTAGTTCTCATTTTTTATTTCTTTTACAAAAGAATAAAAAACAAATGTTTTGTTGTGTTTCATCTAAATTGTTTCGGCTCGTAATATTCTAATTGCCCTCAAACCCACCAACAGCTGGGCTGGTACAATCACAGTTTAGAATCACAGTTTGCAATCACTAAATTGTACACTTATGGCTATGCTGCCCTCAAACCCACCAACAGCTGTTACAATCACAGTTTAGAATCACAGTTTACAATCACTGTGATTGACAAATCACAATCACAGTTTTCACTGTGATTGACAAATCACAGTTTTGCACACCACTAATGGTGGGGGAAAAAAGTGTTTTTTGTCCACACCTCAAAATTTACCTTGGTTTGTTTTCGGATCATTCCCAAAATAATTCGTGTCTAGCATAAAAATCTCGTGAGCTGGACCGTTTTAAAAAAAGGTATTATTTTTAGTTTTCCAATGCAATTTGTATTTTAGCTAAAGAGAATGTATGTATACAATTTGCCCTGATTAGAACGTGACGTTGCCACCGTATTGAATTTTGGTAAAAAACAAACTAGTGCAAGTTTCACAAAAAAAAACCTGAAACACGTATTTACTTAAATCGAGTATAGATTAAAATATATCAATCTGACATTTAAATCAGAAAAATCTTCGTACTAAAAATTAAAAAATTCTATTTTTTCCAGAATATTCATGGCAAAAGTATGCAAGGACATGCTTTGGCATGTTTTATATACCGTTGGATGCGCATCTTTCATATGATACCAATATTGTACACATTGTCGTTAATTAAAGTACTAAAAAACTGATCCAGCTCACGGGATCTTAATGGTAGACACGAAATATTATGGGATCATCATAATACAACACAAGGTACATTTTAAAGGGTGGAAAAAATTTAATTTTTTTGTGAGTCGGTCTAATGTACATCCATACATAAACTCTGCTTTACAAAAAAAATCATTTTCAATTTTATCACATTGAGACCTTTGTTGCGTTACAGCTGCAAAATAGTTCTTATGCTTTTATCTGTGGCTGGTGTAGACGTTATCCAACTTATGGCGAATTAGTTTCAGAGAAAAAATCAATATTTTATGTGCCCTTTGCGCCAATGCTTTGTTCACGCTGCATCGAAATTTAAGTCTGCAATTTGGACTGAAATTGCTCAATTTCGCATACATTTTGACAACAATTTCGTTGAAATCGTAAATAATTTTTTGAAGTTCACGCTGCATCGGCCTAAGATGTTAGCCGATTTTACCGGCTAAGCCAATTTTAAAGATCCGAGTTACTAACAAAAAGATTCAAATTTTCTACACCTCCAACGAGATGAGCCTAAAATTATCGTCTGTCGAAAAATCACACATGTATGTATGTATAATAAAAAACTCATTCGCGTCGCATATTCATTGTTTCATTGCTCCACCGGCGCTGATAATTATGAGTCGGCTTCGTTCACTGAACACGTGGCTACCAAAATCACAACAAAAAATAACAAAACAACTGTATGCCGCCTCATTCATCAAAATTAAATTTTAAAATTCATCGACATGGATTAGTGAGAAGAAAATAAAACTGTGTAGAATCAGTGTTTCATGGTAAGGTTCATGCATCTTTCATTTATTTTATTGTGTTCTTTAATTTCCTAACAAAATTTTGCGAAAATTTCACTTATGGTAATGTTTATAAACAGTTGTCATTTTGCAACGAAATTGTTGAAATGCCAGTTTGAACAATTTGAATTTCGTTCGACAATTTCATTTCGAAATTGTCAATTTCGTGGCAGTGTGACAAGGCTGATCTAGTAGAGTTTAACGCATTAGAACAGCCGATTTTGCTTTCTCATGACCCTATCTGTCAAATTCAGTGTATATTGTTATTGTACTTTTTTGTTTACTATGTTTGGTCATATGTATTTGTGTTGAATTTGACATTTAGAGTCATCGAACAAAAACAAAATCCCTGTTGTTGGTGCCCACAATTACAACAAATCCTACTGCGTTAACCTCTACTAGATCAGCCTTGCAGCGTGAACAATGCATAAAGAGTGCCTATCATGATACAAATACAAGGTAGTTGCATTAGCATTGTTGTAATTTCCGTACCCAGTTATTGTCAAAATCAGCTGATAAAAATGTACACATACATGTACAATTGTGAACATAGCTAGATGAAATCAAAAGAGAATGCACTCACACAAACAACTTTGACATTTACTGGGTACGATGATATGTAAACAAAGGAAATCATATGGGCTGACGCTACTACCTTGTATTTGTATCATGGTGCCTATTTTGTCCATTTGTGAAAAAATTACAGCAGACAGTTGTCCGACTGTCCCTGCAGGCTGTGTCAGAGACACGGCCATTAACCTGGCGTTTACACGGGACAGTTTTGCTCCGACAGTAGCAATACATTCACACTATTTTACTACCACACTTACACTTCTGCCACTTGCCTCGCCACTGTCTCTGATTTTTCGACGACAGTAACTTCGGCAAGTGAGTTGACGTATTTGGTCAGATCGGTGACATTTCGTGGTAATTTGTGAAAAACAAAGCAAAACGTCACATACATACATATAAACATGTATACATTTGAAATTTTCAGAGTACATCAGCTTCATTGTAATTGGAGAAATAGGGCAAAAAACACATAGCAAACGATCGTAGAAATTTGGAAAATTTAGTTTTATTTGGTAATTTGGAGTTTTATTGAAATATTATTTGGCAACACATACTAGATATAAACATGTATAAATAATATATGTATGTAGCAATCTTATTTTAGTAAATTAAGATTTCAAGCAAATGTGAAGAAGAGCAAATCAAAATCAGAGCACGAAATTTACAAGAAACAACACTATCGACGGTTGCTTAAAACTGTTCTGGCTTTATAACTGGCTGGACACATACGTCACACAACAAATTTTTCTCTTTTTGACAACTAATACAAGTTAGCACAGATCTGTTCATCAAACAACAGAGCTTCAAACACTACATGAAGTGGTGTGCTGGGACGCTTTGTTACAAACATACAAGTTAGAACAGATGTGTTGATTCATATTAACAGAGCCGCAAACACTACATGAAGTGGTCTGTGCTGGGACTCTTTGTTACCAACATACATACTTACACCCGCTACTATCATTCTCATCACCATTATTATAATCGGCAAGAGAACTAAGCAACAGCAGAATATTTAACCTCTTAAGCTGAGCAACTAACAAGACAACGCACAAAGCAAAGCTTGAAACATTACGGGACTTGCATAGTTTCTGGTGAACATTTGCACTCACATACAACATAGCTACAATGATGTGTTAAGCTGAATTCCATGACATGCGCAATAGCGAGACATATCATAAGGGAACATTCAATCCAGCCTGGAATATGCTTTGGTTTGGCCTAATGAACATAAAGATCAGAAATTATTAGAAGAGTAGATATTGAACGGTTAAGATCAATAAAAATTCAAGTAACATAAAATTTACTTTCTTTAACTGGCGCCCAACGTGGGGCCAAGGACCTACTAATGCTGAAAGCACATGTGAATCCTGAAGGACCAAGGACCTACAAACGCTGAAAGGACATAAATCCTGAGAAGGCAAAGGAACACTGCCTGCTTCCACCTGTATTTTAATTATATGTAAAAATTGTAAGTGATAATTTAAAAAAATTTTGCAAAGTGGATTCAAAAAAAATTAATTGTTAATAAGAGTGTTATAATTTACACTTCATGAAATGTGAAAAGTCATAAATCCCGTGAGCACATGTTTTTTTTTTGTTCCTCTAGCAAGTTCTAGAAATATTTTCTGAAACCAATATAAACTAATTTTGTTAATAGTGTTTTCAAGATAATAAATTTTTTTGTGAAATTATCAAAATTTCAGACTTACTAAATATTTTTTTCTACAACAAGAATTTTGATATTAAAGGTGTTTAATTGATATCATAGAGAAATATTATTAAAAGGAACACGTGTTCGATATCGTTTAGCTTACGTAACCTTAATGTTATTCAGTGTATTTTCGTTTTTTGTGGTGAATCAAATAAGAAATTAAATTAATTTAAATATTCAAGGTGCACGAATAAAGTATTAACTTTTTATTAAATATTTTCAATAATTATAATCGAATCTTTACGATTCATGTTAAATTTCTCCTCCAAGTCGTTTCGTGAGAATAAGTTAAAGTCTGACAAAATGTTGCTTAATAGAGAGCAAGTAGAAGAAATCGTCAATGAAACGAATGAACGTACAAGACAGCAATTATCTGAACAGTTAAATCGCTTAACTTTGGCGATTAGTCAATTGCAATCTCCGAGCGTCGAACAATATGTTCCCGTTTCGATAAACCCATTGGTTCCTGAAAATAATTTAAGTTTAGATCTAATAAAGTCTCTTCCTGAATTCAGTGGTGATTCTGTTTCTTATCCAGCCTGGCGAAGCGCAGCCGAATTCGCAATCAACTATTATTCGGAGGGATCCGAAAAATATTACATTGCAATGGGCATATTTCGAAACAAAATTATCGGTTCTGCAAATGCCACACTTGCTTCTTTTAATACAGTTCTTAATTTCAAAGCAATCGTAGCTAGACTAGATCAAGAATATGCAGATAAAAGACCATTATACGTACTAGAAAACGAGTTAAGTATTCTCAGGCAGGATAATGTTTCTATTGCCGAATACTACAATAGGGTGGACAAAAAGTTATGCCTCATAATAAATAAACAGATTATGACATATAGCGGAAATAGGGATATCATCGCCATTCTAAATGAACGCGCTAGAGAAAACGCTTTACGTGTTTTTATATCAGGACTTCGTCGCCCAATGTGCGATATACTTTTCTCTGCCAGACCCAAAGACCTTCCAACTGCTCTAGCAGTTGCTCAAGAACTTCAAATTAATCATAGACGATACGATTTTGCAGAGGCTTTTGCGATTGGAAATACTTTTACACCCAATAGGTCGTTAATGTCTCAGTACAAACAAATAGAGCATAAAAACCGGCCACATACGAATATACTCTTCAACCAAGATGTTTCTAACAGACAAACTCCAATGGAAGTTGATAGCAATACAGGTTATTATAGGCAGCGTATTAATAAACCTAATCTTATTACTACACAGCATCAACATATTAAAAATTCGGCTCTACCGCATACTTTACCTAATTATATTCCGAACTTGCAAGTGGCATATAAGCGGAATCGCGAACAATCACATTCTGATCGGTCACCTTTTCAGAAACTACAAAAGGTAAATTATATGCCAGAGGATGCAGAAACTTCTTCAAATAGAGATGAACTTCTGAGTCAGAATACTGATTTTCAATATGATTATTATAACGAAAACCCTCAAAATATCAATCATAACTTTAATGATGATGTTGTACCGGAATATAGCGATGAAATTAATTTTTTAAACTAGGATCGCTCCTACCGTTTATTACAAAAAGGTGCAAAAACGGTCAGGAGCTTCGTATCTTAATTGACACAGGCACGTCGAAAAATTATATAAAGGACTTTTCATTTTTTGAAGGGATTAAGCCTTTGGAAAAACCTTTCAATTTAAAATCTATAAACGGCAAAAATTTGATTAATAAAAAATGCCTAATTAATATATTAGACAATACCTCAACGTTCTTTTTACTTCCCAGCTTAAGTACGTTCGACGGTATTATAGGTTATGATTTTTTAAGACAAATCGGCGCAAAACTTGATACTGTTAGGGGGTATTTACTTTACCGAAAAGGTAAAGCAAAATTACAATTTCTTTCATGTGATCAAGTAAATGCAATGACAATAGATGAAGATTCCGTTCCAGTAAAATTTCAAGCTCAGTTTCAACAAATAATAAGTAAGAATAATAATGCTTTTGCAGACCCAAATAGAGCCCTGCCGTACAACACGAGCGTTAAAGGTAAAATACGTACAAATACAGATGAACCCATATACAGTAAAAGTTACCCTTATCCTATATCTGTCGCTCCATTTATCAATAATGAAATAAAAACGCTTCTTAGGGATGGAATTATAAGAGAATCTTGTTCACCTTATAATTCCCCTGTTCACGTTGTGTCCAAGAAGGGGTTTGATGAAGATGGAAAGCCGAAAATGCGAATGGTGATTGATTTTCGCAAAATCAATGAAAAAACTATTCCGGATCGGTATCCCATCCCGAATACATCTGTGATCTTGGCCAACTTAGGAAGCTCTAAATTTTTTACAACATTAGACCTAAAATCAGGGTTCCACCAGATCATTATGTGTGAGAAAGATAGACAGAAAACGGCGTTCAGCATAAATAACGGAAAATACGAATTCTGCAGATTGCCTTTTGGGTTAAGAAACGCGCCCAGTATTTTTCAAAGGGCCATCGATGATGTTTTACGTGAAGTTATAGGGAAATACTGTCATGTTTATGTCGATGACATAATTATTTACTCTCCAGATGGCGAGTCGCATTTAAAACACATCGACTATGTACTTCAAAAACTCGAAAATGCAGGAATGAGAGTATCACCTGAAAAATCAAAATTTTTTAAAACCCAGGTTGAGTTTCTAGGCTTTCTCGTTTCTGAAACAGGCATAAAAACTTGCCCTGATAAGGTTTACGACATTATTAATTACGAGCCTCCGCAAACTCTGCGAGCGTTACGTTCATTTCTTGGCCTATCAGGGTATTACAGGTGTTTTGTAAAAGATTATGCTGCCATCGTCAAACCCTTGACCGCTTATCTTCGCGGTGAAAACGGACAAGTGGGTACACGCAATTCGAAAAACGTAAAAATCATTTTTAATTCTGATGCGCTTCAGGCCTTTGAAAAAATAAAACAGATACTAGCCTCCGAGGATGTTTTACTTCAATATCCTGACTATAATCAATCTTTCGAGCTCACAACAGATGCCTCTTCTACAGCTTTAGGCGCGGTTTTGTCGCAAAAAGGTCGTCCAATTACAATGATTTCACGAACGCTCTCAGCTAGCGAACAAAATTATGCCACTAACGAACGTGAGCTACTTGCGATTGTATGGGCATTGAAAAAGCTTCGACATTATTTGTACGGAATGACGAACATAAAAATTTTTACTGACCACCAGCCACTGATATTTGCAATTTCAGAGAAAAACCCAAATGCTAAAATGAAAAGATGGCGAGCGTTTATAGAAGAGTTTTCGCCTAGTTTTCATTTTAAACCTGGAAAGGATAACAAAGTTGCAGACGCTCTATCTAGGCAGTTTTCTCACAATTTGAGTGAAGATGCATCTGGCGAAACTGTGCACAGCGAAGAGTCTTTAACTAAAGTGATAAAAACAGTCAGTTGTTCTATTAACCAGTTCAGAAACCAGTTGATGGTTTCCAAGTCTAATTCTTGTAGCAAATATACTGAAACTCCTTTTAAAAAATTAATGCGTCACACGATTACTTTTGATACTATTGAAGGTCTTATTCAATGCTTAAAAAATATTATTAACCCTGACGCCACCAACGGAATTTTCTGCGATCTCGCAACATTAGCAGAGATACAAAATGCTATAGTATTGGCTTTTCCTGGCGTAAGATTTATTCACACTGAGATTCTGTTAATTGATTTAATAAATAGAGATGATCAAATGGAATTGATAGCAACGGAGCACAATCGGGCTCATCGTGGCTTACATGAAAATTTTCGCCAAATTTCTCGTGAGTATTACTTTCCAGACATAAAAAAATTATTGAAATCCACTATAACAAATTGCAAGATATGTCTGGAAAATAAGTACCAACGAAAACCACCCGAGCCTGCAATAGGTAAAACACCAATTCCGCACCTTCCGGGAGAAATTCTCCACATGGATATTTTTATAACTGGCAAACAATTATTTTTGACATGTATTGATAAATTCTCTAAATTTGCGATTGTAAAACCTATTACTTCGAGAGCAACAGTTGATATTAAATATGCTATGTTAGAAGTTTTACTAGTATTCAATAATACCAAAGTCATTGTTTCCGACAATGAAAAAGCCTTCCAATCAAATGCAATAAAATGTATGCTAAGAGACAGTTTCTCTATAGACCAATTCTTTATACCTACTCTTCACAGCGAAAGCAATGGTCAAGTAGAAAGATTGCACTCCACCTTGTTGGAAATTGCACGCTGTATTAAAGAGCAGCAAAAGATAGACGATACTATTGAGTTGGTTATTTTGGCAACGCATAAATACAATTGTAGCTACCACTCCGTCATCAATGCTAGACCAACGGACATATTTCACAATTGTGCACCGCACAGGTTGGATACCATAAGAATGAAACTAACTGAAACTCAGGAAAAGACATTACAAAGAAATAATCAAGGCCGAACGGTTAAAGTTTATCAGCCTGGAGAAAAGGTTTTTATAAGGCGAAATAAAAGACTTGGAAATAAATTTGACAAGGTATTTATTGAAAAAATAATAGAAAAGGATCTTGGCACAACAGTTTTGATTAATGGCAAAAAGGTGCATAAAAGCAATCTTCGTTGAAAAAAAAAAAAAAAACCTATTCAAGTCAATTCCTTTCAGATAGGGAGAAACAAAAACATGTCAAAGCGAAAGAGCAAGGTAAAAACATTAAATTAAAAACAAATTATCTTTAAATGTAGTTAACCACTTGCAAATTTTTTTGAATCATCACAATAGTTTTAAGGAAAGTCAAAATTGAATGTGTTTAATTTTTATATGATTTTGTTTATTCCATTTAATGAATTCCATGTTTATAGTATTACTTCTTAATTGTAATCGGTAGTAATTAAGCCAAATTTTTTGTAAAACTTAAGCCAAACCACTAAGCAAACATATTTCTACTGCTAACATTTCCGACGATTTAAGCCTGATATGTTCAACAAAAAACTAAAAGTTTGAAACCTGTTCGAATCGAGGACGTTTCGAGATTTAGAAGGTGGATAGTTAGCACAGATCTGTTCATCAAACAACAGAGCTTCAAACACTACATGAAGTGGTGTGCTGGGACGCTTTGTTACAAACATACAAGTTAGAACAGATGTGTTGATTCATATTAACAGAGCCGCAAACACTACATGAAGTGGTCTGTGCTGGGACTCTTTGTTACCAACATACATACTTACACCCGCTACTATCATTCTCATCACCATTATTATAATCGGCAAGAGAACTAAGCAACAGCAGAATATTTAACCTCTTAAGCTGAGCAACTAACAAGACAACGCACAAAGCAAAGCTTGAAACATTACGGGACTTGCATAGTTTCTGGTGAACATTTGCACTCACATACAACATAGCTACAATGATGTGTTAAGCTGAATTCCATGACATGCGCAATAGCGAGACATATCATAAGGGAACATTCAATCCAGCCTGGAATATGCTTTGGTTTGGCCTAATGAACATAAAGATCAGAAATTATTAGAAGAGTAGATATTGAACGGTTAAGATCAATAAAAATTCAAGTAACATAAAATTTACTTTCTTTAACTTACATATTATCAACTGTCCGGTCTTGAACTGTCCCGTGTAAACGCACCGTAAGTTTAACGTAGAATACGCCATCCGATAAGACCGAAAATATATATAACAATAAATTCATTTGCTTATATTATTTATCATTTATTGTTATATATGTTTTCTGTCTTATCGGTTGGCGTATTCTACGTTAAACTTAATGGCCGTGTCTCTGACACAGCCTGCAGGGACAGTCCGTGGCCGAAGGCCTCGGACAACTGTCTGCTGTAATTTTTATATTTACCAACGGCATTTGATTCAAGTCCGTTTAAAAAAAAAATATTATGTTCAATTTTTTTAAACTTAATTTAATTTATGTATTTTAATTAATATTTTTATTGAAATAAGTTCTGCGAATGTTGAGAGGGCCGCCCTAATATTAAAAAAGGTTTACCTTATCGAGTCTTTGCATTAGCATTCGAGCGTTGTGTGAAAGCTTTACGCTTTACAATTCAAAATTAGTGTTACAACAACTTTATTGAAGCTTTCGCAAAAAAGCTTTATTACGTTAGCTTACTGTTTGTTTCACTTTTTACTAGATACATGTTGCCAAGCAACATTAGCTTGCTGTTCGTTTCACTTTTTACTAGATACATGTTCCTAAGCAATGTTGAGCAACCAAAAACACTCAACCAAACACCACACATATGTTTGAGTGTATGTGTTTAAACAATTTTCATTTGAGAAATTAAAATACTAGAAATATATCAACCAATATGAAATGTATATCAAACAAAAGATAACATCTTCATTTACCTACAAAAAAAATTTTAAAAAAATTCATCTAGCCGTTTCCTCAAATTCAATGAAATAAAGATTACAACAATAAAAACCTGACATGACTCCTCATATCGTAAGGTAAGACGTATTCTACGTCAAAAGTGCAAACCTACTTAAAGGTTTTCTGTTCTTTTCTGAGAATGTTGCACTCAAAAAGTTCAAAAATATTGAATTTTCTGCCCTCTAAGCGAGTCGCGGGGGATAATTTTGCCCGATAAAACGGCTGACTTTCTGTCATTTAGTTAGTATGTGTTCTTTGTTCTCGCTAAGCCAATTTGTCTACCTTTTGTGTGGGGAGCTAATGGATTTTAAACGGCTCCAGTTAAAATCGTTTAAACTACTATACGAAGTGAAATTTTGCAAGAACTGAATATGGGGCTTTACCTCGTCATTGAGCTAGCAATCGCTCTGTAAGCATTTTCTTCAACTGTTCAACTTGGTTTTTATTAATCAAATTGTATAGTCTATATTTTAGTTTGTTTAAATTTATTTGAAACACTTTTTTTCATCTTTATCTGCGGCTTCGACTTGTATTTTTTCGCCTTTCACTTTTTTTTTTATCGAATTATCAGTAAAAACACACAGCTGTGCTGTCATACACGCACATAAATGTTCAGTTGTAACTGCCTGCGGCTTTGCACATTCTATTGCGTTTTTCGGAATTGTTTTTCGCTATCGATGCGTCACTTTCTTTGCTGTTGTGTTGTTCCTTGCACTCTCTTTGTTTGTTGATTTTCTTTATACTCATTTTACAAATGCACAAAGAACCACTACACACATTAACTCACACAATTTTGTTTTCCGTGCTTTTTAAAATTGCAACAAATTACACACACAATAGAAATTTAATTAAATCATGCCGGCGGAGAAATACGTCTACCACTGTCGGTTGTTACAAAAGAACTGATTTAACGTGTTTGGCTCTGTTTTATATTCGCTCATTTTCTCTCTTCTCTCATTTCTATCTTGATCTTCATACAAATTAGTTTCGTTCCGTTAACAACTCATTCGCCGCACCAATGAAATTGTTTCGTCAACTATAAATGCTGGCAAACAGCCAAAATAAATAAATAATAATAATAAACTATGGAATAGGTAATGCAGAAACCAAATACAATAGTCTAAATTTCATACTCGTACACATACATACTTTTATTTTGATTTTTGCCCGTTTTTCTCCAAAATTCAAATTAAATATAATTGTTGCACGAAAGAAAAATTAATTGTTGCAGCAAAGAAACGAGAAATTGTCAACGAAACCATGAATGAAAGTTTTCGGTGCAGCAACAACCAAATTGCCGGATGTACCAAATTGTTCATTACATAAACGTAAAACATTATCGAATATATTTCATACATGTGACGAAGCGTTTTTCTTTCAGTGTAGACTTGGTTGATAAATGGTATTTCTCTCTTTCATAAATATTTGAGTGTTCGATACTTTCAGTGAGTCGCGGAACAGAGGTTGTTGTGGACTTCTCCTGTTTTGTATGTTTTTGGTCCTGGTAATGTTAAATTTTCTCATAACAGGATTGATGATGACTTGCTAACGTCAATCGTGGTTTGAGGGAAACTGGCCGACAGTGTTAGGACTACTAGTAGATTATTATTCTGAGTATCCAAGGGGGCGATACGACCGATAACTTTATAAACGGACTGCTACGGATAGGAATCTAAATAAATTGTTATTAAAAGAAAATTATACAACTTTAAATTCTTTTCATTCCTACGGTCTCAAGCCGATACTAAAATTAACACCATAATAATAACAAAGGTCAACTGTACGTTGTACGTTACACTGAAAGGCGTACGTTACACTGAAAGGCGCTCATCTAAAATCAGATAACGAACAGATTTATTTCCACAACGAAAATGGCTACATTAATTGCAAAGTTTCGTCACTGCAAATACATATATTTAATTGTTGCGAAGAATATGTATCATTATAAAAATAAATATGTTTTAATTCTTTGTTCAATCCATGAAAGACTGGATGCAACACCATTGTTTCATTAAATCAATAAATGTTATCTAAAGCCAAAGGCCGTTTAAATTAGAGGTTTAAACTGCAGTTACACCTACTAAGATTATCGCTTTTTCGGGATTATGAATGTCAAACTCCATAAGAAAAAAGCGTTAATAATCACGAAAATGCGATAATCTTGGTCGGTGTAACTGCCGTTTTACGCCGATTGTTCTTTCTTCGGCGGCGCCGTAGCGACCTAGGAAAATCGTTTCTGGCGGCTTGGTCGGATAACCTAGCGGCGGCGGCCTGTTCTAATAATTTGGATCTTGACCAAGCTGCTGCTGTGTTCAATTCTTAAGCAATTTGACATGCTGCTGTTATAGTTGTAATGTGTGCTGTAACCTGTTAGCGAATGGGACTCCCTGTTAGTGTTGTAGCGTGTGGAGTTTCGTCTGGATGTTGTTATGCAAAATTCAAAATGTCGTTTAACTCCATACGTTAATTCGCGGGAAGTTAAGTTGACTGATATGAGGAAATATTCTGGTTGTGGTTGTGTGTAGTTTATAGTTTGTTGCTTGTTGTGGTTGCAACGTGTTGTAAATCAGGACAATGCCATTAATTGATCGATTATATGAAAGATTAAACAAAAAGTTGTACGCCGCCGAATCACGCCGCCGTAATCAGGTGGCGGCGCGGCAAACAACTCAAAAAACGGTGGCCGCAAAAATTCAGTTATCATGGCCTTTTATGAATAAAATGCCGATTTCTTGATCATTTTCAATAAAAATTTGGCTCACTGGTAGAGCATAGCTACCGCCGCTATCGGTGCCTACTACCAACTCTGTCTCTCAAACGTTGTCAACAAGTTTGCGTTATTGATTATTTTTAATTTGATGAATGAGACAGCATACAATTTCTTTCGTTAACCTTATGGCCATGTGTTTGTACTTAGTTGATAAAAATAACTGAAAAACATTTACTGCTGTTGCATTCGACATTTTCATAATAATCAGTTTATTATTTAAAATAAATGTACAATAAATTTGTACGTTGCAGCAAAGTCAATTATGTTGTTTAAGCAACACATTGGCGTACGGTCAACTTCAATGTAGGGATTTGTAAAGCATTCCATAGCTGACTACAGCATCGCCTTACTTTATAAAACTACATTACGAAACAAAGTTCGGTAATGAAAGGAATTTCAAAAAATGATATGCAAGAAATCCAGCACTCGATATAACCCAATACTTTACTTTATTTTTGTCTTCGTTTGAAACAGTTGATTATTCCGTTCTAAATTAGCACCTCGAATCACGTTTACGCCCATATTATTTAAAGTGAGATAAAACTGGTTCATTCAGAGGGAATTTTTTTGTATCTGGTTATACTTTGTGTTAAAATATAAATGTTACATTTCTGGTGTTTGTTAATCTCAAATTGTCAGTTGAGTTGAAATCACTGTTTGGTGTTAATACAATCTTCGGCCATTTTCATTTTCAAATCTCGAGTTTAGATATTTCGTTCAGCCAAACATCTGTTATTCAATAAACACAAACCACTCTTAATTCACTTCAAAGAATACTGACGCAGGATTCTTGTCATAACAGATGACAGAGGTTATATACATATTTTTTCACGGTGATCACAAAATCTTTACACGATATTTAGATATACAGCGAAAACAAAGTTTTTAAGATACCAACCGAAATCACAAAGAAATGGGTGGATTTTGCATACATTTTGACCAATAAACATTTGATGTTAAGATTTCGCTGCACTGAGCCTAAATCTATGAATACATCGTTGTATAACCATATATGTACTACTACTAAAATGGGACATAGGACTGTCCGTGGAGGTGGAAAGTTTCTGATAGCCATTCACTAAAGAGTGACCAGAAATGATTCCTTCATTGGGCAGTCCAAACAGCTCACTACTTCCACGCAGTATGTCCTGGGCAATGCGTTTTTCGGAAACCTCCGTTATCTAGCTAGAGTGAGAAGGCGAAACAAATGAGCAGCAAATCAGATTTAGTAGGTGACTGATGTCACTAAACCTCATCAAACAAGCGGGCATATTCTTTTGTCCTTAAAAGGCGGATGAGCCAAACATACGGCCCAACGGCTGATAGAAACCATGTTCGACAGTTTGCATCCTGGTCAGCGTCTGATGCATAATGGGCGGCTGCAATCAGTAGGTAAAATGCAAAAACATATACAGAAACGAAAACATAAACAACCCCTATTTGTTGACGACCCCCGCAAACGTTATAAATACCACGATTTACGGATATGCACTTGGAATGTAAGAACTCTATATAGATCCGGTGCAAGTATCCAACTGACATTACCGCTATCCAGGAAATGTGATGGACAGGACATGGATGCACAAGAAATAGAAACTGCGACATATAATACAGTTGCCATGAGAAAATACATGAATTTGATTACGGATTTGTAGTTGGCAAAAGACTGCGACGTCTAGTCTCTAGGTTCAATCCTGTGAGTGACCGAACAGCCACAATCCGCATAAAAGTGAAATATTTTTATATTTCCCTAATTTGTGTGCATGCCCCGACAGAAGAGAAAGATGATGATGCCACAGACATATTCTACGAGTGCCTAGACGAAACGTAGGAAGGGAGAATGTGTTTCATCCAACTATTGACAACTTCAGTCTACACGGTGATAGTTCCGACAACGGTATGAGACTGATTGAGTTTGCCGCGGCAAAAAAACATGGCCATTAATGGGTATCCCCTGATCAACGAACGAAGAACCAAATTGATCACGTGGTAATTGATGGAAAGCACTCATCCAGTGTAATGGACGTACGAGTGATCAGAGTAGCTAACATCGATTCTAATCACTACCTGGTAGCAGCAAAGGTTCGCACAAGATTAAGTAGAGCGGAAATCGTACAAAACCAAACGCAGAGAAAGCTAGACATCGGAATACTACAATTATCAGAGGTAGCCACAGCCTACTCAAAGAAGTTCTCGCAACTTTTGGCAAAGAACCCACCCCCTCCCGATAACGATTCTGAAGCGCAATGGAAACCTATTTCCGACTCTATAAAAACTGCCGCAACAACCGTACTTGGGTTTGAAAAACCGCTTCGGAGCAACCCATGGTACGATGAAGAGTGTCGCATTGCAAATGATGAAAGAACGCTGCACGCATGGCAATGCTTCAGTCAATTGCAACGCGAGCTGCAATTGAGCGTATGGGGAGAAAAGAAAGTAGGTAAACTGTCTCTTTAGGCGTAAGAAACGGCAGTGGAGAAAGCGCGAAAGTGAGAAAATTGAGTCATACAGAAGGAAGAACGAACAGAACAGCTATTGCCCCAGAACAGCTATTGCCCGCCTTAAGAACAACAAAACCGCAGGAGCCGATGGATTACCGGCGGATCTGTTTAAGGATGGCAGCGATGAGCCTATAAGGTGCATGCATCAGCTCATTAGCAAAATTTTGTTAGATGAATGCATGCCCGGCTATTGGAGTCTCAGTGCACTATGTCCCACATTTAAAAAAGGTGACCTCAATTTATCATTCAAACTCCCAGACAAGTGCAGCGTTTTCCAAGCCATCAACCTTTTAGAACCTTTTTGTTCTAAGGTCGCGATATTGCTTTTCATGTTGATGGTCTTATTCGCATTTACTGCAGTTTTCTCATTATAATCTCCATTAAGATGTTGAAGAGATTGCACGAAATTGTGTCATCTTGTCTCAGTCCTCGCTTGGTACAAAATCGTTCGGTGATGTCTTTCCTCACCTTCGCTGCTGATTTGGTGTTGGTCAGCGTCATTCCACAGAGGCGGATCAGTTTTGCGGGAATCCCAAGTTCAGACAGTGCTTCGTACAATTTTCCCGGTATGGGGCTATCGAAAGCATCTGTGTAATCTACAAAGAGATGGTATGTATCGATTTGCTTTTCGTTGGTCTTTCCAGGATTTGGCGTAGCGTGAATATTTGGTCAGTTGTGGACTTGCCTGGTCTAAAACCACACTGATAAGGTAGTTAGAACAGACTATGGTAGTTAGAACAGACTCACGGATTACTCTTTTTTAATACAGGACTTAATACACTTAGACTCCAATCGTCAGGCATAGATTCCCCTAACCATATACCGCATATAAGTTGACGCATGTGGGCTAACAGTCCTTCGCCACCTGCCTCAAAAGGTTCTGCGGATCTTATTACCCTATGCAAAAATTTTCGGGATTCATTGTTCATCCTTCACATTTCGGCCTTTTCACTCTCTCTCTGCTCCCACTGCCATTTTTTCCTCCTAAATATTGGCACCTCGAATCACACGTACATCTATTACACTAGAAAAGTTTCTGTCATCTAAATATTATCAAGTGATCAAGCTGGATCTTCGTTCTCTGATCCGGAGATATCCAGGTCGCCTTATGTACGTCCTTATGTTGGAATCGTGTGCTACTATTCCATTATCGGTGGTGGTATCATGTAGACTATGATTACCGATGGTTGACCGAAAGACACTTTCCTTTCCCTATTTGGCATTGGGCAGCGTTCGTATACTTCCTCCAGACGCTCATAAAATGATTCTTTGACCTCATCGTCTTTATCCTCTGTCGTTGTGTGCACACAAATTAACGAGATGTTGAAACTAGGTATCGCAGTCTCTTGCCAACTATAAATCCGCACTAAAATTTACTATATGGAAAATTAAAAAAAATTAGATTTTCAATAAATTATAAATTGTTGGTGTTTTTGTGATGAAACTTTGTTTGAGAGGAGATTGAAATTCGGATGGGCAACCTTTTCTGTGACGGAAATAGAGTACGGGTAATTCGTCGCCTAACGCAAAAGTACAAAGATGTATAGGAAAAGTACAGAAAGTGTACCCAAAGGTATAACAAGTGTACACATAGTAACTAAAAGTGTACAGTAACGTACAAAAAGTTTACACAAAGGTAGAAAAAGCGGACACAGATGTACAAAAAGTATACATAATAGTACAAAAAGCGTCACACAAATACAACGAGTGATATGAAGGTAAACAAGAACACACACTTATATAAAACCCACCATACACAATAAGCACAAAGTCGGACTCGGATCCGATTCAGACCCGGTTTGAGTCCGAAATATCGGATTACGCTATCGATAATCCGATTACTATTCTATTCGGGCCCAACATGTCGGATTTCTTTTTCTCTGATCCGATTCGGATACGGGTTGAGTACGACACATTGGATTAAACTTTTGCTGATCCGATGCGGATACGGATTGAGTACGACCCGATTTAAGTCCGACATGTTGGATTTCGATTTCGCTGATCCGATTCGGTTCTGGTCCAGATCCGATTTCGCGGATTCCATTCAAGTAACCAAGGAGAAATAATTTAGTGTTTTAACCATAAATAAATTAAACTAATAGATGAAGCACAACTGTTGGGAAAATTTTAGTGTAATGGGTAATTTTCTAGATGTCGTTGAAGGCAATAAATGTGATTGTTTTTGTTCCCAAATAAAAGTAAAAAAATATGACATTAAAATTTCATATCACAAGAAAAAATAATTTACTTAAAGTAGAATATCTGATGGCCATCGAAGCCATGTCACCATCGTCTATGTCCTAATAAATTGGTTCTTTCTCCGGTTCAGCTACTATTCCTGGTTGATAGTCCTCAGACACTCTAACGGTTTTGGCATCTGCGACCACAGAAGTTGCTACAGTTTTTGGGTGGGAAAGTTTTTAGATTAAAAAGGCGTTCCGGCATGTTCGTCTTTGGGCGGTCTTACGGGTTTTCTTCTATTGATATCCCAACACCGGCCTCATGGATTTGAAATAGTTTTTTATATAAGAAACAAATGCTATTATATAATATCATTTAAATTTTCCCGTGTTTAAATTAATTTCACAAAAATTTCCCACAATTTTGAATAAACGTCAATGAAGATATGGAGTCCCATGCATTTTTTACCGCGTCTTTAATGACGCGTTTGTTTCCATAAACCATAAAAATTTGTTTTAACTAGTTCCACCCATCCCCTATATGGCCGAGAAACCGATTTGCTATACTTCGCAGCTAGCTGTAGCTAGAATTTTTCTAAGACAGCTCTGTTTTTGGGCATATTTCTACCCATTCGTCGTTAATGGGTTAACTAGTTGATATCAACTACTTAAGTCCGTTTTAGACTATTAGTGCAAATGGAACGACTCGCTGAGAGAAAAATGGAATGAACCTCTCTTCCATTTGTCAGAAATCGTTCAATCATTCGCTTGCGATTAACACTATCAGTTTTGGAGAATGCAAAAACATCTGTCTGTAAGACGACCAACTAACTACAATTTAAATAATTTAAAATAAAAATATGGAATACAGAAAATTGTGAACAAAGACTAAACCTTTGTAAAAAGTGACGAAATATAAAGCCTATATTGCCGCTTTCTTTGTTTTCGTTCGTTATTCAAAATGCAACTCTGATCGCATCACTTTTTGAGGAAAATCAAAAAATTAGAGAAATATAACAGATCTTCTCACGCCAAATGACAAATTTGCCACATCCAACGATTTCTGTAACAGTCTAAGAGTCTAAACATAATCAAACAATCTAAGGAGAGAGAGCGTCTAGCGACTTCATTTGATTTTTCTCTCTCTGCGTCGTATATATTTGCGCCCCTTCTGGAATTTGTTTAATAAAAATTCAATGACTGTTCGAACTGACGGGCGATTTGTTGACATCTTTTGTTACAAGGTTCGATTTCTATGAAGAAGACATTAATAAATGTTACATTGGAAAATAAAAAAAAGAATAGTTTTGTGTTGAAGGCTCTTTTGATATTGCACTTTGTTTTTTCTTACATCTGCTTTAACATTAGATGCAATATTGGTAAAATAAATAAAGCAATATTTAGCTCACTGAAATAATTGTTTTTGTTTTGTCATAAACGACAAAAAGTATTGAATAGTACAGATTACTTATTGTACTCTTTTTTCCGCTCTCATGTAGAGAGTCTGAGTAAAAGAGATAAACGAGACTTTTTCTCTGTATATAATATTTCAATATAAATGCACCATTTCGACAATGTTATTACACAAAACAATACAAAAAGTATAAATGTTTCAAAAGGCATCAGTGTTTAACATCAAAATTATGAATAGACCAAGTTATGACAAAAAGAGAGTAATACGATTTGAATCATTCGCCAGATGTTGCCAGTGCTTTTGAGTCATACAATTTGTTGAGTTCTCTATACTATTCAATACTCTTTGGCGACGACGACCTGCTTGTTTGTTCGCTGCCGCTACATCAATACCATCATACTTATTTTCAAGCAGAGATTATTGTTGATGCTAACGCTGTGTGTTGTTTGCATGTGCCCACTTTGATAGATTGCCGTACCCGTGCCTATAGATGTTAAAACATCAATAAATAATATTATTGGTGTACAGGATTTAAAATATTTATACTTAGGGAATTCACATGGTCTCCTAAAGTCATAAGTCGTAAAGTCATATTTAACAAATTGTACATATGACTCATGCATGTGAGCAGCATGTTGTATGTGCTAAATCATAAGTCATAAAAACGTCAAGCAACAAAAGAAAATTATTAAAAAAAATTAAAAAATGCCAACAAGAAGCGAAAAAGATAAAATTTTTACGGTTTTGTGTGAAAAGTTTGTGCACAAAAACTTACTGAAATAGTTTCTTCTCCTTCCATTTGTCCAATTTCCTTTTTTGACGTAGAATACGTCTTACCTTACGGTATGAGGAGTCATGTCAGGTTTTTATTGTAGTAATCTGTATTTCATTGAATTTGAGGAAACGGCTAGATGAATTTTTTTTAAATTTTTTTTGTAGGTAAATGAAGATGTTATCTTTCGTTTGATATACATTTCATATTGGTTGATATATTTCTAGTATTTTAATTTCTCAAATGAAAATTGTTTAAACACATACACTCAAACATATGTGTGGTGTTTGGTTGAGTGTTTTTGGTTGCTCAACATTGCTTAGGAACATGTATCTAGTAAAAAGTGAAACGAACAGCAAGCTAATGTTGCTTGGCAACATGTATCTAGTAAAAAGTGAAACAAACAGTAAGCTAACGTAATAAAGCTTTTTTGCGAAAGCTTCAATAAAGCTGTTGTAACATTAATTTTGAATTGTAAAGCGTAAAGCTTTCACACAACGCTCGAATGCTAATGCGAAGACTCGATAAGGTAAACCTTTTTTAATATTAGGGCGGCCCTCTCAACATTCGCAGAACTTATTTCAATAAAAATATTAATTAAAATACATAAATTAAATTAAGTTTAAAAAAATTGAACATAATATTTTTTTTTAAACTGACTTGAATCAAATGCCGTTGGTAAATATAAAAATTACAGCAGACAGTGGTCCGAGGCCTTCGGCCACGGACTGTCCCTGCAGGCTGTGTCAGAGACACGGCCATTAAGTTCAACGTAGAATACGCCATCCGATAAGACAGAAAACATATATAACAATAAATGATAAATAATATAAGCAAATGAATTTATTGTTATATATGTTTTCTGTCTTATCGGATGGCGTATTCTACGTTAAACTTAATGGCCGTGTCTCTGACACAGCCTGCAGGGACAGTCCGTGGCCGAAGGCCTCGGACAACTGTCTGCTGTAATTTTTTTTATTATTTTACCAATTAAAATTAATTCTTGAGTTAATGTTGTAGTAAAAAGGCAAAATTTCTTCAAAACACTACAATATATCTGATTAAATAGTAAACAAAAAACAGCTGACACTGAACATATGTACAACATAGTACACTGGAAAAACAGGCATGCTCAGGTTGTATAGTCGTAAAATATATTTACATGAAGAATACCAACAACATATTTACAAATGTTGTATTATTTTAGCATATACGATAAATACAACACAATAGTACACCAAGAGAACTCCCTAACTGTTTTTTAAAATTCTGTATTCACTTTTATTGTATTGTGTTTAGCAATAAATCATTTTGAGCCCTTTTCTTTAATTTTCTTTTATATTCACATGTACCACTGTATGTATTTGTTGGTTGCTCTTATGATTTTCATGAAAACGTGGCAACTTCATTCTGTCAATTGAGAGATTTCGTGAGAGCGCGGTCAAGAAATTAGAAAAGATTATATTCTAGCGACGAGTCGACAGCCGACAGATTTTCGTGACGATTTTTACGTAGACCTATGTATAAAAAAACGTCGTCATCTGTAGCGTGCTTTATTATGTTTGGACTCTGAAGCGTGTCTGGTTCTTTTTGGACTCTAACACGGTCTTTAGTAGTCAGGGAAATTTTACCTAAGGAGTGGTTGTAACTTAGGTTATTATTAACTATGATTTTTCTTTGGGTGTAGCAAACAATTGAATTTATAATATAATTTAAAAGACATTTATTGGAAATATTCAAACTTAAATTTGTATTGATAATGAAATTGTATTTTTTAAAAGAAAACATTAAAAAGCGTTTAGAATTCTTTGTGATTTTAACTTAATGACGTTATAGCTTTTATAATTTCAAAAACCATTATTTTTCATTTGAGCCAGCAGATCAGGGGTTTTCTGCAATTAGCAAAATGTAATCAGTGGGAACTAGGATTTGAACACACGTTGGCGGACGAACGTTTCGAAGTTTGCGACACTTTTCATCACAGCTTTAAGCCCGGTATTCTGTTTTTATGAAATTTTCGTTGCCATATGAAATACGTGTATAAAAAATTCAGAAAATTTCATGAACCCAAAATTTCGCTCACTTTTCATTTGCTTCGTACTCAGCATTTTGCGAAAAATACAGGGTTGTTACGCAAAAGTTATTTCGTACGAAAAGAATTGCTTGATAATTGTTTGGGACCGGAATTTTGACATTTCGACAATTTGTAAAACCAAAAGTAACAACACATGCTTAATAACAAAATGGAGTGCGTAGAGGAATTATAAATGAAATATTTGCAAGGTAAATCAAATATACATATGTAGGACAAAATTTGTTAGGAAAATTTCGCAAGAACTGAATACGGGGCTGAACCAGGGGGATTCTATGGAACAGCTGATCGAAAAGGTACTAGGCCGATGATGGAGAATGAGAGAGCAAAGAAGACAGGAACTAATTTTAAATAGTGTTTATTGATACTAATGACAGCTAAATTATGTTTTATGTTGTTTGCATTGAACGAAAATACGCATTCCCTTTGATTTCTATCCGTTTTATGTCCAACGAAAGTGGAAAATTGGTAAAATACAGCAGCAAATAAAATTCTATGAAATGGCCTACTACCTCGTCGTCATGAAGAGGCATCGAAGAGAGTAATGGAAACTCTTAAGTATTACTCTATGGCTGAACTGAATACGGGCTTTCTTGTGGCCGTCGGTGGCGCAATGGTTAGTGTGAGCGCCTCTTGTACATGAGATCATGGGTTCGATCCCTGATCTGCTTTGATCTTCTTAAAATTTCTTTTGGCGACGGTAACCTCGCATAGTGACGGCGACTCTATCGAGTATTTAGCCATGAAAAAGATTCTCAAAATACCGTTCGGAACCGGTGTCAAAACTGTAGGTTTCAATCGTTGAGTATAAAACTAGAAAGCCCACAGCTCACTGGTTGTGAGAAGCTCTCCCCAATTCCTTCATGGGATGTAATGGGAAACGGTTTTTTTAGCGGAGTGGATTGTATTGGCGATTTTTCTCCCAAAGGGTTGCTGCTGGAACACAGGGGAATCCAACATGCGAGTAAATAAGTTAGCGGGGTGTCCTTCACTAATTTCTCCCAATGAAAAGTAGAGAAAAGCAAAGAGTTTTGCGGTTAAACCAAAGTGTTGTTTTATTGGTGTTTAGAATGCAGCGGAGAAAGTAAAAAATTAACAATATTCATGATCGAATGTAACCTTATTCTAGCAGTTATAGATTTTGACGTTATTTCACCATAGTGTGGTAACTTTAAGTACAATTAATTTTGTACAATAATTTAGAAAAATTCAATGTTGGCATTTTAAGTACAATTAAGTATAATTCATAAAATAATAACAATTTATATTCTTATTTCAAAACATTTATGTAAATGTTAGTTTAGGCACAAATATAGGTGGTAACTCTCAGCAACAAAATATTCCGTTTAGAGATAAATGACAAAATTTCGCAAGAACTGAATACGGGGTCTTTAGCGTTCTGGCCAGTAACCGTCTTGGTCACATAGTCACTAATTACTAATTGTTGGGATTTCTTTCTAATTGTTGTTGTTGGGATTTCTTTCCTATTTCTCTCTCTCGGGTGAATGGGGTTTTTCCATTACAAAAAAATCTGATTTGCGAGAACTGGTTATAAAAGACAAAACAGGCGGATCCCGGTTTTGTTACTTAAAAAATTCCGGTGCAACCGGTTTATTACAAGTTCCAGTTTTCGAAATAAACAAAAAACCAGTTTTGTTTTGAATGGTTCGGTTTTTTATATGAGTACTCAAACCAAATTACATACATACATCAAAAAGTAGGGTCTCAGTTTTGGATGAAGAATCGTGTTGCCTAGTGTAATGACATTTTCACTTTTATAACTTATTATTTACAAATTCTCTAACAGATCGAGAGTTACAGAAATATTTCTTTCCTACAGAAACTTTTTCAAACTTCTGTGCTTGTGGTTAAAGGAACACATGGGCAAAGAGGGGCAAAGGAACGATACTCTTAAAGCCAATTCATACATTTATTCATTCATAAGTTTCTAGAATGTTCAAAAACCCGAAACATTTAACAACCGAAAATATGTATGTTTAGTCTTAACCAGAATTTCATATTGTATAACCCATTGTTGAAGGCCCATACGAATATGTATGCTTGGATGTAGTTAGTGAATATGTTGTTGGTATTTAAATGTGTGTGTGTATGTATGTATGCATGTATTATATTGAACAGACGTAGATTTCATTTTACATTTGTATGTGAGGCGAGAGTAAATGCTACTACTACAATGTGGTTTTTGTGCGTTCTGTGTGCACTGGCATGGCACGACGACGACAACGTTCGATACGATGGGAGAAATGTTTCAATGCGACTTTTACTGTGAGACTTTTGACGTTTGCATTTTTATGCGGTTTTTTTTGTTCGCGACACAGAGAAAGAGTTTTGCTTCGTGCGATGTTTATTTGCCCGCTCAATTGGGGGGATCTTCTACTATTTCCGTAGCTGAAAAACGTTGTGGCGATAACAGCGCCAACACGCAGCAGGCAGACACCAACCAACAGCCGCCGACAGGCAGTCAGTAAAGCGAGCGAGCAAGCGAGCTATCAGCCACCAACAAACGACCAACAACCAACCAGCCCAATCAACCCATGCAGCACCAGCAGTCAAGTTAAACAGCCACCAGTCCGACTACTAGCCAGCCACCAGTTCACTTAGCTCTCAAGCAGTAAAGTATCTTTAGTCACTTTTAGTCAGTCACAAGGAACGGTTGTTGGTTGTTTCTAAAACAATAAAACTAGAAAACCAGAGAACAAGAAAAAAATAAATAAAAAAATATAACACAAAACTCACACACAGCGACAGACGACGGTTAGTAGAAATAGCAGAAAAGAAATCCAAATGCGACTAGAGGCCGTACAAAAATCGGTGGTCGCGCTCATTTTTTTTTTTTGCCGCGATATAGAAAAAGAATATTGAAAGAATAAAATCGGAATAACACGATCCACTGGCACTTGTTTGAATTCGTGTAAAACTATTTGTTAAGGGGCCGGTTCGTTTGTATTGTTGTTTTTGTTTGTTAGGCGACTCGGTCGGTCAGTGCTACTATTACTTTCGCTTTCTGAATTTGTCTAGACAAGGGGCCAGCCGCAACGTATTGAATGGCTCGTAAAAGCCGATTTTTGTGATATTCAAATTTATTTTAATGTTACACGACGTTAGACCTAAGCGTTTTCCGGCTCGTTACTTGCGTTACTTTTTTTTTTTGCTAAATGAAATGTTCAAGTTTTTGTTACTTTTGTCTTGAGTTACTTACTCTCTGTTTTGACAGAGCGTCGCATCGTGTCGCGTGAAATTCTCTTCCATTAGAAGTGGAGTACGCGCACGCATTGACGCCTTTTTTTCATAACGTACGCATTGTACCTTCTCTAAATACTCAATACCTCTCCTCTATCGACTCGACATAATATGTAAAACACACGCTATTTTTTTTCGTTCGAAATTTGCTAAATGTTTTTTATTGTGTTCAGGCGGACGAACATACATACGTGCGGGACTCATGGTGTCAACGTTTGGTTTGTGGTATAACAAATAAAAGAATTCGGTATTTTTTGAAAAAAAAAGTTTAAAAAAACGGAATTTGTTGATAAAAATAAAACAGATAAATTCAAAAGATTATTTGTACATACGCATACAAATGTATGAACATACATACCTACACACTAAACAACAAAAAGAAGAAATATATACATACCTACTACGTACATATGTATATTAGAATATAAAATTAAATATAAAACAAATGAAAATATAAATAAATAAATAAATAATACGAGAAAAAACAACATCAAAACCCAATGAAAGTTTGAAAACAAAATCTAGTTAAAAAATTAAAATTAAAATCTAAATAAAATACATTTTAAACCGAAACAAAACCAACAAAGTTTATGAAAGCTCTCTATAATGCAGTGTATAAATATTAAATGCCTTGTTATAAAACATTCTAAAGAAATCCAACAATAATAAAAGTAAAATAAAAAGATTAAAAAAATATTATTTACATGCTTTTACAATCTAAACTCACACAGAGTAAAACGATAAAAATCTCCATAAAATTACATATGATTAATAACGCTGCATAGCAATAACAATAACAACAACACATTTTAATAATAAAAATTGTTTATACTCTTTTAAAGAATTTTTGCGCGTTACTTCCCTGCATTTTTGACCGCCCACAAAAAGGGTTCCTCGGATTTGTGATCCAGTCACATTTTAATACATACAAAATATTCATTCAATCCATCAACATTTACTCAAACAAAAAGGTAAGTACACACGAGTACACCGGTATGAGGAGAGTAAAGTCTCTTTGCATTTATATTTCACTTTTCACACAGAGAGAGTTGCAACAAGTTAAACCGGCAAAACTTCTTAAAAATGCATACAAAATTACACTGAGCTACAATTTTGTTTTCGTCACACAGTAGAACTTTGAACTAAAATTAACATTTGTCATTCCAAATGGTATAAATATGAAACGAATTACACTCAATACAAATATGTATGTCTGATAGGCCATTCACACTGAAGTTCAGTTCAATATTGCCAAATTGTGGCCAATCGTACATTAAATTTTAAGACATTTTGAAATTGAGCCCGGCAATGCCCAGCGACCTTTCGGCAAGACTGAAACGACGGCGGTTTCCGTTAGCATTTCATTATTATTTTTCTGTCATCTTCAGGCCTACAATTACTTTGGGCTGCAATCTCTTTAACGTTTTTGAGTGAATTTCTCTAATAGCTCATTCGCACTGCAAAATATTTTCCTGATTTCGTATCGAATTTCCTAACAAAATCTGAAGTGTTCGCATTGGGGGTTTTCCTGATTTTATTGAATGTCAAGGCGTATTGACGAGGCAGTGTTACTACGACAACAATCACACCAAGCTGACAACAATAAGCATTTTGCTTTGTCTGGTATTTTTCATCAAATTCAGCACAAATGTATTCCAGGAATATAAGTAAACAAAAAAGCACAAAAATATATGTTTGAGAAACAATAAATACCTAAGAAATGCGATAAATAACTAAGTCGGTTATTCTAGTGGTACCACCACATCGATGCGCCGTGATTGAAATGGTTGTAAACAAACGTACTATTCGTTCGTAGTTTGAGATAAAACAGTGTTGCATATCAAGCATTTTTTCCTGATTCCTAGATAAATAAGAAAAATACCCGATTCGTCGTCTGTCAAAACGTATAGGAAGGAAATCAAGTAAATTTTCTGGATTTCTGCTTGAAATCAACAAAAGGGGCAAAATCAAGAAAATCGATGCCATGAGCTACCAGACATTCTATACAATACGGCTGGCTTTCCCTACATAGTATTACCTACTCTTTTCTTTTTAACGCTGCGTGAGATTGGGAGGCAAGGCCTTGCATCCCTCTCTACAAAATGGCCTGCAAAAATAGTAGTTTTAAAAGGACTTAAGCAAATCATTTAAATAAATAACTTTTTAAATCTGCAGCCACATGAATCGAACCACGGACGAACTGCTAACATGTGGAAAGACAGGTTTTCATGAAAAACAGCGTCTTCTTGCATTCTTTTAACAGGCCTGTTATATAATCATGCATTTCGCAGGTTTTATTAAAGATGGCACTAACAAAGAAGGATTCTGCATGCCTTATTCGTGGAAAGCCTCGCAAATTCCGCCGCTGGGAATACACGTTATATCAGATTCATGTGCATGGTTATAGGGTCCCAGCCAACCAACGGAGTCCGCAAGGTGGTCCCACAGGAATCCTCACAAGGATGCACTAAAGCTCCTGGGGACGCTCCGAAAGGAGTCCCAAAGGAGCATATCCGCTGAAGAAAACAGCACGCTCAAAATATACGGAAAAAAGTGAGCCCTAGAGACTCCTTAAATGAGTGTTTTTGGAATCCCTACACGCTCATTTAGATAATCCGCAAGGTCTCAGTGCGCACTCCTATAAATGAGTGTTTTTGGATTGCCAGAACGCTCATTTAGATAATCCGCAAAGACTCCGCCCTGACTCATTTTTTCGCCTCTAATTTTTGGAAAAGTAGCCCATCATCCGAAAACAACCCAGAACGACAGCTTCGTATTGCTTTTCCCAAATGCTCCTAAGTACTTATATATAATTAATTTAAAACATAAGACATCTCAATAAGGCAATTTCAATATTCTCTGCAATGCAATCTGATTTTCTTTAAAATACATTTTTTTAGAAAATTATGTAGTATATGTAGTTTCAATGATTGCCTTGACACTTCGAGATAAATTCAGAGTCTGCTACAGCTGGACTTTTGTCTATTGAGAGTGGGCTTTGTTCTTAAACTGATTGCTGATCCCAAAATAACATCTGTTTGTAAGCACAATTCCTCTATTTAAAGGGGTTTTCAATAACTGCGCTACAAAAGCTTTTTTAAATAAAACAAAACCGGTTTTAGATACCAATGAAATTCTTTATTCCTGTGAAAGTACGTTCGATGCCATTATGTATGGAACTCGATTTATTTTGCATGGCCACCACGGGCACGCTTGCAGAAGTCCAGACGCTGAACCCAATTTTCGACGGTTTTCAAGCAGAAATCGGCCGATACTGCTGCAATTTCACGTTCGCTGGCTTGTTGGCATAGACCATAGACTTGACGTAGCCCCACAGGAAATAATCTAACGGCCTCAAATCGCACGACCGAGGCGGCCAATCGATTGGGCCATTTCGTGAGATAACACGTTCACCAAACTTGGTTTCCAATAAATTGATTGTGGCATTCGCTGTGTGGCTTGTGGCGCCGTCCTGTTGGAACCACATGTCCTCCAAGTCCATATTATCCAATTGTGGCCAAAAATATTCGGTTATCATTGAACGGTAGCGATTCGCATTCACAGTAATCTGCCGGTCTTGATCATCACGGAAGAAGTACGGCCCAATGACGCCGCCGGCCCATAAACCGCACCAAACCGTAATTTTTTCGGGATGCAATGATGGCTCATGGATTACGTGTGGATTGCTGTCTGACCAATAACGCATATTTTGCTTATTGACGAAGCCATTCAGCCAGAAATGAGCCTCAACGCTGAAGACCATAAATTGGACGTAGCGCTCTTAAAGTTGAGGCCACTGACTCCAAATTTCGGTAGTAAATTTTAATAATTTCGACTCGTTGTTGGCTCGTATATCTTTCCATGATAAAATGGCAAACCTTACTGAAGAGAAAAACCTTACTGAAGAGAGACTTTTGTAGCGTCTCTGTTGAAAAACCCGTTATCTTCAGGCTGACGTTGTTGTCCTTGTTCACGGCGGATTGAAGGTAGATAAATTCGTCAAACACTTCAAAATTAAATCGGTTGTCGATGTTCAAGTGCGGAACAAGTCGAGAGGTTTGTCTAGTCGTTGACACCATCAATTTTGTCTTGCCCTCATTACCAGCAAGACCCACCTTTGCTGATTCTTTTTCGATTCTTGGAAATACTGCAGTAACCTCTCGCAAATTTCGCCCAATGATGTCTATGTCGTCAGCATACACCAGCAACATATAGGTTTTCGTGTTGATGGTCTGGTTCGTATTAGCTTTTCTCAATATTATCCTCATTAAGATGTTGAAGAGATTGCACGAAAGTATGTCGCCTTGTCTAAGTCCTCGCTTGGTACAGAATGGTTCAGTGAGGTCTTTCCCCACTTTCACTGCTGATTTGGTGTTGATCAGCGTTATTCTACAGAGGCGTATCAGTTTTGCCGGAATCCCAAGTTCAGACATAGCTTCGTACAGTTTTCCCCGTATGGGGCTATCGAAAGCAGCTTTGTAATCGACAAAAAGGTGGTATGTATCGATTTGCTTTTCGTGGGTCTTTTCCAGGATTTGGCGTAGCGTGAATATTTGGTCAGTTGTGGGCTTGCCTGGTCTAAAACTACACTTATGAGGTCCAATCAGGTTTTCAACAATTGGCTGATAACGCGATAGTTGGAACAGACACACGGATCATCCTTTTTGAATACAGGACAAAATAGACTCACATTCCAATCGCCGGACATAGATTCCCCTAACCCTATGCCGCATATAAGTTCATGTGGGCTAGCAGTCCTTCGCCATCTGCCTTAAAAAGTTCAGTGGGGTAGCCCACCCATACCAGTGGCTTAATTATTCTTAAGCCTGGAGATTGCCGTTCTTATCTCGCTTTGGATGTCGTCTTATCCTTCTGTGGTTTTGATAGCCACGTTCAGTCTTTACAGCGGTTTCCAAAGAATGGGAGATGTGCTTCTGGGTCCTCAGGAGGGCGAGTATTCTGCTCTAGCAGTAGAGAGAACTTTTGTTGATAGGACTTTGATATCTCCGGTATTTGCAGCTTGTCAATATCTAGTTTTTTCCGTGATCGGCTTCGTACGGTTTTCGCACTGCTCAGTCTTGTGCGAACTTTCGCAGCCACCAGGTAATGGTCCGAGGCGATATTGGCACCTCTAATCACAAAAAACTTCCATTACACTAGAAGAGAGTCTGACATCTATTACCAAGTGGTCAATCTTTGTTATTCTTTCTTTGATCAGCAGATATTATGTATGTCCTTAAGCTGGAATCGTGTGCTAACTACCATGTTATTTGCAGCCGCGAGGTCCGTCAGTCTTATTCCATAATCGGAGGTGCTATCATGTAGATTACCGATGGTTGGTCGAAAGACACTTTCCTTTCCCAATTTGGCATTAAAATCGCCTAGAATAATATTAATGTCGAGGTCAGGTCAGCGTTCCTATACTTCCTCCAGACGCTCATAAAATGATTCGTTGACACCTCATCGTTGACACACAAATTAACGAGATGTTGAAATATTTCGCTTTGATGCGAATAGTGGCTGTGCTTTCACTCACTGGGCTGAACCTTGAAACTAGGTGTCGCAGTCTCTTGCCAACTATAAATCCGCACCCGAATTGAGGCTTTCGCTCATGGCAGCTGTAGTAAATATCGCAGTTTTTCTTTCTGGTGCAACCATATCCTGTCCATCGCATTCCCTGGATAGCTGTGATGTCAGCTTTATATTTTCCGAGCACATCCGCAGTTGGGAAGTGGCATCCGTCCTGTATAGTGTTCTAACGTTCCAGTTACATATCCTTAAATCATGGTCCTTATAATGTTTGCAAGGGTTGTCAACAGTTAGGCGGGTTGTTCGTTTATTTTTCTTGTATATTTTTATTGCCTATATAACGGTGGCGGGAGGCAAACCCAGCGCACCGTGGTTTGCATTTTACCTACTGCCAGGATGATTATGTTTCAAACAAAATACAACAGGTATAAAAAAAAAAATAGAATAAAATAAAAGAAAATTTGAGAACAAAGATTAAGCATTTAAAAAAAAGACGAAATATATGTTTTTAATCCCATGTTCTTTGTTTTTGTTTCTTTCATTGAAAATACAACCCTGAATGCATAATTTTTTTAAACCGAAAATCAATAAATTAGAGAAACAACGATTTATCTAATAGTCTATTGGGGTATTTACACAGACAAAGATTCGAGCATTAAGAGGATTACCAATGTTAAATTCCATAAGAAAAACATCGGTAATCCCGATTATGCAATTATGTAGTTGTATGTTATGTCGCATTTACATCGCAATTTATCGCGACCAGGTTTGCGATAACCTTATCCTTTAATCTTTCCCGTTTACAACACCCATTTTCAGATTAAATTAACATTTCTGGTGGTAAATTATTAAAGACGGCGCCACAATTAAATTTGCGGCTCTTGGTTTGACCAGTTTTGTACAAATTTGGGATGTTTTTGGAATAACTGAACCTTGAAAATTGGATCAGCCTGTAAAATCGGGTCAGTTGGTCAAATCTGGTCAGTCCGTCAAATCGGTTCATAATTTAAACTGATGAGATCCAGTTATATCGGCGGCGGCGTAATCTTCAAAAAATGTTTGGTAGCGGCGACACATCAGAAAATTTTCGATCGGCTTCCATCTGTCAAATAGTTAATTTTTTCTTAATGATTTTATTATGGTTGATTTTTTTGGTACTTATCAGAATTGCATCAAATTTTACACCAGTTTAAAACGAGTTTAAAAATTAAACTTCACTTTTTACAGTTTAAAATTGTATAAGTAATCTTCTGGGTTAGCGTGGGTTAATGGAGTTATCCTTCGAAACGCGCTAATCTTGGTCCGGTGTTAATGACGTATAAAACGCCGTATAACATGGCATTATATAATCACAATATCACAAATAAATACTGTACTGGCACCATGAATGTACTTGTACATATATGTAACAGCTGATGTAACAAATTTTAGAATAATTTGATAAATTTTGTATAAAGTTAGTTTTTTTTTGATTGTGAATTCATTTAAATAGTATAATAATTGGCAGAATATATCCAAAAATTATAAACAACGATCAGCTGTTTGTTTATATTATGACTACCATGATAAACAAGTTGTCAACAATGTAACTCATATACATACCTTCATTGCCGTTTCCTGACGGGATATCAGACTGCAAACTTGTAAACAACAAGTTGTTTGTTACAATTTGCAACCTAAATGAGAAAACAAGTTTAAGTTTACTGTTTACTAACAGTGGATTTATGCATTAACACCTTTAAATAGTAAAGTACATATTTAAATCGATATTTGTAAATGGTACATAAATTTGTTCAGTATCAAGGAACTGTCGGTGCTACTTTGGTTTCAAAGACTAGCAAAGCTTTGCACCATTATGCACGTGCTACGTCAAGATCTCGAATTCTCTATTTGATTTTGGTTAAAAAGGTTCTTCGCCCATTGTTTTAAAGCTTGGTAATCAGTTTTATGAAATTTTCGTTGCCATAAGAAGTATGTGTTTAAAAACTGGCGAAAATTTCATGAACCGAAAATTTGGCTCACTTTTTATTTGCTTGGTACTCAACACTTTGCGATAATTTCGTAAGCAAAATCAATTACAGGGTTGTTACGCCAAAGTTATTCGTACGAAAACAATTGTGTGATAATTGGTAGGGAACGGAATTTTGATAATTTTAAAAACCAAAAGCAACACGACAAGCGTTAAAAATAAAATGGTTCGAGAGAGAGATAAATGACAAAATTTCTTACGAAAATTACGCAAGAACTGAATATGGGACTTAAAAAACCATTAGGAACATTTCCTTATGAAGTCCCGTATTCTGTTTTTATGAAATTTTTGCTCCCGACACAAAAGTTGGTCTGACAAATAGTCGGCCGACTGGTCCGCAGGTCTAAGGTGCCCTTAAGGAATTTATATTTAAGTGTAGTAGTATAAAATACGTGAATTTGATCCTACTTAACAGCTTTCTTTTTACGAACTTTGTTTTGGATACATTTTTTAATATTGGTTTGAATATACCAAATGGTTCATGTAATTAAAATCCCCGTTTACATTTTGTGAGTCAGTTTTACATGATTGTAATTCACGTGATTTACGTGTGAATAGGATCAAATTTTGTTCACGTGAGCGTGCGTGAACTAATTAAAAAAAAATAGTATTTACCAGTATTTTAATTGGTAACAAATCGCCTCGTTGGGTTTCTTACACATTTAATATTCCAGTTTTTTTTGGAGTGAATACCCAGAGTGTCTTCATTTGTGAAATTAAAAGTTTAGAGAAAAATATATTAAAAAAAAGGTGTTGATTGTTCAATTAGCATTTGCTGTACAAAGTTTTGTATCTGTATTTGCCACCGATTTCGATAAATTGTTAATGCGTATTTCTGTTTTACTCAAATGAATCATTTAGCGGATTAACGGATTTGATACAAGTAACAGTTTCCAAATTCAAAAAATATTTTTTAGGTTACTCAAATATTATGGTTTCATGGAATTTTGTTATTTTTTTTGATAAGTGTGATGTCATATTTTGTTCCACTACCACCTATACATACATGAGGCGGGCAGGCACATGCTTCTGTTTCTGAAATGAAGTTTATTTATTTTATTTATTTTTTTTGTTTGTTTGAGCACAAAATTCATTATATTCGGTACATAAATTCAAAAATGTAAAAAGTCCACAGCGATTAAATAACATTTGCTTAATATTGAAGTTTGAAGGCTGCTTAAAAGTTCTGAAGTAAATAAAACAAAACTAGCGATGGTTTCGATTTCTCTCAAAATAGATTTGACAGCTATAGACCAAAAAGAATATTAAAATTTCTGGGAAATATAGAACGACTTTAGGTTTAGGTTGCAAAAAGAAACCGTGATCTACATCAAACTAAAGGATAAACAAATATGTAAATGGTACAAGAAAAGGCAAATTGAAAGTCCATCGACACAACATTATTTTGTTAAAGGCCCTGATTCGCAAAAATTACGCCAAGTCTTTGAATCTGTCAAAAATTTCGTGTGAGAAGAAAAACTCGCTTGACAAACAAATACAAACCCTCTTTGGGCTGGGTAATATTATTTTTAAAAAATTAATGTATTCTAAGCGAGCAGTACTGTATTTTGTTAATCAGTATATAGCAGAAGAGGCGGAAAAAGAAACAACAAATTAATCAGCTGTTTTTGCATTATTTTTCTGTGTTGTCCTGAGGTTGATAACAAAACGTTTGTGAGGTTCTTCTCAAGTGACAGAGATTTCTATCCAATTATTCGTAATCGGAATACTACGACAGTCTAGAATAAATCATTTTCGTCTCAAACGGCAGATTATTGAATTGACAGCTGAAATGACGTCTTGTGAGATGCACCCTATCACAATTTTCAAGCTTTTGATGTATAGAGTGAATCCAATTCGAAGAGGTTCTTTCTTGTTTAGTGTTAAATGTGACAGTTCTTTTTTAGATTTTTTCTTGGACATTCTCTGATAGATTTTCCTGTGTACTAAACTATTTTTGATTGGGATTACAAATGACAGATAAGATAGTAAAAACAGTTGATAGTAATAGGTCATGTTAGAATATTGTTATTTTAAACGTTTGTTGATATAAAAAATTCGTAAACGAAGTTAATATTTAGACAAAAGGTAGTAATTTTTATGAATGGGTGCTATTTTAATCGTTGCTGTCAGTGTAATCTTAGTATCAAGTGCTTGAGTTTTGAAAATTTGTAGCGTTTGGGAACAAAATTCTGGACTTTATATTACAAAGTACTAACAGTTTATAAATGTTTCGCATTCAAATACTGAAAGTCAAACAATATAAATGCTATCTTGTGCAAGCAGCTGCCCATATAGCGACGCGATTCCAATTCAAACCGTATGTACAAAAATATATCGTAAATAAATTGAATTAAATATAAAGATGAAATAAATTAAATGAAAGTAATTTCATACCATGATCAGACAGGGGAGAGCTCATGGTTGAAATATATGGTTGTGTTATAAGAACAGCTGATCCAAGTTTTTTCATGTCGTTATACAGAGTTCTGTCAAATTTGATCTAATTTGTTTATTTATTTAATAAATACTTAACATATTTCAAGAAATTCGATATAAATCCAGTTGGACAACAGACTAATTTTGTTAATTAAATGAAAAGTTGTTTGTACAATTAAAGAAAGAAACAAAATAGAAAAATCATCGAGTTTGGAAGGATTCTGAATTACTAATCCATACACAATCATCCTGCTATACCTAATTAATGTCATCATGGGAGAGCATTTCCCAATTAGTGAGCTGTGCGCTTTCTAGATTTTTACACTCAGTGATTTGGGTTTACAGTTTTATACCGGATCCAAACGGTTTTTCGGGAAGCCTTTTCATGGATAATTACTCGACAGTGTCGGCTTCACTAAGCGAGGTGGCCATCGTCGTAAGGTGGTCAGCAGGTCAATTCTGTAATTCTCGTAGCTAATTCTCTAACTCGATCGCTAAAATGCTAAACAAAATTTAAGGCGAATTTCTTAGCGATGTCGCTAAATCCGTATTCTGGTACTGTAATCGCCTAGCTAAAAGTTACTATTTTCGCCGTAGCTGATTTGCTAAAAGTAGTCTAGACTTCTCCCTCTGCTTTGATAAAATGCTTTTAGAAAGAGACAAACATATTATGCACACACTTTATATTAGTGTTGCCAAGCCTTATAGTTTGTTTTCCTCAAAACATTAAAAAATTTCCTTCACAAAATCTTACAAATAACTTCTACAACGTGAATTTTTAAAAGTTATTGTCAAAATTTATTTAGGTTTTGCAACATACGCGTAGTATTTTGCCGAAAAACCATCAATTATTGATATCGCTCTAAAAGGTTGCAAAACATGGCAGCTCTATAAAGGCTTTATTTTCGGTAAAAAAAAGGTAAACAAACATACTGTTTGTGAATTTTGTGAATATTGTGTTGTGACAAAGATCTATATAAAAAAGAAATATGAGCGGCTTTAACCGACGACGTCTAATATCAATATTAATTAGACTGAATTTTAATCTAAAAGTATTTTTGTTCAACTCACCTTTTAGCTGCTTCAATTGTTGGTTGCTAAAAATTTTAAATTTAAGAGACAATTGACAGATGTACATATATTCGTTAGAGGATACAAAATAAGCGAATTACTACAAACGCAAAAATTACGGCGAATTCACTTTTTAGGAGATAGCTAAATTTAGATACCACGTTACAGAATTGCATTCGTAGCTAAAAATCTCTAAATTGATTTTAGATGCTTTTATCGATGGAGATTAAGCGTTAGCAAGTTACAGAATAGACCTGCAGAGCAGGGATATAACCCACGTGCAAGAGTGATAATTCATTTATTTTTTCCTGTGCGACGGTCTACGAACTGGTTACTTTTCTAACCCAAAGTAATCTTGTCAGGTCTAGGTTTGTGGTTGTCTAGAAGAAATTTTGTATATATTCAGCAGAAAATCTTGTTTGTGCCTCTTTATGACCTGATGGCTTTACTGACCCCAATAGAGGTACTATGTACGTCCATAAAAAAGGGTGAGCCATGTCAAATTTGGAGTTTAATTTCGCTTTACAAAAATACTGATAGATATTTTTTTAAAAATTATGGTTTTATTGGTAAGGTTCATCATTGTCATTTATGAATGAAACACAACATCGTTCAAATGGCTTCCCCGACTTGCTTTACAATTATTTGGGACTCTGTTGCTTTAACGACAGCGTCGATTTCGTATTTTAAGACCTCAGAGGACTTGGTATTGTTTGCATAACACTTATCTTTCACGCCGCCCAGAGATAATAGTCTCACGGTGTCAAATCACACCTGCGAGGCGCCCAATGGACTTCCGAGTTTCGGCTGATTATTCGGCTTTCGAATACAGTGCGCAAAAGATCGGTTTTATCGTAGGCTGTGTGGCACATCAGTTAACGCTGTCCTGTAGAAATCATACGTCGGCCATTTCATCGTTTTCAGCTTTTGGGAACAAATAATTGCTGAGCTTAGCACGGTAACGCTCGCCGTTGACGGTAACGGCGGCTCCTAGCTCATTTTCGAAGAAGTATAGGCCTATGATGCCGCCATGCCAAAAACCGCACCAAACAATCACTCGTTGTGGATGCCTCGGCTTCTCCTCAACGACGTGTGGATTTTCCGAGCCCTATATAAGGACCCGGATTGAAGCTATCCATTTCGTAAACTTCTAACCTTTAACTAAACGCTGAAAAAAATTGGATCCAGAAACATATTGTAGAAACCATGTATATTTTTGCAAGCATTGTTTTCAAGAATTGAAGAACTTGATACTTTGTTGTCTGTCAGGCTTGCAACAGTTTTCAACAATCAAAGCCACAGATTGGTCACAAAAGCATAAATTAGAACCTATTAATCGTTGTGTTTCAAACATGTAATATTGAATAGCAAACAGAATGTGTTAGGACACAAGTATAATATATTTGCGACAAAGACGTTTTATTTGCATTCAAACAACAACAAAAATACTGATTTTTCAGCGTGTACTAATCTGTCACTTCATAAATGTCAAATCGGTCATCTGATTCGAAATAACGGTGTGTTCAAATGCCAAATTTTACATGGGCCAAACTTTATATGGAAACAAACAATTTGTTCAGTAAGTTACATGTCATCCTCCGTTAGAAGTACAGTTTAAGTCAACGTCAACTGTTCATCAATAGTTCATCAACTGTGCAATGAACTACTGGAAAGTTTGAACCAAAAAGTTGGACCAAAACAAAACAATTTTGAGTTTTCGAATGTAATGATATCCCAAACTATGATGTTATTGTGTCGCGCGATGTTTCACTACGTCTTGTTTTTGCTGACACCAAATATACATACGTACATATATACGCTGAAATCCAGGCCTTCTCCATAACAGCTGTTTTACGAACAAACTGTAGAACTCTAGTGTAGCAAAAACGTATCTCTATTAAGTCGCTACGGCACAATTGATTCGCAAAGAAAACGGATTACAATTCCGTCTTAAGCCCCGTATTCACTTCTTGCGAAATTTTCGTAAGAAATTTTGCCATTTATCGCTCAACGGAAAATTTTGTTGCAGAGAGTTACCACCTATATTTGATTTACCTTGCAATACCATAGATAAAGTAAACTAATAGATGAAGCACAAGTGTTGGGAAAATTTTAGTGTAATGGGTAATTTTCTAGATGCCGTTGAAAGCAATAAATGGGATATTTTTTGTTCCCCAACAAAAAAAGTCAAAAAATATGACAATAAAATTCTAAAATTTCATATCAAAAGAAAAATAATTTTCAATAAAAATATCACTTTGAAACAAGAATACAACATGAGAGAGATATGAGATATTCTATCATGGTAATCGAATTGTAAAGCCATGACACCACCGGCTAAGTCCTAATAAATTGGTTCTTCCTCCGGTTCAGCTACCATTCCTTGTTGAGAGTCCTCCATCTGCGACCACAGAAGTTGATACAGTTTTTAGATTAAAAAGTCGTTCCGGCATGTTCATCTTTGGGCCGTGTTACGAGTTTTCTCTTATAGATATCCCAACACCGGCCTCATGGCTTTGAAATTGATTTTTATATAAGAAACAAATGCTATTATATAAAATCATTTAAATTTTTTCACATTTCCCTTGTTTAAATTACTTTAAGAAAAATTTCGCACAATTTTGAATAAACGTCAATGAGAATTATGGGAAACTTCAGTGAAAGTGATAATAGTACAGGACAGCACATTGTGAACAAAGTTGACAATGGGCGCGCTATATCTATTATTTCCTTTATCTATGTGCAGTACTACAATAATAATTCCTCTTCGCACTCCATTTTATTTTTAACTCATGTGGTATTACTTTAGTTTGATAAAATTATCGAAATGTCAAAATTCCGGTCACAAACAATTATCAAACAATTGTTTTCGTACGAAATAACTTTGGCGTAACAACCCTGGAATTGATTTTTCTTACGAAATTTACCAGGCAAATGAAAAGTGAGCGAAGTTTTCGGTTCATGAAATTTTCGTTATTTTTAACACACGTACTTCTTATGGCAACGAAAATTTCATAAAACCTGAATACCGGGCTTTACTTGAATGTTGTTTTCTTATTATTTATGGCTTACTAATGCTGGCACGTAAACTAGATTTCAAAATCTGCATTGGCCCCTCATAACATCTGCTAAGCGGTACAAAAATCAGCTGTTTTTATTTTTAAATGTTTGTGGTATTTAGCTTTCTTCAGAATTAAACTTTCGCTTAATAAAACAACTTAATACAAAACATATACACATACATATAATATTTAAAAAAAAGAAACAGAATAATTTTTTTCCTACAAAAACAAAAAATTTTGTTGGTTTTTTATTTAGTGGCTTAATGGATGGTGGACTAGTATTTATTTAGCTAACATATTGACAGATGCCAAATTTATAATTACGCTTTAAGTGCATTAAGGTGATTCCGTTTGGGTGATTACATTCGCTATTATTTCACTTTAAAATGCAAAACAATTAGAGTGTATTTGATAGCTCATAATAGGTAACGGTGAGATTCTTGTGATCACACCTGCCAAGTTTGTATGTGATTTCTGGCTCTCTAGCTTAGTTATTTCTCATGTCTAATATTCTCCACAAAGTAATACTGCTGTCAGATTTAATGAAGCAGTGTCTTAGAAAAGTATTCTGACAGATGTCATTAAAATAAGAAACGTTATTAAGAATGTACGAGTGAATACATTTGGATTTGTTTCACTTTCGTTTGAAATAACACCTGAAGTTTATTGAGGCCAATCTACATAGGTAATGGAAAGATTCTTTTTATTTCGTTTATTTTGAAATTCCAAAAGGTATTAAATTTAAAACAAACAACAAATTCTAGAAGAACAACTAGTACGTATGATGATGATAAGACATTTAATGTTTTAATG
Source organism: Phaonia tiefii (assembly GCA_963931995.1). NCBI lineage: Eukaryota > Metazoa > Arthropoda > Insecta > Diptera > Muscidae > Phaonia > Phaonia tiefii. Next base: position 196,125,335 of record OZ008371.1, read on the forward strand.
CAATCACGACATGTGTTGTAGTACGTACACATATTTATAACTACATCACTTTCGTTGAGTGTCATACAATGGAAAAAAATAACACTGATCAACAAACCGCGAACCTTCGTCGTGGTATTCTTTGTTTCATGCAAATGTTTCATTTATCACAATTTGTCCAGTTATCGTTGGTTAGATAAATGGAACTGTTACTGTATGAACACAGGCAAATGTTGATATTGTATGTAAAGTAGTTATGTATTTGTAAATTTGTTATTCTAAATATGCATTTTGATTTGCAAAACAAATGATAACGAGAGATGGACTGATAGACAGACCGCTTGTGTTTTTGTTTTGCACTGGTATCAATACAAAATAATACAAACGCTTTCAACACAACTACTTATACAAACATACGCAAGCGCGAATCTGACACTATACATGTCAGATCAATGAATTGCATTAATTGATTATCTCTTTTTTTGTTCTCCCTCATTTAATAATAAGTATAACGAGTTATTAACGTCAAAACAACAAAAACCCGGTATATTTGTTCTACAAGAACAACACAGAATTATATGACAACAGTAACCACTGAACACAAATGTCGCTGCCGAATAATGGGCGAAAACCAATAAAGTATATATGTATTTCCAAATACCTTTCAACTGACACCACCACCACACAATCGCATACACACACTTCGATACTCCATCCCATCCCACCCAGTCCTAAGCCATCCCACGAAAAAAAATGCGATCGAATTTTGATTTGATTAAGAATCATGTGAGAAAATAATCATCATCAGTTGCTTTTTTCACCACCGCAACGCAACGCACATCTATTAAATGCAGCCTTTTCTCGTTTTCGCACATATTTTGCACTGTTCAGTGAGTAGAGAGATATATATGTATGTATGTTCAGTTTTGTGCAAACGAGCAAGAGAGAAGAACATTCCAAAGAGTTTTATGATGGTATTTTGTTGCTTTCTATGGGTACAAGAGCCGCAACACTCAACATAAACACAGTAGGAATAAGCAGAACTTTAGCAGACACCACAAACTTTTGTTGATGCATTTTTTGTTGTTGCTGTTATTGTTGACTTCTTGCTTAGCCATGCGGTAGGAGCTGTTTGTAGTGGTGGTGGTGGCGTTGTAGATGATGATAGCTTATAGATACTTATATGTAGAATGCACGAAGCACGACCAAAGCACCCAGCATGTGCAGTGGTTTGGAACATCTCTTTTTGTGCAGAAAATCATCAAGGGTTAGGAGAAGTGATGAAAACTTATCTGAGGTGCCACGATCTGAGTAAATTTTTTGTAGAACAAGTTAAAAAAGACGACAACTCACTTATACTCTGTACTTTATAAAATATAAAGTACAGAAATTTGAATTGGCTAATGGGAAGACATTCACCCCTGTCCATAAATAATAAAATCCTGATTTACAATCAAATTTTGAAACCAGAATGGTTATATGGAATACAACTTTGGGGTTGTGCCAGTGATAATGACATTGCAAAAATACAACGATTTCAACAGATTTAGTAAATGCTTCGTGGTATATCAGGAATTTGGACCTGCATAGAGACCTTGGCATAAATTCGGTAAAAGAGGAAATTCAGAGACAACCAGAAAACCACCGGTTACGACTTGAACAACATCCAAATGAGCTGATTCCGGAATTGCTGAGCAATGACGAAATACCCCGACGGCTCAACAGATGTAAACCCCATGATTTATTGAGCCGTTTTATTCAATAAAGATAAAATAAATAAATTTGTAATTATACACTACTGAACCTACTTCAAAATACTACTAGTTAGTCCATTTAGACTAGTCGTAGTTTCAATGTAAACTATCTGTAAGATGTAAGATTGTTTAAATAAAGAGGACAAAAAAAAACTTACACTCAGCAAAATGTTGTTAATAAATTTGATTAAAATAAATAATCAAAACCAAATTTAATAAAATAAAAATCACTTGAATTAAGGAAATTTTATTTTTTAAACTGACCCACTAACTATTTTCGCTGTCAGCTTCTGTCATCGAATATGTCAAAACCAGTCACTTGTCTTTTGGTTGTAACATAGCTGGACAATAGTTTTGGCTGGGTTTGACATTTTCGTTCGCATAGATAACAGCAAAAATAGTTACACAGAAAAAATAAATTCTATCTATCGCACAATGTCGCGTGCGATTTCAATGAATTTTTTGTACGATTTTCAGTCATACAAATAGTTTATCTGATGTAACAAAACAAGATTTGTTGTTTTTCATCCTACGGTTTTTGTTAAAACTGAAAATTAATTCATTAGTTTCAAGAAAACATTTGTAAATATTTCAAATCTTTAATTCTTATTTGCAAAGAATTCTATTTGTCAATCTTTGATTCAACAAAACCATTCATTGGTTTAATTAATTTTATGTATGGATTAACGAATTACAATTAGAAATATTATACATAAATTTTGGAAATTCAACGAATAATAAAACTTAAAATCAGTTAAATTAAAGAAATATTTCTGGCTTTTAGAAAAACAATTTCTCAGTATTGAAGAAAAAAATTGGTAAATTGTTCAATTAATTTCTTCTACAATTTTCAAGTGATTTCAAGTGACAAAAAAAGATCCAAAAACAAAATTTTCTCGTAGGCTGTGACGTCATAAAGAACTCATCATAATGATATGATAAATCATATATTTCAAGCTAAAATTTCAACAAATGTGAGGTGGTTAAAATTTCTAAAGTTTGAATTGATTTTACTAATTCATTAACGAAGTTTTTTATTTGAACTAACGGTGAAACATTTAGCTGACTAAGCAACAATATTTTGTTTTAAAGCAAATAATTTGAATTTGAAAATCTAGAGAACAAAGTATTTGGATTTCAAGAATTTTTTCTTCAATTTAAAGAAATTAATATTTGAATTCCAGAAATGTTATTCATAGAATTCTAATAATTTAATTCAAACCAGAAGACGATTAAACCAGGAGACGAACGAATGTGATTGACTGGTTTCCGTTCTCTTAGGTTTTCTTTCAGGATCATGACTTTTGCTGTAAATTCCTCACGAAACCCCGTTATAAAACGTACATAAAAATTTGAACGATTATTAACAAACTTCAAATTAATCGTTTTGGACAGTACAGTTGTTGGAAATTAAAATCACCCTTAGTTTGGAATTTGTTGTTGTTGTAGAAATATATTAATAATATTTGAAGTTAGTTTTATGTATATAATTAAGATACAGGCAATAACAAATTAAAATCATAATAATCGGCCCTCATCTGTAAACAGAATCCAGACAAGCATAAAACGTTTCAGAACATTTGTGTTTCTGTAAAACAATTCAGAAGAACTATCAGTTTTGAATTAGAATGCAAATGCCTTCTGATTTTAAAAACAAACAATTCAGAACAAAAATATTTCATGTTTTAAGAACATCAAAATTGTAGACTTTTTATTCTGAACGAAAATTCTGATTCAAAATGATTCTGTATGCAGAACCGGGCCGAATACTTCTTTTTAAGTTGAAGTCAAGGACTAACAGCTATTTAAAGGCGAGCCAAGCACCCATTGTTTGCAGTGACAGTATGTGTTTTGGATTCTGAAATACAAACAAACTAAAAAGAAAATTTTAGCATAATGGTTTTGCAAACGGCACAAATTTTTAAAAGATTTGGCATCATTTTTTAGTCGACTTAGAGACGCCAACTCTCTCAGTACATTGATAACATTTGGTGTGTTGCAGATTGGCGGTTGGATGTTGGAAAGTACTGCTTTAATAATACCAGATAGAGGCAATGGCTCAAACCAACCAACAATAAATCAACAACGGCATTTCGATTTGTGCGTTAAAATTGTTGAGTAAATACTCCATAAATATATACTAACAATAAAATATATCAAAACAAAGTCCAAATTACGTTTAAATTTCACACTTTTTCATCAAAACGACATGAAAAATTTAAGTCATCAATTTTTGTAATTCCACCTTTTACATCAAATAACTCTATAGCACCGACCGCACCACGAATAATAGTGTGAAACGAAATGTTAGATGAGAACAATGACAGCTCTATACGTCATTACTCTATGGTGTAACATCAGTTGTCAACATTTATGTAAACAATTTTTGTAATTCCACCTTTTACATCAAATAACTCTCTATCGCACCGACCGCACCACGAATAATAGTGTGAAACGAAATGCCAGATGAGGACAATGGCAGCTCTATACGTCATTACTCTATGGTGTAACATCAGTTGTCAACATTTACATCAAAGAACTCTCTATCGCACTGGAATTTTAGTAATTCCACAATTTACATAAAATAACTGTCTATCGCAACAACCGCACCACGAATAATAGTGTGAAATGAAATGTCAGATGAGAACAATGACAGCTCTATACGTCATTACTCTATGGTGTAACATCAGTTGTCAACATTTACATCAAAGAACTCTCTATCGCACTGGAATTTTACTAATTCCACAATTTACATCAAATAACTGTCTATCGCAACAACCGCACCACGAATAACAGTGTGAAACGAAATGTGGAATAGTTCGAATTGGGACAACCTTTTCACAATTTACGATTTAATTGGAATCTATATAAATAATTTTACTCTAATATTTCAATACCTTATGACTGTTTAAATTAACTAGATTTAATTAGCACAAAAATACTCACAATTTTGTCCTGTTGCAATTTAAAAAATTCTAATACTAATGTATTACAATCGCTAAAGTTAATATTTGAAATTTGCTTTGTCGGGGGATTTGTAAATTAAAGGCATTTCTTCTTTTGGTCAATATAAAACGGATTCGGGGCTTCGAACAGCTGCTTCGCGAAGTGCAGCTTTTTCCGTGACATTTGTGTAGAGGACACATGTTTAAATTGCTCATTTTCTAAATTTATATTCTTAAGTAATTCCAAAAATTCTACTTAGAAATTTTCTCAAACTTAAAAATTTGATATCTCACAAATTAATAGAAATATCAAAAAAAAAAAAAAACAAAAGTATTATTGGCCTTATCACACAAGTCACATTCACTTCACTTGGAATTTTTGACATCGCATAATAAACAAATTAAGTACTTGCTGTTCGATGTTTGTAAATTTTTATGTACATATAACTGAACACAAGCTATAATGATTTTGACAGAAATCATACGACAGGTACTAAATTTGGTCAATAGCTGATGTCGAAAAATGGAGTGAATATGAAAGTGACTTATGTACATGATCAAGCCATATATTTTTTTTATATTATTGCCACAGGCTTCTAATAGAATGAAATCAGACCTAAGTAAATACATTCTTCTTTTATTAAATTCCAGATTTGGAATTAATTACTGACAGCAGTGACTTAAAATTCCCTAATGAATCAATAAGCGAACATTTATCGAAAACCACTGTGCCGCAACGGCACGAGTAGCAAGCACCACTACTAAAGTAGTAGTACGAGTACTACGTACAAAAACAAAACTCTACATTACTCTACGTGCGACAACATACGACTATAAAATATGCTGTTGTTCTGTTTCGGAACTTGAATGAAACCTATTTTTTCAGTTTTTTTCATCTTATGCTTCATCTTCTCTCCTTGCATTGACTTCATTTTGATTCAAGTCCAACAGTTTAGTAGTGGCGACGCGGCATTGTATCGGCTGAAGACTATCGAGTATTCATTGGTATTTTTATTTATGGCTATTTCTTTATTGATCGCCACCAAGAAGAGGGACTCGTTCCACTCATGCTTTTAGTTGGTCACTTTTTTTACGTTCATCTTATTGTAAACTAAAGTTGTTGAAGTTAGTGCCAGCCAGCACTATTGTTGTTTTTGCTTTAATCATACTTTAGTTAGGGATATGTACGAGGGGTATGCGCGGAAAGTCTGGTTTAAAAATAACATACAAAAATTACCAGACAATCATCATCATGTGCTTACTTAAATGAAAATATTCTTGGCTAACGATTTGCGATGATACGAGCATTTGGTATGTAGCGAACACTACAGCACCACCACACTTAGTATTCTGTAGTTGGATACAGCACAGTGGTGTGTCAGTCGGTGGTAGATTGGTATTTAACATAATGTAATAATGGTGAATTTGGAAGGTTATTGCAGTTAATCGTGTTGAATGTGGTTAGTATTTAGTAACAGCTGTATGAATGACGAATTAAGCGTTTAACTGACGTTTAATTGTTTAAATTGTATTATATTTTAATAAATAATTCATGCGTTTCTTTTTTGTTAATTAATATTGCATAATTTAAAGCCGTTCAAATGAAAATTAACAAGATATTATCATTATTATTCAATGCCCCTTAAATATGAACAAAATAAATAATTGCAGAAATCGCGTTGTTATTTGTTGGTTTTCACTTTCAATTGCTGTGATTGCGATTATCTTTTCAATTATTATACGCTTGTTTCTAAACAACATTGAAACAATTTAATCAAATTGTTAATTTTCCTTAAAAGTATACAAATCTTGATGAAGTGCTTTACCGATTAATCGATTAGGGGCAAATTGAATTTTTGGAACCATTCCAATTGTTATTTTTTTTTTAACAACACAATTATATCTCTAGGTAATCATGGGGATAATATGTACATAATTAATTTCTTCGTTAAAAGTAAATGTATATAATTAATAGCGAATTAACTTAATCTTTGGTATATCACCTTTCATTTAAATAATTAAACGACATAAAGATATTAATAATATGTTTCTTCGACCGATGATGTAATATATCAATAGTGTGTAACCGCTGTTTTACTGTGTAACCGCTGTTTTACATTCACCGGAAACCTTGACAAGTCACTGGAGTAGTTGGAGTTTTCATGGAGAATGAGAAAAATCTTTAGCTTTAACAGTTTCCGTTCTATACATTCAATTTTACTGTAACACTTTATTACATTTTGTTTTTATCACTTGATATCCATTTTTTGTCACAATTTTCAATAACACTCTCAGTGGACATGTTTTGTACACAGAGTAAGATATGTATATGTAAGTATAAGAGGTTGCAACAGCTGTTTTACTTCCACCACATGTTATTTGGGATCTACACAAATAATTTTACTCTAACCCTTCACTACATTTTGATTTTTTCACAGAATATAAAAATAAATATATGGTTTCCCATTACATCCCATGAAGGGACAGGGGAGAACTTCTCACAATCACTGAGCTGTGCACTTACCAGTTTTCACTCACTGATGGGGACCTACAGTTTTACACCGATTTCGAACGGTATTTTGAGAAGCTTTTTCATGGCTATATACTCGATAGTGTCGCCGTCACTATGCGAGGTAACCGCCGCCGAAAGAAATTTTAAGGTGGTTAGAGCAGGGTTCAAACCCAGGATCTCATGTACAAGAGCCGCGCACACTAACCATTGCACCACAGAAAATACTTTTCTTTAATTGGCATAATTTATTTTCAGTTGATGTGTTTTGTAAAGTATGAAAATCCCAACAATCTTTCTATATTTAATTTCGTCTCCTCCATTAACTTCGCAGTGGCCAATAGTTTTCTGGTCATCACAATTTTTTTTTAATAATTTATTATTTTTTATCCATTGTATATTGTTAAATGGTTTTTTCTTCGCGTTTCTCTTTCAAACTTTGTTTTCCATCAAAACTCCAACTATACAGTCGATCAGCTGTGGCATTGAGACCACCTAATGATATCCAATGGTTAGTGTGTGCTGTAGTGTAATGGTTAGTATGTGCGACTCTTGTATATGAGAACATAGGTTCGATATCTGCCTTGACCATCTTATATTTCTTTCGACAACGGTCACCTGGCTTCGTAACGGCTTATACTATCGCGATGCTAGCCATCAAAAACTTCTCAAAAACACCCTCCGAACCGGTGAAAAACTTCAGGTTTCAATCTGTGAGTGTAAAGCCCTGTATTCAGTTTTTCTGACATTTTTGCGAAAATTTCGTTCACTTTTCATTTTCCTGGTACTCAGTGCTCTGCGTAAATTTAAAAAAAATCATTTCAAAATCATTTACAGGGTTATTATGCCAAAGTTATTTCATACGAAAACAATTGTTTGATAATTATTTGGAACCGGAAATTTGACATTTTAACAAATAAAAGAGGAATTATTTATAAAAATATTTCAAAGGTAAATTAGAGATAGGTGGCAACTATCTGTAACAACGAAAATTTCGTATGAACTGAATACTGAATTAAAACTAGAAAGAGCACAGCTCACTGAATGTGAGAAGTTCTCCACTGTGAGTGTTTTACTAAAAAGACCAACAGATCGCGGCGCCTTGTATTTCATACTCTTACACTGAAAGAAAAAGCACTTGTTTCATGACCATAAGTAAAATCCATCATTGTATTAACCAATATTGATGTTAAAAGTTGTTCCAACAAAGGACTTCATTGATACAATGAAAATTTCATTGTAATTACGAAACTGAGTGAACCCAAATCCAGCTTTTTGTTTGAAAAATATAAAAATTGTTCGTTTTTATAATTTTAAAAAATGCCCACAATTAAGAAAACATCAAAAAAGTGAAGGTGTAGGAACCCTGTGTTTTTGTCTGGCAATAAAAGTTAGGTGCTCAATTACATGTTTTGCAACAATTTTTTCTTGCGCAAAATATTGAAACTTTTTAAATCCTGACGAATTTCGAAATTGACAGAGAATAAAGTGGATATAATATGAAAAACAACTTCGAAGGCATTTAGATAATATTCATATGTTTTAAGCATTTGGTCGTTGCAGTTTTGTGTGTTATAATTTGAAGAAACATACCTAAAAGATTTTGTCTTTCATGAAGAAAAATTTATCGATTTAATAGGAGTTCAACCGAGATACTAACATCTGTGAGTTTTGTGAATTCCTGCATTTCCGTCATATAAATTGTTCTTGAACCGGAAAAATGATTAAAGAACATAAAATGTTGTAGATCGAATAATAAAAACTAAAACGGAAGTAATACGCAAACGGTACCCTGTAACGCCAATCTCATGTCAGTCGTTGTTTTTTTTTTTGAAAGAACAACATCTATGCAATGGCTTTCGATGAAAGACTGCATATTGATGGTTATGGCAAAGTATTGTTTTAGAAGTTTTCGCACAAGTAGGAGTTTGAACAATTCTCGCTTAGTTGAGATTTGTTTAGCTTTATAAAGTGTGATGATATACCTAAATACATGTGGAGAAGGGAGCTGATGATATGCCTTGGTGGACATTGACAGTGCTTTTGTTATAAAAGTACTTTTTCCTAGAAATTGATCTTGAACCGGAATAATTATTAAAGAACATAAAATCTTAAAGATCGAGTAGTAAAAACTAAAACGTATATAAAACTTTGGGTATATATACCACCAAAATAGACAAAAAAAATTTAATACAGTTTAGCTCTATATAGTATATGTTTAGCTCTATATATTAATTAAACTAGATTTGTAATACAAAATAATTATAATAATATTGAAACAATTTTAATGCATCCCCTCCATTTACGCAATTTTGTCCCACTGTCTTCATAGAATTATTGCGAAAACTACATGATATTAACGTAAAAGTAAGTTAATGCTGTTGTTTTGAAGTAGAAAAATATTTAAAACAAAAAACATAAAAGAGAGTTAAGGAAAACGTTTGGCATGTATTTAAGTGCGTTCTGCCTGTGATGGTTACTGCTGAAGTTGAAGATGATGACCATTATCTCCCTCCACCTTAGTATAAATACAACCGAGTAGTATCGCCAACACACTAACTACACCTATTTAATCATTCAATTCACATATATTCACCATAAGAGACATGGGGACATGGAAACATGTAAAGAATACACCAATCTTACACTGAACGTTAACAACAAATAATACCCATCAAAGACTTGTAGGGAATGTGATTTTATTATGTTGTACTCGTTCCATAGAAGTAAGTGCACGATACTCCAAGTCTGGACATGTGTTATACACCAGAATGTAACGTATATCTTGTTTTAGATATAGACTCGTAAAATGTTCAAAATGTCCATGGTGATGACAGTGAAATGTTAAATTATTGATTGCAACTAAATCCTAATTCAATATTTAAATGTAAATGGATAACAACAATTAATGTTGTATTAAATTTTGTATTGTCGTATGATTCCAGTAAATATTGGACTCTAAGGCCTAAATTTTGAGTGAAAAATCATCTTTGATCACACTGCAGCAGGATTCTCGCATTTAGAGATTTCGAGGCAATTAACAGCTGACTATTGTATTGAAAAACAGATGTTTGGTTAAACGAAATCTCAAAACACGAGATTCAGGGCTTTAAGTACAATTGTTTAGATTACTCGCGTTGGTATCTAGATATTTGAAGTTGCTTGTAAAAAATCAATAACCAATCAAATACCTTTCGTTTTTCAAAAGAATATTTGCTATTTAAGCGCCATATTCAGTTCTTGCGAAATTTTCGTAATGAATTTTGTCATTTATCTCTAAACGGAAAATTTTATTACAGAGAGTTACTACATATCTCTGATTTACCTTGCAAATATTTCATTAGTAATTTATCTTTGCACTCCATTTTATTTTTAACACATGTGGTATTACTTTTGTTTACCAAAATAATCGAAATCTCAAAATTCCGGTCCTAAACAATTATCAAACAATTGTTTTTGTACGAAATACTTCTTATGGCAACGAAAATTTCACAAAAACTGAATACCGGACTTTAATAGAAAATATGTCCGAAATGTCCGAAGCGTCGATGATTTCTCACCCCACAAATATGTCGAAAAAGTTAAGTTCCATTTTTCGATTGTTCAGTTGAATTTTTGGAAGCAATTGATAATTTTTTACCATGTTTTCGATGTAGAAATATGTATGCGAAATTGGAGCGCTTTGTCAATAAATTTTTTTCTGGTTCGTAAAATTTAATAAAGATTACCAGAACTCTTTGGGAGCTAATTACTGATACGTACAACAGTGATTGAATTGTTATTTCAGTCAGGGAGACTAGATAGCTCCCGTTCAAAACAGCCAACCTTTATTATATTTGGTACTAGGCAATATTTAGTGAAACGCCACTCTGCTCTGAAAAATGGGTGATTTTGTCACTCACATTTGCGTACCTCCCATACAAAACAAAATCTCCGGTGAACCACATCCGGTATTAACAAAATTTGGTTCTGGGCAAAGTTTTGCCAAAAGCTACATTGTAACTAAAAATTGACAACCTTGCCACGCCCATTTTGTACTTATGAAAAGAACGCTGCACGTATGGCAATGCTTCAGTCAATTGCAACGCGAGCTGCGACTGAGGGGTATAGGCATTGGAGAAAGCGCGAGAGTCCGAAAATTGAGACATACAGAAGGAAGAACGAAGCCCGAAAATTATACCAAAAAGTCACAAACGGAACTAATAGACATGGTTCAGGGTCCCCCTTCTGTAAATACAATGACGGAAACTCATCGCAGTTGTGTAGACCATGTTGGGGATATGGAGAGATAATTTCTCCGCGCTACTGGTATCTGAGATATCCAATTAATGGAGTTCATTATGAGAAAAGCTGCAGTCAACATGAATAAAACCATCAGCAGCAAAAGCTGCTCGCGTTTACTGATGATGTAGAAATCATTGGGCACACAATTAGAGAACTTACATTTGGCCAACGAAAATTGTCAAATGTTTTTTAAACAATTGTGTTTGTATTGTTTAAAATTAAAAATATAAAGACATGTAATTTTAAGTAATTTGTACAGTTTAATTTTAATCAGCTCATTAAAATCGAAGTTTGTTATACAACATTATCAACATTGACTGCTCCCACCACCTTATTGAATACATCTTACTAAACAGGGACACACATAGATTATTTGTTTTGGTTTTGTCGTTTGATTTTTACGCGGAAAATTAAAAACTTTCTTTAAATAAAAACAGCTGATCGAAAAGGTACTAGGGAAATGATGGAGAATGAGAGAGCAAAGAAGACAGGAACTAATTTTAAATAGTGGTTATTGATACTAATGGCAGCTAAATTATGTTGTAAGTTGTTTGCATTCAACGAAAATAAGCATTCCATTTGATTTCTGTCCGTTTTATGTCCAACCAAAGTTAAAAATAGTAAAATACAGCAGCAAATAAAACTCTATGAAATGGCCTATCGAAGAGAGTAATGGAAACTCTTAAGTATTACTCTATGGATCTACACAAATAACTTTACCCTAACACTTCGTTACATTTAGATTTTTTCCACTGAATATCTCTTTTTTAATCGATTTAATTGACAAAATTCAAAGAGAGTAAGAGAGAGAGTAGGGAAGTCAAAATCGATCTACAAGTAGACAGTTAAAATTTCTCTTCACTCAAATGCCAACAAACAAAACGAGTGAAACCCTAGTACTTCCCTACTCTCTCTTACTCTCTTCATTGAATATTTCAAAACACGAGCAGCTTTTTGATAGTGTTATTGTATATAACTATACAAATTCCAACCATGTTGAAGTAAAATTACATAAACTATGCAAAAACTATGAAATAAGCAAGATATAACGCGATAGAGAAATGCATTTGAGTGAACTCCTAGCACTTTTTGTCTTTGGGGAAGTACTAGGGTTTCACTCGTTTTGTTTGTTGGCATTCGAGTGAAGAGCAATTTTGACTGTCTACTTGTGTATCGGTTTTGCAAAATTTACTCGCAGTTGATGTGTTTTGTACTTTTGTCTTGACACGCTGCAGCACGCAACCCAGTCACCTATCACCGTTTCTTCTTTGACAGCGTCTTCTCTATTTGTTTTCCAAGTACTAACTTGAACAGCTGTCTCATCGATACCCCTTGGGTACAATAGTTGTTTGTGCTGTACGAGAGTGTAATATGTATATCCGATCGAATGTTGTTTCCGCTTTTGTGTAGTAAACATCCAGTATACTTTATGTAGGAATATTCGCAACACAATCCAATACTGTTCCATGGCCGACATCGATCCTGCTACATTGTAACAGCTGTCTGTAACTTTTGGCAGTTGAAAAAGGAATCTTGTTCACTATAACGCCTACCGCCGGCGAATATGGCATTACATACAACGCTTTAAGCGAACCACAGACTTGTCACTCTTGAGCATGAGCTTGGTCGATAACTTTTCATCTAGCTGATGAATTTGAGAAAAATATTACCAATAAATGTCGTCAACATGATAAGTGAACCACAGACTTGTCATTCATGAGCACGAGCGTGGTCGATAACTTTTTGTCTAACTGATGAATTTGAAAAAATATTACCAAAAAATTTTGTGAACATGATAGTGATGCGAACAACTTCGATTACATTCTTACTTTGTATCAAGAAGGGCGGTAAACCGACAATAAACATCAACGATAGCTGGTGTTCATGCTCATGAATGACAAGTCTGTGGTTCGCTATTTGTTACGCGAACAACTTCGATTACATTCTTATTTGGTATCAAGAAGGGCGGTAAACCGACAATAAACGTCAACGATAGCAGATGTTCAAGCTCATGAATGACAAGTCTGTGGATCGCTTAAGTCGAGTAGTTCCCAGTGGGGCATATCGGTGGAATTATCTGAACCCAAGTCAATTGTGCACAATAGATAGGCTTCTCAAGCACTTTCCACCACACTATAACTCTATTGTCTCAACACCGGTATGTACATAGATCCAATAAACAATCCTCCCTCTTATAAGGGTATAGGATTATCGTTGCCCTTTTCCCCCTTCCAATTATGTGAACCCAGAAATGGCCAAGTATTTGGCACACTCTGCAAGCGTAGCTTTCAGACCCATTCAAAGTGATAGTGGTGCCATGGCGTAATGCAATTAAAATATAAGTTAACAATGTCAAAATACTACGTTAATGTGTAGTGCCTGTTGCGAATGCACCGTGTAGTGAAACCGTTATAGACGGTAAATTAAACCGAGTTCTTCACAGTCATAAACTTTTTGATGACTCTTTAATTAACAAATGTAGATATGTGTAAATGCCTTTGCGTTATTGCTTAATAGTGGGTATTCTTTTATGTTTTTGATATATCAACACAACCTTTATATTTCGGGGGGATTTCTAATTATTTTCGATCAAATAACAATGTTTGAATGTCGCAGACGAAATAGATCAATCGAGTTTTGTATTTTATTGAACTTTAATTAGACCAACACATAAATATCTCATAAATACAACGGCGCTACTATAACACCAGTGTAGAAAGCATTAGCAACAACAATAGTAGCCTAACAAAAAAAAATATGTGTGTTCACACAACATGGAAAAAAGGTGAATAAGCAATTTGATCATATTAACCTTATGATCGGAATTCACGCACAGCCGTTGCGTTTCTTTTTTTGGTTGTTTGTATTTTCCGCTGGAACGCCACAATATCTCATTCATATGTGTATGACAGCATGAAGGTAATAGAGTTCACGACATAAAAGTGTTAGTGTTTTGTTTGTTTCTGTTTTCGTTGTGCTCGTATATGGAGATATATTTCACTTGTCGATAATGTAACCTCAAATATGTATGTCCGTCCGCCAGTCCGACAATATTGGCCTGCTGTTGTCTGGCTGTGCACAGTGTCGAAATATGCAAATGTTGAATATTTTTTATGTTGTAAAATACTTTTGTGTTTGTTTTTCTAATTTGTTTCACTTTCACAATTCTAATATGTTAAAACTTATATTTACACATTCTTCTCAAAAGAATAATGAACAAAAAAGAGTAAAGAGAAGACCTAAATGAACACTTGCCATACAACCTTTATAAATGCCCTGGGAATGACCTACCAATGAAACCCTGATCAATGATCTTTTTGAAATCTTACGACAACATCAAACAAAGCATCACAATAAGTAGTCTTGGTAGTTACTACAAATACCAAGGCGAGTGAATTTAGTGGAGAAATCTAGTTTAGCGCCAAATCTTAAGTAAATACACACAAAAAGTCCAGAGTTTACCTAATGATCAATCAATATTTGAATTTGTCTTTAATTTACCCATGGCTGGTTTGGCTTAGCGATACGATGGTAGTCGCCCTGCATAGTATTTAAAGTACTACATATTACATTTCCGAAAACGCCGACAAACGCATCAACATTTTATTATTATTGTTATTTTTCTATTGTCCCATATTAGCGCTTGTACTCATTATGATAACTAATATTTCCATGCATCCACAAGTACTGCTTACATTCATTGTTTTACGCCATGGAAATGCTTTGTGGAATAGAGAATAATAATAAGGTTATCATCCATCAGTCCAAACTCTATAAACTTACATGTATGTACATACTGATGTCTAGTACAATTTATAATCAAACAATCTATAATTGAAATTCTATTTTTCATGCCTTTATCAATGCTGCTTGCTAGCTGCATGTAATAAATTCTTTATAAAACAAAACAAAAAACAAAAGATTAAAATATTTGTAAATTAAAAACTTTTTTCGTAATCCATAATTGCGATAGATCTGCCATTCCAAAATCAGATGATTGCATTCATTTTTTTTACACATTTAACAAAGATAATGGTGAGACTATTTAAATCTCAAGCTCCGTACTCAGTTATTGCGGAATTTTCCTAAGAAATGTTGACATTTATCTCTAAACGGAAAATTTTGTTGCAGAGATTTAGCACTTGTCATTGATTTACCTTGCAAATATTTAATTTCTAATTCCTCTACGCACTCCAGGCGTTGTTACTTTTCGATTTTAAAATGATCGAAATGTCAAAATTCCGGTCCCAAACAATTATCAAACAATTGTTTTCGTACAAAATAACTTTGGCGTAACAACCCTGTAATTGATTTTGCCTACGAAATTTTCGCAAAGATTTGGGTACCAAGCAAATGAAAAGTGAGCGAAATTTTCGGTTTATGATATTTTCGTTATTTTTGATGTGTTAACATCTAAAGGCACATCTATAAGGTATTCTATCAAAGTGAACACATGCAAACAATACACAGCGTTAGCATCACATACGTAGTTGTTGTACAACAATTGCCTCTGCCTGAAAAAAAGTATGATGGTATTGATGTAGCGCCAACGAACAAACAAGCAGGTCGTCGTCGCCTAAGAGTATTGAACAGTATAGAGAACTCATGGAATGAATTGTATGACTCAAAAGCACTGGCGAATGATTCAAAACGTATTACTCTCTTTTTGTCATAACTTGGTCCATTCATAATTTTGATGTGAAACATTGATGCTTTTTGAAACATTTGTGCTTTTTGTATTGTTTTATGTCGAAATGGAACATTTATATTGTTATATTTTATAAAGAGAATAAGACTCGTTTATGCTCTTTTACTCAGACTTTCTACATGAGAGCGGAAAAAGAGTGTAATAAGTTCTCTATACTATTCAATACTTTTTGTCATCGCTCTGTTTCGGACAAAACAAAAACAATTATTTTAGTGAGCTAAATAATGCTGTATTTATTTTAACAATATTACATATCATCTTAAAGCAGATGTAAGAAAAAAAGAAAGTGCAATAGCAAAAGAGCCTTTAGCAGAAAAAGTATTCTTTTTATTTTCCAATGTAACATTTACTTACTAATGTGATCATAGAAATCGAATAGGTACCGTGTAATAAAAAGGTGTTAACACGTCACCCGTGAGTTCGAACACTCATTATTTTTTTTATATCCATAAAAACTGAATACCGGGCTTCAGGTTTCGAAATTTCAGTTTTAAAATCAGCCGAAGTTTGTAGAAACCCCAGTTTTTCATTCAAAGCTGTATTGGAAATAAAGACAATACAGATTTCTAAATTGTCAGCTGATTTGTGTAAGATACAACGAGTTTCCATTCATTGCAAATAAAGTGTTTCTTGTTTTCTCTTTTCAAGAGACAACAGCGGACAAATTATTTACCGAGAAATATCGAAATGCAAGATTTCCTCTGCAATGTGAACAAAGTATAGGGTGTTCAAAGATTCACGCAGGATTTAATGTAATTGAATGGTTTCTCGGTATGCATGACATGTGGCACCATCTTAATGAAGCCGCATATCGTTCAAATTAATATCACAGACCACCATTAACACTATTATTGACCGACCATCCGCATTTTCAAAGAAGGATGGTCCAGTCATGACCCCAGCCCAAAACCTACACCGAACAGTGACACACTCTTGATGCATTTGTTTCTCAACTTAATCATCCGTGTATTTTCGGAAACCCAAGTGCAAAAATTTTGACGATTAACGAAGGCATCAAGAGGAAAATGAGCATTTACATGTAATCGATCTTTCAGATGGTCTCGATAATTAACAACTCACGCTATAATCATTCTCATAATTTTTTATTCATTCTCATAAATGTTGTGACCGTCGGTGGTGCAATGGGTAGTGTGCGCGCCTCTTGTACAGGAGATCCTGGGTTCGATCCCTGCTCCAACCACCTTAAAATTTCTTTCGACGACGGTCACCTCGCTTAGTGACGGCGACACTATCGAGTATATAGCCATGAAAAAGCTTCTCAAAATACCGTTCGGAATCGGTGTAAAACTGTAGGTCCCAATCAGTGAGTGAAAACTGGAAAGCGCACAGCTCAGTGATTGTGAGAAGTTCTCCCCGGTCCCTTCATGGGATGTAATGGGAAACCATTTATTTATTTTATTCATAAATGTTGTGTACCCAAGATCGAGTAAATTTACCATAATAATAATATTATCATGTCACAAATCATTTCAACCGCATAGTTGTATCTGGACTTTCAGTATGATACTGTATGAACAGGAAATGGAAAGGAAATGTACTTCACTGAACATGTACATTAATGACAACACATACTCGTACAAACATGATTAATATAAGGCATCGTGTTATAAGAACAGCTGATTTTACTTTCATTTTTCAGATTCCTAATACTTAAATATTTTAAGAAATTCTAAATAAATTCCACATTAAAATTTCGTTAAATAAATATTTTTTTTTACAAATAAAGAAAGAAAGAAATGGGGAAAATTACTGACTTTAACAGATTTTTATGATACTAACACATACAAATCGATGGTTAAAAATGACAAGGTCGTATCTTGCATATTCTGGTAGGGAACTCTCAAATAATGTTAAGAAATAAAGAATTTGTTTTACTAAAAACTGCGTTTAAACACAAATAATGTGGCAAAACGCTCCGATTTTATTCAGTTTCTCCTGTGAAGTAGCAAAGATTGATATACGTCTTTTCTATATTAAGCCATCGAAATACTCCTTCTATCACCTGGTATAATTCCATCATAGCATCATGAAATGCAAAAATTTCAGCACTAAATCGAGTAAATATGCATGCGAACACCTTTGCAGTAGAATGAGAATCACGACATCACGCATCATGATAAAAGACTGAATGTAAACGCGCTATAATACTCTGTTTATTGATAAAATTCCAAGAATTTCAAACAATAGGCGTGTTTTGGTTACAGCGCTTGCTTGGTTTATCATTTATTTTGTATGTACAGCTAAGCGATATTAAGCGACACTCGATGTTACCGCTTCCACTTCAGTTCTAAGCAGGCATAAAGTTACCAGTCTGAAAAAAATCTGAAAAACTGTGTTGGATATCGTCATTGTGAGCCAAAGACAAGGAGACAAATATACACATATTCAAGAATAACTACAAACCAAGGCTGATCTAGTAGAGGTTAACGCATTAGAACAGCTGATTTTGCTTTCTTATGACCCTATTTGTCAAATTGAGTGTATTTTGTTATTGTACTTTTTTGTTTACTTTGTTTGGTCACATGTATTTGTGTTGAATTTGACATTTAGAGTCATAGAACAAAAACAAAATCTCTGTTGTTGGTGCCCACAATTACAACAAAACCTCTACTAGATCAGCCTTGCTACAAACCATGCATTAGAGCAAGACGATTATATATATTATAATAAATTATCGCTAGTTTGGCGTTTTGGCTATTAACAAGCAAGTATCAAGTACGACATTTTGTGTACATAGTAGTGGTCCTCATGCAAACTCGAAAGAGCCTCGTAAACGCGTAAACCTAGCAAACTTACGCGGCAAACGTCAAAACAAAGAAATTTCCCATACAAAGCGACTTGCACAAAAGTGGATGGAGAAACGTGTAAACTTTTGACATATCGTTGTCATCTGACTAGGATGGATAAATAAGGTGATAGCACTAGAACAGTAGAAAAAGTACACATACATAATACATGCAATTGCTACTGCTACCACCTTATGTATCCATCTTGGTCAGCTGATATGGTTTTGAGCACAAATACACTGAGCAACTTTACTTGGTGCCTCATGCAACGGTGCGAGGGAAACTTGCGCTGAGCAAAAGTTCTCGGCTTTCACGTTTGCATGAATGCTGCTAGTGTTTTTCATTAATCAGCTAATTTTGACAACTTAACCACGTAATTTAAAATACGACTACCTGGTAGATAATTCTTCCATAGACCAATCATTATTTTAAACGACCTCTTTAATTACAAATGCCAAAATTTCCTTCACCACACAATTGTCAGAATATTAATAATTGTTTGAGGTTACGGAAAAAAGTGTTCACTGATTCTTGTATACATCCTCGTAATAGATTACAAATGTCAAAAATTCTGTTTCCTTTTCTTTCAAACTCTACGTCGGCCAAAAATTTTCCGAAGCTGAAATTCAGTTTGTTTTTTGTTTACATCTTTCTACTTCTTATCGAAACCTGAATTTTAGTTTCATCTGAGTACTTGGCCCCATGCTGCTATTGAAATTTACTGTAACACAAATACAGCTGTTATTTGACACAATAAAAAAAAAAGATGGTTGGAAAATTTCGAAAACGTGATTTAGATATTGACTTCGATAAAGCATACAACTTAAACGCAGCCTTTAAACTTTCCCCAATAACAATTTATTTTTAAAAACCCCCAAATTCCAAGTTCACATGTATTGGATGTAACTTTAGTTTCAACACAAAATTAAGACACAATATCTGTTTCATCGATCGGTAGTAGACTTATATATCACAAAATAAAAAAAGAGAATTTAACAGACTTTTAACTGGTTTCATTATTAGGTGGCATATGATTATAGGCACAGTTATTGTTGTTGCTGCCGTTGTTGTTATAATGCGTCTAGGCGAGTAGTAGTGGTTTGGTAGCTTGAAGCTTGAAACGTTATTGAATAATCCATGAAGTATGTATGCCACATGAAATCAACAAAAACGGTATTTGAAAACAAACAACTCAAAATTCGTGCAAGGTTTATAATATAATTAGTAAAATAAATTAAAAACCAAAATAATAATAAAAAAAATACAAACACACACACACACTCACAAGTAATAAGAAAAAGTTTAATCTAAATCGTATTTATGTGTGTACACTGCAAGTACATGCACTAATATATACAGATCCCCACAAAAGTGCAGCGTCAACATTGAAGCTTGAATTTAAAAGTATGTTTCTTTGTTCAAGCAGTTTTTACAAACAAACAATCTGGCAATAAAAATGTGTGTGTATAAAAACTTGTACAGATGTAAATAAGCGAAAAACATAACAATACGCCCTAAATTATAATATGGCACAATACTGTTAAGTGTCATTAAATTATCGTATTTTCAAGTGTCAACTCTAACAGCCCAGTTCACAATCAGGGATGAGTATGTTGGTACTTTTATACCTTTTCCCAGGTTCTAGTGATACCAACAAGTTTTTGTAAATCCTGGGAATCGGTTTTTTTTTAATTTCCAATCACGCGATCCCGGTAATTTTCGCGACATTTTGAGATTCGCGATCTTCCAGGACTTATTGGAATTATCATACTTTTCTTTAACATTTTTATTAACATTTCAAAGTCCCTTTTCTAAATAAGTTCCTAGTTTGTTGGTAGCAACATGTTTCCATTTGTAAGTGAAGAATTCATTTGTTTAAAAAAAAAATAAATTTCTTCATTTAAAATAAATTTCATCGTATCTATAACCTCACCAACACTGTAGTACTACAGTGCATTATAAGTTAGGGATCGACCCCAAAAATATTATTCAATTTAATTCTATTCAATTCAATTCAATTCAATTCCATTTAATTCAGTTCAATTCAATTCAATTCAGTTCAGTTCAATTCAATTCAATTTAAATCAATTCTATTCATTTCATTTCATTTCTAAGCAATTCAACTCAATTCAATTCAATTATATTCAATTCCATTCAATTCAAGTCAAATCAATTCTATTCACTTCATTTCGAATCAATTCAATTCAATTAAATTCAATTCGATTCAATTCAGTTCAGTTCAATTCAATTCAGTTCAATTCATTTCAATTCAGTTCAGTTCAATTCAATTAAATTCAATTCAATGCAGTTCAATTCAACTCAATTCAGTTCAATTCAACCCAATTCAATTCAGTTCAGTTCCGTTCACTTCAATTAAATTTAAGTTAATTAAATTAAATTAAATTCAATTCAATTCAATTCAAGTCAAATCAATTCTATTCATTTCATTTCAAATCAATTCAATTCAATTAAATTAAATTCGATTCAATTCAATTCAGTTCAGTTCAATTCGATTCAATTCAGTTCAATTCGTTTCAATTCAGTTCAGTTCAATTCAATTCAATTAAATTCAATTCAATGCAGTTCAATTCAACTCAATTCAGTTCAATTCAACCCAATTCAATTCAGTTCAGTTCCGTTCACTTCAATTAAATTTAATTTAATTAAATTAAATTAAATTAAATCCAATTCAATTCAATTCAATTCAGTTCAATTCAATTAAATGCATTTCAATTCAGTTCAATTCAATTCAATTCAATTTAATTTAATATAATTAAATTCAATTTAATTCGATTTAATTTAATTCAGTTCAATTCAAATCAATTATATTAATTTCATTTCAAATCAATTCAATTCAGTTAAATTAAATTCAATTCAATTCAGTTCAATTCAATTCAGTTCAATTCAATTAAATGCATTTCAATTCAATTCAGTTCAATTTAATTCAATTTAATTTAATATAATTCAATTCAATTCAATTCAATTTAATTCGATTTAATTTAATTCAATTCAATTCAAATCAATTATATTCATTTCATTTCAAATCAATTCAATTCAGTTAAATTAAATTCAATTCAATTCATTTCAAATTAATTCAATTCAGTTACGTCCATGATTGATATCGCTCCCACACAAATTGTACCAACCAATTTTGGTACTATCTCAGCTCCATAGGTTACAAATAGTAACAGATTTTAACGAAATTCGGTACAAGAACTTTTCTTAGGACAAGGATGATGCATTTGGAAATAGTAGTATAGCCATTTAACGTGTACCAACCACGATTGGTACATACGATTTTCTCTGATCAAGAATTATCACTTTTGAGAATGGGTCAAATCGATCCATGTTTTGTTAAAATCACCTACATTAAAACGCGCTAATCTAGCGCGTTATTTAAAAAACGCCCCAATGTTGAAAAATGCGACTTTTAGTTGTTGAAAAGCGCTAAATCTAGCGCGAAACGAGCTAAATTGGCATCGCTTGCCGAAGGTGTGTCTACCCAGGGAGATTCTATCCTATGAAATGGCCTACTACCTCGTCGTCATGAATAGGCATCGAAGAGAGTAATGGAAACAATTAAGTATTACTCTATGGTCTACCCTAGAAGAAACCCAGCGGCGGAAGTCATGACCAAACAGGCCCTACACATTACATTGCGTGAGATTGGGAGGCAAGGCCTTCCTTGCCCATTGCCTAAAGAAGGCCTTGGAAGGCATGCAAGGACTTAGAAGGCATTTACTTTAATTTATTTTTGTTAAACAAAAATAAAGTTAAAATAATTTATTTTATCACAGAATCCATATCCAATTCTACATATTTATTTATAAGTATGTATGTATGTATCTATCTTAGAAATTTGTACCACGCCCAACTTCAAATTGAAAATTTTAAAAATATCCTGAAAAATATTAAATAAACAATGTAATATTAATATTTGTATGTCATTTTCCAATTAAAAAACGGTAAAAAAGAATCGGACAAGAAATTTCTAAAATTGTAAAAATCTTCTTCTTGGTTATATCTGATGAAAAAATGCATGCATTACGCAGGCCTTATTTTACGAAGGCATTGCAAAAGAACCATTGCGGATGCCTTATTTGTGGAAGGCTTTGCGACTTCCGCCACTGGGAAGTTCTAAACAGATGCATACGCAAATTTATGTTGTTCGCGTTGCTATCTTGCTTGTAACGATCCCGATTATTTGACCTAAATGATTCCGATTATTTGATCTAAATGATTCCGATTATTTGATCTAAATGATTCCGATTATTTGGTCTAAAAATATTTCCAGATATTTCAAAATTCAACAACATAAAAAACCTTGTAGCACAATGGAAACACATTAAAAACTCGACTAATAATTTACAGCAATTTGAAACTTATTTCAAAAGAAAACGCCCATTTTTAATTACAGTTTCTTCTTTTCTGAACATTTTATGAGGTGAGATAACAATATCATTTCAATACCTTAAGGCTTTCGTTAACCCCAGTTGATCCCATAAACCCACAAAATTATATCCATACATACTTAACCACATACATACATACATATTTCCGCATGAATTAAATTAAAATTTAAAGTATTATGTAAAAGGAAAAACCTAACCAATAAAATGAAAAGGGAACGGAAATGCGAAACAATAAAAGTCGACGTTATCAAAATTCTGTTACATTTGAAATTACTCTACCCACTGTTGATTACATTTTCACTTCTTTAACAGTCAAATGCTAACATCTTCTGCAAAAAAACATAAACCATAAGAAATACGAGGCCAGTCCGACTTAAAACAAGGTTACACGAATACCGAACAACTTAAGTTTAGGTTACCCCTGTGAGATCCTAAGGAAGCAGTATTTTTCAGCACTTAGCGGCCTATTCAAGTATAGAAATGTTAAACAAAACAACAGCAACTATGTTTACAGTAAAATGTCAACAAAGACCTAGGAGAAAGAAGAAAACGCAAGAAAGTCAGTCACACATCTTATACTCATACTGCAATATTATTTTGGTTCTTCCTCTTGTTCGGCTACTAATGTTGACATTTTTGTGTCGACTTCCACTCTTTTATATCACGTCACACAAGCGATCTGTCAAGTCGTAAGTCTTTCACTTAGCCAGAATATGTGTCTGTTTACTCACAGTGAATGAGAGGGCAAGAGATATGTACTACATAGTGAAGTATAACAACAATACAGTACCGAGAGAGTCAAAAGAATAAGTTATTTTTATCCGCGTGGGGGCTTTATAATACTATGCCTGTTGTATTAGTTCAAACGCAATGCGTCTTTACTGTATAGATGAACATATCTACAAATCTATCTCCACCGTCTTTCTGGTGTATCGTACTACACTGTCTATCCGCACGATAACACACCAACACTGTTTTGCTCCTGCCAACATAAAATTAATTCAAACACTTGGTTTCAGCCGCATGCAGTATCTGATGCTTTTGCAGGAGAGTGTTTAGTGTTGGTTGGGCGATCACATACGGTTTAAATGGAGTACACTCGTGGTAAAATGCCTGCAAAAAAAAAATAGAAATTTAGATATCTTCCTTAGTTTTCGAAATATCGGAAGCTGAAGCTTAAAAAATCCATACAGTTGTAGAAAATCGACTATAAATTTAAAGTTCACTATTTAACAAAGTTGTTTTCTGCAAAACCTTTATAGCACCCCTCAAAATAATGCGAAAGTATTAATTAAAAAGTCGATAACGCGTTTATTTATCGAATTATCTCAAGTTTAATACGGCTTTTACATACAACTTGATTAACGCATTATCTGGATTACGAGTGTTTTATTCTTATACAATTTTTCATTTGTAATCCTCCGAATGCTCTAATCTCCGTCTGTTTAAACGCCGATAAGTTTAAAACCTGCTTCGTAAAGCAAACAATTAATCGAACAAAATTAAATAAACGGTTTCTATTACTTCGTTAGTTATCGAATTATCGTAAGTTGAAATAGGAAACATTGCAGTTTTCTCTACATACATACACATATACATAATTCCATTGCAAAACACTGAAACTCACAGGAGAAAACGTCAAATGCGGGAATTACATGATACATCATATTTAAGTGCATGTTTCTATGGCGTGTTGAATATAAAGCGAAACACAGACTTGTCATTCATTAGCTTTGTGGATTACTTTGTATCTGACAATAAGCATCAACGATGTTTATGCTTATGATTGACAAGTCTGTGGTTCGATTCAGGTTGAATGCGTGACAAAGCAAATATGAATAAAAAATTATATATCAAATTCATTTGATTTTTGATATACAACATGATGTACGGACAACACGCATTTTGTTTTTGTTTCAGCAACTCCAATTGTCAAACTCAACACAAATGTATACTAATAATAAAAGTAAACAATAATTTACAAAACCAAAGATCTTCCATCTGATTTGGACCACTTTATTGCACTTCCGTAGAATCCAGCAAAAATTGGTTATTTTTTCGATTGGAAGCTTCGTTTACGATGTATACATACATACATAGTTTTATTATTATGCAGCATTCAACTGCGAAAACTACAAAGTAAAGATGATAAGCAAAAGCAAAGAAGTAACGGGGTTTTCAATAAGAGCGCTACAAAAGTTTTTTAAATAAAACAAAACCGGTTTTAGATACCAATGAAATTCGTTATTCCTGTAAAAGTACGTTCGATGCCATTATGTATGGAACTCGATTTCTTTTGCATGGCCACCACGGGCACGCTTGCAGAAGTCCAGACGCTGGACCCAATTTTCGACGGTTTTCAAGCATAAATCGGCCGATACTGCTGCAATTTCACGTTCGATATTCGTACGAAGTTCATCAATCGTCGCTGGCTTGTTGGCATAGACCATAGACTTGACGTAGTCCCACAGGAAATAATCTAACGGCCTCAAATCGCACGACCGAGGCGGCCAATCGACTGGGCCATTTCGTGAGATAACACGTTCACCAAACTTGGTTTCCAATAAATTGATTGTGGCATTCGCTGTGTGGCTTGTGGCGCCGTCCTGTTGGAACCACATGTCCTCCAAGTCCATATTATCCAATTGGGGCCAAAAATATTCGGTTATCATTGAACGGTAGCGATTCGCATTCATAGTAATGTGCCGGTCTTGATCATCACGGAAGAAGTACGGCCCAATGAAGCCGCCGGCCCATAAACCGCACCAAACCGTAATTTTTTCGGTATGCAATGATGACTCGTGGATTGCTGTCTGACCAATAACGCACATTTTGCTTATTGTCGAAGCCATTCAGCCAGAAATGAGCCTCATCGCTGAAGATGATTTTCCGATGAAAATCCGAATCATTTTCAAGATGTTGCTCAGCCCAATTCACGAACATACGACGCTTATGGTGGTCAAGTGGCTTCAGTTCTTGCGTCAATTTGATCTTGTAAGGATGTAGGCCAAGATCTGTTCGCAAAATACGCCACAACGACGTCACAGAGATGCCCAACGCTTGAGAACGACGTGTGAGAGACACATTTGGGCTTTCTTGAACTGAGGCCTCAGCGGCAGCAATACTCTCGACACAACGGGCACTTCTTTGTCTCACTGGCACGTGAACATTTTGTACTGTGCCTGTGGATTCAAATTTTTCCACTAGACGCTCAATTGTTGATCTGGTAGGACGATTATGAGGCCACTGACTCCAAATTTCGGTAGTAAATTTTAATAATTTCGACTCGTTGTTGGCTCGTATATCTTTCCATGATGAAATGGCAAACCTTACTGAAGAGAAATGTCAAAAGAGCGGGGGAAAATATGGCGTCGTTTGCTGTCCCTATCGATATACTTTTGTAGCGTCTCTGTTGAAAAACCCTTTATAAATACCAACAACAACAACTGACTGCCTGCAGCAACAGCAATTCTGCGTAAATCCATTGCTGCGCAGAACCCAACTACACGTTACATAAAGCAAATGATTTCCTTTTTCGCATTTGCTGTTTGCCTCTTGCTTAATGCCATTTTTGATTATTAGATAAATCGTTGGATATGTCTAAAGTTTCAGTTGATGAGAGCGAGTGGAATAGTGTAAACTGAAGGAAAACGATTTGCTGAAAAAATTCTAACATATCCGTTATATTTATCTAATTTTTTAATTTTCCTCAAAAAATTGTGTGATCAGGGTTGCAGTTGGAATGAAACGAAAAAAGCAACGAAAATGGTAATAAACACTTTTTTCAAAATGCTTATTCTTTGTTCACAATTTTCCATTCCATTATTCCATTTTTATTTTAAACTGTTGTATTTTGATTGTCACTTTGCAGACAGATGGTTTTGCATTCTCCAAAACTGAAGAGAATTTCTTTCCATTTCTCTCTCCGTGAACTGTTTTGTTTTGCTCTGATAGTCTAACACGGCCTTTATGATTCTTAACCGCAGCTACGCAATTACAAATGCGTTAAAAATAGTCGCAATTTGAAACACTGGTTGTAATGCTCTCACTTCTCTATGCATCTTGATATATAGTGAATTCCACGGATTAGATCGAACCCGGCGTCTTAAACACCCTGTCCACTTAATCCAGTACCGTACACAGGATTTTATTTCTGGGAGGGGGGGGGGAACCCGGCTTGATATTTAGGTTGAAAAATAGCACTGCGTACGTGTTTGACTTAATCAGTTGATTTTGGCATCAAAACATGTTATAAGCGTTAAACATGTTTATGGAAACGTAACCCCAGATATCATACTTCTTTTATAGAAGCCCTTGCAGGGCACTAGGAGTTCTTTGCCCAGAAAATGGGACAACGGAAGTACCGACTGCCATTGTGTGTGAGAGGAGGAGGAGAAATACAAATTTATCATGTACCAGTGTCTGTCTAAAGTGCACCACAAACTTGTCCATCATAAGCCTGAGCTGGGTCGACAGCTTTTCATATTGTTCATTAAATCGAATCAAAAATTACCTCTATATCTGGTAAGCAAGATAGTAAAGGGAACCACAGACTTGTCATTCACGAGCATGAACATCAGCTTTCGTTGATGATTATAGACGGTTACCGTTCGTCTTTGATACCAACTATAAATGTAATCGAAGTTGTACGCATCACTATCATGTTCACAAAATTTGTTGGTAATATTTTTTCAAATTCATCAACCAGATAAAAAGTTATCGGCCAAGCTCATGCTCATAAATGACAAGTCTGTGGTTTGCTTTACTGTCTTGCTTACAAGATATATAGGTAATTTATGATTCGATTTCACTTAAAGCAGTAGTTCAGTAGTAGTTCACTTAACGCAAACAAACTCGATTGATTTCGTATTAGGTATCGAGAATGACAGTAAACAGACAATAAATATCGACGAAATAATGATGATAAATAAATGATTTTGTAGTTTGATCTTTTTCGTTAATATTGGGTTTCTTGCTTTAAATTCAAGCTCGAGGTCAATATTATTTATTCCATCCCCGTCGAGGATCATCTTCCGAAAACACACTTAGCCTCTCATACATTATTTCCATTTCGGTATTAATTTTCAGTTGTATCCCAGCCCGCATTCCAACAGACATTTCCCTTTGGGTGTCGGGGTTGACGGAAAAATACATTAACGAATGGACAGACTCGTAGCTGAAAAAGACACTAAATGATAAAATGTTAACAAAACGACGACGACAGCAACAACATATTACCGATGATAACACAACATCCGGTCTTAAATGTCCCACAATGTCAATGTGATACGCAGCGCGGAGCGGTGCGGCGTATCTTACGTAACCACTGGGTCCTGATGACAGCAGCAAAGGATCTAATTTTCATTAAATGCAACTTCTCCAGCATCCACTTAAGAAACACTTAAGCCTAGTGGTGATAGTGACAATTGTGCAACTGTTCTACACTCACCCTCTATAGAGTTTTAGTCCAGCAGTTTAAGTTACATATTACACTTTCCCATTCCCAACGTCAAATTGTTTTCATTTTGCTCATACAACTGTGGTTTATAGTATTTTTAAGGGGAAAGTAACAAACGAAATAAATGTTAACTAAATTGTTGCTGTTGTACTTGAGGTAATACTCTTATGTGTTTAGATCTGAATGATTTAGTAGTTTAACTGTTATATGATTACAGCCATTATGTTGTACGATTATAAAGTGGCATTTACTGATTGCTGTTTTTTTCTTTTCTGCTCATTGTGGCCATGGGGAGAGACGAAACATGGCCCAAGGAGAGTTTAAAAACGCCTATTTAATTGGTTATTTGGAATTTAGTACACGTGTAATATACAATTATTTTTTGACTTAGTTACTTTCGAGCCGTTTATGAAGTCTAAGTGCGGCTGTTTATCAGGGAGCAGGGAACTAGTGATTGTTACTTGTGACCATGACAAGTGATGGTGTTTCATCATCCAAAAGAAAATTGCGAAACGTTTGTTGGGTTGAATGGCACACACTTTTGGTTTTAATCTGCTTTGAGATACATGTCTTAAAGCCCTGTATTCAGTTCTTGCGAAATGTCCGTGCTCATAAGAAGTGCGTGCATAAAAAATAACGAAAATTTCAATCACTTTTCATTTTCTTTGTAGGGTTGTTACGCCAAATTAACAAAATATTTTGCGAAAATAATAATTTGGGACCAGAGTTTAAACAGTTTGATTATTTTAATACACAAAAGTAACACCACATGCGTTAAAAAGAAAATGGAATCCGAATAGCAATTATTCATGAAATATTTGCAAAGTAAATAAATTATTTTCGTACGAAATAACTTTGGCGTGACAATCCTGTGATTGATTTTGCGTAATAAATTTTCGGAAAGAGCTGAGTAACAAGCAAGTGAAAAGTGAGCGAAGTATTTGGTTGTCTAAAATTGACCTATATTCTTTCACCAGTTCAACAAGTAAATGTTCCTCGGCAACTGAGAAGTGCTTCGGTGTCTTTTCGATTGTTTTCCGCCATCATTTGAATAAATTACGCTTTGCACAAAAACAATAATAGGGTAAACAGATGATATCAAAAACGATGTACAAATAGACAGTCAAAATTTCTCTTCACTCAAATGCCAACAAACAAATCGAGTGAAACCCTAGTACTTCTCTACTCTCTCTCTTACTCTCTTCATTGAATATTTCAATACACGAGCAGCTTTTTGATAGTGTTATTGTATATAACTATACAAATTCTAACCATGTTGAAGTAAAATTACATAAACTATGCAAAAAGTATGAAATAAGCAAGATATGACGCAAGAGAGAAATGCGTTTGAGTGAACTCCTAGCACTTTTTGGTTCTCTTTTACCAGGGTTGCCAAGTTGCGCACATCTTCTGGTCGTCTAATTGTAAATCGTCTTTGATGATATCTTACAGTGCTGACAACTATAGGCATATATTTCAGCATAGTTGCCAGAGTAAAACATCTAACATCCTGTTAAATTAACCGGAGTATGAGAATATGAAAAACCTTGACAGGCAGTATATCGTTCCGATACTTTAAAGCAGTGGTAGGCAAAACCGAACGCACGTATCCAAACGTATTATGTGCTTGTGTGCGGTCGCAAACGCACAGGCATAGACTGATGCTTCGAATCAAACACACGGTTGCCACAGTTGGTAATATCCAACCAAAATTGGTAATATTTAAACGGCTTGGTAACATGGTAACATTTTATTCATTTTAGTAACCTTTTGAAATGAAATAATTAGTATATGAAAAATCATTCGATTTCATGCTTCTATTAGAAAATTTAACGAAATGTGATTTAAAATGTTACTTACAAACAGAAGAAAACATGAAGCAGTGGCAACACTATTTAGGAGAATTGAATGATTATGGCCCTAACCAAAATACGCGCTTGTCGTCGTTCGCACTAAATAACCAAATATATTCGTCTCTTTCGCACTAACGAACTCTTTGTGCTTTGATTGATATAAAAGTGTTAGAATGGATACTTGTGCACTAAATAATTTTGTATTGCAATTGAAAGGCAATAAAATGCAAAGAAAGTGAAGATTATTGCTTTTTTATGCCATATTTTGTGTTTTGCTTATGATTTATTTTTAAAACTTTATTTTGATGTATGATGATGAAAAAGCTTCTCAAAATACCGTTCAGAAACGGTGTAAAGCCGTAAGTCCCAATCAGTGAGTATAAAAATCGAAAGAGCACTGCTCACTGGTTGCGTGAAGCTCTCCCCGATCCCTTCATGGGATGTAATGGGAAACCCATAGACTAATACTTATAGTAGACCTAATAGTTCTCTCACCAAATTTATGACATTTGGCCTGGTGTGATATTTACGTTCGTAGTTGAAAAGAATTGCTTTACTAATACCAGATAGAGGCAATGGTTCAAAACAACGAACAAAATAGCAACAACGGCATTTCGTTTCGTTTGACTAACAGTATCAGTCAATAAAAAAGTTTAAAACACATTTAAATTTCACAGTTTTTCACCAAAACGACATGAAAAATTAAAGCAAGAAGTTATTGTAATTCCACCTGGTGTATGTCACTTTTCGTCAAACATCTCTCTATCACACCGACCGCATCAAGAAGAGTGTGAAAGGAAACGTCAGATGAGCCAAATATTATCTCTAGTATAAGATTACTCTATGGGGAAACCATTTATTTATTTATTTTTTATTGATGTATGTATGTAATATATATGATTTTCTGTAACGAATTATTTTAGATAAAAATTTAATGTTCTAAATAAAAAAATTTTAATATTTGGTAATTTTTGGTAACTTTTTTGGAAAATTCTGGTAATTAAAAACTTATCCCTTTGGCAACCGTGATCAAACATAGTTGTTGTGGACATGAGAGTTGCCGATCGTGAGTGGGTGAAAAATACGAGAAAAATACGATTATTGACTGCCTCGCGAGGCTATGGGCTGGTTACCTCTGATTTAAAGTACCGATTAGTAAGCAGACACTTTAACCGGGCAATTAGAAAATGGGCCTTAGGGTATTTGACAGAAGATACCTAAAGGTCCAATTAGTCTCTACGGTTGACGGTTGACGCTCTACTTAATATTGCGCGGTTAGTCATGACGGTTAGACGGCAGAAAGACAAAACAAAACAAAAAAAATTGATCGAAGAGCATTTGTACAAAATATAATTTGCATGCATGAGTTTTGTGTTAAAAAGTGATTATGTCAAATAAAAAGTTAAAAAGAAAAAGAAGAAGAAAAAGAAGATTGTGGTTGCCGTGTAATTGTGTATTGCCGCGCACAAAATGTCGAAGTAAAAGCAATAACAATAACAGCTGATCGGTCTTGACGGCTGACGGTTGATTCTGCAACCTGCTGAAGTCAACCGTCGTAAACCGTCATTTTTTGTTGTCTCTCTCTAACACACGCAAAATGCAACCCCAACTCAAACAGCTGATCGCTTACCGTCAACCGTCAAGACTAATTGGACCTTAAGAAATTGTCAACAAATATCAACTGTTTGTTTGCTCATTCCAGTTATACACCATCTTTACACGATGCCATTTTTAGCTGCCATTTTTATCAATTCTCTTTTGAAATTGCAGCGTAAATCTTCGTGCCTTTACACGTTGCCATCTCATTATATTAGTGCTTTCCATTTTTTCTGACATTTCTCTTTAGTGAGTGTTCTCGTATGAGTTGTTCATTTTTGTAGGCGGTCCAATTTTGTTCTACATAATTCTAATAAATTGTTTTTTAAATAATTTTTAATAATTTTTAATTAATTTTTAATGTTTAACTTCTAACCTCTAACAATCTAACACATCACACGAAAAACTAGAATGAAATAAACAATAACATTAAATTTCAAAATCATAACAAATGCGGAAAGAGCACAAAGAGAATTGCATGAAACCCAGTGCGGTGGCGCTTTGTTCCATTATTTCCTCCAATCTTGCTATCGACAAACGCAAATTGCATGGTTAAAAAATGGCATCGTGTAAAGGCTGTGATAATTAACATTTTGCCTTGCCATTGCATCATGAACAGACTTACAAAAGAACAACTCTTGCAAATCATTGAGTTTTATTAAGTCTGTTCGCGTACTGGATAATTTGTGCAAATTATTACTATTTCTTACTTGATAGTGTTCGTTTACACCAAAAAGCCAGTAACGAGAGAGCAAGAGAGAGATTATTTTGCCAGTTCGATGATAGAGAACTTGCAAGTTTTTACTGGAGAAATTTTTGCCAGTAATAATTTTCGAGTAATAAAATATGTTTTAAAACATATGTTTTATGTAAACAAACAAAATTAGGACGTAGAAAGAATATAAAATAATAAATTTATCATTGGAATTTTAGTTTTTAAGAGAAATGTGATTTTTGAATGTTTTGTTATAAATCTTTAAGTATTTCTGTTGAAAAAGAAAACAGTTTTGGTGATTTGTAATGTTTTGTTCGAATTGCGTTTGTTGGTTCTTCCAATGTTTACATTGCATATCAGCTGTTTACATACAAAGTTCTTATTTCTTGCAAGTTTTTA
Source organism: Phaonia tiefii (assembly GCA_963931995.1). Lineage (NCBI taxonomy): Eukaryota > Metazoa > Arthropoda > Insecta > Diptera > Muscidae > Phaonia > Phaonia tiefii. Next base: position 196,158,754 of record OZ008371.1, read on the forward strand.
CTGGATGTCGTTCGCGTACTTTTTGTTATATTTTTTACTCAGAGAGCAAAATCATTCTTACTCTCCGAAAACTAGTTACTTGAGAATTTTTACTGGAAAAGTACTCGAACACAGCTATTATCAAAATTCGTGCTCTCTGAGAAATGTGTTTCGCAAGTTTCGTCCATTTTATGGTGTTCAACGACGGGGCTCATTTTTGGCTCAATGGCTACGTCAATAAACAGAATTGCCGAATTTGGTGCGAAGTCAGAAACTGTTTAAGAGCTGCCATACACCGAGGAAAAATGTTCTGTTTGGTGCGGTTAGATTTTTGTTAGTTTTACTTATTATCACTTTTTCGTTTTAATGTCACTTAGTACATTTAATATTGAAACACATTTAATAAATTACTCTTTAAATGAACCTATAAATGGATCCATGATACTTTTTATTAGTTTTTGTAATCACTTGGATATCACTCTTCCTAAAAACAAGTTAAAAAATTTGTTACTTAGTTTATTTGATTAATAAATATAAGTATTTTATTTGTTAACATATAAGAGTTATTATTAAATATTTATAAATTTGCTAGTCTGTAAGGATGTATTTCCATAGAAGTAAATAAATGAAATGGAATAATGTATGAGAAGTTAATACTACATTACATTGGAATTATCGACTTTTCCGTGTGTGGTGGTACTTAGGGATCTTCGATCAATACTGATTCGCATACATACTTACAGTTATCCAATATTTATAATTTACTATTGCGGCAAATGCAAACAACATTTGTGAAGAAATCTACAGCTTTATTCAGGTACACCATGATTTCACAGTTTTGGTGATTTCATTTCAATAAACAGCTGTTTTTAGTACAGCAAACTTTTGAAAACTCAAAATCTTCGAAATCTCCATATGTGTGTACGAACGTCGTTTAACAGATCTGTCAAAATTTATTCTGCAAATTGTTCTGCTATACTTTACACTATTACATTCGCTCTCTGCAAATGAAAATGTTGGCGTATCCAACGACTTTTTTAAAAGTCTAACAGACTCAAAAGCGGAAAAAACTACTAACAGAACAATAACGATTAAGGTCATAATTTGGCTAAAACTATCTGGTGATCCTGTAGTTTGTAACCACCTTAGAATATGCGAGTAATTCTTGTATTTTCCAGATTTCTTTTTATACAGAATCAATGTTTATACAGTATCAATGACTCTCCATGTCATGTGGTAATTTTTTTGTATTGTTGCAAAATAAATTTGCCCTCCCATCTTCATGAGCGTGGAACGAAAGTAAAAGCCAATATATATAAAGTCATTTATCAGTTCTATTATCACTTTCCAGGCGCTTCATTGCAATCACGTGACTCCATGTGTGTAAAGTGAATTTGTAAATAATCACTCGACGCAAAACTGTCAATGACTTCACAAAACTGATTGGAGAATGAGTAAAGCAATCCAAATTCTGAAATCTGAAATTCTTATCGTGTTAACACCATTAACGTTAACCACATCAACATTTGGATGAATAAAGATGATAACACAGCCGCCATAAACAATCAACAGGAGAAATCTCTAAAATACCATAACAATCCAATTTGCTGTACAAACAAACATCTATGACAGGTATAAACCTGGTCATATACAAAAAATGTATAAAGAAAATTTAAAATTACCAGTATTAAGAGAACTTTGAAAATAAAATACCTGTTGCCAAGTTCATATAAAAACAAAAAATTATAAAGTAATTTATGACGTCCTCTGGGTGGACCCTGAAGAATGCGTTCGCTGGCTGTAGATTTCAATAAACCAAATCTAATCTAATTATCAATGATAGGTTTATAGTTAGTAACAAAATTATGAAATAATTTATATATTTTGAGTGGGCATAACCTCTCGTCATAATACAAACCGTAATCGTAATAGTTTGGTGGCATTAGAATTTGCGCAAGATTGGACCTTTTCGAAATTCCCAATCCACTAATGATAAGATAAACTTTAATGGTGTCTACCAAGTGTACTAGTGGTTAGTTAAAAATTGAATCGTCGATAATGGTAGAATGAACCATATAATTTTAGAGATTTAGATTTTGGTTAACATTGAAGTGTCAATTTAACATATTTTACCAAACAATATCAGCCATCAAAACAGACGTCTAAGGCAAAACATTCATCACGCTAATCGAAAACGTGATACTTTTGAAATAATCGATAAGTGCACATTTAATGGTCCTTCATGGACGTAAATTTATGTAGTAGGAAAAAGTTTTTGAATACTATACTAATTTACATAATGATTTAACATTTTAAAATAAGAGGAAATGAAAGGCTGTGATTTGTAAAGTATTGATTGTTCAATGCCCCTTTTTATTTTAAATTCGAAAGTCACAAGTATTGAATTCGTAACAAATCAATGTCACCTGTGGTAATCTGGTTTTACAACAAATAAAACAAGAACATTAAGCACACATTTTTGGAAATGGAAATCAATAAATAATTAATTGTGTTTAATACGTAATTTTTTTGAATCATCAAAATCAATATAATATTTGCGTAATTTTTAAATGTTTAAATTATTTTAATGCTAAACTAAGCCGTATTTACACATCACCCATGCGCAATTAAGGACCTTAATCTTGATTTTGAGATAACCGCGCCACATAAATGTGGGTAAATTTTGCAACTGGAGTATATGTTTATTTATAGTCGATCCCGTACTTTTGCTGGAAACCTTTGGCAACTAATCGGACTTTATAGTGAGTATGATTTCCTTTAGCATCTTCTTTGACCCGGAACACCCACCTCGTTTTTAGCAGTTTCGCAATTGGGGGTACTTCTACTAACTGCCACACACAGTTGACTTTCATAGAGTCCAGTTCATCTTCTATCGCCTTTAAGGTCCTTAATCTTGATTTTGAGAACATCGCATTGATTGTAAACAAACAACTCGCTAATCTGGATATTACGATCGATAATCACGTTATATGTAAACAGCGCAATTATCCTAGTTTACCACGGTTGATACACATTTGTTTATGCAACTTTACTTTAGACCTAACATTTTGACTTAAAAATTTTACCTGTTCCCTTAGTAGAATAAACAAATGTTTTGTTAAAATCTAGGGTTCGTAACCTAGATTTGGCGTACAGTGTAAACATAGCTTTACTTAAAGTAAACAATCCAGCGGAGTTCACACATGCTGATCCAGTATTAACTACTTGGCCTTTTATTTTGCTTTCACTAAAGAACTTTAATTTATCTATGAAATGATTAAGATTGATGCTGTCAAATCTAATATCAAATTAGGAATTCAAACTAATTTCAACACGTAAAATATTTAATTGCTTCCAAATATTTGCAATCATTTAGATAATATTTCGTCAAGAATTGTGAGTTGTTTATGATTTTATAACCCAAAAGCTAACAGAGATCAGTGCAACTTGAGGACAAAAAAGGAGGATGTACTCGTGTTTTTTTTTAAAATAAAATCTTGAAATTCTTGAAAGATGTGTATTATTTGCCATATAAAATAGATAAAATATAAAGACATGTGGTTATTATGATAAGTCATGGAAAAAACAAAACACCCAAAGTCACCTGTCAGTCATGCGATACTTTAGGATAATTTTGTTATCATTTTTCCTTTTCGTAAAAATCACATGTGCCTTGTGCTGTTTTAACGCAAGCCAACAATTTAATTAAGAGAATTTTTATGACAATTTTAATATTTACTTCATAAAAATAGTTTATATTAAATTTTTAATATTTTAACAGGTATAGTAAGTTTGTTTAATAAGATCTTCGTCACATGATAAGTTTTAACAATTGAAAACTATTAGGGAAATTCACGATCTTGGTGAAAAAAGTGCATGGCAATAATGCGTTGCTCTTCATCGTGTACACATCATGTGTGTTAAAGCCTGTGTTAGACTATTAGTGCAAATAGAACAATTCGCGGAGAGATAAATGGAATGAAACTCTCTTCCATTTGAAGGAAATCGTACACTATTATTATCATCACATCCATATTTTCGTCACAAATGTTCATGTACATGCAGTAATCATGTTTGGATCTAACAAACCCAAGCACTAGAATGCAATAGTTAAATTCCTCGTTCCAATATCGTAGAGGCTGCTTCAGTCCGTAAAGAGGTTTTATCAATTTGCATGACATCCCTCTCTCAGTATTAAGACTCTCTGGTACTGGCAAGTAAGTATATATCCTCTTCCAAATCGCCATGAAGAAATGCTGTTTTGACGTCCATCTGATGAAAGTGCTATCCACGATTAAAGGCAAATGCGAGAACCACACGGATGGTGGTCAACTTTGCAACAGGGGCATAAGTTTCTTTGTAGTCGATCCTGTACTTTTGTTGGAAACCTTTGGAAACTAATCCGGCTTTATAGCGAGTATGATTTTCGTTAGCATCTTCTTTGATCCGGAACATCCACCTAGATTTTAGCTATTTTACATTTGGGGGTACTTCTACTAACTGCCACACACAGTTGAATTTCATAGAGTCCAGTTTATCTTCTATAGCCTTTTGCCACAAACTTCGTGTCAATTCTTCCGAAAATGTCTTCGTACGTTTCGGGTACTAGCCGTTTTCAAACCTTTCTGGTGATTTTTATTTGGTTGGTTTTAAAATTTTATGACTAGAATAAAAAAATAAAACATTAAAATTTATTTTAAATGTTGCATGCAATTATCGAAAGGGGCGACCCACAAAAAAAATTAAATCGGCGGGCCTTTGGTTTGCCAGTTTTATAAAAATTGGTATGTATTTTTAAATATCTCTGAATCTTTATAATCGACCCAGTGGGTCAAACGGTCTCACATTTTAAGCCGATGAGAGTCACTTATATCGGGGGCTATCGTGTGCTACAAAAAATTGTTAGCTGCGATGATGTATCGAAAAATGTTATTATGGTTGAATTGTTTGACAATTTAGCAGTGTTGCCTCAAATAGTACACCAGTTTAAAATGAGATTAAAAATTAACCTTCAGTGTTAACAGATTAAAATTACATGCTAAATCTTATGGGTTAACGCGGGTTAACCTTCGAAATGTGCTAATCTTGGTCTGTATAAATGCGGCATTACACTAAGTTTATACAGTCGGAGAGTGGAGCATTAGGCTATGCTTCCACTGAACGTGGTTTACATGTTTTAATTCCAAAATCTGCTGATTATACATACAACAATCAGCTGAGTCACGGAGTTGCCAAACTGTCCTTATAGCACGGTGCGGCTGGGGTTATTTAAAATAAATGTAGCTTGGAAAACAATGCTCTTTTTTCGTTGTTAGTTTTAAATCGTGATCGCCCTTATTTGTATGTTAATAAGAAAATATTCTAAACATAAATTACAAATTAGTTATAAAAGCTTTTACGTGACCTTCAAAGAGTTTTCTGATGCTTCTTCTTCAATAAAATATGTATACCGCGTGGAAATGACAATGCCTTCCTTAATGTACCAGGATTTATTTTTCTTTTATTTCCTTGAAAAGTCTAGATACATTTAAACATAGTATAAGATAATTTTGAATATACAAAAATACTATAATAATGATAATAAAACAAAGATAAACAAATAAAAAGATAATCAACTGACTTCCTACGTCATAGTATCCAAATTAAATTGGGTTGTTTTGCAACTATTGTTAAAAACAACTTATATTAAATAATCCATATGGTACGATTGCAAATTAGGAACCCAACACTTAATTACGAATAGTATTCAATTAGAATTAGTTTAATTGGAAATTAATTTGGTATGGAACACGTGCAGTTACCCACATTTGTATGACAATACAACATACTGGCATACCTTCATTGCGAATGCCAAAATTAAAACAACAATAATAATAACAATAGTAAATTAATAATAACAGCTGAAAGCCCGTCACCAATTATAGAAATTCCCCAAAATAAATGTCAATAAACAATCATAACAATTATGTATTCGTAGTGCATAGTCACATATGTACATATGTAAGGCTTCCTATATATCGTCACTGAATACTTAGCGCCTATAAATAACGTAACTCAGATAGGTTTTTCACTTTTGCTCTTTGTTTGGCGAGAAGGAACTTTTTAAGCCCATTTGCAAAAACAAAAATCCGAAAACAAAATTGACATTAATGTCAAAACGAACAGTGAAACAGAATCTACGTCGCATTTAAATGGAAAGCTGGACTACTAGGTTATATACAGATACGTGTACTATGTAAAGGGTGTCCCATTAAAAGTGTACGATTTAATTTAAAAATAACAAGCATAACTTTTACCGAGTGGTGATGTTTTTTTGTAGTTGTTTTCGATTAAGTACGGAATAAAATAAACAAATGTCCTCCGTGGCTCTTCTCATGAAATTTTCGATGACATTTTGACGAAGATGGATCTCGCCGTCGTCTTCTGGAATTTTTTGTGGTATATTCGCATAGACCAGATATTTCACAATACATTAGAGAAAGAAATCGCACGATCTTGATGGTCAGTTTGCATCGGAATTTCGGGAGATGATTCGGTTCATGCGGAGCTGGCAGGTGGCGCCGTCCTGTTAGAATCGCATGTGTTCCAGTTGAAACCATAAGAACACGTATCGTATTCCTGTAACGAATGTGATTCACAGACGAGCACTTTTATTGGGGCACCCTTTAGATATGTCCAGTATAACAAGTAGATACATATATGTATGTACATATGCATAGTAAATAGTATAAGTACATACATACATATGTACATATATTATGTACAGTCTTCATTTCTTCTATTTGTTTTCAACATTTGTTTATTGTTTTGTTCTTTTGTTTTGGCCACAAGTCACAATTTATCAACAACCTATGTGAGTAAAATTTACCTTGAAAACCTTAACTTCTTCATAAAATTTACATAAGTACATAGAATCTAGAATAGAAAAAGTTAAGATTCTAATTTGACTTTTAAGCATATCAGGTAAATGTAATTTAAAATATACAAATAATTAAGATTTTTAAATACATACCTCAATTGATGGTGACCATAGTAGTTATTTCGCATTTAGTCGACAGCTGTTAGAACTCTTGGGATTCTTAAACATGTCAGCCACATATTTTTACTCGTATGAGTTTTGTTTATTAACTTACGTAAAAGCCTACTCCATATTAACTTACGTAAAAACCAAAAATGTTGTTAAGCAACTTTCAGGTATAATGAGATTTCGAAATTTTTGGGATTTCAACCCATCAAACATACATATGTTTTGCAGTACAAAAATCAGCTGATTATTGAAATGAAATACCGTACACTGCGAAAACCCGGTATACCTGAACATAGCTTTAATGCATTTTCATAATCCACACATACAGCGTTATGCCGAATTTAGAACGCAGTTTATCGTGAGGGGTAACCTTCTTCTTAAATCTTTGAGATTAAATTGACATTTCAGGTGTCAACTCCGAGCTTTATTTTGTTTACACTTCGACTTTAGAAAATGATACAATTTTTGGTTTAGGTACAAAGGGGTCGACCTGACTTTTAAAATAATTTTATTTGCAATAAATTAGTATTGATATGAAGAACACAACAATTTTCTATACTGTTTATTTGTGTTACGTGCAAATTCTGGCATAAAAACCTGTATCAAAACTGTCTTTAGCCCAGTGACTTTCGACGAGAATTTGAAACACACATACTTACACTCTCTTTATATCTTACTCTATGGGTAGAACACAACAAAGGAGAAACTATTTAAGTGTTATACCAAATGTTTGTGCGAAAATAGACTGAAAAATCCTTGTTCTAATATATTATAGCAGAAAATAAAAACACAATAAGCTTGTTTTTTTATTTCCCACCAAACTAATTTTTCGACGACTTTATATGGGGTGTCGCTTAATATCGCTTAGTTCCCCATACAAAGTCGTCGAAAAATTAGTTCAGCAGGAAATAAAAAAACAGGCTCAATAATGGCGACATAGCGTGGAGTGAACCAGGGGGATTCTATGGCACAGCTGATCAGAAAGGTACTAGGACGATGATGGAGAATGAGAGAGCAAAGAAGACAGTAACTAATTTTAAATAGTGTTTATTGATGCTAATGACAGCTAGTGTTGCATCAAATTGTACACCAGTTTAAAATGTGGATTTAAAATTGTATGAGAAATCTTCTGGGTTAACGGAGTTAACCCTCTAAATGCGCTAATCTTAGTCTATGTAAATGCAGCATTATGTTGCATTTATGCAGTTTATCGCGGCCAGGTTAGCGATGACCTTGTGCTCTAATCTTTGCCGTTTACATCACCCAATTTGAGATTAAATTGACATTTCAGGTGGAAACTTTGTGCTTAGACCAATTTAGGCCGAGACCAAACTATCGAAGACGCCCGTACAAAAAAAAAATTGGTGGCTCTTGGTGTTGAAAATTTTGTACAAATTTTTGATGTTTTTGAAGTGATTGAACCTTTAAAATTGGATAAGTTAGTCAAATCGGCTCACATTTTAAACCGATGAGAGCCAATTCTATCGGTGGCGGCGTGAGCTACAACAACATCTGAAAGTACTTGCATAGGGTAGTAAAATATTGCGCTCAGTTTTTATCTACCTCATAAAACCTATTTTTTTTATTATATATACTTATACGTATTGTTTCCCGTCAGATCCGAACCGGCAAAATTTAGATTCATCACTCCAGAGCACATTCTTCCAAAAACACGTAGTCTTCTCAAGATGTGCACGGGCAAATTAAATTCGAGACTGCAAATTCTTTTTTGATACGTATGGTTTAGAACAATGCGTCCACGCAAATTTTTTTTCGCCAAAGTTTGTTGAAAGTTCTCTTTAAATCTCTGTTGAGCTTTTGAATGGGTCTGCTGCTGAGGCTCTGTAAATTATAGAGTCCTCTTTTCGAGTTGTTTCTCTCAGTCTTGGACACTATTTAGCGTTTTTAAAGCGCGTTGCACACCATCCTCATTACACCACATTTTTAAAGAGCGCTGTATACCATCTTCCTGGAGCAATTTAAAATGTTTGTTATCTCCCCAACAGTGCTTCCACTGCAGTTCAATTGAATAATAACCTGACGCTGCGCCTCTGTACACCACTTTCCTTAAGTCTGTTTCTAGACGTGCAATTATAATTGCTGCAATTCATGAGTTTGTAGGAGAGAGAGGTAAGAAGAATGGAATGAGGAAAAAACTTGCATGAACTCTGCAATTCTTTCAGTTCTTCTCATTCGTAATTTTTTAGTAATGGCGGCTGCACAATAATTTGACATTTCCTTTCATTTATTCATTCGTAAAAATTTCACACGAATAGTCTGCTTATGTCTCAGATTTATACGAATGTCAGAAGCAGCAATAATAAAAACCAGAATTGCACAGACAGAATTGCGTGCGTGTAAAAGCAAATTGCAATTCCAAAAGAGAACCATGAAGAATTGCAGCAATTACAATTGCACGTCTAGAACCAGACTTAGTAATTTTGTTCAAAACCAACTTCTATTTAACAAAATTTTCCAAAAATTTACCAGTAAATTAGGGTAGTATTCTAAAAGTCCCGAAAGTAAACGTAAACGCAAACGCCAACGCGAACGCCGAAGTCAAAAAATGGTAGTTTATATATCACTTCGCGCTTGCGTTTGTTTACGAAAGCTGTCACTGACATATGCGGTTTATAGAGTTGCCAAACTAAAATAAACAATTATAGATCAGAAAAAGTTATCTTGAGTGAAATGCTCAGATTGAAAAGATTACAAAATTTAGATCCATTTCAGTAGATCAACAGATTTTAAGATTGCTATTATTTATAATCCTGCAAATACCAACAATATTCATATAAAATGTTCAATGCCCAATAAATTTCCCCATCTATATTAAATTAGTTGTCTTTTGAAAAACACGTGCCATTTGGCGGTATGTATTGATTGTAATGTATTGGTTCTTTTGTTTATTATTGTCAACATTAACTGATGTCTACAATTTTTAAATATAATTATAATAGTTTTGCAACGCATTAGATATTTATTTAAACGTTCCATTTCTAATTTTATTATTGTAAATAAGAATTTCAGTGCGTAAACAGTATAATTTTGAATTATTTAGTTTGAGCTCTATCCGTCGAATGCATTTCAGCCAAAATTGGAAACTATTTATAAACAATGAAATGTAAAATACTACCATCGGCCTATCCTCGGTCGACATTTTTCTTTAATTTGTACTTTCTTCAACTAACCCGAAGAACTGTGGCGTGTTCAATTTCACAGCTGAAGTGATCAAAAACGTTGCGATGCGTTTTATAAACTAGCCATTAAAAAAAAATAAATGGTTTCCCATTACATCCCATAAAGGGACCGGGGAGAACTTCTCACAATCACTGAGCTGTGCGCTTTCCAGTTTTCACTCACTGATTGGGACCTACAGTTTTACACCGATTCCGAACGGTATTTTGAGAAGCTTTATCATGGCTATTTACTCGATAGTGTCGCCGTCACTATGCGAGGTGAAGAATATGGGAAAAACTATAAAGGAAGAACTGTAATAGCTTTAACAGTATACGAGAAGCGTGAAATCCTTAGGATAGCCTCCAACTCCGCTCTTTCCTCAAGCAAAATCATAATATAGAGGATACAGTTCGACAAACAATTTTATACTTACCCTACTTACAGCGGAATAAATTACAAGAAAGGTTCAACAAGAAACAATGATCCTGGTGATTGGAAATTAGTGGTATTCACTGATGAAAAGAAATTTAACATCGACGGGCCGGATGGATATAATTAATATTTCCATGATTTGAGGAAAGAGGTGAGGTTTTTGAGTCGTCATCACAGTCGTGAAGGAGGTGTAATGGTATGGGGAGCTATAACTTATTATGGGACATTAGAGTTGGAGGTTGTCAGTGCAAAAATGACAGGAAACAATTATATTCGAGAATCCGTGAAATATTTCGACCCTTACCATAGATTTTCCAGCAAGACAATGCGCCGGTGCATATAGCAAGAGTGGTCAGAAACTGGATTTCATCGCAAAATGTGGAAACACTATCATCGCCGCCGTATTATCCAGATCTCGATATAATTGAAAATGTTTGGGGTTGGCTTGCGAAGTTTATGAAAGTGGAAGACAATTCGATAAGAAACATGTATTGACTCGAAGCATTCGAGCAGCTTGGCCCGAAATTGCATTACATTATTTGGAGTCCCTTTATAAATCCATGCCAAACCATATTTTCAATGTTATTTTGCGAAAGGGTGGTTATACAAAATACTAAATTCACTAAAAAAATAATGAATGCTCCCAATAAAACAAAAACAATCAAAAATGTTGTGCTCTTTTCAGTTTTATGGCAGATTTGGTAAGTGCCTCTAAACAACTGAACCAAAAAAATTATCTAAATTTTGAAACTGCAATGGTTTACCTTTAACGAAATACCTTTAGTTTTGAGAAACCCTCAATCTGTATGTAGTACTATTTGCAGTAAGCCTCGCTCTTTTATATAAAAATAGTTATCTCTTGCTAGCTCAAATACGGTGGGTGTACCTATTCAGTAATTTCTTCAGAAAAATTTACTGTCTCTAATCAAGTGAACCGGAGGTATATTTCAAAGTCTAGATTACACGACAGCATAAACAGGGAATTATATCGTAATCAAAGGCTTAAGATTACGATTTCTCGTACAACTCGCTACAAAACAATCCCTTCGAAATCTCAGCGAAATATTTCGGCACGTGTAGTATTACTTAGTGAGTTTGAAAAGAGGGGTGCGGTGTAGAGTGTTCAAAAGGAGCACCCTAAACTTTCCCATGTCAGTAAGACATACACTTAAGCCGCTGATTCGACCTGTTGTGCGCTTTAAATTTACCCTACTAATTTACCATATCCCTTATAGGAAATCGGTGCTATTCACGAAATTCCTTAAATTGTTCCAGTCCATACCCAAAAGTTTGGTCACGTCCGGTACCGTACTATCCAAAAGATATCTGGATCTAGCTTGTGTGAAGGCCGGGCAGTGGCATACGAAATGCTCCATCGTCTCATCGTCCTCCATGCATGCCCTGCACTCACTATTCGCCACTAGTCCAATACGGTATAGGTGGGCCCGTAATCCCGAATGCGCCGTTAAGACTCCCATCATCTTGCTCATTTCAGATTTTCCCAGTTTCAGCAAATCTTTTGTTCTCAATCCATCTGGGTCTCCCCATAGGATCTTTGTGATCCTGCCTACTGATTCCTGGTTCCACTGGGCTGTATGTGGCCGTCGGTGGTACAATGGTTAGTGTGCGCGCCTCTTATACATGAGATCCTGGGTTCAAACACTGCTCTGACCACCTTAAAAAAATATCTTTCGGCGGCGGTCACCTCGCATAGTGACGGCGACACTATCGAGTATATAGCCATGAAAAGCTTCTCAAAATACCGTTCGGAATCGGTGTAAAACTGTAGGTCCCATTCAGTGAGTGAAAACTGGAAAGCACACAGCTCAGTGATTGTGAGAAGCTCTCCCCTATCCCTTCATGGGATGTAATGGGAAACCATTTATTTATTTATTTATATGTGCCGACTCCGCCCAGTTACTCAACTCAGCCTTCGTCACCTCAAAGGGTTTCGCTCCACCTAGGCTCACCGTTTGGAGTTTCCTGGCTTTCGTTGCCATGAGGTTCGCTCTCTCGTTGCCGAATACTCCGCTGTGCCACGGCACCCATATGATGTTGAGTCTGCCGTGCATATAATAATCGTTTATCACCTTCTTACAGTCAAGGACCGTTCTAGATTTGACATTTTCCGATGACATTGCCTTGATTGTTATCCGTGAAGATATTTGCCTCGGCTAAGATTGTATTATCCGCGTGTCATTTGATACACTCCGTAATAGATGAGATTCGGTTGCTGGATTTTCAATGAAGAATCCTAGACCCGTTCTTTCTCCTAGCTTTGAGCCATCCGTGTAGCAGCAAGTCCCATTTGGCATTTGTGCCAGGGTCCCATTCTGCCAGGCGTCTCTAGTTGGCGTTAAGGTCACCCAATTCGCCTTAACCCTTATCTCAGGTATTCGGTCAGATTCACTCGTATCTTGCGTGTACCCGACTAAGGCCCCAATTATCCGTTGGTGTTTTGACGTAAGATCACTGTTGATCCTGCAGGCGTTTTGCCGCAAGGGCGTCCTCGTGTATTTGACTCTAATCTCGATTGGCTGGATACATAAAATAGTCTCCATGGCTCTTGTCGAGGTTGTCCTTATTGCACCGCTAATACCAATGCAGCACATTCTCTGAACCCTCTGGAGTATTGCGATGTTACATTTTCTCTCAACTGCCGTCCACCATACTACAGAAGCATATGTTAGTACGGGCCTGATTACGCTTCTGTAGAGCCAGTGGGTTATTTCCGGGTTGAGGCCACATTTGGATCCTATGGCCCTTCTTCATAGTGACCAAAATCTGTAGGCCTTATAGGCCCTTTCCTCTATGTGGTGCTTCCAATTCAGGTTCCGATCTAAGATTACTCCTAAGTATTTAACCTTATCGGATATTCTAATCGTCTTTCCCAGGAATCGTGGCTCTTCATATTCTGAGATTTTCGTCTTCATTGTGAATAGACATACATACTTCCGTTTTGTCCGGGTTTACATTTAGGCCCCTTGGCTGTGCCCAGTCATACGCTATACTCAGTGCCCTCTCGGCCTCTCTGCATAATTAATTAGGATTCTTTCTCTTAAGAAGTATTATAACGTCATCTGCGTAGCAGATTGGTTTAAGTCCTTCTTCGGTAAAGTTTCCTTCGGATACTGTGTATTGTGAGGACCCATAAAAGTGTTGATATAACCCCTCCCTGTGGAGTTCCAAGTTGTACCCTGTCTCTAATATTTACATCATGCGAACCACAGTTTATCCATCTATTCCTTAGCATATGGTTGATTCAGTCTTTAAAGGCCCGGTCCACCATAAACTGGTCTAAGGATTGGATGACTGTTTCGGTCCGGACATTATTGAACACTCCCTCAATATCTACGCATACAGCGAGTGTATATAGTTTGTCATTGAGAGATTGCTCTATTTAGTAGGTTACCTCATGAAGTGCGGTATCCACTAATCTGCCTTCGACATAGGCGTGTTGCCTAAACTTCAGCATATCGTTCGGTATTCCACTTCGAAATAAAATAAAATTCATGCGAAATATCAGAAACATGTAACGAACATTTTAATATTACTGAGAAATACCGGTGTTTATTTAGAGTAAAGAAAAAAATATAGTCTCCATCACTGATATATTGCTGGCCCATTTCTCTACGATACAAATTGATGTTCATGAATATTTTTCGAACAATCTTAGTACTCGGCTTTAGGATTAAGGAAGACAACAAACAGATCCCTTTAAATATTTATATATTTTTTTAAATCACTCACCAATGTTTGATAACATTTAAAAGGGGGGTTTTTTAAAAGGAATTTACCAAAGTTATTTTAAATTATTCTCAGAAACTATTATTTAAACAATAACGTTAAAGACATACATACATACTTGTATGTGAAATGTCGTTGTATTTATATCCTTGCGTACTGGCAGTTGGTTAACCCCCATATACGTTCTTAAAACACATTAAAGTATATTTCTCATCGTTAACTTGTAATTACTTTTAAGAAAGTGTATTAACTTATATGGAATGACAGGTTATATTGAGATTACACAAAACAGTATGCATACATATAATGTCCAACCATCCATGTCATTTATCTTTCCCGAGGAAGATCACAAAAAAGAACACCCAACTCACGTGCGTCATTCCATTGTGTCCAATCTCATTTAAAAACAAGTATTGGCCGCAGGCCATAATTCATAACAGCGCAATATGAATATCATTTTTTACCTTTGTGCTAAAAAATAGATGTACATCAATGTATATGTACTTGACTTTCTTAAAAATATATATAAACATATGCGCGTATACGTGTCAGTATTCGAATTGAGATATACGGATCTGTTCAAATCGTGACATATTAATTTAAAAAAAAACGTTTATATTATACCGATCACTGGTGATGATAAACATCACATGTTTCACATTTCATTAGATATATAAATGCATATATATGTGTACTAATATACATATATGTAGATGCGTATCATAAGATCTTGGCTATCGATCAATATATTGTCGCAGAAGTTTCCGCAAATACCCCTAACCTAAATAACAACGCAAACTCCACATACAAATTCAATATTTAAAAACTCTCTCAACTCCTCTCATCTACGTGCAATTTTCATCTTCCGTTATTGTTATTCATGTTTATTATTTTGTTCCTTATCTTGTTTTCTTCCAGATTAAATGGCCATAACGAATCAGAATCATCGAAATGTCACGGTTGCCGATGAACCTGTCTCCGAGTCTTTGGTAAACAAAAACAACACGGAAAAGGAACAATTTGATGATGTCGACGATTCAACGGCGGCCGTTGTTGTGCCACCCGACAGTGGGTGGGCTTGGGTGGTCATGGTTGCGTCATTCCTGTGCTGTACAATCATTGATGGTATCGTCTTCTGTTCGGGTTTCATTCAGAAAAGTCTTATGGATGAGTTCGGTGTTAGCCAGTTCTATGTGTCATTTGTATCATCCCTGCTGAGTGGTTGTTATCTAATGGCTGGTCCATTTGTAAGTGCAATGGCCAATCGCTTTGGATTCCGACCAGTAACTATTACTGGTGCTCTATTTGCAGCTGCTTGCTTTGTGATTTCCAGCTATGCCAACAGCATCGAAATGTTATTGGTGGTCTATGGTATTCTAGGCGGTATTGGTTTCTGTATGGTCTATATACCAGCAGTCGTAATTATTGGTTTCTACTTTGAGAAATGGAGAGCCTTGGCCACTGGTTTAGCCATGTGTGGTTCCGGTGTGGGTACTTTTGTATTTGCTCCCCTCTCCAACTATCTTCTGGATAAATATGACTGGCGCACAATGTTGTGGGTGCAGGGTATTATTATTACTGCGTGCGCGTTTATAGGTATTGCCTTTAGACCTATTCAGCCTTTGACTTTGGCCGTCACAGATAATGGCAATGTCGAGGAAGACAACAAGAACAAAGTGAATGGTCATGGTAACTCAGTGGCTCCAAAGCCCCAATTCGCCACTACTGCCTTCAGTAAACCTTTGCCCGAGGGTCGGTTTGCCTACTCTATGCCAAATTCTGCACACAATACCTACATGGGAGCTTCGCCCAAACATCACTATCCCACAGCTGCTGAGGTGTTCAAGGGTGCCAACTTGGAGAGAAGACTTTCGGGAGCTTCTGGTAAAGGTACTGAAATGAAGAATCTACGCAAATCTCAACCCGGCACACCAAATGGCGAACCACAACAATTGACATTCAATCTTAACAAAGAACTGACAACAGTGGGTGAAAACGAAGAGGAAACTGAGAACGAGAACTTATTGGTTACCGAAGCTAAGCCCACAATTGTGCAAGCCCGCCGCCACACTGTCTCTGGCAAACGACCTCAGAACATTGGCAGTCGCAGCAATGTTGGTTCTCACGATGCCGTCAACATCACCGTTACCCGTCCTATGTATCGTGATGATATTTTTTTTACTGGTTCCCTCACACGTATACCCCAATATCAATCCCAATCCTCCTTGGCCTATCACATGTCCGTCACCCGATTACCCACCAAACAGGACCAACGTGAAGAACGTGAAAAGGGCTGTCATATGTGTCCCGAAGCCGTACGTCGTACTCTATCGACTATGTTGGATGTTTCTCTCTTAAAATCGCCCTCATTCATGCTTCTGGCTTTTTCCGGTTTCCTCACCATGATGGGTTTCTTCGTGCCATTTACATTCTTGCAACCCAGAGCCGTTCAGGCTGGTATGGATCCCAGCAGCGCCTTGCAGGTCGTCAGTGCCATCGGTTACTTCAATACAATTGCTAGGATATTCTGTGGTACCGTAACCTCCTTCCCCAGTGTGAAACCCTTGTGGCTGAATAATATTGCCATTACTGCTGGTGGTATTGCCACAATTTGCAGTGGTATAGTCATAAATACCGGAACCCAATGGGCTTTTGCTGTACTCTTTGGTTTGTGCATTGCCTGCTTCTCGGCGTTGAGATCTTTAATTGCCGTGGAAATGATTGGCTTGGAAAAATTAACAAATGCATTTGGTTTCTTGATGTTGTTCCAAGGTATTGCTGCTACCATTGGCAGTCCAATTGCAGGTGAGTTGGTGCAAAAAAATAAATTCACGCGTCTTGTCTGTTGTACTCGTATATGCAACATTTCAAATTCCACGCCTTGTAGATCGATTTTAAACTTTATTTATCTTTTTAAATTCCTAAAAGGTGCCCTATATGATGCGACTGGAAATTATGATGCTTGCTTCTACTTTGCTGGTGGTTTAATATTGCTCTCAGCCTTCCTATGCTATCCGTTGACATGCGTGGCCAGATGGGAAAGTAATCGCGCCGAGAAAAATGCATTGCCTCATGCTTAAAGTGAACCACTCTCCATCCTCCGACACACTGCATCGCAAATCATATATTTAAGAAGCGAACTACTCCTCTTTCAAACGTCCCGTTGTAAAACTTATGTTAAAAAAGTTCAATACTTTTTCAATTTTATAAGGTTCCCAACAAAATAGTTGAGAAATTTAAATTATGTTTGTTTTTAAAAACAAAAAAGTCTGGCAACTCTTGAACAACCGGAAATTGAGAGATAGAAGAGTAGTACATCGTTTTTGGAGTAGTCATAGAGTTGCCACTTTGAATATTTTGTATTTGTATTTTTTGCATTTCCTTGTTAATTATGTTTTTCATATTTTTTTTTTTGAATTTTTTATTTTTAATTTAATTTTATTCTTTTATTTTATTTTATTATTATCAGTCATAACCCAAATATTATACTGTTGCATTGATTTTTTTTTTGTAAACTAAGCTTAATAGATAGAAAACTTGCCTCATCATATATATTGTTTTATAGAGAAAAGGGTGATCAAATGAGACTGATACAGGTTTTATGATTTTTATTTTTGACTTTATTTTTGAATTTAACCTCACTTAAATTAATGTTAATACTAATCAAAAATAGTAATAGTTAATAAAATAAATCATAAACAACAAAATCTAATGTAAACTATTGATTGATAATTAAAGCCGATACAAAATGCCCACATACACGGCAAGGTTCCAAAACTGCGATGGGCGTATGGAACCTCAGATGAAACAGTCAAGTGCCTTTAAAATTCATATCGATATAAGCCCGATACAAAATCATCAAATTTCTAATTAAAGTTAGCAATAATACGTTATTTTTATAAGAAGTCTTTTTATTACGAGTACTACCTACAAACATTTAATACATTATACATACATTAAAACCTATTTACCCCTTTTTAATAACAGAAAGAAGAAAATACAAAAATCAAAACGATTTATAAAAAAGTTATTTTTAGACAAGCTGTTGATCAGCTCTTTTAGAATAAAACAGAAAAAACGAAGAAACAACTACAGTAAATAATAAATTATAGGTTTAAAGCATATCCACGATATCAAGTCGTAGTGTGCCACCAATCCGGCCCCCATATCTAAGCTAAGAGAGTAATAATTAAAAACCCGCTCAGGATGTGGTTTAGTATTTTGAAGACTTATCAAACTATGTGTCAAAATATGAAAGTGCCTTTCAATAAAATTGTTATATTTTAAAATAACACATAAAAACAACGAGCCTATTTATTTGGGATTTGGTAATATGAAGTTGAAGCTAAAAAATACCACATCATAGGAAAATTGAATGGCAATTTGAGGAAAACAGAAACATCAGCAGATGTTGTAACAACTTGTAAGTATGGAGTCAGTTATAATAAATATAATCGTTGAAAAAGCATGACACACAAGTTTGATCTTGCTACATGCTATCATTCTATTACTAGTTTGTAAGCGTAATATAATATAAACTTAGACTTCACTTTTACGATAAGACTATTTGTTGATTGCTCTTTATGCCCATTATAATAATATCCAGATAGATCTAACTAATAGTTGTAATTTTTAAATTCCATACAAACTGACAGCTACAACATTTAGTTAGCTCTAATTGTATGATAACTGATAATGGTGATAATGGAGGGTTAACAGCCAAATTTAGCCATTTAAACTATGAACGTGTTGACATATGATATTGGCAGAAAACAAAAAGAAAAACAAGGACAAAGCTTTTTTTAATTATTAATGTAAAAAATAATAATCGTTACCACAGTGGAAATAACCATATAAGCAAATCATTTTAATGGTACTGAACTTAGAACAGGATTTTTGTTTTGTTATTAAAATATTTCATTAAATATTTCGCTGTGGAAATGACGCGTGATCAGCTGATATGAATCAGGGGTCTCTGTGGAAATCTTCCCTTTCCACCTTCCCTTCCACTTCTGCTTGGAAATTTTCATAGATTTCATAGATATTCTGTGCTCAGTCAGTATTACCTCATACGACGTATAAATAAAAGTCCAAATATTTAATTTAATAATCAGAAAAAAATACATAAAACATATTCCGAAGACAAATACTTTCTTTCAAACTAAAAACCATGTAATAACAACTATTTGTTCATTTGTTTTAATTTATTTCACTAATGCCACAAAACAATTGGCATTGACTGACCAACAACTTTAAACATGTCAGCAAAAATCAGTTTCTCCATATTTTTGATAAGTGTTATAGATTCTCTAAGGCCCAATTTTTGAATAGAGAATCATCTTTGATCAACGATCAAACTTAATTTAAATTCTAAATGAGTTTTTAGGCTACAAATTAATTGCTGTCCAAACAGTCAAATCTGAGCATTTAAACTATGATAAAGTAAGTGACCACACATATGTCTTTGATAGAAAACAAAAAGAAGAAAAAGCACAAAGCTTCTTTAATTGCTAAAGTGAAAAAATATAATCATTATCCTAGTTGAAAAGCAATGATATCAAATCATTTTACCCGTAGTCCAGTTAGAACTTAATTTCTACTCAAATATTTTAAAATTTCATTAAATATTTTGTATTTTATCACTTAACCTTGTTTGTGAAAATGGCACGAATAACGATTAGCTGATACAAATTATTTGCCGGCTAATTCTAGTGATATTTCCAATGTTGCCATATAAACTGTAAGATTAGTTGACAATGCACTGAACATTCCATAAACGAATATAGTAGAGACACATTTAAGCCCAATTTTTGACTGGTTATTTAAATTGGTAATCAGTTGATTTTGATTTATGTTTGATCTGACTTTAAATACGAAAAGTGTTTTTCAATGCTTTGTCAAATAATCTTGCTACCATGTGGCAACAGTGCCAAATGCTACGAAAAATAAACGGTATTCATACATTTCTCGGCTAATCGTTACGATGCATCAAACTGACACCATTTGCAAAACAAAAGTAAAGTAGTAAAATACTTGAGCAGAAATATACTTTAGCAGAAATAAAGTTATAACTGCACTACGAGTTAAATTATACATTTTTATTGTTATTTCAACTAGGATGGTGATTATAATTGTTCACATTAACAATTAAAGAAGCTTTGTGTTTGTTATTCTTGTTGTTTTCTGTCAAAATCATATGGTCACTTTATTAAATTAAACAGAATTTAACTATTAACCTAAAAAATTAGTTCCGAGTTTAAATTCTGTTTGATTGTTGATCAAAGATGATTGAGCAGTCAAAAATTGGGCCTTATTCTCTCATCTGACGTTTTATTTCACACTGTTCGTGTAGGTTTGTCGAAATGAGAGAAATTCGACAAAAATTAACTTACACAAGGTGGAGTTACAAAATATACTTATAGTAGAAAATATACTCATAGTATAGTAATACTTACTATTAGGAACTATTAGGTTCTCTCACCAAATTTATGACATTTGGCCTGGTGTGATATTTACGTTCGATGTCGAAAAGAATTGCTTTACTAATACCAGATTAGGCAGAAAAAATGGCAGTGGGAGCAGAGAGAGAGTGAAAAGACCGAAATGTGCAGGATGAACAACGAACTCCGAAAATTTTTCCAGAGGGTAAGAGATCGAATAACGGGCATCACATAGAGGACAATGCCAATAACGCCTACAGATTTTGGTCGTTATGAAGAAGGGCCATAGGATCCAAATGTGGCCTCAACCCGGAAATAACACACTGGCTCTACAGAAGCGTAATTAGGCCCGTACTAACATATGCTTCTGTAGTATGGTGGACGGCAGTTGAGAGGAAATGTAATATCGCAATACTGCAGAGGGTTCAACGAATGTGCTGCATTGCTATTAGCGATGCAATTAGGACAACCTCGACGAAAGCCATGGAGACTATTTTATGTATCCGGCCAATCGAGATTAGAGTTAAAGCGAATTGTGTGACTTTAACGCGAACTAAAGACGCCTCGCAGAATGGGACCTTGGCACACATGCCTAATGGAACTCGCTGCTACACGGATGGCTCGAAGCTAGGGGAATGAACGGGTCTAGGATTTTCATTGAAAATCGGGGAACCAAAACCCATCTACGCTTCCCGGATCATAATACGAACTTTCAATCGGCAGTTCGGGCGATTACGGAGTGTATCAAATGGCTCGGCGATAATACAAACCCAGCCGAGGCAAATATCTTCACAGATAGACAAATGACAATCAAAGCAATATCAACGGAAATTGCCAAATCTAGGCCGGTCCTTGATTGTAAGAAGGTGATAAACGATTAGTATATGATTAGACTCAACTTAATTTCGGTTCCGGGGCACAACGAACGACCGAACTTTTGGGGTGACGAAAGCTGAGTTGGGTAAATGGGCGGAGTCGGCACACATAGTCCAGTGGAACCAGGAAACAGGAGGCAGGAAGATAAAGATCACATGGGGGGACCCAGATGGGTCTTGGTTTACTGACTGGAAAAATCTGAAATGAGCCTTATGATGGGAGTCTTAACGGGACATTCGGGATTACGGCCCACCTGTACCGTATTGGACTAGTAGCGAATAGTGAGTGCAGGACATGCATGGGGGACGATGGAGCATTTCCTATGCCACTGCCCGTCCTCCACGTAAACTAGATCCAGATATCTTTCGGACATGACCAAACTTGTGGGAATGAACTGGAACAACTTAAGGAATTTCGTGAATAGCACCGAATTGCTATGAGAGGTATAGCAAATTAGTAGGGTAAACTGAGAGCGCACAACAGGTCGAATCAGCGGCTTAAGTGTATGGGAAGAATTATAAGCAGAATGCTTTCTTTTTGAACACTCAACATCGCACCCCTCTTTTCAAACTAAGTAACTAACTAACATTCGAGAGAAAAATGCCCCTAAAATATGTGGTCCTGTTAAAGAAAACGGCAAGTTCCGACGTCGTTGGAACCAAGAGCTGGCTATATAATTTTTTGGCTTGGCATAGCTAGGCGAATCAAATTAGGCCAATTGCGTTGGCTAGGCCATGTTATCAGAATAAATGAATATGAGCCAGCGCAAAGGGCTTTCGAAAACGTACTCGATGGAAGCAGGAAAAGAGGACGACCAAGACTCCGATGGAAATTCGATGGTGTTACCAACTGGCGAGAAAAGGAGAAGGATAGAACTAGAAGGAGAAATATGATAAAATTTGTTTGTTTAATTAATATGTGTAGGGCATCTGACCTCATGAGGTTGTACAATAGCGAATAAAAAGAATTCAAAGAATTTCAATCAAGATGCAGGTTTTAGCATGGACTTTGATTCAAGTAAATTTTTCACATTTTGTGTAGTGTTTTTCATTATTCATCGAATTTTGACAGCTTAACCACGGAATTAAGAATTCTCTTGCGGTGGTCGAGTTAGTAGGAATTTTCATCGAGTTTGAGTTGAAACTGGAAAGCGCACAGCTCAGTGATTGTGAGAAGTTCTCCCCGGTCCCTTCATGGGATGTAATGGGAAACCATTTATTTTATTTATATTTGAGTTACTGTTTATGTAACTCTTGGTTGGATATAAAACTGGCAGAAATAAAGGGGAATGCGTATTTTCGTTCTATGCAACCAACATTAAACATTAGTCATAAGTACCAAACAATATTTAAATTCAGTTTGCTGCATGGTTTGCTTCTGGTTGCTTATAGCTCTTTCATCTATCTACTCTGATTTCTATAAATTGTCCACTTCATCGTCGATCAGCTGTGGTATGGATACCCCCTGTTTGAATGGAATTTGATTCGAATCATATACTATATAGTCATTAACAATCTTCGGCGATGCTACATATGCTTAATATAATACCCAAAAGCTTTTCATTTCGGTTGGATTGTTTTCAAAATATTCCAATTTATAGAGAAACTAAATTCATTTTAATGAAGTTCGCCGAGGACGATTTCTCGTACCACAACTATTTATTCGGAAACAATAAGTTGTTGTTTAAGCTTTTTTTTAAAGTTAAGTAAAAAAATGTTTGTTAATATTTGTTTCAAAGTTCATCTCAGTGTTTTTTTTCATGTTTAACGTATGGATGATAATTAATCTTTATTCTAATGAGTCTTAAAGGGCTGAAAACTACAAATGAATGCAACGATTTCAAACAGAAAAGAAATAAATATTTTACATAAGTATGAAAGGTAGAAATCAAGAAGATTTCAAACAAAATGATAACGAAAAGCTGAGACTAGATATTAACTTAATTCCTTATTATGTAGACAATAACATCGTTGATCCTTGTATGAGGGAGATATTTTGCTGGTTTACTTCTCTTGATTTAGTGAATTGATGAATTCCTCCAGCTTTTCTTGGATGTGTCTTACTTTAACTGAAATAGGGAAAATGTTTTAGTTATAAAAACAGTCTTTTGTTAAATCACCATTAACGTACTTAATTCTTCTGCTAAGGTTACTCTCTTGCCCGTGAGTAACTGTGCTTTCTTTTCCTCGTCTTCACTGAACTCGTCCAATACTTCTTTGATTTCTTTGTCCAGCCTTCGAGCTTCACGATTAATGACCTGCTGGCGTAAAGCATTTGCCGTCACGCGTATAACTTGTTGAATGCGCCAAAACAGGACAACGTCGCTGCAATTTATCTGTAATATAATAAAATTCAGGGACCGCAATGATTATAAGTTATATTATTAAAATTGCTTTTTAAACATTATTGTTTAATTTTTATAATTTGCTTACAAAATAATCATTGTGTTTTGACTTTAATAAAAACTCATTTCAGATTTAATTCAGTAACTTTTTAACGATAAAAATCGGTAGTTAAATAACCAAAATTCGGAAATTTTGTTGTGAAACTTTATGAATTTTGACAATTTAACTGCCGATTTGTATCTAGAGACGTGCACACCCGGCACCACCGACGGCCATTAATTATTTTAAATTAAATTAACTTTGAAAATTCAGGCACAGTAGTTATGCATCTGATGATGAACTTGTCACGGAGTTCGAAACTAGTCATGCCAGTGAGTGTGTGTTGAACTGAATTGTCTATTATTTCCAACAAAAATTAACCATTTTTCAATTAGAAAAATATTCGTGACTTGTATGAATTTCTCATACATTAACCAAAAACAAATTAAATTAACTTTATAAAAAAATGTACTTACGTCACATTCTGTTCCTTGTTGGCTGTATAAATAATAGGCTTTGCGACAGTCACTGGCCCTATGTAAAGCTTGCTTAAGGAAATGTCTATATACCAAAGAAAAGTCAACTTTATTTCAAAGTAAAAACATTTCCTGTTTTGTTTTGTCCAATTACCTTCGGTAGACAGGGAACCATGTTTGTCTTATATAGTCTGTATCAACTTCAATGCTCTCTCTCTGAAGATTTTTACGTACTGTGGTTAATTCATCGTATGATAATGTTGGCAAATGCTTCTAAATCAGGAAAATACACTAGAGTTAATACATGTTTATGTTAAAAAATAATGTTGTACATACATCGTCATTTCTTAATATTTTATCCAACTCAGTTTTGACGTGTCTCCGTTTATTTTGATCTTCTGTCAGCGATTTCCAATGCGTAATGCGTGTAAATTGTCCAGGGCCAAACATTTCGTTTAATGTCTCTTCAGTGTGGGCCAATTTGTCTTTTACAGATGTCTCCAGGAATTTAACAGCCTGATCCCATTCACTTTTGTCATGTACAAAACGATCCTCTAAGGTATTTAATTGGATGACACGCAGCATATCAATAGCTTTGTCCTCCCACGAATGTCTACGTATTGATTCGTCCACAACGGCCGACTTAAGGTTATCGAAGATGTCATCATGATCGGGGGACTTCTTGGCCTTATCCATAAGAGTTATAAACTCTTTTTGCAAAGTTTCCCAACCTTAAAACGACAACAGCAAATTTAATGATATCTGTATAATTTATAGCTTAATTATAATGTGTGGTGTCTTGGGGTTTGATTTGGAAAGTTTGTTGGAGTAAATAGTTTTATGCAACTTATACATTTACAAGTTTTAATTAAGCCCACGACAAGTACAGGGGACATAAAAACTTACCAGCTTCTACAGATTTGGCAGGTAAGGCTTGTTCGGCCCATTGTCTTAATTTGATGTCCACCATAGTATTAAAGGAATCTTTAAATGTTACACAAATTAAAAAATTATAGTGTTATTGTGTAAAATGGTATAAATTATTTCTGACAGTTATATAAAGAAGATACTACAAAATGTGTATGATAATGCGAATTGTGAATGAAATTATACAAATTAACACGTTAAATAATGTCGAAATAAAGAGTTAAGAGAAACATGCTAATATGTATAGCAAATATTTTAAAAACCCTGATATAATTTTACATATTTTTATACTCAATCGAAACAAAAGTGGTTCCAAACGAAATTTTCCAGTATTTGTTTTAATATTAACTAATTTAAGTATTAATTTTGGAAATCTTAAACTTCAAAAAACGAAGATAAACAACGTCTAAGTGTTATTATTAACTATACTTTCGTTTCGATTTCCATCGAGTTAACCACTCATGGACAGTACAAAGAAGTAGTAGACAGAAGAAAGAAGAATTTGTTTCTATAAAAATTTAGATACATGCCAATGGTGGGATGATAAATGCTTTTAGTAACATGACATATATACTTGAAAATATACCCAATCATATGTACATACAACTCAATTACAACAATTCTGAAATTGATATTTCTCCAACACCATATTTTTGTGAAACAACCATTGTAAGGTTCTGTACTAAACCTAAAAACATCTTGTATCTATAGCCTATACATACAAGTTTTATCATAAAGACAAAACAATGGCAAAGGAAGGCATTGGATCTTTGTGAATGCTTTTCTGCCGCAACACGAAAATGATATTTAGAGAGGCTTGATTATGTTTCTGAGTCCTAGCGTAAACTCTAACTTAAAATTAAATTAAATTATATTACTTTGAGAACCTGACTGAGCAGCGGGCAAATAGATATTTTCGAATACATAATTCGATAATTTATCCCAAAGTTTTTCGTTTAAGGCCTCTTCCCATTTTTTAGCGGATATTTGAGAAAGTGTTACTACTTCATCCAAAATTTCTCCTTTAGCCTTATCGAACAATTCGTCACGGCCTGATTCACGTAATCTGAAAATAGTAGAGAATGAACAGTGATGATTTTAATTTATTCCTGTGGTGAGATATTTAAGAGACGTTGTCTATATGATAAATCGTCTATCAAGCCTCTCATAACTTATTATGAACATTGTCGTAACTATATTACAATTTAGCAACATTCAACAAACCTGGGGAAATTATTTTTCCACTCTGTTTCCAAATTGAAACGAGTGGCTTTAAAAGCATCCGCTTGTTGTTCAATGGTTTCCCTAACCATCTTCCAAAAACGATCCGACACAGCTAAACTAAGATTACGGCTTGTAACTTGGTGAGGCATTATAACACCGCGACGTCTGCTGATAAACAATAACACATTTTCCATATTCGTTACACAAAAACTTATCAAAACTCACTGGAATAGCTTAGAATTTTTAAAGAAGTCCTCTTCGTATTGACGTATTGCCTCTATACTATCGTCTTTTCTTCCCCTCCCGGTGACTACAGCATAATAGCCCAAAGCTTTCATTGGAAACAATTTTCCAGAGAGAATTTTACGAATCTAAATTGGGCCGTAATAAGTTTACATTATGTATAAATCTAAAATATGTCATTTACCCTATCAGGATCTGCCAATTCTTCTGCCAAATCCACTTTTGTAAGTACGAAAATAGTGCGTCTACCCAATGGATCACACTGCATTACCAAATCGGTTACATTACTACGTTCAGCGTCCACCGAACCGTCTTGTATGCATAGAATAATAGCGTTAGGGTTACTCATATAATGTTTGGTCATTTGGTGTATAGAATCCTTGGTATCGGAAGCCATATCAACTGTCATGGTCTGAAAGATAAAAGAAATAGTGAAATCTAGTTCTAGTCTTTTTTTGAAAGATTTAATTAGCATATATATATGCTATTTAATAACAATTGTATAATATTTTGATTATGGATTTTTAATACATTAAATTTTTTCTTTAACATGTGCAACAATAAGCGTGTTTTGGTTATTCGCTTGTTTTGTATGAAGCACTTAGCGAAGACATAGCGAGAACTTAGTGACGAGTTTCATTTTCGCTAAGTTTAAAACAAAAAAATTTTGACTGACATATTTTACCGTTTTTAACCATTTTTCATATTTTTTAGTAAAATAACTTCTCGCTAAAAATCCGTTTTCTTTGCAACTTAGCAAGCGATAATCGCTTGCTTGTAACCAACACGACTTATGCTGCGTTTGAATATATAAAAGTTTTTTTCACATTTTAAAATTTCCGAATTTCATTTTAAGACCTTTGTCAAACAAGTCATTTTGAGAAAATTTTGTTAAACTGAAAGTTAATCTGATATCATTAACATTGAACGAACATCTGATATATAAATCAAATATTGTCTCATATAGTGTGGAAAAAGACCATTCTTAATCTTGAATATAAATATTAAAGTATTAGTCATCAGTCGTTGATTCACAGATAGCCACTGCAATCTGCCTAACATCTCGCTTATGTATGAAAGTCGATGGCATCGAAGAATTTACCGCATTCCTTTATTTTGTAATTTCTGAAGTCTCCATTTCATATGCTGGCTACCCGGAAATAATATTGTTGAATAGAAAAATAAAATATACATTGAATTTAAAATTAATATAATAACAACAAAAACAATAAGATTTCTTATTTTAAGCTCCAAAAGGTCAGTGATCATGCACGATTTCTCTGCAGAAACGACTTAGAGCAGTAAAAATTAATATTTGGTTTGTGATCTATTGTTCTTAATTATTGCCTCTAATCGTCTAGGAATAGAATTAACAAGATATTGGGTCACCTCAGTCGGAATAAGTCCCCACTCTTCCTCTAAAGCGCTGACTAAATTATGTCTGGTCCTAATGTGGCTTGCTCTGGTCTTTCTCTAAAGGTGATCCCATAAATTTTCAATGGGGTTTATGTCTGGCGATTGAGGAAGTGTTTCCATCCATTTGGGAGTATTATATAGAAGCCACATCTTTGTGTTGTAGGCAGTGTGCTTTCGATCATTATCTTGGGTAAATATATAATTTGATGGTAATCCCATTTTTTGGACGCTAGGTTGGAGAGGAGTTTTTAAAATATCTATATATTTCTTGTGATCCATTATGCCATCAACTATTTGCAAAGATCGGGTACCATCTGCGCTCATACAACCCCAAACAAGCACTGATCCTCCGGCATGTTTATAGGTTGGGCACAGATTTGTGTCTCTGTATTCCTCGTTCGCCTTTCGCCATATTTTTAATCGTCCATCGTGACCATATATTTTATATTTTCTTTCGTCTGTGAAAATAACTCGTTTCCAGAACTCCATAGATTCATTTATGTGTGCTTTGGCATAAGCACGGCGCTTTTTCTTGTTTACCTTGCTTCCTTCGAGGAACGCGCCCATGAAAGCCAGCCTCATACAGCACATTACGGATAGTATTAACGCAAACACTTTTGCCGTAGCTTATATTTACAGACTTTGTCAGTTGAGTAGCTGTAACTTTGGGATTTTTTTATTTATCGAACAATATATCTTCTTTCAGTCTCCGTTAAAATTTTTGGTCGGCCAGATCGTGGATTATTCTCAATTTTTTCGTCGTATTGTACTTATTAATTATTTTTTTTACTGTGGAGTAAGTCTTCTCACTACTTTACCAATTTGTCGTAAAGATTTATTGCTCTCTCGTAAATTTATTATGCATGTTCGCTCGGACTCCGATGTTTCCTTACGTTTAGGAGTCATATCGACAATATTTTATAATATGTCTTTGTCCTCCGACAAACTCTTACTGATAGGCTTGGAAACATATCACTTCATAATTTTTACATGATGTTAAGTTTAGTTTCCCGTTATTTCAAACCTGTTTCCTCAACAAATGAGCCCTCACTTTTTGGAGCTAAGAAAGAGTACTTATTCCGTTTTTGTTGTAAATTTTAGAAACTCTGAAAACTGAATATGTTTTATTTTCTCTCAAAATCAAAGTAGACATTCTGCTAAATACAAAACAATTGTTAAAGTTTTTTTTAAAGTGTAAGAGTGAAGTGAAAAGATTATATACATTTTTAATGAGAAACTGAGCACTAATTTTTTGGAGTGACTGTAAGCATGGGCTAATTATATTGAAATTATACTACATTTCCTTCACCTGGGGTAACAACCTTGTCGCGATGTGGGGGCTTAAGTGTGGCCGAGGCTGCCTAAGTGTGGCCTTGGCTGCGCGAACTAAAGGTTACTCCGGGGGGAAGTTGAGTCTCGTTGTAGGTCTATCTGTTGATCAGGCCTACTTAAATAACGAATGTCAATGAAGCTTCCCCCGACATGGCGATTCTTGCGATTTTGGCGCCATTAGAATATCCAACGTTGAATGCAAAAACACTTTTAAGGTCAAGGTGGTTGGAAGCAGTGCCGAGGACCTAGAATGGCCAGTTAGTGTTTAAACAAACTGGTTCCTAACAGCTCCCTCCGACGCCAGGGCACGGTTCGGTAGTAATGAAATATGTCGCCCGGTCCAACTCACGCCGTCACTGGGGTGGACTGTATTATATTTACTGGCATACTCGTGGGACTAACATGAACAAAAAAGAACTGATGAAAAAACTAAAAACAGGAAAACAAAACAATGATAACAACACTGCAAACGAAACTGATACACGAAACGATACTAATACGACATTTGAAACGGAACACAGGCTAATCCACGATAGCATTGTGAAACAACACCATGAGATCGTTTCGATGATGATGAAAACGCAGAGTCGGGTTCATCATACTCATGGTTCTACAGGGGGTGGTGTCTTGACCCCTGTAGTAGAGTCTGTGGCAAGCACACAAAAAGCCAATGGCAACCAAAACAAGGATGATGACGCGGACGAAACCAAGCGGGGCTGCATAAGCCCTCAGCCTTCAATAACAGGTGGTGACTCCAACTCTGATTCCCAAAGTGATAATAATGATAACAACATTACCATTTTAGCAACTCCAAAAAATGACGAGGTAAATAGAATGGTCGATGAAGTAAGCGAGAGCATAGCGAAGCTATCAACACAAAAGAAACGACTCTCGGGGGCTCAACGCAGGAAGATTGCAAAGAGGAACCGTTCAGCCAAACAAGCCGAAAAACAGGATGTTCCTAAGGACCTGTCGGTGCCTCCCTCGACCTCAACAGAGGCTGAGAAGAGAAACCGATCACCGGAAGAACAGAACACTGTCAAATTAATGGCAAAGAGGAAAAAGTGTTCCCCGTCATCTGGTAATTCGGAGACGCCCAAACCCCATATTACCCAGGGGATGCAACAGAGCTCCAGGGACAATAGGAGCAAAGCCGATGCGATTACCGGAAAGACGAGCACATCAGCCAAATCAACTGACAAGGAAAGGGCGCGTAAACACGAACCCTATCCAACTCGGAAGAGGAAGCTGAATGCGAACACGGGCAAGGAACCGCCATCCTACGCAAAGGTAGCGAGAAGGCAACAACTGGACGATCTCTGCTATGCAGTAATTGACAGCGGTAACCCAACTGGCTCAGTACCGGATGGCCAACACCGAATCGTGGAGGACCTCGTCAACACGAAGGTAATGGACCACATAATGAAGGCCGAAAGTGGACCTCCCATAGAAGTTGTCAGTAGCGGCGTCAAAGGGGAGGTACTCACTTTACAGCTGGCCTCACAACGCTGTGCGGAGACTTTGAAGAAGCTGGTGGATGAAATCTCTGCCCCCTGGGAAGGCGGTAAGCTAGCCCTCGTAAGGAAGAAGGACATCCCAAGGCTGACGAAGGCTACTGTATATATTAAAGGATGGGGCAGCAAGTTTGCATCGGACGCCATACTTAAAGTCATTGGCAAGCAAAACGCAGGACTATCCGTGGACAAATGGGTCGTTTTCCACAGGGAGGAGGGGCAGGAGGGCACACTCCTTGTGATCGGAATAGACCCGGCATCCATGGCTGGTCTTGCCAAGACTAAAGGTATGGTGTTCTTTGTGACCAAAGCTGTCTACATCAAAGTTGGCAAAGTGCCAATCGGTATGACGACCGGAGGAACACAGCCGGAGGATGCGAAGCATGACGAAGCGAGTGGAGGCTCGGCGGAGCAGACACCGCAAACTAAGGAGGAAGTGGCCGAAGGCATCACAAACTCCCAAGAAGACCGGTTACTGGAGGACCAATGTTAGAGGTCATCCAGATTAACCTCCACCGGAGCGAGACGGCAACCCACGCTCTGTTGGATAAAATTAATAAAGGTAAAATACACATTGCTTTAATACAAGAACCTTGGACCACTAAAGACAAGGTTATTGGATTAAATCATATTAATTACCAACTATTCTATACGAAGACGGATTCCCGTCCGAGAACATGTATCTTATGCCATAAAAACCTTTGTTTTCTCTTCTCCCCAGAGTTGTCAACATCGGATGCAACAGTACTGAAACAGGGAGATGGGAATATATACCTGGCATCAGTATACTTGCCATATGATTCGCCGACACCACCACCTTCGTCGGAATTACAGCGACTGGTAGAGAGGGCCAAACAGACAGGTAACGAAGTATTAATAGGTAGTGACTCTAACTCTCACCACACGTCGTGGGGTAGTACTAACTGTAACCGTAGGGGGCATGCCCTAGTAGAATATTTGAATACTAACGACCTTTTCACACTGAATATTGGGAACAAAGCAACTTTTGTCAACAAGATTAGGGAGGAGGTGTTAGATATAACAATCTGTTCTGAACACCTTATAGATGAAATTCAAGAATGGAGGGTTTTAAATGAGCACTCATTCTCGGATCACAGATATATTAGATTCAGGATAACACGGCCACCACCGAAACCGATATGCTTCCGAAATAGGACCAAGACAGACTGGACAAAGTTCGGAAGCCTACTTAAGAATCGACTAGTCCACCCTCAACTCGAATACTCTAGCAGGGACGAACTAGACGACATAGTGACAAAGACAACGCAAGCACTAGTAAAGTCTTTCGAGGACAGCTGCCCACTTCGGGAAAGAAAATCGGCCCAAGAAAAACCCTGGGTAACAGGGGAAATTCGAAATCTAGGGAAGAACGTCCGTAGACTTTACAAC
Source organism: Phaonia tiefii (assembly GCA_963931995.1). Lineage (NCBI taxonomy): Eukaryota > Metazoa > Arthropoda > Insecta > Diptera > Muscidae > Phaonia > Phaonia tiefii. The sequence continues at coordinate 196,191,361 of OZ008371.1, forward strand.
AGGGCCACGCGTAAGAAATCACCAGTATACTGGGAGGACTACAAGAGAAGTCTCAGTGAATACAACGCAATATTGAGAAAAGCGAGACGCAACTCCTGGAGACTATTCAGTGAACAGGTGGATAGCGTCAACGATATGTCGAAGATGAAAAAATTCCTCTCTAAGACCCACGTACAGGCGGAAACGCTAGTAGATGACACGGGAAAGAGAATGGATACAATGGAACAAACACTTAGGCACCTGATGGATACACACTTTCCAAATGGGAACGCGGAACCCACAGGGGAGTGGTCACAAGATGAGAATGTGGTACATCAGTCGCCAATCATTACGGACCAAATGGTCCAAAAAGCTATAAAGAGTTTCTCCCCATATAAAGCGGCGGGACCGGATGGTATTTTCCCGGCTATCCTACAGCATGGGGTTGACCAAATAACAACCCATCTGGCAGGAATTTTTTCCGCATGCTTAAAATACGCCTACACACCGAGAAACTGGCAAGAGGCCAGGGTAGTATTTATACCCAAACCTGGAAAAGCAAGCTATGCAACGGCAAAGGCTTATAGACCAATTAGCCTCACCTCGTTTCTACTCAAAACCTTGGAGAGAATAGTGGACGACATGGTAAAAAGTGGAATACCGAGCGATATGCTGAAGTTTAGACAACACGCCTATGTCAAAGGCAGATCAGTGGACACCGCACTTCATGAGGTAACCTACTACATAGAGCAATCTCTCAATGACAAACTATACACACTCGCTGTATGCATAGACATTGAGGGAGCGTTCAATAATGTCCGGACCGAAACACTTATCCAATCCTTAGACCAGTTTATGGTGGACCGGGCATTAAAAGACTGGATCAACCATATGCTAAGGAATAGATGGATAAGCTGTGGTTCCCATGATGTAAATATTAGAGACAGAGTACAACGTGGAACCCCACAGGGAGGGATTATATCACCACTCCTATGGGTCCTCACTATACACAGTCTCCTAAGGAAACTTACCGACGAGGGACTTAAACCAATCTGCTACGCAGATGACGTTATAATACTTCTTAAGGGAAAGAACCCAAACCAATCATGCAGAGAGGCCGAGAGGGCACTGAGTATAGCGTATGAATGGGCACAGCCAAGGGGCTTAAATGTAAACCCGGACAAAACGGAAATATGTCTATTCACAAGGAAGACGAAAATCTCAGATTATGAAGAGCCACGATTCTTGGGAAAGACGATTAAAATATCCGATAAGGTTAAATACTTAGGAGTAATCCTAGATCGGAAACTGAATTGGAAGCACCACATAGAGGAAAGGGCTAATAAGGCCTACAGATGCTGGTCGCTATGCAGAAGGGCTATAGGGTCCAAATGGGGCCTCAAACCGACTATGACACACTGGCTCTACAGAAGCGTAATCAGGCCTGTACTAACATATGCTTCTGTAGTATGGTGGACGGCAGTTGAGAGGAAATGTAACATCGCAACACTGCAGAGGGTTCAGAGAATGTGCTGCATTGGTATCAGCGGTGCAATAAGGACAACCTCGACAAGAGCCATGGAGACTATTTTATGTATCCAGCCAATCGAGATTAGAATCAAATACGAGGCTGCCCTTGCAGCAAAACGCCTACAAGCTACAGGTGAATGGATCAACAGGGATCTCACGTCAAAACACCAACGGATAAATGGGGCCTTAGTCGGGTACACTCAGGATACGTGTGAATCTGACCGAATACCCGAGATAAGGGTTAAGGCGAACTGCGTGACCCTAACGCCAACTAGAGACGCCTGGCAGAATGGGACCCTGACACCAATGCCAAATGGGACTTACTGCTACACGGATGGCTCAAAGCTAGGAGAAAAAACGGGTCTAGGATTCTTTATTGAAAATCCAGCAACCGAATCCCACCTACGGCTCCCGGATCATAATACGAACTTTCAGGCGGGCGATTACGGAGTGTATCAAATGGCTCGGCGATAATACAATCCCAGCCGAGGCAAATATATTCACGGATAGCCAAATGGCAATAAAGGCAATATCATCAGAAACGGTAAAATCTAGAACGGTCCTTGACTGTAAGAAGGTGATAAACGACTACTCTATGCACGGCAGACTCAACATCATCTGGGTGCCGGGGCACAGCGGGGTAGTCGGCAACGAGAAAGCGAACCTCCTGGCAAAGAAAGCCAGGGAACTCCAAACGGTAAGCCTAGATGGAGCGAAACCCTTTGGGGTGACGAAGGCTGAGTTAAATAAATGGGCGGAGTCGGCACATATAGCCCAGTGGAACCGGGAATCAGTAGGCAGGATGACAAAGATCCTATGGGGAGACCCAGATGAATCGAGAACAAAAGGTTTGCTGAAACTGGGAAAAGCCGAAATGGGCAAGATGATGGGAGTCTTAACGGGGCATTCGGGATTACGAGCCCACCTGTACCGTATTGGACTAGTGGCGAACAGTGAGTGTAGGGCATGCATGGAGGACGATGAGACGTTGGAGCACTTCTTATGCCACTGCCCGGCCTTCACACAAGCTAGATCCAGATATCTTTCGGATAGTACGATACCGGACATGACCAAACTTATGGGTATGGACTGGAATAAACTAAGGAATTTCGTGAATAGCACCGAATTCCTATAAGGGACATAGTGAGGTGAAGTAGTAGGATAATCTTAGAGCGCACAACAGGTCGAACTTAGCGGCTTAAGTGTATGTCTTTACTGACATGGGAAGGTTTAGAGTGCTCCTTCTGAACACTCAACACCACGCCCCTCTTTTCGAACTAACTAACTAACTAACTACTACATTTTAACCCTTAGAACATTTTGGTCTCTTTCATTGCTCATTGTTTTCATAGTTTATTTTAAATCTGATATGGATTGTAGTTCCAATTTAAAATTGTGTTGGGGGTTTTCATTTATAACATTTTCATATTTTACAAACGTTATGCTTTCAGCGATTTCTATTAACACTATTTACGAAATACTTATTTAACACTTCAGCGATTTCCTTCTCATTCGATGGAGCTTATCTACATTAGCCCAACCCCTCCAAAAAATACCAACCAATTTAAAATAAAAAAAAAAACGACGAGGCCTATTTTCGGTGTTACGGGCCCCCAAAGTTCAGATATATGGAGAGGTTTTGTGATTCCAACTGCCTCTATAAACCGACCTGCCAGTTTTTTTTATGTAAAAGTATAAAAGATAAAACGAAAAAAATCGATAACTTGCTTGGTTATCGAGTTAATGGAGTTGAAAAACTTTAAAATGCCGATTTCTTCAGAATTAAAATAAAAATATTGATTAAGAATTTGAATCCAATAATAACAAAGTAAAATTAAATAAGCTTTCCGATAAGTTGCTTAGGTATCGATATATGGGAGTTGAATATTTTGATATTTATCCATTTTTTTAAATTAGGAAAATTCTTTAAGAGTGGACGGAGTTCTACAGGGTTTAGAGATTTACTCCTCTGAGAAGATTGTTTTTTTTGTTACAAAGCCTTCTGAGTGGACCGTCTTCGGCCGGCCTTGGGGATTTTCTCATCTGGGAAGGTTTCAACACCGGCTTCGGCAGTTTTTTTTATGTTAGAAAACATTCTGTGTGGCCGGGCTAAGGGAGGACTATAAAAGTCGAATATTATGAATTGGAGATTAATGCATTAATGGAAATGAACTTTTTTATATGGATCTTGAGAAATCTTCCTAAGCTTTCCAACGATACCCATGTTGCCATATCCCACAGGAAAATATTAACCATATATGGGTATATACACACTAGGTTCGGGGCACTTTATTCCGAGAAATATGTCGATCGACAAAAAAAATATATATACATCTTTTCTCTGTACGACTAGTTCTGTGTGAGGAAAATGTTACGAGAAGTGGGACTAATCTAGATATAAGCGCTCGAATCATTGGGCTTAAGGCATTATTTATTTCGCTCACTAGGGTTTTTGCAACATCACCAACTGAAATATTTGAAGAAACTCTATTTATGTCTCCACAAAGTAGATTATTTCGAAAGTTTGCATTATTAAAGCGCAGTACTTTTATTTGTTTTGGATTAGAGTACACAATTTTCTTTTTAATGGGATTTTTATTTCTAATGATTCGTGATCACTAATTTTCATTTTTACATTTGTTTTCAATTTAATATAATCAATATTTGTAACGGCATAATCAATTAGAGTTGATGTAGACTTTGTTATCCTTGTTGGCTCCATTACCACATGCTTATGATAACTGTCATTGATTATTTCCACTAATCTCTATTTATGATTATTGTCTTCAAGCCAAACTATGTTGACTTTCATTTCCGGAATGTCTTTCCATCTCAGCTTCAAAAAAATTTGTGTAATCTTCCTCAGGTGAAGTTTGTCTATGTGGTAATCTATAGATACCAACTAAATAGTGTCTTTCATTTTTACACCGAATTTCTGTCTTAAACCACCATATTTTTTTCTCTACTGCAACACAGTCTACTATTTTAATTTGTCACTTGATATTTATGTAGAAGCATACACCTCCAGTATGTCTGGATATGCTGTCACACCGAATATTTTGTTTTCTTTTTAACTCGTTCACAATCTCGGTTTTTGCTTCTATGACACACATACTAAAATGAACATTCTACTCACCGATATAATACCCGGCAAATCCACCAACACCATGCGCTGCAATCCAGGACCCTTCACTGTCATCGATATGACTTCGTTACTGACAGTTTTGCCGCCACGCACCGAAGCTCTCATGCGAAATTCAACCTCTCTTCGCAATTCAGACAGGTCCGATTCTTTATTCAAATCATATTCGCGATCAGAATCACGGAATTGCGCTATGTGATAGGGTCCCTCTGCCAGCGTAACCTTCACCGGGGCTCTAGTCATCATTTCACCACTACCACGTGGAAATATTCGAGCTTTAGCTATCGATTCTAATACTGATGTTTTACCGCTACTTTGATCGCCCACTACCACAACTCGAGGCAAATGATCGGCCATCGAGTAAGTGGTATCATAGCCGGATAGTTCATCCAAAACTTCCGAGTACATGTCTATAAGAGATTTTTTGATTTTTTTTGTGCCGGTCTTTTTATTTTGTTTAAGTATTAAAAACTGTTGACGTAAGTCACGGTTTTCTTTTTCCATTTTTTCCAATTCCTTTTGATATTTAATTTGGACATTCATGATTTCGGTTTGTAATGTTTCAACCTGAGACTGTAGAGTATCTGGATAAAGAAGAAAAATAAATTGAAATTTAATCGTTATTTTGTGTTTTCTTGTAACTTACCATATTTTTTACGGCTTTCATCATGAGACAGACTTAAAGCTGATACTGTTGTTTTGGATTTGATATCATCTTTGGCTGAAAGCAAACAAAACAAGAAATGTAATTAAATTATTATTATTATTTATTATATTATAGTGAAAATAACATGCACAAAATTATCTCTCACTTTAAAAGCTATATAGTTTTTCTTTTTGGTTTTAATAAATATATAAAGTAATACAAACATACTTTCTATTTTAGCCACCCCTTGATAATCTGCTGCTTCGATGGCATCATCCAAACGGGTATCAAACCATTGCCGCCATTCATTTACTTTATCCTCTCCGAGTTGTTTCAATCGTGGATCTATATGTGAAAACACAAAACCCTTATTGTAAGTTAGGCTTTAGGTTGGAATTAGTTTTTTAAAGATGTGTTAAAATTGGGGTTATATTGCACTGCATTTTATAGTGCGTTATATACACAATGCCATCACTCAATGTTAATGAAATAAACAAAAATGTATGCAGGGAATTTATAAAAAATAAAATGAATAAATAGTTACATCCCATGAAGGACTAGGAGAGCTTAAAGGGACTGCAGTGAGCTGTACGCTTTCTATTTCTTACACTCACTGCTTTACACCTACAGTTTCACATTGATCCCGAACGGATTTTCCACAAACTTTTCCATGGCTATTTACTCGGCAGTGTTGCCGCCACTTAGTAAGTAGAGCATTGTGAAAAGAAAAAAAAAGGTGGCCGCAGCAGGGTTGAAACCTACGTTCTCATGTATTAGAGTCGCGCACACTAACCATTGAAGATTACAAATTAGTCAATGTTTTAAAATTATTTTATAAGCTTATGTTAGAATAGGCTCCATGTAACAACGCAAAATTTGGAGTTTCGTTCTTAGACTAATTTTTCCAATCAACCAGTTTTGTGCTTTCGTTTTATACTCACTGATTGGGGCGTAAACTTTACACCGAGTAGGACCGGGGATGCGATAGGTCAGACCCGAGGTCTGCTTGAAAGCAACTATATACATATGTATTATGTAAAATACATGAGTTTCCATAACGAACTTATTTATGAATACAAATTCTTCAAAGGCAGCATAGTTTTTCTTAGCAAGCTCAACCGAATCGAATCAATCTCAACCGAAAAATTGTTCTTCAACAAATAGAATTCAGAGCCCATTTAATTTCAGTGTCCAGTTTAATAATTTGGTTTGTAGTAAGGACGAGCAAGAATAAGATTATCTAATCATCATCATGATAACCATGTATATGTATGTATATGTACGCATGTTCGTAAAATCACTTTGGAGTGAAACTGAAATATATTCATAGAATCCATGTTATATGAATCACTTAAAATCATACTAATTTTAAATCATCATCAAATTAAGGTTTTTCATAAGAAAATCCACAATAATTAAAAGAAAATTACTACACAAATAAAATTTGAAATATTTATAAAGGGTCTGTTCGTAAAGTCATCACTGCTCTGCATCTGATGCGCAGCACGTTCGAAAATCCAAATTCTAGCAACATTGCACGCGTCAGTGTTCGTAAATGCAACACTGCATCATCCTGATGCGCAAACATTCTGCAAGTTTGCATCATAAAAATGTCTGATGCACAGAATGACTAAGTTTAAATTTTGTTTATTTGCTTTTATATTTTTTATTGTTTAATTTAATTCATTTTTTATTCGCTTTAGAGAACTGGCAGGTACAACATTTTCATGGACAATATAATTTCATTGGTTGTCATCCAATTAGCATACTTAATTCAACAAAAATTTTACATTTTTGCGTTCTTCATTGCAAACAAACTGCATTTCAAAAAATCATCTGCATCAACTGATTGGTATCAGTGGTGCCAGATACAGGACAATGATGCATTTACACACACGCCGATCATTATCCCCAAATTCTTAATGAATCAACACTGCAGTTACACCTACCAAGATTATCACTTTGTAGGGAATGAGATCCGAAAATAATTTTTAATTCGTAACACTACACTGCAACTAAGTTGTGCCCAACGAGGCTACAAAGAAAAATGAATACAGGCTAACTTTTGGCATTCAGCTGCCGTTTAACTACAAGTAATCAGGGTAGCATTTGGTCAAAACAGACAGGTTCATATTAGAGTTAGACAGTAGATAGGAAGCTGTTATAAATCTACACTTGACTAACGAGTCAATAAACGTAAAAATATTTTAGTTAGACACTGGTTGTACCAAGCGGACACCGGGTAACTAACTTTAAGAAAAAATCATCAGGGATGGTTTTGAACGTAGAGCACAACGAAACTGTGTTGTTTTTAAGGCAACAACTAAAATAATGTCTAATTAGAACCGATGGTCTCGGGAGATGGGAAGTTTTTGCAAATGTTTTCTTGTGTGTTTTGCTTGCGATATTTTTCGAACACTTGCATAGTGGCCATTTCTCAATTAAAATGTGTGGATAGATCTAAAATAGCATATGGTTTGGCAGGAGTCAAAATTTATTTTTGAAAACAATATGTGTATTAAATACACATAGAATGATCTTGACATGAATAATAAAATAAAGAAAACTTTAAGAAAAATTTCATCATTCCTTTGATTTATTAACACTCACCACTGTTTCTCATTATCTAAACATTATCACTGTGCTCATTTTTTTTTTTACTTTTTTTGTTGTCAGCTGCTTTTGTGTATGTTCGAAACAAGAACAAATTACATGTTAAGTTTTACATTCCCCAGTTACTTAAACATACCTCTGTCAAATATTTATATGTGCAAAATATTTTTTTTTTCTTTCCTTCTGAAAACTAACTGTAATTTAATGTCGGCCATATACAACTTTTTCAATAATATGCCTCTCTCTTTATCATGTACTTTTTTCTCTTTTGGACTTTATTTGTAGTCCCGTTATCTATTATGATAATCGCTGTAAGTTTGCAATTCAATAGAAAATAATTATATGTGCATTCGCGTTCCTGACCCTTTAAAGTGGACAACTCTATTTTTCTCGGGTGTTTAGTATGAAATAAATTTCTGTACTTGAGTAAAGTGATCGTTATGAATATATTCTAAGAAACGTTTTATTCACAGTTTTGTTTCTAGTTGAAAATGCCACGTGGAAGTGAACTTACGGATGGGGAGAGCGGAAAAATTGTTGGAATGAGACTAGGAGGGAAAAGAATTGGCGAGATTGCAGCTGCGGTAAATCAACATCGCAATACAGTTTCGAATTTCCTCAAAGACCCCGAAAACTATGGTTGTATTAAGTGCAGTGGACGCATCCCAACTGTAGACCAGAGGACTAAGCGGCGCATTCGGCATTTCGCTGCTAATGAGAATACGAGTTTTAGGGAAATAAAGGTGGAATTGGGTCTAAATGTAACGAGACAGCGTGTCCAGCAACTGTTATAGGTCTTCGGTACCAAAGCAAAATGGCCAAACCACGCTTAACCCAGCGCCATAAAAATGGGCGTATTGCTTTTGCAGAAAAGTACAAGTTTTGGGAGGACAAATTGGAAACCGTTATATATAGTGATGAGAAAAATTTTAATTTGGACAGACGTGATGGTCACCATAAATATTGGAGAGATTTACGACATCGTCGGTAAACGTGATACAAGCGAAACCACGGTGGTGGATCTCTTATGATATGGGCTGCATTTGGAGCATGAGGGAAGTCAGAAATATGCTTTGTCCCAACTGAAATGAATGCGGAAGCAGACGTTGATCTGTTGGACAGCAATTTAATTGACTTTGCTGGTGAATTATATGGAGATAACTGGACTTTTCAACAAGACAACGCCCCGATCCACATTGCTCGGCTCACAAGGGATTTTTTAAGTCCCGAAAAATTCCATTACTGGAGTGGCCAGCCATAAGTCCCGACCTCGACCCAATTGAAGACCTCTGTGGGATACTTTTCGCCAAGGTGTTTTCAAAGTCGAAGCAGTATACGACGCTTAAAGAACTAAAACTAGCAATATTGGCGGAATGGGACAAAATTGACATGCCCACTTTAAGCAACTTAGTGAGTTCTATGCCACGCAGGCTACAACAAGTTCTTATACACTAGGGCAACTCAATATCATATTAATTACATATTTTAATTGGATAAGAATAAGAATTACATTTAAGTCTCATTTTTGCATATATAAATATTTTCTATGAAGAATATAATATATCTACACTTTGTTTTTGTTCTAAAAAATAAATGAAAAAATATGTTTTATTATAATTTTAAAGGACACATAAATATAAACTAATATATAAAACAAAAACCCAAAAAAAATTTTAGTTTTCAAAGCTCCAACTCAACATGATACATTGCACATATAAATATTTGACAGGGGTAGAATGTCTATTAAAATTAAATGCAGTTGTATAATTGTACGATTTTAAAAACCAATTAACGGGGAAAAACAAAAAGTAATATTGCTGAAATCTGGCAACTCTTTTCCTGCATAGCCATGTGTTTTGGCAAACAAATTAATTTATAAGTTCTTGTCTGAACTATTTTTTACTCGGATAATAACGCCGACGGTGGTGCAATAGTAGTGTGCGTGGCTCTTTGACATGAGATCCTGCTCTGAGTATACAGCCATGAAAAATCTTCTCAAAATACCGTTCGGAATCGGTGTAAAACTGTAGGTCCCAATCAGTGAGTGAAAACTGGAAAGCGCACAGCTCAGTGATTGTGAGAGGTTCTCACCTGTCCCTTCATGGGATGTAATGGGAAACCATTTTTTTTTAATAACACTCCTATACGCATCGTCCTTTTATTTTTTCTACACATATTATGAAAAGTATTTCAATTATTGAAACTTTACAACCAAAACATATGTTTCTTTGCGGACAAAACAGCTGGTTTAATTCATTCTGTGAAATTAAAATCACGTTAATGATTATAGGAACACGAAACTTTTACCACAGTGAAATTAATTTTTAAATGAATTAAAAAAATTCGTTCAAAATTAACAGGAAATGGACATTGACTACAAATATTATTGCACTGACATAGTATTTTCAGAAGCATAGTATTTTTCTTTTATGGCAATTGTTTAAAAAGTACTTCAAAGTACGATCTACAATCCCCCTCAATTAATCCACAAATTATGGAATCCTTCAAAAACTGGATTCCACTGCAAGCATAGTTTTTTTTATGATACTTTCTTTCAACATGTTGCTCGGTTGCTATATGAGTACCAATAAATAAATAAATGTTAGTATGTTTTATAAGAGGGCGTGCAGCAATGTTACTTTTATTAAAATTGGAACGTTAAGTATACAACAAAAATGAATATTAATCATGCTCATGAAGGAATGTGTGTGTGTTTATGCATGTAGAAATATTCCAAAATTAATAATTTATCAAATAAAATTATAGCATTTAAAGTGAGAGATAGCTAGATGTGATAGTTACCCTTGGAATCGTTTCAAAACACTTGCCCGTTCTACATTTACTTACCAATTTCAATTACATCTTTTACCGCACTACCAATATCCACAAGGGTCCTTGAAAATTGACTCCATTTCTCACCCTTGGGCAAAGCTTCCTCCAGCCACGAGAGATCGGGTAAACCATCCTTCCAGTCTTCATATTTCTAAATAAAAAACAACTCATTATATAACGGCTCTAACGAATGATCTCAGTAACTTTTCCTACCTTATTTAAGGTCATGCCACCACCGATAGCACCACCCAATACTAAATACCGCAACTTCAATGCACCGCGTAGAATGCGTACAACAATCATGCCATAACCACGATTGGGTGGTATGGTCCATCCTTTGGGCCCGTGGGGAGCCAAAAAGTCATTACGATAGTGGTGGCCGCTGCCACGACCGTTGTTTTGGCCATACTGATGATTGCCAGCGAAACGATGATTTAATGTATAATACTGATGATGGTGATTATTAAAGTTGGATGAAACCACAGCTTTGCTGCACAAGTACGTCACACGTTTGGTTGTATCGCTAATAAAGAAAAATAAACCGGAAATAAACATAATCACAATTTATTTTTATAAACAAACTATTTTTTATTCAAGATACACATATAGCATGAAATCCATTTGTGTTTTTACAATTGGAGATGGGCACCAGAGCCATCGCAAATTTCATAATTCGTCCTTCACTATGAACCAAAATTGCAATGAACTCACCGGTGCGCGATATATTTTGTCGCTCGTAACATGTCTTTTTCTGTATGGCGGCTTTGCCTTTCCTTTGGTTTCTGCAAGTTTTGCTGGAATTCTTGAGGTAACAAGTATGTTTTATTGGAAAAATAAAAGTGAAAAAGTTTTCCTTCAGCGGCAGCAAATATTCGATGATGACATGAGTCCAATTCTTGTTCTTATTCAATGTCTGACAACCGACCGACTGAAAGAGTATGTTCAGTAAAAGTGGTGAGAATCATGTATAGACGGAAATATTTCTCTGGAGGTAAATCGCAAATATCGTATATAATACTCCCGCTCTCTCTTAGTCAAAATCCACACAGGGAAACTTTTGTCGCCGGAGACACGAGTTCGTGGGAGAGGGAGGCGAGAAATAAGAAGAGGGGTACTTACGTCGTCCCTCTCTCTCCAACGAACTCGAGTCGCCGGCGACAAAAGTTTCCCTGTGTGGATTGGGACTTATGACCAGTTTTTAGGTGGGTAGATAACTATCAGATTGCTTAATCATAATAGAAAGATAATTAGCAATTAACTTTTCGTTTTGTTTTATATTCTTATTGGACAAAACATCGGTTTAGGGGTAAAGGGTAAATACCAAAATAACAAAGAGGAGCAACCAAATGGAATTATGTAAAATTAGAAATAAATGCATAAAGTCGAAGTCATTTTATCAAAAATGTGTAAAAATCTATGTTGCCGCATCAATTTAACGATCTAGGGTCAAAGTATGTGTACAAAGACTCAAATCAGAAACATGATTTTATGCAATCTTACATTTGCCATTTTGACAGTCAGTAATGTGATTGTCAAAATCATATGGGTCTGAATACAAGTTAACTAAGCACCATTGAGTGGTTTACTCATAGATTACCATTGACGGAAAAACAAAATTCAATGTTTGACCACAATTTAACTAAGAAACGAAGATCACCACTGATTTAGTATCTTCATTAATTGAATTTGTTAATAATTTTGTATAAAAAAAACAAATTCTAACCATTTTCGAATTTGAATTTTATGAAGGATTTTGTTAGTTAATTAGGGAATTCACATGGTGTCTTAAACTCACAAGTCGTAAAGCCATATTTAAAAAAATAGTACATATGTGAGCAAGCAGCATGTTGTATTTTCTAAATCATAAGTCATAAAAAAGTCAAAGCAAAATAAACAAATATTAAAAAATGCCGGCAAGAAGCGAAAAAGATAAAATTTTTACGGTTTTGTGTGAAAAGTTTGTGCACAAAAACTTACCGAAGTAGTTTCTTCTCTTTCCATTTGTCCAATTTCCTTGTTTTTTTATTATTTTACCAATTAAAATTAATTCTTGAGTTAATGTTGTAGAAAAATGCAAAATTTCTTCAAAACACAACAATATATCTGATTAAATAGTAAACACAAAACAGCTGACACTGAACATACAACATAATACACTAGAAAAACAGGCATGGCCATGTTGTATTGTCGTAAAATATATTAACATGAAGAATACCAACAACATATTTACAACTGTTGTATAATTTTTACCACATACGATAAATACAACAAATAGTACGCCATGTGAATTCCCTAAATGTGTTAGATGTGCATACTACAAGCTTACAAGGTCAGGAACAATTTTGTAATGTGAAAAATAGTTGTGTTTGGTTGGAATAATAGATAATTCAGTTAAACACACTCACTGGCATGACTATTTTCGAACTCTGTGACAAGTTCATCTTCAGATGCCTAAGTACTGTGCACAAATTGATACCATCAATAGATCATCAATCGTATATATACAAACTCAAGTTATCAGTGTCTCCTCTTCCCGCCTGCTTTATGTGTACAACAAAATAATTGTTGCGAGTCATTTGCACGCGCAACTGTTGATATTAATACTTCTTTCTGTGTGAATCCCCGTATTCAGTTCTTGGGAAATTTTCGTAAAAATTTCATTTATTCCAGGGGTACCGATGAGACAGTTGATCAAGTTAGTAGTAGAACTTATAGAAAAATGCTTTCAAAGAAGAAACGTTATGCGTTATGCGATTTTATTCTAAAATTATTTGTAAAATTAGTAAAATTATTTGTTTAGATCCCAATTAACACGCAAATTGTTAAAATTAAAGGTTTCTCTCATTCTCTATATGTTTTTCAAGTCTTCCACGCACTTTGTTAGTCTATAAAACAGCTGTTGCAAACTCTTGTTAATATTACTCGGTGCATTTATCTCTAAACGGAAAATTTTATTGCGAAGAGTTACAACCTACCTCTGATTTACCTTGCAAATATTTCATTTACATTCTATACACTCCATTTTATTTTTTAACGCACGCGGTGTTACCTTTGGTTGTCAAAATTAGAGAAATGTCACAATTCCGGTCCTAAACAATTATCAAACAATTGTTTTTGTACGAACAAACCTGTACTTGATTTTGCCTACGAAATTTTCACGAAGAGCTAAATACCAAGCAAATGAAAAGTGAGGGAAATTTACGGTTCATGAAATTTTCGATAGTTTTTATACACGTACTTTTTATGGCAACGAAAATTTCATTAAAACTGAATACTGGGCTTGATGGAAAATCTATGTATATTTTATGAACAACTCCTTCAGATAAGTTATCAGCTGAATCTGATAATTTGAACTGCACTTAACCCTATTTATCGTAACCCCCAAGCGGATAAATGTTGTTTTAATACCAAGAAGTCGTGTAGATGGCGCAAGTGAACATCAATCTTACACTGGGGTTCCACGCTCAACGTTCCAGAATTTGCATTCAAATTGATCACACATACTGCTTGTCAACATCCATTTGAATGACCCCTTTCACACTCGGCAAGTTACTTGCGCAAGTCAGTTTTTCAACTTTCCGAGTACAAGCAAGTCTGTACTCAAAATTTATTCCCCTATCCCTACCTTACCTCTGTCATCAACAAACCAAGACTTGGGCAAGAGACTTGCGCAAGTAACTTGCCGAGTGTGAAAGGGGTCAATTGGCAGCTTTGACGTAGGCGGCAAGCAACTTGATCGTGGTACAATAACTACATGGTAATAACAGCAAGCGTTGTTGTACTTGTAGGCAGCAACAACAGTAATTTTGATTTTGTTATATTCGCTTCAGTTGTCAAACTCTACTCAAGTTCATACCAACAACATAAGAAAGTAAACGAGTACAAAAACAAAGTACATATGAGTTTGACAACTGAAGCGAAAAATCACATGAAAAAAATGGAATCAGCTGTTTACACGACTTTACGTGTACTGTGTACTGATAATGCTGTCTGTGTACACCAAAAAAATCGTAGCTAATCCCGAAAATACGATAATCTTGGTAGGTGTAAATGACGCTTAAGAGGTTTCAAGAAACAACATATGGTTTGAAATATATGTTTTATGTAAAGAAACAAAATAAGGAAATATAAAAACATAAAAAAACAAATAACCATTGGACTTGTAACGCTCTTTAATGAACTTTTTTTTACCATTTATTTAAAAAAGGAAGACAGTTTTGGTGATTTGTAATGTTTTGTTCAAACTGCGGTTGTTGGTTCTTTAGTTATTTACATAGCAAATCAGCTGTTTGCATACAAAAGTTATTATTTCTTGCATGTTTAAAAATAGTTACTGGATAGTTTTTACTGGAAAAGTACGCAGACAATTTTATATTCAAGATGCCGTCGTCAAGGAAACAACTTTCAATTCTAGCCCCACTAAAAGTGCTGCATGGAATAAAAAATATTTGATTCTTCAAATCTTCCACAGACATTTTCATCTCACCAGGAATTTATTTATAGGCTATATTTTTAAATCATTCCATCGATATTCCATAGAACTTCGTGGATTCTGTAAAGGTCTAGGAACCGCAACAGATCATTATTTATATAGGTTTTATTTTTATCCATCGTTTTATTGCCGCAGAGATGGAATAGTGTAAACTGGTAGATGGAATAGTGTAATTGTGGCGGCGCCGTAACGCCGGCAAGGCATAACAATCACAACAACCACTTTGGCGATCGATACCCAATTGATTGCCCCAACTCATCTGTGGCAATTTTACCATCCCTGACATAAATAAACGACGTTGTGAAATTATTCTATTTGGTTGTGCACACATATTAAAGCGAAGAAAAACAGTTTTGGAGAAAATTGCAGGGAATTTCACACACCATCGCAATTTTAGGTCACGCCATACGAATAACGGGACCAGAGTTGATTTCTGGCCCGTCATGTTCAAAATTTTTGGCGTCATCGGCCATTGCAAATTTAAAAGTGGTTGAAATCAGTCAAGTGTTCTCAAAGTCATAGGCACCAGAGTATTTTTTCTGATATTTGACGCCCATCGCCCTAAGGAGAACCTTTAATAAAATTGTTAACCGAATTGTTAAATCCCGGTAAGCTCAGTTAATCAATTGCTTCAGAAAAATTAAGCGGAAATTCGCAAACATCACCAGAAAGGAAAGGTAAGTGTTCGAAGGATTAGGCGCCGGCGAAGCCTCATACCCTTTTTGTTCTTTTCCGTCACAGAAGGAATCCTCTTCGTGGGAGCCGACTCGGAGGCGTTCCCCGAGAAAGTGCGATCAGAAATCACCAAAACACCAGTGCCCGTTTAGCCCGAACATCAGGCGACACACATCAGCAGCGGCACATTCCTGCGAAGAAGCAGCTTTCAGACCCTTCGGTCACACACCATCAGCTCCTCCAGCGGCACACACGACTCCAGAAACACCATCACCACACCGTTCCTCACCTAGGGCATGAAATAGTGCAGTCATCAGGTTCATCCACAGACCCAAAATCATCTAAGTAGGCGGTGTTCACCTCAACAAAAACACAGACACAGGTCATCAGAATCAGGGTACATCCGTCATCAATCACTTAAATCATCCAAAAACCCTTGACCATTCAAATCTAAAGCCTACAATCAACTAATCTAGCGGTAAGTCGTCTTTTCTTTTTCTCATTATCCTGACGACGAAGCACGGCCGAGTGATTTAGGCCAAAGGTGGCCATTATGGCTCCATAAATCATCATTCAGAAAATAATCAAACAAAAAAAATCCCGTGGGAAAGCCAAAAGGCGGTTTAAACCTCCTGGAGATCTAAATAAATAGGCAAAAGATTCCATGGAGTCCATCGTATAAAGGAAATTGCCGTACCCTCAATACGAAAAGTAAACGAGTGATGAATAACTTATAAAAACGACAAAGAAAACCGAATGTATTTGATAATTAGAGTATAAGACCGCGGAGGATTTTGAGTGTACCCAAAAGTGTTCGCATAACCAGACAAAAGGGTCTACAAGCCCTTAGTGAAGAGTGCAAATTTTTCCAACCATTAAAATTGTTGCAAAATGACCCTTTAAGGGCCAACCTCAGCCACTTAGGCGAGTGTAGATGTCAGTACCGAAACTCCTCGGACGGACATTTCAGTAGTGTAAAAATTCAAAGTTCGGGTCGTGTTAATAAAGGAATCTTCGATGGAAGCTTAAATTATTAACGCCAATATCGAATAATTAGCGAATTATAATTAGTGAATTGAAAAGCCAATTAATTTCATTCTTTTGGGTACGCAAAATCAACGGCGAATAGAATAATAATACTAACCCTAATGGAATAAGCAAAAATTACAATTGTTACTATATACATATAAGATTTAAAAGTGAACTTATGGAATCGTTTTCTGAGATCAAGATCTCCGGTATATACCCACATAAGGGTAGCGCTTCGCCCTAGGGGCATTTTAAGCTTTATTAAAACTAGTAGACAACAATTAAGAATGAATTAAAAAGTTGTCTATTCAATATTTGAAGAATATTAATAAAAATTTAACAATGAGTGATTATAACGTAACAAAAAGAAATTGATCTGAATAAGTTATGTCGGCTCAAAACTAAAAGTAAGCAAGCGGGGATAAGGGAGTAAGGCTCCCCGGGTATACTCCTATATTGGGACTCTGAAGAAGAAACAGAGTCATGGCGAAACCGCAGGGGTTTCGAGAGGGCGGGTTCCAGCTGATATCGTCACCTGTCAGCTGAATTTACATGGATGAAGTAAGTGTCCCTGTCATTGCAAACAGTTTTCCCTAACAAAATCAAAGCAAAACATTCTTTTATATTTTCCTTTTTCTATTATTAAATCCTTTATTTCAGGTCATCGTAAAATCATTATTAGTTTGTTCCTTTTGTTTTTTTCTTTTTCTTTTTGAATCATTACGAAAATTAACTTCGGGCTCCGTCACTTTAAATTTTTATGTCGATAAAGCGTGTGTGTAAATTTTCAAGACTCAGTATGTGTTTTTTAATGATCAGTGGCAGGCTGTAGTTGTGTTGATGAGTGAAAAGAACCCCCCCGTCCGGCGAGTTCCAAGCCCGGCATACGCATGGCATATTGAGCAACTCACTCGATCAGCACACGAACTCTAAGAAAATCTTTGAATCAAAACTTGCAGCAACTGCCAAACTAGCATCGTGGTGCTCAACGTTGGGACCCCCGAGGGTTTATGTGATAAGCATAAGGGAGTCACACCAACGTTGTCACTAAGTATGTTAGAGATTCTGACATAATGGCGCCCAACGTGGGGCCCGAGTTAATTTCGTTATCCGTTTTTTTTTATAGTGTAAAGTTTTTTTTGGTGTCTTTTACGCTTCCCGTAAGTCCCGTTTGGGAATATTTGTTATTTCAGACGCGTTGCGACGGGTAGGCCGCGAAACATCGAATTGCTTTTTGATACTTTTGTTTAGTTTCTTCACTTACGAAGTCTTGTTCTGGCACATTGTCAGGAACAATTGCTCGAAGTGAAGTAACTAACTCTAGTTTGATAATCCATATACTAATTCTTCGAGTAAAATCAGTGCGTTAAGTGTTTTTATCCATTGAAAGTCTGAACAATGTGTAAGTCCCGGCGAGATTCTCAGGATCTAACCGCGTTGCGACAGATTGCTAAGCTTTCAGTTGGTAAAATCATCCATTGCTTTAGTTTTCATTTGTTCGTCAGAATCCTGAAGTAAATCGCAAGTCCCGGCGTGATTCTCAGGATCTAACCGTGTTGCGGCGTTTTGCTTAGGATCAGTACGACAGGTTGATAGTTGAATTTTTATTTTTTTTTTTGAAGTGCAAATAGTTTTAGGTAGCTACGGGTTATCTAAAACTCGGCTGAATACGAAGGAAGTATTCAGGAGCGATTGAGAGAGTGAGGCACGTATGACGGCACCAGACCCCATGCGTTTGCCCTCTCTTGGCCGCTCAGTGAACCCCATAATACAAGTTTTGTCTTTATATTATGTTTTGTTTGGGAAAGTGTTTGCGATGTACTTCTACCATAATTACCTGGGTAAGCTTACTCGCTTATTCCCCAACTTGCTTTGAATCTTACGTAAAGATTTAATATTTTGTAGACTTTTTATTTATTTTGAAGTCTTAATTAAAATTTTTTTTTGCGTTGATTTTTCGGTCTTTAGTTTATGATTTGGTTTATGATTTTCGATTTTGATTTTTGTTTAGTAGTGATTTTGATTTTTGGGTGTTTGATCCCGCATTATTTTGATTTTTGGGTGTTTGATCCCGCATTATTTTGATTTTTGGGTGTTTGATCCCGCATTATTTTTGAGTTTTTTTGTTATAGTAATTTTTTTAGTTTGATTTTGTTCTTGTAGATTATTAGTAGTAGGATTTTTGGCAATTTAGGTTGCTTATCATTTTTATATTACCTTTTTGATTTCTATTACATCTTTTTGATACCAATATAAATTTTTACCATTTGGATTTCAGCTTACTAGTATATTATCATATTCTTTTCCGTGAATTTATATTTTTTCTTTACAGGTGATAGGGTAGATTTAGTATCTAGTAATTAATTTTAGGTTTGGTTTGTCTTTTTGACATCGGCACCAGTCGATGCGCCTACCACCTTCAACGACTAATTGGGTTTCCGAATTAACAACATTTATATTTCACCTCGTGTTCCCAGTGGGAAACTTGATTTTTTCGCGATTTGTTTTAGCAAATCTTCGATTGGTTTCGTTTTCCTTTCTGCTTTTATTGGTTCTTTTTGATTTTTTTGTTTTGGTTCATTTGAGGCAAGATGCCCATCCACCATTCTCCACTTGACGGAGCTACAGATGTGGCCGATTTGGCACAGATAGATGCTTCCGGCGGAGGTGTGACCCTGGCAGCTAATGCAGCCACAACGAGTAGATCGCAGACGACGATTCCAGTTTCTGGATCAGCGTCAACCGCTTCAGCACCACCGGTGGTGTCTAGTGGGACTCTACATCCTGGAGGCTTCAGTGTATCCAGGAGAGGAGATGGATCAGTCGCCCAGACGCAATCCATTGACTCGCCGAGTTATAGCGTTTTGACCGCTTACAACGCTCGGACTGCACCTATGTTAGGGGCAGAGGGACCCAACAGCCAAGGTTCTGAAGAGGCGCGCCTTACCAATGAGGACGCTTTAGTGAGAAGGATTTTGCCGGTTATCTTGGAAGCAACCCGGCAGACATTAGCAATTGATAGCAGAACATATCCAACAGCTAGAATGCCACCGTTGACAGCAGCTCCAGTGGCTTATCAGACAACACCTCGAGAGGAGACTTCATATCTACAGCCAGAGATAGCGGAATTTTCAGTGCAGCCGCCAAGTATGATGCCCGGAAGAATGCCAGACCAGAATAGTAGAGGGTTACCGGACGATTTCACCCGATCAGGATACGTGAGGCCCCAAGACCGGTCAGGCCGACAGGGCGAAGTTCCAGTGGATTTTGGACAACAAGGAGTTGAGCCATCAGGGCCTAGCGATCGTTTTTGGCCTCAATACGATTCCACGCCTCCGATAGGACATTTTGATCCCAGGGCAGGCGAGGGGATGAGACCGTCGGCAGCATTGCGAGATACGCAGCAAACCTCCAGTTGGGAAGAACGACAGGAGTATGGAGGGCCGAGGTATAGAAGACCGGATTTGGAGAAATGGGGTATTAAATTCGATGGGACCGCTAAGACGATAAACGTACAGGAGTTTTTGTACCGCGTGAACATATCGAGACGCGACTTTAATTGTTCGGAGATCGATTTATTGAAAGGGCTACCATCCTTAATGGAGGGTCCGGCTCTGGAATTTTTTTGGAATCTTCGAAAGTTGTCACCGACACTGAGTTGGAGAGAAGTGCAAGCAGCTATATTGGCGCACTTCCAGAGATATGACAACGAATTCCAGCTACAAGTGCAGATTTTGAACAGGAGACAACAGGCCAACGAAACTTTTGAAGAATTCTACAATGTCATTATGCGACTGAAGAACCAGCAAAGCAAGCCGTATCAGGAATCCCAGCTGGTGGAAATAATGAAAGGAAACCTGAAGGCGCCAGTAGCACAGCTTTTATTCCCGATTAAGGTGCACACGCTGTATGACCTCAACCGTGAAGTTCGCCGAGCAGAAACGTTGCTAGCGATGCAGAGACAGACGATGCCATCCCGTCAGAATTATTCGGCGAGAGTACACGAAGTAGTGTTGGAAAATAATCCAGCCGACTCTGACTTGGCTGCTGAGGTAGAAGCACTGGGAATTTCTGGAAAGCTGTTGTGTTGGAATTGTCGAGCGGTTGGTCACTCGTTTAGAGATTGCCCATCGACAACTAGACGAATTTTCTGTTACAAGTGTGGCAAAGAAGACACTGTAACACCGAAGTGCCCTAGATGCCAGGGAAACGCAGCAAAGTACCCACTTCAGACCGGGGAAGTGCGGACAACGGAACTTTAAGCCCAGTCACCAATAAACCGAACATTGACAACCCAGCTACTACCAAGTTAGAAGACATAAATGCTTCTAATTCTGAACCTGATTTGACCAAGCTAAACAGCACACAACCGGCCATAACGACCGAGCTTCCAGAGAAGGATAGCAATAGCTTGAAGAAGAAAACAACTGAAGATGCTGCAGCCTTGGAGAAAGAAACGATAACAGGAATTCTACAGAATGAAGATCGAGTTGAGGCAGAAGTGAAAATACCAGTTTTGAAGGATTTGAGACCTTACCATCTACGCTTGGCGGAATATCGCGAGGCGCGAGCGAGAATCTTTGGAGTGTCTGACCGAATCGAGCGAGCGAGGATAAGATATAACAATCGCAGGCTCGTACGCAGAGAGATTGCGGCGACAACGCTTTTCGAGGGTGCAGATAACAGATTCTACGCTAAAGTGGTAATAGGAGGTTTTGAAGTTGAAGGACTTGTGGACAGCGGAGCATCAGTCACTTGCTTAGGCAAGGGATGCCAAGAGCTGGTGGAACGAGCAGGACTTCAAGTTCACCGATTTGGTTCATCGGTTAAAACGGCCGATGGTAGCGCACATCGCATTCTCGGTAGAATTCGGGTGCGAATAAATTATAACAACAAGTCTGAGGAGATGAATTTCTACTTGGTACCTACCTTGGAGCGAGCCTTGTACCTAGGGGTGGATTTTATGAGAACTTTCCGGTTGCTGACAAGCATTGAGAGTCTTTCCACTCACGGGGTAGAGCTGGCGGAGGAGGACCAGGCCCCAGAGGCGGTTAAGACCCATGTCTTGTCGCCACAACATCAGGAAGTTCTCAATTCGGTAGTCCGAAAGTTTCCCTGCTATACCAGGAAGGGTCTCGGAAGGACACAACTTGAGACGCATTCAATAGATACGAGAGATGCAGTTCCCGTTAAGGACCGGTACTATCCAGTCTCACCAGCGATTCAAACACTTTTATATGCAGAGGTGGATCGCATGTTAGACTTGGGAGTCATTGAGCCCAGTGAGAGTCCTTGGAGTCATCCAGTGACACTAGTTCGCAAAGGGCCTAAGAACAGGCTTTGCTTAGATGCACGTAAGCTCAATGCTCTCACCGTAAAGGATGCGTATCCACTTCCGCATATAGAAGGTTTGTTGAGTCGACTTGGAGACACTTATTACATCTCGAGTGTCGATTTGAAAGACGCATTTTGGCAAATTCCTTTGGATCCTGCCAGTAGAGAAAAAACAGCGTTCACGGTACCTGGTACCATTTTAAAGTGATGCCATTCGGGCTATGCAATGCCGCTCAAAGGCTTTGCAGACTTATGGACAAAGTGATCCCTGCCGCGATCCGTGATCGCGTGTTTGTGTATTTGGACGACTTGTTGGTAGTATCACCAGATTTTCACACTCATATGGAGTTGTTACAGCAAGTGGCACGTTGCCTGGCTGACGCAGGACTTACCATCAATGTCCAAAAATCTAAATTTTGTTTTAAGGAGTTACGATACTTAGGCTATCTCGTGGGAGGCGGCCAAGTGAAACCTGATCCTTCTAAGGTAGAGTCTATAGTGAACTATAGATTCCCGAAAACCTTGAAACAGGTAAGAAGCTTCTTAGGCGCCACGGGTTGGTACCGGAAATTTATTTCGGACTATGCTACCATCGCGGCTCCGATATCGGATACGCTTAAGAAGAGTAAAGCGTTTGTTTCTCCGAAGAGGCGAAATCGGCCTTCGAGGAGTTGAAAAGGGCCTTGGTAACTAGTCCCGTACTAGTTCATCCCGATTTTGCAAGAAGATTTTATATACAGTGCGATGCTTCGGATCTTGGAGTAGGAGCAGTGCTCTTTCAGCGAGACGAGAAAGAAGAAGAACACCCGATTGCATATTTCTCGCATAAGCTCACCTCAGCCCAGCGTAATTATACCGTCACCGAACGTGAATGTTTGGCAGTGGTACTGGCGATAAAAAAATTTCGGCCTTTTGTAGAACTTATGCCGTTTACAGTAATCACCGACCACAGCAGCCTGAAGTGGCTAATGTCGCACCGAGATTTGAGCGGTCGTTTAGCTCGATGGAGTCTTCACCTCCAATCTTTCGATTTTATTATCGAACATCGGAAGGGGAAATTAAACGTCGTCCCAGATACCCTGTCAAGGTACGAAATGGAGGAAATAGCAGCGGAAGTATTGAAGCTGATAGACTTGGAAGACGAGGCTTTTAAGAGTACCGGATATAAGGAATTGATCGAAACGATCGAGGAGAATGCGGACCGATTGCCCGATTTGAGAGTTATGGACGGATTCGTTTACAAACGAACGACGCCATATGATGGAGTGCCACTTCACCAAGATTTTGCGTGGAAGATATGGGTACCAGCGGAGTTGACACACAGCATCATCCAGAAAGCACACGATCCACCTCATGCAAGCCACGGAGGCTTTTATAAGACACTTAGAAGAATTAAGGAATATTTCTTCTGGCCTAGCATGGGGGTGCAAGTGAAAAGCTTTGTGGATGCATGCCAAGTATGCCGCGAGTCCAAAGCAGCTAATATTACGATGCGACCGCCCATGGGCAAAGAAGTGGTGATCCAGCGACCATTCCAGCGTGTTTATGTGGACTTTTTAGGTCCATACCCACGCTCAAAGAATGGGAACTGCTATATTTTTATAGTCTTGGATCATCTTACTAAATTTGTACTTCTGAAGGCCATGCCGAAGGCAAGTAGTAAGAGCGTGGTACGTTTCCTGATTAGTGAAGTTTGCCACAAGTTTGGTGTTCCAGAGACCATTGTCTCCGACAATGGCAAACAATTTATCGGCAATGAGTTCAGCGATTTTGTGACGAATTTTGGGATTAAGCATTTCCGAACTGCGGCTTACTCTCCACAGGCCAATGCCTCTGAGAGAGTCAACCAGTCCGTCTTGTCGGCTATACGGTCGTATATGAAAGAAGACCACCGTGAGTGGGATAGACATTGAGTGTTCATTGAGGTCAGCCGTGCACAGCGCGATCGCGGTGACACCATATTTTGCGCTCTTCGGGGTAAACATGATCACCCATGGGAGCACGTATGAACTGGCGAGAAGGTTGAAGAATTTAACCGAAATGGGCAATGAACAGGTGCCCAAAACAGTGGCCCATGATTTAATTCGATCCAAAATCCAGACGAGTCTTCATAAAGCTTATGAGAGAAACGAACGGACCTACAATACCCGATGTCGACAAGTGAAGTACATCCCGGGTCAAGAAGTGTTTCGACGGAATTTCGCTCAAAGTAGCTTTAAGGACAACTTTAATGCCAAATTGGCTCCAAAGTTTCTCAAGTGTCGAATTCTCAAACCTATAGGTAATAGCCTGTACGAACTCGAAGACCCGAAGGGCAAAAG
Source organism: Phaonia tiefii (assembly GCA_963931995.1). Taxonomy (NCBI): domain Eukaryota; kingdom Metazoa; phylum Arthropoda; class Insecta; order Diptera; family Muscidae; genus Phaonia; species Phaonia tiefii. Next base: position 196,215,954 of record OZ008371.1, read on the forward strand.
ATTAGGCGTTTTCCATGCGAAGGATATTAAACAATAATCCTACTTCCGTTTTTGAGCACATCGATCTCAGGACGTGGGTTCGCGTTGCCAGTAAACCGAACAGTGTCTAATTCATTTAAAACCCCATAAGAATTTTTGGGCCGAGGAAAAAACTTTGATCCTGTAGAAATTATTTGGAACCTAATTGACGTAGGTGGTGGTACAGTAAGGTAAACCTGAGAAGTCCTCTCTACTCAGTAGTGTGAGGGGTTGGCAAGTGTTGCCGACGAAAGTCCCCAAGTAGGCTAGGTTTACATATGTAGTGTCCTGTACGGAGATAAAACGAACACCCTCAAAAAGTTTTTAAATTCTTTATCTTTCCAGCTAGTACAATACACCGAGCAACATCTGCAAGCCCCGTTCAGCAAGACCCCATTCGTTAGCAATAAGTAGTTAGATAGGCAGTTCACGATGGCAAGTGGTGTGGAGTGCAGTGTGTGTCTGTCGATCTTCGCACCGTCAGATGATGCCGTATGCGTTACGAATTGCGGCCATCTAATGCATCGCGCATGCCACCATACATGGCGTGATCAAGTGCGCACAGACTGTCCCGTGTGCCGACGAGCAGGATATACTATCCAACCCGTATATCCCGGGTTCAGTGTAGGCGAGCCTATCGCTGACGTAGGCGAGCTGGTTTCCTTACGTGCGGAGGTGCAGACCCATCAACAACAGCGAGCTGGTTTCCTTACGTGCGGAGGTGCAGACCCATCAACAACAGCGAGCGGCAGATCAAGCGGAAATTCACCGGCAGCGGATTCAATATGAGGAACTACAGGCGCAGTATGACATACACGTCATGACTCTTCGGCGGGAGCAGCAGTCCACTCACCAGCAAAATGTGGAGCTGCGCCAAGAGTTAAGTCAGCTGCGCGATCATCCGCACGAGGCCATACGGACCCTACGGGCAGAAATGCAAGCCATGAGCTCCCAGCATGAGCAGCGCAACAATGCATGGGCCCAGGATTTAGCTCTGTTGAGAGCCGAAATGCAGACCGTCCGGTCAGAGAACGAGGAGTTGCGTCGAAGGATGGACGGATACCTAGAGGTGGATATCCAGGCACAACAAGCGCGTCGCCGGAACATTGTTTACGCCCGAGAGCAACAAGCCGCCCGTAACTCATATGAAGAAAGTGTCAACCGGCGTAAAGTTCTAGGATATGCCGACAAGAAGTTAACGATTCGACACCTCTCCGCTGCAGCCATAGCCGACCCACGGCGAGCAATTGAGGAGATCTATGAGCGTTTACTCCTAGAGTTCAGGCCTGAAGAGGTTACCATAGCTAACACCTCGCCAATGGTCCTCTACCCGGAGCAGCACCAGATTACATTGTCATTCACAACACCGGGGGGCAAATTTGATGTGTTGAGCCGATTCACTCGGTTGAAGGAGAGCGGCAGAGCCGCCATACAGCAACTGGAAGCCCGGGACAGCGCCGTTGCAGTTCGGCTGCATAAGCAGCTCGGTCTACGCACCTTCGGTCGGAGAGGCATTCGAAACATGCGCCTGGTCAACGATCAGGTAATAGTTCAGCTATCGGGAGAGCCAGGTCCCCGAGAAATAAATGATGAACACGAGCTGGACGCGTTGCTTGACCAACTACCACACTCATCGCGCACAGGAACGCAGCCACCGAACTCCGGTGATTAAGCGTCATAACACGAGGAATTTATAACAGCCACACGTCGAAGAGCGGTAGTCCGACGTAGATAACATCAAGGGGCAAGAGCCCGAAAGGAAGAGTATGCCAAAACCCCACCAGCACCAATGAAGTAAGTGATAGGGTGAAGTCGATCAAGACTTTACTTCTGGATGCGTCGATAACTAATCCTGCGAGTGATGCTGGCAGCCTGTTCAGTAAGGCCCCTGAGTGACCAAACTCTAGTTCCCAACTAGAGGGAGGTCCAGCAAGACCTTACTGTTGGACGAGCCAGGATTAACTTTCAGGAGCGGTGTCGACAACCTATGAGGTAAGGCCCCCGATCAATCGAGCCCTAGCATAAACTTCATTGAGCCAAGGTTTCCCTCCCATCCTTCGACTGGAGAGTCGTCAGGATGGTAGGCTTTGTGGCGGCGCCGTAACGCCGGCAAGGCATAACAATCACAACAACCACTTTGGCGATCGATACCCAATTGATTGCCCCAACTCATCTGTGGCAATTTTACCATCCCTGACATAAATAAACGACGTTGTGAAATTATTCCATTTGGTTGTGCACACATATTAAAGCGAAGAAAAACAGTTTTGGAGAAAATTGCAGGGAATTTCACACACCATCGCAATTTTAGGTCACGCCATACGAATAACGGGACCAGAGTTGATTTCTGGCCCGTCATGTTCAAAATTTTTGCCGTCATCGGCCATTGCAAATTTAAAAGTGGTTGAAATCAGTCAAGTGTTCTCAAAGTCATAGGCACCAGAGTATTTTTTCTGATATTTGACGCCCATCGCCCTAAGGAGAACCTTTAATAAAATTGTTAACCGAATTGTTAAATCCCGGTAAGCTCAGTTAATCAATTGCTTCAGAAAAATTAAGCGGAAATTCGCAAACATCACCAGAAAGGAAAGGTAAGTGTTCGAAGGATTAGGCGCCGGCGAAGCCTCATACCCTTTTTGTTCTTTTCCGTCACAGAAGGAATCCTCTTCGTGGGAGCCGACTCGGAGGCGTTCCCCGAGAAAGTGCGATCAGAAATCACCAAAACACCAGTGCCCGTTTAGCCCGAACATCAGGCGACACACATCAGCAGCGGCACATTCCTGCGAAGAAGCAGCTTTCAGACCCTTCGGTCACACACCATCAGCTCCTCCAGCGGCACACACGACTCCAGAAACACCATCACCACACCGTTCCTCACCTAGGGCATGAAATAGTGCAGTCATCAGGTTCATCCACAGACCCAAAATCATCTAAGTAGGCGGTGTTCACCTCAACAAAAACACAGACACAGGTCATCAGAATCAGGGTACATCCGTCATCAATCACTTAAATCATCCAAAAACCCTTGACCATTCAAATCTAAAGCCTACAATCAACTAATCTAGCGGTAAGTCGTCTTTTCTTTTTCTCATTATCCTGACGACGAAGCACGGCCGAGTGATTTAGGCCAAAGGTGGCCATTATGGCTCCATAAATCATCATTTAGAAAATAATCAAACAAAAAAAATCCCGTGGGAAAGCCAAAAGGCGGTTTAAACCTCCTGGAGATCTAAATAAATAGGCAAAAGATTCCATGGAGTCCATCGTATAAAGGAAATTGCCGTACCCTCAATACGAAAAGTAAACGAGTGATGAATAACTTATAAAAACGACAAAGAAAACCGAATGTATTTGATAATTAGAGTATAAGACCGCGGAGGATTTTGAGTGTACCCAAAAGTGTTCGCATAACCAGACAAAAGGGTCTACAAGCCCTTAGTGAAGAGTGCAAATTTTTCCAACCATTAAAATTGTTGCAAAATGACCCTTTAAGGGCCAACCTCAGCCACTTAGGCGAGTGTAGATGTCAGTACCGAAACTCCTCGGACGGACATTTCAGTAGTGTAAAAATTCAAAGTTCGGGTCGTGTTAATAAAGGAATCTTCGATGGAAGCTTAAATTATTAACGCCAATATCGAATAATTAGCGAATTATAATTAGTGAATTGAAAAGCCAATTAATTTCATTCTTTTGGGTACGCAAAATCAACGGCGAATAGAATAATACTAACCCTAATGGAATAAGCAAAAATTACAATTGTTACTATATACATATAAGATTTAAAAGTGAACTTATGGAATCGTTTTCTGAGATCAAGATCTCCGGTATATACCCACATAAGGGTAGCGCTTCGCCCTAGGGGCATTTTAAGCTTTATTAAAACTAGTAGACAACAATTAAGAATGAATTAAAAAGTTGTCTATTCAATATTTGAAGAATATTAATAAAAATTGAACAATGAGTGATTATAACGTAACAAAAAGAAATTGAACTGAATAAGTTATGTCGGCTCAAAACTAAAAGTAAGCAAGCGGGGATAAGGGAGTAAGGCTCCCCGGGTATACTCCTATATTGGGACTCTGAAGAAGAAACAGAGTCATGGCGAAACCGCAGGGGTTTCGAGAGGGCGGGTTCCAGCTGATATCGTCACCTGTCAGCTGAATTTACATGGATGAAGTAAGTGTCCCTGTCATTGCAAACAGTTTTCCCTAACAAAATCAAAGCAAAACATTCTTTTATATTTTCCTTTTTCTATTATTAAATCCTTTATTTCAGGTCATCGTAAAATCATTATTAGTTTGTTCCTTTTGTTTTTTTCTTTCTCTTTTTGAATCATTACGAAAATTAACTTCGGGCTCCGTCACTTTAAATTTTTATGTCGATAAAGCGTGTGTGTAAATTTTCAAGACTCAGTATGTGTTTTTTAATGATCAGTGGCAGGCTGTAGTTGTGTTGATGAGTGAAAAGAACCCCCCCGTCCGGCGAGTTCCAAGCCCGGCATACGCATGGCATATTGAGCAACTCACTCGATCAGCACACGAACTCTAAGAAAATCTTTGAATCAAAACTTGCAGCAACTGCCAAACTAGCATCGTGGTGCTCAACGTTGGGACCCCCGAGGGTTTATGTGATAAGCATAAGGGAGTCACACCAACGTTGTCACTAAGTATGTTAGAGATTCTGACATAATCTGGTAGATTTCTCTCAATTTTTGATTTTGGAAAACAATTTGAAAATCAAAGAGAACGGCAATAAAAGCATAACTTTAACGTAACATTTTACAAATGTTTAGTCGCTGTTCACTATTCTGTTTTTATTTTATAACTTCTCGCCATTCCCATTCTCCAAAAATAATAGTGTAAATCGACAGCAGAATAATCGTACGAATAATAAGAGTTTCATTATATTTCTCTCTCCCCGAATAGTGCCATTTGCACTAAATTCGAACATGGGTTTTATTAATTAATTTCGTGATTTTTGTGTATTAATTAATTATTTTAAGAGAAAAAATGTAAAATTTCATTGTTATGGGCCCTCAAAGTTCAAATATAAGGGATATTAATATGGTTAAGGAACTGTCAAAGGTATTGATCTGATCTGTTTTTACGTAAAAAGTCAAATAAACGAAAAAAATTATGTGATCCATTTCGATAACTCGATTAGTTATCGAGATATCTAAGGTTGAAATTTTGAAAAATAATCGAATATTTTTTTTGGTTTTCCTTAATATAATTTTTTCTGATAGGAAATCAACGATACAAATTAAATAAAATTTGTCGATAACTCGCTCAGTTATCGGGTGAAAATATATAGAATAATTGTTAAATTTTCCCAAGGAACCCATTTTGCCTGATAGGGGCCAACACCAGCTTCGCGTCTTAGGCGTTGTTTTTGTCTTATAGTACCTAAATACATTTGTTATAAAAAAAAAATTGAAAACTTGAAATCGCACTTTTTCAAAATCTGATTTTTTACAAACTGGAATTTGGAATCCTTAAGCGAACCACAGACTTGTCATTCATGAGCTTGGTCAATAGGATTTTACCTGACTGCTGAATTTGAAAAAATATTACCAAAAATTGTTGTAAACTGCTAGTGATGCGAACAACTTCGATTACATACTTATTTGGTATCAAGAATGTCGATAAACCGACAAAAAACATCAACGATAGCTGATGTCCATGTTTATGAATGACAAGTCCGTGGTTCGCTTTCGACTTACTGTAATTCTTCTTTTCACCATTTAATAATTTGTTTGAGCGTAATCAGTTCAAGAAAATTACCAAGAATTAAATAAACATTAAAATGTTCCAGAACATTTTAAGAGTGATACAATTCTAAAAATCGATGTCACTGGCAAGATTATTGTTACCAAATTTCTTATAACGTACGGCCATGAATATATGGTGTTACGAGACATAGTAGTGCCCACTTACCAGCAACGGATATTCCACAAAAATACCTTTGTTTATTTAAGGTTCAATCTATACTTTTTATTACTATGATTTATTTTGTTTTCAAGAGAGTTGATTTTGCATGTTTCATTAAATAAGTATTCCAAGTTGTATAAGTATATCATTTCTTTTTGTTTCTGTTTAAATTGTTTATCTTGAAAATTTTTGCTTCATCCAAATAGTTGCTAAACAAATATTGCATTGAATAGTTTGTTTGTTTGTTAATTGCAAGGGGCGGGGAGGAAAGAAGAGGGCGGGAGGGACCGGATCGGACATAAGAGTAGTAGTTTTGTAATTTTGTTTAGAGTAATAAATTGTATTTTGTTGATTAATCTTAATTCACTATGTTTTCTTTTTGTTTGTTGTTTAAATTAAAAAATAAGACTAATGCATAGAAATATATAAGTTTTTTGTTTGTTTAGTTACATATATGTATAATCTGGTTTTTATTGGATTTTGTTTGTTGTTGTTGCTCTTGTGGTTTATATATTTTATTTATTATTATTTTATTTACTAATTTCTAATAAACAGGCGATAAATTTCTAAGTTTTACACACGGTATACACGACACGACATATTTGTAATATGAATGCAAAGTTTACCACAATCATTTGATTTAATAATTTTTGTTTTGTTTCTTTAAAAAGAACTGAACTTATTGTTATGTTACTATATGGTTGGTTGTATGTATATAGAAAATAGTGCGTCTTGTGGTTGGTTGTTCTTGGTATACTTTTCGTCTTACTTGCAGTTGCAGCGGCGACGTTTCATCCTCGTCGTTTTCTTCTGGTGTTGGTGGGGACCTAACCATCTTGCATGGTTGTATTATGAAAAATTAACGACGGGAAAATATTTTCCTAATTTGCGTATCTTTCGTATGGTAACGAAGCATTTCGAACTGGTGGCCTGTAGGGTTTTCGCTAGACTCTTTTCTTTTATGATTAAATCAATTTCTTCTATGGAATTCAACTTGTAAATGCTGCTTGCAGTACTATGGGTATGAGATGATTTTAAGCTACTACTATTTGAATTGTTACTATCACCAATTATTTTCAAAGTGTTCAAAGAATTTCTCAATTGCTCGGCCTGATTGGCAAAATCGGAATTGTTCTCCGCGCCGTTGGTGCTGCCAGCTTCCAAGGACGCCGCCTCATCGCAGTCCTCTTCCTTGGCTTCGGGGAAAGTGTGCAAGTTGAATAGAGAGTTCCTTTGTTCATAGATGTAGCGCTCGGTCTCAGAATACGAAAGACGATGATGATGATGATTGTACTGATGGCGCATCTCGTACTCTTGAGCCTCAGTGATACGATCCAGCGATTGACTTTCTCGTATTCGTCTTCGTATTCTGACATTATTGTGATTTAATGGCGCCGTTGCCGCCGCCGACGAATGTTTCTTCTCAGCCAGAGAATTGTGGACTTTATCGGCACAATCCTTAGCATGTTTATTACTGTTGTGTTTGTGTTGTTTGTGTGATGCTGATGATGATGAAGAGTGATGACCATGGGCATGAGATGATTTGTTACGTGTATCTGATTCCGATTTATTATTTTGCTGTAAAAGAACAAAAATACCAAATAATAAGTATACAAATGTTAAACTACGTAGATAAGTATTCAATTATTAAAGCTGTATAGTATTTGAAAATATTTTCGCGGGAATTCTTAGTAGATTTCTCAAAACAGATTTAGTCATTAAATTGTCACATTCCAAAACTATACAAATCATAAATGACGTTTATTTGAATTTTTAGGACCGATTTTTGTTAGGTTTTTGGTTAATGTATGTATGAGAAATTCATACTACAAGCTTACAAGTCATGAACATTTTTCTAATTGAAAAATGGTTTGTTTTTGTTGGAAATAATAGACAATTCTTACCTGATGATTTTGCCCCTCTTTTTTATTACTAACATTCGATGACGTTATTAACTCGTGACCACCGTGTGTACCCGTCGCAGGAAACCCCTGATCCTGCGAATCACTTGAGTCATCATGTGAATCCCTGCGATGCATCCGAAATCGCGTTGGCGTATCACCGCCTAATTTATGGATTTTCTTTTTATTTCGACTTTTCGTGTCATCATCTGAGGCTTCCGAGCTGCTACAAGAGGGTGTACGTATCTTATTCAATTTTGAATGTCGTCTATGTGTTAGTACGGGATTCTTGTGAGCATTCCCAGGGAGATGCTTCAGTTTTCCTATTTCCAACTCTTTTAACCCCCTCAATGTATCTTGCATTTCGGACGATTTGTCCGCAGAGTCTAACGTGTGGGTGAAATTAGAGGTGGCATTTAGATTATGCAACACAATGTCTTCAGTACTACCAGTTGTATCTTTGTCGAGTTGTTTGAGTTTTTGCGCCAGCGCAGCGTCGACAGATACAACCATTTTTTTGGGGGTATCCATAACTATGGCATCATTGTCATCAGCATCGCCACCGCCTGCACCGCATTTATTAGAGGCAGCAGTGCCGGCTATTATATTCGAACATTTCTCTTGCACTGAACGGTTGAGACGGCCATCTGATATCGACTCACGTCGTGCAACAGTCACTTTTAACTCATTGCCTTCGCAGGATAATTCATGTGATGAGTCCTCTTCATCCTCTTCGCGTACTATACTGCATTTTCGAGTACGTTTATCCTGGATAATAAAAGTAAAAATGCAAGAGTTAAGATCCTTCTTTAAAACCAAAAATTTTAGAAGATACATTTCTAATTTATACAATAAAAGAATGTAAACACACCGTTTTTACTTCATTTTGCAGTGGGTCTGGTGCGCATACAATATTAATGGGCACCACCAGTGGTTTATCACCACCACCAACCTCAATGGGCTTGGCGTTCTTATCCGGCACTTGGGCACGCCCCGCACCACCACTAAGATTTCTTTGTGATTATGTGGTAAAAGAACAACAGAACGCGGGATATGGAATGTGTGAGAAGTTGTTGTTGATTTAGTAATGAAGGCAGTTATATAGAGAGAAATAAAATCAAAACCAAAATCACAGTTCTAATGCTTAGAACCAGGAAACTTACTTTTTGCATCCAACGGCCAAATGGGGATTATGTTTTAAATGTTGTTCTTCCCGGCGTTTGCGCAGTCGCATTTCGGCCAAGAGAAAATAAGTTGCAGTTATGTGATTGTATTTATCCTTATCCAAGGCTCTGTAAATAATGTTTATCATGTTTACTTGGTTAGAATGATGAATAACAACAAAATCAAAGTGAAAACAAAAAACTGTTAGCTTCCGTAATATGCTGCTAGATAATGTTACTGTTGTCGATTATTATTTTGCCTAATTGTTATGAAATGTATGAGTAAAGAAAATGTAACCGCAACAAAGAAAATATAGATTTGACAAACAATTTAGCACTTCCAAAGCTGACGACTTCAAACATTCCATCTGCATGCTCTCAGTACTTACTGTAGTATATCTTCTTTTGGTGCTATATTCCCATTGATCATCTTTTGTATTATGAATGCATGATCTTCTTCGCTTAGCTGTTCTCTGCTTATCAATGGCAGCGAATCCATGTTATCACTTTCGGAATTTTCATTAATCCATGCATCAGCTGATATCTGCTCGAGCGTGGCTCGTTTCTTTGGATCTCTGACCAACATTGAGGCGATTAATCTTCGACATGTAGGTGAAACCTGCGACGGAACTGAATATTTACAATCCATAATCATGGTCAGAGTTTCAGAATCATTTGCCTTCTCAAAGGGGGGTTGGCCACAAACCAGCATGTAGAGTATAACACCCAAAGACCAAATATCTGGAGAAGACACCATAGCAAATAAATATTTGATTAAATATTATAAACAGCCTTGAAATAATTCTAAATAAATTTCTGTTATTAAACATTGTATTTGAATTGTTTATGCCAATCTGGGTATAATGTTTCATTCTCTTAACCGCAATACTTACCCACAGCTGGTGCATCATAAGAATCACCCAGTAAAATTTCTGGTGCTGAGTACGCCAAACTACCGCAAAATGTTTCTAACTTTTGACCTGGCGAAAATTTATTACTAAAACCGAAATCAGTCAGTTTGACAACTCCAAGTTTTTCAAAAAACACCACATTTTCTGGTTTAAGATCTCTGTTGATAAAGCAAATGAATATTTAAGTAGATCGGTTCGGATCTTTATTGTTAAACATGGAAGATTTACAATATACCTGTGTACTACATGCAATTGATGACAGTAGGTAATGGCACGCAGTATTTGTCGGAAATATTTGCGAGCCAAATTTTCACTAAGACCGCTGTCATGTTTCATAATATAATCGTACAGATCACCACCATCTCCGAGTTCCAAAACTAAGTATAACTTAGTTTGGGTATCAATAACTTCATAAAGCCGTACAACGTTTGGATGTTGTACCAATTTCATGCATCTGAAATGGTATATGAGAAATTGCAATATATTTTTGATGATCTTAGAGGAACAACTTTTATTATATACATATCGCTCATTTCGTGCAAGACCGTCACAACTCAATATTTACCGGTTTTGAACTGAGTGCTACAAAATAGTTTCCGATAAGAGTTCTGTCGCATAAAATAGTTATACACTCGGTGTGACAGAATTTTGAAACTAGAATTTTGCATACAATCCTACAAACTTTCAAAGCAGATTTACTGGTTTCGTTGGTCTTGCATGAAACGGGCGATATGAAAATTAAATTCTTATTGCATATCTAATATTTTCATTATACATCTGCTTATGTGAATAAATTATGCCTATTTCCCTTTTAATGTGTAAACTTAAAGGGACATCAGAATCATTAAACATGATATTGTCACGAAATTCCTTATTCGTCCTTTTTGCGTTGTTTTATTCCCAATAATAAAACAAGGTTCGTTTTAAATTACGATAATTACAACGGTTTCACTTCCTTTTATTTTACTTATATAGTACAACAGTTTATTTACGCCACTTTAATAAGTCTTATGTTTTACTATCAAATCGCGTTGCTTACTTTACGGGGTTTAATCACAAACTGAACTCTCCACTCCAAAGACCTCCGCTATTTATACCAACTCACCATACTCAAATGAAGGTATATCTAGCGAATTGAAGAACCTTCTAGAATCTGGATGTTGTTGTTGTTGCTTATCTTTGTAGAACACTCTCGAATGGCGGAGAGTTATCATTACTGAGGTGAATTCATGCTACTGGTACGTTGTTCCAATGCATACTTTCAGGCGCAGCACTAACGGACTGTGATTTATGTACTGTTAGTAGAGTCATTGGCCCAATTCACACGGGATTAATTGTTCTGGTCTAACATGGCAGCTTGTTGGCATTTTCGGTGAGGAGAGTCGTTTTTCGTTGGAATAATTTTTCATCCAGCTCCAACCCCGCATTAGCAGAACAAAACTAATACATGCACACTTATGAAAACACAGGTTCTGTGTTTTATTTTTTGCGGAGCGATTTTTAGTCTTTATTTGTCCATCGTCGTGTAAACATGAATTTGAAAGCAGAAGGTGGGTTGGCGGAACTCCAAATCTCCAGACAGCTTCAGCTCATTTCCGAAAATTATTTTAGCGGGTGTTCGCGAAGTGGAGTCATGGGTGGCCGTCATATATGCCAAAAGGAACTTCGGTATGTGTTCATCCCAATCTCTTTGATCTGCGCTGACTACTTTTCTTAGGTATTCCTCAAGAGTTCGGTTGAATCTTTCAACCATTCCGTCAGACTGAGGATGCAATGGTGTTGTTCTTGTTTTCCGAATACCGTATGAGTCACACATTTCTTTGAAGATGGAAATGGTCCGAATGGAGCTCCGAGGGGACACCAAAACGGCATATCCAGTTATCCACAAACACTTTAATTATAGTCTTCGCTTCCTGATTTGGAACAGGGTATACTTCGGGCCATTTACTGAAGTAATCCATAACCACTAAGACGTACTGGTTTCCAGAGCTACTGACTGGAAATGGACCAGCCACATCCATAGCTATACGCTTAAAGGGTGCACCTGAGTTGAATTGCTGCATGTGGCCATGACTTCTTCGCGTTGGTCCCTTAGTTGTCATGCATTGGGTGCAATTTGCTATCCAATCGGCTACCGCTTGTTGACAGCCAATCCAGTAGAACCGTTGCTTTAGCTTTTCAATGGTCTGGGTTATTCCTAGATGTCCTCCGCTCGGGCCATTATGGAATTCTGTCATTATTTCTTTTTCCTTGGAGGAAGGTACCACTATTAACTTTTTGACTATTTTACCATCCTCCAATTTTACCATCCAATAATTTTAGGCTGTTCCACTGGGCCCAGTATGCTTTCATCAGGGGGCTCTCTGAGGCGATGTCATTGCGTGTTGGTGTTTCACCTTTTTCTTTTGCAGAAATGATTTTTGCCAGTATAGGGTCGCTTCTTTGTGCTGTTGACCAGTCTTCGTTGGATTCTAGTCGAAGCAGACGTACGTCAATGATGTTTTCTTTCACCTCTGCTTTTGAGCAGTGTTTGCATTCCAGCTTGCATGGACGACGTGACAGGGCATCAGCATTACCGTGTTTTCCTCCTTTTCTATGCTCAATGCTGAAGTCATAGCTCTGCAGTCTTTCAATCCAACGAGCAAGTTGGCCTTCGGGGTTCTTAAATTGCAGTAGCCACCTTAGCGACGCATGATCGGTTCTTAACTGAAAAGGCTGGCCGTACAGATACTTGTGGTAGTGTTTGACACACTCTATGACTGCCAGTAGCTCTCGTCTCGTAACACAGTAATTTTTCTCTGGCTTTAAGAGTATTCGGCTGTAGTACCCAATAACTTTTTCTTGGCAATTGATTTCCTGCGAGAGCACGCCACCTATTCCGTAACCACTCGCGTCAGTATCCAACACGAATTTCTCTCCAGCAACAGGATATGCAAGCAAAGGAGCCGTGCATAAATATTGCTTCAGTTGGTGGAATGACTCTTCTTGTTTTTCGCTCCAACAGTACGGCCGATTTTTCATTGTCAGCTCGTGAAGACTTGCAGCCACTGTGGCGAAATCCGGCACAAACCGTCAGTAGTACGTACAGAGTCCTAGAAAACTGCGTAATTCATGGAGATTCTGCGGTCGTGGCCAATCCTTCACTGTCAGGATTTTGTCTTCATCGGTGGAAATGCCATCTGCTGTCACTCGATGTCAAAAGTATTTTACTTCTTTCTGGAACAGAGAACACTTCTTCGGGCTGAGTTTCAATCCAGCCGCGGTTATACGTTGAAGGACTTCTTTAAGATTCTTCAGGTGTTCATCGAATGTTTTCCCCATGACAATGATGTCGTCTAGGTACACCAAGCATGTTCGCCAATGAAGTCCTTTCAACACGCACTCCATTAATCGCTCGAAGGTGGCTGGAGCGTTACATAGTCCAAATGGCATTACTTTAAACTGCCACAGACCGTCCCCTACGCTGAATGCAGTTTTCTCCTTGACTTTCTCGCTGATTTCTACTTGCCAATAACCACTTTGCAAGTCCAGCGTGGAGAACCATTTTGTTCCTGACAACGTATCCAATGTGTCATCAATTCTTGGTAGTGGATAGCTGTCCTTTTTGGTGACGTCGTTGAGCTTTCTATAATCCACACAAAATCGGGTACTTCCATCTTTCTTCTTAACTAGTACCACCGGCGAGCTCCATGGACTTGAAGAGGGTTCGATTACACCATCCTTCTGCATTTCAGCTACCAGTTTCTTCACCTCATCTCTTTTTGCAAGTGGAAGATTTCTGGGCGCCTGTTTTATTGGTCTCGCTTCCCCTGTATTGATGTCATGCTTTACCATTGATGTTCTACCTTGGCATTCGTTTTTCAGGGCGAAGGCAGACGCATGCTTCCACAGTAATTGCTTTGCTTTGTTCCTATCATAAGGCTTTAGTTCTCGCACCCACTCACCGAGATGCGACTCCAACACTTTCTGCTCCTTTTCTGATAGTTTGCTGCAGTCAGAATTAACTTCACAGTTGACGACCGCCTCGGCTGGTGTACATTCTGCAATTTCTGTGCGGTCGCCAATCACCTCTTCGTTGTTGGACAAATTTAGAACTCGTACAGGCAAGTATCCTTCATTACTAGTTCTTACTAGAGCTTTGGCAGTGATGATGTTATAGTTGTTTATACTTGCCGGTTCAACTACCCACAAACCGCCGATCTCACAATCTCCCTCCATTCGGGCCCATACTATGGTTTCTGAGTTTGGTGGCAATTTTACATCTTTGTGAGCGATCAGCCTTTTAATCTGTGTTGTATTGTCGTATCCCACATTGAGAGGAATTTCCACATTAGCCCACGTCAAAACTTGCTGCCCCATATCTAACTTGAGGCCTTGGGCAATCATAAAATCTGCGCCAATTATAACTTCATCTACAATGTCGGCGACAATAAGCACGTGCTCGATGCTCATGTTGGCAATGGCTAACTTTAATTTAACTTTACCATGTACAGTTGCTGGCTCACCCGTTGCTGTGCGGAGTCTTACACCATGTAACGATTCCATTGGTCCATTTATCAAATCTGATCTGATGATAGATTGTGACGCGCCTGTGTCCATAGTCAATATGCGCTTCCGACCACCGATAGCTCCGTAGACAGTGTGGTTGTTGTTTTTCTGTTGTATTATTGAGATGGAGATCGTGGGGCCCTCGGTTGTGGGAGCCAGTCCATGCCCCTCTGGGCTAGCTCGTTTTAGTTTAACGGAGATTCATTTTGTATAGTAAAATTTGCCCGTTTATTGCCACGTTGAGGTGAGCTCGATCTTGATCGTTTTCGTGGCTCTCTGCAGTTTCGTGAAATATGACCAGGTTTGTCGAAATTGTAGCACTTTGGTCTGGGCTTACTTCCGCCTGGTAACGCCTTGCTGAGGGTTTGGGTGATTTCTTTAAGATCGTTTATGGCACTCTTCAAATCTGCTGTCTCCGACTCCATTTCAATTTTTCTAACTCTTTGTATTTGAGGCTAGGAAATTTCGCTGTCTCCTGTGCCAATGCGAACGAAACGGTTTCGGCGAATGTAGCTTTTTGTGTGGCGCAAATCACGTATTTTATGCGAGGATCACGGATGCCGTTGACGAATGCTTCAATCTTAAATTGATCCAAGAACGGGTGGGACTCACCAGGATATGTCATCAACACCAAACGTTCCACCTCGGTTGCGAAGTCCTGAAGCGTTTCATTATGCTTTTGCACTCGGCCTCTCAATTCCATGCGATATAAATCCTTCTTGTGATCGCCACCATACTTGCGTTGTAACGCATCCAGTATATCCTCGTAGTTGTTTCTGGCACTGACGGGAATGCTCTGAAGGACTTCTGCTGCGTTGCCTTTCAGTGCTAAAATTAGCTCTACTGCTTTGTCGTTGCTGTTCCACAAGTTCTTAATTGCGACCATTTCGAATTGGAATTTAAAAACATCGACTGGTGTAGAGCCATCGAAACTGGGAGCTTTCAATCTACTAGAGCCTTCAGAAATTACTCGCACCGGACCCTCTTGCAACTGAAGTTCACTAATTTTTCTTTGCAATTCGCTTACATCATTTTTTAGTTCCTTCCTCGCTTTTACTTATTCGTAACAATATGTAAAGGGATAGATTCAGTTAACAAAAAAATTCAATTAATTTCATATTATTAGTTTCAATAGCCACGGCTGTACGGCTGTATAATGAAGGTAAAAAATCTAAAATATAATTATAAATCAACTATAAGTTTATTGAGACAAAGCCTTTGCCCTTATTAACATATTGTTACGAATAAGTAAAAGCTTTTGCTTACTGTTAATGACTCTACTAACAGTATGTAAATAACAGGCGGTTAGTGCTGCACCTGAAAGTATGCATTGTAACAACGTACCAGCTCGCTAAACCAGTACCATGAATTCACCTCAGTAAAGATACCTCTCCGCCATTCGAGATTGTTCTACAAAGATAAGAAACAACAACAACCTCCAGATTCTAGAAGGTTCTTGAATTCGCTAGATATACCTTCATTTGAGTATGGTGAGTTGGTATAAATAGCGGAGGTCTTTGGAGTGGAGAGTTCAGTTTGTGATTAAACCCCGTAAAGTAAGCAACGCGAATTGATAGTAAAATACAAGACTTGTTAAAGTGCCATAAATAAAGTAAACTGTTGTACTGTATAAGTAATATAAAAGGAAGTTAAACCGTTGTAATTATCGTAATTTAAAACGAACCTTGTTTTATTATTGGGAATAAAACAACGCAAAAAGGACGAATAAGGAAATTCGTAACATTGGTGTCAGAAGTGAAATTACGAATTAAGGACAACGATGAAGTTTGAAGAACTCAAAGTTGAACAACTAAAAAAGGAGTTGAGTAAATTGGATCAACCGACAGCTGGTAATAAGGTAGAGCTGCAGAGGCGATTAATAGAAGAATTTAAACGCCGAAACATCGACATTGACACACATCAGTTCGAGTGCAAAGACGAAATGGAGGTTTGTGCAAAAGAAGCAACTGGTAATGTAGATGTTTCTACAATGTTTGCGGCTATGATGGCCAAATTGGATGAAAATTCTAGAATTATGAATGAGAAATTTGGTGAGAATTCTAGAATTATGGACGAGAAATTTGGTGAGAATTCTAGAATTATGAATGAGAAATTTGGTGAGAATTCTAGAATTATGGACGAAAAACTTGAAAAGAAATTTGGTGAAAATTCTAGAATTATGCAGGAAACATCAAACGTCACAAATGACAAGCTACATGAAATTTCAGAAGCTATGAATAACATGGAGATACAGGTTAATGATCAACTCGGAAAGGTCGAACAGAAATTCGAGGAATTTCAGCAGAAGATCGAACAGGTCGAACAGGATGTGGAGGAAAGATTCGTCGAACTGGAAAGAAAGATGAATGATCTCCAGTTGCAAGAAGGGCCAGTGCGAGTATTTTCTGAAGGCCTTTGTAGATTGAAAGCTCCCAGTTTCGATGGCTCTACACCATTCGACGTTTTCAAATTCCAATTCGAATGGTCGCAATTAAGAACTTGTGGAACGGCAACGACAACGACAAAGCAATAGAGCAAATTTTAGCACTGAAAGGCAACGCAGCAGAAGCCCTTCAGAGCATTCCTGTCAGTTCCAGAAACAACTACGAGGATATACTGGCTGCGTTACAACGCAAGTATGGTGGCGATCACAAAAGGGATTTATATCGCAAGGAACTAAGAGACCGAGTGCAAAAGCATAATGAAACACTTCAGGACTTCGCAACCGATGTGGAACGCTTGGTGTTGATGGCATATCCTAGAGAACCCCAAACTTTCTTAGAGCAATTTAAGATAGAGGCATTTGTTAGGGGCATTAACGATCCTGACGGTAGATATGCGGTGTGTGCCTCACAAAAAGCTACATTTGTGGAAACAGTTTCATTTGCTTTGTCGAATGAGACGGCAAGGGTTGTTTCCAGTCAACAGACACATCAAGTGCGAAGGGTAGAAACGGAAGGCAAATCAAAAGATTTGAAAGGCGCCGTTAGCGAACTGAAAGAAGTGATTCGGATTGTCACGAAAGCGCTATGGCAAGCAACAAAATTGAAAGGTGACAAGCATGGCGAACGTGGCCATATAGGGCGGGACTGTAGAGACCTGAGAAAACGCCCAAGATCTCCAACGATAACAGCCGATACCGGACGAGTAAATGACCGTCCACATGTAATCGAGCGTACGCAGGATTCTAAGGCTGAGATAAAAGAGCAAATTATTGACGTCCGATCCCTGAGAATTGAATCGGACGACGAGTGGTTCACGGCACAAAGAAGTGATCCTGTATTGGCAAAAATTATTTTGGCAAAGGAAGAGGATAGACAATTAACGCGTAATGAAATCGCTTCAGAAAGCCCCGTTTTAAAATCATATTGGGCCCAGTGGAATAGCCTGAGAATGCTAGACGGCTGTCTATACCGTGTATGGGAAAGTGAAGATGGAAAAACGGAGAAAAATATAATTGTGGTACCTGCCTTGAAAGTGAAAGAGATAATTGCAGAATCTCATAATGGTCCGAGTGGTAGGCACCTCGGAAAAGGAAAAACTATGGAGAAACTAAGGGAACGTTTCTATTGGGTTGGTCGTCAAAAAGCTGTATCCGAGTGGATTGCAGGCTGCACCCAGTGCTTGACAACTAAAGGACCAACGCGGAGGAGTTGCGAACAGAGACATCAGGAGAGCCCAAGTGCTCCCTTCGAGCGAATATCCATGAGTGTGGCTGGTCCATATCCAACAAGTAGCTCTGGGAACCAATATGCCCTAGTCGTTATGGACTACTTCAGTAAATGACCCGAGGTGTACGCTATTCCAAATAAAGAAGCGAAAACAATAAGCAAAGCTATCGTGAACAACTGGATAAGTCGTTTTGGTGTCCCTTTAGAACTGCATTCGGAGCAGGGTAGGAATTTTGAATCTGCGATCTTGAAAGAAATATGCGAGAGGAATGGAATTCGTGGTATAAGAACGACATCAGTGCGTCCTCGGACTGACGGTACGGTAGAGAAATTTTATCAGGCTCTTGAAGAATATTTGAGCAAGATCGTCAGTAAGGATAGAAAATTCTGGGACGAACGCATACCAAAATTCCTTCTAGCATACCGGTCGGCCACCCAGGATACCACTGCCCGAACACCAGCTAGTGCCGTGTTCGGGACAGAGTTAAAGCTCCCTAGAAATTTGGAGTTTGGCAACTGCCTAGCATCCGACAGTGGGGAGAATGATGGTATCCCAGGAGAGCTTAGCGAACTTCACGAGTTTGTTCGCAGCAGAATGAAGTTAGTCAGTAATAAGATGAAATCCAGGTACGACCAAGCGGCAAATTCCGAAGGATTCCATGAAAGCCAGCTAGTTTTACTGTTCAACCCACAGCGCAAGAAAGGTTTATCTCCACAACTTCAGACTAACTGGGAAGGTCCTTACAAGGTTGTCAAACGAATAAATGACGTGGTTTATAGAATCCAGAAGAGCCAAAGTCCAAGAGCTAAAATGAAAGTCGTGCATTTGGAAAGACTAGCTCTTTATGGTAAACGGAGGGTTTAGCCTGCTCGGGACGAACTGGCTTAACAGTATGTAAATAACAGGCGGTTAGTGCCGCGCCTGAAAGTATGCATTGTAACAACGTACCAGCTCGCTAAACCAGTACCATGAATTCACCTCAGTAAAGATACCTCTCCGCCCTTCGAGATTGTTCTACAAAGATAAGCAACAACAACCACATCCAGATTCTAGAAGGTTCTTGAATTCGCTAGATATACCTTCATTTGAGTATGGTGAGTTGGTATAAATAGCGGAGGTCTTTGGAGTGGAGAGTTCAGTTTGTGATTAAACCCCGTAAAGTAAGCAACGCGAATTGATAGTAAAATACAAGACTTGTTAAAGTGCCATAAATAAAGTAAACTGTTGTACTGTATAAGTAAAATAAAAGGAAGTTAAAGTTAAAAAAGTTGTAATTATCGTAATTTAAAACGAACCTTGTTTTATTATTGGGAATAAAACAACGCAAAAAGGACGAATAAGGAAATTCGTAACAATATTGTTACGAATAAGTAAAAGCTTTTGCTTGCTGTTAATGACTCTAATAACAGTATGTAACTAACAGGCGTTTAGTGCTGCGCCTGAAAGTATGCATTGTAGCAACGTACTAGCTCGCTAAACTAGTAGCATGAATTCACCTCAGTAAAGATAGTTCTCCGCCATTCGCGATTGTTGTACAAAGATAAACAACAACAAACAATGTCTAGAAGGTTCTTGAATTCGCTAGATCTACCATCATTTGAGTATGGTGAGTTGGTATAAATAGCGGAGGTCTTTGGAATGGTTAGTTTCAGTTTGTGATTAACCGCGGTAAAGTAAGCAACGCGATTTGATAGTAAAACATAAGACTTATTAAAGTGGTGTAAATAAACTGTAAATAAACTGTTGTACTATATAAGTAAAATAAAAGGAAGTTAAACCGTTGTAACTATCGTAATTTAAAACGAACCTTGTTTTATTATTGGGAATAAAACAACGCAAAAGGACGAATAAGGAAATTCGTAACAATATTATAAATGTTGCCGGTCTTGAAACACATTAAGGACCATTTTCTGAATGTCCGGTAATGTGTCTGCTTACTAATCGGCACTTTAATTTATCGGAAAGATATACTGTCTGTAAAGGTATTTCATTTTCTTATACTCCGGTTAATTTAACAGAATGATATCTGGTTTACTATCTGTTAACTCTGATGAAATGTAGGACTATAGTTGTCAGCACTGTAAGATATCAGCGGTTTACTTTATTATTGATTTTGTGCAAAGTGGAATTTATTCAAATTATGGCCGAAAACAATCAAAAAGACATCGTAAGGAAGACCTTTTTAGTTTCCGAGGAACATTTACTTGTTGACCTGGTAGAAGAACGAGTCAATTTCAGAAAATCATATTCTTAAATTATAACGTGAAAACAAAACAGTTGTTGTCAACTGTTGGCATTTATTCGTCCGATAAACTGTTAACCGGCGTTAGACCTCCTGTTAACGTTATCGGTCGGATGCATTTTAATTTTACATGGAGAAAATGAAATCCCGCTAACCGGTACTTTATCGTTACGATAAAACATAATCCGGACATTGAGAAAGTGGCCCTAAATTTAAATTAATTCTAAGAGAACAAAATAATCAAAAAGCTATCCGAGACAATATTTTATTCCAATTAATTGATCAAACCAATTAACTGCTTGATGCATCAAGTATTAATGTAATGAAATATGATAATAAAAATATATATTTTTGTTTTTAATTAAAAACGTATCAACCTATCAACAAAATTTGCACTAAGTGTAAAAATATGGCTATAAATTTAAAGCAGATAATCTTAGTTACCCAGTGTTGTTATTGATTGGATATGCAGTGGTTTGGGGTTGTGTTTCGGGTCATGAAGTTGGACTAATATTTCTTAAAAAATAGTACCTTTTTGAATTTGAATTTTGTATGACCGATTTTTTTTGTTAGGTTTTGGTTAATGTATGAGAAATTCATACTACAAGTTTACAAGTTATGAACATTTTTCTAATTGAAAAATGGTTGGTTTTTGTTGGAAATAATAGACAATTCAGTTCAACACACACTCTCTGGCATGACTAGTTACGAACTCCATGACAAGTTCATCATCAGATGCCTAAGTACTGTGCCTGAATTGATACCATTGGTTGATCATCAATCGTATATATACAAACTCAATTCTGCAATTCACATGGGCGAATTAGTATCGATCGAAGATCCCTAAGTATCAACATCACTGAAAGGCCTATAATTCCAACAACAAGAACAGACAGCATTTTTCCATCATGTTCTTCCTTTTCTCATGCGTTCTCTCATTGTTGCAGTGCTTTGAGGTGAGTTTTAATTTATACCAGAGTTGTATTTTTCCGTGGTATAGCATTTTTGATGACCGGGCTAGTGTCAGTTATAACGTTACGTATACGTTAACATATACGTTTATTTGAATTTGAATTTTGTATGACCTATTTTTTGTTAGTTTTTGTTTAACGTATGAGAAATTCGTAAATACCTTTCTTAAACAAAAATCATTAGGTTTTAGTAAAAGAAGTACCTCTTTTTAAAAAATTACCTTTTCGGGAATATAAATTACATATTCTTACAAAAAGGACATTCCGAAGTTTCTACAATTTGTATAATAAAATTGGTGTGAAAAAAGTGGTCCGATATTTTTGTCAGTAGTAGCTGAAGTGCCTGAAATTCTACATCCATTGGAGTGAAAATATCCAAAGTCATTGATGAAATTTTTCGAGTTGTAGCTATTTTTATCTCCAAAAAAATTCATTCATTTATTTAGTCCGAAATTATCTTCACGTATGTATGTGCACTATATTTCGGGTGAAGCGACAATGTATGCAATTTTTTTGTTTCTTTTTTGTAATGTTATAGACCTTATCCGGAGTTACTTTTGAGATATGAAACGAAAACAAAAACTTACAGAAGATGCCGATTTTGCCAAAAAAAATCATCTTTTCAGATGAAGCTCATTTTGATCTTGGCGGGTATGTAAACAAGCAAAATTGTCGCATTTGGGGCACAGAAAACCCGCACGCATACATTGAAAAGCCGATGCACCCAAAACGAGTCACTGTTTGGTGCGGATTTTGGTCCAGAGGCATAATTGGGCCATTTTCTTCGAAAATGATCAAGGAGTGGCCGTTACAGTCAATGGCGATCGTTATCGGGCCATGTTGAACGAATTTTTGTTCACAAAAATTGAAGAGGAGGTTATTGGCAACATTTGGTTTCAACAGCACGGCGCTACGTGCCACACAGCCGAAGCTACACTCGATGTTTTGCGCCCTGTTTTTGAAGATCGCAGTATCAGCCGCAGAGCTGATGTCGTTTGGCCACCTCGGAGCAGCGATTTGACACCGTTGGACTATTATTTGTGGGGTACCCTCAAAGATAAGTGTTACTTCGACAAGCCAGAGACAATCGACGCTTTAAAGGACAATATTCGTGAAGCCATTGGTGAAATACAGCTGCACACAATCGATAATGTGCTTAAAAATTGGACCTATCGTGTAGGCTACTGCATGGCCAGCCGAGGCAGCCATTTGAATGAAATTATTTTCCATTATTAACCGGAAGGATTGTACTTTCAAATAAAAAAAGAAATTTGAGAAAATATTCAGTAGTTTTTTTTTATAGCATTTTCAAAAAAAAAAGTTATTTGGCGGACCCGTTATTTTTTATTGTATATCCACAAAAATGGTTCATACGGTATCATAACGTGTTAAATTTTTAGCAAATATTAATATACAAGAAAATAACTTCATAATATCTCAGAAACCATAAGAGATAGGAACATGGGGATTAAACACATGGATAGATCAAAAAATGTATCCCAGGAAACATTTTTATCTCATTTTTTGATTTTGTGATATACGTGAAGATAACTTCGGAACGACGTTATAGCAAAAGGAACTTCGTTCCAACCGGGTGTCCCCTTGACACCTCATGTGGTTTTCTTTAAGACCTGCAAACAATTTTTCGCACAATTATTGTGATTTCTTTTAATTTTTTTTTATACTTTAAATTTAAATTTTCTATAAAAACAATTCAAACCATTCACATAGTTTTCTAGATTTTCTTTAAAAAATTCTCTGTATAATCAACTTCTATGGAAAAATTCAAACAATTAAGTTTTTACAATTTTCGTAAAAATTTAATGAATATGAATATGAATAAGGCTTAAAATTACAAGTGTGAATAAATAAAAAAAAATTAATTTGTCACGGAGTTCGAAACTAGTCATGCCAATAATGTGCTTGTCTATTATTTCCAACATAAACAAACCATTTTTAAATTAGAAAAATGTTCATACCTTGTAAGCTTGTAGTATGAATTTCTCATACATTAACCAAAACCTAACAAAAAAATCGGTCAAACAAAATTCAAATTCAAATAAACGTAACTGACACTAACACGTTCTTCAAATATGCTATACCACGGAAAAATACAACTCTGTGATATAGAGCCGTCGGTGGTGCAATCCTGGGTTCGAACCCTGCTCTGACCACCTTAAATTTTTTTTCGGCGGCGGTCACCTCGTATAATGACGGCGACACTATCGAGTATACAGCCATGAAAAAGCTTCCCAAAGTACCGTTCGGAGTCGGTGAGTGAAAACTGGAAAGCGCACAGCTCAGTGATTGTGAGAAGTTCTCACCTGTCCCTTCATGGGATGTAATGGGAAACCATTTATTTATTTATTTATATAGATTGGAACTCACCTCAAAGCAATGCAACAATGCTAGAACGCATGAGGAAAAGAAGAACATGGTGGACAAATTCTGTCTGTTCTTGTTGTTGGAATTATAGGCATTTCAGTGATGTTGATAATTAGGAATCTTCAATCGATACCAATTCGCACATGTGAATTGCAGAATTGAGTTTGTATATATACGATTGATGATCAACCGATGGTATCAATTCAGGCACAGTAGTTAGCCATCTGATGATGAACTTGTCACGGAGTTCGAAACCAACCATTTTTCAATTAGAAAAATGTTCATGACTTGTAGCTTGTAGTATGAATTTCTCATATATTAACCAAAAACTAACAAAAATCGGTCATAGAAATTCATATTCAAATAAAAAATAAATAAAATAATTAAATTAATTCCAACAAAATAAATTAAAAACCGGTGCCACCGTCTGGTCGAAAATGATAATTTTCAGAAAACCGGCGGTCGGTGGATGTCAAAAAACAAAACGGTGGAACGGGTAGTAAACACTAACCCCCCCCGTATTCATAACATAAAGTTAATCATCGACTGTCATTTGACTGACGATTATTTTTATTCATAACACAATCAACTAAACTGTGTCCAACGAGTGTCTACGAAGCAAATAAATACATATCGTCGCTGCGCTTTCAAAAAACGCTATGTGGTTTTTATCAACTTTTCAGGGAGTTAAAAAAACAACATTTTCCTTAGATCATTTGTTCGACTACGTAGACCTTAGTTGTACTGATAATTTCTAAACCAATAAAAGTATCGGGAAACGCGTTGCTGGGTATATGTATGCATTTTGAAGGCCCACCGACGATATGTAGTAATTTCAGACGCTCCG
The DNA here is from genome assembly GCA_963931995.1 of Phaonia tiefii. Lineage (NCBI taxonomy): Eukaryota > Metazoa > Arthropoda > Insecta > Diptera > Muscidae > Phaonia > Phaonia tiefii. The sequence goes on from OZ008371.1 coordinate 196,240,542, forward strand.
CTGTCGTTTTATTAACAATAATCATTATACAAAATATTTTTAGCAGATCCCAAAGTTAAAATTCAAATGTATTTTTATTTCACATATTCGTTTACTTTTTTTTTTTTGACAGATTAGGTAATTTCACCAAGAACAAAATGCTTGTTGTTGTTGCACACTTCAACCCCTACAACCTTTTAATTGAGCAATGATCATGACTATCAGGGAAAATGTTTTGAATCAATTTTTGACTAATGAGTGATGAAAGCGGTGTTTACACCGTGCATCTATTGTACGTATAACAATTTCGGGTACGAGTAGATTGGTGCTTAGGCAAACGCGGTACATAATTTTGCATCATTTACTCAATTTTTCGTTGGGCAATATTAGCTATTGCTCTTGCTATAACTGATGTAAATGCGGAAATAAATCCTTTTTGCCGTAAGTATATAATTTTGTCCGTAAATATGTTTTCGGGTCTGTAATCAACATACACTGAAGTTTTTTCACATGAGATTTTGTTTACACGATATATCACACGTACAGTGGTGGTTATCCAATTAGAAACGCCACTTTAGAATTTGTATTGTATAACAGAATTACTTCCATAAAACGAAAATTAAAAAATAAATTCATAAAAATTCAAATTCAAATAAACGTAACTGACACTAGCGCGGTCTTTAAAAAAATGCTATACCACGGGAAAATACAACTCTGTGATATAGATTAAAACTCACCTCAAAGCACTGCAGCAATGCGAGAATGCATTGAATGCATGGGGAAAAGAAGAACATGGTGAAAAATTATGTCTGTTCTTGTTGTTGGAATTATAGGCCTTTGAGTATATGTTGATACTTAGGGTTCTTCGATCGATACTAATTCGCACATGTGAATTGCAGAATTGAGTTTGTATATATACGATTGATGATCAACCGATGGTATCAATTCAGGCACAGTACTTAGGCATCTGATGATGAACTTGTCACGGAGTTCGTAACTAGTCATGCCAGAGAGTGTGTGTTGAACTGAATTGTCTATTATTTCCAACAAAAACGAACCATTTTTCAATTAGAAAAATGTTCATGACTTGTAAGCTTTGTAGTATGAATTTCTCATACATTAACCAAAAACTAAAAAATAAAATATTCAGTATTGTAAGACTCACTCATTGTGCTATACTTTCTATAAATATTTCGATAACTAGCTATGTTCCTGAAAAGTGAAAACTAAATTTTCTAATATATCTCAAAAAGTCGATGGTCATGCAATGAGAAACGACGACAAAAAATAATTTTATTCCCAATAAGAAAATAATACAAAACAATCTTAATACTTTGTAGGGTAGCCCTTATATTTTACGACATCGGCCAATCTGCGTGGTAAACTTTCTGCCAAAGTCCGACATCGAGAGGATGGTATCGATTCCCAAACTATTTATATTATTCTTGGGGTTTTTAGACCTCGTTCGACATCTGCCCACAAGTTTTCAATTATATTTAAGTCCGGGCTTTGTGGTGGCCAGACTAAAACAATGGTATTCGTACCCATAAACCATTGCTTCACAAATAGGGATGTATGCTTAGGAACGTTGTCCTGCTGGAAAATATATGTAACTGGCATATATTTCAAAGATAAATGGATCTATTACATTTTTCAGGATATTTTTATATTGGTGTTGGTCAATTCTAACATCTATGCGGTGTATAGGACCGACGTATACCATCACATTTCCTCCCCCGTGTTTAACGGTACATAAGCCTTAAATTAAAGTTTGATTCGTCGCTCCAAAAATTAAGCGCTTTTTGCAGGTGCCTCCTTTGCAAATTTTAAACGATTTGGAATATTTTTGCTTGAGACGTGCGCATTTTTTCGTACGTTGCATTCATGCAGACCAGCTTCTTGTAATTTACGTCTAATGGTTCTATATGAATATATGAGATTTGTGTCGTTGCAAACTTTGGCTGAAGTCAAAAATGGGGTGGATTTACTGATTCTAGAAATAACTCTAGTCATATGGAGCAGAGCTGTAAATGAGTCATTCTTTTTTGATTTCAATTCATTACGAATTAGCAAAATTTTGAATTAATTCTTTTAACCAGAAAAATTAATTGAATGGAATTTGAATCAATTCAAATGAATTGGGCAAAAATGAATTTCAATTCTAATGAATTTGCAAAATGAATTGCAATTCATTTCCAATTCGAATTTGAATTTTCAAAATGAATTGCAATTCATTTCAATTGAATTGATTTTGAATTATATCAAATGAATTAGAAAAATGAATTGCAATTCATTTCCAATTCATTTGAATTGAATTGGTCATAGTATAGGATAAGCATTGGAAGTTTTTGAGATGAAAATCTAGGCTTATGCTAGGTATGAGCTACCCGGAGTCCTGTTTCATAAAACGAATTTGAATGAACTAACGAATTGGCTAAGAATAAAAGGTAAATAAGTTGACTATTATGAATCAAATGAGATTATTCTTTTTGAAATTTACTAAACGACCATATGAAGAATAATAACCCGTGTACAAAAGTGGAGATATGACTGGATCTTTGTATATCTAATAAGATCTCATTAGATCCGAAAAATGCTTACATCTAATAGGATAAAATTAGATCAGATATAATCTATAACTATACACTAAGGTCTAATTAAATATAATTTGAATTCATTTGTCCCGGTCAGATATAACATATCTCATTAGATGTAATCAGACATTTGGTTCGATATAACCCTATTTCGCCCCAGACTAAATCATATCTCAATATATACCTTAAGTAAGATCCAATTACATACATCTGGTCGGGAAAAATTTGAGATAAAAATAAATCCAATTAGACCTAACCAGATAATTATAGATCAGTTCTGATATAATGTGAACCTTGTAGGTCTTACAATTTTTAGAATAAAATGGGGTCTGCTCAGATCCTATCATATCTAAGCTTTTTACACAGGCATCCAAAGTTATATGACTTACATACATTAATCGTATTATTTATGTCTTGATTTTGACCGATTAGTTGGTTCGAATTAGTTTTATGAACATAGGCCGTAATTCTATAAAACAAAACAAAAATAATTTGGAAAAGTGTTATGGGACTTCCGTATATTCTAATATCCCAGTGTGCCATACGAATCCGTTACGAATTCGAATGGGATCCGTTTTTTCGTACATTTTGTCCAAAACGGACATCCGTTACGGAGACAAAACAATTCCTTTTGCGTATGAAGTTTCACTCGAAAAAGCTGAGTTTTTTGTACCTTTTTGGATCTGTCTTGAACTCGCAACGGACTTCATATTCGAATTCGTTTCCGGGTCGTGTTTAGTAAATAAAATGGTTTCGAAACGGATCCGCCAAATTCGCTTATGTTTTTACGGGCTCGAAACGGATCCGCCAAATCTCGATTTCACTGATTCGAATCAAATTTCAGGGATTCGATTTTTTATATTTTTACGGACTTGTAACGGTTTTGAAACGTGTTCCGCTTTCTTTTTTATGCACATTGGGATACAACTAATGCGAAACCCAAAAATACTTCATGATATTTTCTTAATTTTAATAATAATAATCCGAGGTCCCACAATCCCATAACTTACTTTTGTTGAACACCTCAAAATTAAATAAAAGTTACAGATAATTCCCTTAATAACTGTGATGTCTGCTTATAAAACTCGATAAGTTTTTTAACCATTTTATTCGAATAAATATTTTTTGTAAACTTTACAGAATAATTGAAGACAATTATATAAATGTTATCGATTGCTCGGGTTTGTTATCGGGATATCTATGGGGTTCAACTATTGTTTTAACCAACTTTTTGAGATATTGTTTTACCCAATAAACCTTTAAGCCCCCAGAAAAAACGAGTAAAAGCTGTCGGCGTGAACAGTCTATATCCGGGATTGCCGCTCTTTGCCGCTTTGGCAGATATTTTGTTTCTTCTTCGAATTTTCAGTATAGTAAAGGGTTTTTCAACAGAGAGTTTATTAAAATTTACTACCGAAATTTGGAGCCAGTGGCCTCAACTTTAAGAGCGCTACGTCCAATTTATGGTCGTCATAATCGTCCTACCAGATCAACAATTGAGCGTCTAGTGGAAGAATTTGAATTCACAGGCACAGTACAAAATGTTCCCGTGCCAGTGAGACAAAGAAGTGCCCTTTGTGTCGAGAATATTGCTGCCGCGGAGGCTTCAGTTCAAGAAAGCCCAAATGTGTCTCCCACACGTCGTTCTCAAGCGTTAGGCATCTCTGTGTCGTCGTTGTGGCGAATTTTTCGAAAAGATCTTGGCCTACATCCTTACAAGATCTAATTGACGCAAGAACTGAAGGCGATTGACCACCATAAGCGTCGTATGTTCGTGAATTGTGCTGAGCAACAACTTGAAAATGATTCGAATTTTCATCGGAAAATCATCTTCAGCGATGAGGCTCATTTCTGGCTGAATGGCTTCGTCTATAAGCAAAATATGCGTTATTGGTCAGACAGCAATCCACACGTAATCCATGAGTCATCATTGCATCCCGAAAAAATTACGGTTTGGTGCGGTTTCATTGGCGTCATTGGGCCACGTCATTGGGCCGTACTTCTTCCGTGATGATTAAGACCGACACATTACTGTGAATGCGAATCGCTACCGTTCAATGATAACCGAATATTTTTGGCCCCAATTGGATAATATGGACTTGGAGGACATGTGGTTCCAACAGAACGGCGCCACAAGCCACACAGCGAATGCCACAATCAATTTATTGGAAACCAAGTTTGGTGAACGTGTTATCTCACGAAATGGCCCAGTCGATTGGGCGCCTCGGTCGTGCGATTTGACGCCGTTAGATTATTTCCTGTGGGGCTACGTCAAGTCTATGGTCTATGCCAACAAGCCAGCGACGATTGATAAACTTCGTACTAATATCGAAACCGTACTTGAAAACCGTCGAAAATTGGGTTCAGCGTCTGGACTTCTGCAAGCGTGCCCGTGGTGGCCATGCAAAAGAAATCGAGTTCCATAAATAATGGCATCGAACGTACTTTCACAGGAATAAAGAATTTCATTGGTATCTAAAACCGGTTTTGTTTTATTTTAAAAAACTTTTGTAGCGCTCTTATTGAAAAACCCGTTATTTTTCTTTTCTCTATATCTCTGGCACTAAAAAAACGGATTTTTCTAAAATTCAAACACCGATATCTCAACAACTAAGCGAGTCATTGAATTTTCCACCAACGAAACACTTATTCTGATTAAGGAGTCTAAAATATAGTAAACAAGAGGCTTGAATGTGTCAAATTGTAATTGCATTGAAACCTCCAACAGTTTAGAATGTGGAGTTAGATCATTGGAATCTGTGGAGCTGTACGAAATAATGAAAATGGAAAGAGATAGGTACATAATAAGCCAAAGACAAAGCTTGTACTTGTCCCTTATCGAATACGAATCTCTATCTTCGTGTTCAAATATAAATTCTGGCAAAATAAGAATTGCTCAATTTCCTGCTCTGGCAATTGCTTACCTTTGGATATATAAATATATCATTACAGTCGCATCATTGCCTCTAATAAACACTTGTGGCTGCGCAAAGATTTCCATCCGTATCGATGGATTTAAGGCATTTTACCGTCACAAATGCGATGTGAATTATCAGTGCCCTAATGTACTACATATATTTGTGGGATACAATAATAAAACACTGAGACATTCCATTCTCAACACCCACGATTATTCATTCGCCATAAGGGGATTTCTTTTGGCACATCACAACATTGGTGTTTTGTATATTACTTGTGTTAAATAGTTTAGCTACTCACCTAACTTCCTGGAATAAATGAGCCTTGGACACTTCATCCAATTTGGTCTTGTCCACCACTTTAACAGCCACCTTTGCACCCGTAAAGACATGACGTGCTAATTTTACTACCGCAAAATGACCGGAGCCCAGGGTCTCTTCCAAATCATAAAGGCCAGCAATTTTGCCATCATACGAAGCACCGCCAGACGTGTGAGCCGCAGCCGAAGCTTCCAAGGTCCTGGTATGCTGATGTTGCATATCACCACAAACGAACAACAACAGCAGCAGCAGCGGCAAAAACAACAACAACGCAAAAGCAATTTATTGTTGTTCCTACGAGATTTATTATACCGAGTTTGATTTTCCTTAAATTGATCGATCGAAGAAAATGTGTGTTAGTGTGATGTTGCGCAAGGTTTGTCTCGGCGTCAGCGATTGATGATGATTCTCTTCCTAATATATGTCCCCTCTCTGCAGCAACTGACAACGACGCTAATGGCAACGACAGCGACAACTGTCACGCCGACCGACGTTTCGTGATGATCTTCGTACACACGCACTATTTTTTTGCGGCCGCTGCTTCTGCTACCGCTGCTTCTTCTTGCAATACTTCTCACTTAAACAAACATTAAATGGAAAAAATTCCGAATTGGAATTATTCCTATTACAATGTTATTATTTTGATTTTGTATTATCTAGAACAACGTTACGAAGCCTGCATTGCTTATTTTAATTTAATGGAAACTTTTTATATTCTATCTAAGGGCAGCAGGCATAATAACCTGACTTTGGATGAAGTGAAGAAGAAAATTTTTTTCTGGCACAAATCTATGTATCCATTCTTCAAGTGAAAATCGATTCCGGGGGCCACGCACTACACAACATTTAGCAGCGAACGACGACACATATATTTTTGACTTTTGACATCAATTGAACACACTTAATTATATATTTTCGCTTATACTGTGCAAATCAATTCGCACTTTCTGATTTCCTGCACAATTTGTGTTTTATTTTATTTAACATAGAAAAATTCCTCTACAAAAAAATGTTCTACTTGTTTTCTCTCGCTTCGCTTTTTTCTGTTATTTTTGCGAAGCCACTAGCAAGTGTTTAGCAACGCCGTCAATTGTCAGTGCAGTAGTCAGTAGTGTAGTATTGACATATTTTATATCTAATTTAGGACCAACTCTCCAAAGAAAAATTATTGTTTTGGAGGGGGTGGAACACTTTTGTTTTGGACGGGCTGGAACGTATTGTTTTAGGTAGAAAAATTTTAAATACAAAAATTTGGCAGCATCGCATAGTTTCAGGGTTATGGGCTCGATTTTAAGCGAGAGTATTACGTTTAAAGAACCGTCTTCTACAATTAATCTGTCACCATCTTTGTATAAAACACGTCAAAATAAACGACAGGAAATTCAACATCGAGATATCAGATTTGGAAATTTTGAAAAATTATCGAAAATATTTTAAATTGATTTATTTCTCTGAAAAATTGTTTTAAAACATTTTTACAACAGGTGAAGCAGACAGTAAAAAGCCAATTCCACCAGCTATTCGAAAATGTTCATTTTCAGAAAATCTCCGTTCGGCGGTTGTATTAAAAAAACCGGGTTTTCATGTTTGGTTAACTTCATTCACTGTGGCAACTCGTTGCCGCCGTCAGTTGTCAATGCAACGTCAAATAAATGCAGCTCTACTATTATACGTAAAAATGTCTACGGAGGGCCAGAGCCTAGGAATTTTCATGTAAATCTTTTAGAAAATTCCTCAAGTGCCAAAAATACAACCAAAAATTGCAACTAATGGTGTCATTAGCGGTCAGGAGTGATTAAGCCATAATGAGTAAAGCACAGCAGTCCTGCTGCCATTTGACTGCGGAGCATTTCACTCTGCTGGACGTCAAGCAAATCGACGAGGTACGTGCTGTGCTGTGCAGATGATCGAAATAGTTTATCTTCAACAAATTTGTTTTCTTAGATTTCTCTGCAGAGTAATAAATGTGCCAACTGTCAGTATGCTGGACAAAATCTATGGATTTGTTTGTACAGGAAATGTATGCAAATTGGGTGCTCCGAGCAAGCACACGACCATAGCACGGAGCACTTTCAGCGCAGCAAAGACAAGGTATTGCATTGCATTCACATGGACCTTACGTCTCAGCGGGCTTGGTGTTATCTGTGTGAACGTGAGATTTCAATTGGCGGTGTAGAACGACCTGCTCAAATGGTCGACCCTGTGCCGCGTGCCATGCGTTACTCGGATGAGGAGAACGACTCTGATTACGCCTCTGCTTCTGGTATGGGAACGGGTTTGGTTGGCTTACAGAATATTGCCAATACATGTTACATGAATTCGGCGTTGCAAGCTTTAAGCAATGTCATACCTATGACCCATTATTTCCTTAATTGTAGCGGTTTGGTGGATCATACGTTAGAGCAAGGTGCTCACCGGTGTAAGGCTGGCTTAGCAAAGAGCTACCAACGACTAATGCGCGATATGTGGCTTAAGCGTGAGGATGGCAAATCATTTCTGGCTCCCCGGAGTATTCTATATGGCATCCGTAGTGTTCATCCAATGTTTCGTGGGTTCCAACAACATGACACCCAAGAATTTTTACGATGCTTTATGGATCAGCTGCATGAAGAATTGAAGGAATCGGTGGCGAATGTTGATAAGTCAAAAAGAATCTATTCCGAAGAACACGCCAAGCAAGACGAGGATGATATTTCATCGGAAATAAGCTCTTGTAGTTCTGAAACATTGGATACGAATTATGTGACATGTGACAGTTCGAACTCGGAACAATCTAGTCTTCATGAAAACTTCATTGCGACAAAAACAAATGCCCAATCAACAACGACGACATCTCCCACATCCCCGTACTCTACTTACACGGCTACTTCTTCCTCGTCGACTTCTTCGATTCGATCTATTGTTAGTGACATTTTCGATGGCAAACTTTTGTCCTCAGTTCAATGTTTAACCTGCAATCGTGTATCGACACGTGAAGAGACTTTCCAAGATCTTTCTTTGCCCATACCCAATCGTGATTTTCTTACTGTGTTACATCAAGCCAATAGCATGAGTGTCCAAAGTCTGAACTCAATAGAATCCAGTACTAGTACTGCAAGAGCAAATGAGGGCTGGCTGTCGTGGTTTTGGAATATAGTTCGCTCCTGGCTCTGGGGTCCTGCAGTGACCTTGCACGATTGTATGGCAAGTTTCTTTAGTGCGGATGAACTAAAAGGTGACAACATGTATAGTTGTGAGAAATGCAATAAGCTGCGCACAGGCGTTAAGTTCTCTCGAGTGCTAGAACTACCCGAGGTTTTGTGTATTCATCTAAAGAGATTTAGGCACGACCTATCTTACAGCTCTAAAATATCGTCATATGTTGAGTTTCCTTTGGAGAACTTTGATATGCGACCCTATTTGCACAAAGACTGTAACTCTCAGGTAGCAATGTATCAGCTTACCTCGGTCATATGCCATCATGGCACCGTAGGTGGGGGTCATTACACTTGTTTTGCCCGCAATGCGTTTACAGATCGGTGGTATGAATACGATGATCATCATGTCAACGAAGTATCAGAGGATACAGTGCAAAATTGCCAAGCGTATGTGTTATTCTATCAAAAGAGCAATCCCCAAATGGAACTTTTACGCTTCGAAGCAAACGAGCTGTCATTGTCGTACCCTGCAAGCAAATCCGACATCCGTTTTTATATATCACGTGAATGGTTGGCCCGCTTTAATACATTCTCGGAACCAGGCCCTATTAGCAATTGGTCCATGCTTTGTCCCCATGGCGATGTATTGTACACCAAAATGCCCATAATATCTCAATTAGCTGTGGCAATTTCTCAACATTCATGGGAATATCTATACCGTAAGTTTGGAGGTGGTCCAGCCATCAACTTGTTGTTTGAATGCGAGATTTGTAAAAGATCAGCCGAATCTTTGGCTCAACGCCAACATTATGAACATTCTGTGTTTCAACGCTACAATGGCTTGGATGCAGAACTGGATTCGGGTGCAATATATGCTGTTTCCATGTCATGGTTACGTAAGTGGCAACAATTTGCCAAAGGCATTACACACAAAGAGCCGGGGCCTATAAATAATGCAAGCATTGTACCAAATTTCAAGGATGCGGCACCAAAGAACTCTCCCGTACGAAATGTGCGTTTAGGTTCGGACTATATACAATTGAATGCACCTCTATGGCGGTTCTTACATGATATCTATGGTGGTGGACCAGAGGTCTTGTTGCGTCCTTCGTTAACTGAAGAGGTAAGTATGGGAGGAGATTACGAGAGTGTTTGAATAAAGTTTAATTCAAACTTGCAAATTAGTCTGTAGAAATAATACTATTCAAATATACTTAACAGACAATAGTCGTATTTTGGTTGCAAGAAAGCGAAAATCGCTTGCTAAGTTGTAAAGAAAACGGCCGTTTGAAGTCATATTGTTCAAAAATATGGAAAAGTTTGAAAATGTTAAAATGTGTCAACAAAAATAACTATAAACTTGGCGAAAAGTCTTCCCTAAGTGCTTCACACAAAATAAGCGATTATCTAAGCAAACGGTGTAACCAAAACACGCTTAATCTTCGTTTTGAGAAATGTACTTGGAGGTACTCTCTAAGCACAGTGGCTTTTATGTAAATGCTTCCTAAGAGTGTATTTTTTCTGTAACGAAGTATCATTTTTCTTATTTCAGATCGTTATTATAGACCAAGATGAATTGGACGAAAATGATGGTATACTGGGTAGTGTATCTGATACTGAAAGCAATATGGGTGGCCATAATTATAGATTACCAGAGTGTTCCTCGCATAATACGGAGAGTGTTATTAACGAACAAGAAGAAACGGATGAGGAAAATCTACCAAGTCTCAACAATAGCAAGAAACCCCAGAAACGTAAAGAAAGACAATCCAGTAAAAAAATTCACACATCTACTTTATCCAAAAAAGGCAAACATAAAGATAACAAGGACTTGTTTGGGGTACAAGGTAAGGAATAACTATGGCTTATATAAAATCTAAAAACTTAATTTATGCCACTTTGTTTACTTTCAGGCAATTACAATACAAAAGATACTGAATTACATTCCCAAGATGACGAAGACAATGAAACAACAACCACCAACCAAATACAACCACCAGACCAAACTGATGAAATGCCTGAAAATGCATTTAACAATAACGACAAAACCCATTCTCTGACAAAATCCAAAAAATATTCATTCCGTAAAGAAAAGCGCCAGCGGAAATATTCCGCACCCATAGATAATTCCAATAAGGACGATAGTTCCGCGGATGTGCGGTCCCATCGTCGTGGCAAACGTGGTAAGACGAAACATACTGTCATTTTGAAGACCTTTCAACCTTTATCACATGCAATTTCCTCCAACACTGGCGCTGCAAGCGATTCCAATGAAACTGATGTTTAGAAACATTAAACTTAAACAACAAACACTGTCAATTTCCAAAAATTAAAAGAATATGTGCATGTACTACTTTCTTTTCCCTTATCCTTTAAAAAAAATTATTAAAAGTAATAATATTCGTTAAAAAAACTAACGAAACGAACTTGTAACATTATAAACTTTATTACTTTGTTTTTTGTGTATGTTAGTAATATAATTTATTTGTATTAGCTTATTATTGAATAAAATTGAAAACTCTGCTTTAGGAGTTTGTTCTGGGTAGAGGCTTTAAATTTAATTAGAATATAAAATGATTTGTGGTTTTATTTTTCACATTTTCTTGATTATAGTAATTTTATGAAGTTATCAATATTAAAATTTATATTTTTAATCCGCGAATTGGGAACCAATTTACGATACGACATTAAACGACCGGGAAAGCAGATTTTCTTTGTTTACGTATCCGTCTTGTCTTCATTTACCGTCAGACCCAGTTTTGCTGATTCCCCAATTCTCGAAAAAACCCGCAGTAACTTCTCTAATTTTGCGCCCAATGATATCTATATCATAAGCATACGCGAGCAGCATCTGACTTTTGCTGCTGATGGTTTTATTCGTGTTGATTGCAGCTGTTCTCATAGCAATCTCTATTAAGATGTCAAAGAGATCGCACGATACTGCGTCGCATCCTTACCAACTTTCACTGCGGATTTGGTGTTCGTCAAGGTCATCCTGCAAAGGCGTATGAGTTTTGCAGGAATACCAAGCTCAGACATTGCTTCATAGAGTTTCTCCCGTATCGGACTATCGAAGGCCGCTTAATAATCGATAAATAGATGATAGGTGTCGATTTGTTTTTCGTGTGTCTTCTCAGGAAGCGTGAAAATCTGGTCAGTTGTCGATTTTCCAGGCCTAAAGCCACACTGGTATGGTCCAATCAGGTCAGCGGTAATTGGTTTTAGTCTTTCGCACATTATACTTGATAGAACCTTATATGCCCTTTTTAAATATGGGACATAGTACACTGAGACTCCAATCGCCGGGCATGCATTCATCTAACCAAATTTTGCTAATGAGCTGATGCATGCACCTTATCAGCTCATCGCCGCCAGCCTTAAACAGCTCCGCCGGTAATCCATCGGCTCCTGCGGCTTTGTTGTTCTTAAGCCGGGCAATAGCTGTTCTGACCTCGTCTTGGTTAGGAGGGGGCAATCGACGTCGTCGTCCATATTGTGATCGATTGTCCCATCGTCATCGGATATCTCAGGTACTAGTAGCGCAGAGAAATGCTCTCTCCATATTCCCAACATGCTCTGCACATCTGCGACGAGATTTCCGTCCTTGTCTTTACAGAAAGGGGGCCCTGAACCATGTCCATTAGTTCCGTTTTTAACTTTTTGGTAGAATTTTCGGGCTTCATTCTTCCTTCTGTATGTCTCAATTTTCAACTCTTGCGCTTTCTCCACTGCCATTTCTAACGCCTAAAGAGACGGTTTACCTCCTTTCTCTTCTCCCTATACCGCTCAGTTGCAGCTCGCGTTGCAATTGACTGAAGCATTACCATACGTGCAGCGTTCTTTTCGTCATTTGCTATGCGACACTCTTCATCGTACCATGGTTTATTGCGAAGCGGTTTTTCGAAACCAAGTACGATTGTTGCGGCAGTTTTATAGAGTCGGAAATGGGTTTCCACTACGCATCAGGATTGTCATCGGGAGAGTGTGGGTTCTGTGCCAAAAGTTGCGAGAGCTTTCTTGAGTAGGCTGTGGCTACCTCTGGTAATTGCAGCTTTCTGATGTCCAGCTTTCTCTGTGTCTGGTTTCGTACGATTTTCGCTCTACTTACTCTTGTGCGTACTTTTGATGCTACCAGGTAGTGATCAGAATCGATGTTATCTTCTCTGACCACTCGTACGTCCATTACACTGGATGAGTGCCTTCCATACTCGGAAAAATGTATTGCCCTATAGTGCACAAAGGCGAGTATCTTCACGCATGAACCATGAGTTGTATGAGCTATATCCCGACATTGACATACATAGTTAAGCGGATCAAAATAACGCGATTGCGCTGGCTAGGCCATGTCAGTAGAATGGATGAAGACGAACCAGCACGAAGGGTTTTCAAAACCCCACTCGAAGGAAGATGCCAGCGCTGGAGGGATCAGGTTGACGAATCCCTGCGAATACTTGGTATTGCCAACTGGAGAAATAAAGCAAAAGATCGAACTGGTTGGCAAATAGGTTATCCGTCCAGAACAACATTTAATTATCGTTAAGCGTGGTGATGATTAAACTAAAAAACGAAATGATGATGAAAGCTGATCAACATGACGTTGATTTATACTGTATGCTGCTAATTAACCATGATCATACCAATAATTAATAATTAACGTGATGATGATAAATAATAATGCGTCCTAAATGCATGAAAGTCAAGTGTGTATTAAATAGCCTGCGAGTGTTTGTGATACCAATCGAAACGTTAACTGCAATTATTTCTTAACAAATAGTCTAGGATACGAAACTCATAAAAATGTGTATTTGTACTTTATAATGTTCAATTGTATCTCTTGTAGAGCACAAATCAGAGACGTCAGTGTCTGTGACACCAATTTTGTACAGGTAGGTTGTGCTAACCGCATGTCCAATAAACAATCTATTCACTATCTTTATCCCAACAGGTCGTAGGTCAATATTCCTATGCCAAGGAATGTTTAAATCAGGGGAAAAACCTGCAAACCTTTGACCCTTACATCGACTTATGACATTAAATACCAAATTCCATTCCTGCTTCAGTTTATATAGTATAATTCTGTTGGCCTCCTTATTTGTGAACTTTACACCCAAAGGGCCCCAGCCTCTGCGTCATTTTTTGGCTAAGTAATCAGCCTCCTTATTGCATGGTATCCTATTATAACCAGTGATCCACACATTATAGCACGAAGTTATCGACGATGTGCTTATCAAATTGTGTATATTAGCAACAATATAATTATCTATGTTCTCTTATTTTCTTCCTGGCCTTTCAGCTCCTCAGGACAATGTTAATGGGTGGTATGATTTTCGAGTGTAGTGATATTAATTCAGTCGTCGACTGCCTCATATTATTACGTGTCCTAAACCTAACATACATGCTGTCAAACTATACGTGCAGATTACGAATGTAATTTCCAAATCTCTCAATACCGCGCACAACTCCGCAAACATGGACGAAGTCTTCCAATCAATTCTGAACATGAAGCGGCCCCTGTAGACAGTGACGCATCTGTTGTTTTGGTTGGTTAAGAAGGCTGCAAGACAGCACGCTGTCTAGCACACTAAGGCTAAAGAAGCCCATTGTGATACCTGTAGTTACCTCCATAGCAACTATTAACTAGTCGTCTAGCCAATTTGCCCTTTCAATGAATTTGTCTATAAGACCTACAGGAATATCCTGTAGGGCTACGGTGCTAACTAAATGTGTTCCGAATATCCTACTTCTCAGTCCTGCCAGAGCAGGGCAATCCAAGAGAAGGTGTTTCGTCATTTCCTCGTCCTCTTCCATGCAGCATCTACAGAGAGTGGAGTTTCTGTGTCCCAATCTTAGGGCGTGTTTTCCTACAAGACAATGTCCCGTAAGTGTTCCTATCATTGTGGATAACCTGCCTCTCGGCAAGTTAAGTAGTTGCCTAGTCCTCTTCTTGTGCACCTGTGGCCAGAGGACCCTGGCTTGTTTGTAAGTTGAAGTAAGTCTCCACTTGTCCTTGAACATATTATCGGCCCACTGCCATCCGTAACAAAGATTTCAAATAATTTACCTTAATAATTAATAAATTGTTTCCCATTATATCTTATGACGGGATTGGGACCTACAGTTTTACATTGGTTCCGAACGGTATTTTGAGAAGCATTTCCATGTCTAAATAAGTATCGAGTCAAAATGTATATCTCTGTAAAGCTTACATAAAAACCTATATAACGACGTATAAATTTTCTGCTTCCATTAACCCACTGAGAGCCGGTTTCAAGTTTTGTGTTTTTTGGTTCTAACTTTTTAGGAAAACGCTCATTATGTCAAAATATGACCCATGTTAGGGTGGGTGTATATATTTTTTTGCACTTTAAAGATAAGATATCACGCTTTCATTTGCGGTATTTCATGTCTCATTAACCCTTAAAACGCGAAAGATACATAAATCAACTATGAACAATTATATATAAAAAAACGTGTAACACAAAAATTAACACCGATGCCGGTGTTGGCCCCTTTCCAGAGGACAAAATCCCAAATATCGGCCCAAGGCCGGCCACTCCTAAAGCTTTATAACACAAAAAAATTCCGAAGCCAGCCTTGGACCCTCCCCAATGCAGTAAACTGGCCGAAGGCCGTCTACATTGTAAGCAATATGACACCAAACACCTGCGAAGCCCGCGATCCGGGTGTCGGAACTAACACAGAGGAGAAGATACTTGGTAATTAAGCAACATATCGCACCTGTTCCACAAAAGTGTAACAACTCAAAATTTCAAAATTTTCAGTAGAGACGAAAAACTGTTTCCGTTAATATTGATGATATATTTCAAGAAAAAAATATGTTATTGCAAGAAATTATCATTAAAAAGAATAAAAGCGTTGTTTGCGTTAAAAATGTTACTCTTTATATGATAAAAACAAACCGATTTGCTTAAACATTTAGAGACAACTAAAAATGTTACTCTTTAGTTGAGTCTAAAAAAGTTATTCTGAAAACAAAGAGAGAGTCATAACGGTTTTTTTTGACGAAAGAGGAGACAAAATAATAGATGATTTTTACAGTGAGTAGAGATGACCACAGTGTGTTGTTTTCTTGCAAAAAACGAAAATTTAGAAATTTTGAGTTGTTACACTTTTGTGGAACAGGTGCGATATATGAAAATTAAATTTAATTGTTTTTTACCGTATTTTGAGGTGCTTTATAAAACAGGTTTATGAGATCGAGTATTTTTGAAAGTTGTACTGCAATCTTGCCGATATAATTTTATTTTAGGCCGTAATAATTCTGTGGTGGAAAGGGTTAAAGAGACAAATAATACTGCAAATTAAAGCTTAAAATCGTACCTTTACAATATAGTTACCAGCTGTCCCGGCAAACGTGAGAAATATTTTCTCTAAAAACGCTAAAAACGCTAGCTCCAAAAAACAAACGTGCTCTGCCCCTTGCGCCCACAGACTAAATTCAAGAGGTCAGCTAAACTAAAATATTCTCAAAGTTCTCGGGATTTTTAAATTCTTTATATTAACTTCACCACAAAAAATCACTTTTAGGTCACCACCTAAATATGAAGTTCAGAGTGTTTAATGACTATTTGCAAAATATTGCGATTCTGGGTTCAGCAAATTGTGAGCTATTTTGCTTTAAAAACACCTCTAATTATCCGGTTTTTTGGGTGTAACTTTTAAGATGTTGACCTTTAGGAGTTCTTGCATTGGACATATTGTTTTTATTTGTATTTTTGAAGTTGATTGAGTTGTAGAAGTTTAAATGCCGTTTTTAGTGGATTTCCCTGGAGTCCTAAGAAAAAATCAAAATAACTCCGTCATTTTTACTCATATATTAACACTGAAGATGTCATTGTGAAGGTTATAAACTCAGCTTCGTAGCTCGGTATGATTCTTTGGATCATAACGTTAAATTATACAGCTTATGTTTATTTTTGTCGGTAGTATTTCAAAAGTTTTTGAAAGTTATCATTTAAAACTACAATGATCGTAAAAAATGTTGCAAATTTTTACCCGCAGTAATAAGCGCTATTTAATACCTTTGAAATGATATGTAAATTATGTATATCCGACAAGAAATGGTCGTAATATTTGCATTTTTGTAAAACAACTTTGAAGCTTTCAGGTCTATAAAACAGTTTAATATTGAATGTAAATACATTAAATGTTTCAATAAAATCGGAAAAATAATAGAAATACAATGGTTTGGTAGTTTAATTGATTATGTTTCTTAAAAAACCACAATACATATTTACATAAAATTTAAAAAAAAAAATTAAAAATTTTATTGAAACATTTAATGCATTCACATCCAATATTAAACTGTTTTATAGACCTGAAAGCTTCAAAGTTGTTTTACAAAAATGCAAATATTACGACCATTTCTTTTCGGATAGCGCTTTTTACTGCGGGTAAAAATTTGCAACATTTTTTGCGATCAATGTAGTTTTAAATGATAACTTTCGGAAAAATTTTGAAATACTACCTACAAAAATAAAAATAAGCTGTATAATTTAACGTTATGTTCCAAAGAATCGAAGCTGAGTTTATAACCTTCACAATAACATCTTCAGTGTTAATATATGAGTAAAAATGACGGAGTTATTTTGATTTTTTCTTAGGACTCCACGAAAATCCACTAAAAAACAGCATTTAAACTTCTACAACTCAATCAACTTCAAAAATACAAATAAAAACAATATGTCCAATGCAAGAACTCCTAAAGGTCAACATCTTAAACGTTACACCCAAAAAACCGGATAATTAGAGGTGTTTTTAAAGCAAAATAGCTCACAATTTGCTGAACCCAGAATCGCAATATTTTGCAAATAGTCATTAAACACTCTGAACTTTATTTTTAGGTGGTGACAGCAGCAATTTTTTTTTACCCACCCTAATGTGCATACATATGTATGCCGAAAACTCTTTTTTTTTTGATCCAACCTTTTAACTCTTTTCCCGTGATCCAACCGAGCTGAAACTTCGGAAGCAAACTAATGGCGAGGACAAAATTAAACTTTCAAAATATGGACGGGTTTGGATAAAGGGGCGTGGTACATCCCATACAAATCACAAATTAAAAATCCATTATTTCTGCTCCTGTTAACGGTATTTGAACAAAATTGGTTGGGTATGTTGGTTAGGTGTATATATTCCAAGATCTGCTGCAACTATGGGCGGGATTGGACAAAGGGGCGTGGTCATATATAAAGAATTTATAGTCAAAAACTATTTTTTTCCGGGTTGGTTTTTTTATATATTAAGATGATAAAAATAATCAGATGGGTCATATTTTGACATAATGAGCACTTTTCCTAAAAAGTTTGTACCAAAAGGCACAAAACTTACAACTACCCGCTCCGATAGAAATAGGTACAAATATATGAATTGTATATCTCAAAAACTATGGGTTTACTGGATTTTTTTTTTTTTTAGTTTTCAGTGGCAACACTACAAGCTTAAAAAACATCGGCCGTATGTAGTTAAACTGCATTGTACCGTTGTCGCTCTTTAAAACTTCTGAGAGAGAATTTTATTGATATACTATTGTATCGTCCATGATTCATCCCGATAGGCAAAGAGCCTCTTTCTTTGGTATGAACTTATTATTTTCAGGAATTTAGATAGCATTATCGGAATATTAGCAAAATCGGTTAAAATATGTATAATCCACTAGATCTTTACTAAGTTTCAGTATATCTAGGTACACACCGCAGTGGCTTAACGGGCTAGACGCTGCTGAAGATGATGCTTCACCAACATCGAAACGATCGTCCAGCGAATGTGAGTTCGAGTCCCACCCGCGGCATTTACATTTTTTACACTAACCGGAGAAAACATGATCTCTTACAGCCTTAAAGGAAATTACAACTAGGTACTACGTTGATCAATCTCCATTCTTAAATGTTGAATTTTGTTGATTAGTGTATTTTGGAAAATTGCCAAGAAATTTGTAGGCTAACATTTCTTCGAAGATTTCAATTTCTTTATACCGCGTTTATGCTGCAACCGAAATCCCGATTTTCTAGATTCCATTCACACGAACAGCTGATTTGTGTATGGAAAATCAGATGTTTAGGCCACGAAATCTGGATATCTCTAGATTTCGAGTGCAGCATAAACATGTTTTTACAGTGAATCAGGCGGATTCTATGGCGCAGCTGATCGAAAAGGTACTAGAGAAATGATGGAGAATGAGAGACCAAAGAAGACAGGAACTAATTTTAAATAGTGTTTATACCCTTCAGTACTGTTGGTATCTATTGACCCTTTTATACAACTCAATTCGATACTCTTTATCGACAAGAGAATTCGCAACCACTTTGTATCCCATGAAAATATATGTATGTGCAGTGGTTATTGTCCCTTTTTCGCCAGTCATTTCATTTCTCTTTAAGCGTCGGTGAAATTTCTAGAACATAGTTATGCAGAGGTTTTTTTAAGAAAGAGAGAGAGAGAGATAATATTCTAACGCTCAGATGTTGAACACAAACAAAAACAAAACTTCCCGCTACTCGTGCGCATCATCAAATTTATCCCTAAATTTGTATCGGAATTTAGTCTTGTTTGAACGCGCAAGTTAATTACAGTAAAATTAATTTTGCTTTAAAAATGTAAATCCTATTATTTTTAATTATTTTGTTTTAAAAATAAATAAAAAACAAGTTTTGAAAAAAAAATATTATAGAAGTGTCTAACATCTTTTCACTAGCGAAGTTGAATGTCATTTGGATATGGCGAAGTGGAAGGTTCGTAGTGCCTAACAAATTCATCGGGGCCTTGGCACCAGCTATTTGTTAACTATCAGCAGCGAAGGGACAGTTGAAAGGTAATGCAGAGAGTGGCGATAGACCTCTTCCTATGACATCTACATGTTAAATTCGCTAGTCAACTACTTTAGAAGTAGATTGCGGTGGAGGTACCCCTGTCTAAAAGGGATCAGAGAATTCGTCAGTGCTGCGACACTCCCGCGAACTGAAGGGTAGTTTTATGTCCAACCATAGAGTAATACTTAAGAGTTTCCATTACTCTCTTCGATGCCTCTTCCTGACGATGAGGTAGTAGGCCATTTCATAGTGTTTTATTTGCTGATGTATTTTACTATTTTTACACTTTGGTTGGACATAAAACGGACAGAAATCAAATGGAATGCTTATTTTCGTTGAATGCAAACAACTTAGAACATAATTTAGTTATCATTCATATCAAAAAAAAACACTATTTAAAATTAGTTCCTGTCTTCTTTGGTCTCTCATTCTCCATCATTTCCCTAGTTCCTTTTCGATCAGCTGCGCCATAGAATCCCCCTGATCAGATGCGCCATAGAATCCCTCTGGTCCAACCAAAGTGTAAAAATAGTAAAATACAGCAGCAAATAAAACTCTATGAAATGGCCTACTACCTCGTAGTCAAGAAGAGGCATCGAAGAGAGTAATGGAAACTCTTAAGTATTACATAGTGTATTCCTGTAACCCAACCAAATGTTGAATCTTTTATATTTATTGAGAGAGAGCATTCCAATAGATTTATATAAACCTCAGTGAGGAAAAATGGAAAGCTTTGCGTTTCAAATACTACGGAAAGAGGGTATACTACTGCGGGTTTGAATACTTCTTATGGCTACAACATGTAAGCCGAGAAACGCTAGAGTGGGATACTGTTTAACTCCAGTTAAGGGAAGACTGTGCCTACCTACTCAATGTCAGGTGACCCAAGGGTAATTAATGCAACGTTAAAATTGTGATAACAAAGTCAAAATATATACCAAATAACGAAAAACGTGTCAACTATGACATTAACCGACTCATATATCAGTGACAAGATTTAATAAATGACGATCTCCCAGTAGGACCAGTATACTATACGTATTCGAATTCGTATAGTATACAAACTAGGCAGGGGTACTGTGATCTTCACTATACCTCTTTAATATACATACGTTTGTTAAGGAATGGCAGCTGGTGTGGGTACAAACAATATAGCATACAAATTATATGTGTAATGTTTACAAATAATCTTCGTGTTTTGTCTTCGTATCTAATATACAACCTTTATCTACATTGTTTATCGTAATGTTTACAATTCTGATGAAAATACACCCAGCGAAATAAATATAAAAGCAACACCATTTTTTGTTTTTTTCCAAATGTTGAGATGAATTTTCAAGTTGTTATTTTATATTGTATTAATTAGCCTTTCAAAATAAAATACTTTTCACCACAAATACTTTGACTATAACTTCTTCAAGGCGAATCAACAAAAATAAACTAATTACTAGTGCGAAATATTTATAAAGGCAAAACGTTTATTTAAATATTTTAACAAGTTTCGTAAGACGTATGATCTCCATTAACGCTGATAACTTATAAGTATTTAGCGTCTTGGCATTGAGTTTATCAACGAAGGAATATGCGCAGGATCAGTTATCTCCCATTTTCTTGAATTGCTACTCTTCGATCCTTGACATTCTTCAACTGGCGACGGGGTGGTAAACTTGGGTAGGTAAAATAGACCACAGGATCTCGATCGGATAAAGATCAAAACTAAGTGCAGGCCAATCAAGAGTTGGTATTATTTCTGGACTCCAGAAATTTTGGAGTTTTCTTAGACCGATGTACTGCTGCGTTGTCCTGCTGGATGATAAATTCTGGGACACAATTTTCCTCAAATGCAGGCCAATCAAGAGTTGGTATTATTTCTGGACTCCAGAAATTTTGGAGTTTTCTTAGACCGATGTACTGCTGCGTTGTCCTGCTGGATGATAAATTCTAGGACACAAATTTCCTCTCCAGTATTAACTAAAACGACATCAAATAGTCGAATATAATACACGGAGTTAATTTTTGTGGAAATGAGACATATTGGAGTGGTTCCTCTATAACGCATACCCGCCCAAACCGTAAGGGACCCACCGCCAAAATTTCGCCGCTGACGCATTATTTTGGAAAAATCTCTGGAACGCAAATATTTGTTCTACCCATCAGGTCCATGCAAATTAAATTTTTTCCATCAGAAAATATCACTCCTCATCCAAAAATCTGTATATTTCAGCGAATTTAAATGTGGCTAATTCATGTCTTGGTTTAAGACCAAGTTTTGCATACTTTTTCCCATATGGCAGTTTCAAGTCGCGTTTCATTACTTGTTGAACACTACCCAACCCTGCTCCCAAGCTCAATTCAGCAATAATTTTCTTATCACCGAAGTTATCTTTAACAGCAACCCTTTTGATATCTCTTTTGGCGCTTTCACTGATCAGCGGTGTCCTTCCTGGTCGTTTTGTGTTTCCTCATTGAACATCCTATTTTATAAAATTGTCAATGACACAGGTAGATCATTTTAATCGCCTCGAATTTTCCCAATTGGAGAGCCCTTCATCATGATAATCTTAAAATGTTCCCCTTTCTTCTTTACTTAGCTACTTTCCACCAGGTATTCTATATAAATTGATTTTTTTTTAATTTGGCCGACGTTAAATTTGGAGCAATAAAATAACAACCAAAGAAAACTCACTTCTGTTTAAATTCCTATTTACTACTGTTCGAATACGGATTCTTTTCCATGTTGCCTTTATATATATTTCGTACCAGAAACAGAAAAAGCAACGTCACTTTTCATTTAACTTGTAAAAGAGATCGAATGGTTACATTCTATGACATAATATACCTAATGACTCAAAAATGCATTACAATTCTACACCAAAAACGCAGTGCATTGAGAATACCGAGAAAAAGTATATTGCCTTTATAATTAATTCGCTCGGTGTATATGGCAGAATTGTATACAGTCAACAAATGTTTGCAGTGTAGTCCTCAATGCTGAAGAGAAAATATAAAGAAGTGCGTACTACCTCCATACCACTGTATATACTACTGTCTATTTCGAGGCATATAGAATCACTCAAATCAATAAAAAAATATAAGTTTTGGATTTCTGATTAATAATTTTTAATATTAATGTATGTACATTAAAATTTATATTTTATTTGCATATTTTTATAAAACACGTACGCACACTTACACGTAACAAACACTACTAAGGGTTTATTACCAACCATAGAGTAAATATGGGTAGAGAAAATCTTTCACTCACCAAATTTCTGACATTTGTCCTCGTGTGATGTATACGTTTAATGTTGAAAAGAATTGCTTTACTAATACCAGATAGAGGCAATGGTTCAAAACAACGAACAAAATAACAACAACGGCATTTCGTTTTGTGTGTTAAAATTAATGTGTTAAATACAACACAAATGTATGCTAACAATAACAGTCAATAAAAAAGTTTAAAACACATTTAAATTTCACAGTTTTTCCCCAAAATTAAATAAAAATTAAAGCAAGAAGTTATTGTAATTCCACCTGGTGTATGTCACTTTTCGTCAAACATCTCTCTATCACATCGACCGCATCACGAAGAGTGTGAAAGGAAACGTCAGATGAGACAAATGGCGGCTCTACTATAAATTTACTCTATGGTTCACACAAATGAGTATGTACATAGGTGTTTGTAAACAAAAGTTTTAGGCAAATATTTGGACAGTGTGATCATTACATAGAGTAAATTTATAGTAGAGCCGCCATTTGTCTCATCTGACGTTTCCTTTCACACTCTTCGTGATGCGGTCGGTGTGATAGAGAGATGTTTGACGAAAAGTGACATACACCAGGTGGAATTACAATAACTTCTTGCTTTAATTTTTCATTTAATTTTGGGGAAAAACTGTGAAATTTAAATGTGTTTTAAACTTTTTTATTGACTATTATTGTTAGCATACATTTGTGTTGTATTTAACACATTAATTTTAACACACAAAACGAAATGCCGTTGTTGTTATTTTGTTCGTTGTTTTGAACCATTGCCTCTATCTGGTATTAGTAAAGCAATTCTTTTCAACATCAAACGTATACATCACACGAGGACAAATGTCAAAAATTTGGTGAGTGAAAGATTTTCTCTACCCATATTTACTCTATGTTACCAACTAGCTGAAAAGCCCGATACTTCGTTATCGGTAGTTTTATGAACTTTTTAAACTTCCCCCCGTTTACTCGCTAATTTACCAAGTTTCTGGGCTAAACTGCAAATAGTACCATACCAGGGAGTAATGGCGTATCCGAATTAACAAATATTGAAAATTTCAGCTTTTTAGCCAAAGGTGTTTGGGCAGGCCGCCATGGGAGAGACTTTTCCGCTTTTTGACCCTCGCTGTAGGAATTTCCAAAAAACCCCGTCTTAGCGGACGTCAGCGCTAGAGGATGGACCTCCATGCCAAATTGCAAGTTCCTAGCTTCACCGGTTAGGGCTGGGCGATGTTGAATCAGTCAGTCAGTAACGTTATTCTTTTATATAATATATATGTAGATATACACATTATCACTGTTCACGTTTTCAATAAACAATGTATGCTAACAAGTATAATATCCAATCGAAATTATCATGAAATCGAATCGAAAATGTTAAGCTTCGTCAATGTACATACACTTTTTCTGTAATCAAAGTATGTGAAGATGTATGAAGTTGAATTAGAGATGAACACAAATTTGTCATCTCCGTAAATGCACATGCACTCTATATACAAAGTATGCGAGGATGTGTGGAGCTGTCTTTCTTTATACATTCCGAAGTATTCGGGAAAAATTCTATTGGGCTTATTTATAAAAAGTTATGAGAGGTTTGAGAGATGAATGATATCTTACAACATTTTATGAATACGACCTTATATTTTTTCTTTCCTGTATAAGTTTATGTGGAAGTTCCTGGCCTTGGTTTTGTCAATACGACGACGATGTATGAAAACAATTGATTTAAGTTTCTACTTGGTTCTTATCGTAGACCGTATCTTTTCTTTTTCATGCCACCCTCGGTCATTGTAGCATAAAGATCTAGATATATTCCACAACAAAAGCAATACACCGTGTGTGTTGTATCTTGCTGCTTTCTATGAGGGTAGTCTATTAATAGTTTATATCATGTGGAACAATTTAGTTGCTTTCGATTTCTAAACATACAACACCGCTTTTTCTAAGAAAAATATAGAAATTTTTTTTATTTTTTTTAATAAAACTAAAACTTTTAAATATGAGTCCTTGTAAAATTTGTAAAGCTGAAACAATAAATAATTGTTCCAATTGTAAGCAAGCGTTTTACTGTAGTGCGGAGCATCAAAAACAAGATTGGAAGGAACATAAGAAAAATTGTCATCCATTTAAGGTGGGAATTGCGAGTAGAAAAATGTATGAATCAAAATTTTATTAAATTAATAATTTTTTGAAGATCGTCACTAATACTGAATTGGGTCGCCACTTGGTGACTACACGAGATATTAAACCATTCGAGATCCTGCTAAAAGAACCTCCACTTTTCCGGGGACCTTCTCAAATAACACCAGTCGTGTGCTTGGGTTGCTTAAATGCCATCGAACCCACGGATTATATAAATTGTGCCATTTGCGGTTGGCCATTGTGTGGTGATGAATGTAAACATAAATCGGAACATAAGTATGAATGTGAATTAACTGTACTCAGGGATAAAAAGGCCAACGTCCAGGAATTTACCTCACCTCATCCCTTGTACCAATGCTTGAGCACAGCACGTTGCTTAATGCTGAGAGACAAGGAACCCGAAAGATGGCAGAAAATCAATGAACTGGAATCTTTGGAAGATCAGCGCAGAGGGTCCATGCAGTGGAAGGCCGACTATGAGAGCGTTTGTAAATTTATACTGAAGTAAGTTTACGAAACTTTCTTTATAATAGAGTGAATGTTTTTGAAATTTTTCTCATTTCATAATCCAGATATTTCAATACCAAACTCTTCAGCGAAGACGAAATAATGCGAATAATTGGTATTTTACAAATTAATGGCCATGAAGTTCCCACCTCAGATCCCGCTCATGTTGCTATATTCTACAAAGCTTCATTCTTGGAACACTCTTGCACACCCAATGTAGCCAAGAGTTTCAATAAAGATGGACACATTGTACTATGGGCCCCAAAGGAAATTCAAAAGGGCACTCATCTAAGTATTTGCTACTCTGATGCTGTCTGGGGTACGGCTGATCGCCAGCGTCATTTGATGCAAACAAAAATTTTCAAGTGCCAGTGTCCCCGCTGTATTGATGTTACGGAATATGGCACAAACTATAGTGCTTTGAAGTGTGAAAAGTCCGAATGCAGAGGACTCATGTTGCCGGCTAATCTTAATGACTGGCACAAGGAATGGACGTAAGTTTGCGTGTTGAGTAACCAGAAGGAATATTATAATAAATGCAATTGTTTCTATAATATGTATCTCTTACAGGTGCAACGAGTGCAAGGCCCAAGTGGATAAAACGTATGTCAATAACATTTTGGAAAGAGCGGGTAGTGATATTAATGCAATGGAGAAGACGAAGGATAATTGTGTGAAGTGAGTATTGAAAAATATAGTATAGAGAGATAGGTGCCAATTTTAACGACCGATAACAATGAAATATGCGTCTAAAATTCAACGCACGCTATCCTTGCCCGTGTTGGAGTCACAAACATTTAACTGTAGTGTAACATCGTGTAGCATCGTGGCCGTCGGTGGTACAATGGTACTGTGTGCGGCTTTTGTGCATGAGATCGGAGGTTCGATCCCTCCTCTGACCTCCTTAAATTTCTTTCGCCGACGGTCACCTCGGTTTGTGACGGCGACACTATCGAGTGTTTAGCCATGAAGAAGCTTATCAAAATACCGTTCGGAACCGATGTAAAACTGTTGGTACCAATCAGTCAGTATAAACCTCGAATGCGCACAGCTCACAGACAGTGTCACGGCATAACTGAAACAAACATTGATACCTTGGACCTGGCTAGAGAAGGTTCGTGTATCTCGTCCTATCCACTATCGGCCAGATTTGTCTTGTGCGTACAGAATCTATGCCCACCGTCCACCTCTCGTGCATCATCAGATAAGAGCGTTCTTGCAGGTTATGTTACAACTCGCTGGGGGCATGTAACCACTACCCAATTCCTGTGGAACGTGTAACGTAGTCCCTAGTCTGGCGAGCTCATTCCCAATGCAGTTTCTCGAAATGTCCCTGTGGCCTGGTATCCAGAAGAGATATCCGCGGCGGTCCTGGGCAGATGTTGATTTCAGGAATACTGCTACCAGGAATTTGATGAGCTCTTGATTGACAGAGAGTCGGTCACTTCCGTAATAGCCAAAATTTCCACCTGAGACACGCTACAATGATCAGGTAGTCTACGAGAAACAGGTAACCACAGCTGCCTAGAGTTGACACCATACCCTTCTTGATCATTAATTTCCTACCGAATTTTATATATCCCTCTATACCAGCAATTCCTTTGTTGGTATGAGAGTGTCTTATTTCCGATCGAATAGTGGTTCCTCTTTCGATAAACGCTGGAATCACCTTCCAACACTGTTCCATGCCCGACTACATATGTACATGCCACATTGTGAGAGTTGACTTAACCTGATGGCAGACGTAGAATTATTCTGCCTGCCTATAATGTCCACCTGCAACAAATATAACATTACATTCAGCATCACCCGTGATGCATATCTTCGCCAGTCTCTGAACTATAGTCAGTAGTGCAGAATAGGTGGGCTTCTCATTATCGACTTCACCACTGCTGTATACATAGATCCAGTGAATAATCCTCGGAAAAGTCCCCATTTACATCCTATTCATCCTTTCCACTATGTTGGTTCTGAAACTTAGCTTAGTTAATTGACACATTCTCAAAGCTTAATTCGTTCTTTGGATTTTTGTAACTAAAATTTATCAACACAACATTGATATTAAAACAGTGAACACAGAACACATGCAAACTCTATAAGCTATGGCTTCTATTTTCTTTGTGTTTTTGTAAAAGTATTTAGAGTACTCTGAGTACTCCCTCATACTCATGTGTATTTTTGTATACTCATACGTTAAGATACGCCATTAATACAACATACATGTGCAATCACTTTTACTTCATACATAAACAAGTGAATACGAATTCTAAGGCTCTTGGAGACATTTTATTTAGGAAATGAGTAAAATTTGTGCATGAAAATTAAATAACACATGAGATAAGTGGAGAAGAAATATGTTAAATGGTTTATGTTTTGATACAGCCTCCATACAATTGTATGTACCAAATAACCACGCTTGATACTATCGGCTCCAAAAGTTACAGAAGGTAACCGATTGTAACGAAATTTGGTACACAAGCGTTAAATAGACCAAGGGTTATGAACTGCCTTTAATATAGTCTCCATACAAGTAAGCGTGGTACTAACGGTTCTAAAAAATAAAAAATAAATGGTTTCCCATTACATCCCATGAAGGGACAGGGGAGAGCTTCTCACAATCACTGAGCTGTGCGCTTTCCAGTTTTCAATCACTGATTGGGACCTTCAGTTTTACACCGATTCCGAACAGTGTTTTGAGAAGCTTTTTCATAGCTAAATACTCGATAGTGTCGCCGTCACTATGCGAGGTCACCGCCGCCGAAAGAAATTTTAAGGTGGTCTGGGCAGGGATCGAACCCAGGATCTCATCTACAAGAGGCGCGCACACTAACATTCCACCACCGACGGCCACACTAACGGTTCTAGAGGTTAGAAATTTCAAACGATTTCAGGGAAATTTGTTATGTAAATAAACTTCTCTTGGGACAAAGATGATCGTGATCTAAAAATGGGCAACATAAAATAGAAACCCCACACTGATCCTGAGGAGCTCTTCCCTATCCCTTAATTGGATGTAATGGGAAAATGAGTTGTTATTAAAACATTTTATGTTTTGAATACCTTATATTTATTCCGTTAACGGATATACGTAGTTAAAATGATTCGTAGCATTTGTTCTTTTAAAAAATAATACAGTGTAGTGATGAAAACTTCAGCACTCGAAACGTGGAAGAAATAAACGTAAACTACCTCGAAGTACATCTCCATGCTCGAGTGCTTATATACTTCCATCTCGTATCCAGCCCTTTTTACGTTTGTGTAAGGAATTTGTGTCATCTATCTCATTGCATAATTTGTGTTAACATCTATAGGCACGGGTAGGGAAACCTATCAAAGTGAACACATGCAAACAACACACAGCGTTATCATCACATACGTGGTTGTTGTACAACAATAGTCTCTGCCTGAAAATAAGTATGATGGTACTGATGTAGCGGCAAACAAGCAGGTCGTCGTCGCCAAAGACTATTGAATAGTATAGAGAACTCATGGAATGAATTATATGACTCAAATGCACTGGCGACATCTGGCTAATGATTCAAAACGTATTACTCTCTTTTTGCCATAACTTGTCCAATTAATAATTTTTATGTGAATCATTGATGCCTTTTGAAACATTTATGCTTTTTGTATTGCTTTATGTAATAACATTGCCGAAATGGTGCATTTATATTGAAATATTCTATAAAGGGAATAAGACTCGTTTATGCTCTTTTACTCAGACTCTCAGTCTGTGAGTTCGAACACTCATTGATTTTTGTTTCATGGCATTTTTGATTCAGCTGTCAGCTGACATATGTATTTTGTTTTTACTAGAATTCTGGTGTTGTTGGTATATGTACATTAGGGTGTACTGAAATTCTTTTTTGGAGGGGGTCTCAGAAGATGCATATTGCGTATTTTTTTATACGACGGTACTTATAGTCCCTACCGAACGTTGAAGTTTCCGTTGAATTCTTAGTGTATTTTGGGGGTTTTGGTCAATATGGTGCTCAAACGACGTGTCATGGCGAGCATAATCAGAAATATATATTTGAAAAATTTTGATAAATGTATTTTTTTCACGGGAGCATTTTGAAATAGTAATCAAGCATACTTGTATTGCTCTTCCCGTCGCACAATGTTGCAGAATCCGAAAAACGCGCGCGTGACACTTTTTTCAAAAATCTCCACTTTCAACGTATTAAAGTTTTGCATTAACTTTGTTTATAAACCTTCAGGGATCTAATTTTTTTTTTGAAATTTTTGAAAAATTCATTTCTTTACAATTTTTTTATTTCGTGGGGGATCCCCTAGTAAAAATCGGCCGATATCTCTGAAACTTGTCGGAAACTCTAGGCATGATAAAAAGCTAATGCACACTAATGAATCTAATCGGTGTATTCCTAGGGTTACATCCCTTGGAACTGAACGAAAAATCAACATTTCGACATACTTTTCGGAATCATGGCTGGCAAAAAAGCTAGAATAGAAATGTTCTAGAATAGCAAATCGAGGTACTATACATATATTGCCTTCAATTCATTTTGTTGAGTGTTGAAAACATCCACTTCTTTGTGCTGCATTATCGATATATGCATTTTTCTTGGGAAGTAAGGGGAGTTATTTCAAAAGCTTTGTTTAGCTTCAAAGCCACACTTTTACCACGCCCCCTATGCACACAGTCTATAGCGCCACCTATCGAGATTAAACTTCAGAGAAACCTTCCTGTCGACTAAACTAACACGTTATTTGGTGTCAATCAGTTCAGCGGGTTTCGAGTTTTAGACGCCCATATCCGGAAAGAGCATTTCAATAAATTAATACTTGTTCGCTAAATTCTCGTTTCACTCGTTCGGTTCGCCAAACTCTCGTTTTTAGACCCAATTGCGAATATATAGCGAAAATAAATTTCCTGATTAACGCGCGTACCTATGTCCGTTTGCGAACATATAGCATACAGATCACTATATCGGGGTTTTCTGCAAATCGCATGTTTCAAAGCCCGTTTCCGAACATTTTACGGAATACTCGGTTAAGGCGCATTACTAGGGTCGCTGGGTTGATTCGATTAAGCATGTAGTAGTACTTATGTCCCAGCAAACATTTGGAGTTCTAAAGGAGTCATTTCTGAGTCCTAATCCGGAGTGTGAACGCTCATAATGAGCTCATTTAGGAGTCCAAAATGAGGTTTTTTCCCTTCTTGCGATGGTCGACATATATGAGTCCGAAACCATATATTGTATGAGCCTAAATAAGAGTCATATATGAGTCGTAATGGGCCCATATTTCACTCTCATTTCCCCCTAAATATGGGTCACATATGACGAACCTGACTTAGTGGTTGGGACTAAAAAGCGGGACACAATGGGTAAACAGCAGATTTTTTGGTTTTAAATACAAAATTAAATAAAAATACATGTTTTTAGTAAAAAAAAAAAATGAGTCTAAATATACAAAATAATGTTTTTTTTTTGTATATAATCATTTCGTTCAAGACGGGATAAGACACCAAAACGCGGGGCAATCCCGTAAAAAGCGGGATAATCCCGCAAAAAGCGGGACGGTTGGTCAGGTTATATATGACTCATATCGTTGTCTTATTTCTCCCTAAATATGAGTCATATATGACTCATATCGGAATTATATACATGACTCATATCGGACAAATCGCACTTAGTACACAACTTTCGCTTTCACTTTATTGAAAAAAGACATAAATTTTAATTTTTGACATTGAATTTTCAATGTTTCATGGCCTACTAGATGAATACTTCACTATAAATAAATAAATGGTTTCCCATTACATCCCATGACGGGACCGGGGAGAACTTCTCACAATCACTGAG
This sequence comes from Phaonia tiefii, assembly GCA_963931995.1. Lineage (NCBI taxonomy): Eukaryota > Metazoa > Arthropoda > Insecta > Diptera > Muscidae > Phaonia > Phaonia tiefii. The sequence goes on from OZ008371.1 coordinate 196,272,052, forward strand.
CTGTGCGCTTTCCAGTTTTCACTCACTGATTGGGACCCACAGTTTTACACCGATTTCGAACGGTATTTTGAAAAGCTTTTTCATGGCTATATACTCGACAGTGTCGCCGTCACTATGCGAGGTGACCGCCGCGGAAAGAAATTTTTTTTTGAAGGTGGTCAGAACAGGGTTCGAACCCAGGATCTCAAGCCGCGCACACTAACCATTGCACCACCGACGGCCACACTTCTACTTCACTATGGTCTACAAAAACCTCAATGTTTGTTATTGTACATTGTTGGCTACGTGTTGTTTTTGTAGTAAGACCCACATATTTTAGACCATTGTCAGGCTCAAAAATGCTGAGCCTCATATGTATGTATATTCAACATATTTAAGACTTTTTGCGGACTCATAAATTCCGAGCCTTTAATTTTCAATATATTTTACACTCATTTTAGACTCATAATACTGAGCCTCATATTTCGCACATATTTTACGCTCATTTTAGACTCATAATTCTGAGAGCTCTGAATATGTTTGCTGGGGTATGTTTAGGGTATAGGATAAATTACAATATTTCTTTGACAGGGATTTATTTTCCCCTCCCCAACGATATGCCAATCCACGCGACACTTTTATCATTGTATCAATACTTATAAGTATGTATTTATCTAGAGTTTTTGGTAAGCAATTTAGTCTATTCAAGTGCGGGATTCGCGTAAATGTCCATATGTATGTGTAATAAAATGTAATAAATAATAATTATACTTTTATTATTTTGTGACTGTGGGAAAAATCAATTCGAGCCTCAAAACGGGGCAGCTTCGTAGTGAAGTATTTTCGCTACAAACGATAAGAGCCTTGAAGGATTGCTAATTGTACCCTATGTTTTAGATAATTATTTAGTAAATAAATAAATAAATGGTTTCTCGTTACATCCCATGAAAGAATTAGGGAGAGCTTCTCACAAACCGTTCTAGTTTTACACTCACTGATTGGGACCTACAGTTTTACACCGGTTCCGAACGGTATTTTGAGAAGCTTTTTCGTGGCTAAGTACTCGATAGTGTCGCCGTCCCTAAGCGAGGTGAACGCCGACGAAAAAAATTTAAGGTGGTCAGAGCAGGGATCGAACCCAAGTTATCATGCACAAGATCCGCGCACACTACCATTATTTACCGGTCGATAATTATTTACACCTTGTGATAAAATGCATAATCTGCATACTCCTTAATTCACAAAGGACTATTGAGTTGCCGTACCTAACACAAGTATACACAGTTTTGGAGCAGAGCAACTAAAAGTTATTGCTGAGCCTATTTGGGGCGCTTAATTCAAATATGCACTCGGTTTTCTAAGATTGGTTCTAGTTTTCGAGATATTAAATACATTTTTTTTACATTTTTTGACAATTAGTGTAGATTTTATTCAAATGAATATGATAATTTAGAAATGAAGAGCTGTCGAACTGAGTCGTTTGTATTGTTTGGGATCTGTTTCACGCATTAGAATCCAACAGTAGTCGCTCATCATGCCCTCGTCCCAAAATCCTTGATATATAATATCAAGCTCTTCATGCTCGTCGCTCGTATCACCTAAGTTTTCACGAAAAAAGTTGAGATGAGAATGGAGAAAATGCATTTTGAGAGACATTCGAGGTCCAATCTTGCGATAATTTTGCAAATTATGCCTCATCGGGCGTTAAACATTTTAAAAAATTGTCGTCGGCCATTAATTTTCGAATATCAGACAAATATTCCGTCTTTGATTTTGGCGTATGACAATTTGGGAAACACCTTAGCTAAGTACTTAAAAGCCGGTCTTTTAGGGTTGATTGCTTTGATAAAGTTTTTGATAAGGCCAAGTTTCATGTGGAGAGGTGGCAGGAAAATGTTCTGTGGGTTCATAAGTGATGTAGAATATACGTTTTGCTTTCCTGGTTCATAACTAGTTCGACTTGGCCACAAAAAACATCAAAATTTTGTAAAACCATATTGCATCCCCATTAAGAGACCAATACCCTGTTGAAATAGTATGTAAATAATTTATTCTTTAAAATTGAATGCTCATTGTATTTGATCTTGGTCAAACTTTTACACATTGTATCATCGTAACATTCCTTCGTTTGTACTGCATGTGCAATAAGAATCGATGATTTTTTACTTCCATTGTGTATCAGACAACTCTTCAGGATGTATGTTGAACCATCTATGAACAAGCGCCATTCATTTACATCGTATGGTGTATTCATCACATGAAATACACCCTTGAACAGTCTTTTTTGAAAAACGCTAAAAGCGCCTGATTTTTGCTTCTCTAAACAGTGACTTTTGTTTGAATGTCAAGACAGTTCCACTCCTGCAACCGTGATGCAAGCAATTCTGCTTTTTGTTTCGATAAAACCAAATCACGAATCAAGTCATTCAGCATTCTTTGGGAAATTAAATGTGTTTCTTCCATATTGAAATCTTCGGTTGGTGACGAACTCATCGTCGATGATGAACTGAAAGTTCCCATGGAATTTGCACTCTTACCTGGACAAATTGGAAAAGGATCATTGCTCGTACGGGGAACTGGCTTGGACACTGAAGACACATCAGAAAATTTATACTTTGCTATTCGTTTTACAGTTAGACCGACCACATTCATCCAGCAAACATAACAATCATCTACATGATTTTTCGGCACCCACGGCTTGTGAGTGTTTGCAACAGAGAAACCAAAATAATAAAAATGTGTATCTCTCAGCACATTTGTAATAGTTTTCCCCCTTTTTCTGATCATATAACATCCGGAAACATAACAAAAACACTTGGAATCGACTTTGCACTTCTCTCTTTGCATTTTCACAGGTTATGGAACAAAAAATAATTTTAAAGGTCCAATTAGTCTTGACGGTTGATGGTAAGCGATCAGCTGTTTGAGTTGGGGTTGCATTTTGCATGTGTTAGAGAGAGACAACTAAAATTGGCGGTTACGACGGTAGACTTCTGCAGGTTGCAGAATCAACCGTCAGCCGTCAAGACCGATCAGCTGTAATTGTTTTTGTTTTTACTTCGACATTTTGTGCGCGGCAATACACAATTACACGGCAACCACAATTTTCTTTTTTTATTTGACACAATCCCTTTTTAACACAAAACTCATGCATGCAAATTATATTTTGTACAAATGCTCTTCGATCAGTTTTTTTTTGTTTTGTCTTTCTACCGTCATAACTAACCGCGCAATATTAAGTAGAACGTCAACCGTCAAGACTAATTGGACCTTAAGAATACAATTGAAATTATGTTTCTAGCGATGCCAACAGCTGATTGATTGTTGTTATTACAGTGCAGTGCAGCCAACGTGCAAGAACTCGAAAACTAGAACCAATCGTTTAAAACGAAACCCGGATTCCAATTCAGCGCCACAAATAACGTTAAGATTTGTTCTCATCAGATTTGCTCTAAAAATTTACCGGAATTTCTAAACTTGTGTAATTAGAAAGTTTACCACAAAAGAAATTGAAATCATTATCTCTAACAATCTGTGTAATATTTCAATTGGAAACACTTATGAAGACATTACATGATTCGAAATGAAAGTATTCTATAATCAGAAATGTCAATAGAGACATTGCAATACAAACCAGATAACGCATTCTTAATTTGAATGAAGGTTTTTTTTCTCGATATATGTATATTAGAATAGGCAATTATTAGTCATGGTAGGTACATAAAATTTATTGATGCTGAATATAGCTCAATCTACTAAAAGTTATAAAGTCAAATTTTCATGCGAATCATACTTGATTCATGAATGTGAGTAGCGAAAAAATCTTCGTGCATGAGCGTGCGTTAAGCGGTGATTACACGATACATCTGATGTACAATCACTTAGTGTATGTATAGACTGATGCTTTAACAAAGACGGTACATCATTTTTCTTCATTCAGCCATTTTTTCGGCACCGCGTTCGCGGGTGTACGTTGTCGTGCAAAATTTAAATTGATGTTGGCCTTCCTATACGTCATATATATTCGTGGACTTACCCTCTTCCCTCTTATTTTCTTTTAATTTTGTTCGCAAATATGTTTTCGGGTCTATAATCAACATAAACTAAAGATATTTCTATCAGATTTCGTTTACACGATACATCACTTTGCTTCAATAATCTCAAAAATCAAACTCATTTTGATTTTCTGCATTTGATTGATGGTCAACATAAATCGTGTACGTGTGAAGCATACGCACTTATTTTCACTAACACATAGAAAGATGATTATACATCAGATGTACCGTGTAAACACCGCTTTAGTACAGTCTTTTTGTGAGTGAGTGTGCATGAGCTCTATTATGTCACGCATTTTTCTGAATTTTTTTTTTAATTTCTTTCGATTTTCTTGCTACTTTGTTAAACTTCTTCAGCATGACTAGTTTCGAACTCCGTGACAAGTTCATCATCAGATGTCTAACTACTGTTCCTGAATTGATACCATCGGTTGATCATCAATCGTATACATATATACAAACTCAATTCTGCAATTCACATGTGCGAATTAGTATCGATCGAAGAACCCTAAGTATTAACATACACCTATAATGATGATGAACTTGTCACGAATTGTCTATTATTTCCAACAAAAACCAAACATTTTTCAATTAGATAAATGTTCCTGACTTATAAGCTTGTAGTATGAATTTCTCATACATAAACCAAAAACTAACAAAAAGTCGGTCATAAAAATTAAAATTCAAATAAAAATAATTTTTGTTGAATTTTATGCTTCGAGAAATTTTCTAATTTTTTATTGTACATATTACGACCATAGACTAATACATGCATAGATACTTTTATTCTCTCAATAAATTAAACGTCATAGGTACGGTGGAAAGTAAACATTGGATGGTGGAAAACATGGGTTCAATAATACCAGATAGAGGCAATAGTAACAACGTTCAACAAAGGAACAACAACCGAATTTCGTGTTTTTGTGGCAAACTAGTTGTGTTAAATACAATAAAAGTGTATACCAAGGATAAAAATCAACAAAAAAGTGCAAAATACATTTAAATTTTTCAGTTCTACACCAAAACGATATGAAAAAGTTAAGTGAATATATTTTGTAACTCCACCTGGTGTAAGTTAATTTTAAATTTAATTGCTCTCATTTCCACAAACCTACGACGAAGAGTGTGAAATGAAACGTCAAATGAGAGAATAAAATTATCTATGTATGTATTAGTCTATGATTCCCACTATTTCCAAGATACATATGTTATTTATCCTTTTCACTATAAGGGTTTTAAGGCGAGTGTGAGTAGTGAGTTGTTGCTCAAGGAATGCACACGGGGTCGAGAGTAAAAAATAAATAAATGGTTTCCCATTACATCCCAAGAAGGGACCGGGGAGAACTTCTCACAATCACTGAGCTGTGCGCTTTCCAGTTTTCACTCACTGATTGGGACCTACAGATTTACACCGATTCCGAACGGTATTTTGAGAAGCTTTTTCATGACTATATACTCGATAGTGTCGCCGTCACTATGCGAGGTGACCGCCGCCGAACGAAATTTGAAGGTGGTCAGAGCAGGGTTCGAACCCAGGATCTCATGTACAAGAGCCGCGCACACTAACCATTGCACCACCGACGGCCAAACGCGGTCGAGAGTATAGAAACGAAATTAACTAACTGCTCGTTTTTCGCACCTACTGAAAATTAAAATTTCGAAAGTACTCGCGTGCTCGTGCGTTTAAATACAAATACCGACTCGAGAGCCGCATTTTGTGTGCGGAAATCAATTACAGTTAAACCTCTCTTAAGCGGACACTGACGGTCGCAGCGATTTTGTCCGCCTAAGGGAGATGTCCGTCTAATAGAGCTTTTTAAGGAAAAATAACAAAAAATAAAAAGAACTCCCACCACTAAGGAAATAAATATGTTAATACATTTCAAACCAATTTCTTCTAAATTGTTAATATTTAAATATACACGTTCGATAAATGACATTTTAATACATGGCATTGCCAAGCTTTAAACATTAAAATAAAATATTCACGTCAAAAAAAATATAAAATTCATAAATGATAAACTTAAATGAAACATACTGAATATAAAACTTAAAAATAATTTTTGCTGCTGGAAAAATGAATCGTTTTCAACTAATGTTTATCAAAATTAACAGCAACAAAACACATTTCTAAAGGCAGCGGTTAATCGCAGTAGCTGCCCAATTTTTTTTTTGTCTATGGAAAAAAAAGGAATCACAGCTCAACGCACATAGTTACATACTTGAACACGTTGTTAGTTGATTTCTCGTTCATACTTTCTTTTATTTCGACAATAAAAATTGTTTGAAATCATGTTTCACAATATTTGAATTAATACTCGTATTTTTAATATTTTAATGACTGTATTTTGTTACTCGACCTTTGTGTTAACAATTAATAATCCAAGCTTTCGAGCTTGAGGTCAATAATTCTTTATTATTTTTGATAGTTCGCTACACCTTGGTGGGTAGCATCCTCAGGAAACAATAATTAACAAATTAATTTAAATTGTCAAAATTAAAACTTTGAAGTTACACAAATAAGAATAATACACTGAAAAAAAGTTTAAATAAATAAGTTAGACAAAGAAAAATATTGAAACGAAATACAAAATGTTCTACTTCTTTCTAATTCAATGTCTGTAATTCTCGGCTACATTATCGGTATTTGTTTTAAAGTTAATTCTTTTTAATATAGGTGTGTTAATTATTTGTAGCATTTATAACATTTAACGACGTTTATAATTATTTCCCCTATTTAAAACTAATACATCTTGGGTTAATGCTATTATTTGTGTAGAAATCTTTCTGTATTTTAGATCGGATTTGTGTCCTGCAATTCCAGTTTTCAGATTATATTTCGTTGTACAATTTTCGAATATCAATCCTATTACAAGGTATTTTATATACTACAAAATACATATCAAATTTATCCATCCTATCCTTTCTTTTACTAAATAATCTACCTAGCGTCTTATAAGTTTTGTGTGCTATTTTATAATTGTTGGTGTGGAATATTTTTGACTTCCAACTTATCACATATTCGAGGTATGTATAAGTACATAGGATACCAAATTGAAAATTTTCGGTTCCGCTATAGTGTTCCGGTTACATTTCCCTTTATCCCCAAATTGCAGTTTTTAATAGTGAGTGAAACCCTATAATGTTAATAAGTGTAATTTTCTACTATTTGAATCATATTTTTTTTTTTAAATATAAGTTTGTTTCCACAAACTGTTTATTTACCTACATATTTACATATATAGTGAGGGAATGTATTTGAATTTGTATTTCCTCTTTTTACCACTATCTGTATATCTAATAGTTTGGACAACTGCGAGTACCGAGTACTACGCATTGTTCTATTGAAATGTTTGATAACGATAATTCCTCCTTTTCATTCCACCATAAACATTTGTAATCGATGAATTGTATATGAAGTGAGTCGTCTACCACACTCGAGTTATCATTTCTAAATTTGCGTAATATAAAACTGCATATAACTTCTAATAAAAATAAAACTACTCATGATGATAATAGTTTTGTAAATTGCTAGCTAGCGAATATGTACATATGTACGTTATAAAAATGCTTTTGAACGAATTAACTTGGGCAGGTTACTTCCGCAGACTGGTCCAAAGATATACGCAGATTGTCATTAAAATCAGAAATTACTTAATTTTCCATTACATTCCATGAAGATACAGGGCAGATATTCTCACAACCGTGGCCGTCGTTGCTGCAATGGCAGTGAGCGCGGCTCTTGTGCATGAGAACGTGGGTGGTTCAATCCCTGCTGTGACTACCTTAAATTTATTTCGACGGCGGTCACCTCGCTTAATGACAACGACACTATCGAATATTTAGCTGTGAAAATGCTTCTCAATATACTGTTCGGAACCGGTGTAAAACTGTAGGCCCCAATCAGTGAGTGTAAAACTAGAACGCACATAGCTCCCTGGTTGTGAGAAGCTCTCCCTAATCCATTCATGGGATGTATCGGGAAACCATTTTTTTAGAGAGCTTTCAGTAAGGTCGCATTTAGACCGCAGTTATCGCAGCCAGGTTAGCGATAGTCTTATTCTCTAAGCTTTGCCGTTTACACCACCCAATTTGAGATTAAATTGGCATTTCAGGTGGCAACTCCGTGCTTAGACCAACTCCGCACCGGGACAAAATTATTGAAGACGGCAGCACAACAGAAAAATTAAATTGGCGGCTATTGATTTTGCCAGTTTTGTACAAACTTAGGATGTTTTTGAAATAACTGAACCTTTAAAATTGGATCAGTTGTTCAAATCGGGACAGTCGCTTAAAATGGTTCACATTTTAAACCAATAAGAACCAGTAATATCGGCGGCAGCGTGAGCTTCAAATAATTTTTTCTGGCGGCTGCGCGGACTTCCAGATCTCGGGCGGTTTGCTGCTCCACCAGTATCCCCAAACCATAGACTAATACATACATAGATATATTTATTATCTCATCTGACGTTTCATTTCACACTCTTCGTCGTAGGTTTGTGGAAATGAGAGAGATTAAATTTAAAATAAACTTACACCAGGTGGAGTTACAAAAAATGTTCACTTAACTTTTTCATGTCGTTTTGGTGTAGGACTGAACAATTTAAATGTATTTTGCACTTTTTTGTTGACTTTTATCGTTGGTATACATTTGTATTGTATTTAACACAACTAGTTTTGCCACAAAAACACGAAATTCGGTTGTTGTTCCTTTGTTGGGCGTTGTTTACTATTGCCTCTATCTGGTATTATTGAATCCATGTTTTCCACCATCCAATGTTTACTTTCCGCCGTACCTATGACGTTTAATTTATTGAGAGTTGTATCTATGTATGGCTTAGTATATGATTGAACCCATGTTTTCCACCATCCAATGTTCACTTGCAACCATACCTATGACGTTTAATTTATTGAGAGAATTAATGTGTCAATACCAAATTCGTGTATGCCAAAAACTTTTTACGCGATACTGAAGTATAAACGTCAGTTGTCACAAAGCTGTCAAGATAGAGAGAGTATGTTCAGTTGATTTCAGTATACAGTATATATCACAGACTAATACTTAATAGTTCTCTCAGCAATTTTATGACATTTGACCTGGTATGATATGAACGTTGGATGCCGAAAAAAATTACTTCAATAATACCAGATAGAGGCAATGCTTCAAAACAACCAACAAAATGACAGCAACGGTATTTTGTTTTGTGTGTTACAATTACTGTGTTAAATACAACACAAATGTATGCTAACAATAACAGTCAATAAAAAAGTGTAAAACACATTTAAATTTCACAGTTTTTCACCAAAATGACATGAAAAATTAAACTCAGAAATTATTGTAATTCAACCTGGTGAATGTAACTTTTCTTCAAACATCTCTCTATCACACCGAACGCATCAAGAAGAGTATGAAAGGAAACGTCAGATGAGCCAAATATTCTCTCTAGTATGATTTACTCTATGGTATATATATGTAAGTGCTATTTTGGGCTCAGCAAGCAGTTTAGGAACAAAGCCGTCTCTCGACAGACAAAAGTCCAGCTATATCAGACTCTCATTTTACCAGTCTTGACCTATGGCTTAGAAACTTGGGTCATATCGCAAGCGGAAGAAAAACACCTGGGAGTTTTTGAGAAAACGGCGAGTACCGACGTCGTTGGAACGCAGAGCTATATAATCTATATTCTGATGTGGATATAGCTAGGCGAATCAAATTAGGCCAATTGCGTTGGCTAGACCATGTTATCAGAATGAATGAAGATGAGCCAGCGCGAAAGGTTTTCTATAACGTACCCGATGGAAGCAGGAAAAGAGGACGACCAAGACTCCGCTGGAAAGACCAGGCAGAAGAATCCCTCCGTATCCTTGGTGTTACCAACTGGCGAGAAAATGTGAAGAATAGAGCCAGTTGGAAGAATATATTGAAATTTATTTGTTTAATTAATATGTGTAAGACTTCTGACCTCACGAGGCTGTAAAATAGTCAATAAAAGTAAAGTATATATATATTTAAATTTCGTCATTGACAACAAATTGTTCGATTGGATTCGCCGGAATTCGCCTAAAATTCACAATTATTCATATTAAATAATCATAAGAAAATTTTTTAATGTGTTTTTGCGGAGAGTTAACACACATCTTTGATTTACCTTGCAAATATTTCATTTCTATCGAAATTGTTTTCGTACGAAATAACTTTGGCGAACAACACTGTAATTGATTTTACCTACGAAATTTTCCCAAAGAGCTGAGTACCAAGCGAATGAAAAGTGAGGGGAATTTTCGGAATGTTCGTTATTTTTTATACATGTACTTCTTATGGCAACGAAAATTTCATAAAAACTGAATATCGGTCTTAAATGGGTAAGGCTTAGACTTATGTTGTTTTGTGTCTGCGTTAAGGGATATTTTTTAAATGAATTTTAAATTATATTTGTTGGCAAGCTGATGAAATTTTTGTAATTTCTTCTAGTGCTAACTTGTCCTACAAATGTTTTTTTTTACTGGGCATATAGTGAGTGTACCACCAACATATCGTCGTACCGGCGTTATCTACACGTACATCCAAAAAAGTTTTTTTGGGAAATTGAATTTAAAGTTTCAGAAAGGTATATCAAAAAAATGGTATGAAAAAAGTGGTCCAATATTTTTTTTTTAGATATAATGGTGGGGATTCTTCATTGTTATATAGAATAACATCAATGGTCATGGAGAAAATTTTTCGAGTTATGCCAATTTTTTCCCTCAGAAAAATTTTGTCATTTAATCGTATACGCATCTTTTTGTGAAATAATGTTCAAAATGTGGGATATACGTGGCAATGAACTAAAAGAAACATGTTAAAAAATGGATAATATAGATTTGTTTTTTAAAAACACTAAGATTCGTATGTACATTGTTGCTATTTCATTTGTTTTATTAAATTAACCTTTAGTAGGCGTTTAGTATTACTGACGTTACAGTGCTTTAGGTAAGATATGACCCAGTAGTAGAATCTTACTAAAAATTTCTGAATTGATTATTATAGTTCAAAAGTTCAGATGTAGAATAATTCAGACAATTTTAATAATATTATTTAAAAAATATGTATATAAAAACAATTAATTAAAAGTCAATATACATCGCCTATATGCTAAAAAATTACCAAACAATCTTTTTAAAATTGAGTTTAATAATTCAGTCTGAAATACAATTTCATCAGAGAAAAAAAAAAACACATTGAAAGTCATTATAATTTATCTTCCGGAATACTTAATATCTGGTTAATAAGGGAAAATATCGTTTTTTTATTTTTTTTATTATTTATGTTCAGCCGAACTTGTGTTCGAGTGATATAAATTTGTCTTTATATTTGATTTTTATAAATATTTTAGTTTATAACAATTGTTGTTCTATGGAGTATTGTAATTGAAAAAATTACAGCAGACAGTTGTCCGAGGCCTTCGGCCACGGACTGTCCCTGCAGGCTGTGTCAGAGACACGGCCATTAAGTTTAACGTAGAATACGCCATCCGATAAGACAGAAAACATATATAACAATAAATTCATTTGCTTATATTATTTATCATTTATTGTTATATATGTTTTCTGTCTTATCGGATGGCGTATTCTACGTTAAACTTAATGGCCGTGTCTCTGACACAGCCTGCAGGGACAGTCCGTCCGAAGGCCTCGGACAACTGTCTGCTGTTAATTTTTATATTTACCAACGGCATTTGATTCAAGTTCGTTAAAAAAAATATTATGTTCAATTTTTTTAAACTTAATTTAATTTATGTATTTTAATTAATATTTTTATTGAAATAAGTTCTGCGAATGTTGAGAGGGCCGCCCTAATATTAAAAAAGGTTTACCTTATCGAGTCTTCGCATTAGCATTCGAGCGTTGTGTGAAAGCTTTACGCTTTACAATTCAAAATTAATGTTACAACAGCTTTATTGAAGCTTTCGGAAAAAAGCTTTATTACGTTAGCTTACTGTTTGTTTCACTTTTTACTAGATACATGTTGCCAAGCAACATTAGCTTGCAGTTCGTTTCAACTTTTTACTAGATACATGTTCCTAAGCAATGTTGAGCAACAAAAAACACTCAAACAAACACCACACATATGTTTGAGTGTATGTGTTTAAACAATTTTCATTTTGAGAAATTAAAATACTAGAAATATATCAACCAATATGAAATGTATATCAAACGAAAGATAACATCTTCATTAACCTACAAAAAAAATGTTAAAAAAATGCATCTAGCCGTTTCCTCAAATTCAATGAAATAAAGATTACAACAATAAAAACCTGACATGACTCCTCATACCGTAAGGTAAGACGTATTCTACCTCAAAATTAATTAAGTTTATGATTAGAATTCATTTTTTTTACATTTATAATAAAGTCGTTAAAATAATTTTTTATTGCACATACGTGGAGATAACGTAACAATTTTTGAATTCGCAAATTTCATATATTTTCATTGTATACCCACCATATTGTTATATACGATGTTATAACGCGTTTTATTTTTTTGTTTTTATGGATATACAATTATAAAACGCCTAAATATTTCATAATTTGGAAGAGGTAGCGACCTGGGACTAGACAGACCGATAGATCTTGAAAAGTTACCATAGAAAGTGTTCTTATCTCATTTTTTGATTTTGTGATATACGTGCAGATAACTCCGGTACGACGATATGTATGAGTGTTTGTAAGTGATAGATTTTGAAATCGAGATTTCGAATCGTTTAAATTACAGAAATACCATGTGAATATAAATGATGCAATTTTAACTACGAGAAAATCAACCTGCTTATATTTGTTTAACATTATCTTTTCTTTTTGTTTTGTGAAAGTATTTCATGTTTTTTTATGAATATTACTCTTGATAAATTGTGAAATATAGCCGATTAGAAGATATGGGTACAACCAACAAAACGCCCTAGCGTGCTAACTCTCTCTCTCTCTTTGGTCAAAGTTTGTGACGCGTTTTTGTTTTGTTATTGAATCGGTCAACAACAAAAATTAGGTTTTGTATATGATACTCTTTGATTTTAATTCGTATTTCTATTATACCCGATTAATAATGACATTTCAATAAACACATGTTAATAACCCCACTGTTTCTTATCATAAATTTAAAGTGTGAGTAACAAGATATTCAATTTTCTTACTATTAATTTGGACAATAGAAATATGATACAAATTACCATCAGCCATGACACGCCAAATATGACATATCAATTTTTTATTTTTTTTATTTGAGTTTGGTTTTGATTATTTATTATTCGATTTACACAGGTACTTACAGCACTATGGAAAATGGTTACCCAGTCATCATTACTACATGTGTGAGGTGAAAATATATATTGTACAACAATTGGGCAAAGAGGCACACGAACTGATGATTCTACCTGATGCAGATTTACGTTTAAAACTGGAGTATGGCAGAGAGTTGGTGGAGTTGTATGAAATTCTGGCACCATGTAAGTAAATTTAAAAAAAAAAATTTAACTATATGAGTATACTGATATGTATGGTATAACCTGTTGTTATTTAATAAAGTTTGGCAAGTCGTTGTTTGGAAACAAATTGAAATTCCAGACCCTGTTGTTATATTTCCTGCTTAATATTTTATGAATCTTAAAAGTTCGTCTTTCGAACTTAAAATTTTGCAGTTGATTTTCTGTTGAGAATGAATAATGTTTTAAACCATTTAATGGATTTTAATAAATATATTTAATTTTGTCCTTTTATCTTTTAGGTGAGGTCCGCATGTTGGGTACACTTTCGTTTGAAGTCCATTCGGCGGTAGCTGAAAATACCCGGCGCATAGCATTAAATACCAGTCTATCACCCAAAGAACTTCTGGAAGAGTCCCTAATGTATGTGGATAAAAGTGTCAACTATCTACAATACGAATCGGATATTTTTGTTGAGGGTCATATATTGAAACAGGCTAAAATCAATAGAGACGCCATAAAAATGGTTATGAGAATGTAAACGAAGAAAAGGCAACTATAGTTTTTGAAAAACCTAATAAACGGATGAATTTACAAGGAACAAGAATTGTATTTTTTTTTAAATTTAATGGATAATAGTACAAACAGCCAAGTAGAATACTCAATACTATCTACCTTCCTAGTAGAAATATAACTAACAACTAGACTAAGCGAAATTGTAATGGTCCCATCAAGTGTGAACTCGGACAATTTGTCTGACGCATTTTGAAGATGACTTGGAATAATGGTAAGATATGCACATTAGGGAGACTACACTCCAAAAGAAAAATATTGTACTTATCAGTCAGCTTATAAAGAATTAAAACTTTTTACAAATCGTTTAAAGATAACGTGAACCGTTTGTGAGTAGGAATATTTTGGACAAAAAATAAAAAATGTGATAAACAAGAAAACTATTTATGTTTTTAGGCTCGTTGGCCAGTACATAAATACATATGTACATTTATATACCGCTTCCAAACGGTTATGCTTTGAAAAGCTTAGTGATTTCTAAGAATGTATTATTCCTATTAAAATTGATACATCATAAAACTTTACCCACCACTCATAACGGAAAGATAGTCACTGTATGTACGGTCCGTGCAACGAGTGTCTAATTAGAATGTGATTTAGGCTTAGTCACTCATTAGTCAAGAGTTGATTCATAACAGTTGCCGTTATACTGTTTAACTCAAATATGGTTAGCCAAATGCAACCCTGATATTCATAGTTGTTGTTAGTAAAACTAGGGCATAGAATAATACATACCATAGAAGCTTTTATTCGCTCAATAAATTAATGGTACGATGGAAAGTAAACATTGGATGGTGGAAAGTATGGGTTCAATAATACCAGATAGTGGCAATAGTATACAGCGATCAACAAAGGAACAACAACCGAATTTCGTGTTTTTGTGGCAAACTAATTGTGTTAAATACAATACAAATGTATGCCAACGATAAAAGTCAACAAAAAAGTGAAAAATATATTTAAATTTTTCAGTTCTACACCAAAGCGACATGAAAAAGTTAAGTGGACATATTTTGTAACTCCACCTGGTGTAAGGTAATTTTAAATTTAATTGCTCTCATTTCCACAATCCTACGTTGAAGAGTGTAAAATGAAACGTCAGATGAGAGAATAAGTTTATCTATGTATGTGTTATTCTATGAACTAGGGGTCTTCATGCCACAACCTGATTAACTAAGAAATTGGAAAATCATGGAGCAGAAAGTGGATGGAGCAATGAGTGGCAGACGAACTATATTTACCCAAATGATGTTGTATTAACGGCCGATTTTACCATGTCTAGTTATCCTTCAGTTAGAACTTACGAAAAGCATAGACTAATACATACCTAGATAAACTTATTCTCTCATCTGACGTTTCATTTCACACTCTCATCGTAGGTTTGTGGAAATGAGAGCAATTAAATTTAAAATTAACTTACACCAGGTGGAGTTACAAAATATGTTCACTTAAGTTTTTCATGTCGTTTTGGTGTAGGACTGAAAAATTTAAATGTATTTTGCACTTTTTTGTTGACTTTTATCGTTGGTATACATTTGTATTGTATTTAACACAACTAGTTTGCCACAAAAACACGAAATTCGGTTGTTGTTCCTATGTTGATCGCTGTATACTATTGCCACTATCTGGTATTATTGAACCCACATTTCTACCATCCAATGTTTACTTTCCATCGTACCTATGACGTTTAATTTATTGAGCGAATAAAACCTTCTATGGTATGTGTTATTCTATGACGAAAAGTTTTAGCTGTCACTTTGTATTGAATTTATAATTTTGAACTGTCAGTTAGCTTTAACTTTGTTTGGTGAAATTGGGCGTAATAGTATTAAATTATGTTCGATCGATACTAATGGCTATGAAATTATAAGTGTGTTTTTTTACCCTGCTAAATTTAATTATAGCTTAATTTGTACGGGACATCGAAGCGATGTTAAGTGTCATTTCAGTTTCCCACTTAAATTCCGATTTGAGCAATGACAATGTTGCCACATGTTCAATTTCATAAAATTTTGTTATCATTTCTTGCGAATGAGAATGTTATCAAGGAGAGACTCCTAGCAGAAATGTACAAAATGGCTTACACATTTTAAGTTCATTAAAATTATTTTGTTTAATGGAAGACTACGTATAATTTTATATCTCTAAATTTGAAGGATAGATTTTTATTTGCGATTGAAAACAAAATTGGAAATAAATTATTGACAACAACGCGCGGTAAATGTTATACATATTGAACATGGTAAAATTATCCATCAGGTATAGTAGTTTAAACAGGTGATGACATTTTTCCGTGTCATTTTTCGTTTAACTTGTCAAAATCATATGTATTTTGTTTTTATACTTTTTGTATTCTTGTATTGTCTCAGAACTGAATCGAATGAACGAAAATAAAATGTTTGTTGTTGTTGCTAACAACTACAACAACATCTGCTGTTACCATGTATTTTTGGCATATCTTTTTGTTTCACCCATTACAGCAAATGTTTCGTTATATTAAGTGTGGATCGTTTTATGTGGAAAGTCGTAAGCGGCGATAGCTTAATGGAATAAAAAAACCCCTTTATGTTCGGTTGATAGTAATGGTTTTTAAATCTCTAAATCTCGAGCTCTAGAAAATTACATTTACCTCAGTGACGTCCGGTGAAAGTTTTACAGCTATTACACACTCTTACCTCATAACGAAACGGAAAATTAGTCATAACTAAAATTAGTCACTGGATGTACGCTCCGTGCAACGAGTGTCTAACTAAAATGTTATTTTGGCTTAGTCAGTCGTTAGTCAAGTGTTGACTCATAAGAGTTTCGTATCTACTGTCTAAGTCTGTTTTAGATAAAATCCAATCATGACAGTCATGATTGTTGTTAGTTAGAATGTTCACTTTGTAGCCACTCGTTGGACACAGTTTAGTTGAAGTGTTATGAATTAAAAATCGTAAGCGGGATGATGGCTGGTGGCTAGTAAGCAGTAATAACTCGCATTTTTTCAAATTTTCAGTAGAGGCAAAAAACTGGATTTGCAAAGTTAAAAAATGTATGAAATTCTCGATAATAGACATATTGATACTGCATTTTCTTTAACGAAAGGAAAGAATTCTAGATTTCTACAAAAAATGGTTTCCCAATACATCCCCTGAAGGGATTGGGGAGAGCTTTTCACAACCAATGAGCTGAGCTCTTTCTAGTTTTATGCTCACTGATTAGGACCTAAAGTTTTACACCGATTCCGAAGGGTATTTAGAGAAAATACTCGATAGTGTCGCCGTCACTAAGCGAGGTGACCGCAGTCGAAAGAAATTTAAGGTGGTCAGAACAGGGATCGAAACCACGTTCTCATGCACAAGAGCCGCGCACACTACCATTGCATCACCGACCACCTTTGGAAGATAGGTTGCGATATATTTGAACTCGATAACCATTCATCAGAAATAAGAGTTGCAGGAATAAATACGGGTGGTGCGCGAATCGTGGTACAAAAACAAAACGTAATAAGTTTTTACTGTGTAAGAAATCGCCTTATTTTTTTATTTTGTTGGTTACTACTCGTATTTAGATTTTTTTAAATGAATTCTTGGGATACCGAAAGAGGATTTGTATGTCCAACGGTACCATGCTTTGCAGTTCTTCATTTACGTCCAAGGGGAATTTAGGCGGGAGTTTGGCGGCACTCCTCTGAGTAGATGGATAATTATGAGATGGCTAAATATGTTTTCCGAAGCGGGAAGCATCACACGAAGACCGTACGACATCCCTACGTTCGGGTTCAAGACACAATCGCGGCTGTAGCATCGTCAATTCACTCAAATCCAAGAGTTTCGACTCAAAACTTATCGGTGCAAATTGGAGTTAGCAGACGGTCATTATTATCAGGTATCAGGTATTAATTCAAGATAACTTCAACTAGTGTCCGTACAAAGTCAAAATTGCAAGCAAGTTAAACCCTCTGGATTTGCCTATTCGACTGGAATTTTGCCAAAAACTTATCGAAATGGCCGAAGAATACAACAACTTGATAAATTGCTTGTTTATGTCTGATGAGGCACATTTTTATCTAAACGGCAATGTAAACAAGCAAAATTGTCATATATGGAGTGAATGTAATCCAGAAATACACCATGATTCGGAACTGCACCCAGAACGAGTCACTGTATGGTGCGCAGTTTCACCAAGGTGCATTGTAGGGCCAGACTTCTTTGAAGAAAACGGTGCAACAGTAATTGTCAATGGGGACCGTTATTTAAAGATGTTGAAGGAGTGTTTGTTTCAACAGCATTTGGTTCCAGAAAGATGAAGCAACTGCACAAATGGCCACACCTGTTATGGCGGACCTCGAACGAAAATTCTCAAAGAAATTATAATCCAGAAACTTCACTTTCCGCTGGCCCCCAAGGTCACCTGAGCTGTCTGCACCAGACTTCTTTTTATGGGTTCATGTCAAGCCAGATGTGGAGAAAACGAAACCAAGGAATTTGACTGAATTGAAGTAGTCCATTAAAACAATAAATGAGGCAATCCCGACTTCAAACCATCAGACCGGAATGAATAATTTTCTGATTAGGTGTCGCACATGCGTGAATGAGCATGAAGGTCATTTACGGTCTATCATATTCAAAACCAATTAGTTATATAAAATAAAATTTAATTTTCAGCACAATAAAAAAAAATTAAATGTACAATTGGTGCGCCACCCGTATTTGGGAATGCCTGTCCGTTGTGCAAAGCACGGTGCTTGTTTAAGGGATGCGGATTCTATCTCACATATTCTACTGCATCATCTAACGAATGAATATTAGATGCACCAAAATATCTTGCAAGTGGGCAACTAATTTTTTTGTGCGAGTCGGTCTAATACAAAAACCTATAAACTATAACGATAGTATGAGTTGCACGTTTGAGAGCGTCAAACACATTGTTAATCACAGTCTCTAGTTATATTTACCACTCCGGGAATGATTGGGCAGCAACGACAATTCGTAGATATATGTTTATACATTAGGGTGTCCCGTCCAACAACAAATTAATTAATAATACTCAAATCAGCTGACTATGGGGGGGAAAAAAATTCCGATCCAATCGGCGTTTGAACAACAGAAACAACAGAAATCTCAACTGTCATAACTGTTATAAATTTATAGCATTTCAGGTTTCTGTATTTGTTAAAATTAAAAACTGTATTTATATGACACTTTCTTTCAAAGGGATGTGATTTCCGGCCCACATGGGGCTTTAATTTGCATTGAATTTTAATATGCATTACTTTGTCTAATGCAAATGTAAAATAATTACCATTGTTCGCAAAGACAATTAAAAAGTTAGAAATTTAGTCTTATATCCTCGTTATGTTTAATGTTGTAATTTCCTTTAAGGCTATAAGAGATCCTGTTTTCTCCGGTTAGTGAAAAAAATGTAAATGCCGCGGGTGGGATTCGAACTCACATTCGCTGGACGATCGTTTCGATGTTTGTGAAGCATCATCTTCAGCAGCGTCTAGCCCATTAAGCCACTGCGGTGTGTATTTACACAAGTCACTAACCGAAGACATTTATTGATTGTGTGCAGAGTGATTGTTGTCGCTACTTACCAATCACTGCTACCAATCACTCTGCACAATCAATAAATGTGTTCGGTTAGTGACTTGTGTAAATACACACCGCAGTGGCTTAACGGGCTAGACGCTGCTGAAGATGATGCTTCACAAACATCGAAACGATCGTCCAGCGAATGTGAGTTCGAATCCCACCCGAGGCATTTACTTTTTTTTCACTAACCGGAGAAAACATGAACTCTTATAGCCTTAAAGGAATTTACAACTTTAAAAAAGTTAGAATTTGCATTCCTCAGGCAATGCAAATGCAGGTTGTAGAATCGGATGCCAATTGTAATGAAATACGGGAATGCTTTTAATTATTTTGAATTTCTTTGACTGCTGGCAATTATTTTATATGCAATTTTATATGTAAAGGTTTGTGGCTTCGATATTTGAAACCCAAAACTGCCAGATATAAAGGAAATGCTGAAAAAGTAGGTAAATTGCCAATGGTATTTAAATTTTTTTGAATTTGCATTTGTAGAGAGGTAATTCAAATTAAACTACAAATTATAATTATAATTAATTTGCCACATGTATGGATTTACGAGATTTGTTTAAATGTTCTTTAATGATTTTTCGGTTCAAGATCAATAACTATTAAAATTTACTTTTTCAGTAGAAAAGTACATTTGTTCTCCCGTTTAAATATTTGATCAATGTTTAAATATTTGCCGTAAAAACCATATACGTATAATTACGCAAATTTTGAGATTCATAAAAAAATCTAAATGTTTTTAGTTCAAAAATTTCAACATTTATATTTTACGGGACACACTACGTACAATCACTTGAATATAAAGAATTACCACATGTTGTTACCGATAACTTATCAGCTAAATAATGCCAATCTAATAAAAATTATTTCAAATTTCCAATATATATCGTAAAGGAAATTTGGCCAATTATTCATTCAGTTACGAAATTTTGTTATAAACAGTTCAACTTTCAATTAAATTCCCAAACAAACGAAAAACTCAATATAGTGACCGCAATTCTAATTATATTGAAATTTATGATAAATAAATCACGTGATGAGTGCGAACGATACAACGATTAAGGACGAAAAGTCCTTTTATAACAATAATATCATATTAGATGATAGAAATGGATCACAGACCAAAAACGGTACACCTGTGTAAGTGTTAAATGTTAATCCTTTGCAAGGATGCGAAAATATGTTTGTAAAAAATATAAGTGCGGGTTTTTACCTTTTTAAAAAAGAAGAACACAATTTTTAATGGTGCATTTTGGAAATTTGAAAATTGAATTTTATAATTTTTAAAAATATTAGTGTATTTAAATATAAATAATTGAGTGTGTTTGCCTCTACGACAAATACTCTAAATCATCATGATATGATAAATAATTTCAAACGATAACTTTTGTGCGGTTTTATAATTTAAATTCATTCATGTTACCAAAACATTGGAAATTTTTAAAAGTAGCATAAAACTGATTTGAGTCTCATAGAAAGTGACATGCTTTAATTATTTTTTTTTTATTTATTTATTTATTTATTTAAGTCTATGGAATTATATCCTTACAGACCAGCAAATATCTTACATAACTATTTAACAATAATAAATATATAGTAACAAAATAAACTTAACTAATTAATTAAATTACATAGTATTTGCCTAAACTTATTTTGAGGCAGACAAAAATCTATGTTATTACAAAATGTATTAAAAAATATCATAGATCTATTAAAAGGCTCATTGGAAGCATAATTTGTTGAATGTATTTCTATATTAAATGTAAACATATGACGGAGAGAGCGAGATGGAGCATTAAAGCGTATCAGTGAAAGTAACACTGGACAATCAATAGATCCTGAAATAATGGCATGAAGAAACATAATAGACGCTATTTTCCTTCTGGCCTCTAAAGTTTGCAAAGAAATAAGTGCACAACGAGATTCATAAGTTGGTAAAGGTAAAGTAAAGTTTAGTGATGATAAAGCATACTTTAGGAAAACTTTCTGTATTCTTTCAATCCGCAAGGAATGAATTGCCGCAACTGGATTCCAAATAAACGATGCATACTCGAGTTTGGAACGGACGAAAGCAGAAAACAAAGCTTTTTTTGTGTAAGGATCAGAAAATTTAGAAATATTTCTACGAATAAAATAAAACATCGAGTATGCTTTAGAGATAATGAAATCTAGGTGACTTTTGAACGTAAATTTTAAGTCAAAAACTACACCCAAATCAGAGTATTCAAAAACTTCTTCCAAGTTTTGACAATAAATATGATATGACGAATTAATAACACTTCTGCAACGATGAAATGTCAATTTAAAACATTTATTAGTATTAAATGGCAAATCATTACATTTTGACCAGATAGCAATTCTATCTAAGTCTTCCTGCAACAAAGCCACATCATTTAAGGTATGGATTGATTTAAAGATTTTTAAATCATCTGCATACATAAGATGATTCGAATTTTTTAAACACATGGCAATATCATTTACAAAAATATTAAACAATAATGGTCCTAGAATACTTCCCTGCGGAACACCAGAGGTAGGAAAATAAGAACCCGAATAATAACCATCAACACACACAGAACATACCCGATTACACAAATACGTCCTCAACCAATTTAAAACATTAGAGTGGAAACCAAACTTATAAAGCTTAAATAAAAGAATGTCATGTCGAACTCTATCAAAAGCTTTCGAAAAGTCCGTGTATATCGTGTCAACTTGAACCCCACTTTCAAATTCATTAAAACAGAAATTAGTAAAAACCGCTAAATTAGTGGTTGTAGAACGTCCAGAAACAAACCCGTGTTGATTAGGGTTAATATGTCTCTTAATTAAAAAAAAGAATTTGTCATGCATAATATGCTCAAAAACTTTAGCAATGTTAGGTAATTTTGAAATAGGCCTATAGTTAGTAACTAACGTTTTATCTCCAGATTTAAAAACAGGAAAAACTGTCGAGGTTTTCCACTTTTGAATAAAAAAACCAGAAGAAAGTGATTTTTGAAACAAAATTTTCAAAGGAACTAAAAAAGCTGTAGAGCATTTTTTAAGAAGAAAAGAAGAAATTCCATGTAAATCAGACTTAAAAGAACTTGTAAGCTTAGTGATAGCAGATAAAATGTCTTCATCAGAAATATCAATAGACCCAATGTCAACGCAGGGTAAAATATTGTTGAAATTATTAAAATTATTTACACTATTATCTTTTGTAAAATTAGATTCAAAGAAAGACTTAAACAAATCAACCGATTCTTGTGCCGAGTTTGAAACAATATTATTATACACTACACCCTTGGGAATGGAAGAATTATTATTTTTCGACTTTATGTAAGAAAAAAACCGCCTTGGATTATTCCTTAAAGACTCATCATACGATAATACATATTGGTTATACAAGAATTTATTTAAACAATTAAATTCACGCATATAATGAATATACAACTTTTCATCTACGGGAGAATTAGAAATCATAAATTTACTATAAAATTTATTCCTTAAATTTTTCAATTTTTTCAATCCCTTGGTATACCAAGGCAGTTTATAAACCTTTGGTTTGAGCCGAGAAATATTTTCCTCAACTATAAAATTTATTCTTTTCATAAATTCATCATAGCAAATAGCAACAATATTACTATCTAAAACAACGGGCCAATTAATGCCTGAAAATAGATCATTTAAAGAATCAAAGTTACAGGAATTATAATCATAATCCGTAACCACCACAGGGATGTGTGATTTAGAAAAACTATAAAATTGTAAATTAATACAAATTGCAGAATGATGAACAGTTTCAGGAGAAACAGGAAAATTACATTTAGCTGCAGAAAACCACATATCATTACTAACAAAAACTAAGTCTAATAAACGCCTTAAATTATTAAAAACTTTATTAATTTGTTGCAGACCAATACTAAGCAATGCATCAATAAATTCGATTTCAAATGATTTATTAACATTACATGGAAGAAATTTATCAGTGTTTTGAACCTCAGACCAAACAATATTATTAAGATTAAAATCACCTAAAATACACATTTTATCATCAAAATTTAAATTATCAGATATATGCAAAATGTTCTTTGAGTGAGCCTGATACAAACTATCCGTACTATTCGGTGGAATGTAAGAGGCACAAATAAAAAAATTTCCTTGCATGGATTGAATTTCAACACAAAGTTGATCCAGTAATGAGTTACCATCACTTAATGCAATTTGTTTTGAAACAAAAGAACTATTAACAGCAATTAATACTCCACCACCTCTCGAGCAACAACTTAAAGCATAATCTCTATCTTTACGAAAAACATTGAATTTTCTGGTATCAAAAAATTCCTCATTAAAAAATACTGCATTGAGCCATGTTTCAACAAAAACATACACATCATAATCACACTGAGATGTAAATGGGAAAAATAACATTGATTTTGTCCTCATACCAGACACATTATGATAATAAATTCTCAAAGATGAACTATTATTAGAATTTAAGGACGAAACTAAGCTTCTAGAGGCTGAGGCATCCTCTT
The DNA here is from genome assembly GCA_963931995.1 of Phaonia tiefii. Classification (NCBI taxonomy): domain Eukaryota; kingdom Metazoa; phylum Arthropoda; class Insecta; order Diptera; family Muscidae; genus Phaonia; species Phaonia tiefii. The sequence goes on from OZ008371.1 coordinate 196,296,218, forward strand.
TGGAAAAAACTTAAATGGACGAACTTTAATATTAGCAGTCCATAGATCAGGTTTAAACAAATTATCATATATTTGTGGAGCAACTCCTAATTTGAAATTAAGATATTTTAAATTATTAACAGACATATCTTTTTTAATTAATGGATAGCAAGCAATAGTGGCTTTATCAATTTGCAAATGTTTACCCACATACGAAATTAAACAATCCGCAGTTACAGTTGGCTTAAAAGATGCTAAATGTACCCATTTCATCTTAGTAACAACATCCAGCTCTGTATTGGCATTCAAACCAACAACCATACGACGTTTGTTTTGCTCTGTATTGGCATTCAAACCAACAACCATACGACGTTTGTTTTGTTTTCTTCTTGTTACATTAGTCCACTCCATCTTAGCAGCAGAGCCAGCAACTAACGCACCTTCACCAACAGCATCAGAAAATACATCTTCATTCGGCATAGACAAAGCATCATTGTTATCATTTGCAATACCATCAACAACAGCAGCATCAACAACAACAACAGGAAGATTCAATGAAGCACCAACAGAATTATCAGTTGAACAAACAGTAGCAGCATTATCCACAACAGAGAACGAAGATCCAACAATCGAAGGCACATTATTTGAACTCATTACAGTAGAGAGACAGTCATTTTTAGAGCGAGAAGCATACTCAAAACCGGTTTGCAACAAAGAAGAACACCGATGAGACTGGTTCAAGTTGCTATTATTTACATCTCTTGAAGAAATTAATTGAGAGAGCATCAACTTCATCTCATCAATTTGATAAGTTAGAAAACTAACTTTCTTAACCAAATCACTTGCAGATTGTAAACAATTATCACAATTATAAACAATGTTAGCAAAACTAGAAAGGGCAGCGACCGCCTTATCATTGTCAATTTTAGCACAAAACTTATGCAGTTTACACTGACAAATCTTGCAAACAATCACACTGTCTTTATTAATGCTTTTGTAGCAAGCAGAGCAAATTATATTTGACATTGTATCAACCGTTCCGCACAAGTGAGTGATAAAGACTAAGAGATACAAATTTTGAATGTGGCCGTTGATGATGATTTTAGTGTACATGCCAATTCGATTTTAGTGTTCATACCTATCATTTCATTCGCTGATGGTAAGTGCTGCCGACTGTGGAAGCATTGTTGTCCAGAGCCGGTCTAAAATGGATGGCGTTACGTGTTTATCGGATAGCTCCAGTAAACGCAATTGAAAATTGTAATAAAACTTAGTTTTCCATTATATGTCAGTAAGACATTGGGGATAACTTCTGGCAATCCGAGAAATGTGCGCTTTCTATTTTCAGTCTGAGGGCCTACATTTTTTCACGGGTTTGTAAAATAGTTAAAAACGTTCTAAAACTGGTCCACAAAGAAAATAATTTCTGTCAACTCAATGACAGATCGCCTTTAAAACCGGTTGTGCGGACTGTGGAGTGATCTCTCACTTCCAGCTGCAATTTCTGGGAATGGTGATTTGCGCAACGGGATACAATATGGGCGAAAAATATTTGGTCCAATTAGATTTGTTTCTTCTTCTTTTCCTTAAGGTACTAAGACCTAATTTCTTTGTCAAATTATCATAGTGTAAGAATGGAATAGATACACTAGTTCGCTCACTAAATTGAACATCATTGGTGTGGTTGCACGGGAACGTTGGATGCTGAAGTGCATTGCTTTAATAATACCAGGCACAGGTATTATTATAAAACATCCAACAAGAAAACAACAACACCATTTTGTGTTTGCATGGTATAATCGTTCTGATACATTCGACACAAATGTATACGATACTAACAAAAGAGTTAACAAAAAAAGTGCAAAATACATTTAAATTTCACACCTTTTCACCAAAATGACATGAACAAGTTAAATCTACAGTTCTTGTAACTCCACCTGCTGTAAGTCAATTTGCATCGAACATCGCTCAGTGCCACCAAGATTTATTCATTCAAGTTATATCAGTAGCACAGCTGATGTCATTGTTTTCATTTCGTTCGTTCCTATTGTGTCAAAGTTTGTTAACATTTCTGTTTTTGTTCACATTATTAGTTTGTTCTCAAAGATTCAAAGAATTTAAAATAAAGTGGATTGATTTATTTGCGAAAATAATTTGTTAAATATTGAAGGGCTTTACAAAATTCTAGTGATTTTCATTATGAATACTAAATTTAACACAGATGAAATTAAATTGAAATTTTCACGTTGTGATTATATCAGTTGACTTTGACATAATAGGCACTTCAATTCATACATCAACCACTGCTGCTCTAGCCTGAATGAATAAGTCTTGCTTCCATTCACTCTCCGCAAATAAAAACTTTGACATACATAAGGTCTCTACATAGAATAAATTAGAATAGGGTATTTTATTCTCTTAACAATTTTAACTACATAGGTTTGTGTGCATGTAAACGTTGGATGCATATAATAATATACATACATAGAGTCTCCAACAGCTGAAAACCAAGAAAGTCACTGGAAAAGTTGGAGCAAGAGTCATACAGACTTGGCAACCCATACATAATGAGAAAAATCTTTATTTTAATAAATTTGTATTTAAATTGCAATCTCTATAAATAATTGTACTCGAACACTTCATTACATTTTGCTTTACTTCACTTTTTATCCATTTTTTCCTCGATTTAATTATAACAAAAACACTCTCAGTTGATCAGTTTTGCACTTCTGGTTCAATGCACAAAGTAAAATGTGTAAAAATGCATTGAGCAACCCTACATACTTCCAGTCATCTATCGCTATGTCTGTTTCTTACTTTATCCTGCATGTTTTCCCAACTCTAAGGTTGATCAGTTGTGGCATAGAACCCCCCTGGTTGGATGTTTCAACGTATGGCTTTAATACTACTAGATAGAGGCATTAGTGCAAAACGTCCAACAAGACAATACCAAGAGCATTTCGTGTGTGTGTGTTAACATAAAGCCCGTTTTTTTATTCCCTGCTAAACTAATTTTTCGACGACTTTGTATGGGGAACAAGCGATTTTAAGCGGCACTCCATACAAATTCGTCGAAAAATTAGTTTAGCAGGGAATAAAAAAACAAGCTTATAGTTGTGTTAAATACAACACAAATTTATACCAACGATAAAACTCCACAAAAAAGTGCAATCATTTATATTTCACAATTCTATACCATAACGAAAAAGTTAAGTCAACAGTTCTTGTAACTACACCTGTTGTAAGTTAATTTTCGTCGAATATTTGCATAAACCTACGATGAAGAGTGTGAAATGAGACGTCAGATGAGAGAAATGGATTCTCTATTCTAATTTGCTCTATGGGCCTGTCCATAGATTTATTTATACATAGATTTGTTATCCGTCTCATCTGACGTTTCTCTTTGCGCTTCTTTAATGAGGAAACGAACTTCTGTCAGCAACGTCGACAAAACCCTTCAATTTTAGTTTTGTGCATTCACGATTTTCATATATTACCATATTTTGAACATTCACAGTAACAATTTCAGCTGTGTTTATCAAACCTCAGCGACAGAATTCTTCTGTTGACGTTCAAACACAAGTTCACTTCCCTTGAATCACTATACCGATGAGGGAGTTGACAAATCTATGTATAAATTAATTATGGATCATCCCTTAAGTTGTACTTAAATTATTTGATATTTGTTAAAAATATTGTTGAAACGCAAGAATATAAAATATTCAAATGTTCAAAGAACAAAAAAGAATTAGTTTCAGATTTTGTAAGCAGTCAGAGCGGCCCGTATTATAGTATTATTTATCAAGAACTCAAATACTTTATGCCACCAAACAGACAAACATTGTTCAATATCGTCTTTATAATAATTTCTTATTGATGAAAATTTTATATATTTTATAACATTGCTGGCTTTTTCTGGTTGCAGTTCCAATGTATTAAATAAAAATATTTAATTCATTCCTTTTCTTATATTTTTATACAATTTCTTTCATTTATATTCTATTGTTTTGGTATCTCAAATACCACCCCCCAATTGTAATTGATCGATTTGGTATGCCATATTTCTGGGCGCACAATGAGCTGGCAGACACAATAAATCTACAAAAAACCCAACAAATCATTATTAAATTTTATATTAGACAATATTTCGCCCAATGCCACTCTGCTATTGCATATTGACTAGTTGCCGCGCTGCGCCCATTCGGGTAGCTGAAAGTTGGCCAGCAGCAAAAATATAAAAAATATTCTAAACTTTTAATCTACAATTTTATATAGAACTCTTACCCAATGGATGACTTAGGGTGAGGGCATGTTTAAGTCGATATATCTGAACTGTTTATATCCAAATTATTGGCTCCACAACCTTTTAGTATTCAAATAAATACATATTTCAATATCACCATGAATAGCGAAAATGTATTTATTATCTCTGCATGGGTATTTGGCAAATGTTATAAATTCTGATAATACCCATCAAGTTGTATTTGATAGAGAAACGCGCTTCGTAACTGCTTTATAGTCAACAAATAATGATAATAATATTTACAGGGCCGGATTATGTAGCGTAACGCTGCAGCCTAGGGCCCGACGGTACAAACCCATGCTAATACATCAGGCAACGAAATATTAGCAATTGGAAAGTGGAAGCATGTTTGAAACTTAATCTGTGCCGATCTATTATTCGGAACTAATAAAGTCTGAGAATTTAATCCATATAAATTTGATTTGGGGATTTCAAAAGTGCATTTAGATTTTTTGTGTTGGTTATAGTCTAAAGCAGTGGTCACCGTCCATAGCCCCCAGGGGCCGAACACGATCGGTTTTTTACACGTACACAACACGAACGTCAACAAAAAGCATATGAAAGAGCGTATGAGAGAAGAAAATTTCATTCAGTAGCACATTAGCTTTCAACGAAGAATGGTCATGCCGCTTTGTTCTGGATTCAGTACAAATACACCAATACATTCACATTTGATTAGTATTCTCTTTTTGGTGACCCCTGGTCTAAAGGAATAAATGGAGAGTTCTTAGTATCAGGGAACCATCGACAAAAGTGTTGAAATGGCTTTTTAGAGAAACTTTTAAAACCAAAAAACTGCACAGAGAAACAGAAAATTGCTTTTGGAATCTTAAAATTTTAATTTTTTAGTGTTTAACATTAAATGTAAATATTTTCACCATTTAGCTGTGTCAGTATGAATCTCAATTGCATTATGGTCTTACAAAACTAATGGCGATTATTATATCAGATTATAATTATTTCTAACGTTCTAAAGTAGAGAAAAATTTAGGATTTCCTCAAATTTTGAAAAGTGATATCTCGAAAACGAGAGTCAAATTAGTAAACTTGTTTCTAAAGTTATTCGAAATCCAACCTCAAATCGCTGGAAAAATACTAGAAATATATATTTTAGCCTTCGAATTAAATTACAGTTTTTTATTTTGTTATTTTTTAAAAGTTTTTTGGTTTGGATATTTTCGTGTATAAAAATATTGAAACTGCGGATGGGACTAACATAAAAACTCACAATGGGCTGGTGTTGTATATAGAAGATTCTTAGAGAATTTGAATTTATCTAACCCTCTACTTTTCAAGCTAATCAATTACAATTTGACAGTAAGGCCCGCACCGCTGGCTAAATTCGGCCCTGAATATTTGACAAAATGTCCCATACTTATGAATGAATTGAGTTGATAAGCTTTTTCCCCCCTCATTCCCTTTGCAGATCGATAAATGGTGATGGACAAAAATCTAGCTGGTGGAGTCGTAAAAGAGAAAAGTCTGGCGACGAGACCCCCTCAGAAGGTGAAGTTGAAGGCATACCCAAGGATGACGCTAAGCCCGTCGCATTTTACAAGATGTTTAAATATGCTACAGCTACCGATAAGACCATGTATATTATTGGTATATTGGGAGCTGTGGCCACCGGTTTAACGACGCCAGCGAATAGTTGGATTTTTGGCAATCTTGCAAACGTAAGTTCAATTACCTCTGATATAATATATACATATATATATATATATATGTATTTTAAATTTAATCAAATTTACTGATTAGGAGGAGAGTTTTATAGTTGGAAGGACGGCTGAATTGTTTAAATTACATGAACTTTTATAAGTGTTAAATCTTTACAAATTTACCCCCGAATTCATAACGAAAGTTAGTCATCAGCTCTCATCTGGCTAACAATTTTTAATTCATAAACAAACTGTGTCCAACAAGTAGTTACGAAGCGAAGGAATATGTACGTCCTAACTGCTGTCGTTTTCACTAACAACAATTATAACTATCAGCGTTGCATTTGGTAAAATTCAGACTTCGGATTTGATGCACCGTGAAGGTACAAAATTTATTATTTTAGCGATTGGACTCTATTTTATCGACTTTCTCATTTTTGTGATTTTTTAAAAAAATCTTACCCAAAAATTAGTTATTTTTCCGATTCGACATTCCGTTTCCGAGATATTGACATTTTACTAAATTTTTTCATATTTTCGATCAGAAATGGGAATGGGTTACCCTGGGTAACCCATTAGCCATCGCCGTGGGTAATGGGTAAAGGCCTCTTACCCATTCCCCATGTGTAATGGGTAATCGTGATGAGTAATCAAAAATAGACAGTCAAAATTTCTCTCTCTTACTCTCTTCAATGGATATTTCAATACACGAGCAGCGTTTTGATAGTGTTATTGTATATAACTATACAAATTCCAACCATGTTGAAGTGAAATTACATAAACTATATAAAAAGTATGAAATAATCAAGATATGACGCGTGAGATAAATGCCTTTGAGTGAGTTTCTAAACTTTTTGGATCTCTTTTACCAGGGTTTCCAAATTGCGCACATCTTCTGGTCGTCTAATTCTAGATCGTCTTTGGAGTAATTCCATATTGTCGTGGTAACCTCTTACTCACGAAAAACGAACCCTGGCAAATAGACAACCATAAGATGTGCGCAATTTGGTAACCCTGGTAAAAGAGAACCAAAAAGTGCTAGAAATTCACTCAAACGCATTTCTCTCCCTTTTATTTCATACTTTGTGCATAGTTTATGTAATTTTACTTCAACATGGTTGGAATTTGTATAGTTATATACAATAAGAGAATGGCTAGGGTTTCACTCGTTTAGTTTGTTGGCATTCGAGTGAAATTAAATTTTGACTGTCTATTTTTGATTACTCATCACGATTGCCCATTACGCATGGGGAATGGGTAAGAGGCCTTTACCCATTACCCACGGCGATGGCTAATGGGTTACCCACGGTAACCCATTCTCATTTCTGGTTGAAAATATGAAAAAATTAGTATAATGTCAATATCAATAACTTTTATTAGAACACCCCAAAATAAGCCGAAAAAATAAATAAAAGGTATCGATAACTCACTTAGTTATCGAGATATTTAGGGTTAAAGTTTTAAAAAATCGATAACTTTTTTCACTGTTTTAGTCAAAAAGATAACATTTTCTGTAGAACTTTGACAATTATTCGGAAAATTTAAATAAAATTTATCGATCGCTGTATTGCCATCGACATATTGCCAAGAGTACGATTTCCGTGGCCCTCATTTCGATAAATTGTATTTTTATAACATTCGAAAGAAAGCCGAAAAAATTAAATAAAAGTTACCGATAACTCGCTTAGTTATCGAAATATTGAGGGGTAAAGTTTTAAAAAATCGATAACTGTGTTTCACGGTTTTGTCAAAAAAATAATTTTTTTCTGTAGAACTTTCAAAATAATTCGGAAAATTTAAATAAAATTTATCGATAACTGTAGTAGTCATCGAGATATTTATTATCGGATAGGTAAACTTTGTGATTTGGCAAAAAATACTGAAATTAAACGTAGGGATCTTTGCAATATATTTCAAATTTATGCATTGTAATAGAAATGAATCATTTTGTGTCCTTTTGTTCATTGGATTGGTAAAAAATTACAAGTAAAATTGTTGAAAGTAGTACATATAAAACGTTACAGCCGCAGATATCTCGATTACTAAGGAAGTTATCGATAACTATTATTCAATATTTGGGCTTATTTTGAGGAGATGTACCACTCTGGTTGACTGAATTGGTAAAAGAGTTATTAATTTTTTACAACTTTAACCCATGATATCTCGATAACTAAGCGAGTTATCGAAAAATTTCATTTAATTTTTTGGTCTTATTTTGGGGCCTATTATCGAGAAACATTGTCGGCGGATCGAGGGGCCACGGATATCATACTCTCCCCGATTTTTTTATTTTGAATTGTTCTACAGAGTGCACATCGAGTTACTTACCTTTCGTTATGAATGCGGGGGGTCAGTTTTTATGTTAAAGGCAATATCATTATACACAATAAAAATTAAAGGGCAATCTCGATTTCATTACTTTTAGAATATGATTCAATTTGCTGCAGTAATCGGTGGGTATACCAGAGCTTCTGAAACAGATATGCTATTGGAAGCTGTCACAGAGTTTGCTTTACAAAACACCATTATTGGTGTGGTTATGTTGCTCTGCAGTTATATTTCCATAACTCTTTTCAATTATGCTGCACATTCTCAGATCTTGAGTATACGTGGTAAATTCTTTAGATCGATTCTACATCAAGATATGGCGTGGTATGACTTCAATCAGAGCGGTGAAGTTGCCAGTCGCATGAATGAGTAAGTTAACACAGTAAATGACTAAAAAATAAAAAAATAATGCTACAACATTTATGTCATCACTCTGCAGAGATTTATCTAAAATGGAAGATGGTTTAGCTGAAAAGGTTGTAATGTTCGTTCATTATATGGTAGCATTCGCCGGGTCCATAGTATTGGCCTTTATTAAGGGCTGGCAGTTAGCTTTGGTGTGTTTATGCAGTTTGCCGGTAACTTTCATAGCCATGGGTTTAGTGAGTGTGGTAAGTTGATAACTTCTAATTTTAACGTCTTATTTGTTGTAATTGTGTACCATGCCCTTTTACTAGGCTACATCAAAATTGGCCAAGAAGGAACTGACTGTTTACGCTTCCGCTGGTACTATTGCCGAGGAAGCTTTTAGTGGCATTCGAACGGTAAAAGCTTTTGAGGGTGAATACAAAGAAACCAAAGCATATAAGGATCAAATTACTGATGCTCGCAAGTTAAATATTAAGAGGAATTTCTTTGCCGGTCTTGGTTTCGGCATGTTGTGGTTCTTTATTTATGCTTCGTATGCCTTGGCCTTCTGGTATGGCGTTGGTTTAGTTTTGAAGAATTATAACGGCGATACGTATTATTCCAATTATGATCCTGGCACCATGATCACTGTAAGTATACATACCACTACTTAATTATAAAATTAAATAGATCGTTTGCGATACAAACTTTGCTGGGGTTTCTAAAACTATTGTTTTGTAATAACCGCTCAAATTGTGAGATTTAACTTTTTGATAATAAAACTGACTGTATGTTTTATCTAAATAAATGTGTATGTCGTTAGCTGATATGCAAAACAACGTAACCACAATTTGTATTTGTATACAGAAACAGAAATGGAGACCTTATAATGTGGTAAATGATACGGTTTTGACAGCTATAATATCAATTCTGACCTTGATACGGTTTTGGAGGCTATATCAATTCTGACCTTATGTGACATATTACCTTGACTAAGAATTGAAAATATGACTGCCCAAACTATTGTCTTTGCCATTTTCTAAGATTTTTTCTTTTTCTGTGACAAATAATTAAAATTGTAGTTACGTTGTTTTGAATTTTATCCGACAGTGTACATATTCTATATGAATTGTATCTTTCACATACGTTTTTTCTATATAAAATATCTCTTATACATGAATAGACTTCTGTCGTTTACTCGCGTACAAAAAATAGGGGATTTTTGTAATACATTTCTATGATTTATATTCTATGGTAATGTCCTTGATTCAGGCCTAGTTAACCCCATAGAATAATACATACATAGATAAACTTATTCTCTCATCTGACGTTTCATTTCACACTCTTCATCGTAGGATTGTGGAAATGAGAGCAATTAAATTTTAAATTACCTTACACCAGGTGGAGTTACAAATTATGTTCACTTAACTTTTTCCTGTCGTTTTGGTGTAGAACTGAAAAATTTAAGTATATTTTGCACTTTTTTGTTGACTTTTATCGTTGGTATACATTTGTATTGTATTTAACACAACCAGTTTGCACCAAAAACACGATATTAGGTTGTTGTTCCTTTGTTGATCGTTGTATACTATTGCCACTATCTGGTATTATTGAACCCATATTTTCCACCATCCAATGTTTACTTTACATCGTACCTATGACGTTTAATTTATTGAGCGAATAAAAGTTTCTATGGTATGTATTATTCTATGGTTAACCCTATTATCTGTATGATTTTTATAAGTAACGGTGACGTATACGTATTATGTTTTCAATTTTCCCATCACTTATACGTCAACTTGCTCTTATTTCTTTAATAAGCACATTTGTAAAATTTTTCGTCTTATCTTCCAAGGTTTTCTTCTCTGTCATGATGGGCTCCATGAATATTGGCATGGCATCTCCTTACATTGAATCTTTCGGTATCGCCAAGGGCGCCTGTGCCAAGGTATTTAAACTGATTGACCAAATACCCACTATAAATCCCATTGAATCTATTGGGCGCTGCCTAAACAATCCTTTGATACACATTGAATTTCGTGACATTGACTTTAGTTATCCAACGCGTAAGGAAGTGCAAATCCTCGATAAATTCAATTTACAAATTAACCGTGGTCAGACAGTCGCTTTGGTCGGTTCATCCGGTTGTGGCAAATCCACTTGCATTCAATTGATTCAACGTTTCTATGATCCCGAGGGTGGTAAAGTTTTGTTCAATGATAACGATTTGAAGGAAATCAATATTAACTGGCTGCGAGAACGTATTGGAGTTGTAGGTCAGGAACCAGTTCTGTTTGGTACTACTATTTATGAAAATATTCGTTATGGTCGTGAGGATGCTACCAAGGAGCAAATTGAGGCAGCTGCCAGAGCAGCAAATGCTATGGTCTTCATTAATAAGTTGCCAAAAGGCTTCCATACTTTGGTGGGTGAACGTGGTGCTCAATTATCCGGAGGGCAAAAACAACGTATTGCTATTGCTCGCGCCTTGGTGAGAGATCCAGAGATTTTGTTACTTGATGAAGCTACCTCTGCTTTAGATACTGCCAGTGAAGCTAAAGTTCAAGCGGCTTTGGAGAAGGCTAGTGAGGGTAGAACCACAATTATTGTGGCACACCGGCTGTCCACCATTAGACGTGCTGATCGTATTATTGTTATAAATAAGGGCAAGGTGGTCGAAAGTGGTACTCATAAGGAACTGATGTTGTTGAAACAACATTATTTCAATTTGGTGACGACACAGTTGGGTGAAGATGCCAACGTAACCTATACTCCTGGTGTTGGTCAAAAAGAATTCTTTGCCAATGTCAAGGACGAAGATGAAGAACAAATCAAAATCAGCAAAGATGACACTCTAGAGGAAGTAAATTCCACAGAAAAGGAAGATAGTTTCTCGATTTTCAGTATTTTGAAAATGAATCGTAATGAATGGCCTCAAATTCTTTGCGGTTGTATATCTTCCGTGATAATGGGTGCTGCTATGCCACTATTTGCTGTGCTCTTCGGTTCCATTTTAGAAGTGTTGGCCCAACAGAATAATGATGAATATGTAAGAAGCCAGACAAATACGTTCAGTTTGTATTTCCTGATATGCGGTATCGTTGTTGGCATAGCCACATTCCTTCAGGTGAGTACTTTAGTGAAGTTTTAAACTGGAAAGAGTTCTAAGTAAATGTGTTCCCTGTTTAACAGATCTATACATTCGGTATTGCTGGCGAACGACTCACAGAACGTTTACGTGGTTTGATGTTCGAGGCTATGTTGAAAATGGAAATTGCATGGTTCGATGACAGAGCCAATGGCACAGGTAGCTTGTGTGCTCGTTTGTCGGGTGATGCATCTGCAGTTCAAGGTGTAAGTATGAAAATGATAATTTGAAATAGATTTATACTCATCTAACATCAGGAATAGAAATTAGGGTCATTGTCACCACGTCTATTTAAATCTTAACAGCAGTTATATATTACAAAATTCAAACAAACTGACAGCAATAACTGTTGGTTAGCTCTAACTGTAAGCTAACCGGAGATGGTGAGAATGGGTGTTAATGTTACAGATAATTTAACTACATAGGACGTCACGTCTTTAAAATACTCCAATACAAAAATATGGCCCTAACGGAATTCTAAAAATTCCTCGCATTGGCTAAAAATCAGGGGTCGAATTATCACATTCGTTTAGTATCGTAATCCGTATTTTGGAATCCCGATAAAATGGAAACATGAATCCAAACTTAAGTATATCAAGTTAAAAGAGGAATAAGATTTCATAAAGTCTGAAAGCACTTTCCGAATCCACATTACGATTCGAAACGGATGCGATCATTCGATACCAGGACTTACCATAATCACGATATGAAAATGCATTCCTTGTTTGCCGCTTCAGATCTAGATCGACTATTATCAAAAGCTCGTCAAACTTTTGGTTGATTTTTTCTTTTCTACATTAAGGACGAGTTTCACACTCTTCATTTAAAAGCTCAATTTAAAAGCTCTCAGAAAATTTTCATATTAATTGGCATTTAAATGACAAGCATCGGGAGAATTTTCAACTGTGACACTGGCCATAAGAGTGTGTCTTCAAAAATTCCACCACATATTTCTGATGCTATTCTTTAATTTTAAATAAATGCTTGTTCTTCATAGTTATTTTAAAGTTGTATATTTGATATGTTTTGCAATTTTAGGCTACCGGTCAACGTATTGGCACCATTGTTCAATCTATAGCCACCCTATTCTTAGGAGTGGGTCTCTCCATGTACTACGAATGGAGTTTGGGTCTGTTGGCTTTGGCATTCACACCATTCATCTTGATTGCCACTTATTTACAACGTAAAGTAATGGCTCAGGAAAATATGGGTACAGCCAAAACCATGGAGAATTGTACTAAGGTAGGTACTAAAAAGGAAATTACTTCTTGAGTGTAGAATGTAATGAATGAAAAAATTGTGTCTTCCTTTAAATTCCAGCTTGCTGTTGAAGTGGTATCCAATATTCGTACCGTCGCTTCGTTGGGTCGCGAAGAAATGTTCCACAAACAGTACATGGAAATGCTGTATCCTGCTGTTGAGGTGAGCTGCTGGTTATTTTTCATATCATATAGGGATGACCTAATAGAATGACTTTCATTTAATCTTTCAGAAAGCTAAACGCAACACCCATTTTCGTGGCTTGGTCTATGGCCTAGCCCGTTCATTGATGTTCTTTGCCTATGCTGCCTGCATGTACTATGGTGGTTGGTGTATCGTCAACAAAGGCATGGATTTCGGCAATGTTTTCAAAGTATCTCAAGCTCTGATTATGGGTACTGCTTCAATTGCAAGTGCTTTGGCTTTTGCTCCCAACTTCCAAAAGGGTATTTCAGCCGCCGAAGGTATCTACAAACTTATAACACGTCAATCCAAGATTGTTGATCGTGATGGCGTTTCAAAGGCTCCATGGACGGCCGAGGGCAGTGTGTCCTTCAACTCGGTGAAATTCTCTTATCCAACGCGCCAAGAAATTACCGTTCTCAGGAGCATGAGTTTAGCCGTTTCAAAGGGGCAACAGATTGCTCTTGTTGGTCCATCGGGTTGCGGCAAATCCACATGCATTCAATTGCTGCAACGTTTCTACGATGTCGACGATGGCTCCGTCAATATCGATAATCATGATATACGCAACTTAGCGATAAGCAACTTGCGCAAACAATTGGGTATCGTCTCACAAGAACCTATACTCTTCGATCGATCTATTCGGGACAATATTGCCTATGGTGATAACAGTCGCATGGTATCTGAACAGGAAATCATGGAAGCTGCCAAGAAAGCAAATATACACAATTTTGTATCATCTCTGCCTTTGGTAAGTACAAAAGTTGTACAATAGTACCTTCCGAAAATCCTAATTGTCATTGATTTTCCTCCTCCTAGGGTTATGAAACTCGCATGGGTGAAAAGGGTACTCAATTGTCGGGTGGTCAGAAACAACGTATTGCCATTGCGCGCGCTTTAATAAGAAATCCCAAAATATTGCTACTCGATGAAGCCACCTCTGCTTTGGATGCCGAAAGTGAAAAAGTAGTGCAAGACGCACTTGAAGTGGCCAGTGAGGGTCGCACCAGTATCAGTATTGCTCATCGTCTGTCCACTATTGTGGACTGTGACGTCATTTTTGTCTTCGATGAAGGCAAAGTTTGTGAATTTGGTACACATAAGCAATTGCTCGAAATGCGCGGTCTATACTATACCCTATATAAATTGCAAACAGGCGGTACATAAAGGTGGGGTGTTTGTTATCCTTAAAGATGCATACCTCCAAGCTGTTTGAACCTGCCCTCGCGTACTCCTCTAGTCGTTTAAGTTCATTCATTATTAGGGAATTTTACGAACAAAAACCAGATGTACACATGTATATAATTCAAGAGATTTCATAGCAAATTAAGTATGTAATTAGATTGTATTTTATTATTGTTAGTTTCTATTGATAAGTATTTAATATTAGTGTTATACTATTGATTTGTGTAGTGAAATAGAGATAGAACAAAATAAATGACGTTTTGTAAATCATCAACATGAAAAGCATTATTTTATAAAAACATTTTTCCAAGGCTGTTACGGGTATGGGAATTAGTCACCCATGCAAGCTTATCAGCTCAAACGTTTTGGTTGAAAATGCGGAATTTTCTAATAGTACTAGGTACTTAAGCCCATCCACACTTATTTGTATGCTGACGAAAACACAAACTTCAAGAAATAAATTTACGCACACGTGTGGTTGAAGTATCCAGAAGAGATTAGGCAAGGTTGAATGACTAGCTTGTCCTTGAAAAATGCACTCATTGCCCAATTAATCGTCGTTGGTGGACATGAAATTATCTAATATTTAGCCATGAAAAAAGATTCTCAAAAATCTTCGAAATCGCCTCAATGATTGTGAGCGACTCTTCTCCCTCTATCCTTGCAGGCAATGTAATGGATAAGAAAGCATCAGGGGTTAAGGGCCAATTTTTAGTTCAGCTCTTGGATTTTGTCTAAATAATAATTTTACCAACAATTTCAAATTCCCAGTAAATTGAATAACAAATCTTTCAACATTTTTCGAAATCGCCTCAATGATTGTGAGCGACTCTTCTCCCTCTATCCTTGCAGGCAATGTAATGGATAAGAAAGCATCAGGGGTTAAGGGCCAATTTTTAGTTCAGCTCCTGGATTTTGTCTAAATAATAATTTTACCAACAATTTCAAATTCCCAGTAAATTGAATAACAAATCTTTCAACATTTTTTTATATTACATTGTATTTCTGTTGTAAATAATCACTAAATGTATTTATAGTAAATGTTTTGGTTTATTTTTTCTTATCATCAGTATCCTTCTTCTAGTTTATAACACTCGATTCGTAGGGAGATAAGAATTACCGAAATAATTGGTACTTCCTCCCAACTTCAAACAAAAAAATAACTTAAATTTAATAAAACAAAAGATGAAGAAATCAAAACATTTTAGTGTAGCTTTAAACAAAATTCATGGAAATATTTATAAAAAAAAAAATGTCGGTCGTAATTAATGTTCTTCTTCATTGTTGAAGTTATGCTGTTGTTTTATCTTGTTGCTTGATTGGTTTGTAAAAGTCCGAAATCAATAAAAGATGGACACTGGGATTGGGCGAGGAAAGAAAACGACAGTTGAAGAAAAAATAAAACCTTGAAGTTTAAAGGGGTCGACTACTCTAGTGTACGTGTGGTGTGGGTGAAGTGGGGTCCGATTTATATGATATATCCTAATATACAAAGGGTGATTTAAAGCGCAATACGGTCGTACTAATTCTAGAAACTAAGGTAAAATCTATAAAGTATTACGTTTGACGCGTATTACGCCCACCGACAAATAACTGCTAGTGTCCACCTTCCAAGTCTTGCACAATGTCTCATCGTCTGCCCGAAAAATTGATTGCGAGATATGATGATGGCTGGCTGGAAGCATAATAAACAATAAAAACTTTATGCTGCCCGACCGCGCGATTGATGGTTGATACAAATTTGTTCTTCTATCTCAATCAAAGTAATAAGCTCTAGAGTAGTGAGAAAATAACTTATTGTCAAAAGAACTATATAGTATATAAAATTAAGATACAATTATTAGACACATATTAAGAAGTCAGTGTTGGCCAGCTTCTTAATTCTTTCCTTCCTTTTTCTCCTCACTGTCTGGGGTTTGTTGCTGTTCCGAACTGCTGCTGCTGCCAGCGTTTTGACTTTCACGTTCAGCAGACATCTAAATAAATAATAGAAATAGAAAATGTTGTTGTTACACATGATAAGGGTGAATTTTGTAATATTATTACCTTTTTGTAAGCCATTTCGAAGAGTTTTAATGAAGCTTGTTGCAAGTTGTTGGTAGCTTTGCGTACTTCCTCGGGTTCAGTGTTGTCTTTGTTGGCCAACAATGTGCGCAAATCAGCGATTTCTTTCTTCAATTTTTCACACTAAAAAATAAAATATAAATTTGATTGATTGACATGATAATGCGTAAAAAACTAATGTCAATGTTTCTTAAGTGTGATTTTAAAAATAATCTAGTTTAAATATACATTTTGATATTCTCTTTTTCGATATAAAATGTAGACTTTCAAACACTAGTTTAAATTACAAAGTCAGTATGTAAATTGTGGTGTTCATGACATTCCATACAATTTATTTTGTTTAATTCTGGATTTTCTTCTACTGCAATAGAAAATAAATATGCTACGTTCTTCACATACCTCTTCAGCAGGCAATTGACTCTTGAATTCTTCCATTTTAGTTTCTGTATCGTGGACAATACTTTCACCTTGATTCACCAGTTCAACCATTTCACGTCTCTTTTTATCGGCAGCGGCAAATTCTTCCGCTTTCTTAACCATATTCTCAATTTCGTCCTTGCTGAGACCACCGCTGGATTGGATGACAATTTGTTGTTCCTTGCCAGTACCCTTATCCTTGGCGGACACATGCACAATGCCGTTGGCATCAATATCGAAGACAACTTCAATTTGTGGCACACCACGAGGTGCTGGAGGAATACCGACTAATGTGAATGAGCCCAACATTTTGTTGTCAGAAGCCATTTCACGTTCACCTTGGTGCACTTTAATTTCGACTTGTGTCTGGCCATCAGCAGCGGTGGAAAAGACTTGTGATTTCTTTGTGGGAATGGTTGTGTTGCGGGTAATCAAACGTGTGAAAACGCCACCCAACGTTTCAATACCCAATGACAAGGGGGTGACATCCAACAACAAAACATCGGTAACATCACCAGCCAAGACACCACCTTGGACGGCAGCACCTACAGCAACAGCTTCATCTGGGTTCACGGAGCGGGATGGTTGGCGGCCGAACAATTCTTGAACAGTAGACTGAACCTTGGGCATACGAGTCATACCACCAACTAACAAAACTTCACCGATATCAGACTTGCTGACTTCAGCATCAGACATAGCCTTCTGACAGGGTTGGATGGTACGTTTAATGAGATCACCAACTAAGCTTTCCAATTTCGAGCGGGTCATTTTCAAGTTCATGTGTTGTGGTCCAGCAGCATCCATAGTCAAGTAGGGCAAGTTAATGTCAGTTTGTTGTGATGAAGACAATTCGCACTTAGCCTTTTCGGCGGCTTCCTTCAAACGCTGCATGGCAATGGAGTCTTTGGTGATATCGATGCCACTGCTCTTTCTAAATTCCGACACCAAATAGTTGACAATGTGATTGTCGAAATCTTCACCACCCAACATTGTATCACCGTTGGTGGACTTGACCTCGAAGACACCCTTTTGAATTTCCAAAATAGAGATATCGAAAGTACCGCCTCCCAAATCGTAAACAGCAATGCTAAGACATAAAAAGATGACAATTATAACAGATATCAAAATAATTTCGTAAGGTATTAACTGAAATATGATGTATTCAAATATACAGCGTAATTAATTCATATATAGCCCAAGATACGCTAAAATAGTTTTAAAAAAAAAACCCGTTCCCATTACATCCCATGAAGGGATTGGGGAGAGCATCTCACAACAAGTGAGCTGTGCGCTTTCTAATTTTTCACTTTTCAAAATAGTTATACGGAATGATAAATTATCTAGTTATCATAGTGTTTATGATAGGCTGGTTACAGGCAGGTTCTGTAGCTCTAATATACTTCATTACTACATTAGATGAATCTGAATAACACAATACATATTTTGATATGGTAAATGTAGTGTTGAAGAGAAAATTACACAGGTTTAAACAGCTTCCTAACCAAATATTACCATGACTTTTGTATAGCAGTTATAACTTACATTTTATCCTCAGTTTTATCCATGCCATAAGCCAATGCGGCTGCGGTGGGCTCGTTAATAACACGCAATACGTTCAGACCAGCAATTTGACCAGCATCTTTGGTGGCCTGACGTTGTGAATCATTGAAATAGGCGGGTACGGTAACAACAGCATTCTTTACGGGTGTATTCAAGTATGCCTCAGCAGTCTCCTTCATTTTTGTCAAAATGAAAGCACCAATTTGTGATGGAGAGAAGACTTTGCCATCGGTCGATTGTACCCAGGCATCGCCATTCGAGGCTTTGGTAACTTTGTATGATAAATTCTTCATATCCTTTTTAATTTCGGGATCATCGAAACGGCGACCAATCAAACGTTTGGTAGCGTAGAAAGTGTTGGCAGCATTGGTAACTGCTTGACGTTTAGCGGGCATACCAACCAAACGTTCGCCGTCCTTGGTGAACGCAACGTGAGAGGGTGTTGTACGAGCACCCTCAGCGTTTTCAATGACTTTAGCCTGTTTGCCCTCCATGACGGCAACACAAGAGTTGGTAGTACCCAAATCGATGCCAATGACAGCGCCTTTAACTTCGCCAGATCTGGAAAAGGAAAATAATTTTATTTTTAAAATTTTAAATTATTAAACTAAAATATTTGCCACGTTTTAAAATAGTTAACTATTTAAAATATAAGAACACAAATTAAAAACAAGTGTTGTCGATCGGGCCCAAAAACGGCTCCACTTAGGTGTAGGAAAAAAATGTGTTCATCTAGGTATAGGCAGTATGTTATTCTTCTTATTCTGACCGATATTCTTCATCAGAATTCAATGGACGGTTTTTTGTGGTGCAACATCAGTGGCGCAAAATAACCCAATTTTAACATACTATAGCGGTCCTTGGAAAATTAAAACTTGAGGGGAATCATTGCCAGCAGATTTTAAGACTAATAAAATATATATTTTCTTTAAATTTTTGAAAATTGTAGCTTACGTCATCTCGCTAACTAAGCACAAAAATTATATTTAATATTTTTGGATTATTTTTTTAGTTTTTAGTTTTATTCACACATGAGTATATATACATACATATATATCGTAGTCTGCCGATAACTTGATATTACATAATTTTTTTACTTAATTTAAGATTTTATACACCAAAGTGGAAAATTCTTACGTTGTTATCGAATTTTTAAAAATGTTAACTTAAGCGAACCACAGACTTGTCATTCATGAGCATGAACTAATGTTGTTGTTTTTTATTGTCGGTTTACCGCCCTTCTTGTTACCAAGTAAGAATGTAATCGAAGTTGTTCGCATCACTATCATCTTCACGAAATTTGTTGGTAATATGTTTTTAAATTTATTAGTCAAATAGAAAAGTTATCGCCCAAGCTCATGCTAATGAATGACAAGTCTGTGATTCGCTTTACGATAACTCGATAACTATGGAAATAAAAAATAGTTTCCCATTACATCACATGAAGGGACTGGGGAGAGTTCTAACAACCAGTAAGCTATGCCCTTTCTAGTTTTACACTCACTAATTGAGACCTAACAGTTTTTGAGGTGTTTTCATGGCTGGCTATTGTTAGAGCCGCCGTCACTAAGCGAGGTGGCCGTTACGAAATGTAAGCTTTTCAAAGAAGCATGTACCGAACCCACGTTTTCATGTACAAGACTCGCAAAATTAACTAACTATTGCACCACGGAAGGCTATGTAAGCAATCGAAAAATATATAATTAATATTTGCCGATTATTCTTCGCTTTTTTATTCGCCAAACTATGAAAACAGTCGTTTGAATTTATAATTTTTTAAAATTAAATTTTTCGTTAGATCTTAAAAAAGGTCGAATAAAAAACGAAAAAATAGTATAATATTAAATTTTTCGATAACTCGATGGGGGGGCTAATAGTTATCGAAAAATTTTATTTAAAGCCATACTCAGGTATTCCGCGATTTCGCAGGTTTCACTATTTCATTTCAATAGACAGATAATCTTTGTACGGCGAGACATATTTCTGTTGGCTTGAAAATTTGAAAGCTGTTGTATTATTGGTTTTCATATTATCTTTCACTTATTTCAAGCGAGTTTCATTGCAGAATTTGATGCTAGTCGTATAAAGCGAATCACAGACTTATCATTCATAAGCATGAGCATAGTCGATAACTTTTTATCTGCCTGATGAATTTGATAAAATATTACAAACAAATTTTGTAAACATGAGAGTGATGCGAACACCGATTACATTCTTAACAAAGGCGATGGTAAACCAACAACGACAGCTGATGTACACGCTCATTAGACCGTGTCGCAAAAAAATGTTCCCAAAGTCGAGGGCAAATATTAAAGATCGCCTCGAGACAATTTAAAAACGAACAAAAACTTTTTATCGTAGTTTTTTTTTTTGTTTGTGGCTCGATTGTAACATACAAGACATCGTTGTATAGGTCTCGACGAGTACTACATTTGTACTATAGATGTCGCTGACGTTCGACATCATTTTCTAATGAAGGCCTCATTTAATGCAGTTTCTACCCCAAAAGTTTAACATTTTTTTTCTAGAATTAAAGCTCTCTAAAAACCAAGATCATTTTGATTTGGATGTAGGCAGTTTTATTCTTTCATGTTGTTTGCATTGTTACCAAAATTTATTGCATACTTTTTAGCGCTATCGAAAAATTTGTTAAATAAAAATAAGTGTATAATTTTTATCGCAAACTTTTAGCGCCTCCTTAGTGAGGATTTCTTAATAATTGGAATGTTGGCACGATACTACAACAACGCAAAATCATTAATCACGACTGATAAATAAGTAAATAGCTTGTTATTCTTGGACAGATCTAGCGTACCTTGCTTCATTAAAAACAAAAAAAAATTTTGAGATCGTCTCGGGATGCTCTTTAATATTTGCCCCCGATTTTGGGAACAACATTTTTTATATGGAGGCCGATCCGGACTAAGGCTCATGTCTGTGGCTCGCTTAAAGAAAAATACAAATTGTTCAGTCAAATATGATGATCATTCCCTTTAATTTGAGTACCCGCACTTAGTACAAATTTCGTTATCTTAACCCAGAGATCTCAACCCGTGAGAAGAATAACTTTAATTTTAGTACACTTTTCTGTTCCTAGGTAGCCTTAGACGGAGCCATCTTGTGGACCCCGTGCGTCCTACCACTATAAAGACTTCGTTCCACGTGGCCTTAAATTTATCGGCTGTAAGTTATCTCTAATTGGCCACTAGGCTCCAAATAGCAAGTCAATAAAGCAAAACAAATAAATCTACTCTAGGGTAGGTGAAACTCCGGCTTTGCGGCTTTGGCATAGTATATTTGTGTTACAAAGATTCTCCTCTGGGGTAGATCCAACACCAGCTTTGTGTTATAAATGTTTCTGATATTTTTTGTGGCTAAAAACTATATTAAAAAAATGGCGCGATTGTTTTGTTCGATAACGGAATTATCATTTTTTGTTCGATAACTGAGTTACCGAAAAGTGTTGTTTATTTTTTACGATCAACATGTTTGCGGAAAATGTAAAAAATCTTTTCGATAACTTTTGAATATTTCAAACGCCTTTTTTGTTTATTCTGCATCATTTTATACAGAAATGCTTCCCTTCCCGACACGTTCCTTTACGCGAGTTTCAATACATAGTAACCCCTCGTATAT
This sequence comes from Phaonia tiefii, assembly GCA_963931995.1. Lineage (NCBI taxonomy): Eukaryota > Metazoa > Arthropoda > Insecta > Diptera > Muscidae > Phaonia > Phaonia tiefii. The sequence continues at coordinate 196,318,287 of OZ008371.1, forward strand.
TCGAACTTTGGAAGCCCATAACTCCTAAAATAAGATTTTCCCCAAATATGGGTATATTACATTGTGTCGTATTCTATCCCCTCCTATGACCTATAATAGGTAAAAGCCAAGTTTTACGACTATAATGACGCCAATTTATGCGATAGGGTTAATGATTACAATTTGTGACAACTAACAGTTATCAATTTTAGGGTTTATCAACAGAAAAGCAAATGAAAAGATAAGCTTCTAATTATACTTATAAAAATTAAATAATAATTTTCGATAAGCCTACTTCTTGGCTTCGGCATTTTATTTATGTCACAAGTTTTTATTTTTGCGAGACCGGCCCTCGCCGCGGCTTATGCATTTCCTTCTCTGGGATTGGCTCAACACCTTTGACAGTAGTTTTATGTTTATCATTTTTCAAAAACAACCAATATTTCGATAACTAGGCAAGTTATCGAAAATGTCCATGTAATTTTGTTCGTTTATTTTGGCTATATTATACAAATATTCTGTCATACTAATCGCTTAAGACGGTTCATTAAACATAATACCCTCCCGTTATCCGAACTTTGGGGGACCTTAACTCCAAAAATAATGGCCGGCACCAAGTCTTGTAGTGTACATTTTTTTTTGCTTAAAACAATGAGTTATGCCATAAAACAGAGAGCTTGTTCCACTGAGCCAGTGGGAGCTAAAATAGGAATAAGTCATATCCAAGCCATGCCCATAAAGAATGAGTAGATTTAAGACTTTTAGTTTGTAGAGTAGGACGTAAATTAAGTAAGAAAGACGTGTTCCCATTTTCTTTGACTTCGGATTTTTTTCCCCAAAAAACTTCAGAGACCCTGCTGGTGCTCAGCTCAGCAGCTTCTTATATATATATAGTTTTTTGATTTATTTTGGACTTCAGGTTCTTTTGACGGCTGACGGCCTCAACACCTCACCGAACACATGTTTCGATAACAAATTACCATGCAGTCAACTATATGGATGCATGTGTGTATCTCCTCACCTATATATTCTTTGGCATGTGCACATGAGCCATACATAAGTGAAAAAAGTTAGTAAGTGATGAAATACTAAAAGATCAAAAAACATTTGTTATTGATGCACCCATATGTTTATCATTCGAAAAACATAGAAATGTCGCAAAGGGAAAGTCAAAATTTCTATCAACAATGACGCAAATGACGTATTGGTGACGCAACATATTCGTTGCAGAAAAAGTTAAAAATTTTAGTCTCACATGACACCGGGCAGTCAGAAATTCAAGCACATAGGAAAATTACTTCTATGGAAATCATTACATAAGAGAATTTAATGTTTTATGAAGTTCTTTGGAAGCGGGTAATGTTCTCATATTAGTATATGTATGTATCTTTGGTTTGATACTTACTTGTGACGCAATTGACCGGCAAGTCCATTGTTCAATACGGGTATCTGCTGCAATGGAATAATAAATATCACTTTATTAATCGTATTCTATTCACACAAATGACTATTCAACACAATTATATAAATCGGCCAGACAGCATTCCTATTATCTCGACAGTTTGCACTTACATTCTCGAAAATGCTAGAATATTTTCCGGCCACCAAACTGGCTTGACGTTGACCAACAAACCGTGGCAAAAACTTAGTTACACGCAACATTATTATTTATTTATTGTATTTTTGGTTGGTTTTTTAATAATTGTAAGTGTTTTCACAAATGTTTTCCGTCTTATCGAGAGTTTTTCGTTCGAAAGAAAATTTTTTCTCGAATATCTCAACCAGCGTGCACGTTTTTAAGGAGAATAGGCGAGTTCCAATTGGCTGTCACTTGAATAAGAACCAGTATTGCCAAACCCCTTAGACAAAACACGCCAGAAACCAAAAAACGCTTAAACAAAAGCAAAGCAGGGTGTAGACTAGTATATTAAAAATACTGCCCTATTGAAAATATATCGGTTGATTTGAAAAATAAGGTTTTTTTGGTTAAACCGGGTCCACCGGGGTTTTTGAATGTAAAAACCAGTTTCCACAGGTTTGTATATCAAAGTCTTATTCGGCATTTACACCAACCAAGATTACCGCGTTTCGAAGGTTAACATTTGGGTTAAATCCGTTAACCCAGACCATAAAATTTTAATCAGTAGCATAAAGCAACTATTGTATAGAGAAGAAAAGTTACTCATGGAGTGGAATGCCAACAAAGAAAACGAGTGAAGCGCGTCGGTTCTCTGCTCTCTCTTACACTCTTCGTTGAATATTTCAATACACGAGCAGTTTTCTGATGATGTTACTGTATCTAACTATAGAAATTCTAACCATATTTAAATAAAATTACATAAAGTATGTAAAAGGTATGAAATAGTCAAGTTATGACGCGGGAAAGAAATGCGTTTGAGTGAATCGTGTCGACTCTTTTGCTTCTCTTCTACTAGGGTTGCCAAAATGCGCCGGTTTTTTCTTCTTTAAAACTAAAGTTTAATTTTTAACCTCATTTTAAATTAGTGTTCATTTTGATGCAACACTATTAGCTATTAAACAAATTCAACCATAATAAAAACACACAAATAATCAACAGTTTGACAGATGGAAGCTGATCAAAAATTTTCCGACGCGTGCCGCCACCAAAACTTTTTTGAAGCTCAAGCCGCTGCCGATATAAATGGCTCTTATTGGTTTAAACTGTGAGCAGATTTTGTCGACTGGCCGATTTGACTCACTGATCCTATTTTAAAGGATCAGTTATTTCAAAAACATCTCAAATTTGAACAAAATTGGCAAATCCAACAGCCGTCAACCTAATTTTTCTGTTGTGCCGCCATATACGATAATTTTCTCTCGGCGCGGAGTTTGTCTAAAGGGGCCTTTATACCTGTGAATAAGTTGTTCGACTTCAAGTTGACATCAACTTCGATAACTACACATCAATTCGATTTTGCACTTACACTATCAAACTAGTTGAGGCAACTTGAAAAGTGGTGAGCGCACTGCGAAAATATCACAAATTTTAAGATAAACAACTATATTTATTTTCTTTAATTATTTATAAATAACACTACAAATCATATTTATTAAGTTCATATTTTTCCGATAATGTTTAATTTATTTATTTTATGGTTACATTTACATTTTGCCAATAATGTTGCCTCATGAACGTTTCTCATCGAAATGCGTATGAAAATTGATGTAACTTTCCCTTACACTGACGGATAAGATGATATAAACTTCAAAAAATCTAAATGAAAATTATGTCAACTTGAAGTCGCTGCAACTTAAGGGGCTCTTAGACCTGTGGATAAGTTGCAGCGACTTCAAGTTTACATCAACTTATTCATGGTGTATGGTGAAGTTGGTGGTTTGTACAAACTAGTTGATGTAAAATCAATGCGATTTTGATTTTTTGAATTTGATATCAACTTATCCATCAATGTAAGGGGGAGTTGCATCAACTTTCATACGCATTTCGATGAGAAACGTTCATGAAGAAACATTATCGGCAAAATGTAAATAAATTAATAAAAAATAAATAAATTAAACATTATCGGAAAAATATAGACTAAATAAATATGATTTACAGTGTTATTTATAAATATTTAAAGAAAATAAAAATAGGGTTTTTTCGTAAAATTTGTGATATTTTCGCAGTGCGCTCACCACCTCTCATTTAGACATCTGACAAGAAACTGAAGTTGCCTCAACTAGTTTGAGAGTGTAAGGGCAAAATCGAAGTTGATGTCTAGTTATCGAAATTGATGTCAACTTGAAGTCGAGTAACTTATCCACAGGTTTAAGAGCCCCTTAATCCCGCAGTTACCCACTGAAATGTGAATTTAATTTCAAATTGGGAGGTGTAAACAGTAAAGATTACAGAAACCTGGCCGCGATAAACGGCGGTGTAAATAATGCGTTATTAAAATTATTTTAAAAAAAATCGGGCAATAATTCGTTCGATAATTTTTTAAAATTTCAAATTCCGATATCCAAGGGAGTTATCGAAAACTGCTTTTAAGTGGCTTTACACGTTACTTTAACGCCATAACACTCTCACATATCCGAAATTTCGGGAGTCCGAAACCATGCATTTGCCCAATTTTGTTATTTAACCTTTTTGCTTAAATACCATGTTCTACCCCGGCGCAATAATTTTTTATACTTTTTGGAGAGTAAGCCGTATAATAGACATAAACCCAGGAAAAAATGCTTGATTTCCTTTATGCAACGCTGTTTTATCTCACACTATGCACGATTAGTACGTTTGTTTACAACCATTTCAATCATGGTGCATTGACGTGGTGGTACCATTAGAATAACTGACTTATTTATTTTTCTAATTTCTTAGGCATTTCTTGTTCTCAAACATATGTTTTTATACTTTTATTCTTGGAATACATTTGTGAAATGATAAAATTACTCATGATAGATGTAGGAGGTGTTGTTGTAACTGGTGGCAAATTAGTGCCAACAACAACATACATTTTGTTTTCGCTTCTCACTTACGTTGTGTCAAATCCAACACATACTTATACCAACAATAAATGTGTACAAACACATACAAAAACAAAATACAGTTGAACTTGACAGTTCGAAAGTAGTTTGCAATGTAAACAAAGCAAATCAGCTGTGCTTATGCGTTTATCATCTATCATCTTGGTTTGTGCTGAATTTGATTGTCGAAAAATACCAGACAAATCTGAATACCTATACCAATATATTGTTGTAGGCTTGGGGTGTTTGTTATCGTAGTAACACTACCGCATCAATGCCCCTTGACTTTTAAGGTTTATTTCTTTACTTTATCGCGGTAACCCAAACTTATGGCTTGTTCACGCTGCCGCGAAATTGAGGTTTTTCGCAATTTGGGCTGAAATTGAGTTGAAATTGCTCAATTTCTTATATATTTTGACAACCACGAAATTGAGATATTTACAACAATTTCGTTGAAATTGACTTGAAATTGTCGTATACAACGCTGTTTTTACTCAACAAAATTAACGTAGTACTCTTTTTTGCATATATGCAAGGAGAACGAAGCCGGCAGAAAATTTTTCGGTGTGCCGCCGTCGAAGATAATTTTTTTTGAAGTTCACGCCCCCGTCATTAAGGCGTGCTTCGACTTAAAATCTAGGCCGATATTATCGCCTAACCGCTTTTAAAGTCCCGAATTACTAAAAAATATATAATTTTATTTTACACAACCAACGAGATGAGTCGAAAAGTAACGTCTGCCGAAAAATCATGTTTAATAAGAACCCAGTTGCCGCCGCGATTCATTTTTTTGTTGCTCCAACGCCGTCGATAATTATGGGTCGGCTTCGTTCACCGAACACGTGGTTACCAAAATTACAACAAAAAACAAAACAATTGCCGCCTCATTCATCAAATTGAAATTTTAACTTTTCGACGACATAGAGTACTGGAAATAAATTAAAAGTCGTGGTGAATCAAGGCATCATGTTAAAGTTCACGTACCATTCATTTATTTTATTGTTTTCATTCATTTCCTAGCTAAATTTCGGTTATTGTGCCCAGGCACTAAAATTTTACTAATGGTAATGTTTGTAAACAAACCGTTGTCATTTTTCAACGAAATTGCTCAAATGCCAGTGTGAACGATTTCAATTTCGTTCGACAATTTCAATCCGAAATTGTCAATTTCATGGCAGCGTGAACAAGGCATTAGAGTCCAAAAAAAATCTCTAGCGTCTAAAGGAAACGAGAGAGAGAGCGTCTGGCGACTTCGGTTGATTTTTTTCTCTCTGCGTCGTATATATTTTCGGCTCTTTTCTGGAATTTGTTTGAAAGTTTGCAAAAATAATATTATACTTGTATAGGAATTAAAGTGTTTTTACTGCTTTTAAAAATGTATTCACTTTTATGGTATTGTGGTTAACAATAAATTAGTTTTAACCCTTTACATTTCTTTTGCATTCACATGTATGGTTTATATGTGTTGGTTTCTCTTATGATTTTCATGAACATGTGGCAACTTCATTCTCTCAATTGAGAGATTTCGTGAGAGCGCCGCCAAGAAATTAGAAAAGATTCTATTCTAGCGGCGAGTCGTCAGCCGTAGCGGATTTTCGTGACGATTTTTCCCTGCCATAAGAAACCTATGTAGAAAAAACGTCGTCGTCTGTAGCGTGTTTGATTATGTTTAGAATCTTACCCAAACGCGTTTCTTTACTCACAAATTGGGCAAATGAGAGCGTTTTTTTGTTTCTCTTAACGTCAAAATGCGTTTCTCTTTCTACCGAACTTACCCAAACATTAGCTCTGTTTCTTTACTTTTTGTGTAAAGTGCGTGTAAATGAGAGTAAAAGCAAAATTCACTGTCAAATACTCAAAATTACACAAAAGTTAAGAAACGCAAAAAACCACTTTTCTTACACGCAAACAAATGTCAAAACACAAAACATATGCTTGACAACAAATCTTGCATATCATGTTAATTTTCACTGTTCATTTTCACACTTAACATCTTCTTTAAATAAGCACACTCAAAGCAATCACTTTTCAAATTAATAAAATTGTAAATTCAATAATGTTTTTTCACTTGTGTTATTTTTTTTCACAAATAATACATATGTTCTTATTTTGACGTTTCAAACAGCTGATTGTTTATCACTTTACACAAACTTACCCGAAGAAAAAGTCTGTGTAAATATGGGTAAAAGAGAAACGCATTTTGACGTTAAGAGAAAAAAAATCTCTCATTTACACAATTTTGGAGTAAAGAAACGTTTTTGTGTAACTTTGTGTAAATTTGTGTAACTTTGTGTAAAATTGTGCAAGTAAAGAAACAGAGCTATTTTCTTCGGGTAAGTTTGGACAAAGTGTCAAACAATCAGCTGATCGAAACGTATTATTTGTGAAAAAAATAACAAAAGTGAAAAATAAAATTTTATTAACTTGAAAATTGATTGCTTTGAGAGTGCTTATTTAAAGACGGGAAGTGTGCAAATGAACAGTGAAAATGAACATGATATGCAAGATTTGTTGTCAAGCATATGTTTTGTGTTTTTTGACATTTGTTTTCGGGCTAGAAAAGTGGTTTTGCGTTTCTTTGCTTTTGGGTAATATTGAGTATTTACTTTACCCAAAAAGTAAAGAAACAAAGCTTTAATCAAATCAGAAAAAACCCAATGCGAACGCTTCAGATTTTGTTAGGACATTTGATACGAATTGAAGAACATATTTTCCAGTGCGAATGAGCTATGAAGTTGATAATAATGAAACTTCAACCATGTCCTAGGCGAAATTCACCAGTCTATTGGGTAGTTGATGTGAATTGGTTATTGATAAATATATTTCATTTGAAATACACATGTTAACTAAATTGAGAGTTGCTGTCAATGACACATACATAGTTGAGTTTAGTGAAAATGTTTTCATATATAAAATATATGTTATTATTAATATTATTATTATTATTGTGGCCGTCGGTGGCGCAATGGTTAGTGTGCGCGGCTCTTGTATATGAGAACGTGGGTTCGATCCCTGTTGTGACCATATATATAAAATATATATTATTATTAATATTATTATTGTGGCCGTCGGTGGTGCAATCGTTAGTGTGCGCGGCTATTGTATATGAGAACGTGGGTTCGATCCCTGTTGTGACCACCTCACATTTCTTTCGACGAAGGTCACCTCGCTTAGTGACGGCGACACTATCGGTTACTTAGCCATCAAAAAGCTTCTCAAAATCCGGTGATCCGGATCCAGGATCCGATGTAAAACTGTAGGTCCCAATCAGTGAGTGTAAAACTATAAAGCGCACAGCTCGCTGATCCCCTCATGGGATGTAATAGGAAACTATTTATTTTATTTATTATTATTATTAATATTATTATTATTATTATATACATATACATATATAATCAAGTCTTTAGTAAGAAATAACTTGATAAATTTTAAGGTTTCCATGCTTTTATTAATAAATCAACACAACCACTACTTGCTTAATAATGACTATTAGAATTATACAATTTCGAAAATAATATTAAATATTAAACAAATTTTAATTGCTCTCTCTAAGGTATGCCCAACACGTACGTGGCTTCGACGATCTTGTTTGCGTGTCTGATTTTCTGTCTGGCTCATGGGTATTTTCAACACCGGCTTCGAACATTTTAACACCAGGAGATATTACGAAAAAAGTAGAGCTATATTAAAAAAGTGGATGCTGCCCTACAAGGTTCTTCTAAATTTAAATAAATGGGTCTAGAGGACAACATACTCGGAATAAATGTCACATTTGGAGTCGTACTACATTTGCTTTCTGGTTTTGATCACCAAACTTTGAGTTTTTCCAGTTTTTTGGACAATTTAGTCCAGTTGGTACTTTTTGATTTTACTATTTATTTATATTATTTATTTATTTACACCTGTACTTCTAAGCATGTTGGCCAATGCAAACAAATTTCAAAAAGATATATTACAAGAAAAAAAATCAATGTTTCTGATTGATTTTTTTATATTTTGACAATTACAATTTGATACTTTTATCGGAATTTTATCGGTGTACAATTATTTTGTAACTCAGTATGGTTCAAAGAGCTCGGCTGCTATATGAGTAACAATAAATAAATTATAATACAGTGCTTGTTATTGTTTACAATAGAATTTTAATATGGACGATTTACAAAAAATTTATTGTTTACACAAATTGTAACGATATGTTACCAAAATAACTGTAATTTATTCATTCCACATCCCTCAAATCCGAACCAAAACTTAGATCTGGCTACCACCGACCGTAGTATTTTGAGGTTATTTAACTAAATGGGAATCAGAAGAAAAGAATTATTCTCGTAGTACAAAATTCGAAATTTTGTAACAAAAACATTACAAATATTGCGAAAACTTTCCTACCGGCTTGTAGCTAAATTAAACATATAGTAGGCAATGTCCGAGCAAATCGATTCAGATAACGAATTGCAGGAGAACTATTACACATTTCTAAATTTGCCCAAAGATGCAAGTATTCATGCCGATTTATTCATTGGTTGTTTTGTGTGTCGACGTTTTCAAGAACATTTTAACATGTTTCATCATCCCCGTATTTTTGTTTCTTTTTTTGGGGATTTAGGCTGATGTGGATCAAATCAATGCTGCCTATCGCAAACTCAGCCGTATGTACCATCCGGATAAACATATGGAACCAGGAAATAAGCAAAAGGCCGAGTTAATGTTCAATCGTACGAAAAAGGCCTACGAAGTTTTATCTGATCCTCATAAGAGAGCTATTTATGATTCCGTGGGTGAGAAGGGCTTGCGTACGGATGGCTGGGAGTTGGTACATCGCACTAAAACACCCGCTGAGATACGTGAAGAGTACGAGCGTCTGGCCCAGGTGGCAGAGGACAGGAAACTGCAACAAAGTACCAATCCTCGAGGAAACGTTACCATCAATATCAATGCTACTGAGATATTTGCGCCTTATGATGACAGTGATTTCCCTCGAATTGAAGTATCTTCGATGAGTATAGCTCAGTCCATTGAAGCGCCTCTGACAAGGCGAGACACCATGACTCTGAGCGGAAATTTAATGTCCTCGAATGGTAATGGTTCCGGTGGGTTTGTTATTTGTGGTCGCCGTCTGTTAAACAAGGGCTGGCTGGAACTGGATGTGGGTGCTGGCAATGGCTTGCTAGTGGGTGTAAAGGGAGGGCGCACACTGTCTCCTTTAGTGTCCGTAAACGGTGGAACTTCTGTGAACTTTCGTGAAAATGGTGTTATACCTGGAGTATTCTCCTCACTAGCCGTGCAGTTGGACAAACACACTTTGGGCTCTTTGACATTGAATGTTGGAGGTCAGGCTTCCATGACGACACAAATCGATAGGAATGGTGAACGTCACGCGTGGACATCATCTTTTGTCATAGGGACACCACACATTTATTTTAGCATTGCCTATACCCACAAAATGATAGAAAACGAACTAAAATTGAAGGCAGTTGCCAAAGTGGGTACTTTTGGTTTTATGGCTGAATATGGGGCAGAAAAGAAAATTTCCAAATATAGTTCAGTCTTTGCGGCAGTGTCCATTGGAGTTCCCACAGGAGTTATACTTAAGTTTAAGTGAGTACATAATAAGCTTGCACATTAAACAAAGTATTCGCAAATCGAAATATGGAGCTAAAAAAGCACCCCCTTTTGTAAAGATTAAAAAGATATTCACAAAGTTTTTAAAATTGTATAAAAAGGGTTCCTGAAAAATTCGAAATTTGAATGCATATCACATCTATAGACACTTGTTTTCATTTTCATCTGTTTGTATATTATTTGTATTATTACTATTTGTATGTTTAGGGTTATCCGTTCCCAACAGACCTACATTTTCCCCATTCACCTGAGCGAAGAAATTGTTCCTGCTGCAGTATTTTATGCCACTGTAACACCGGTCATTGTTTGGTTTTTGGTTAAGAAATCCATCATTGATCCCATGCTGGCAGAACGTAAAAACATTGAAATCGAGAAAACAAAACGCACCAATGAGCAGCGAATGACTCTGAGACGTCAAGAGGCAACTGCCGCTGTGGAATTAATGCAACACACCTATCGACGTATACTGGAAGAAGAAAGCGAACGAGAGGGTTTGTTAATAACCAAAGCCACCTACGGTCAATTAGAAGAAGAGGATGAAAGTCAATTCAAAAAAGATGCCTCCATAGATGTAACTATACCCGTACAATGTTTGGTTAAAGATGGTGTTCTTATACTTTACAATACATCAAAGGTATTGTTGGAAAATGTTGTATGAGAGATTATTATTTGAATTAATTGTATAATTTTGTCCGTTCCAGAGTGACTTACCTGGTTTCTATGATCCATGTATTGGTGAATCAAAAGTCTTACGTATTGATTATAAGCACAATAATGTTCAAAATTCATTTGTTGTTGAAGACATGGAAGCCCTTAGACTGCCTCGATAACCGTAGTAGTAATGACTATGCTAATGCTGATGACGCCGTTGTTATTTAAGTTTGTCTCATTGACATTTTTTGTTGATAATATTAGATATTCTGTAGATCACTTTTCCATAATTTAATTGAGAGAAGGAAATAGACAAAAGCGAAACATGTGCTATGTATTTGGTGTTTTTCTACATTGTGCCGAACTCTTTTGAAAAAGAAAATTAGAAACTGTGACGACGCTTAAAATGCTAAATAAATAATTTGCTTTTTTAAACTGCATCAAGATTTGGAGTTTTAAAAATATATAAAAACTGGTTAAATTGTGAAATAAAAGATGGAATGCTATAAAAAATAATTTAAAATTTGTGAAGGTTTTAGCTTGCACCGGGTCTGTTATATTGAACCGTTCCTTACGGATCTTTGCCGTCTTACTTTGTTGTTTCAAAAGAAATTATGTTGGCTATGATTCCTCAAAACTTCCAAAAAAGTTTTAATAAAATAAGTATATAATATAAAATCGCGGGATTTTTTTTTATAAAAACAAAAATTTGCCTGCAGCACTCCCTTCCCAATATCTGTTTCACCAAATTACATTCTTTCCTTCAACCACATAATTACGATTGTTTAAGTACATGCAACACTTTATACTTCTATTGCTATTTACATGAAGCAGCAGAAACGATTTGTACCTACTTGCAGACTTTCCCATTCATATTTATTTTGTAGATAGAACAACTAAAAGGTGTTACGACCATTTATTTGAATACATCAACAAAAATATGTTTAACCTAGATAGACGAAACCCCGGCGGAAAGCATTGTATGTTTGGACTATGCGCCCAACACTGCATTGTTGCCTTGGAGTCATTTGAAATGCTGCAACGAATGTTTTCTGAAAATACAGACACACAGTTTGGCTGACGAGCAATAGTTAAAGATACTGTGATACTTTTCCTTCAAAGCTAATAAAGATCTGATTTTGTTTTCAATCCGGGCAATTTTTGTTTTTTTTTTTTTGCAAAAGTTCGTTTTAGTTTTTGGGCGATTTTGCGTTTTCATTTCGGGTGTTTTTTTTCCTATTTTTTGGGCGTAATTACGTATTTGGATTTTTTTCGGGCGATTCTTCATTTGGGATGTTTTTAATTTTAATTTTTGGGCAATTTTTCTTTGGTCTATATTACCTACAGCCGTTTCCGACTTTCTTATGTTAGTGGAAGTGAAACGCTTCCACGCAATAGATGTCCCAACTTCCACTTTCGCCAAAAATACTTATTTTCTGTGGAAAAGATATGTTGAATGAGTAAAAATTAAATTAAGATACAAATCTTGCAGTGTTTTTAATTAATCTTAATTTATTTATTATTATTATTATAATTAGTCGTCGTTGGTGCAATGAGTAGTGTGCGCGCCTCTTGTACTTGAGATCCTGGGATCGATCCCTGCCCTGACCACCTTAAAATTTCTTTCGACGGCGGTCACCTCGCATAGTGACGGCGACACTATCGAGTGTCAGTGAGTATAAAACCAGAAAGCGCACAGCTCACTGGTTGTGAGAAGCTCTCCCCGATTCCTTCTACAACCCATTTATTCTCTCAACTGACGTTTCATTTCACACTCTTCGTCGTAGGTTTGTTGAAATAAGAGAAATTCGAAAAAAATTAACTTACAGCAGGTGGAGTTACAAAATATGTTCACTTAACTTTTGCATGTTGTTTTGGTGTAGAACTGAAAAATTTAAATGTATTTTGCACATTTTTGTTGACTTTTATCGTTGATATTCATTTGTATTGTATTTAATACAACTATGTATTTTGTCATAAAAACACGAAATGCGGATGTTGTTGCTTTGGTCGACGTTGTTTACTACTGGCTCTATCTGGTATTATTGAACCCATGTTTTCCACCATCTAATGCTTACTTTCCACCGTACCTATGACGTTTAATTTATTGAGAGAATAAAAGTATCTATGTATGTATTAGTCTATACACAGGAAAAATAACCGTAGGTTAGATTTTTTTTTGTATGAGAACAAGAAAAAGAGGCCACATTACCAAAATCAAAAGTGCAAAACACAGAGGTTCGTTAAATTTTCATTTGTTTGGTACTCAGCTCTGCGAAAATTTCGTAAGCAACTGTATTATTTTTTACTGGCATTCTCGTGGGACTTACAATGAACACTAAGGACAGAACACAAAGAACGGAAACCAATACGAATACACCTCAACAATATGAACTTTGAGACGGATCCTGTGCGAATCCACGACAGCATAGTGCAACAGCATTGTGATATTAGGCCTGTTTTGGTCCCACCCCTTGCTTAAATTATCACCTATTTTGTATGGATAGCTGAGCAATATTAAGTTGGACTTGAAGTTACCGCTTCCATTTCAGTTCTAAGCAGGCATTAAGTTACCAGTCTGAAAAAAATCAGAAAAACTGTGTTGGATATCGTTATCGTTAAGGACAAGAATATAAACATTTGCAAGAATAACTACAAGCCATGCGTTAGAGCAAGACGATTATTTGTATTTCCGGTTGAAAAAAAGAAATCAGAAAAAGATTGTTGGATATCGTTATTGTGAGCCAAAGACGAGGAGAACAATATACACATATTCGAGAATAACTACAAACCATGCGTTAGAGCGAGACGATTATATATATAAACAAGCTTATTGTGTCGATGATGGTGTCGCAAGGAACAGAACTAGTGCTCATAAACAGAGATGCAATGCCGAATCTCGTTTTGAAAAGGACAAGCGGGTGCTATTCTATCGCCGAGACTGCATCACAACCTGATGCGCTGCTCCTGAGAGATGTAATGGGTAGCCAATCTGTTGAAAATGTAGGAAATGCATTAAATTCTGGTCCCACTTTAAACACTTGAGTCGAGGCCTCACGTTTGTCGGCTTGCAAAGTCAGCAAACAGGGCTGCCTGCTCTTCGAGAGTGGAGGATCCTCCAACGCAGTCTGTGGAGGTTCCCTCTAAAAATGCAATCGGGTGGTAAAATCCAATCCGGTGGTAAGATCCAATCCGGTTCTCTTGACACACTTCACAAAAGCGGGAAGTTTGTCAAGAGAGCTAGATCCGGTGAAGAACCCATCGTAGGCTCGAAGAATCCCAGGAAACAGAACAGCTTGAGAGCAAATTCGTCCCTTAGGATTGTAATCGTTGATTGGGCTTAATCCGATGGTAAGATCAGCCCTACCAACTTGTTGCAGGTTGAGACAATGCTGATAGATGCAATGTTGGATGATAGCAGGAGTATCAGTGAGATAAGCTTCTTTGGTGTCGACTGGCTGAAGGGAGTAAACATCGTCGATTACCTCAATAAGTAGTCAGTAGACTTCCTTAAAAAAAACAATCGCCGGCATTGGGGAAGCTTGGCCAGGTTTTAGACTAGAGATTATTTCTCAGTCTTTACTCCCGCTCCGACCCATTGTATCCGTCTGGATACCGCCGCCGGTTTTGTCAGCGATAAGGTGGTTTAACAAACTGAGCCGGGGACTCAATATCCATGTTTGGAAGGTGTTATCAATTGGTTCTGGTACCGATACGGATACATCAGGTGCCGATTTAAGACTCGCTCCTGACTCGGACTCAGTTGAAAGGATTAAAGCTCGGTAGGGAAATATGCTTTTTAGACTTGGAACCGTCAGGTTCCTCCACTCCAGTTTCTCTGTCAATCTGCACCAATGCGAGGCTGCCTCCGCCAATCTCCTTCTCTCCCTCACGAACCATGAGATTGACATTGCCCTGGTACAAGAGCCCTGGATCGACTGCGAGAACAATGTGAAAGATCTAGGCAATGTCAACGTGAAAATCTGTACGGTCAGAACATCTGGAAAACAAAGATTGTATAGCAGCTAGAAACGATTAAAAACTTATAATATCTTCTAACTTTAGTACGGGTGAAGCATGAAACACATAGACGACGACAGGCTACCGACCACAACCTGTCAAAAATAAAATACATGCGTTTATATGCAAGTGAATATTTTAACGACGGCAAGGTGACACGACTGCAGGTTGTTGTCTATGCTACTTATGTAGCTGTAGTTGAATTAAACTAATTTCTATTTGTGTGGGCGACAATCAACAGGTTAGAGCTGTCAATGCCTGAAGTGGCACCACTGACAGAATAATCAACTGTTTTCACAATTTTTGTTATGTTTGTAATAATATTTATTAAATATTCTCCAGACATTTTATTTTCTTCTAACACAAATAACACAATAACACAAACGTCAACATTACAGATCAGCTGTTTACTTTGCAGTTGCCGTCTTGCAAATAATTCAGTAGCTGCCACACGTCTACATTTGCAGTCAGCGGCATTTGTAGTCGTGTGTTCATGTAGCCTGTCGTCGTCTATGTGTTTCATGCTTGATGTGGCAACGGCGTGCATGGATGTTGAGATTGGACCACATTTTCTGTCTGTGTACTTGCCGTATAAGAAGTATGATCCGTCTAGTAGGACAGTTCTTGAATTAGTACACCAGACATCTTCTTAAGAGCGACGGATTATTAGGGCTGTGACGCAAATTCTCACCATACACAGTGGGGTAGCGTTGGGATAAATAATAGAGGTGGGTCTGTTTTTGATTTTATTATCCAACCCTGGCTCAAGAATTGTAATAGGGGAATTAGACCAACTTTCGTAATAAATTGAGTGAGAGTGTCTTTGACACAACCCTATCTTCTGAGGAATTGCTTGTAAAGGATTGGAGGGTCTTGGATGACTACTCCTTTCCTGATCATAGTTCAATTCTCTTAACCATAGACTTCGTGGCGGGAATCCTAGAATAACTGACAGGGTGAAATTTCATGAACTTGTCACTAGCATGTCGGGGTTGGACTCCACGTTTGCAAAGTCACAGATCTGCTCTATAAATGCCTTATTGATCCATGCCCTCTTACCTTTCCGGGTAATGGGAGGCAGCCTGTGTGGTGGACACGGGAGTTGTGTGCTCTACGTAAATCCAGTAGCAGACACTTCAGTAAGTCCAAGAAATCGAAGAGGGAATCGGAATGGACTGTGTACAAAAGGATATTAAAAACGTAAAACGGGCTGCTTGGATCAGCTTCTGTGAGTCCATAACCGAGGTAAATGGGGCTGCACGATTTCGTCGGGTGTTGTCCAAGGACCGTAGAGTCCTCGGCGACATTAAGAAGTCCGATGGGCCAAGAACCAAATCCATAGCAGACACTCTTGAGCTTCTTATGGAAACTCATTTTCCAAACTGTGTGGATATAGACTCTATAGCGAGGAATCAGCTGGTGACTTCCACTCCAGGTATCTTGCAACTGGAAGTGATTGAGGCATAGACTAATAGATACATAAAAAAAATAAATGGTTTCCCATTACATCCCATGAAGGGACCGGAGAGAACTTCTCACAATCACTGAGCTGTGCGCTTTCCAGCTTTCACTCACTGATTGGGACCTACAGTTTTACACCGATTCCGAACGGTATTTTGATAAGCTTTTTGATGGTTATATACTCGATAGTATCGCCATCACTAAGCGAGGTGACCGTCGTCGAAATAAATGTTAAGGTGGTTGGATCAGGGATCGAACCCAGGATCTCCTGTACAAGAGGCGCGCACAATACCCATTGTACCACCGACGGTCACGGTCATAGATACATAGATACTTTTATTCTCTCAATACTTCTCTGGAAAGTTAACATTGGATGGTGGAAAACATGGGTTCAATAATACCAGATAGAGGCAATAGTAAACAACGACCAACAAAGAAACAACAACCGCATTTCGTGTTTTTGTGGCAAACTAGTTGTTTTAAATACAATACAAATGTATACCAAAGCTAAAGGTTAACAAAAAAGTGCAAAATTACTTTAAATTTTCAGTTCTACACCAAAACGACATGAAAAGTTAAGTGAACATATTTTGTAACCCCACCTGGTGTAAGTTAATATTAAATTTAATTGCTCTCATTTCCACAAACCTACGACGAAGAGTGTGAAATGAAATGTCGGATGAGAGAATAAATGTATCTATGTATGTATTAGTCTATGGATTGAGGACTTAGTTGTCAAATCGAATTTGCTTTGGGCTATTCATAGCTTCAAGTCCTTTAAATCTCCTGGTCTGGATATCATCCTGAATTTGACTACTCTTGATGTCTATACCATACTATGTGCTTTAGAAGCGCCCTTAGCATGAGAGAATTGAGTACCTTGAGACATGTCAACATTTTCCATTTGAGTAGGAGTAAGAGTGAATGGGTGGGAGGCATACCTTCCTCACTCTTTGGTCAACTGATCTTTACAGATGGCTCCTAAATGGAATCGGGCACGGGAGCAGGAATCTCTAGGGAGGATCTTCAACTCGGGCTTTCGATAAGATTGAGTGCGAACTACAGTGTCTTCCAAGCGGAAGTCGTGGCGATTTTGCAAGCTGTGATTGAGATAATGGACACGTGCTTATATCCATCGGGTGAATTCGTCATCTACCTTGACAGTAAGCCAGTTCTCAGTGCAATCAGGTTACACATATTTAAATCCAAATTGGTTAGGAATTGCAAGTGGATCTTGAGCAGTGTAGTGCTCGGTAAGCTAAGACTCTGCTGGGTTCCGGGACATATAGATTTCACAGGGAATGTTGAAGCGGACTGTCTTGCTAGAGCAGAATGCTATTCAAGCGGGAGTTCGTGCGATTACGGAGTGTACAAAATGGCTCGGCGAATCGAATATCTTCACGGATACAAAATAATGGCTATTAGGGCAATATCATCGGAAATTGTCAAATCTAAAACAGTCCTTGACTGTAAGAAGGCAATTAACGATTATTCCCCGCACGGCAGCCTCAACATCATCTGGATGCCCGGACATACTGTAATTGTCGGCAACGAATGTGCGTACCTTCTGGCAACGAAAGCCAGGAAATGTCAAACGGTGAGCCTAGAGAGCTCGAAACCTTTTAGGGTGACGAAGGCTGAGTTGCGTAAATGGGCGGAATCGGCCCACAGAGCCCTGTGGAACCAGAAAACAGTATGCACGATGACAGATCCTATGGGAAGACCCAGATTGGTCGAGGACAAAAGGTTTGCTGAGTCTGGGAAAGCCTGAAATAAGCAACATGATGGGAAGTCTTAAAGGGACACTCCGGATTACGAGCCAACCTGTACCGTATTGGACTAGCGCCGAATAGTGAGTGCAGAGTATAATGGAGGACGATGGAGCATTTTCTGTGCCAATTTCCGGCATTCACACAAGCTACATCCAGGTTTCTCTTGGACAGTATAATACCGGATATGACCAATCTTGTGGGAATGGACTGGAATATCTTAAGGAATTTCCTGAATAGCCCTTATGAGAGGTATAGTAACTTAGTAGGGCAAATTGAGAACTCACAACAGGACGTATCAGCGGCTTAAGTGTAAGTCTACGGACGTGGGAAGGAACAGAGTGTTTTTAACACTGCATCAAACTAACTAACTAAGAAAACCTTTGTATCAAGTTTAGTTAAAATCAGTTTATATTTTTTATATCCGGAGTATATACATAGTCTCAAGCAGTTTGTATTGGGTTATTTTGAAATGTAAACCGATATGTCATATCTTAATTAGCAATCATTTTATTGGCCTCAGGAAATATTGTGATTTAGATTTTATTGAAATTATTTAATATTTATAGTATCCAGGCCGATTTCATATAGCTTGGAGGTACAATTTGCATGGAAGATATGCAAAACCTGGACTGACATGACCCAATTTCATAAAGTCTGTTCGCGTACTGGATAATTTGCACAAATTTGTACCAATTATTACTATTTCTTACTTGATAGTGTTCGTTTACACCAAAAAGCCAGTAACGAGAGAGCAAGAGAGAGATTATTTTGACAGTTCGATGATAGAGAACTTGCAAGTTTTTACAGGAGAAATTTTTGCCAGTAAGAATTTTCAAGTAATAACATATGTTTTAAAACATATGTGCCGAATAGTGAGTGCAGAGCATAATGTAAACAAACAAAATTAGGACGTAGAAAGAATATAAAATAATAAATTTATCATTGGAATTTTAGTTTTTAAGAGAAAATGTGATTTTTGAATGTTTTGTTATAAATCTTTAAGTATTTCTGTTGAAAAAGAAAACAGTTTTGGTGATTTGTAATGTTTTGTTCGAATTGCGTTTGTTGGTTCTTCCAATGTTTACATTGCATATCAGCTGTTTACATACAAAGTTCTTATTTCTTGCAAGTTTTTACTGGATGTCGTTCGCGTACTTTTTGTTATATTTTTTACTCAGATAGCAAAATCATTCTTACTCTCCTAAAACTAGTTACTTGATAATTTTTACTGGAAAAGTACTCGAACACAGCTATATTCATACATTGACGAGCAACACTACGGTACCTCCATATTTTCCGTGTGTACATTAATTGCATTTCTTATGCAAACAAATAAGATGTGTAAAACACGTTAAACTAAAGTATTTTTTCTTTCATTCTATATATTTTTTCTTTCTAAATAATATTTATTAATTAAATTTATTAAGAACAATAAAGCCGCAGGAGCCGATGGATTACCGGCGGAGCTGTTTAAGGCTGGCGGCGATGAGCTGATAAGGTGCATGCATCAGCTCATTAGCAAAATTTGGTTAGATGAATGCATGTCCAGCGATTGAAGTCTCAGTGTACTATGTCCCATATTTGAAAAAGGTGAGTCTCTGTGTCAACTACCGTGGAATAAGCCTTTTATCCATAGCATATAAGGTTCTATCAAGCATAATGTGCAAAAGACTAAAACCTATTAACGCTGACCTGATTGGACCATACCAGTGTGGCGTTAGGCCTGGGAAATCGACAACCGGCCAAATTTTCACGCTACGCCAAATCCTGGAAAAGACCCACGAGAAACAAATCGACACCTATCATCTATTTGTCGATTATAAGGCGGCCTTCGATAGCCCGATACGGGGGAAACTCTACGAAGCAATGTCTGATCTTGGTATTCCAGCAAAACTCATACGCCTTTGCAGGATGACCCTGACGAACACCAAATCCGCAGTGAAAGTTGGAAAGGATCTTACCGAACCTTTCGAAACTAATCGTGGCCTCAGACCCTATCGTGCGATCTCTTTAACATCTTAATAGAGATTATTCTGAGAAAAGCTGCATTCAACATGAATAAAACCATCAGCAGCAAAAGTCACATGCTGCTCGCGTATGCTGATGATATAGATATCATTGGACGCACAGTTAGAGAAGTTACTGCGGTGTTTTCGAGAATTGAGAAGCAGTCAGGAAAAGTGGGTCTGACGGTAAATGAGGACAAGACAAAATTAATGGTTTCAACCAGCAGGGCCTCCACGCGATTAGACCAAAGCGTGAACGTTGATAACCGTTATAATTTCGAGGTGGTAGACGACGAATTTGTATACCTCGGATCTGCCGTAAACAAAAACAACAACGTCAGCGTTGAGATCAAGCGGAGAATTGTGCTTGCGAATAGATGTTGTTCTGGGCTAAGCAAGGACTTTAGAGATAAAGCCCACTCTCGAGTAAGAAAAGTCCAATTATACCAGACTCTCATACAACCTGTCTTGCTTTATGGCGCAGAATCCTGGGTATTATCGCAAGCAGACGAAACATCTGTAGGAGGCTTCGAGAGAAAAATACTCCGAAAAATGTATGGCCCTATAGTGCACATGAGCTGTATGAGCTATATCCCGACATTCACATAGTTAAGCGGATCAAAATAACACGATTGCGCTGGCTAGGCCATGTCAGTAGAATGGATTAAGACGAACCAGCACGACGGGTTTTCGAAACCGAACTCGAAGGAAGACGAAAAATTGGAAGACCAAAACTCCGCTGGAAGGATCAGGTTAACGAATCCCTGCGTACACTTGGTATTACCAACTGGTGAGATAAGGCAAAAGATCGAACTGGTTGGCGAAATATGTTATCTTCGGTTTGTAAGGATAAGTAAGTCTTATTTTTAATAATAATCTTTTATATGTAAGAAATGTGTAAAAGTCGGTAAATTGGCTCTAAAGTATTTTGTTCTTTTCACATATTAATAAAATTTGTATTTTTTTTACGCATTTATTTAATGTTCAAACAATTTTTGAGGCGGCGCAGACAATATTTGGTTCGAGTCGGGAAAAAATCGGCGCCAACTAGCTATGTCGTTGCTGGCGAAAATTTTTGCCATTCGGACGCCGCGAAAATTGTCGACCGGCTTATTACTCTGCCAACAGCTGATATGCTGTTAGCCAATTGTATATTGATCTGGAAAAAAGTAGGCAAAACGATAAAGACAGTGGTGGAAAAACAAAATATAGGTTGTTCGTTTGCAAATCCAAGCAAAACTCCTATCTAAATGGAGCCTTTTCAATGTGGCCGCCAACAAATCGTATTGCGTGCAATTGAGAAAAATCCAAATATAATTTACGCTCGATCCGTGTACGACTGTTGTTGAATCCCCAGCGAAAACAACGAAAAAGCAAAGGAGGATGACCAGTAAAGTGTATATGACATTACGCTATTTATTTTGTGGTGTTTGTATGCTATTGGCTCTAAATTTGTTAATTGATTATTTCGCTGATAAGTCGGATATTTCCTCTTCATTTAGTCGTTTAAGGTAAGATTGCATGCAAATTTAGCACTTTACCACACAGTGAAAGAGTGATTCACGTGACTTGATGTTTTGTTTTGAAGTTTACGCAAAACCTACAAATACAATGGGACAGTACTTAACAATCAGACAGGCAGCTACAACAACACCGTTCACAGCAACGGCAACGCCAGCATCAATAACAGTAGCAATACCAATAATTCCATGCCATCAGCAACTTCCGCTTCTGCAACCAACAGTGTCTCCGTTTATGACAATTCATCTAAGCAGCAACAATATCAAGAGCAGCATAACAGCAATAGGACTACAAGCATCGCCAGCATTAGCAGCAATAGCAGCAAAGAAATGCAAAATGTTACTTTGGCCATATGTCAAGATCCCGTAATTGAAGAGAGTAAGTGGTCCTCACATCACAATATATAGTATCTATGAGTTTTGCTATAATCCATTCTTGTTTTGCCTTGTGTAGGTAGTCCTTTTACACCTAATATAACTTTAGAATCTCTCGATGTTATCAATGACCAATTGGGTCTATTATTAGAACCCGGTGGTGCTTTCAAACCAAAAGACTGTTTAGCCCGGCATCATGTTGCTATAGTGGTGCCTTTTCGTGATCGTTACGCACATCTATCGATCTTCCTCCGCAATATACATCCATTTCTAATGCAACAGAATATAGCGTATAGAATTTTCATCGTTGAACAAACAAATGGCAAGCCATTTAATCGTGCAGCCCTCATGAACATTGGATTTTTGGAAGCAATGAAGCTTTATAAATGGGATTGTTTTATATTCCATGATGTGGATCTATTGCCGTTGGATAATCGTAATTTGTATAATTGCCCTAGGCAACCAAGACATATGTCAGTGGCCATAGATAAATTTAATTATAAGTAAGTATTATATTTCATTTAAAGTTGCTGAACATTTGTAAATAACATTTACGTTTTTGATCAATTTCTAGGTTGCCTTATCGTACAATATTTGGAGGAGTCTCGGCTATGACACGTGAACATTTTTTAGCCGTAAATGGGTTTTCCAATTCATACTTTGGCTGGGGTGGTGAAGATGATGACATGTCGAATAGGTTTGTAAAATATTTTTTATTTTGTAACCCTATACTGTGATGGGATAGGGGCTGTGGAGTCCGACCAAAATTGCACGATTCCGTCTCCAACTCGAATTTGCTGCGACTACAGCAATTTAAAAATACACGACTCCACTCCGATTTCTATATTAAATAAAACCAATTTTTATGATATAATTTTCATTAACAACTTAATAAAACTGCGTAAAATATTCCAGTCAACAATTTTGTAACCGTTCCGAAATTATGAGTCATAAGGAGTCATAAATATGAGCAGTGTCAGATTTTTCATAATTCGGAGTCATAAAATACACATTTCTTGCCCTTTTTTATAAGTTTCTCAAAATGTACGCTCATATATTTTTACACATGAAATTTTGACTCTTATTTGAGCGTTTATAAATGCTTAAAATATTGTCACAAATGAATCAGAAAAAGGAGGGAAATTTTCGAAAATAGTCATACAACAAAAAACATTCAAAATTTACAGTTTTTCAAAAAAATTCATCAAAAAAGAATCTGAATTGTATGCAAAAATTATTTTATTTGTAGACTGAAAATGTTAATATTTGTGAATATAATATGACGGTTTTATTCATAAAAGGTTATGAGAGGTTTGAAAGACGATTTGCCATAGAAAAAAAGTTTTTCAAATCTCTCACAACTTTTTATGAATAAGGACGTAAGTCTTTAAAACATTTTCAGACTTAAAAAAAAAAATTGCCAATAATTTCTTAGTGGAAAATTGTGTTATATAAAATAGTTCCATACAAAATTTACATACATAACGATTATTTGGTATATCATAATGTCTGACCGGAAAGGACCAAGGCGTGGAGTCGTGGCAAGGATGTTAATATTAAGAATCAATTATATTAAGAATCAATAAACACAATTCCTATGAAGTGCCAGCAATTTCCAGTTACATTATATCATTTCTATTATATTATATATTATATTTCCGTTTTAGTTTATATTGTTTTTATTTGCTTTTGTTATGAAATTGATGTGAAATATTTAACAATTTCGTTCTTAAGATTTATAAATGAATCGTGCATTTTTGAGAATTCCGAAATGCCTCAAAAATTGGCAGTAAAACCAATTTAAAATTTGTCAACCAAATTCAGCAGGAATGATTTTTGTTTCTTCGTCCTTTTTATTGGTACTTTTTAATATTATTGTTCAAGCTCGAGACCTTTCTATATCTCTATTGATAGAGATATAGTTTTTTTAAAAAAGGAGTTTTGCAAATGTTTCCCTATGATTCCTGGCACACCGTATAGTTATTTCAGATCTAGCCACAGATCTTCATCAGCGATTGTTTGGAATGATGCTATTGAAACATTCACCAAACTACATGCAAACGAAATCTCATTTGAATTGAGATTTCACTATAATGCAAGTGTTCCAAAAATATCTTATCTCATATTCATGGGTCAAAATTGCCCAAACCGTTTTAATTTTTAAATATCTCTGGTTGTCAATATTTTTTTGGTAAAACTTCATTACAATTATTCATTTGACATGAATTTGTTTTTAGAGGCCCTATTTTGTAACACGCCCTCCTGGTTTAAATATATTGTAGTTATGGGTCAAAATTGCCAGAACTATTATTATATCAAAATGGTACAAAAAGTTGCCTATTAGTTGGCAAATTATGTTTGCTTTCAATTCTGGAAATTGCTTCAATATTAGCAGAAGGGTGTAACGGGAAAATATATGGAGGAGCGTAAATTGAAGAGAATAATATGAGGAATTACTTCAACACAGATTAATAGGGATGCAAAATATGGAAGCGAGTAAAATTAAGAGAATGTCTTGAGCTTACACAACTTTTTTATTCGCAAAAAAATGTTCAAAAAGCTGTACAGGATCTGCTAGATTAAGCTAATGTCGATGAAACACATAATGATGCTGTTGGGCGAACTTTGTTGTTTTCGAAACATTTTTTTTTTGTTACAAGAGGGACGTGTTTTTGGACACCCATTAATTTCAATTTAATTTCATTGAATATATTTATTAATTCAATTACCAAGCAGTAATGGCATTTATGGTTAAATGCGCTCCAGTAATCGTTTTTGTATTGTTTGATTTTGTACTTACTTTTATACGAGCTTGAAATTGGATTCTGTCTCGCGTATCTCACCACACGGGTAACTAATTTATCCGATATAACACGTAGTGATCCGCGAGTTTCAAGGCGAGATGTAAATTTTACAGCATTATGCACAAACTTCTATATTTTCTATATATCCTTGTAAGTTTTGAATTCAAAACTTAATTTGTTAATAAGTGCACGCTGCTCAGGACTGAAATGCTTGTATCTTCCCATTCTACAAACAAAATTAATTTTAAACAAAAACTGTTCAAACTGATAAAACATTAAAATAAATATGTACAGTTTTTTAAATTTTCATTAATCTTATTATTTTGTATTCATAATATTTTTGCAAGCACTACTATTATATGGGTTATTCTAAAATACGCACTGTTTTTAAAAGTAGATTTGTTATCCGTCTCATCTGACGTTTCTTTAATGAGGAATCGAACTGCTGTCAGCTGTTTTGCTGTTTAATTACAATAATTTGTGCGAATATCGAACAATATCCTCCCTTTTTCGTTTTGTGCATTCACGATGTTCATATATTTACATATTTTTAACATTCACAGTAACAATTTCAGCGGTGTTTTCAAGACTCAGCGAGAGAACTGCATTTCCACAAGTTCGCTTCCCTTAAATCATTAAATCGATGAGCGAGTTGACAAATCTATGTATAAATTAATCTATGGATAAAGTGACCAAAAGAATAAATGAATTGAAAGGAAAAAATGTATTAACGAGTATCACTATCACAAAATGTATTAAGAGTATCACAAAATGTATTAAGAGTATCACTTCCTTAAATAAATTTATGTTCAACGATACGCTTAATACTCAATAGGCACTTTCACAAAATAAATTCTTGACGGGCATTTAAGTCTAGTTAAATAAATGAATTTCTACACTATACTTGCAGAAATGATGTCTAAGAAGCAATACCCATCCTGAACAGTTTAATACATCACAAATTAATACCTTTTCCGTTTCAGATTGCGAAATGCTAATTTATTTATAGCACGTTACCCCATAAATATTGCACGCTACATGATGTTGAAACATCAAAAAGAGAAGGCCAATCCAAAACGTTATGAAAATTTGGTCAATGGCATCAATAAAATCGGAAACGATGGCTTAAATTCTATTAAATACGCTATCTACAGCTATAAATCATATCCAACCTTCAGTTGGTATTATGCAGAACTAAAAATCTCCGAACAGAAAAGTTAAATCTACCAGTCTTTTTTTCAGTCTCACGTATACTACTTACCTATTATATATATATATATATAGTATATATATATATTTACATACTACATTCTTTTTAGAATTCCTACAGTATTTTTTCCAGTTTTCTTTTCAAATTTTCTCTCTCTTAGATTCAAAAATATTACAAAAAACAAAAAACCAAACTAGTGATATTGAAAAGTTGAATGATATACATGTACTAGTATATCTAAACAAAAAGGAAATACAAATAGTAGCAGATTTATTAACCATATTTAGATTTTTATCATTAAGACCTAACATGTTTATTTGTTCAAATAGTTTAGAGAAACTTACACTTCCATATTAATTTTAAAATACTGTGAACGAAGAATCTTGTTGCTTCCTTATCGAGGAATTGGAATTAGAATTGATCAAATTAGTTATGTATTTTAGTTGTTGAACAAATTTTAAGTAGTATTTAGTTGCATATAAGGGGTAATATGATGAATCACTTAGTGCGGTAGTTATCAAATCGGGGGACAAAGTTGATGATTATTATATTATTGTGACAGGCTCCAATTTAGAGTTTACTATGGCGCAGATGTATCTATTTATGTTCATTTATTCAGGAGAGTAGAATTACATCGCGCCTGTAAATGGGGCCCTGTAGTTTTTGTTGGAGTTTTCGAACTCCCTTCGTCGATTCGTCTTTAAACAAACAAACAAACTGATTGCTCTACGGTTTACGCTCTGAAATAGTTTTGAAGACTCTCCAACATACCTAGTTCTCCAGAACTCGAATAAGTTATAGTAAAACTTTTAAAATCCCGAGGTATTACTTGGTGCTATACGTTTTTCTCTCTAGTTAATCTTATAACTCGATTCGATATTAGTCAGTATATCTAGAATACATAACTATCGCCTGAGTGATGGAAATCAAATCCCCCTTACAGTCTGCACAATAACTACATACATCTCTTCCAGATGTACACTGCATTTTAAATGCAAACGCAATCTCATTTATCTTCCTCAACCAAATTTGGTTTTTATAATATTTTAAAAATTACCGGTTTTTAATTAGTCTCGACGATATAATCTCTTTTTATCTAACATTCGGATTAATAAATATATATATTATACAATTTGTATTATATGTAATGATATTATTAAAAAGAAAAATAATTCAATAAAGTAAAGACGAAATAACTTTTATATACAAACAAAAGAAATATTGCTTTAACTAAAAAGAAAACCATATATATTGAACTAAACCAATTGGAAATCTAATTAAATTGTTTGTGATACAATATTATTGTTAAAAAAAAAGAAAATCTAAAACTAAAAGACATACATACGAACTATTTGTAAATTATTTAAATGACAAATATATATACATACATATATATAAACAAAAACTTTACTAGGAGATTTCATCAAAATTCGAAAAACAAATTTAAAAAAAAAATGTAAATAAAACGACTCTTCTTTTTTCAAATAAATCTACAGAAACAAAAAGAGACAAACCAACAATTTGAAATGTTTTATTCCCACAAGAAGTTAATAAGGTTTAGGTGGTTTCGATGAATCAGCTGATTAACCTGCAACTTTGCTACAGGATAGAATGTGAAGGAGATTGAGCGATAGGCGAATTGAAATAAACTGACTTTAAATTTGATATTGACTTTATATGCAATAACTAAATTTTGATTCGAACGAACACGACAATTTTCTTTTATATTAATTTGTATTGCGACCAAATTTTGGCATAAATAAAAACCGTATCAAAAGTTTACAGGGGGTGTCGATGCCACAGCTGATCGACCTCCTAGTTGCAAATTTGATACAGGATAGAATTTGAAAGAGAATAAGCCATAGGCGAATTGAAATAGCTGACTTTAATTTGATTTTATTGGCACTTATAACATTTAAATGAACTTTATATGCTATAAATTAGTTTTGATTTGAAGAACACAACAATTTTCTTTCATTTGTATTTGTATTACGTCCAAATTCTGGCAGAATAAACTGGCATAAAAGAAACGTATCAAAACTGTCGTTAGCCCAGCAACTTTCGACGAGAATTTGGTGGAACTGAAACACTAATTCACACTCTTTAAATCTTCTTGTGATCTTTGTTGTGATCAATGAGGCTGTACAGGTAGAGAAGAAAAAATCTTGCCAATTTGGCAACCCTCGTAGAAGAGAATATCTCTCTTACTCTCTTCGTTGAATATTTCAATCCACGAGCAGTTTTCTGATGATGTTACAGTATCTAACTACAGAAATTCCAATGCTATTTAAATATTATTACTTTTATACTTTACTTTTATTGACTATTTTACAACCGCATGAGGTCAGACGTCTTACACATATTAATTAAACAAACAAATTAAACAAATTTCAACATATTCCTCCAACTGGCTCTATCCTTCGCGTTTTCTCGCCAGTTGGTAACACCAAGGATATGGAGGGATTATTCTGCCTGGTCTTTACAGCGGAGTCTTGGTCGTCCTCTTTTCCTGCTTTCATCGGGTACGTTACCGAAAACCTTTATAGCGCCGGTTCATCTTCATCCATTCTGATAACATGGCCTAGCCACCGCTACTGGCCTAATTTGATTCGCTTAGCTATGTCCACGTCAGAATATAAATTATATTTATATATAATTATATTCGGCCTTATTCCCGTTGTCGTCGTCGACGTCGTCATCAGATTTTTCTCAACTTTAGAACGTTATAAATATATTGTCACTTCGACA
The DNA here is from genome assembly GCA_963931995.1 of Phaonia tiefii. Taxonomy (NCBI): domain Eukaryota; kingdom Metazoa; phylum Arthropoda; class Insecta; order Diptera; family Muscidae; genus Phaonia; species Phaonia tiefii. The sequence goes on from OZ008371.1 coordinate 196,346,940, forward strand.
ACAACAAAGTTTTTGATGTCTATGATCCAAAAACAACCCTCTTAAAACATTACGCAAAATTTTTTTTTCGATTTAATAGCTTCAATTTTACCGTCGGACAAAAATAATCGTGGGGCATTTGCAGGAAATCTTTAAGTGAAGAATGTAAGCGTAGAGCTAAATTGACTGGGAGATTGAGAAATTGCCCATCATGCTGACGTAATCACCCATGTCATAAAAAATAAGCAAAGCAAATATCCCCCCGCCCCCTATAGTGCTTACGTAATACTTGAACGGCCCCATATGTCAAGACAGGTAAAATGAGAGTCTGATTTAACTGGACTTTTATCCGTCGAAAGAGGGCTTTGTTCCTAAACTGCATCTATTTTCAAGCACAATTCTCCTATTTATCTCCAGGCTGACATTGTTGTCCTTGTTCACGGCGGTTCCAAGGTAGACAAATTCATCTTCCACTTCAAAATTAAATCGGTGCGGACCAAGTCGAGAGGTTTCTCTAGTCGTTGACACCATCAAATTTGTTTTGCCCTCTTTAACAGCAAGAGGGCCCTCTAACTTCGCTTATTCTTTTTCGATTCATGAAAATATTCCAGTAACCTCTCGCAAATTTCGTCCAATGATGTCTATGTCGTCAGCATACGCCAGCAACATATGGCTTTTCGTGTTAATGTTCTTGTTCGTATTTACTGCAGCTTTTCTCATTATTATCTCCATTAAGATATTGAAGAGATTGCACGAAAGTGTGTCGCCTTGCCTCAGTCCTCGTTTGGTACAGAATGGTTCACTGAGGTCTTTCTCCAGTTTCACTGCTGATTTGGCGTTGGTCAGCGTCATTCTACAGAGGCGGATCAGTTTTGCCGGAATCCCAAGTTCAGACAGCTTCGTATAGTTTTCCCCGTATGGGGCTATCGAAAGCATCTTTGTAATCGACAAAAAGATGCTATGTATCGATTAGTTTTTCGTGGGTATTTTTCAGGATTCGGCGTAGCGTGAATATTTGGTCAGTCGTGGACTTGGTTGGTCTAAAACCACACTGATAAGGTCCAATCAGGTTTTCAATAATTGGCTTTAGTCTTTCACTTAATACGCTCGAGAAGACTTTATACGCGATGGTTGGTTACAATCTACACTATCTTCCACTATCATTACCCCTTGATCTTCAGTGGAAGAATCTGAGTGTAGTAGTGCTGAAAAGTGGTCTCTCCACATTTTGAGCACACTCTGCTTATCAGTCCCCAGATTCCCATTCTCGTCCTTGCAGGAGGGCAGCCCATTATCTTGAAAATTTTTCGGGATCCACCATTCATCTTGCACAATTCGGTTTTTTCACTCTCCCATTGCTATTTTTTCCGCCTAAATAGTTGGTTTTCCTCCCTTCTCAGCCTCTTATACCACTCACTCGCAGCACGCGTTGTAACTGACAGTTTTGTTGCCATACGTGCACCGTATTTTTCTTCAGTTGCAATGCGACATTCTTCGTCGTACCATGGCTTATCCTTCTGCGAGTTTTGATATCCAAGTTCAGCCCTCGCAGCGGTTTCCAAAGAATGGGAGATGTGCTTCCTCTGCGCATCTGGTTCCTCGGGAGGGGGGTATTCTGCGCTAGCAGAAGAGAGAGCTTCTGATATTTCCGGCATTTGTAGCTTGCCAATATCTAGCTTTTCCTGTGTTTTTCTTCGTACGTTTTTCGCCCTGCTCAGTCTTGTACGAACTTTCGCAGCCACCAGGTAATGATCCGAGACGATATTGGCACCTCGAATCACACGTACATCCATTACACTAGAAGAGTGCCTGTCATCTATTACCAAGTGATCAATCTACCATGTTTACCAAGTGTTCAATCCAAGTGATCAATCTACCATGTGATCAATCTACCATGTACTAACTACCATGTTCTTTGCAGCGGCGAGGCCTAAATAAAATTACATAAAGTATGTAAAAAGTATGAAATAATCAAGTTATGACGCGAGAGAGAAATGCGTTTGAGTGAATCGTGTCGACTTTTTGGTTCTCTTCTACGAGGGTTCTCAAATTAAGCGATTTTTTTCCTCTCTACCTGTAGATCCACTTTGTTGTGATCAGCATAACCAGCACAATCGTGACAAAATTCAATAATTTTCAACTACGGGGTATTCGGTTTGTTAGAAACGCTTGGAGCGTAGTAGTATTTTTTACTTTTCATTTTTATTTATAATTTTGTTACACATTATTAAATAGTTTTCATTCAATTTATGTATTATTGTTATAATTAATTCAAATACATTGCAAAATAATTAATAAAATTTGTTATTATTAAAAACTTAAAAATAATATTCGATACAGCAGCGAAATTGCAAAAAAAAAAATTCATTCATTTTAATTTATAAAAAAAAAATTTAAAATTCATTTTCCATTGAAAAACTAACAAGACAGAAATTATATATTTTAAATTTCCACAGTTTTTTGTTGTTAAACTCTTAACAAAAAACAAAATAATAATAATAATTAAACGTTAGTTGTTGCACAAAACATATTTGAGCAACGGAAAAGTATTTCATATTTTCCAAGGAGCAATTCATTCATTTCATTACACATCAACAACAAAAATATAGTTAATAATCTAATAATAATATTATTACGTTTAAATGTATAGAGCAGAGTATAACAGTTATATATATTTACACATACAAGTTTGTTTGTTGGATTGGATTGGCCGTCAAGATATTAAATAATAATTAAAAATTTAAAAAATATATATGAAACAGTGTAAAAGTCCAACAGTATAAATACTCCATCTCCTCCTCCTACGCAATGAAAGTATTTCGCGGAGATTTACATAATTGAGCAAGGCATAGCACAGCAAAGGGGCAAGCAAACAGGTACCATGGCACCGCCGGATTTTGTTTTCACCTTGGATCTAGAACCCGATTCGTATTCATACATTCCTGAGCCCTTAGCCCAGCGACCCTGGAAGTAATAAAAGTTTAAACAGAAATTAATTGAATTGAATAAGTAGAAATTAAAACAAATATTTTTTATTTATATCTATTTCAATTGTATTATATTCAGTTTTGAGAGGAAAATACAAAGGTGGGATTCTATATTTAATTTTTAGTTAAATTCGTTTGAGTTCATTTTCACCGAAGACTCAATTCTCACGAGATTGTTCCAGAAATTGCATGGATCTTTTACCACTTACAAAATAGTTAATAAGTAGGAACTTGTGAATAAATCCCGTTGTAGCTATCAAAGTTATAAACCACCATTTCAAATCCACCTTTCGTTAAAATGGAGTACTAAGGAAACACTTTTCTCAAATAATAACTTTAAAATTGTACAGATCTTGCATTCGAATAATAACAAATTTTGCGCTTTTAAAAGTCATCATCCGACAAGATTTTCACTTTTCGTCAGATCATAAATTTCCTTTAACATAAATTGCCTATATCATAAATTTGACTACTTACTCCAGCTTGCGAACCTGATGCATGCATTTCTTCGCGTTTGGTCAACATCATATCATGACCGGGAGGATAGTAAATATCTCTACCGGCTCGGTTAACCGATGGTATTTGTTGTTGATTTGGTGTGGCAACAGCTGTTTCAATCTCACGTTTACGTGGTGTATTCAAATCGGATCTATCAACAGAATCGGCCTGAAATATAAAATATACAAGTGGTTTGAATAAGTTTTAAAACATACGGGGGTGTTTTTGCTGCATGAGAACTATCGATATACATAACTATTGTTTGACAGCTGAGAATCTCAAACTGTATTGACATTTCTGTTCAGTAAAGCGAACCACATACTTGTCATTCATGAGCATGAGCTTGGTCGATAACAATTTATCTGACTGATGAACTTGAAAAAGTATTACTAACAAATTTTGTGAACATGATAGTGACGCGAACATCTTCGATTACTTTCTTATTTATTGGAACAAGTAGTCAAAAATTGGACTGATCATATGGACCATGTAACACGTAGTCGCGGCGAACATATCCCGAAAATCATATTTAACAGATAAATGTCATGAAATTATGTACCAGATTATAATAAAAAAATTTTCATTCCATTAATATTTCTGTCTTGTATTATCACTTTAAGTTCTCAGCAGCTAAAAAAAAACACCCGTCATAAGAACTTTTTGTCGTCTTCGAAGAAATTCGATAATTAAATAGTTTCTTACTGAGTTTTACTTACATTACCAAACGATTGCATAAGTTCCTCAACACGCTGTGGTGGATTTCCATTACCCATTGGATACTCAACACCATCGACCGGGAATGGAGCTGGCACACCTGTGGGTGTTGTCGGTGTACCATAATCGGGACCACGACGGTTATTTGTATTCGTGGTTGTCGATGAATAATTATATGTTACCGAAGTATTTGGTGGATTGCCATTGACTGGATAAACTGGACCACCATGGGGTGGATAAACAGGACTACCATGTGGTGGATAACCAGGACTACCATGAGGCGGATAACCAGGACTTCCGTTTGGCCGCTGCAAGGTAGGTGTTATATTTTTGGGAGCCAGCAATGGCTCATTTGGTGGACCACCAGGACCACCAGGAGCACCGTGTACAGTATTCACAGTGTTGGTAGATTCCTTATAGAAGTAACGGTGTGTGGTGGGCCCATGAGGTTGTGGCGTTCCATATGTTGGACTATGTGGACCCGTAGTATTATATGGCACATTAGGACTATGATTAGGACTATGAGGATAGCCCGGACGTTCGGTATTGCTAGTAGTGGTAGTATTATGAATATTATAAACTACAGTATTGGTTGGTTCACCATGTGGTGGATTTCTAGGATGCAATGGCAAAGCGTTGGTGGTATTACGCGAAGTATTCGTTTCATAATGCTCACGAACTTCGTAATTTTGATTAGATACAATGGGCTTATCGCTGCCCTTATTCAAAGTCGAATAGCTTTCGGTGTTATAGACAACAGTTTGTGGTATATTTTGGATGGGTAGTGGGTGTGGATGGACCACATTGTTAGTTTCATTCTTTTGCACCGTATTGTAATGTATCTTACGGCTCAATGTATTCGAGGTAGGTGGTGGTGCATTGGCTGGTATCTCATAGGTATAGGTGCGTACAGTAGTTGTGACCTTGGTTCCGGGCATTGGCAAGATATCGTCATTCAAGGCGATGTTCTTTAAATCTTGCTCCAATTCGTTAGTAGTGGCAACGGTAGAATTGGCTGTGGGCACAAATTCGGGTTTGTTCAATGAACGATTACTTTCGTAGACTTTAGTTTGTTTAGTTTCATAAAAACCGCCACCAGGTGAAAGGTTCTCTGTAACAAATAGAAGTCTCAATTATATACGGATAATTTGTAATTCAAAATAAACAAAATTACTTGATACATAGGAGGGCTTATCCAATGTTTGATAATCGCTACTGCGCACTAAAGAACCATTCGACCTTAACGTACTATAATCCGAGATGGGAAACGGTTCGATTTCATCTACGTAACCACCACCCGGATGTTTGCTGGTTTTAATAACTCTAGTAGTTTTGGTTACAGTACCGGTTACGGGATCTTCATTTGTAGAACGTTCACTGTGAAAACACAAAGAAAATTTGAAATAAGTATTAAAAAGAAATTGTATTTGTATTTTCAAACTTAAAACTTACATAGTTCTGTAGTTCAAAGAATGATCTGAAAGTACAAATAAAAAACAATAAAAATCATTGGAATATAAATTAGGATATTAACGTAGCTGTTCTATATTCCACATTCACGAGGAGTGGATTTGTCAATAGAAATAACTTCGCTTCCCCCTGAAAAATCTGTATATTTTTGTTGTTTGGATGCAAATATAACGTGTTTGTAGCTTGTAACAAATATACTATACTTGTGTCCAAACACATTGTGTTTGCTATTCAATATAACATGTTTGAGACACAATGATTAATAGGCTACAATATATGTTTTTGAGACCGAAATGAGGCTTTTTTTTTGAAAACTGCTAAACACATAAACGTGACAGACAACAAAGAAACTAAAAATCAGCAGATCAAAAATTCATGAAGACAATGCTTCCAAACATTTACATGTTTTCTGCAATATATTGCTGGGACCGATAATTTTCAGCGTGTTGGTTTAATGATTTTTTTTGCATTGCGAGTTTTGAAATTATATAACAATTAATTCGAATCCTCTTTAGGTAAAAGTGGATTGCTGAACACATATGTTTTCCCCTACTGTCTTTATTCCGTGTTATTCCGTTTTCTCACTGTTAACTAAAATATCAGCTTACCTCTATCTCTAGTGATTTCACGTTCATTTTTCAAATCTTCCAATAGAGCATCTAGTTGATCTATATTCTTATCGCCCGATTTTTCATTATAAGAGCCACTGCCGCCAGTGCCGGTTGTGGAATATTGATATGCTGCGCTTTTATAACCATATCCCTTATTATTATCCTGCAAATGTTGTAATTGAAAATTACCTATATTTTAATTGTAACATCGTTACTTACCTTGCCTCCAGTCCATTTTGAGGGTGAATCTCTCAATGATGAGGAATAATTTTCCGAACGGCTGCTGCTGTACTGCATTATTTAAAATTTAATCTATAAAAAATGCGTGGTTCCTTTGAGAGACAAATCGACAAAAAATAAATATCGAATTACTATTTATTGTTTGTTTTAAATTTATATATTTATTTAAAAACAGAAATGAAGTCATTTAAGAAATCATTAATTTAAATTTTTCTGTGGCGGGCAGCCAGACAGTAAAGTCGGACGGGAAATGTGTAAGGGCAATTGTGTATCTGTAATTTGTGATGATTTTGTATTTATTCAAGGAATTGATCCATTCAACCAACAAAAAACAAAACCAAAATTAAAATACAAAAAAAATAAAATACTCAAAACTCAATGTCGAAATTAGTCATTGTTTAATATATTTTTGATTTTCTTTATTTTACTTGTTGTTTTTATATTCAACCTCGAAAAAACTTGAACAATATGTTTCACTTTAAGGAAATTGGTACAGTAGTACCTGGTTTCTAGATACATGTGCCCGGAATAAATAAACGGAAATGCCATTGCAAAACCGTCATGATTTTAGCTTCTTTTAAGCGGCGAAACATCATCATTCAAAGTAATTCCAACAAAGCGAAAAGTGAAGTCATTCTGAAGGAATCACATTTGAACCACTTCTTAATGATGTTCATTTTGTCATTCTACTCATTCACCTTTACGAAAACAGTATTTTAAATCATCATTCTAATATGTCAATACAATAATATTATTTATGCTTTTAACTACAAGGATCAACATTTATGATTCGATCTAATTTTATACTGTGCAACGAAAAACAATATTTTTATTTTCTTCATGAACACTGGATAAAATGCAATGAAAAGACGCTAGACGAAGAACATCTCTTTGAATTTATTTAGTGACGGATTTTGTGCTAGTTTAAGCCCGGTATTCAGTTTTTATGAAATTTTCGTTACCATGAGAGGTATGCGTATAAAAAATAATGAAAATTTCGCTCACTTTTCATTTGCTTGGTACTCAGCTCTTTGCGAAAATTTCTAAATTCAAGTACAGGGTTGTTACACCAAAGACATTTCGTACGAAAACAATTGTTTGACAATTTTGAGATTTCGATAATTTTTACAACCAAAAGTAACACCACATGCGTTAAAAATATAATGGAGCGCGTAGAGGAATTATAAATGAAATATTTGCAAGGTAAAACAAAGCTAGGTGGTAACACTGGGCTGCAAAATTTTCCGTTTAGAGATAAATGACAAAATTTCTTACGCAAATTCCGCAGGAACTGAATACGGGGATTTATGTGTTAGTCTATGAGAAGTTCATACTACAAGCTTACAAGATTTTTATCCCTTCTTTGACAAATCTATTCACTTTTTTTAATATACAAATCCCATAGATTAAGATATAGTGTGCATGTATGTCTCAGTTCCACCAAATTCTCGTCGAAAGTCACTGGGCTAACGACAGCTTTGATCATAGAGAAATACATTTCTAGAGAAAATATCCCGCTCAGCAAATTTCTGAAATTTGGCCTGGTGTGATATGAACGTTGGATGTTGGAAAGAATTGCTTAATAACACAAGATAGAGGCAATGGTTCAAACCAACCAACACGAAAACAACCACAGTATTACGTTTTGGGTGTTAAAATTATTGTGTTAAATACAACACAAATGTATACGAACAATAAAATATTAAAAAATTTCCAAAATAGGTTTAAATTACACGGTTCTCAACCAAAACGACATGACAAATTTAAGTCAACAATTCTTGTAACTCCACCTGGTGTAAGCCGATCAGTTGCTATCACCGACCGCACCACGAAACATAGATTAATTTATATATAGATTTGTTATCCGTCTCATCTGACGTTTCTCTTTGCGCTTCTTCAATGAGGAAACGAACTTCTGTCAGCAACGTCGAACAAAATCCTCCATTTTTAGTTTTGTGCATTCACGATGTTAATATATTTACATATTTTGAACATTCACAGTAAGAATTTCAGCTGTGTTTGTCAAACCTCAGCGACAGAATTCTTCTCTTGACGGTCAAACACAAGTTCGCTTCCCTTCAATCATTAAACCGATGAGTGAGTTGACAAATCTATGTATAAATTAATCTATGGTTTTGATACAGTTTTTTTTTATTTTCTGGCAGAATTTGGACGTAATACAAATAAAAATTAAAGAAAATTGATGTGTTCTTCAGATCAAAACTAATTTATTGCATGTAAAGGTCTTTCAAAAATCATAAGGGCCAATATGTAAAGTCAGTTTTTCCTGTATCAAATTTCTATCCTATCCTGTATCGAATTTGCAGCTAGGAGGTCGATCAGCTGTGTCAACGAAACCGCCTACAAATCCTTTCGGGCGATATAATGGGAAATAAGTTTTCCTTTCTCATAATAATGGGTGTTCGAAAATTCACCCAAGATTTGAATTTCATGCCATATTTGCAGTAAAGTGTTGTTGAAGAAAAAAATACAGCTGACAATTCAAGGTTATTGAAAATGGAATTCAAAATTAAGGAACAATTTGTTTTCATTGCTGAAAAAGGTTTTAAAAATAATGAAGGGTTTTCGAATACAATCATCTTCAGAGATGAGGCTCATTTGTATCTTGATGGCTTCGTTAATCGCCAAAATTTCGTCATTCGGGGTTCAGAAAATACACGAGTGATTATTGAGAAACAAATGCATCAACAAAGTGTCACTGTTGTGTGTGAATTTTGGGCTAAAGCCGTCATCGAACTATTTTTCTTCGAAAATGCGGCTGGTTTTGCAATAACTGTTAATGGTGCTCTGCCACGACATAATAATATAGATTTTTTGTTCCAAAATTGCATGCTATGGATTTGGACGATATGTGGCAATTTAACAGTTTTCAACCACGATCGCTTTTTTCAATTGAAATTTAAAAATTTTATTTGAAATTTAAAAGACGTCAATTGAAATTTAAAACACTAATTTGAAATTTAAAAGGCATCAATTGAAATTTAAAGGACATCAACTGAAATTTTAAAGACATGAATTGAAATTTACACGGTCTCAATTGAAACTGAAAATACATTAATTGAAATTTATAATCCTATTATATAAAATCGGTTAACGGGTTTTAAATTACAACTTCCGCATTTTAAATTCAAATTAATGTCTTTTAAAATTTAATTGATGTGTTTTAAATTCAAATTGATGTGTTGAAAATGCATATTATTATTATTTAAGTTTAAGTTGACGTCTTTTAAATTTCAATTGATGTCTTTTAAATTTCAATTGATGTACGTACATATTTTAAATTTTAAATATAATTGTTAAATTCAACTTTAAATTTTAAATAGAATATATGAATTTCAATTGATGTTTTCAACACTAAATTGATATTTTTTGAATTTTAATTGGAAATTTTGTAGAGACGTGTTAGTTAACATAGCGATTTCTATCTAAACCAAGAGTGATTCAGTAATCTCAAATTAAATGTAGCTCAAACTACTTCAATTTCAATTAAAATGAAATACATTTTGTTTAAAATGTAACGATTTCATATGAAAAATCAAAATTTCTTATTTTACATTTTTAATTTAATTTAATTTAAATTTTATTATTTTATTTATGAATTTGATTTTAGAGCATTACTTGGTAGAAGTTTAGAATGCATTTTTAAGTTTCAATAAACTTATATATTTTAAGAATTAAATTTGATGTTTTTGAATTTTAAATATTAAAAACTAAAACTTAAATTCAAAATTTTTTTTTGATTCAACCTTTTCTTTTTTCAAAAGTTTTTTTGATTCAAAAATGTCACTTTAAATTTAAAATACATCAACTGAAATTCTAAAGAGGGCTGTCTATTGAAATAAAAGAAAACATCAAAATCAAACTGTCGAAATTCCAGAGACCTAAAAAAAAACAAATTAAAAGACAAAACTCACAATCACCATTAAATTGAAGTCTTCTCAAATTCAATTGATATCTTTTGAAATATTCAATTTCTCTTGTCTGAATTTCAATTTCAATTGATTATTTCTGAGTTTCAATTGATGTCTGTTGAATTTCAACTGATGTGTTTTGAATTGCAATTTATGTCTCTTGAAATACAACAGATGTTTTTTGAAGCCCAATTGATAGTTCAATATTAGTCCATGCTAGACGATCAGTGCAAATATAACGATTCGCGAAGAGAGAAAAGGACTGAAACTCTTCCATTTGAGAGAAATTGTGCGATCATTCTGGTTCCGATGTACACTATCAGTTTTGGGGAATGCAAAAAAAAATCTGTCCCCAAAGTGACAAACAAAATACAACAGTTATAAAATAAAAATTTGATAGAGAAAAAGAAAATTGTAAGCATAGATTAGGCATTCGAAAAAAGCGACGATATAACAATTTTTATTAGAGTTTTATTTGTTCCAAAAAATTAGAGAAATCTATCAGATCTGTCAAATTTTTTGCTACAAATAGTTCCCCTCAAAATTAAAATTTGAATATATTTCTATATATATTTCTCTGATAGCCTATCATGGTCTTTCTTGATGTTTGTGATTTAAATTTATTTAATGCATTGTAAATTTTACATGGAATTTCTAAATATTTAGTGGTATCCTTGGAATTTCAAAAGGAATTTCCAAATAACAATTAATGCGTTTTAAATTAAAATTTTTTAAGTTTTAACAAATACCAAAGTAATTTCCTACAACAAACATGTCCCCTCACTGTGCTGCAGTTAATTATACAGGGTGTTCCAAAAACTTTCCGAAAAAATTAAACGCGCGATAGCTTGGATCAATATGAATATTTTTGTTCTAGCACCACTGTTCTAACGGCTACCGTTTTCGAGCTATAGCGTCTCAAAAAATACTAAATGCATTTCTAAATGCATTTAATTCATTTTAAAACAACTTAGTTTTTTTTAAACATTTTTATCTGAGTTATGTGTCAAAAAAAAAATTGTGAAATTTTTTTCCATTTTTCTTTGTTTTCGTGTACCTTTAAATTCGATTCGCGACGAAATTTTCAAATTCTGAGTATGCGGATTTCGTTTTTTATTATGGCAAAGCTGATGGGAATTCATTGGCAGCGCAGCGTATGTATGCTGAAGTTTTCCCCCAATTTAACAGTTTTTTTTAACAATTAATTCAAAGAAAATTTATTTAAAAATTTAACGTTGTTTTTGAAATTTAAGAAATGCATTCACAAATGCATTTATCTTTGAGATTCTATAACTCGAAGACAGTAGGGGTTAGAACAGTGGTGCTAGAACAAAAAATATTCATATTGATCCAAGCTATCGCGCATTTAATTTTTTCGGAAAGTTTTTGGAACACCCTGTATATGTATAGCATAAATAATAGTATTAATAGTAACAGATGTTTAATAATAATAATAATAACAATAAAAATGAATAATGATTTCACCTGAAGAACCGGCAAGGTGAATAACTAAACTTTATTATGTCAACTGTAACATTGCAATATCGAAATCAAACAACAACATTTAACACAATATGAGTTATTGATACATAATTGATGACGTCACTTCAATTTATTCCCCCCCCCCACAAAACAAACATATTTATAATTATTTAATAATAATGTATATTACTCATTCAATCTGTTCAAAAATCAAAGTGTAGAAAAAAAACTGTTCTGTCAAGCATGGATGGATAATAATATATTAATGCGGGGGTTCACTGTACTACTTCCATATTTTTCAGATTTTCCATCTCAAGGTTAACGTATAAATCTTTCAAGATATGAAGATGATGATCGTCATGATGTTGCGGATGATATTCCTTTTTGTAAATAAAAACGATCAAAATTTAAAAGAGCTCACGATAAATATCTCATAAATTGTATAGAGAATTCTCCATTTCAGCCAGGCGCTCATCGCATCGCATCATTAAATAAATAAATCAAAATAAAATGCGCAGAACACAAAAGTCACCACACAGTAGTAGATACAAATAACATCAGCGGCACAGGTTTCTTGCGATATAATGGTGCTTCTGAAATTGGGCCTGGACAGACAAAAAGACAGACATACCAACACATACAGTCGATTGTCATACTACAATTAATTCATTCATTCATTGAACAATTGATCATTGTACATACATCATATTTATGAATATTACTCGTAACGTTACCATAATCGTACACAAAGCAAACCGCAACGCAATCATAAATGTGCTGATGACCGTCTGCTTTTGCGTTTGCGTCTGCCCCTGAAACAGTTGAACATTTAATACAAAATTTATGTATGCATAAAAACCCATATAGGCCGAACTGTCAGATATAATAAATTTGTAGCCTGAATAATGATTATAATTATTTTTTTTTTGTTAACAAAAATTAACTCGATCTGTATCATCTGAGGAACATATGGGGGTTTTTTGTTGGTTTTTGTTTTGGTTTTGGCATAAAGAAAGGTGGCGTTCTCGTTGAGTACGTTACGTGTGTACATCGCACAGTGGGGCATAAAGTAATTAGTCTGCTTTTTTGTTTACATATGTACCTTCATTTAAATATGAACGACACTTCTCGTAAATTGAAGTACGTAGTTTCAAAGGAACAATTAGCGGTATTCATGCTAACGAAACAATCGAAAATTTTTGCTCAGCGTAAGTTTGACTCGAAGCGGTTTATGAGGGACCAAACCAGGATGCTCTGGGCATCTGTACATCTGTTGTCTAAACACGTGATAGCGAAAATTGATTCGAAGTCCCGACGTTTCGGTATCTTTGTTTTCTCAACAAAATTGCCACGACACTTTTGTACATATGTATGGGAAAGTCGTTTTGTATGAAGTTTCGACGTTTGTTGTGCCAATTTGTGAGGCTTAAGCCTGGTACTAAGCTTGATTGCGCGAAATAGCTTTTGCTTTATGGCTTTTACCACTCATATTTTTGGCAGCACAAATCAGTGTTGACAACCATATTTTCAGTGCTATTAAAATTTGTTTAACACAAGAAACGAAATTTTTCGATGAATTTAATGAGAATTGACACATTTATCATTTTCATCGATACTTCGCAAGCATTTTTTGTGAATGGAGTTTTGTAAAATTTCACCTGAAATGTTGATCCTTGTAAGGGCCACTCATATTGCATTTATTGTATTGTGTTTAGAGTGTTCAAAGCCGAAACCGAATAACCGGCTAAACCGGCTAGCCGGGTTTCTTGCAATTAACCGTGTGCCGGTTTTCTAAATCACGTAATTTTCGACGTCGGTTAACCTTCTGGTACCCAATTTGTGTTAAATATTCTTACAAAAATTTAATAACTTAACAAAAATAGATATAATTTTCAAATATTAATGCATTTTTTGAATTAAGTACCATAATATCTATTTTCAATGGCTATGTCGATAAACAGAATTGTTGAATTTGTTCTGATGAAGACGATGATGGCCGCAACGTAATGGGCAGGGTACCGTTAGATGAACACTCCCTTCTTTGCCAAAAATAGAAAAGTTGGAATTGGTTGACATGTGGTTTCAACAGGACGGTGCCTTATGCTACACTGTAGACGATATATATATATATATATATATATGTATACCCCGCCGATACAGGGTGTATACATGCCTAGAGGTTGTTGCCAGCCCCAGGATCGGATGCGGTGGTCTATAACTGGTTTTAAATTTCAATCATTATAGAAACGTCAATTAGTGGCGAGTTTGGTGAGCAATTAATCTCACATTGTGGCGCTGTCAATTTGCCGCATCATTCGTGCGATTTCACCACCGAGTAATAGTAACAAGAGTTTGCACCAGCTGTTTTATGATCCGTTGAAGACTTGGAATACATTCAATTCAATCCAATTCAGTTCAATTCATATCAATTCAACTCATTACAATTCAATTCAATTCATTTCAATTCAACTCAATTCAATTCAATTGAATTCAATTTAGTTCAATTCAATTACATTCAATTCACTTCAATTCATTTCAATTCAATTCAATTCAATTCAACACAATTCATCTCAATCCAATTCATTTCAATTTAATTCAATCCAATTACATTCAATTGAATTCAATTCATATCATATCAATTCAATTCATTTCAATTCAACTCAATTCAATTCAACTGAATTCAAGTTAGTTAATTTCAATTCAATTCACTTCAATTCAATTTAATTCAATTCAATGCAATTCAATTCATCTCAATTCAACTCAATTCAATTCAACTCAATTCAATTCAACTGAATACAATTCATTTCAATTCTTTTCAATTTAGTTCAATTCAATTCAATTCACTTCAATTCAATTTAATTCAATTCAATGCAATTCAATTCATCTCAATTCAATTCAACTCAATTCAATTCAACTGAATACAATTCATTTCAATTCATTTCAATTTAGTTCAATTCAATTCAATTCAATTCAATTCAATTCAATTCAATTCAATTCAATTCAATTCAATTCAATTCAATTCAATTCAATTCAATTCAATTCAATTCAATTCAATTCAATTCAATTCAATTCAATTCAATTCAATTCAATTCAATTCAATTCAATTCAATTCAATTCAATTCAATTCAATTCAATTCAATTCAATTCAATTCAATTCAATTCAATTCAATTCAATTCAATTCAATTCAATTCAATTCAATTCAATTCAATTCAATTCAGTTCAGTTCAATTCAATTCAATTCAATTCAATTCAATTCAATTCAATTCAATTCAATTCAATTCGATTCAATTCAATTCACTTCAATTCCATTCAATTCAATTCAATTCAATTCAATTCAATTCAATTCAATTCAATTCAATTCAATTCAATTCAATTCAATTCAATTCAATTCAATTCAATTAAATTCAATTCAATTCCATTCAATTCATTTCAATTCAATTCCATTCCATTCCATTCCATTCAATTCATTTCAATTCCAATCCATTCCATTCATTTCAATTCAATTCATTTCATTTCAATTCAATTCTATTCAATCCAATTTTTGACTATAAATTCTTTATATATAACACATGGTTTTATATTTTACACATTACTCTAGACACAAACTTTAAATGACAACACTACCACGCCCCTTTGTCCAATCCTGCCCATATTTGCAGTAGATCTTAGAATATGTACACGTAACCAACATACCCAATTTTGTTCAAATACCGTTAACAGGAGCAGAAATAATGAATTTTTAATTTGGGATTACTATGGGAGGTACCACGCCCCTTTGTCCAATCCCGCCCATGGTTCATTTTTGTCGTCACCATTAGCTTATCTGCGAAGTTTCAGCTCGATTGGATTGGTTAAAAATCAATCACAAGTTTTTTCGGCATGCATACAGACAGTTGAAGTTAATATAAAGAATTTAAAAAGTCCAAAATACGTTTAAATTTCTCGGTTATCGACCAAAATGACATGAAAAATTTACGTCAACAGTTCTTGTAACCCCACCTGGTATAAGCCGAACAGCTCTTATCACACCGATCTCACCAAGAAGTGTGCGAAAGGAGACGTCAGATGAGAGAAATGTCAACTCTATATATATGTATTACTCTATGGGTAAAATAGTTGTGTTAAATAATGTTTACCAACAATAAACAAAATCAGCGCATTCGAAATCGAGTATTTCGTCATCGAAATGAAGTTATCGTGGATCACGGTAATCGTTATCGTAACGCAACTACTCGAAGTTGTTATCGATTAGTAATCTGTTATCGTAAATAAACAAACACTAGCCGTTTAATGCGAAACAAGAAGATAAGCAGATGGTAAAAATGTAAGTAAAATTCTGATATTTTTGCAAAATAATTGGACATAGTATTTCACGCTAATCCAAGAAAAAAAAAACATTCTCGGCGTTATGTTTGAAAACTGTCACTGGCCTAAGGGGTCAATGTAGCGGGGCTGTACGGACGTCGAAATATTAAATACTAATTTCGGATAGAACATATTTAATAGCTTCTTTCGACAATCGAAAACGTAAAATTTATTTATGGCCGTTAAAACATTTCGTTAAAATTAATTACATACTTTAAAGCGCACAACTTTCTCAAAAGGATTGCTTTTGTCACGAATACTTATTATAACAATATTGGGTTCATCATCCGATTCCGAAGACGAGAAATATAAGAAAACATTTCGATCCAATTTTAATGAAAAGTTTTCTGTATTTTCATAACAATCTTTAAATTTTAACACGATTTTATTTATTTCATTTATTTTGTTTTCCTTTTTCCTCTTTCGTTTCGTGTTTCTTATTCCATATGTTTTCAGCAATGTATGAAATAGTAGTAGGCACTACAAATTACGATCGACTACCGTGAGCTCTTGTGAACTCTACGTCAAGAGTGGTGATTTGTTATTAGTTATGTAAATATCTAACGAAATGAGAGAAATATTTAAAATTTCCCCACTGTTCGAACTACGTAGCATATTCGGCGTGAACTGTGATGTATTTCATCACTTATGTATATGAAACGAAAAATTCTCTAAAAATATATTTTCTCAAAAAAATAATACATAATTCAAAAAAAAAAAACAATACGAATTAGTTAAAACAACACAAACTTGGAATTGAAGGATAAACATGTTTTGAGTGCATTCATATGGACGTATGTACATATGTATGCATGTACTCGTATGCCCGGTTTTCGCTCAATCAAGGAAGATGGAGAGGATGGTTGCACCTGTAGTGTAGTGAGTGTACGTCATCTTTTAAAATACTACATTGCCACCGAAAACAGCAATTGCGTGTGTGCTGGTGGGAGTAAAAAGCCGAAGGTCGTCAGTGATATGAAGTCACCACAGATCAGTCCTTATGGAAAAAGATGCCCAAGGACAATAATGAAACGAGTTTTTTTTGAAGTATTCAATACGAAGGTTAACATCGGTCATTCACTTTATATGATATATAGGATACACAATAATTAAGACACTGCCAATGAAGTAGTAACCTTCAAATTGTAAATGTTGTGATTACCATGATATTCATTCTAGTTTTTATAATTATTTTCAAAAACTGTCAAAATATTATTATAATATACAAAATTTGTATAATAATTGCAATAGGCAAATTGCGTTTTGGGAAAACTTTAGATCAAGTATACTTATATATGTTGTTGTTTTGCGGAAATCGGAAATTAAAAATTATGAGCTCTATTCTCCCCTAAAACGCAATTCTGCTTAATAACTATAACTAATTGCTGTTCAAAACAACGTACTGAGTAGGTAGTGAGAGAGACCTCTAATTTCTATTTAAATTCAATGTGACCAGCAGAAGTGGGGGTAGTATTATAAGTCGAGAAAACATTGAACATTATAAAACATAATAATAATTAAAAAATTTTAATACAAAATATGATCTCAGCCAGATAATAAAATAAAATATTTATTTCAAATTGTAAAAAGAGTAAGGTATTTGATAAATTAGAATAATATATATTTGAATAAGATTTTCAATCAGGGGACTTATAACTTTCTACAGGTAGCGAAATACACTGTTATTCCACTAATCAACCGATATACGTATGTGTGCTCAAAATATACAAGATTTCTGCCTTGATTACTTAACCAGAAGAGTTGAAGAAAATAAATGGGACTGTTCATCGAAGATATAAATATTAAGCCGCACTTTCACCTTCCTGACCACAGCACTGTTTGATGACAAAGCGATCGAGGTATCTGTGAGATGGCTAAACAGCGATAGTGTACACACTAGTGTGAAGATTTTAACTGATAACTCAACGGCGATCAAGGTGATATTGTGCTCGAGTTCCGGAGTGAAGGGGGAGATTACGAAGATCATATAAGGTCCCTGGCGGTAAGTCTGGAAAACGCAAAGCATCTTTTAAGTAATAAATTTCGAAATGTACATTTGCCTCGTAACAGCTATTTTTAGTAGAAAACAAACGTATACATAGCATGTTATGATGAAATCTAGCGTTCAAATCCTAGATTTGGCGTGCGTAGATTTATATTATCAATTGTTCGCACAGCATTAGAAATGACTTGTTTCGATAGTTATTTCAGTCAAACATATGTTTTCATGTAGAAAAAACCAACCCGTAAAAAACATAGTTTTTGACTATAACGCCCCTTTGTCTAATCCCGCCCATATTTTGATAATTAATTGTTGTCGTCGCCATTAATTTGCCTGCGAAGCTTCAGCTCGATTGGATCACTGCAAAAGGGTTAAAAATCAATCCAACGTTTTTTTCGGCATGCATACAGACAGGTGAAGTTAATATAAAGAATTTAAAAATTAGCTGTTCTTTCACTTGGAATCTCGAACTGAGAGATTTCGACTGCAATCCGAACCAAGCGGCAATAGGGCGTTTGCATGCACTCCACGATCCAGTATATTTACCTCGATAATGATATTATCATGTCACAAATCATTTCAACCGCAGATTTGTATACGCACTTTCAGTATGAGACTGTGTTGTGTGAACATGAAACGGAAATGTAAATGTAAAGGAAACGTACTTCCCTGAGAGACTACTTCTCTCTTACTAGAGAGAATATTTGAGTCATCTGACGTTACCTTTCACACTCTTCGTGGTGCGGTCAGTGTGATACAGAGGTGTTTGACTAAAAGTGACATACACCAAGTGGAATTACAATAACTTCTGACTTTAATTTTTCATGTCGTTTTGGTGAAAACTGTGAAATTTGAATGTGTGCACTTATTTATTGACTGTTATTGTTAGCATACATTTGTGTTGTATTTATAATAATTTTATAATTTTAACACACAAAACGAAATATCGTTGCTGTTATTTTGTTGGTTGTTTTGAACCATTGTCTCTATCTTGTATTATTGAAGTAATTATTTTCAACATCGAACGTTCATATCACACCAGACCAAATGCCATAAATTTCCTGAGAGAAATATTAAGTCTAGTATAGTAATTAGTCTATGCACTGAACATGTAAATTAATGACAACACATACAAACATGATAAATATAAAAGGTAGTGTTATAAGGACAACTGACATTGCTTTCTTTATTTGTTTTCTAAATACTAGCAAAATTTCAAGAAATTCTAAATAAATTCCACATAAAAATATCTTTAATTGCGTAAAAGAATATTTGTACAAATCATAGACTAATACATACCTAGATAAACTTATTATCTCATCTGACGTTTCATTTCACACTCTTCGTGATGCGGTCGGTGTGATAGAGAGATGTTTGACGAAAAGTGATATACACCAGGTGGAATTACAATAACTTCTTGCTTTAGTTTTTCATGCCATTTTGGTGAAAAACTGTGAAATTTAAATGTGTTTTAAACTTTTTTATTGACTGTTATTGTTAGCATGTGTTGTATTTAACACATTAATATTAACACACAAAACGAAATGCCGTTGTTGTTATTTTGTTCGTTGTTTTGAACCATTGCATCTATCTGGTATTAGTAAAGCAATTCTTTTCAACATCAAACGTATACATCACACGAGGACAAATGTCAGAAATTTGGTGAGTGAAAGATTTTCTCTACCCATATTTACTCTATGGTACAAATAATGAAATAGATAAAATGACTGACTGACAGAATTGTATGATACTAATACATACAAATTCTACTGCCACCACCTGGTATAATTCCATAATGGCATCATGAGATATAAAATGTCGAAACTAAATCGAGTAAAAGTGCATGTAAACACTTTTTGCCGTAGAATGATAATCACGAAATTATCAAAATGTAAACGCACTATAACTGTCTTCAAGCAGGTGCGATTAATATGACTTGGTTGTAAAGGGCAGATTCTTTTTGCTTAGATAGAACTTACAAAAGGGTAAGCTGTCAAATGAACTGTCATACTGCGCATACTTTTTGACACTTATGATCAATATACTCTGGAAAAGATTCGCGCTTGAACCAGGCTACCAAATTTACTTCAAAACTTTAGATTCCATTAGAGAGTGTAAAACAAGAAAGCACAGAGCTCACCGGTTGTGAGAAGCTTTCCCAAATCGCTTTATGGGATACATTTTTTTGTTATTATTTTCGAAAGCTTTACTGGTACTTTTATAGGGCGTTTAAATGCACTCGATCTTGCAGATCGAATCGATAATCGACAAATCACTCAATTATCATGTGATTTCTCATACATTTTTGTACTCAAGATCGAGTAAATTTACCTCGATAATGTTATTATCATGTCGCAAATCGTTTCAACCGCAGAGTTGTATACGCACTTTCAGTATGAAACTGTGTGAACATGAAACGGAAATGGGTCTGTAAAGGAAACGTACTTAACTGAACATGTACATTAATGACAACACGTACAAAATGATTGATATACAACGTAGTGTCATCTGATCAGCTGATTTTACTTTCAATCTTTAGTTTTTAAATACGAAGAAAATTTCAAGAAATTCTAAATAAATTCCTCATAAAAATATATTTAATTAAATACAAAGTTATTTCTACACGTAAAGAACCAGAAAAAATTACAGACTTCCAGAATTTTATGATACTAATCCATACAAAACCTCCTGACATCACCTGGTATAATTCAATAATGGCATAATGAAACACAAAAATTTTAAAACTAAATCGAGTAAAAATTAATGTAAACACTTTTTTGCCGTTGAATGATAATCACGACTTTATAAAGATTAAAGAGTGCATATAAACGCGCTGTTATTAATGCCACGACACCGTCCTATGCGTTGTTCTTTCGCCAATTGGGCTCTAGAGTAGATAGAAATTGATTTGATTAATAGATTTGTAGATTTGTTAATAAACAAAATTTCCAAATATTGAATGAGTCCCATCGAAAACAGACCCTACAGATTCCATTACATCCAGACAAATGCACTATTTGGTGCGGTTTATACTCTTCAATAGAGGTCGTTACTGCAACTTATGGCGCCACGTAACGAGAATTTCGAGAAATTGACCAGTCATTGGCCTCCAAGGTCGTTCGATTTGACACCACTCGATTAGTTCCTGTGGGGCTACGTGAAGTGATTGGTTTATGCTGATGATAAACCAGCAACAATTGACGCCTTGGTGGCCACAATTGTTCGTGTTAATCGTGACATACGGCCAGCAATGCTCGAAAAAGTGACCCAAAATTGGACTTCCAGAATGTGTTTCGACATGAGCAGCCGCGGTGGCCACATGCTCGAAATCATTTTCAAATGTTAATGCCGTGTATTGATTTTGCGAATAAAAAACATTTTTTTGATTAAAATTTAATTTGCGCGTTTACATGAATACCTCTATTGATTTTGGTCCAAAAGAAAAAATTGTGTTGAATTTTGATATTTTTTGGACAAAAATTGATGATGGTTTATTTTGTTATGGGTAACGTAGATCAAGTACTATTTCTCTTATATTTGTGTACACGTACTTCTTATGGAAATGCAAATTGTCATAAGAACTGAATTCGGGGCTTGATATCGAAATATTGACATTCCGATTATTTTAATAAATGAAAACCAGAAAGATGCAACAAAATTTCCATTTAGGGATATTTATTTTTTTTTTTTAATTTTCGGATCATGAAAGTTACGTTAGTTTTTATTCACGTACTTTTTATGGCAACGAAATTTTCACAAAAACTGAATACCGGGCTTATGTATTAAAAGTTCTTACGAAAATTTCGCAAGAACTTAATACGGGGTTTCAAACAATTGCCTTTGATCAAAATAACATAACAACCCTGTAATAGATTTTTTTATTGCAAAGAGCTGAATACCAAACAAATGCAAAGTGATAAACGTTTTCGGTTCAGGAAATTTTCGATATTTCATCTTGCACCACCGACGGCCACATTCACGTACTACACGTACTTCTTATGGCAACGAAAATGTAATAAAAACTGAATACCGGGTTTAACGTATGGAAAAGAAAATGTCATAACGGCTGATTACGAGACTTTAGAACTAGTTTTACGACTCTTTCTGCCACTTTGGAACTAGTTGCATACCACTTCCAGACCGGTGTTCCGTCTCAAAAATTACACCATTTGCAAATGAAATACTTTATAAAAATATCGATTTAATTTGAAAATTTGAAAATTCTATTTGAAATTTGAAAAAACATCAATTAAGATTGAAAAATTTTACTTAAAATTTGAAACACATCAATTGAAATTTAAAAAAATATCAATTGAAATTTAAAAGATATCAATTGAATTTTAAAATATCGCTTGAAATTTAAAATACATCAATTAATTATTAAAAGACATAATAGAAATTTAAAGGACGTCAATTGAAATTTAAAATTCGTCAATTGAAATTCAAAAATCATTAACCGATTTTATTTATTAGGAGTTTAAGTTGCAATTGGCGTCTATTGTATTTCAATTGATGTGTTTTAATTTCAATTGATGTGTTTAACATTTAAATTTATGTGTTTTAAATTTCAATTGATGTGTTTCAAATTTCAATGATGAAATATCGATTGAAATTTAAATTACATCAATTGATTTTTAAAAGACATAATATAAATTTAAGGGACGTCAATTGAAACTTAAAATTCAACAATTGAAATTCAAAAATCATTAACCGATTTTATGTACATACATATTAGGTTTTAAAGTTGCAATTGATGTCAATTAAATTTCAATTGATTTGTTTTATTTTCAATTGATGTGTTTTGCATTTAAATTTATGTGTTTTAAATTTCAATTGATGTGTTTTAAATTTCAATTGATGATCTTTCCTAATTTCAATTGGGAACGTTGTAGTTCCGCTGAAACTAATTCAAGAACTAATATTGTTTTTAACTAATTCAACTGTTTCCTAGTGTGAATATTAGAAATCATAGTCTTTAGATCATGATGAAAGGCCATGCGCCTTCCGGGGATACCGGAATTGAAATGTCAGGAATGCTTAAGTAGCTGAGATGGAAAGGATTAATTTAAATTCTTAAAGTGCTAAATCGATTTAGAATTTTACGAGGGAACACATTAGGGAGGTGTTATGTATTCCACTTTCACGAAAAGTCAATTGGTATCGTTAGATAGAACTTCGAAAGTTCAACGTAATTTATTCAGATGTTGCTACTAATCAACAAGTAAGTGGGAAAATATCCATGCAAATGCTAGAGCCATATCATGCGATATAAAACTACCACAAAAAATTCAAAACAACTCCGATTCAAATCTTTTACATTTGAAGTTAACAACTAATTTTCATCCCTCGGCTGGTACTCGTAACATATATGTATATGAACTATTTAAAAGACACGCAAATTAATATATTCTATGCGGAGTTGTTCAATATTTAATTTTCACCTAAAGTGGATTTGAACTTTCTATCATGGAAGTTTTATTTCGCATGTTATGTTTCCAGCATTGGCATGAATCTTTACCAACTTACTTCTTGATATGTAGGAAGATCTGAATAAATTCCGTTGAACTTTTGAAGTTACATATTTCTAACAATACAAATACACTTTCCGTGAAAGTGAAATACGGAACACCGCCCAATATTTAATTTTAACATCCAATTCCCATAAATGTAGAATAATAGCTGCAGTTTTCTCGTTTAACAAAACATTCGTAAACTCGTCTGGTTCAACTCTAAGATGATTGTTTACAAACAACTTTATTTTCTCCCACATCAACTGGCAGAGAGTGTATCTGGAACAAACGTCAATGGATCAAGATTAAGCAATTTCATTGATACAAAGTAGAAACTAAAACACTCGCGAACTATGCATATGACGTGATCATGAATTCTATCCATAAAACACCAAAGACACATAAAAAAAAACATCACATCATCACAGTTCAATAGCAACAAAAGATTTCCGATGAGAATATAAATTTATTACTAAATTAAATGAAATCATTTCGAATTAATTTAGATTTTTATCACTTAATTCGATCATCACATACTAAATAGTAAAGTTTGTAAGGCGGACTGGCTTTAACTTGTGCCCCCACTCACGCGTCGGAGTTGGAATGTAGGGTGTCACGAACTAGCGTATAGTTCTCAAGTATTTTGATACAAAATCGAACTGGATTGGATGTTTTGGATATGCGCGCGCTAAACGCGTAACAGGTCAGAATAGTAGTGGCTGGTCGACTGGCGAAAACTTTTGTGAGTATTCCCCAAAAACAAAGGCAGAGCAAGCAAAGCAACACGTTCAATAATAAACTAATTTTATTTTTTGTTTTGTTTCATTGTTGGCTGTGTCTGTCCGAACATCAGTCTGTCTGTTTGTTTGTATCTCTGGTGATGGAGGTGTCGCCTCTGTATGCGAGGAGGCTAACTTTCAATGTACACGAACATGTGTTGTTGTTTACTATATAGATTTTCGATTTTTCGTTTTCGTTCTCGCTGTCGCTGTCGTTTTCGTTTTGTATTTTTTGCATACCCCAAAGTCAAACGAAATGATCTCATCGTCATCACAATAAACGCCAGTAGCCGCAACCGAAGCAGCAGCACCAGCACAGGCAAAAGCTCACACAGAATAAATGCCCGACCCGATTCGATTCGGCCCGTGCACAGCAGATGGAACATTGGGCACGGAGTGCGATAGCTGGCGGGAGCATGGCTTTATTAAGCCTGCTGAAGTCGGCGAAGCACTACGAACGAGAAGGAACCGTAGATCCTGTGGACTTGACGGAGTCCCGGAAGTGGTTCTAAAGCGGATTAATGCCGCTATTTGGAGCTTCTTGGCAGTGTTATTTAATCACTGCCTAAACCTGGGGTATTTCCCGGTGGCGTGGAAGGAAGCGGTAACGGTTCCTATCCCAAAACCGGGGGCAGATCCCAGGCGGTGTGCGAGTTATAGGCCGATATCCCTACTACCATCCCTTGGCAAACTCTTTGAGTACTTTATATTGTCAAGGGTCAGGGGTACGGCAGAGGATAAAAGGGTCCTCAAGGACAACCAATTTGGTTTTCGGCGAGGACACTCAACCTCACATGCGCTCATGGTCTTCGGGGACTATGTGACGCGAGCGTTGAACAGGAGACACGCGACGATTGCTGTAAGCCTTGACTTCGCCAAGGCTTTCGACTCGGTCTGGCAAGCCGGAATCGTTTCCAAAATGATAGATTTTGGATTCGATAAGGACACCTGTCGTATGGTGGCCAACTTCTTGAAGGGACGCAAATTCCGTACAAGAGTAGGGGAAGCGTACTCAAGTGTGAGGGATGTTATAGCAGGGGTTCCCCAGGGTTCGCTCCTGGGACCTATGCTATACAATATCTTCGTAAGCGACATACCACAACCACCCGACGGTGGGCTCTTGCTGGTATATGCGGACGATATTCTTGTGGCCATATCGGGCCCAAAGGCTGAGACCACCAACTCCAGGATCAACGAGTACCTGGAGGTTTTGTCGGAATATTTCGACAGGTGGAAACTCACGCTTAACGTTGACAAATGCGAGGGAATGATATTCAAGGGGAAACGCACCCTTCTGTTCCCTAATGCTAGAGCGTTCGTACCCAGCCTACAGGTTGGGGGCCGCGTGATCAGGATCGCGGACGGATTTAAGTACCTAGGTGTCATATTCCGTACGAACTTTGAATTTTACCGACACATTGACCACATTTTGGCCAAGGTGAAGGCAATTTTCGGCATTTACCTCCACACGCTACGTTGCCGTGGAGGCCTTTCGACCGAGGTGAAACTTTTGATCTACCGTCAGATCATAAGACCCATTATTGCCTATGCGTTCCCTGTATGGTTTGGAATATCTTCCAGCCAGATGGAGAAACTTAGGAGATGGGAAAGACGTATCCTCATGAGCTGCTTGGGCTTACAAATGAGGATAGCCGACGATGGTTCGGTTAGAAGGCCATCCTGTGCTACGCTGTACAGGAAGGCCGACTTTGACAGGATAGACGTGTACCTTGTTAAAGGGGCACTAAAATTTCTAGAAAGGGCATCCTTTCTGGAAAATGGACTGGTCGAGAAGAGTTTGGTCCAGGACGAGCGCCTGGAGCGACTTCTTGAGTTAGGGTATAGGCCGCCGGTTGGCCTCGCGACCTTGGATAGAGGCGGACTCCTCTTCGTTGATGACAAGCTCCTATTCTATCATAGGAGGATAGGATCTTTTGACCTGGACGACATAGTGTATATTACGGACCAGTAGTGGCACCTCTTACCGTAGGTAGGGTTGTAAATATGTATATAGTGTAAATATTTGTAAATAGTAGTTTGTATATTAGTAATTTAAGTTTTAGTAGTTAGTTTGTTGAACTCTCCCCTTTTTAATAGTCCTTTTTTGGGGAAGCCTCTAGTGGGCAGTAGACTGTTTAGTTTTTTCGTTACGATTGTTTTGTATGTAGTTTCTACAACTTAAGTTAGTGTGAAGTATATAGTCCTGTAAAAATTATTAAATGTAGGGAAATACGTAAGGATAGATTTAAGTTATCTTTAAGAAACTTTTTGTCATTGAATTTTAGGACCAATAAATGAATTGAATTGAAATTGATTCGGCCCGTGTAAACAGAATGGGATATCTGGTAGAGATTTTTGCTGTATCTCAGAAAAACAGCAATAAATGTTGATTCTTCTCAGATCAGAGAAACTAACATGCAAGACCCCGCATCGCGTTTAGCGCACTCGTATAATGCGATGGAAAAAGGCCATAAATATTACCATGAAACAACAAACGGACGGATAGAGGGACGCACGAACGTTGAGACTGACAGACGTACGGATATGTATGTCTAAAGTCAATACAAACAATAACGTATCTGGCATCTTTCTTTTTTTTTTTGAAAAACAAAAATTCTAATACTGGACAAGAGAATTTTGTAGATATTTTTTGTTTTGTTTTCGTTGCATGAAAGCACGTCAACACTAAAGCAAAAAAGTCTAACAACTCTACCGGAAATAATTGTAATTCAGGAAACAAGTGTTGAGTTAGTGATTGAGTAACAGACTTACACAAACGTTCACACCAAGGTATGTTTCACTAAATCACAGCAGAAAATATTGGAAGTAATTTCGAGAGAATCACTTTTTCATTAGTTCCATAGGGGCAGTAAAACCATGTCTTATTTCCTTTCCTTCCGAAGGATGTGGATTAAAGTTCATTCAAATTTGTCGAAAAAAGTTGTAACTAAAAGCTTGCCTTGAACAACGCTTAAGTTTGCTTAAAAAACATTACCTTCCTGACCACAACACTGTTTGATGATAAAGTGATCTGCGAGATGGGCGAAAATTTTAGCTGCTAGCTAATAGGATGTAAGCGATATTGTTACTCGAGTTCCGGAGTGCAAGGATCAGATTACGAAGTTCATATAAGCTTGTTGGTGGCAAGTCTGGAAAACGCAAAGACTTTTTAAACAATAAATAAAGCTCCGTAATCAGTTCTTAAGAAATTTTCGTTCCCATAAGCAGTACGTATTTGAAAAATAATGAAAACTTCATGAGCCGAAAAGGTTAGGTAGAAGTGGCTGTCACAATTGCTACACTAAGTCTAATGAGGACCGTTGTGATACCACGGGACGTCATATGCTGCCCCCATAGTTGAACTTGTAAACTGGCCCGGTATGGTTAATGGGCGTTTAAACCATATGGTGCCTCATCCCGATATTCCAGGTTTCGGCTGAAGAAAAGACGTATATTGGTCCCTGGCAAACTAACTAGTACTCCGCAGGAAGGTCCTAAGATCGTTCACGTTAACTTAATGTCTGTTTAAACCAACATGAAGTAAGAGCCTAGATATTTTCTCCTACTCACACAAAAAGCTTCCGCAGTAATCATGAGCTGAGATTCCAAGTCTAGACGCATGTCTGCTTATTAATCAGTGTTAAGTGATCGATTTTGGTCATAACTTGGCCATACTTGTCTGGTGATCCTGCAATTTATGTAACGAGACTATCTATCATTCGCATGTCTGAGATCTTCGGTTGGTTTTAAACACGAGCTTGCATGCAGAAAGGGGAATATCCACATGTTCCATATCCAGTGGAACAGGAAAGGTAGTCAATAATCTTAAAGCTCATCTGATCTATGAGCTTGCATGCAGAAATGGGCATACCCACATGCTCCATATCCAGTGGAACAGGTAAGGTAGTTCGAAATCATGCAAGCTCATCTGATCTATGGTTCACCTGGAATGTTCCTGTTCGCCGGCACCCACATAAGGTGAATATGGAACTGCTTGCGTATCTCATTTAGAGATGCGCGGCAGTTGTGGCCAGTTCTTGAAGTCAGAGTAGATACTGATACATCAGGCGGTGATGACGTTTCGTCCCAGCCAAACGGCAACCTCTCCGATTGCCATGACTTCTGCCTGAAAGACATTACAATGGTCTGGTAGCTTCGTACTCAGCTCTATGTGAACAATTCGTGAACAAAATCAATTACAGGGTTGTTATGCAAAAGTTATTTCGTACGAAAACAATTGTTTTATAATTGTTTGGGGCCGAAATTTTAACATTTCGATTATTTAGACAAAAAATATAGCTACATACATGCGTTTAAATTAAATGTGTTAAAAGTACGAAGGTGGTACCCCTTTGGCAACAAAAGTTCCGTAGGAAATAAATTACAAAATTTTCTATAAAAATTTCGCAGGAACTGAATAAGGAGCTTTAAAAAATATCTAATAAACTTCAACATGGCAATAATAACACAGTAGAATACCAGCGAATATCCTGTATGAAGTCGTGGTCCGTTCTGCTTAATCGATTCGAGGTTGTTTTGACTCGATACTTCACACTGAAGGCACACTACATCGAATTGAACGAGCTGCCACAAACGAATGCGATCATAAGTCGTAGAATGGTTAGCGTGCGTGTATGTTGTAAATGAGAACGTGGGTTTAAACCCCTTTCTGAACACATTTCATTTCATACGGCGACGCTTAGTGACAGCGACTCTATTGAGTTATTAGTCATGAACAAACTTTTCGATACATAACCGTTCTGATTCGATGTGAAAATTTACTTTACGTTCAGTGAGTCTACAAATAAGAAAGAACACAGGAAACTAATTTAAGACACAAATGACTGAAGTACGTGCGATAAGGACATTGAATCGATGGCCCACTTTTTCATGTCATTGTTCTGATATTATGTTATACACTATCTATCTTTCTGATTATACAGTACCTAGTTTGAAGCATATCAGGGAAACGGGTAGGAGTACAGTGATGAACTTTGTACTCAGCACGAAAAAAAATGGTTTCCCGTTACATCCCAGGAAGGGATTAGGGAGAGCTACTAACAACCAGTGCGCTAGTTTTACACTAACTGATTGGGACCTACTGTTTTACACCGGTGTGTCGCCATTACTATGCGAGGTGACCGCTGTCGAAAGAAATTTAAAGGTGGTCAGAGCAGTGATCGAACCCACGTTTTCATGCACAAGAGCCGCGCACACTACCATTGCACCACCGGCACACGAACTTTGAGGAAAAAACTACGGTTCTTCATTGAGTACATAGAGCACTCTGAAAACCGATCCTCTGGTTCAAGTTTATGTCCAGATATAAGACCTCAACCAAAATGCGCATTTGTCTCCAGTGTGGAATATTTTGGTCGTATAAATTTCATATTTACAATGTTCCTTAAATAAATTCACGCATTGGACAAATTTAAAAATTTTAACTTTGAGCATGCAGAAGAGCGAAAGAGTCGAATATACTTTGACACCTTTTCCGCAATTGGCACAAGTGCGTATTTCGGATGAGGCCCAAGTCTGGAGGCCAATCAACAATCCTTCGGTTCCTCTTTCTTAATCGCCTCCTCTTTCTTATTCTAGCCTAGAAGTACCTATACCAGACGTACTCCCGTTATTCCTATATTAAAAAATTATTAAAACTGATTGGTACCAGAGATTTACATCGGTTCCGAACGGTAGTTTGAGAAACTTTTTTTTTTGCAGTCGGTGGTGTAGTGAGTAGAGTGCGCTGCTCTTGTACATGAGAACGTGGGTTCAGTTTTCATTACATTTCTTTCGACGACGGTCACCTCGCTTACTGATGGCGACACTATCGAGTACTTAGCCATGAAAAAAGCTTCTCATTTCTATATTAGTTTAGTTAATTTCTTGTATACATGGGACAAATTAATTATATGACAATTATAGTTTGTAATTTAATTTGAATTACCTCTACAAAAGCAAATTAAAAAAAATATTTAAATACCATTGGCGATGGTACTTATTTTCAAAGCATTTCCTTCATAAGTATATGACAGTTTTGGTTTTCAAATATTTTATATGTACAGGTTTATGAATTTGAAATACCACGAGGCAACACCTATCGAAGCCACAAACCTCTATATATAAAATATGTACTTTAAAAACAGAATTGCCAGCAGTCAAACAAATTCAAAATAATTAAAAACATTCCCATATTTCATTACAATTGGCATCCGGTTCCACAACCTGCATTTGCATTACATGAGCAAATGTAAATTCACAATTTTTTAAGTTCTTAGAATTGACTTATGTGCTAGTCGGGACACTTGTGACATTAATATGATAAGTTAAAACTATATACATATATAACTTCCGGAAATATCGGTGAAATTAAACCAATATTTTTCGTGGCTAATAAAATAAACAAATAAATACTGTCCCATAACATCCAATGAAGAGACTGGATGAGCTTCTCACAATCAGTGAGCTGTGTACTTTCTAGTTTCACACTCACTGATTGGCAGCTACAGTTTTATACCGTTTCCGAACGGGGGGTTGAGGAGCTTTTTCATGGGTAATAACTTGATAGTGTCGCCATCACTAAGCGTCAAGATTCTACTTATAGCACCCTATTTGCATAAAAACTATATAATGTACTCTCACTTTCGCCCTTTACTGTACCATGTACATATGGAAATAAAAGTTTTGAACAATTTTTATTTTAACCAGCAAAAACTTAGGAAGGTGTTTTGCAAAAGCATTTTTGTTCACATTTATTTTCGAATTTTGAACGCTGGCGCTGGCGTTGTAAGTGTTCGTCTTGCCGTACCCGTACCCGTGTACGCGTATTCGCGAACAGTAAAGCACCAGATCCAACAACGGAACAAACAGCATCTTTTGATCATTTTCGGTAAATCATTGTAGGCGAGAAATTTCATATTCGAAACACTTTGAATGCAAACATGTTTATTATTAAGTATTTTTGGATTTTATGGCGAAAAATTTATAAAATAGCAACGAAATAATAACGAATGTAGTTTTCAGTGGGTGACACCAAATATTTCTCAAAAATGTATGAAAAAATTTAAACCTGTTTTACTGCGTCATATAGATTTAAAAAAAATTATGAACTATTTCATTGTATGAGATTTGAATTTATAGTGCAATAATAAATTACTTTTGAAACGGTTTTAATTTTTTAAAACAAGTTCTTAGAAGTGACGGTTAACAGATGACAGGTACATAGTTATGTCATTTATTAAGTGGGGTTTTTAAAGCTCCAACTGCTAATCAGCATCTTAAAAACGACCATGTTCGTGTCTAGTCAAGAGCAGTTGTCATATATATTTCTGTTTTAAAATTTGTGTTAATACTTTTAATTTAAATTATTTGCAATCAATGAAATAAGATCCTATAAAATATAAGATTGCTGTTAATTTTTTTTAAATTAAATAAATTGACTTGTGTATTTTATGTTTATGACTCAAAAGTAATGAAATAGAAAATCAAATAATGTGATTCATCGCCATCATTCATTTTATACCACGAATTATCATATGGAGATTTTTGTTTTTGAGTTGAACAACTGTCAGAGGAAGGTATTTACATACCTAATTGCAGGCGTGTTTTTACGCATACGTAAGATATATATAAAAACTGTTGCCGTGCGATTTTGATAAAACGTAAAGGCTTTCGGTGAGTGAACAAACGTTTAACACCAACGCCAACGTAACGATCGAAAAATTATATTTTGTAATTCACAACACTCTTGCGTTCCAATGACAATTGCCACAGACACTTGCCGTCGATAATGTTGAATAAATAAATTATTTGTAACTGCTTTTGTACTGAGTCGAACAAATTGTGTAAATAACTTCTAGAAAAATATATTCCAGCAATATGTTTTTTTCGAATGATGACATAAGTGACGAAACAAATTATTGCTATTCAACCGCCGATGGTAACTGACAGGAGTTAACGTTTTATAAAATACTAAAATGAGTGAAGTTACTTGCGTTTTATAAAATGACAAGGATATACTGATATACCTAATACCACATGCAAATGCAAACACATGTTTTGGTTCGACAAGGATATGTTATCCTTGAAGCGGTGAAGTGAAAATTTTTTAAATTTTCGTTCTCATAAGAAGTACGTGTAAAAAAATAGCGAAAATTTCGTGAACCAAAAATTTCGTTCAATTTTCATTTGCCTGGTACTCAGTTCTCTGCGAAAATTTCTCATGCAAAATAAATTATAAGGTTGTTATGCCAAAGTTATTTCGTAAGAAAACAATTGTTTGTAAATTGTTTGGGACCGGAATTTTGATATTTCGAATATTTTAACAAACAAAAGTAACACCACATGTTTTAAAAATAAAGGAGGAGGAATTATTCATGAAATATTTGCAAAGTAAATCAGAGATAGATGGGAACTCTCCATAACAAAAATTTCCGTATATAGATAAATTACACCATACCGGGCTCAAGTAGGGACTTCGTAATAAAGCGATATATTCAGTTTATATGAAATTTTCGGTCCCATAAGAAGTACGTGTATAAAAAAATTCAATGAGTGTTCGAACTCACGGACGATGTGTTAACACCTTTTTGGTACACGGTACCTGTTCGATTTCTTTGAACACATTAGTAAATGTTACATTGAAAAATAAAAAACAGCGTTCAATCATATGATGACGTTACATTTAAATAATATTAATACTTAAAATTATTTAAAGACCAGTGCAAGCACATGTATCAGTATTTTCTTGATTAATACTTTTTGATTTATTCCCACCAAAAACAAAGAGAATGCAAAGCAACAGACACATGAACATACATTTCTGAGCCGATTCTGAGACCTACCCGATATGCACACAACATTTCATACAAATCGGTCCAGCCGTTTCGGAGGAGTTTAACGGCAAACAATGTGTGATCGCAGTCGAACAAACTGTGTTTGGATGAATTCACTTTGCGCCTATAGATGCATAGAGAAATACTTAAGAGTTTCCATTACTCTCTTCGTTGCCTCTTCATGACGACGAGGTAGTAGGCCATTTCATAGAGTTTTATTTGCTGCTGTATTTTAACAATTTTACACTTTCGTTGGACATAAAACGGACAGAAATCAAAGGGAATGCGTATTTTCGTTCAATACAAACAACATAAAACATAATTTAGCTGTCATTAGCATCAATAAACACTATTTAAAATTAGTCTGTCATCTTTGCTCTCTCATTCTCCATCATCGGCCTAGTACCTTTTCGATCAGCTGTGCCATAGAATCCCCCTGATAGATGTTA
Source organism: Phaonia tiefii (assembly GCA_963931995.1). Classification (NCBI taxonomy): domain Eukaryota; kingdom Metazoa; phylum Arthropoda; class Insecta; order Diptera; family Muscidae; genus Phaonia; species Phaonia tiefii. The sequence goes on from OZ008371.1 coordinate 196,380,793, forward strand.
ACACATCAACAACTAAAAATTGAGTTCACTTTTCATTTGCTTGGTACTAACTTCTCTGCGAAAATTTCGAGAGCAAAATCAATTACAGGCATAGAGGAAATTAGAATACAGCATTTTATTCTCTCAATAATTTTAACTTCATAGGTTTTGTTACATGTAAACGTTGATGTTTCAAGGCATGGCTTCAATACTACCAGGTAGAGGCAATAATACACAACCTCCAACAAAGCAACAACAACCGCATTTCGCGTTTGTGTGGCATAATAGTTGTGTTAAATACAATACAAAAGTATACCAACGATAAAAGTCAACAAAAAAGTGCAAAATACATTTAAATTTCACAATTCAATACCAAAACGACGTGAAAAAGTTAAATCAACATGTCTTGTAACTTCACCTGGTGTAAGTTAAGTTTCGTCGAATATCTCTCATTTGTATAAATCTACGATAAAGGGCGTGAAATGAAACGTCAGATGAGAGAATAAAATACTCTATTCTAATTTCCTCTATTATTACAGGGTTGTTATGCCAAAGATATTTCGCACGAAAGCAATTGTTTGATAATAGTTTGTATTCGGAATTTGGACATTTCGATTATTTTAACAAACAAAAATAACACCACATGCGTTATAAATAAAATGGAGTCCGAAGAGGAATTATTCATGAAATATTGGCAAGGTAATTTAGAGATAGGTGGTAACTGTCTGTAGCAATCATTACAGAAATAACGCATTTACACCGCCGTTTATCGCGGCCAGGTTAGCGATAACCTTGTTCTCTAATCTTTACCGTTTACTTGACCAAATTATCAAAGACTGCGGCATAACAGAAAAATTAAGTTGGCGGCTATTGTTTTTATCAGTTTTGTACAAATTTGGGATGTTTTTGAAATAGCTGAACCTTTAAAATTGGATCAGTGGGTCAAATCTGGCCAGTCGATAAAATTGACTCACAGTTTAAACCAATAAGAGCCATGTATATAGGCGGCGGCGTTAGCTTTAAAAAAATGTTGGTGGCGGCGACGCGTCGGCAAATTTTCGATCGACTTCTGTCTGTCAAACAGTTGAGTTTTTGTATATGTTTTTATTGTGGTTGCATTTTTTAGTAATTTACAGCAGATTAAAAATTAAACTTTAGTTTCTACAGATTAAAATTGTATGAGTAATCTTCTGGTTTATTGCGGTTTAACGGAGTTAATCTTCGAAATGTGTTAATCTTGTTTTGTGTAAATGCCGTATAAGAAGATAAATGACAAAATTTCTTACGTAAATTTTGCAAGAACTGAATACACGGGGACAGTAATATTATTTATAAATAAATGGTTTAAATAGTTTCCCGTTACATTCCATGAAGGGATTAGGGAGTGCTTCCCACGACCAGTGAGCTGTGCGCGTTCTAGTTTTAAACTCACTGATTGGGACCTACAGTTTTACACCGGTTCCGAACGGTTTTTGAGAAGCTTTTTCATGGCTAAATACTCGATAGTGTCGCCGTCACTAAGCGAAGTGGCCGCCGTCGAAAGAAATTTTAGGTGGTCAGAATAGGGATCGAACCCACGTCCTCATGCACACGAGCCGCGCACACCGGCCGACGGCCACAGTAATATTATCTAGAAGACGTAAATGTACCTGCCAGTGTTGGGATTTTATAAATTTGCATTAATTGTAATTCGCATTACTTAATCTAATGCGAATGCAAAAAGAGTTACCATCGTTCGCAATTACAATTCAAAAATTGTGAATTTTTATATGATCAGACAATGCAAATGCATGGTTGTCGAATCGGTTGACAATTCTAAAGCTTTTGATATAGTGTTTTGAATTTCTGATAATTTTGTGTTTAAATTATTTTGTTGTATTTAGAGGTGCAAGACACTGATTGGAGTTCCCTCCTATGATTTATCAAATCCATAATCCTGTACATATCAAATATGTACTTTAATACAAAAATTGTCAGCAATCACACAAATGCTTTCAGAACAAGTACACTTTCCAATTATATTTAAACTTTTTGAATTTGCATTTGTAGAGGTAGACCAAATTCAACTACAAATTATAATTACCATATAATTAACTTGTCTCATATACATATAATAAACCTTGTTTCTGAGCTACAATAAACCTCATTTTCTGAGCTACACTCTAGGAGAATCTTAAATGTCGTTTTGTAAAAAAGAGACAACGGTGTCTAGTCAACAAAACTAAATTGGCTATGGATCGTCATTGTATATATTTTCTGTTATCTCGGTAGCATTATCAAGAACGAGACAAGATCAAGCGCTAGTCCTAACATACGAATCAAGAGTGTCAGAAGTAGGCTTAATTTTTGAGAGGTTATACAAATACGTAATCAGTTGATGTGGTTTTATATTTAATCTGAACTTAAATACGAGAAGAGTTTTCATTACGTTGGCGAATGATATTATTGTTTAGGTGGCAACAGTGACAAATGCCACAAAAAATAACCGGTGTAGCCCCGTATTCAGTTCTTGCTAAAATTTGGTAAGAAATTTTGTAATTTATCTACTAATATCCTCAAAATCTAGACTACGGAGAACATTCATCACCACAATGTATACAGGGTGATTCAGGAAGTTCCGAACAAATTTCTCCAGCGTATTCCTTGGCTCATTTCATGAAGAAAAGTCCACTAGGACCATGTCCGAAAATGCAAGGGTGCGAAATGGCAGCGGGTTCAAAATTTTCGGATTGGCGTTCTGAGGGTACTAGGGTAAAATTGCTAACTTCTGAGCCAGTGGTCGGATTTTTTTGCTTTTGGGCTTGTTGGAAAGGTCTTTAAGAGGCCTTTCAGAATCAATAAAAAGTAGAAAAAAGTCAAATAGCCGAGATACAGAGCTTCACATACCCTCAATTTGCTCAGCCAGATGGCAGGTAACTTATGTTTGAAAGATAGCCATATCTCTTACCTTTCCAAAATGACCTAAACGACGCCCATAGGTCTTACTGTTCCAAAGTTATGACCATTTTACTGAAATGCAAACATGTTTGTTTTTGTTTTAGGAAGCAAAATAACAGCACACATTTATTTGTTTTTGCAAATTAACACGTTTAAGATTTTACATTATTGAAATTTTTGGCTGAAGAATCAAACACATAAGGAAAAAAAAACATTTGATGTTAAAGGAAGTTTTCAATGTGGTTCCCATTTTCTACTAAACACAATTGCAGCCGTTTGCTCATCACTCATCTTTTCACGAACTTTCACCGCAGCTTCCTCAGTGCGTGCAAGTAACTGCTCACGATTGTGGATCTGCACAGAATACACACAATCGAAAGCTCTGTATCTCGGCGATTCGACTTTTTTCTACTTTTTTTATTGATTTTATTGAAACCGACCACTGGCTCAGAAGTTAGCAACTTTACTCTACTACCCTCCGACCGCCAATCCGAAAATGTGGAACCCGCTGCCATTTCGCTCCCTTGCATTTTCGGACACGGTCCTAGTGGACTTTTCTTCATGAAACGAGCCAAGGAATACGCTGGAGAATTTGTCCGGAAGCTCCTGATTCACCCTGTATATTCATTGAAATACTACACACTTTCATGCGTCCTATAATTTTTGCCATTAGGTCAATGAATATTTATATTGTGGTAATGAATTTATACAATTTAACAACATAAATATTCATTGAACCATCAACAAAAATCGTCGAATGGATGTTCAAGAAACATGTACGTTGTTGTAATAAATTTTCTGTGGGAGCAGAGTTTTGGCGAAACTTTATTTGAAAGTGCAGAAATTATATTTGACGTGTAATTCATTTATCCCATGTGTGATACACATGTACTACCTATATATCTTGTTTTGTTGGATATTTAATCTGATTTTGCAGTATTTGTTAAATTATTGTTATTTAATTATCATTTTGTTGTTGCATTGCTGCTTTTGTTGTTTGGCTTTAGAGATAAGATTGATAAAGACAGGTTTTTCTTCAACTCGCTCGCAATTTGTGATACGAGTGGTGGTAGCAGGCAGTATAACAAACTCGAAAGTAAAGAAGTTTCTATAGAGGTGAACGAAGCCAAATCAATAGAGGAAACACTTAACGATTAGTGTCGTATGCACTTTTGCATGTTAAGAGGGGAGGACACACACATGGAATATAAGTACTCAAGCTGTGTTGAATAAATTTGTATGAATTATGATGTCATAAACTGTTAAATATTTTTGGTTAATTCTAATTATTATTATTGTTATTGATGTGGTTGTTGTTGCTGTCAAAATAGTCGATTTGGTTAGAGCTGCAAAAATTTAACACACACAATGACAAATTAAAACAAAAATCCTACACATAGATACATACAGTTGTGGGCAAAGTAAAAGCATCTTTTTAGGGGTTGTAACTTTAAGCCCCGTATTCAGTTTTCAAAAAGTTTTCGTTCCCATAAGGAGTACGTGTATAAAATTATCGACAATTTCGTGAACCCAATATTTCGCTTACTTTTCGTTTGATTGGTACTAGAGTGTCCAAAACCGAAACCGAAAAACCGGTGAAACCGGTTAACAGGTTTTTTGGCTACTACCCGTGTGCCGGGTTTTTACAAAACCTAATTTTCGAACAACCCGAAACCCGGTTATTTGATGTCGGTTAACCGGGTTTTCCCGATTTGTATTAATATCCTTAAAAAAATTAATAATAAATTATATGATTGTCGAATTTTAATGAAATTTTAGATTAGAAATATGATATCTATTTTCAAATATGAGTTTATGCTTTAATAAGTTTTAAATGTCACTTTCAAAATATTTCTTCATTCAAATTTCAAAATGATTTTTTTTTTTTAAATTTCATAATGTAAATTATTTTATAATAAATGTTTTGAACTTAATAACATTTTCATACATGAAAATCTCTTTCAAATTTGGTATTTGGAATTTGATTTTGGAATTTAAATCAGTATTATTTGAATTTGAATAAAACTTTTAAATTTGATATTAAATTTTATATTATATATTTTGTGTACAATTATTTAAATTGTAGTTTAAAATTATAACGTCATTAATAGAGTTGGAAAATTTGCAGTTTTAAACACGAATAAGTGTATCAAATTTGTTTCGCAACCATTTGTGCAATTAATTTAAAATAAAAACATGTGGAATTTAATTTAAAACAAAAAACCGGTTCTACCGGTTTTTGGCAAAATTCAAAACAGAAAACCGGTTTCATGAAAAACTGATTTTTCGAACAAACCGAAAACAGGTTTTTAAAAAATATCGGTTTTTTGGACACTACTTGGTATTTAACTCGATGCGAACATTTCGTAAACATAATCAATTACAGGGTTGTTATGCTAAAATTATTTCATACGAAATCAATTGTTTAATAATTGTTTGGGACTGGAATTTTGACATTTCAATTATTTTGACGAACAAAAGTAACGCCACATGAGTTAAAATTAAAATAGAGTGTGATAAGGAAATATTTATTTTCAAGGAAAATCAGATGTAGGTGGTAACTCTTTGCAACAACAAGATTTTGCTATGAAAACGACTTTTTTTTTCACTCTTGAAGATTGCTCCGAAACAGCCAAGTAAATTGAAAATATGTACACACATACATACATGGTTTCCCATTACATCCCGTGAAGGGATTTGGGGTAAGCTTTTCACAATCAGTGAGCCGTGCGCTTTCTAGTTTTACACTCACTGATTGGGACCTACAGTTTTATACCGGTTCCGAACGGTATTTTGAGAAGCTTTTGCATGGCTAAGTTCTCGATAGTGATTGTAGACAATTCGTGTGAAATATTTATTAATCAAATCGAACAATTAATTCTAGAGTTACGGTAAAATATGTAGCACACCTTTCATAAAAATGCACTGGATAAAAAAAAATCCCACAGAATTTAAAATGTGAATTATACATCAAACAATTGTTGTTACATAGGTTTGTAATGTACCTAAATTTTTTTAGATTATTAGGAGTGTACAGTTTCCGATTCTAATTGACTACCGAAATTCGGCACCTGGGGAATGTTAAGTGGCAAAGCTCCCTTTCGAGAGACCCGAATCTAGCTAAAGCAACTGATATTGCCACATGCCTTATATGAGTTTTCGACCAGCCTTGAAGGGATTCGGCGATATATTGACAGTAAAATTAATATATACAGTTTTACACCGATTACGACAATAATTACTTTCAGATGCTGTAACGTATACAACTGCTTAAGAACATGTTAGACTATTAGAGAAATTCCAATATTTTCACTGGCGGAGAGTGAATGGAGTAGTGTATACTGTGAGCGTCAAAAGAAAGTGTACATTTATTGTTACATATGTTTACAAATTTATTTGAATGTTAAAAAATAAAAATTAATTCAACTTTTTACATTTTCTAAAAATGGGATTGCCCCTTTATCACTTTATGAAAAAATAACAACAAAAATCTGACGACTATAAAAAATACATAGCTAAAACAAAAATTACTTCATATTTGTCGCGTCAAAAGAAAGTGTACAGTGTACAGTAAATTTATTCATACAAAAGTTATTTCAATATTTTGTTTGTTTTCCTTTGGTCTCAATAGTGGCTTGTAATCTCTTCGGCATCGATTTAACTAAATTGTCGGTTATGTCAGGTGAAATTTTTTTGCCATTCCTCCATTATATCGGATTTGACAGATTGTCTGTTACTGATTGCTCTCTTTCTAATTTCGCGATCAAGATGATCCCACAAATGTTCGATCGGATTGCGGTCCGGCGACTGTGAAAGATGATCCAATTTATTAGGAGGGTGTAAAATAGCTATTCCTTAACTAATTCTGATATGCGCTTGTGATCATTATCTTGTTGACAGATCAAAGTCCTATCACAACATTTCGGCATTGGGAGCCAAATTGTCTTTCAAAACATAAAGGTATTCCGTTTTATTCATGGTACTTTCCAGAAATACTAATTTACCGACTCCGCTCGCTGTCATGCAACCCCAAACTGTCACTGAACACCCGCCGTGCTTTATTGTAGTTATTACATTTTGTTCAGCAAATTCCTTGCTGTTACTTTTCCAAATTTTGAGGGGCTTTTTCCCAAAAATTTCGAATTTTCTCTCGTCGCTGAAAATTATGTTCTCCCAGAAATAAGTGTCTTGATTTTTGTTTTTATTAGCAATCTCAAGTCGCCGCTTTTATTTGACTTTGGAAATTAATTGATTTCTTCTTGGAACCCTGCCATGGAGTGCATAAACCTGTAGTGTTCTACGTATTTGACTGACGCTGACATCGATCGGTTCCAGATGTTGCTGCAATATCTATCGATATATTAGCTACACTTTCTTCTGGGTACTTCTTAAACATTTCGTACAATAGATCGTAGTTGGGTTTCATTTACTATTTTCGGTCTCCCAGATTTTAGACGAGAACGATTTGCAAAAACATATTTCTGTTAGTTTCTCTAATTTTTTGATTTTCCTCAAAAGCTTATATGACAAGGGTTGCATTTGGAACCGGAAATGAAAATTTTTATTTCGTCTCCTTTTTCAAATTCATACTTTTTGCACTTTTCAATTTAACTATTTATGTTTTATAACTATTGTATTTTGTTTGTCACTTTCCAAAACTGATAGTGTAAATCGAAAGCAGATGATTGTACGATTTCCTTCAAATGGAAGAGAGTTTAATTTCATTTGCCTCTCTCGTAATCTTTATATTTGCACTGATAGTCTTATACGGCATTTACACCAAACAAGATTATAGCATTACGAAGATTAACTCCGGTAACCCGCGCTAACCCAGAAGATTACTCATACAATGGTAATCTGTAGACACTGAAGTTTAATTTTCAACCTCGTTTTAAACTGGTTTACATTTTGAAGCAACACTGTTAGTTACTAAAAAAATGCAACCATAATAAAAAAATATACACAAAAAATCCACTGTTTGACAGATGGAAGCCAATCGAAAACTTTTTGACGTGTCGCCGTCACAAAAACATTTTTGAAGCTCATGCCGCCGTCGATATAAATGGTTGTTATTCTTTTAAACTGTGAGCCGATTTTATTAACTGGCTCGATTTGATTCACTGATACAATTTTAAAAGTTCAGTTATATCAAAAACATTCCAAATTTGTACAAACTGGCAAAACCACCAGCGGCCAACACATTTTTCTGTTGTGCCGCCGTCTTCGATAATTTTGAAACGGCGCTCAATACAAGTCAATTGAGCATATGAATTATTTGTCAAAGAAGAGAACAATTTTTGTGTAGCGTAGGCGTCTAGAGAATTATAAAGACAATAAATACACTTTTACGCAACCGCCATCGGGTCTTCTCATGTGAATTCAATATCATGTATCAAAATCTCCCAATCAAAATACGTTTTTCCCAATTGTGCGGTCTTTCAAATTACAACGAAACTTCACCGAATTGGTCGCTTACATCAAATCATTTGCCGAATTTACTGTCTTCGAAAAATTAGAGATCTATTGAGAGACATCTGGTGATTTATTGAAATAGAGCTAACTTTTTAGGCCCAATTTTGACTGGTTATTTAAATCGGTAATCAGTTGATTTTGATTTATGTTTAATCTGACTTTAAGTACGAAAAGAGTTTTATACGGTATTTACACCGACCAAGATTAGCGCATTTCGAAGGTTAACGCCGTTAACCCACGCTAACCCAGAAGATTGCTCATCTTCTGTAGAAACTGAAGTTTAATTTTTAACCTTATTTTAAACTGGTGTACATTTCGATGCAACACTGTTTGTTACTAAAAAATGCAACCGTAATAAAAACATACACAAAAAATTAACTGTTTGTCAGATGGAAGCCGATCGAAAATTTGTTGACGCGTCGCCGCCACCAAAACTTTTATTGAATCTTACGCCGCCGCCGATATAAATGGCTTTTATTGGTTTAAACTGTTAACCGATGTTATCGACTGGCCCGATTTGACTCACTGATCCAATTTTAAAGGTTCAGTTAGTTCGAAAACATCCCAAATATGTACAAAACTGGCAAAACCAATAGCCGCCAACTTAATTTTTATGTTGTGCCGCCGTCTTCGATAATTTTGCCTAGGCGCGGAGTTTGACTAAGGACGGAGTTACCAACTGAAATGTCAATTTTTCCTTGAGCGCAGTTCACTCAAGATGACTTCGTATAATCTATAATGTTTTTATTTTAGTTGGGCAACTCTATAAACTACAAATGTCAGTTGCATCTTTCGTAAGCGAACGCAAGCGCAGAGCGATATATAAACTAATATTTTTTGACTTTGTTGTTCGCGTTGGCTTTTGCGTTTACCTTCACTCTCGGGATTTTTAAAATACTACGCTAAACAAAAATATAAAATACTACGCTAAACAAAAATACAATCCCTTAGAATGCGGGACAATTCCGTCAAAAGCGGGACGGTTGCTCAGGTTACCATGATGCGTCCTATACTCAATTTCGGAATATTCTTGACCAAAGTTGAAATTTTTCTTTTATCGATTTCGTTTCCCTTGCCCAGAAGTATGATATAAAAGTTTTTCATGACGGCATGGCATAAGTATGATCAGAAGTATGATCACCAGGTTGCCAAAGATGAAAAAGTTGTTTATGTCCTCCTTGCACTTGGATTTCGTTAATGATCTCACTGTGAAACAAATCTGTAAACTTTGGTTTTGCGTACTCGAAGAAACTGCACAGAAAATTGTAACGATTGAAGTTCTTTAAAACTGTACAACACTGGCCGACAAACGTACAAATTATTATATTTTATACTAAATTTCTTGATTTTCTAAATCGTTAAAAGCTTCTGAAAATACATTTTAAATTTGAATGACTCTCCAAATTTCTGCAGCTTAATAGTGCTGCTATTATTTCAAGCTCTGCTGTAGATGAATTCGTATATAGAATATACACAATTTTTCATTTTAATTATGTTTATAGACAACAACAACACAAATCTCGTAGCAAAATCCAACCACTGGTCCAACTGACTGAGTGTGTAGATTGGTGTAGACTTTGTTCTTGTTTCTTTCAATATAATATAGATTTTTCTTTTATTTTTTGGCAAAGTTTAAAATTAGTTCACTGCCACTTGTACATACAAGATGATTTCTGGTTCCTGCTGAATGTTTTCTGTAGTTTTTTTATTTCTTTTTTTTATATTTTTTCTATATTTTATTTTTATTTTTTTTTGTTTCTCATTAGAATAGAATCATGATTCATTTAGACTACGCAAATTTGAGATTTTTGTAATTTTCTTTTGTGTGAGATTTCGTTTTTTTTTCAAAATTAATTTAACACTCAAATAAAAATGTTGGTTGTTTTCATTTGCATTAATTAATATTTTGCTTTGCTTTTCAGAACATCTTGCAAATGACGTAATTCGGTTGGGGTTTGTTTTCGTTTTTTTTGGCTAACAAATTGTAGACACTCGAGCAAAGAAGTTAGTTATTGGTTGTTATTTAGTGAATTGCACTACATTGTTGTGTGCAGCGGTGACAGACAAATTTGTAAGTATAATCATGTTTTTCGGTTTTTTGCACTTGCTGTCTAGGGTTTGTCAATTTGTCCATATTTTTGGTTTTGATATTAAAAAGTTGCCACTATCAGTTACCGCGACAAGTTGTACCTCTCCAATGTAGTTTGTTAGTTATATTGTTATGTGCATTTGATATTTCTTTTGCAAGTTGTGACATTTTTTATGCGATTTTCACTTTATATACCATACGTAATTACGCACTAGGTGTTGCTATTTTTTAGATTTGTGTTTTCTTCTTCTTCTTCTTGTAAAAAGGTAAGTGAATACGACACAGCCGACATTCAGTTTGTCTGGCGTTTGTTCATCATCATAATCATAACGATGATGATGTCAATCATCATTGCCGTCAACAACCACAATGACAACGACAACTTAGGCTTCAAGTAGTTGGTAGTTAGTTACTTTTTTGTATGGCAAACACGTTTATATTTCATTTACTTCTATTACTATTTCGAAAAAAGAAAAGACACTTCTCTATATAATAATGTCTTTCTCTTTTCTACTTATAGAAATGTGCCAATTTTTTTTGTTATTTTTTTAGTTTGGTTTTCGAATCGAGTTGAAAAGTGAAAAATAAACCGACAAAATCATCACAAATGCCCCTTCAAATCACTTTTGTTGCCTGTTGGCCGCCGTCAATTTTGTTTATTTTTACGTACTTTTTGTGTTTTTAACCAAATGTCTTGGAAAGATTTCTTTCTTATTTGTTTCTCGTTATATTTTGCTCAATAAACAATGAAATTCGTTTGAAGCTCTCCTCCGTATGCAAAGCTTTCACAAGAAAAAGTGTCGTTTTTTTTTGAATTTGGTTTTGTTCGTTATTAGTTTGGGTCAGGCGATCTTCGCGAGCTCTACACTCCAAAAGTCAAATCAGTACTAACGTTAGCCTCATACTCTTCAAATTGTTAAACCTGAAATCGGCCATATACACAGAGACAGACAGCCAGAGACACTACTAGTTAAATGCCTGTTTTTCAACATCATCATGAGCAGCGTCGTCATCATCATCATCATCAGATCGGCCTGTGCACAAATTGGCAAAGCAAAAATGTACATGTACTCGTCTACAAACAAAAGTATCTGTTAGTTGCTCTTTTTCTCAGAAAAAAGAGCCTAACATTCCATAGATACACACATTCAAAAAAGTATCTTTTTCTTCTAACACACTTGTTGGTGATCTTGTGTCGCCTTCGCTACCCATGGTATAGATGAATGGATGGATGCTATGAGTGGTCTTGGCAACATACATTCTATGGGTACACCACTCCACTGCTTGAATAAAGCTTATTTAGAGAGAGCAGCATGGAACAGTTACATGCTCTCTTTTGTGTGCTGCAGTTCTCTTATTAAGGCCTATCGATTGACAGATAACATACAGAAAGGTACTGTCTTTAGTATTATTATGTACTATTTAGTACTATTACCCATAAAATGCTGGATGAACGAACATGATTTGGAGGAATGTAAGAAGGTTAGGTCATATATACTGCCGTATTCAGTGTTAAATTGTTTCCAGTTCGCGCTTGATTCGTGACATGTGTCAAAGTCAAAAATGTTCAGTTTGCCTTGCCATTTCATTATGAATAGACTTACAGACGAACAACGCTTGCAAATCATTGAGTTTTATTATCTGTAAAAATGGGTTTCGCAATTTACGTCCATTTCAATTCAGCGACAAGGCTCATTTTTGGCTCAATGGGTACGTAAATACAAGGAATTGAATTTGGTCTGAAAAGCAGCCAGAAGCTGTTCAATAGCTGTCACTGCTCCCTTGGTGGTGCACTGATTGGTGCGGTTTAAATAAACAAAAAAAAAACGGCAGATATTCAATTCATGAACACAATACTTGCAAACATGTACATGTTATTACCATAGATCAATAAATTAAACGTCATAGGTACGGCAAATTAAACGTCATAGGTACGGTGGAAAGTAAACATTGGATGGTGGGAAACATGGGTTCAATAATACCAGGTAGAGGCAATAGTAAACAACGTCCAACAAAGGAACAACAACCGAATTTCGTGTTTTTGTGGCAAACTAGTTGTGTTAAATACAATACAAATGTATACCAACGATAAAAGTCAACAAAAAAGTGCAGAATACATTTAAATTTGTCAGTTCTACACCAAAACGACATGAAAAAGTCAAGTGAACATATTTTGTAACTCCACCTGGTGTCAGTTAATTTTAAATTTAATTTCTCTCATTTCCACAAACCTACGACGAAGAGTGTGAAATGAACTGTCAGATGAGAGAATAAATGTATATATGTATGTATTCGTCTATGGTTACTACAATGCAATACGTTGCTGGAGTCGTTTTTTAGAGTGTAAGCACCTCAGTCTGAATCCCTACAAAATACAGCTGGTACACAGAAAAAAGCGAATGCTCAAATCAATTACGATATTTGTCAATTCAATTATTTTTATACTTGGATTTCCGCCAATGACGATTTTTGTAAATTCAATTACTCGAATTGTAAGATCGTAATTGAAAAGTTTTCAATTAAAGCAAATATTTATTTGACCACAGATTTAATCAAAATTTCTTAATATTGTTGATTAAATTAGTAATTGAGTTAAGCATGACTTTAATCAATTTTTTATGGAAAATTTCAATTACGCGTGTAATCAAGTTGAGTGAGTGCTTAATCAAAATTACATAATGTTGAGTGTTGTTGTGAGCGTTTAATCGAAATTATATAATGTTTTGATTACTAGCGTACTCAACTTGAGTATTCTGGTGATCAAAAGTCGGTATTCGCTTTCAATCGAAATCGGTAATTTTTAATGATTAACATTAACACCCAAAATAACAAAAACCAACATCTCATATTTTTGAACATTTTATTTTTATAATTAATTTCAGTTTGATTAAATAATAATTAAGAAAATCATTTAAAGGGATTCAAAAATAAAAATTAAAAAAATTCAATTATACTTTTTACTTATGAAGTATGTTTTATTTTTATAATTAATTTCCGTTTGATTAAATAATGCATTTTCTTGTTTTTGCTTATGGTATGTCTTTTTTTCGTTTGAACATTTATTTGTAAATTCTCAAAGATGTGTTTTGATTTCGCAATAATTTTGTAGCACATTTGTTGTTGCTGTCATTGTGTTGACGAGTGCCGATTGCAATAACAAAACACCGTTTGTAACGGATTTTTGGTGATGCGCATCTTCCACTTGTTCTCCCTGACAACAACAAAAATTCGCCTTAAAAATCGAACAATAAAACGTCAAATAACATATAAAGAATGTTGTAATTTCAAGTACACAAGTACTTGATTCCAGTGAAATTTTAATTGATCTTCTTCGCTTTATAAAATGTAAAATTGTTGAACCAAGTATTCAAATGATTGAGTCAAATAATGAAATAATTGAATTTTATCTCTGTTTTCAAGCAAATCAGTAATTGAAATTAATTCGGGAATATTTTTTTCTGTGTACAGGAGCTGAATCCGGCGACTTACCACAACTTCGACTTTTCAGTGAATGGGCCTTAGAAAAGCTGGAAGAAGAAGAAAGAATTTTTTTTAACAAAAAATTGTCTTCAGCGACGAGGTTAATTTTTGGCTCAATGGGTACGTAATAAACAGAATTGTCGAGTTTCGTCCGAAGTGCTGTTCAAGAGCTGTCAATGCACCCTGAAAAATGTACTGTTTGGTGCGGTATCATTGGGCCGGCGGCATCATTGGGCCGTACTTCTTCAAATGCGATGATGGCCGAAATGTTACTGTCAATAGAGCAAGGTACCATTTGATAATTACAGTTATTTTTATGAAGGAAACATAAAAGAATTGGACTTGATCGATATGTGGTTCAACAGGACACATACACGATTCCATGAGCCAACTAAGAGGCGAGTTTGGTGAGCTATTAATCTCACGTCGCCGCCTCGTTCGTGCGACTCGACCTCACTAGACTATTTTTTTTGTGGCGGCACGTGAAGTCTCTCGCCTATAGGGACAACCCAACCACGATTGCTTCCTTGGAAGACAACATTACATATGTCATTGGTGAGATACCGGCCGAAATGTTGAAAGAAAAAACAATGGTTTCCCGTTACATCCCATGAAGGGATTGAGGAGAGCTTCTCACAACCAGTGAACTGTGCTTTTTCTAGTTTTACTTTCACTGATTGGCACCAACAGTTTTAATCCGGTTTCCAACCGTATTTTGATCAGCTTTTCATGGCTAATTACTTGATAGGGTAGCCGTCACTACCGTCGTCGAAAGAAATGTAAGGTGGTCTGAGCAGGGATCGAACCCACGTTCTCATGTACAAGAGCCGCACACACTAACCACTGACGGCCACAAATGAAAGAAGTGTGCCAAAATTTGGTTTTTCAGAAAGTACCAAGTGAAGCGTAGCCGTGGGCAACATTTGCACGGAATAATCTTTATAAAGTAATAAAAAAATATTTTGTTATATTATAATTTTTTTATTTTTAAAAAGCCAGACTAAAAAATTAACTAATTACAATAAGACAAAATTTCCTCATCACCGGCATTTGAAGTCGGCGACTCTAGTGTATTTTGAAATTAGTTTGTTCTGAGATCTGTTCAAATATTTTGCTCACAAGAAGCATCTGAATCCGCTACTTTTGAGAACCATCCGACGGCGAAAAAAATTAGATATATCAGATTAATGTGAAGAAAAATCGAAAAGCCCTATCAAATTATTTCAGTTAGGCCCAATTTTTTACTGGTTATTTAAAATGGTAATCAGTTGATTTTGATTTATGTTTCATCTGACTTAAAATACGAAGAGTTTTTCAGTGCTTTATCAAATAATTTTACTACCATGTGGCAAATGGTGTGAAAAATAATCGGTATTCATACATTTATCGGCTAATCGTTACGATGCATCATACTGACGCCATTTGTAAAACAAAAGTGAAGTGGTAAAATACAAAATATTTAATGAAATTGGAGAATATTTGAGCAGAAATGAAGTTCTAATTGAACTACGAGTTAAATGATACGCTTTTATTGTTAATTCAACTAGGATGGTGATTATAATTATTCCCATTAACAATAAGCTTTGTGTTTGTTTTTGTTGTTTTCTGT
This sequence comes from Phaonia tiefii, assembly GCA_963931995.1. Classification (NCBI taxonomy): domain Eukaryota; kingdom Metazoa; phylum Arthropoda; class Insecta; order Diptera; family Muscidae; genus Phaonia; species Phaonia tiefii. The sequence continues at coordinate 196,396,359 of OZ008371.1, forward strand.
CAAAATCATATGGTCACTTGATCGTAGCTTAAATGCCCAACTTTGACTGTTTAAACAGCAATTAACTATTAACCTAAAAAGTGAATTCAGAGTTTTAATTATGTTTGATCGTTGATCAAAGATGATTTTCCACTCAAAAATTAGGCCTTAGTGTCACAGTTTAACAGATGTCAGTAGCCTACAACTAAGCTTCTGATGATGAAGTTTACAAACTTCGAAACAATTTCTGACAATGCGAATTGAAATCCTGCTTGTGACTGTTGGAAATTTTATATTAAAAAAATATAACAAGCTAAATTACACTTTACTCGTTCTAAAGACAAAAACGTCATAAAGTGGGACTTCTCTGTTAGAAGCAGGATTGAAATCCAACTCGGCATGAGATATCGAAAGGCGGGATAATCCCGCCAAAAGCGGGATGGTTGATCAAGTTAGGTATACCGCGATTTCGTAGTTTCCGCGATTTTTTTTCCACAAGACATGTGTTTGGCGTGTTGAAAGGCAGTCAGCAGTTGAATAGCTGATTTATTTTGTTTAATGCCATTCTTCGTCTCTATTGTCAAGTTCATACATATGTATTTTGTTTTCGCACTTTTGATTATTAGAACACGTTTTTGTTGAGCTTGATACAGGGGTTTTCGATGATATAGCTGATCGACCTCCTAGCTGCTATATTGATACAGGATAGAATTACAAAGCGAATGAGCGATAGGGGAGTTGAAAAAATTGACTTTAAACTTGACTTTGTTGACACTTATGACTTCCAAAATAAATTTATATGCAATAAATTAGTTTTGATATGGAGAATACAACAATTTTCTACAATTTTTGTTTGTATTACGTCCAAATTCTGGCAAAAAAAAATGCCAAAGAAAAAAACCATATCAAAACTGTCGTTAGCCCAGTGACTTTCGACGAAAATTTGGTGGAACTGAAACACACGTGCACACTCTTAATATCTTACTGTACCCTGCAAACATTTTCGATCGCGGATGATTCATCCGCGAATCATCTGGAAGATGCACTGAATCGCGGCGATCATCATTTGCGATGCATCCGCGAAGCGAATCTTAATCGCGCTGCAGATTCGTGTGCGATTCACTTAAGCGATACGTAGAAGCATCGCGGTACCGTATTAAATGCGATTCGCGAAAAAACTAATTTATTATTAATATTATAATTAATTATAATAATAATAATAATTTATAATAATATTATTAAAAACACACTTGCCTCTATAAAATATGTCAGCCGTCACTAATCACTTCCAAAACGAATATGAGAATATTCTAATTTTTGTTTGTTTTCATAATAATAATCCCGTTATGATTAATCGCCGCAACGAATCGCGGATTTATCGCTGATTCTTCTGCCCAAGCGATCGTAATAACCAGACAAAAACAATTTTCGTTTTTCTCCTGTATGACTTCAATGATCATCAGGAAGAATCGCGGATTCTTCGCGAAAGCTTCTGCCCAAGCGATCATAATAAACCGACAAGCACAATATTCGCTATTTTTTCTGTACGAGTTTAATGATTCTCGGGAAGAATCGCAGATTTCCGCCAAATATTCTGCCCAAGCGATTCATGGTCTAATGGTCGCCCAGAAGAATCGCGGATTCTTCGCTCAGCTAAGTAATCTTCCCACATTCGGCCAAATGTTTGCAGGGTATGGTTTGATAACCGAAGCGAATGAAACAAATACAAAATAACAACCGACATTGCCTAAATAAAATAACAACACATACTGCTACAACAACTTCTACTGTATCATGACTAAATTTTCGAGTCTAACTTCAATTTATCATCTCTGTTTCCTACAGCTTCATACTCTTAGCTCCAAATTGTTATTCTCTTCAATGATGGGTGATCGACAAATTTGCGTGTATGTCTGTTTTTTTTTTTGTTTAGAGGGGAATGTTTGTTTGTTTTTGGTCAAAGATTATTATTGATTTTGAAAAAAATGTACGTGGGTGGTAGGTTATGAAGTAATGTTTAGTTTTGTTTCTGCTGTTGCTTACTAACTAGGTTTACCTAGAACAACAATCCTACGTAACCACTAACTCTACTACCCACAACAAATGCTGTTGGTTGAATAACCGTTGAGTTGATCAGGTTTACAGCCATGAGAGGAAATGAAAGTCTCGTCTACTTGCAGCAGCATATGTATGATGACATATTCATTCTATGGAATTGGATATGCATACTCGCACATATGGAAATAAGTATTAGATAGTTTCACATAAAACTAAGGTTTTAATGGTCATATCTTCCCAATAAATTTGGACGGGTATTAGCTATGAACGTCTAAATAAAAGTAAGGTGTTAGTAATAATACTAGAAATCGTAAATTTCTCTGTCCTTTTTTATTATTAAATTTTCTCCCACATTCATTACAAATAGAAACGAATTATGAGTATTGAATTTGTTTTATAAGATTTAAGGCTGCTAAAAAGTGTTTGTTTCCAAAGATTGATCTCTAACATTAAGTCTATTTAATGAAAATGATTTTGTGTATTTGTTGAATGATTTTGTTTTGATGGAATTTGATACAAATAGTTTTGAATGTTTTAAAGGCGCGAAAAATGGCCGGAAACAATACGTGAAAAATTGTCCACATAAATTTGGGCGGAATTGTTATAATTGGCAACAGTTCACAGGGAAATAACGAACACGAGAATGTAATGGGATAAAAACAGTTTATTTAAACAAAGAACTGTAATTAGATTGTGGAGCGACCCGTATAATATGTTCTCAATGACTCCCAAATTCTCAACAATTTTCCAAACTCAATATAAAACAGAAACATAAATTACCCAGCAGGAAAGTGAAGAATGTATTACATTGAGAATGAATTATATAATGGATTATAATAATTACATTGTATAAGACATTCCAAAGAATCGAGGGGGTAATGTCATTTGACAAAATTGCACCTTGATTCCCCAGTGCATTCCCACATCTCCGAAGATGGAATGTGTTGTTTCTGAGTGTGACGATTGTTCTTTCATTCGGAAGATTATTATCTAATAATTATTTCAAATATTTTTTGAACTTTAATATCTATGTACATATAAAATATTTTTTAAAAATAAATTTGAAAGTTACATAAATTTCGCACCCTTGCATTTTCGGACATGGTCCTAGTGGACTTTTCTTCATGAAATGAGCCAAGGAATACGCTGGAGAAATTTGTCCGGAACTTCCTGAATCACCCTGTATAACAAATTCTTAATTCATTAACTATAGAATGCATTATAGAATTCATTCTTGATAACATGTTCAATAATGCAATAAAATGAACGCATTATAAAGGGTTTTTCAACAGAGACGCAATCCATGAGCAATCCACACGTAATCCATGAGTCATCATTGCATCCCGTAAAAATTACGGTTTGGTGCGGTTTATGGGTGGGCGGCGTCATTGGGCCGTACTTCTTCCGTGATGATCAAGACCGGCACATTACTGTGAATGCGAATCGCTACCGTTCAATGATAACCGAATATTTTTGGCCCCAATTGGATAATATGGACTTGGAGGATATGTGGTTCCAACAGGACGGTGCAACAAGCCACGCAGCGAATGTCACAATCAATTTATTGGAAACCAAGTTTGGTGAACGTGTTATCCCACGAAATGGCCCAGTCGATTGGCCGCCTCGGTCTTGCGATTTGACGCCGTTAGATTATTTCCTGTGGGGCTACGTCAAGTCTATGGTCTATTCCAACAAGCCAGCGACGATTGATGAACTTCGTACGAATATCGAACGTGAAATTGCAGCAGTATCGGCCGATTTATGCTTGAAAACCGTCGAAAATTGGGTTCAGCGTCTGGACTTCTGCAAGCGTGCCCGTGGTGGCCATGCAAAAGAAATCGAGTTCCATACATAATGGCTTCGAACGTACTTTCACAGGAATAAAGAATTTCATTGGTATCTAAAACCGGTTTTGTTTTATTTAAAAAAACTTTTGTAGCACTCTTATTGAAAACCCCGTTATAATGCATTCTCGGGACACATTAAAATAATTCATTCTCTTCCTAGGACATCCCTATATTAAGAATAATGCAATCTGAAATCAACGTTTAATACACGCTACACATTACCTTCTCGCTTCCTATTCATTCCCTTTTTCTGCTGGGTACTTGATCAAACAAAACAATATAAAGTATTTTCTAAATACAGAATCTTTAACAACAAATGAGCAAGCAATATCTTATTGATGCTTGTCATACTAATGCCCAAGGCTGCCTCAAACTCACGGTATGTCACATGTTGGTCTTGCTTTATCAGTTCACGCACAGCATCGATGGTTTCCGGCAAAACGACCGAATTTTGGCGACCTTCACGAAATTCATCCTGAAGCGAGCGGCGTCCGAGACTGGACTCTTGGTACCAGCGATTTACACTGCGTTTTGATGGTGCTTCATAACCAAAACTCGAAACAAGTTGCTTGATACACTCTTGTCTCGATAGTCCACTCCGAAAATCGTAAAAAATCATCGCATGCAAATTTTCAAGGGTTAATTCCAGAGATCAAATTTTCAACACACTGTAAGTACAACAAATAGTGCTCGTAAGCTGTAATTTAAAAAAAAAAATTAAAAACTTTGATTCTTCTTGTGGATTATTTTTATTTGGTCTTTTAATTTTTTTTACATCAAGTCGAGAATATGATGTCATGTAAATGGCCGCCGCCACAGTTGATTGTCATTTGCGCCCTTTTTATGGCATTTTCCATCACTTTGGCCAAAACTTCCGGCGATACGTCCTCACATTCTTGACGGATATTGTCTTTAAGAGCTGCAAGAGTCTGAGGCTTGTTGACATAAACCCGCGACTTCAAAAAGCCCCACAAAAAGAAGTCTGGAGCGGTCAAATCAGGCGATCTTGCTGGCCAGTGCAAATCGCCAAAATGGGAGATTATGCATCCTTCAGCATATCAGTTGTGGCACGTGCAGTGTGTGCCGTTGCACCGTCCTGTTGGAACCACATGCTTTCCAATCCCAATTCATCAGTAACCGTTTGGCCCGCGACGTCTTCGAAGAAAAAAGGTCCGATGACTCCTCCAGCGAAAACAGCACACCATACAGTGACTTTGAGCGGGTGTAATGGCTCTTCGTGAGTTGCACGCGGATTTTCAGTGCCCCAGAAGCGTAAATTTTGCTTATTTACGTACCCGATAAGATGTAAATGGGCCTCATCACTCATGATTATTTTTGATGAAAAATCATCTTCCTCTTGGTGGTGATTAAGGATGGCTTGAGCGTACGCGATTTCCGGTCAGCAGCTAACAGCTGATGCATCGTCTGGACTTTGTACGGAAACATCTTCAAATCTTGTACCAAAATTCGCTGTAAAGACCGTCGACTGATACCCATTTGCGTGGCACGTCGTCTGGTCGATGTCGACGGCGCATCCATGACACCCTCGGCTACAGCAGCAATATTCTCTGCAGAACGGCTACTCCGGGGTCTGCCACGCCTGGCAGCATCTCGTGTTGTGCCAGTCTCTTCGAGGCGGGCGGCTAAACGTCGCAGTGTTTCACCAGTAGGCGTTGGACGGCCAGGAAATCTGCGACGAAATTCACGTTGTGCCAAAGTCACCGACCGATTATTGGTCAAATAAATAGTCAGCAATATTCCGCGTTCTGGAGCAGTGTAGCGTAACATTGTTTATTAACGTGTATTTCGCATGTGTTTACTACACAAATGTCAAAACAGAACTGACATTAGGGGCCAATCGCAAAATTTATAGCATTTTCTGATAGGAGGATTACTTTTGCGCCACCTTGTACATAGAGAATTTTATTCGCTAAATAAATTAAACGTCGTAGGTACGATGGAAAGTAAACATTGGATTTTGGAAAATATGGGTTCAATAATACCATATAGTGGCAATAGTATACAACGCTCAACAAAGGTACAACAACCGAATTTCTTGTTTTTGTGGCAAACTAGTTGTGTTAAATACAATACAAATGTATACCAACGATAAAAGTCAACAAAAAAGTGCAAACTACATTTAAATTTTTCAGTTCTACACCAAAACGACAGGAAAAAGTTAAGTGAACATACTTATTTTGTAACTCCACCTGGTGTAAGGTAATTTTAAATTTAATTGCTCTCATTTCCACAAAGTGTGAAATGAAACGTCAGATGAGAGAATAAAAGTATCTATGTATGTATTGGTCTATGGTTTGATCACCTTATTGTCCATTTCTCTTTTTAACGCTCATTATTTTTTCAGCTTCACAGCTCATTCATGCTTCTCATACAAACTTATAATTTAGACTTTTGGCGTATGAAGATATTTTCTTTTTCCTGTACATTAGGCTCTACATTTAATTTTCTTTATTTTTCAATTCCTTTATCTGAGCATTTAATTTTTTCAATTCTTTCCCTTATCAAGTTCATGTAGTAAATCTTTGCATCAAATAGTTTATTCATACATTTGAAGTAAAAATTCAACTTTATCCTTTATTGGAACGGAATCAAAAGATCAAGATCCTTTAAAGGAACTTAAATGCCCATCTCTATATGAATGTCGAAATTATTACTCGTGATGGTTTTACAACAGGTGTTTGCTTTTTTGCACAAAATGTGTACATTGATAACTTTTGATCACAATGAAGTATTTTAACTCTTGTGGTTTTCCATATTATTATGAGTTATGAGTAGCTCTGTTCGATTACTTGAAAATTTGAGCAAATTTTTACTGAATCGTGTTCATTTACTTCAAAAGTCCAGTAAGGCTGATCTAGTAGAGGTTAGCGCAGTAGGATTTGTTGTTGTTGTGGGCACCAACAACAGGGATTTCGTTTTTGTTCTATAACTCTAATGGCCAGTTTTTAAGTGGGTGGTTAACTATCGGATTACTTAATCTTAGTTCTAAGTTAATTAGAAGTTAACTTTGCGTTTTGTTTTTCAGTGGTGAGTTAATGTATGTCGCCATACTGTTAACGAGTATGGCTACCAGGGCACACTAATCACGGTAGTATCAGTAAATATGTGTGTAATCATGTGCAAAATCACACTTGGCTTCTGTCAAACTCAGCTGATAAAAATGTAAACAAAATGTGCATTTTTGAATCAGTTGTGATATAATTGGAAAGAAATATTTGCCAAATTAATGAAGATTGAAATTAATAATTGAAATTGTTTGATGCTGCAGTTGAATTGGTTTTTCCCGGTGTGAAACTCTAACTCGTATTCGCGTCTGTTGTTTAATTCCGCGTCTGTAAACAACTTATAACCAACAAATGTAAAAAAATTTGACATTTCCCAAGTGCGTCAAATGAAAAAAATCAAATCAGCTGGTCTAACGATACAACATTGTCTTTCAACCATGATGGCTACCCTTGTATTCTTATTGGGAAAAACATATGTTTTGGGATAAATACCAAAACAAAAAAGGGGAACAAACAAAATGGAATTATGTAAAATAATAGATGCATAAAATCGAAGTAATTTTAACAAAAATGTATTAAAACTATATAGGCGTCATAATTTAACGATCTAGACTCATCGTATGTGTACAAATACGCATATCAGAAACATGTATTTTATACAATCTTCATTTCTCATTTAGACAGTCAGTAATTTGATTGTCAACATCATATGGTTCTGACTAAACGTTAACCAGCCAACATTGGGTGGCTAAATCATAGTTAAACAATGACTGAAGAACACAATTCGATGTTTAACCACAATTTAACTAAGAAACAAAGATCACCACTGACTGAAAAACTGGCCATAAATGCCAAAGTCAACACAAATACATATGACCAAACAAAGTAAACAGAAAAGTACAATAACAAAATACACTAAGTTTGACAGATAGAGTCATAAGAAAGCAAAATCTGCTGTTCTAATGCGTTAACCTCTACTAGATCAGCCTTGATCCGATGTTAGAGATCTTGCAAATTTTGGTTGGAGAAATTTTAGCAAACAAAAATTTGCAAGATAGAACAGCTGTTTAAAATCAGCTGTTTATGTAAACAAATTAAATTGAAAAATAAATTTACAACGGCAGAAATATGTTTCAAAGTTTTTTAATATTTTATTTAAAATATTATTGAAATTTAGAAAGAAAATGGAAAGCAATATTGTGCAGTGGCATTCATCAAATTCTGGTGAACCGACGACATCATAATTTAAAAGCTGTGGCAGTAGATATGTAATGTAACTATGTACAAGCCAAAATGTATGTAAAAAAAAATAAATGGTTTCCCATTACATCCCATGAAGGGACTAGGGAGAACTTCTCACAATCACTGAGCTGTGCGCTTTCCAGTTTTCACTCACTGATTGGGACCTACAGTTTTACACCGATTCCGAACGGTAATTTGAGAAGCTTTTTCATGGCTAGATACTCGATATTGTCGCCGTCACTATGCGAGGTGACCGCCGCCGAAAGAAAATTTGAAGGTGGTCAGAGCCGGGTTCGAACCCAGGATCTCATGTACAAGAGCCGCGCACACTAACCATTGCACCACCGATGTATGTAGCAAAGAATAAAACTATATCAGCTGTTTTCTTGCAAATTTTTACTGGAAGTTGTTCGCGTACTTTTTGTGCAAATTTTCGTAAAGTAAAATCGTTCTTTCTCTCTCAGAAGTAGATTCTAGCGAACTTTTACTGGGAAAACTTTGTAGAACTTTATTTAAAAAAAATATATAGTTTTGGTGATTTGTAATGTTTTCTTCAAACTACGGTTGTTGGTTCTTTAGTTATTTACATTGCAAATCATTTGTTTGCATAAAATAGATCTTATTTCTTGCAAGATTTTACTGGATGAAATCTGTGTACTTTTGTGATATTTTTACTGGGAGAGTAAAATCTATCTTACTCTCTCAAATATAGTTACTGGATGTTTTTTTTACTCGAAAAGTACCCACACATACCTATTATAGAAAGTTGAAATTCCTTTTAAGCTTACATATCATATTTTTCCCGGTTTGTGAACAAAATGTAAATACCGCGGGTTCGAAACGGATCCGCCAAATCGACATTCCACTGATTCGCTTGTCTATATTTTTACGGACTCGTAACGGGTTAGAAACTGAGCCGCTAAATCGCAATTTCACTGATTCACTTCTCTGTTTTTATGGACTCATAACGCGTTCGAATCGGATCCGTCAAATTGCAATTGCACCGATTTGCTTTTACGGACTCGTAACGGATTCGGAATGGACCTGCTTCCATTTTTCTGCACATTTTGTGAGTAAAATTCAACGGAGACTGTGAAAATATACTGAAATAAAATACAAAGGGATGCATATTGCACAATAAATCGAAAACAAACCCAATTTTTATATCCGACTAATCGATTTTCAAAATCTAAATAATTAACTTCCGGATTTGGTTATCAATCATAAAATTAATGTCTTTTAAATTTAAACTGATGTGTTTTAAATTTCAATTGATGTTTCAATCAAACAGAAATTTTAAATTTCAATCATAATTCTCAAAATTCAACTATAATTTTCAAATTTTAATTCATATTTTTTCAAATTAACCGACATTTTTTAAATTTCAGTTGGAAATGGTTTAGTTAATTTTGTCGATTTAACGCTGGTGAAATATCAACCACATCCGCGTGGCCGAATGATTGCATACGTTTCGTATTGTAATTCTCATTTTTGAAGATCGATAAATTGAACTAAAGTGCTCTAATCTTAACAATGGGCCTATTCGGAAATGCATCAGCTGATGCTTCCTTGTTTACAATTAGCGACTTGAAACACCTGAAAAGTTGTAAGGTTGTTCATTTACGAATGTGCTGCGGTCAGATTCAGAGCATTTCCGAACAGATCAAATATAACTGATGTGGGGTCCAGCAGACCTATTTTTAAAATGATTTCCCCATGTTGACGTTTCTGTCTGGCTCATTCTTGGCCTCATTTAATGATAACGGTAAAAAGTTTTGAAGCTAACGGCATTGAAATTTGAAATAAACACGCATGTTCTATCTTCCGTTAGTAAGTACAAGTGGAGCGGTTTCACGAGACCATGTGCCAACTTCCGCTTTCACGAAAAATGTCGTGCAAGGTTTTCACTTTCCTATGACTCAGTGGAAGTAAAATGGAAGCAATTTTTTACGGTTTGAAATTATAATATAATTTTACGTGTTTTCTATTGAGTTACACATTATTTAAATTATTTCTAGCCAGTTTTTTTTAGAAAAACAAATGATTATAAAAATTTTATTTTTCGTAACCATTTTCTTTTATGTTGCCCAGACTTCTACTTGTTGTTCATCCACTTTGGTTTAATTATGCGTTACAAATGATTTTGCTTGTTCGTTCGCAGTTAAATAAACCATGAATGTTGGCAATGTCAGGTTTTCTGATAGAAAAACAGGTTTAAAAAAATTTGAACACATCCCAAAAAAAGTTCGACCAAAAGTATTCCACGTGGAATGTAGAAAATGGATGAGTAAAATGAACATGTCAAGTGAATCAAATTCACTGTGAAAGAACATGGAGGAAAATATGTTTTGTGAAAGGTAAGGTACGAATGTTACGAAGGCACGAATGAAGTTTTGGTGTGCGGTGTCTGTCAGACTATGACGTATGTATGTATGTATGAAGCCGATAGATGAATACGATTTCAGAAATACAGTGTGGGTAATACAAGTAATATTTTTTTTTGCATATATTTCGGCACATTTTTATTTTGCAGGTTACTACTTAGATTTTTAAAATGAATGCTTGGGATACCGAAGAGAGGATTAGGATAGTGCGGCGGTACCTTGCTTTGCAGTTCTTAATTGCTGTCCAAAGGAACTCCCCCGAGTAGATGGGTAAACATACTTGCCGAATCTGGAAGCATCGCACGAAGACCGTACCATTCAAGACACAAACGCGGATGTAGCATCGTCAATTCAGGCAAATTCAAGCGTTTCAACTCGAAACTTATCGGTGCAAATTGCAGATGGTCATTACAACGGATAATTCATGATGACTTAAACTTGTTTCCGTACAAAGTCCAAATTACAAGCAAGTTAAACCTTCTGGATTATGATGTTCCCGCGGAATTTTGCCAAAAATTGATTGAAACTTGATAAATTGCTTGAAATAAAAACAAGCACAATGGCCGTATATGGAGTGAATCTAATCCATAAATATTCCATGAGACGGAATTGCGCCCAGAACGAGTCACTGTGTGGTGCGCAGTTTTATCAAGGTACATTGTGGGACCATACTTCTTTGAAGAAAACGGGGTAACAGTAACTGTCAATGGCGACCATTATTTAAAGATGTTGAAGGAGTTTTTTTTCCCCAGAACTGCACCGAAGACGTAACCGTTTCAACAGTATTTGGTTCCAACAAGATGGAGCAACTGCACGCATAGCCATACCGGGTATGGCGGATCTCCAACGAAAATTGCCAAAGAAATGAATGCCCAGAAACTCCACTTTCCGCTGGCCCCCAAGGTCACCTGACCTGACTGCACCAGATTTTTTTTATGGGTTATGTCAAATACCGTTGGGAACCGGTGTAAAACTGTAGATCCTAATTAGTGAGAGTAAAAACTAGAAAACGCACAGCTCACTGATTGTGAGAAGCTCTCCCTAATCCCTTCGTGGGATGTTATGGGAAACCATTTTTTATTTTTATGTCAAGCAAGAGGTGTTCAAAGGAATTTGAATTGAAGCCGTCCATTAAAACAATAATTGGGGCGATCCCGACTTCAACCCTTTAGGCCACAATGAATAATTATCTGATCAGGTATCGTATATGCGAGGTTATTTATGGTCCATCATCTTTAGTTGTATAAAATAAAATCGAATTTTAGGCATAAAACTGTTTTAGCAGCAATATCAGATCTGCACCAAAATTTCAGCAACGGTAAAAGCTTTTGCGTTGAGCTGAAAAATAAGTTTTTTTTCGCGCTAGGTACTTCTTGAGATATAGGCCTTTAAAGCTTGAGTATATAATCGGTCATATCTCAGGTATATATCATCGGATCTGCTTGAAATAAGTATCATTACAAGGCCCTTGTGAAACTCTATAACTCTGTATATAAATATATGTATTTCCTTTTATTAACCCATTGAGGGCTCATTTAAAAAAATTTTTTAATCTCACTTTTTTTGGTTTAATCAATTTGTCTTTAATTTCAATTGCCCTTTTTTACACACCAAAATAAAAAAATTATTTCTAAAAAATCGCGCGTGTTTTGTTACACATCGACTTAAGGCGACTAGGTGGAATATAAATTTAACGATTTTCAAAAAGGTCTACCTACCACACGGTACGAGCAACATAGGTCCATGCGAGGGTTAGTTTTCCATTTTCTCACATTCTTTACTTTTGGTTTTTTTAAATTTTTTTTGCGTGCCCCTGGTCCTGAATTTTTGCCAAATATTCAATATATATAAAAAATCAAAACAAAAAACATTATTTCCTCAACCTAAGGGGTTGGCGTCTTCCACCTCACCGTCCTCTTCCAAAAATACTAATTCAATAGGTTATTTTTTTAAACTTTAATATCTCCGGTCTTTGAAGGGTTATTGTTGCGTATTATAGCTTAGAAAAAGGTTGAAGACTTCTCTACATTAGAGTCTAGCAAAAAATAAGTATACTAGGACATCTTATCAAAAAAGTGAAATTAAAAAAAGGGGTTTTTCATTGGCCCTCAATGGTTAAGAACAAATATTTTTATATACACACCCACAGATTCTAAAAGGACATTTTTAATAAATTTATTTCATAAGGATCGGATAATAAATGTCAGAGTTATGCTCCATTATACATTCAAACTTTGGAGACCTATATTTCGGAAAAAATGGACTTCCGGAAACTTTTTTATATCAGCATTTAATGCTCTATCAGGCATAAAAAAAACGAAAAAATCCAATTTTGCCGCTAAAAGAAATTTGCTCCGAATTTTGTATACAATAAAAAAAATACATTGATTTAAAAAGTTATTTGAATTTCTTATTGTAGCACAATTGGTGCAAAACCCTGTACTAGTCTTTGGTCAATTACCCATCAAATTGGCCCTTTAACGAAATGGATGCGGTTGTCAACCATAAGGCGGTTATTGATAATCGCTACATTTGATTTAAAAAATATTGCTCATCTATATCAATAAATAAAACATATGCACAATTTCTATTTACTGACCTCAAACACATTTCCCAGTGTTGTACAGCCAATACAATTTTATTTAATTTTTCTCTTCTTTTTTATTTTTAAAAACTTCCTTCCCTATTTTTACGATTTAATTGAGAGTAAAAATGCATACGATACGTACGAGAGAACAAATAAAATCAAAAGAATCATATCTGCTTTGCTTGCTGTTGGGACTACATCTAATCTTACAAATCGAGAGAAGAAATTACAATCTAAATATTAAAATTTCAAAAAAAAGAAACATCTTGAATGTCATTGTGCATACGATCGATCGGTTTGTTAACTGCTAAACTAAAAAATAGAAACGAATCGACATCGAGTTAGAATGATACAACTACATACATATACATAGTAGGTAAGTAGTACTATATAGTATATATTCACAAGGATTTGAAGCCGGACTAAAAGATATTTCAAAGTATCTTAACTAGTGGGTAGGTAGGTGGGTATATATGTAAATATAAAACAACGGTTCAGATATAGCGAAATTATCATCTACATTTAACAAATGCATTTAAAATTAAGTGAAAGCGCGAAAATCCGCCACACCACCCATCATCATTGGTAAGGAAGGAGGAAGAAAGTAAGACGATATACATAAAATATTACAAATTAAACACGATTTTTGTTACGGCACCCTTTCAATGTTATTTAGTTTTGCTGCGTTTGTTGTTTCTCTGACACTTCTTAATCCTTGGCTGGAACTTCAATAACACGGGGTTTGTCTATGATGCGAGCGGTCTTGTTGCCCTTTTCAACAATGCCAATAATCCAGGCTTGATAGCCCTCCTGTTTCTCGATGTCTTTGCAGTAGGCGGCAGCCTGTTCGCGCGGCAAGCAGATAAGTAGACCACCCGAGGTTTCCGCTGAATGACCTTGAAGCAATTGGAACATATTACCGCAGGCCTTGGCGACAGCTGCCATCTTCGAGATGACAGGGAGATTGTGTATAACAAAGGAAACATCTTTCTTTTGATGGGAGGCCAAAGTCTGAGCGTGACCGAGGAGGCCGAAGCCAGTGATATCTGTAGCACCGTGAGCATTGTATTTGTGCATAAGACGAGCAGCCACGCGGTTTAGACGGGCCATGGAGTTCATGGCTCTGTGGTAAGCTTTACGGACATCCTCTTCCGACACCACCAGTTTGATGCGATTCCATCGTTCCGGTTGGTCCAACCATTGATGAGCATTCACAGCCACTTGAGTACCCAGCGGTTTGGTCATTACCAAAACATCACCCACCACGGCATTGTCGGGTACAATATACTCGTTGGGCTGGCAAATGGTAGAGGCCACCCCACCAATGGTGCACCAGGGGTTTACTACACTTTGACCACCCGTTACCGTGGTGCCAGCCTCCAAAGCGGAATCTTTAAAGCCACGCATTATCAGTGGTATAACCACATCTCTCTCCTTCTCAGTCATTTTGGTGCTGACGGCCAAAAGCATCAGCATATTATCACAATCCGTAACACCCATGGCGTATAAATCACTCAAAACATTGGCACAAGCTATCTTACCCATCATATAGGGATCATCCACAATGGGGTAGAAGAAGTCCGTGGTTTGCACCAGACATAGACCGCCATGACGTAAAGGTATCACCGAACAATCTAGACCAATGCCAATGCGTGGTATGGCCATATTCATGAACTGAGCATCTTGATCTTGCAGCGAGTAATCCTGTTGCAAGGCAGAGACCAATTTGCCCAAAACCTCCTGGGGAACCTTGCAGCCGCGGCCTTTCAAATCAGCAAAACGTGTTAGACGGAATGTCGACTCCAAGTCATGGGCAGTCGGGTCAAATGGACGACGTAATTCAGAACCATTGCCACCCTGCAACTCCAGATGGGACGAGTTTAATACGTCTGCTTGGTAAGTCATTTCGCAAATAATTTATCTGATATATTACACTGTTTAATATGCAAATGGTTTCTCTGTAGTTTGTATCCCACTGAAGTGGCGGTTTGTTTTTCCTTTGGGTTCACACTTGAAAATATGAAAACTCAAATGGCGGCGTACGAATGAATGGTACAATAATCACCTTTTTTCTGCTGTAGCAGGGCAAATATAAATCGCGTTCTCCCTTTCAGTGCACACCATCGCACATTTGCCTACACGTATACGAAAAATTCCCAAAGATTTGTCGGTGTGTGTGAAATGTGCGCTGTGATTGGTCGAATAAGCAATGGCGGTTCGAAACGGGAGCAAAGAATATTTCTCCCGCTTGTTTTTTGTTCAACGCATAGAGAAATTGGCAGTGTTCATTACTAAAAGGTGCAGGGTTGCACAAAATAACAGAGTTGCATTTGTGTACAAAAGAGAAAATTGCCAAAATGAACATTCGCAATAACATCACAATGACCAGTCACAATAGTTGCACCAAAATAAATTAACATTTCTTGTATTTCAAGAGTTTACTCAGCGAAGTAACAAGGTCTTTATAAGGAAGAGACCAGAATACAAACAAGTTTACGTAAAAAATGGAAAAGTAACTGAAATGAAAAAATTTATATAAGTAATCCAAGCGGCTGTAAGAAAAAAACTGTAAAATTTCTTATATATTTTCAAAGATTTTTGTAAAATTTATTAAAAAGTGAAAGTAACACAAATGTAGGTACTAGTATGTTGTTGATTACACTTGTTATTGTTGCAATACAACGCGAAGTTTCTTATTGGAGTTCGTGAAATTCTTGTAAAAAAAACAAAAGACTTAAGCAACAAACCTGTTGCCACACTCAGTACACAATGAGTCAGTCAAATCTTAACTAACCACCAACATAATCGTTGTCACTAAATTTGTAAATACTTAAGAGTTCCGGATTTTGAGGTAACAATCTGATAGTTGCTCATGCCTACATCGACATTGCAACGACACGAAGATAACTCACCACCACCCTCTGTTGCAAGCCCATGCAAGAAGACATGTTGCTCAAGGTCTTTGTGATCTTGGTTGCAGCGGCTGCATGTGTTAATGCTGTTTATGTTTATGGCGAGCCGAAATATAAATGTCCCGCAAAGTAAGTACGAGAGGAAAATATTAAAAAAAAAATAAATCTAAACAAGAACGATAATCAATGAGCGAGGCACAGTTCTTGAGTAAAGGTTTAAAGTATTTGTTTAACTTTCCAATAAAATGTGAACATTAGGTCTGGTCGCGAACTTTTCCAGTAAAAAATATTCGGTAACTACATGTTTCACATT
This sequence comes from Phaonia tiefii, assembly GCA_963931995.1. Classification (NCBI taxonomy): domain Eukaryota; kingdom Metazoa; phylum Arthropoda; class Insecta; order Diptera; family Muscidae; genus Phaonia; species Phaonia tiefii. The sequence continues at coordinate 196,412,707 of OZ008371.1, forward strand.
TGCATTCGCAGTAAAAATTATTCCAAAAGGTACGCGAACGACTTCCAGTAAAAATTTACAAGAATTAACAACTCTTGTATGCAAACAGCTGATTTGTAACGTAAACATTTGAAAAACTAAAAATTGTAGTTTGATTAATAAATAAAAAATGTTCTTCTTAAAATAAATAGTTAAACCAAAGATGGAAGAAATACCCTTGCTGGTGCATTCGATTATTCACCATTGTCACTAGATGGTAATCATTTTTCACTCGGATACGACGAAAAAGCTCTCAAAAATCATTTTTATTTTAGTTTTTTTAATTTGAATTATTATTTGTATTATATTACATAATTTTGCTTGTTTACTTTCATCATTTCCCTTGCGGGAGATTTTTTAAGTCGGTCTGTTTTTATGCTTGACTTTTTTGAAAATAATATAAAGATAAAAAATAAGCTTTATATTAAAAAGTTCTTGAATAAATTCAGAAAATTTTAAGTTTGTTCGTTTACATAAAACATATATTTGAAAATTCTTACTAGCATCATTTTTTCCAGATAGGCTTAATAGCTTTTGCGTGAAAACAGCTGACTTTTAATGTAATCATTTGAAAATCTAAAAAATGTGGTTTGATCAATAAATTAAAAATCTTAAATTTTTGAAAATAAATATTTAACATTTTAATAATGTTCCAATGATAATTGTGTTTCCTCACTTCAAATATATGTTTCAAAATATATCTTATTTCTTGCAAATTTTAACTGGCAAAATTTCTCCAGCAAAAACTTGGAGGACTTACAAGTTGAACATTGAACATTGTACAAATAGTTACAAAATTTTGAGTATGTAGATATACCTAATAACTTTTGTGTGGAAACAGCAGATTAGTAGTGTAAAAATTTTAGAAACTAAAAAATGTTGTTCAGTCAGTAATTTAAAAATCTTTATTTTTGAAAATAAATGGTTAAAGTCTTTTAAAATATCATTTAAAACATAAAATTACCATGGGTAATTTATTATTGTATACTCGCTATTTTACCTAATATAGCTTGTTTAAGCTCGATATTCAGTTCTTTGCAAAATGTTTGTAAGAAATTTTGCCATTTATCTGTAGAGGGAAATTTTTGCTCCAGAGAGTTACCTTGCAAATATTTCACGAATATTCCTATATTCCCTCTTCGCACTCCATCTTATTTTTAACGCAACCTGGTGTTATATTTGTCTGTCAAAATTATCGAAATACCAATATTCCGGTCCCAAGCAATTGTTTTCGTACGAAATAACTTTGGAGTAACAATCATCTAAACGATACTGATATGTCGATAATGACAGTTTATCAACCATTTAAAATACATGCGGTCATAAAACTTTACTACCGACAAAACGATAACACAGTGCAACACAAAAAAATATAACCATATACGGACACCACTACGTGATAAATGATCTCCCAGTTTTGCCCAAAGTCATTGACTTTTTTTTATGGGCCCCAAAGATTTGGGGCCTCGGTGTAATTTTTGCAAAAAAGTTATCATTTTGTCAGGCTTATATCTTGCAATTCGTTCGGAATTTTGATTTACTCTCTGAGGGAAAGTTGTAGCTCTTGTCATAAGGAATACAAATTGTGAACAAAAAAATTTCACCTTCAAGGCCAAAATCCCAAAAAACTTTCAAAAATTCGATTTTTTTTACCATTTTTTCCCTGTTCAGGGCCATAGGTAGCAAACCATTCAAGATTCAAGGAAACAATCAACTACAAAAATATACCTAAGATCTCAATAAAAAAAACTTTGTAGAACATATGAACTTCCTAGGAATGATTCTTAACACCGTTTACTTCAACATTGAGATACTATGCTATTTCACCGACCGCAGCAGCACAGGCAAAGCAGTAAGCTCAGCACACGCAACAAAGGGACGCAGCACACAATATAAGAATCATTCCTGGGTAGTTCATATGTTCTATAAGGTTATTAATTGAGATCTTAGGTACATTTTTGTAGTTGATTGTTTCCTTGAATCTTGAACGGTTTGCTACTTATGTCCCTGAACAGGGGAAAAAAGGTAAAAAAAATTTTACTTTTTAAAGTTTTTTCTATTTTCACCTTGAATATGAAGTTTTTTTGATTTTGTATGTTCACAATTTTTATTCTTTCTGACAAAAGCTACAACTTTTCCTCAGAGAGTAAATCAAAATTTCGAACGAATTGCAAGATATGAGCCTGACAAAATGATCACTTTTTTGCAAAAATTACACCGAGGCCACAAATCTTTTGGGGCTCTTAAAAAAAAGTGCATGACTTTGGGCAAAACTGGGAGACACGGGTCTTTTTTTTATTGGTCTTTTATCATGTAGCGGTGTCCGTATATGGTTATATTTCCATGACTTAAAACATTACACACAGTGTAATGAATTCGATATCGTTTCTTACATAATTAGCTCCCTGGCTTTTCGTTCGAGATCAAGAAGGACATGTCATAAGTACTGGACATAAGTTTTTGTTAAAACTGACGTAAAACTGAGCACAGACACTAAATATTTGAAGAAAAGGTCTCAATCAAAACGTACACTTGTGTTAATGGCGAAAAAAAATATATTTATTTCTTTCTCTCATCCTAAATGCCAGTTTACAAATTTCCAACTTTTTCCGCTGGGTGCATTTTGTTATGAAACTCATAAATAAATGGCTTCCCATTACATCCCATGAAGGGACCGGGGAGAACTTCTCACAATCATTGAGCTGTGCGCTTTACAGTTTTCACTCAATGATTGGGACCTACAGTTTTACACCGATTCCGAACGGTATTTTGAGAAGCTTTTTCATGGCTATATACTCGATAGTGTCACCGTGACTATGCGAGGAGACCGCCGCCGAAAGAAATTTTTTTTGAAAGTGGTCAGAGCAGGGTTCAAACCCCGGATCTCATGCACAAGAGCCGCGCACACTAACCATTGTACCGGGTGACAAGTACGGATTTTGGTTGGGACTTAAATCATTTGACCGGTTCGTAATTTAAGGTGACGTAAAGAGATGATGTTGAATAATGGCATGCATATGAAAGTGATTTAAATGAATAGACTACACATGTATATCAAGACAATCAGTTGGTGATCACTTATTGACCCACCTCCTGGGGATTTACAAGTTTTTTTTACATATCATTCAATATCTGTTTTTCTTACTTTTTTCCAGACCAAAACTTATCTATCCCTGCCAATGTTTAAATGGCACCGACATTGGCATCTATGTCACTTGTGACAACACGAATTTGGCCACATTATCGGTGGCTTTGCAAAATATGGCCGCTTTGCAATTGCCTGTGGAACATTTAACTATAAATAAGGCAAATTTTGGTAAGATCATAAAGACATATTTGTAAGATCATAAAGACATTATATATATTATTTATATATTTTATATATGTAAATAATTGTATTAAATACATTTTATATTTATTAAATTTTGTATACAGAACGTTTATACGGACCATTGTTCTCCAAAGTCGAAGTAAGAAAGATGACTATTAAGGATACACCTTTGGTAATGTTGGAAGATTATGTATTCTTTGGCATCAATAAAACTTTGGAAGAACTCGAATTGTTTAACACAAGCCTTGCTCATTTCAGTCCACTTTCATTTGGGGTGAGTAGTAACATTTAGAGTGTTCAAAACCGAAACCAAACACCGGAGAAACCGGTTCTCTTGCAATTAACCGTGTGCACGTTTTTTAAACCGAAACCGGTTATTAGATGTTGGTTAACCGGTTTATACTCAATTTGTGTTAAAAATTTGTACAAACTTTTAATAATTAAACAAAATATTATATAATTTTCATATGTTAATTTTTTTTTGAATTAAGTAACACAACATCTATTTTGAAATATAATAATAATAAGATATATAATACATTAAACAGGCATTGCAAATTGGAATATGATTTACATTTTATTTTAAATATAAAACGTTATTTTTAACTATAAATACAGCTGTGAAATTTTGAGATTGAAATACCAATAAAAATACTCAATTCAATACAAACCAATTCAATTCAGTTCAATTTAATTAAGAAGATATAATGAATTGAACTGAAGTCGACTAGATTAGACTAAAAACGCTTATTCGAAAATGCCGGTTCTTTAAACACTGTAGTAACAATGTCCAAGTTTGAGGTTTACGCAACTAGTGCAACACAAGCGACTTTGCCGCATTTACACAGCCGTTTATCGCGGCCAAGTTAAGCCCCGTATTCAGTTCTTGCAAAATTTTCGCAAGAAATTTTGTCATTTATCTCTAAACGGAAAATTATGTTGCGGAGTGTTACCACCTATCTTTGATCTACCTTGCAAATATTTCATTAATAATTTCTCTACGCGCTACATTTCATTTTTAACACATGTGTTGTTATTTCTGATTGCTAAAATTATCGAAATGCCAAAATTCCGGTCCCAAACAATTGTTTTCATACGAAATAACATTGGCGTAACAGCCCTGTACTTGATTTTGCCTACGAAATTGTCGCAGACAACTGAGTTCTAAACAACGACGAAGTATCCCCTTTTTAATAGTCCTTTTTTGGGAAAGCCTCTAGTAGGCAGTAGAATATTTTGATTTTTTGTTTATGATTGTTTTGTATGTAGTTACTACAACTTAAGTTAGTGCGAAGTATATAGTTCTGTAAATATTATTAAATGTAGGAAAATACGTAGCGATAGATTTAAGTTATCTTTAAGAGACTTTGTTAAAATGAATTTTAGGGACCCAATAAATGAAATGAAATGGGAAATGAGTTCTAAACAAATGAAAAGTGAGCGAAATTTTCGGTTCATGAAATTTTCGTAATTTTTTATGCACGTACTTCTAATGGCAACGGAAATTTCATTAAAACTGAATACCGGGCTTTAGCGATAACCTTGTTATCTAATTTTAACCGTTTACACCGCCCAATTTGAGACTAATTTTAAATTTCAGGTGGCAACCCAGTGGTTAGACCTACTCCGCGCCGAGACAAAATTAACGAAGACGGCGGCACAGCAGGAAAATTAAATTGGTGGTTATTGGTTTTTTTCAAAAGTGGGTTGTTTTTAAATAACTGAAACTCTGTCGAATCGGGCGTCGATAAAATCGACTCACATTTAAACCAATAAGAGCCAATTATTTCGGCGGCGGCGCGAGCTTCATCGTTGGTGGCGGCGACGCGTCGGAAATATCGGCTTCAGTTTGTCAGTCTGTTAAACAGTTGATTTTTTTTAGTAATTAACAGTGTAGCATCAACATGTACAGCGAGGTTAACATTTAAACTTCAGTAAACCCTAGTCATTCTCTGCTATCTCTCTTACTCTCATCATTGAATATTTCAAAACACAAGCAGCGTTTTGATAGTGTGATTGTAACGGGGTTTTCAATAAGAGCGCTACAAAAGTCTTTTAAACTTCAGTAAACCCTAGTCATTCTCTGCTTTCTCTCACTCTCTTCATTGAATATTTCAAAACACGAGCAGCGTTTTGATAGTGTGATTGTAACGTGGTGTTTAATAAGAGCGCTACAAAAGTTTTTTTTTAAATAAAACAAAACCTATTTTAGATACCAATGAAATTTTTTATTGCTGTGAAAGTACGTTCGATGCCATTATGTATGGAACTCGATTTCTTTTGCATGGCCACCACGGGCTCGCTTGCAGAAGTCCAGACGCTGAACCCAATTTTCGAAGGTTTTCAAGCATAAATCGGCCGATACTGCTGCAATTTCACGTTCGATATTCGCACGACGTTCATCAATCGTCGCTGGCTTGTTGGCATACACCATAGACTTGACGTAGCCCCACAGAAAATAATCTAACGGCGTCAAATCGCACGACCGAGGCGGCCAATCGACTGGGCCATTTCGTGAGATAACACGTTCACCAAACTTGGTTTCCAATAAATTGATTGTGGCATTCGCTGTGTGGCTTGTGGCGCCGTCCTGTTGGAACCACATGTCCTCCAAGTCCATATTATCCAATTGGGGCCAAAAATATTCGGTTATCATTGAACGGTAGCGATTCGCATTCACAGTAATGTGCCGGTCTTGATCAGCACGGAAGAAGTACGGCCCAATGACGCCGCCGGCCCATAAACCGCACAAAAGCGTAATTTTTTCGAGATGCAAGGATGACTCGTGGATTACGTGTGGATTGCTGTTTGACCAATAACGCATATTTTGCTTATTGACGAAGCCATTCAGCCAGAAATGAAATTCAGAAATTGAACGTAGTGCTCTTAAAGTTGAGGCCACTGACTCCAAATTTCGGTAGTAAATTTTAATAATTTCGACTCGTTGTTGGCTCGTATATCTTTCCATGATGAAATGGCAAACCTTACAGAAGAGAAATGTCAAAAGAGCGGGAAGAAATATGGCGTCGTTTGCTGTCCCTATCGATTTACTTTTGTAGCGTCTCTGTTGAAAAACCCTTTATATAACTATACAAATTCCAACCATGTTGAAGTAATAGACAGTCAAAATTTCTCTTCACTCAAATGCCAACAAACAAAACGAGTGAAACCCTAGCACTTCTCTGCCCTCTCTCTTACTCTCTTCATTGAATATTTGAATACGCAAGCGGCTTTTTGATAGTGTTATTGTATATAATTATACAAATTCCAACCGTGTTGAAATAAAATTACATAAACTATTCAAAAAGTATGAAATAATCAAGATATGACCCGAGAGAGAAAAGCGTTTGAGTGAATATCTGGCACTTTTTGGATCTCTTTTACCAGGGTTGCCAAATTGCGCACATCTTCTGGTGGTCTACTTCTTGATCGTCTTCGAAATTACATAAACTTTGCAAAAAGTATGAAATAATCAAGATGTGACGCGAGAGATAAATGCGTTTGAGTGAATTTCTAGCACTTTTTGGTTCTCTTTTACCAGGGTTGCCAAATTGCGCACATCTTCTGGTCATATAATTCTAAATCGTCTTTGGCGTGGGTTAACAGAGTTAACCTACGAAAGCGGTAATTTTGGTCGGTGTAAATGCCGTATAATAAAACTGCAGTTACACCTACCAAGATTATCAAACTCCATAAGAAAAAACGTCGATAATCCCGAAAATGCATTATTCTTGTTTGGTGTAAATGCCGTATAAGTCTATTATTAATGCTTTTGATTGGTTAATTTAATATGTACATTAGGAATATGACTTTTTCAATTTGTTTAAAGTAATTAAAAATGCAAGGTCGTACGTTAGGAGAAATGGTACAAAAAAAAATTTAATAAATAAATAAATTAAATTCTTGGATAATTTGGTGACGGGAAAATCGGAGAATCACGGGGAAATCGATCAAACTTTTCGGATTTTGGAATTTTAGTATTTTTTCCAATGTTCCAAAAATGTTCAATGGTTATTTAACTCCCGATCTGTTTCTTGGAATTATTTAAGCTCAATCAAATTATTTAATGGTGAAGTCTTAAAAAATTCCACCTACTGTAAGGATTCCAAATCCGAGTTTGAACAATTCAGTTTTGGAAAAAGGTGCAGTTCTGAGAAAAAAAACTCCTTCAACATCTTTACATAATGGTTCCCATTAACAGTTACTTTAACACCGTTTTCTATAAAGAAGTACGAGTATTGCCCAACAATGCACCTTGATGAAACTGCGCACCACACAGTGACTCGTTCTGTGTGCAGTTCCGTTTCATGGGGTATTTCTGGATTATATTCACTTCATATACGGCAAGTTTGCGATTTTACATTGCCGTTTAGATCAAAATGGGCCTCATCAGACATAAACAAGCAATTTATCAAGTTGTTGTCTTCTTCGGCAATTTCAAACAATCTTTGGCAAAATTCCAGGCGAATACTCGAATCCAGAGGATTTAACTTGCTTGTAATTTGGGCTTTGTAGGGAAACAAGTTGAAGTCATTATGAATTATCCGTTGTAATGGCCGTCTTCGGACTCCAATTTGCGCCGATAAATTTCTAGTCGAAACACTTGGATTTGCCTGAATTGACGATGCTACAACCGCAATTGTGTCTTGAACCCTAATATAGCGATCTTGATGGTACGGTCTTCGTGCCATGCTTCCCGATTCGTCAAACATGTTTACCCACCTCATAATTATCCATCTACTCGGGGGAGTGCCGCCAAACTACCGCCTAAATTCCCTATGGACGTAAATGGAGGACTGCAAACCATGGTACCACTGCACTATCCAAATACTCGTTTCGGCATACCAAGCATTCATTTTACTAAATCTAATTACTAACCTGCAAAATAAAATAAAAAAAAACCGATTACTCTACAGGAATAAAGTTATTGCGTTTTGTTTTTGTAGCACGATTCGCGTGCCAAACAAACAAATGATTTCCCATTACATCCCATGAAGGAATTGGAGAGAGCTTCTCACACCAATTAAGCTGTGCGCATTTTAGTTTTATACTAATTTATATTTCGTTTTTACACCGGTTCCGAAAATTATTTTGAGAAGCTTTTTCATGGCTAAATACTCGATAGTGTCGCCGTCACTATGCGAGGTGACCTCCGCCGAAAGAAATTTAAGGTGGTCAGAGCAGGAATCGAACCCAGGATCTCATGTACAAGAGGCGCGCACACTAACCATTGCACCACCGACGGCCATGCATGTATAATAAACAGCAGTTGCAATTCAAAACACATCAATTGAAATTTAAAATACATCATTAAAAACTAGACATTAAAAACAAGTCAATTGAAATTTAAAACACATCAATTGAAATTTAAAACACATCAATTGAAATTTAAAATTCAGCAATTGGAGTTTAAAGACATCAATTGACATTAAAAACAAGTCAATTGAAATTTGAAAGATATCAATTGATATTTAAAACACATCAATTGAAATTTAAAAGACATTAACTGACATTAAACACGTCAATTGAAATTTAAATGACAGCAATTGAAATTAAAAAGACATCAATTGAAGTTTAAAGACATCAATTGACATTAAAAACATGTCAATTGAGATTTAAAATACATAAATTTAAATTTAAAACACATCAATTGCAATTTAAAGCACATGGTCTATCTTTGTAACTTTTTTGTTATTCATTCGTTTGGTATTCGCGGTCAATGTTTTACTTGTTACACTAATGTTTAATTACACAGTGCAACACGAAAAAATATAACCCGTGTCTCCCAGTTTTGCCCAAAGTCATGCACTTTTTTTCAGGGCCCCCAAAGATTTGGGGCCTCGTTGTCATTTTTGCAAAAAAGTGCTAATTTTGTCAGGCTCATATCTTGCAAACCGTTAGGAATTTTGATTTACTCTCTGAGGAAAAGTAATAGCTCTTGTCATAAAGAGCAAAAATTGTAATCTTCAGCTTCAAGGTCAAAATCGCACTTTAAAAAATTCGATTTTTTTTACCTTTTTTCCCCAGCTCAGGTCCATAGGTAGCAAACAGTTCAAAATTCAAGGAAATAATCAATTACAAACATGTGCCTAAGATCTCAATAAATAACTTTCCAGAACATATGAACGGTTTGCAAGATATGAGCCTGACAAAATGATCACGTTTTTGCAAAAATGACAACCGAGGCCCTAAATCTTTGGGGGTCCATAAAAAAAGTGCATGACTTTGGGCAAAACTGGGAGACACGGCTCTTTTTATATATTTTCATGACTTAAAAAATATATTTTCATGACTTAAAAAATTACACACAGTGTTATCGATATCGATGTTTAATTACCCATTCAAACCTTACATGGGTTGTTTTAATTTTCATTGATTTTATTTTACATTACTATATCTAATGCAAATGCAAAAGAATTAGCACTGTTCGCAATGGCAATTAAAAAAATGGTGAATTTCCATTTGCTCAGGCAATGCAAATGCAGGTTGTGGAATCGGATGCCAATTGTAATGAAATATTTCAATGCTTTCAATTATTTTGAATTTCTTTAACTGCTGGCAATTCTGTTTTTAAAGTATTTTATATGTAGAGGTTTGTGGCTTCGATAGGTGTTGCCTCATGGTAATTCAAATTCATAAACCTGTACAAGATATTTAGAAACAAAAACCGCCAAATATGAAGGAAATGCTTTGGAAATAAGTACAATTGTCAATGGTATTTAAATTTTTTGTATTTCCATTTCCAAACTTCAAACTATAATTGTCATATAATTAATTTGAATTTCAGTGTTGAAATTCGAAAAATATCAATTTGGGGTTTTTAAATAAGAATTGAAGTTTGAAGATTGTATTTGAAATTTAAAATACATTAATTGAAATTTAAAAATCCCAGACACATCAATTGGAACTTAAGAAACATCAATTGAAATCTAGAAGACATGAATATATGTCGAGAAGACCAAAACTTAAGATACATCTATTGAAATCTAGAAGACATGAATAGAAATTTAGAAGACATCAATTGAAATTTAAGTTCGTCAATTGACATTTAAAAGACTCAACAGAATTTTAAAAGACATCAATTGAAATTTAAAGTACATCAATCGAAATTTGAATTTCATGGTTTCTCATTGTCCCATTTTCATTAGTCATTTGCTAGGTACTCGCGGACTATACCATTTCTTATTCAAATTCAAAAAATATCAATTTAGTTTTTAAAAATAACAATTGCAATTTGTATATTCTATTTGAAATTTAAAATTACATTACATTAATTGGAATTTAAAAATTACAAATACATCAACTGAAATCTAGAAAACATCAATAGACATTTAGAAGACATCAATTCAAATTTAAGTACGTCAATTGGAATTGAAAAGATCTCAATTGAATTTTAGAAGACATCAATTGAAATTTAAAGAATATGGTATGTATTCCAATTGAAATTCAAAACATATCGATTTAGTTTTTAAACATAAGAATTCTATTTGAAATTTGAAATTATATTACATTAATTGAAATTTAAAAATTCTATTTGAAATTAAAAATACATCATTTTGAATTTAAAAAATATGAATTGAAATCTAGAAAACATCAATAGACATTTAGAAGACATCAATTCAAATTTAAGTACGTCAATTGGAATTGAAAAGATCTCAATTGAATTTTAGAAGACATCAATTGCAATTTAGCCCGCCTTTGATATATTCCTTAGATTTTTACATAAGTTTACGTATTTGATATTTCAGATCTTAAGCAAATTGACTCGTTTAGAAATCGATGGTCACAATTTCACTACACTGGCCAAGGATCTATTTTTTGATCAGGATATTGCGAATAGCGTAGCTGTGGTTCGCATTACAAATGGACCCTTAATGGATATACCCATCGAAACGTTTCAGGTTTGAACATTTGAATACAGTTTTTTAATGCTCGAAAACTTTTTACTATGCAACTTTTGTTCCAGCCCCTTCGAAAACTGCGCACATTAGACATTCATGGTAATCAATTGGAAAATCTGAAGCGCAACCAATTCAAAAATCTAAGAGAATTGGAAGTATTGGACATAAGTTTCAATAAAATCAAGAAATTAGATGCACAACATATAGCGGATCTTACGAAAATGGGTTGGTGCAATGTATCGCATAATGCCTTGACGGAGTTGTCGCGAGGAACATTCGCCCGTAATGCGGTATTGAAAGTGTTGAACTTGTCCCACAATATGATACAAAGATTGGATGCCAATAGCTTTCGAGGAATGAGATTTTTGAGGTGAGTATGAGAAGTTGTAGGGAAATAATATTACTAACTTATCTTTTATTTTAGACGCCTCTATATGAGCGATAATCGTATATCCGATGTGGGCAGAGGTACGTTTGGTAGCATAGCGCGCATAGGTACCATTGATCTGGCCCGTAATGCCTTAAAAAAGATAGAATATCAAATGTTCTCACAACTCAACTATATTGAGGTAAGTTTTTTTTATCTAAATATTACTGAATTTTCAAATTTCCCTTTAAAGATTTTAGATTTGGCTGAAAACAACATCACTTTGATAGAGAAAAACTCTTTTAAGGATATCTATCAGGCCTTGATTAATATATCCCACAATGGTTTGGAGTCTATACAATACAAGGCCTTTGAGAATTGTGTTAATATTACAGTGCTCGATTTGAGTTACAACAAGTTGACAAATTTCACCAAAGGTGTGTTTGATGAAACCACATTTGCCACAGATTTTCAGCTGAGTCACAATTTCCTAACGAATTTTGCCCATGTAAGTTACGTAACTATTAATGGTCTGTTTTCATAAAACGAATTTGATCGAAGGAACCAATCGTCTAAGACTAAAACGTAAATAAATAGGATTTCAAGGGTCTATTGAGGAAATCCTTTTAGGAATTCGTTAAAGGAACATGTGAAGATTGAAGATCCTAAATAGCTCATTTGAACTACATTTGGTTTATGATTATTTGATTTGATATCTCATTATTTGATTTATGAAAACAGTTCGGAAAATTTCTCTCTCTTTCATTTCGGAATCATTTAAATATTTTTTTCAGATCCCCTTGCAAAACATGACGGGCCTGAAAGTGCTAAATGCTTCCCACAATAATATCACCATTATGCCCAAGAATTCTTTCCCTAAACTCTATGAACTTCACACAGTCGATTTGTCGTACAACAACATCTCGACCATTTTCAACGGCGTATTCCAAACCCTATTCTCTTTGCGTTTCATTAATTTGGCTCACAATAGTTTGGAGGAAATCAAATCATCTATGTTTGGTACATTACCCACTGTGTTGGAGCTGAACTTGAGCCATAACAAGTTGATTAACGTGGTGAGAGGATCGTTGGCTAAGCTAGCAAGTTGCAGATTTTTGAATTTGTCACACAATCGTTTGGAGAAACTATTTCAAATTCCCATATCTTTGAATGAGCTGTACCTTGAGGATAACCAGTTAAAGTCAATACCTCCGGGCACCTGGCCTGTTATGAATTCTTTGCTGTATTTGGATTTGAGTCGTAATCAAATTGGCAATTCACTGGAGGGGGATAGTTTTCTGGGTTTGTTGGTATTGCAGAAACTGTGGCTGAGGGAAAATGGTATCACACGACCACCGGTGGAATGTCTAGCGAGAATGTCCACTTTGCAGTATTTATATTTAGAGGTGAGTTCGAGAGAAGCTTTTCCTTATCTCTCCATGGGATGTAATGGGAAAATACATACATACACGTTTTAATTTAAATGATTTCGGGCGCTGGAAAGAAATGTGTAGATATGGGCGTAACGTTTGTATTTTATATTTCAGAACAATAATATCACGGTCTTGGAGAAAAGCGCTTTTGGTAAACTACCCGTTTTGTTTGAGCTGAACTTATATGGAAATGGTGTAACGGAGATAAAGTAAGTTTAATTTAGACATGTTGTGGTTACAACGCTTGCTTAGATTATCACTTATTTTGTATTGAAAGCTAAGCGATTTTAAACGGCACTTGAAGTTACCGCTTCCATTTCAGTCCTAAGCAGGCATAAAGTTACCAGTCTGAAAAAAAATCAGAAAAACAGTGTTGGATATTTTTATTGTGAGTTCCAAGATAGGGAAAACAATATATACATTTGCAAAAATAACTATAAACTATGCGTTAGAGCAAGCAAAAAGGATGTATAAGTAGAAAAGAAAAAACCACCGCAAGGTGGCAACCCTCATAGAAAAAAATTGAGTGAATCGCCTCATTTCTCTGCTCTCTCTCTTACTCTGTTCATTGATTATTTCAATACACGAGCAGTTTTCTGATGATGTTACTACAGTATCTAACTATAAAAAATCCAACCATGTTTATATAAAATTACATAAAGTGTGTAAAACATATGAAATAATCAAGTTAGGTAGCGAGAGAGAGATACGTTTGAGTGAATCGCGTCGACTTTTTGGTTCCCTTCTACATTGGGGTTGTTTTATCTTCTCTACTTGCACATCCTTTTTGGAGCAAGCTAATTGCCAGTATGAAAGAAACAGATTACGCACATCTTCTGATCGTCTAAATCTTGATTGTCTTTGGTATGGCCATATCGCCTGACAAAAAGGATGAAGGGGAAGAGAAGAAAATTTACTCACGGAGTGGAATGCCAACTAAGAAAACGAGTGAAGTGTCTCGTTTCACTGCTCTCTCTCTCTGACTATCTTCGTTGATTATTTCAATACACGAGCAGTTTTTTGAGGATATTGTATCTAACTATAGAAATTCCTACCATGTTGAAATAAAATTACGTAAAGTATGTAAAAAGTATGAAATAATCAAGTTATGACGCGAGAGAGGAATGCGTTTGAGTGAATCGCGTCGAATTTTTGGTCCTCTTTTACGAAGGTTGCCAAATTGCGCACTTTGTTTTTCTTCTCTACCCTTTTCATCCTTTTTGCGCCTGATAGCCCACGCAAAGACGATTAAGAAATAGACGGCAACCTTGGTAAAAGAGAACCAAAACATGGTTCACTCAAACACATTTCTCCCTCGCGTCATATTTTGCTTATTTCAAACCTTTTGCATAGTTGATGTAATTTTACTTCAACATGGTTGGAATTTGTATAGTTATATCAAAAATCTGTTCGTGTATTGAAATATTCGATGAAGAGAGTAAGAGAGAGAGAACGAGAGAGTAGAACGAGTGGCTAGGGTTGCACTCGTTTTGTTTGTAGGGATTCGTGTGAAGAGAAATTTTGACTGTCTAATTGTACATCGTTTATGGGTCACGTTGCAAATGGATCCAACCCAGATTTATTCATTCAGGTTATAGTTATCAGCAGAACAACTGATTTCATTGCATTCATTTTCGTCGAGCGCAATCTGTCAAAGTTTATATTTCTGTTTTTGCTTACATTAGCTTTGTTCCTTTACTTTTCGGGTAAAGTTCGGGTAAATGAGAGTAAAAGCAAAATTTACCCAAAAGTAAAGGAACGCAAAAAACCACTTTTCTTACCCGAAAACAAATGTCAAAACAGAAAACATATGCTTGACAACAAATCTTGCATATCATGTTAATTTTCACTGTTCATTTGCACACTTCCCATCTTCTTTAAATAAGCACTCTCAAAGCAATCACTTTTCAAGTTAATAAAATTGTAAATTCAATAATTTTTTTCCACTTGCGTTATTTTTTTCACAAATAATACATATGTTTTTATGGTGACGTTTCGAACAGCTGATTGTTTGACACTTTGCCCAAACTTACCCGAAGAAAAAGTCTGGGTAAGTTCGGTAAAATGAGAAACGCATTTTGACGTTAAGAGAAACAAAAAGTCGCTCTCATTTACCCAATTTTTGCGTACGGGAACGCTTTTGGGTAAGTTTGGGTAAATTTGGGTTCCCGCGGTAAAGTAAAGGAACAAAACTATTATATGTTTGTTCGCAAAAAATCAAACAATTGTTAATAAAGTGGATTGATTTAATTGCGAAAACAATTTCTAAATATTAAAGGGCTTTACAAAAATCGTCATGAATCTTCATAATAATTTAACAAAATTTAAATTAAATTGAATTTTTCACATTACAAAAAAATGTAAAGCTAACTGACAGTTAAAAATTATAAATTCCATACAAACTGACAGCTAAAACTATTCGTTAGCTCTAACTGTAAGATAACTAGAAATGGTGAAATCGACCGTTAATCAGCACAATTTTATTTGTTTATACTTTACAGCAAACGTTCCTTTGATGGCCTCTTGCAGTTATTAAATTTAAATTTGTCTACGAATGCACTTAAAACCATAGCCAACGAGGCCTTTGTAGGGTTGCCATCATTGCGTATATTGGATTTATCCCATAATATGTTAAGCAAGTTGGACAATAAAACCAACGGAGTCTTGGATGATTTACTTAGCTTGGAAAATGTACGTACAAAAATAATTGTTAACATCTGTTACTCATTTATGTTTCTCTCTTTCTTCCAGCTCAATTTAAGTTTCAACAAAATAAGTTTTGTCACCAAGAAAACGTTCCCGGAAAACCAATATATACCCTATAATCTAAGATATTTGGATTTGTCCAATAATCAAATGCCCGTCTTGACATATGACATTACATTCGGTACTAAGAAACTATACAAATTGAATCTCTCCCACAATCACATTAATGAATTAAGAAGAGGAGTTTTGGGAAATTTTACACGTTTGAAACACTTGGACTTATCCTACAATGAGTTGTCGAATTTGCAGTCGGAACCACATGTTTTTGATTTGCCCACAAATTTAACTGAAATTTTTCTACAAAATAATCAAATCTACAAACTGAACTTTACACAATTTTTGAAGCAACCGAATTTTGAAATAATCGATTTACGGAATAACAGTTTACCCCAATTCCCCTTATCCCTGGTGTGGAATTTGAAAAATGGCACTGATGTCCGCTTTGAGGGAAATCCTCTACACTGCACTTGTGTTGCGAGACCTTTAAAACACTACCTAATGGAATTGGCTGAGATTTCCGACGATCTCAGATATATCACTTGTGAGACACCGATATTAAACGCAAATCAATACTTGACAAATGTGGAAGATGAGAATTTGCAATGCACGGATCGAGAAGAAAAGGAGATGTTCACAGGACTCGATTATGATAAATTATCAGATGTGCGTTTTAGGGATATAATTGTGTAAGTATAAGAAAGATTGATTTTTGTCAAGATTTTCAAGTCTTTAAGCTCTTTTTCCCCTCCCCACTTTAGCAAAGATGGCAATATAAGCGTTCGTTGGTTTGTCGTCACTGCCCGTGATGTGGCAGATTTCATTGTCTTCGTGAGAGATCTTGAGAACAATATACTCTTTCAACAAGATTTTGACTATAACATACGCAAGACGGACATACCCGTCTCATTATTCAGTGAAAATCTCCAGCTTTCCAAAGAGATATGCATTGTCTCACGCAATAGCAATGCGGAGACCGGAAATTGGTATCACGCCCAATGTGAGAAGTTACCGACCCTTAAAGAGGAGCGTAGATTTTTCTTTTTCTCTACCTCAGCTAGAAATCCAAGCAATTCAGGATCTTTAGTAAAGAATTCCGTGCAATCCATAATTTTCGGATACGCTTTGCTGATAGCACTCAGATGCTTTTTGTAAAATAATAGCAATAAGTTTTTATAGTAGAACTATAACTACCAAGTACCTATATATAAAGTACCTTCCTAGTTTGGAATTTTTTGGTTTAAAATTGATTTTGTTTGTTTGTTAATTATACATTTTGTTAATAACTTTAAAATTATGAAATAAAAAATAACATCGTAAAAGGAAACAAATAAATTCTATGTCCTTCTGTACGTACATTGCACTTGAAATCACATGTTTCGAGATTGCTTTTAACCAAACATCAGTTTTTTGATACGGAAACAAATCAGCTGTTCTTTTGCTTTTGGATAAATAATATTGGTCGGTTTCTTGTAAGTTGCTAAATAATTATGTTGGGCCTAGCCAGGTCCTATTTAAATATAAGGAAAAAGCTGTTTACATTGCCTAAAAAATACGGGTTATACCTGGCTTAACGAAATATGCCCAACTACAGGACACAGTCTTTGAAGGTGACGATATTTTTAATTTCTCAATAGTTGACATGCACATGTTGACGCACTTGAAATCTCTGCGTACTTTCACTGATGACCCTGCTATGGAGACTACTGATGTCTAAGCTAAAACCGCCACTTGAGTGGTGTCATAGATGGTGGTGCCTGTAAAGAGATCCATAAATTCATGACCCGCATTCATAACGAAAAGTTGGTCATCGCTTGTTTTCTAACTAACGATTTTTAATTGATAACACTTCAACTAAAGCCTGCCCAACGAGTGACAACGAAGCGAACGAATGCATACTAACTTTTGCCGAGCAGCTGTCGTTATAATGTCACATTTCCTTGTTCTCTAATCTTTTTGTTCTCTTGTTCTCTAACCTAATTTGAGATTAAATTAACATTTCAGGTGGCAACTCTGTGCTTAGACAAACTCCACGTCCAGATCAAATTATCTAAAATGGCGGAACAACAGTAAAATTAAATTGACGGCTCTTGGTTTGCCAGCTTGGTACAAATTAGGGATGTTTTTGAAATAACTGTACTGTAGCCATTTATTATATCGGCATTTCGCTTTTTTATGACTTTACGGACTCGTAACGACTTCGAAACGGATCTGCATCCGTTTTTTTGCACGTTGGGAAGTATGAAATAATCATGTTATGACGCGAGAGAGAAATGTATTTGAGTGAATCGCGTCGACTTTTTGGTTCTCTTCTACGAGGGTTGCCATATTGCGTCGGTTTTTCTGTTCTACTTGCACATCCTCTTTGTCCGTCTCAAACAAGTAGACAGTCAAAATTTCTCTTCACTCAAATGCCAACAAACAAAACGAGTGAAACCCTAGTACTTCTCTACTCTCTCTCTTACTGTCTTCATTGAATATTTCAAAACACGAGCATCTTTTTGATAGTGTTATTGTATATAACTATACAAATTCCAACCCTGTTGAAGTAAAATTACATAAACTATGCAAAAAGTATGAAATAAGCAAGATATGATGCGTGAGAGAAATGCGTTTGAGTGAACTCCTAGCACTTTTTGGTTCCCTTTTACCAGGGTTGCCAAGTTGCGCACATCTTCTGGTCGTCTATTGTCTCAAAGACGATCAAGAATTACACAACCAGAAGATGTGCGCAATTTGGCAACCCTTGTAAAAGAGGACCAAAAAGGGGTAGCAATTCACTCAAACGCATTTCTCTCTCGCGTCATATCTTGATTATTCCATACTTTTTACATAGTTTATATAATTATACCCTCACCATAGGATGGGGGTATATATTATTTAATACGTAAAAAAATGTAACACATAGAAGGAACCAAATTAGACCCTTAGTATCTTTGGACGAAATTCATTTTAGGACTTTTTAAGACGTTTGAGCCATGTCCGTCTGTCTGTCTGGCTGGCTGGTCAACACGATAACTGCCGTAAATCTTTACAGATGACAATGAAACTTTGTCAGTGACTATTATTTGCCAATATTGAGTTTGGGATTGAAAATGGGCGTTTGACCACGCCTCTTCTGGTACCTCGCATACAAATCGACACATTTAGCACAAAATCATATTTCTTTCAAACTTTTCTAGATGTGATTAGCTTCAACTCTCACACCGGTTAATAATCTATAAATGCCTACTTAACTGGAAAAAATGGGCCAGATTGTCACGCACATTCTGGTACCTCCCATACAAAACAGGGTGTTCGACCGGATTGTCAATACGGTAAATCGCGTGAAACAGTTCCGACCTTAATGAAATTAGGTATAAAGCTTCACTTTATCAAAAGCTAATCACCGATTAAAACAAGGGTGATTTTGCCACGCCCATTGTGGTACCTCCCATGCAAAAGTTGTTTGGGTGTCTGGTTGTACGGCATGAGAAGTCCCGCAAAACCAAACCAATCTTTATGAAAGTTTGTACTAGTCAGTATTTAGCCAAATAAAGCTCTCCTATAGAAAATGAGCTGTTTTGCCACACCCATTCTGGTACCTCCCATATAAAAGTTGGGCGGATGGCCGGTTGATCCACACGATAATTCTCATAAACAACAACCGATCTTAATAAAATTCGCTACTAGGCAATATTTTGCTAAAAGCTACTGTGTAACTAATAACTGACTATTGTTCCACGCCCAGTTTCGTACATCCCATACAAAAGTTGGGCGTATTTGGGGTTTGCCGACTCGATATCTCCAATAAATCATAACCAATCTTTATAAAATTTGGTATTGATCAAAATTTTGGCAATAACTTTCCATGCCCATTTTTATACCTCGCATATAAATATTGGGAGGGAAACTAACTATTTTGGGTACTCAATAATATTTAGCGCAATGTCGTGAATCTGCTGTTGAATATGGTCACTTTTGAGTATGGGCGTTTTTTACGGTATGGTGAGGGTATGATTAAGTCGGTTCACCCGACTGAAACTTATGTACTGGTTTTACTTCAACATGGTTGGAATTTGTATAGTTATATACAATAACACTATGAAAAAGCTGCTCTGGTATAGAAATATTCAATGAAGAGAGTAAGAGAGAGAGCAGAGAATGGCTATGATTTCACTCGTTTTGTTTATTGGCATTTGAGTGAAGAGAAATTTTGACTGTCTAGTCCGTCTCTTTGTCCGTCTCAAAGACGATCTAGAATTAGACTACCAGAAGATGTGCGCAATTTGGCAACCATGGTAAAAGAGAACCAAAAAGTGCTGGAAACTCACTCAAAGGCATTTCTCTCACGCGTTCTAACTTGATTATTTCATACTTTTTGCATAGTTTATGTAATTTTACTCAAAGACGATTTACAATTAGACGACCAGAAGATGTGCGCAACTTGGCAACCCTGGTAAAAGAGAACCAAAAAGTACTAGGAGTTCACTCAAACGCATTTCTCTCTCGCGTCATATCTTGCTTATTTCACACTTTTTGCATAGTTTTTGTAATTTTTCTTCAACATGGTTGGAATTTGTATAGTTATATACAATAACACTATCAAAAAGCTGCTCGTGTATTGAAATGTTCAATGAAGAGAGTAAGAGAGAGAGTAGAGAAGTACTAGGGTTTCACTCGTTTTGTTTGTTGGCATTTGAGTGAAGAGAAATTTTGACTGTCTACTTGTACATCGTTTTTGTTTTACTTCAACATGGTTGGATTTTGTATAGTTATATCAAAAAGATGCTCGTGTATTGAAATATACAATGAAGAGAGTAAGAGAGAGAACAGAGAATGACTAGGGTTTCCCTCGATGTGTTTGTTGGCAGTTGAGTGAAGAGAAATTTTGACTGTCTACTTGTACATCGTTTTTGTCCGTCTGTCAAATAGTTGATTTTTTGAGTGAGTTTTTATTATGGTTGCATTTTTTTTGTAATGATCAGTGTTGCATCAAAATGTAGACCAGTTTTAAATGAGGTTAAAACTTAAACTGCAGTTTCTACAGATTAAAATTGTGTGAGTATGATGAGCTAATCTTGGCCGGTGTAAATGCCGTATAAGACCAGTATTGAGTTCATATGAAATTTTTATTTCCATAAGAAATACGTGCATACAAAATAACGAACATTTTGTGAACAAAAATTGCGCTAATTTTTTCATTTGCTTGGTACTCAGTCAAAACAAAATGAATTATAGGGTTGTTATGATAAAGTTATTTCGAATGAAAACAATTATTTGAAAGTAAAATGTTGACACTTCGATAATTTTGACAAACTAGTGTGATCATTTGGCGCAGCGAATCAAAATAACGCGATAACACTGGATAGGATATGTTAGTGGAATTTATCAGAATGAACCAGCGTTATAGGTATTCGAAGATGTAATCGAAGAACATCGAAGCATAGACTTCGTTCATTCAAAATAATATGTACATATTATGAATGGAACAGTACTTCTCCGGTATTAATAGTTTCATGAATTATATGATTTTTTTCGATTTTATGTTTTTTTTTGACAAGAGCTACAACTTTTCCTCGGAGAGTAAATCAAAATTCCGAACGGTTTGCAAGATATGAGCCTGACAAAATAATCACTTTTTTGCAAAAATTACACCGAGGCCCCAAATCTTTGGGGGGCCATAAAAAAGTGCATGACTTTGGGCAAAACTGGGAGACACTGTTTTTTTTTTGGTCTTTTATCACGTAGTGGTATATGGTTTTACTTCCATGGCTTAAAAAATTACACAGTGATATTCTACCGCCTTTTTGAAAGGTCTCTCTCCAGGTTATAGAGTTTAAATAATATATTCGGGCCATTTGACTACATTGTCCTTTAAAAGCTTTCTTCTTCTTTTTATATGTCTCCATGTACTAAAGGTGCTCGGTTCCTAAGTAACCGTGCCTGTCAAATGTGTTAGCATGTGTTAGCCTGTGAAAAAGCTCCCTTATTACGAAAGCTCTCTCAGAAGGATAACAGGATATTTTTTAAGTCTCTATTATTGATTTTCGCAACAAACCTGAACCTGAACGTTGAATAACAGTTGAAACACGATGAGAATGAACGTCAGCTTTTTATTTCTCGTGGGCCAGCCGTAACGTCGAGTTTAACAGCGATAAACGCAAACGAAAAAGGATAACCGACGAGGAACTAAGGAATTTTGGTCTTTTAAAACGATTAAATAATACACAAAACGCAAAAGAAAGCAACCAAAACTAACAACGAAGGAGGTCCTGCAATTTGTTACATAAAAATACTTTAAAAAACTGAGGAAAAAAAAAGAAATGAAAGGATAATATTGTGTAAAACCAGGAAACGGAAAGAGGCAAAGAAGCAATACGACCCACGTTAAATATTTATAGAAATAAAGTAATGAACAAAGTGAAATTCCCCCAAAAGAAAATGAGAGCGACAATTTTGGGAAGCTGTTAGAAGGCAAGCGAAACGTTTGACGAAAAGTCCTTTCACTTGAGAGCCAGCGGGTGGAGTGAGTTTGTGCGGGTGTGTGTGTGTGTGCCTGTGTGTGTGAAGGAAAAAAATGAAATGAAATGAAAAGTTTCCATTTCCATCTCTACTTACTTGAGGGTGAAAAATCGTTAAATGAAAAGTGAAATTTTCAGTTTTATATAGTTTTTTTTGTTGTTGTGGGTGTCGCGGTGTGTAAGTGTGTGTATGTTGCACTTCCCCCTTCAGACGTGTGTGTTTTTCGAGTGCGTGTTAAACAACAAAAAAAAAGCACCTTGAAAATTATTAAGTGTTGGATAAACGAATTTTTCGAAAATTTTGGAAAAACCAAATACTATCCCACAAAGAAAATAAAAGTACAACCTTCTACTACAACACGCCCCTACGCCCCTACGCCTCCCCTTCAACTACATATTACCTATATCAGTTGTTTCTTGCCTTGGATTTAACCTTTTATATAAGTGGTGCTTTATAGTGTAAAAACGCAAAAAAGAAAAACGACAAAAGTTGAACAAAAAACAAGGAAAACGGTTACCTCGGTATTCCGTGGATCCCCCAAAAAGGTGTGTACAACCAACGACGACGACGACGACGACAACAACGTCCCAGCGTAGTCAGTGCATAAAGTTTATGGAACCTTTTCTTCTCAGCAGCGATGACGAACTCAATCAGTTTTTTTGCTTCGATTGCTGGATATCATCGGTCACATATAGACATTCATCGATATAGGATGTGAATGAATGAATTGAAGAAGAAACAATCAAAGTGTGTGTGCCTGTGTGTGATGAATGAAAATGTGGGGGGAACACATAAGAAAAGAAGAATAATTACATAATCATTTAATACATTTTGCTTTCAACCTTGTACTCGAGGTTTTCACGGATTTTCAAACCAGAAAAATAACCAACAAAAAATCCAAATAATTAAACACAAAAAATCATAGTGAACGCACAAAGTTAAAGCTACAAAAGTAAGTAATCGATTCTTTAGAGAAACAGTAACTGCAAGCTACTACATACTATATGGGTCATTTCAAAAAAGGGTTCACTTCAATCGTGGTCTTTAATGATTTTGAGTTTTTGAAAATCGGGTATATTTCGTTTGTGAAATGTTGCTAATTCGTTGTGATTCATAGTTGGTAATGCTTCAGAGTTGATATTTTGTCGGAGTTTTTTTTTGTCCAACTGAAATATCTTTCGTTTAAGCCCCGTATTCAACTCTTATGAAATTTCCGTTCCCACAAGAAGTACGTGTATAAAAAACTAACATTCCGAAAACGTCGCTCACTTTTCAGTTGCTGGATAGTCAGTCCTTTGCGAAAATTTCGTAAACAAACTCAATTACAGGGTTGTTATGCCGAAGATATTTTGTAGGAAAACAATTGTTTTATAAGTGTTTGCGTTGGATATTTTGACATTTCGATTATTTTGACAAATAAAAGTAACACCACATGCGTTAAAAATAAAATGGAGTACTAAGAGTATTTTTACATACATGAAATATTTGCAAGGTAAAACACAGATAGGTGGTAACTCTCTGCAAAAAAATTTGCATTTAAAGCTCTTACTAGGATCAAAATTTCCCGAGGAATTATACAAAACTCCATACAAACAAATTCCAGCGAAATATTGACGAGATATTTTCGCACTTATAGTTATAAGTTGTTCACATCAAATATCAGAAATATCGATGGTGTTGCGTAAAAAGAGCCAATCTGCTGTTTCCAATTGTCTGTAAGATATTCATAGATTATAACGTAGCAAAAATGGTTATGGCTATAGAAAGTTATGGTTGGGTTCTTCGATTAGTATAATTATCTACCTACTTCGTTGCAGATAGACCCAAGCAGTTTCGCCCTTTTGACTTGTCGTGACAAGGTAAACCAAATCAGATCGGCCTTTGTAAAAAAATGCAGATTGGCCCTTTTTACGCAACACCATCGATATTTTATCGAGCAACATTTTAATGTTTCTTAAGGGGCCGTTAGACCTGTGGATAAGTTGCTCGACTTCACGTTCACATCAACTTCGATAACTAGACACCAACTTCGATTTTGCCCTTACACTCTCGAAGTAGTTGAGGCAACTTCATTTTCTTGTCATATGTCGAAATGAACGGTGGTGAGCGCACTGCGAAAATATCACAAATTTTACGAAAAAACGCTCTTTTTATTTTCTTTAAATATTTATAAATAACACTACAAATCATATTTATTTAGTTTATATTTTTCCGATAATGTTTAATTTATTTATTTTTTGGTTCATTTATTTACATTTTGGCGATAAAGTTTCCTCATGAACGATTCTCATCAAAATGTGTATGAAAGTTGATGCAACTCCCCCTTACACTGATGGATAAGTTGATATCAACTTCAAAAAATCAAAATCGCTTTGATTTTACATCAACTAGTTTGTACAAACCACCAACTTCACCTTACACCATGGATAAGTTGATGTCAACTTGAAGTCGCTGCAACTTATCCACAGGTCTAAGGATCCCTTAAGAAAATGTAACGACCAATCAAATTGTAGGAAGATAAGATCGGTGTTGATAACTCGCACTCAATTTATCAAAAAAGTGAGTTTTAGTACACAAAAAAGGTTATAAACCGAGCAAAGTACTCGGCTTTAGAGATAAATAATCCATACTCTCAAGTGGTACCGATGACACAGCTGATCAAGTTAGTACTTGGAGAACAAATAGAGAATGTGCTATCAAAGAAGCCTAGTTGTTAGGGAGTGGGTTGCGTGATGCGATTTTCAAACTTCAGCTGCCGAGTGTCAAGCCAAAAGTACAAAACACATCAACTGGGAGCCAATTTTGCCAAATAAATCGATTAAAAAAAGGGATATTCAGTGAAAAAAATCAAAATGTAATGAAGTGTTAGAGTAAAGTTATTTGTGTAGATCCAAATTAACACGCAAATTGTTAAAATTAAAGATTGCTCTCATTCTCTACATGTTTTCCTCGTAGGTCTCGGAACTCGTTAGTACAAAAAGCAACACTCTTATATATTACTCGGTGCATACTCTTACGAAAAATTCCCAAGAACTGAATACGGGGCTTCAAATGAGAAACTTCCAAGTTGGAGAGTTAATATGCGATGTAAGGATAAGGCCTCGATGGTGCAATGGTAGAGTGCGCGGCTTTTGTACATGAGTACATGGATTCTATCCCTGCTCAGACCACCTGACATTTCTTTTGACGGCGGTCACCTCGCGGTGGCGACACTATGAAAAAGCTTATCAAAAATACCATTCGGAACCATTGTAAAACTGTAGGCGCTAATCAGTGAGTATAAAACTAGAACGCGCACAGCTCACTGGTTGTAAGAAGCTCTCCTCAATCCCTTCATGTGATGTAATGGAAAACAACTTTTTTGTTAAGGATAAGGAGTTGCACTTTGATGTGATAGTTTAAACCCTAAATGTCAACCAGTGATAGCTGACTGGGTTGCGTGGTACGATTTTCATACTTTTGCAGCCGCGTATCAAGCCGAAAGTACAAAACACATCAACTGGGAGTAAATTTTTTTTGCCAATTAAATCGATTAAAAACAGGGAAATTCAGTGAAAAAAATCAAAATGTAATGAAGTGTTGCAGTAAAGTTATTTGTGTAAATCCCAATTAACACGCAGATTTTTAAAATTTCTCATTCATTCTCTATATGTTTTCCAAGTCTTCCACGGACTTTGTTAGTACATAAAACAGCTGTTGCAAACCCTTACTCGGTGCTCGGTGGTAATATTACTCGGTGCTTTGACGTCTCACATCGTTAAGCGACTAAAGTAAATGGTGTTTATGAATATGTCCCCTATAATAAAGGTGATATTCCTTTTCAAAAGGGGCGTCTCTACACCCATAGAAATAATAACTGAATTAGCTGTTAGCAAATTTAGAGGTTGTAACAACCACACTAGATGTCATCACATCAGAATTAGAGGTTGTGACAAACGTATTAGAGGTTGTCACAACTCATTAGAAGTTGCTTCAATCGAATTTCAGTTATGGGGACTAAATTCAGTCATGACAACCTCAATTCAGTTGTAGCAACTGCAATTCTTTGACAACAACCGAATTTGCGGTTGCTACAAAGTATTTTAAAAAATTTAGGTCGTTCACAGATATTTTATCCATGACCAAGAACTGTGAACTACGAAAGCCAACTATAAAGATAATTTTTGCCATTACGGAAATAATTTCAAATTAAAAAAATAGATAAATATAAGTATATGTCATTACGTCCCATGAAGGGACTGGGCAGAGCATCCCGCAGTCAGTGAAATGTACACTCTCTGATTTGAATCTACAGTTTTACACCGGTTTCAATCGAGGTTTTAAGAAGCGTTTTGCAGGGCTAATTACTCGATAGTGGTGCGTTCACTAAGCGAGGTGACTGTTATCGATGAAAGTGGAATGTGGTCATGGCGGGGATCGAACACACTTTCTCATGCACAAGAACCTTACACACAAACCTTTACTTTATTAAAAATGAATCAGAGTAAATTCACAATCATATTATAACGAAGTATAACCCATATAAAATTCCATTAAAAAATGAAAATACAGCGAAACAAATTTGAGTTGACAAATTGTTTGGAATGACCCATATATACTTTTAAAGAGTGACATCAAAAATCTAACACAACGAAACAAACAAACCAAACCAAAACGATATGTATACAGAAAGTACAGTGTGAAAGCAAAAAAAAAAAAATAAAAATACAAATTGCGAAAAAGTTAAAGAAGGACGAGTAATTATCCTCAAAAGCAAAATGATTTGATTCGTGTGAATTATTATATAAACTTTTCTAGAATTGATTGTGTGCTTCCATAATTATTCATACAACCTTTGAGGCGCAGAAAACGATGGAAGGGCCGACAAATTAACACAATTATGCTGCTAGAAAACGTGCAGTGTTATTAACATTATATCCATATCCGTTTCCTCTACTAACACACACACACACATATGCGAGCTCTTAAGTTATATGCCCACTCATAGACACACTAACAAACACACACATACATGTGCATATGCATAGATGAATCGACAAAGAGAACCAACTGCTGGCTGCTGGCAGCGATGTCATTCACAAAACAATTGGCCTTAAATTAGCATTAAATTTAATTATTATGCCATTCTGACGTTATCTCACATTCTTGTGTACAGATACTCACTTGTACATACGTACGTACATACATACATCTGCCCTTTCCTTACCTTTGGCCGCATTTCTATTCATCATAAACTCATGTATGGACGTTTACACTATTCTTCAAAAATTTCATTAGATACAGTTTGTGTTTTTTTTTGATATTCAACGATAGTAGGGTGTCAGACAAAAAATAGGTCTCAAAAGACCCGTATAAACCAGATGATTGCGGGAGAACTGAAGAAACAAATTTAAGAAAATTGTTCCTTTCCATACGAAGTTTAAAGTCTGCCCCAGTTTATTTTTACAAAATTTATACTCTGTTTCTCTATCTCGAACGAAGGCTTTCGTTCGTGTTCTAGACGAAACAAAGTTTATTTGGGTTTCACAATCTTGTCGTTTCAAGTCGAATGAAAACATTAAATTCTTCAGTACAAATTTTGGTTTCTCTATTTCGAATGTGCTGTCACTTAGGAACAAACATGAAGTCAGGCGAAAGCAAATTTCGACGTAGGGAAACCGAATTTGAGTCGAATGTGAGTGACTGATTTTCGTTCGCTTAGCTTTTCATTCGAGATAGAGAACAGGCTGTTAAAATTTTTGAAATACACACATAAATTCATAAAATTTCAGAATCTCTTTTGTTAAAATGAAAAATTATATTGGTTGGCATGAAAGTAATTTCGGTTTTTTGTTCAAAGTTATTTTCAATTATTTTATTCAAATAATTAATTTACATTAATAGAAATATAATGTTTGCAAAGAAGTTGTGCAAAATGTAGATCTTCATCAGCGGTTGTTTGGAATGAAGCGAAAGAATTTGACGAAATCTCATCAAAAAAAGTCATCCCTAATTTATTTACAAGGGCGGTCCCAAAACTAGCCGACCTAACAACGAAGACGGAAAGAAGTTGGGAAAAATGTTCTTTATTTTTCAACATAATCTCCCTTTAGCTCGATACACTTTTTCCAGCGATATTCAATAGCTTTGATACCCTGTTTATGGGAAGAACTGTCAAACTTCTTAAAATAGCCATCAACCGCAGACTCCACCTCTTCATTGTTGGCAAATCTTTTACTACCGAAGTATGGAAATAGAAAATAGTCCGTTGGAGCAAAATATGGCGAATAAGAAGCGTGATGAAGCAATTTGAACTTTAAAGCCGCATTCACAATGCAAGCGACAGTTTCGTTTCGCATGCCAACTCGTTCTCACACACAGAATTTCACATGACTTTTCGTTTTTTTTTTTACAAAAATGTAACTCAAATTTCTACTCCAGCAACATATTTGTTCGAATAAATTATATACTATTAAGCGGTAGATGGCGCTGTACTTCGAATTACGTTTTCAAACTTAAAAATATCAATGAAAATTGAAACCATTTGTGTTAAGGGGCCCTTAGACCTGTGGATAAGTTGCTCGACTTCAAGTTGACATCAACTTCGATAACTAGACATCAACTTCGATTTTGCCCTTACACTCTCAAACTAGTTGAGGCAACTTCATTTTCTTGTCAGATGTCGAAATGAAAGGTGGTGAGCGCACTGCGAAAGTATCACAAATTTTACGAAAAAACGCAATTTTTATTTTCTTTAAATGATTATAAATAACACTACAAATCTTATTTATTTAGTTTATATTTTTCCGATAATGTTTAATTTAATTATTTTTTGGTTGATTTATTTACATTTTGCCGATAATGTTGCCTCATGAACGTTTCTCACCGAAATGCGTATGGAAGTTGATGCAACTTCCCCTTACACTGGTGGATAAGTTGATATCAACTTCAAAAAATCAAAATGGCTTTGATTTTACATCAACTAGTTTGTACAAACCACCAACTTCACCTTACACCATGGATAAGTTGATGTCAACTTGAAGTCGCTGCAACTTATCCACAGGTCTAAGTGCCCCTTTAAACGATGCATTATAAACCGTAATTTTATCCGTAGAAATACATTAAAAATTTTTAATATTCAAAATACAAACCTGAGTGTGACATTTATGACATTTGAATCATGATGCAACTAATAGAGGTTGTGTTATAAGAACAACTTAAATGATTTGCTATTCCTTCTGTTCATTACATGAAGAATCAAATTCAAATGTATTTGGTTTTTGTTATTTCTGGCTTACTTTTATTATTGACATACATTTGTGTTAACTTTGACACGAAAACAAAATATATTTTATTGTTGCCTTGATATATAGGCCGTAATACTGGTATCCCCTGTTATAACAAAAATCTCGATTCCTATTGAAAATGTTGCTTGCATTGTGATTCCGGCTTCATTAATTTTGGCCATCGCAATAGTGGATGTGTGAACTGGAGTATTGTCTTGATGAAAAAACACTTTCTTTGTCGCCAAATGTGGCCTTTTTCCACAATTTAAACCCTTAAACGCTACAATTAATTAACATAATATTCGTCGTTAATAGTTTTTCCTTTCTGAAGATAATCAATATCAACTTATCCCATGTGCATCCCAAAAAACAGACGCCATGACCGTGCCTGCAAATGGAACTGTCTTCGGCTTCTTTGGACACGATTCTCCCATTCCAGTACACTGCTTTGACTGTTCCTTTGTCTCAGGTGTAAAGTGGTAGATCCATGTCTCATCCATGGTTATAAATCGACGCAAAAATTCGGCTTTATTGCGGTGAAACATGTTCAAATCTTCGGTCAATATACGACGTATAGCACTTTTTGAAATGCCTACCATTTCAGCTAGCTCACGCACCTTCAGCCGACGATCATCCAGTACATTTTGTCGATTTTCTTAACCGTGTCTGGCGTGATTACCTTAATTGGTCGACCACTACGGTGTTCGTCTTGGCAACTCGTACTGCCTCGTTTAAGCTCTGCTACCCAATATTTTACAGTCGTAAACGAAGGAGTAGAATTTAGCTGGGCTTTAACATTGATTGGACTGAGACCTTTCAAATGGAAATATCGAATAACATAACAGTGCCCTATTTATTCCATGTTTACAAATTCACTGGGATCGTTTACTTTTGATGGCTCCAATAAAAATACTAAACAACGTGGCAACTTGAAACTTAAAATATATGTTTTATAAGATTGCCTCTTTTCACCAAAATACTTTTTTTTGTAACTACTAACTACTGGCACCATCTGTTCAGGCAACTTTTTGATCCCAGATTCATAGAATGACTCGTTTTATAGGGCTTCTTCTGTATAAATGAAAATCCGAAGCTGCCAGATCAGGACTTTAAAGTGGATGTGGCATCACTTACCACCCAAGCTGCAATATTTTTTGCCAACTCTGCAAAGATGTGTGAGCCCTAGCTTTTTCGTGACGGTAAACCACGCCTTTGCGATTTAGGAATTTTGGTCGTGTTTCTTTTAAGGTTAAGGTTCGCTGACAATTGATGCCAGAATTTATATTTTGGAAGCCGTTCAAATTAATTGACTCCCTTAAAATCTCACCAAATGGACAACACAACCATTTTTCGGCGCAGTTGATGATGAAGTTGAAGAGCTTCGACCAGGACCTCTTTCAGATGACTTTGTTGTAAAGAATACATTTTTCATCTCCAGTGGCAATGTGTTTCAAAAACGGATCAGTTTTGTTTGACGGTAATGCTCAGCTTTATCATTCATATTCACAACATGATTTAAATGAAAACTGCACCGGAATTCTGTAGCATATTAACGACAAAATCAGTAGTTAAATTGACGGAATTTAAAAATTTTATATTGAAATTTCAAGAATTTTGATTATTTAACTACCGATTTTTGTCGCTTAAAAAGTTACAGAATTCCGGTGCTGATTAGTAATGTACTGTATCGAGGAACTGGTTCGGAAGAACCGGTTCTTTACAAGAACCGACCGGACCGGGGATTACAAGAACCGAATGACGGGTCCAATAGAACCGAAAACGGTTCTTTATCATCCATATTCACAACATGATTTAAATGAAAACTGCACCGGAATTCTGTAGCATATTAACGACAAAATCAGTAGTTAAATTGCCGGAATTTGAAAATTTTATATTGAAATTTCAAGAATTTTGATTATTTAACTACCGATTTTTGTCGCTTAAAAAGTTACAGAATTCCGGTGCTGATTAGTAATGTACTGTATCGAGGAACTGGTTCGGAAGAACCGGTTCTTTACAAGAACCGACCGGACCGGGGATTACAAGAACCGAATGACGGGTCCAATAGAACCGAAAACGGTTCTTTAAGAGCCGAAAAACTGGTTCAAATAAATCGAAACGGTTCCATAAAAGACCGAAAACCGATTCTACAGGAACCCGGGGGATTACATGAACCGTAAAACGGTTCCTGAATAAGAGGGTACAAAAATATTTATTTTTATAAAATTTTCTATTCTTATAGTAAGACCGGGTCCAAATATTCTCGGAACCGGACTCGACACAAGTATATTTTTTTCAAATTTTATATTCTTATAATAAGGAATTTCACTTAATCGTGTTTGGACAGAAATTTGTTGAGAACCGGGACCAGTCCAAATACCCGGTTCTACTCGGAACCGGGCTAGACAGAACCGGTTCTTAAAATACGCGGAACCGCACATCACTAGTGTTGATCACTGAAACTTATGTAGCATATCACAAATTTAAGCTTGAAATATCAGCTGTGTAACTGTATAACAAAGAATTTAGTCAGCTGATCAAAATCATTTTAAAAAGACTAAAAGCGCCATCTGTATGACAAAACCGATGTTACTTTCTTTACAACCCAATATAATTTCATGACTCTTTTTTCAAATGGATGTAATGGAACAAAATTGTTCTACGCGTTTGGTTTAAATATTTTCTCCCTTATTGGAGACCCATAATAATACCATCAACCATTGGCATGGGGGTGTACTTATATATTGTTACGAATTTTCTAATTAGACTTTTTAAAGCTGTTTTATTTCCCTCAAATAAACAAGATTCTCTTTAAATTATGAGAAGCACAACAATTCTATTTATTTGCACAAACTTAAAAATCGCAATTAAACTTTTAGTCAATAACAATTATCAACAGTCATAACAATTTTATTATACTCGACGATATATAAGTATACATTTACGCGGTTTGAATCAGAGTGATTCAAGATTTCCACCAATCAGTGAATTATATCAGTACAACCCGGAAAACGTGTCATCCACAGCTTCGCGAACCATCCCACTAATAGCGCCATCTTTGTTCTTGAATGTTCTTAACCAATTAATCGTTAGTGATGAGCGCCACCTGTATTCGATCGGTCCCGAGTTCGAAGCGAATTCATGAACCGTTTGTATTGAGATCGAATATGGCAGCTTTCAACTTAAAGTCAGGGGGGGTTTTATGCCACACCTGATCAGACTTAGAGTTGGGAAAACATGCTGGATAGAGTAAGAAAGAGATATAGTTATAGATGACTGGAAGTATTTGCTTTTGTGCATTGACCCAAATGTACAAAACTCATCAAGTGAGATTATTTTTTTTGTTAATTAAATCAACGATAAAAGGGATAACAAGTAAAATAAAGCAAATTATTTATTAGAGATTGCAATTAAAACACAAATTTATTAAAATAAAGATTTTTCTCATTCTGCATGGGTTGCCAAGTCTGTATACCTCTTGCTCTAACTTTTTCAGTGACTTTTCTTGGTTTCCGGTCCAAGAAAAACTGCTGTTGCACAGTCTATGTATATTATTCTATGCTTAAAGTGACCACTTTATTACTTAACATAGATAAATATACCAAGAGTGTGTAACAGCTGATTTTCTTGGACAGGAAACTTTTAAAGTCACTGGAATAGTCGCAGTTGTCATAGAGTTCTACTTATAGATGCCAAAATAAGCATGAAACAAAATTTAAAACACATTATCAATAATCAAATGCATTATCATCACGCAAACGTCCATAAATATCATTTAAATGTATTTAAAACATGGTTTACTTCCAGTTACTTATCGCTTATTCTTTCATTACACTCTATTCTATACTAGTACTCCAATTACCAAGTCTAACAGCTGTTTCATCGAAACCACCTCTGTTTCATCGAAACCACCTGACTCATTACCTATCATAGAGAAATATACTAAGAGCGTGTAACATCTGTTTTCTGGACCGGAAACATTGAAAGTCACTGGAATAGTTTCAGTTCTCATAAGAGTTGGACTTTTCGATGGAGAAACAAGCATCATACATAATTTAAAAGACATTATCATTAATCAAACATAATTTAAAATGCATTATCATCAATCAAACGTCCATAAATATCATTTAAAACATCATTTACTTCCAGTCACTAATCGCTTATTCTTTCATTACACTCTTTTTTCTACTAGTACTTCAAGTCGAACAGTTGTGTCATCGCAACCCCCCTGTTTCTTAAGTTTTAATAATTTGCCAAACAGTTAGAATAATTACACCACAGACTGTTTGTTGACCGTCTAATGTTCCTTTCATAGTGAAAATTAGAATTGAGCAACGATTTCTTTCATCTGAAGTTTCATTTCACAATCGTCGTCATGGGTTTGTGTAAATGAGAGTTGTTTGACGAAAATTTACTTACATCAGGTGCAATTAAAAGAACTGTTGACTTCACTTTTTATTTATTTATTTACGATATATTAAAACTTATAGTGAATACAAGATTAATATTAAGATTTATAGCACTGGCGACTAAGACCTCCACCTATTCCCTTTTTGATGTGTTAACAAAGTGTTATCAAAGTGAACACATGCAAACAACTCACAGCGTTAGCATCACATACGTAGTTGTTGTACAACAATAGTCTTTGCCTGAAAATAAGTATGATGGTATTGATGGAGCGGCAGCGACCAAACAAGCAGGTCGTCGTCGTCAAAGAGTATTGAATACGAGTAGTATAGTATAGAATAGAAACATTGGTGCCTTTTGAAACATTAATATTTTTTTAATGTTTTATGTAATAACATTGTTGAAATGGTGCATTTATATTGAAATATTCTATAAAGAGAATAAGAGTCGTTTATTTATATATTTTTATTTATTTTATTTTATTTATATTTATTTTACTCAGACTCTCTAAGTGAGAGAGGAAAAAGAGTGCAATACATTTTCTATACTCATGCTAAACGCAGTAGGAATTCTTGTATTTTTTGGCAACAAAAACAGGCATTTTGATTTTGTTTGGTGTTCCTAATCTGTCAAATTTTCTACATGTGTGTATCTACTGCAAAAGTAAATAAAAAAGTACAAAAACAAAATACATGTGAATTTGACATAAGAGAAACACCAAAGCATGAAAAAAAGTTCGAATCAGCTATTCTAACGAGTTACGAGTTACCTTATTCATTTTACTATGTCTATACTATTCAATACTTTTTGTCGTCGCTCTGAAAACAAAAACAATTATTTTAGTGAGCTAAATATTGCTTTATTTATTTTAACAATATTACATCTAATGTTAAAGCAGATATAAGAAAAACGAGAGTGCAATAGCAAAATAAAAATTTCAGCACAAAAACTATTCTTTTTTTTATTTTATAATGTGTATAGGTACCGTGTAACAAAAATGTGTTAACACATTGCCCGTGAATTCGAACACTCATTGATTTTTTTACTTTTATTGTTGGTATTCATTTGTGTTGTGGCCATCGGTGGTGCAATAGTAGTGTGCCCAGCTCTTGTACATAAGAACGTGGGTTCGATCCCTGCTTTGACCACTTTAAATTTCTTCCGACGGCTGTCACTTCGGTTGGTGACGGCGGCGACACTATCGAGTATTTAGCAATGAAGAAGCTTCTCAAAATTCATACTTGAGCGCCGGTGCGTTGTCGTGGTAGAATAATACTTTTTTCGTCGCCAATTTAGTCTCTGTTCGGTTGGTTTTGTTTCAATTCCATGTCGATCTATCCAACAGCTGTGAATAATATCCACCGATGATCTTTTTACCCTTTTCGAGGCAATCGATGTGAATGTAAATGAACCCGCATACATCCCAAAACCATGACTTTGTTGATAACAGTCCATCCTTGACCTTCGTTGGTACACGTTCACCCGGAGAAATCCACTACTCTGACTTTACATTGGTTTCTGGAGTGTTATGATGGTTACGAACTTGCGCAAAACCTTTGAAGTGGTTCCACGGTTGCGGTTAGGGTCGATTATGGGTAAACGCGGCAGCCATCTCGCGCATTCACGTAAAATGTGATGTATCTACTCAGTTGCGATACCTACAGCCTAAGCCACCTCACGCACTTCCATTCTCCGATCGTTCAATATCATTGCATGGATTTTATCGGCGATTTCTGACATGATGATGACCTTATTTAGGCGGCCAACAGAATAAACTACTTTTTAACCATTGAAATTTATGGCGCAGAGTCCCCAGAGTATTTACTAGACAACAGCACAAGACGACTTGAATGGCTATTCAAGACATTTGCTGTTTTTTTTCAAGACGTACTGTAGCGAAGTTGCGGCATCCAAATACTTCAGTGTTTTGAAAAACAACATTCGTGTATGTGTGTGAAGTTGTAGAGCACAAAAACACAATACTAGTACTTCTACTTCGCTTCACATCGTATTGGGTTTTTGTGTACACACACATATAGTGCCGAAGTATTTGGTTGTTGCAACTTCACTACAGTAAATGGCTTGAAAAAAAGCTAATGTCTTGAATATCAATTTAAGACGTCTTGTGAAGATGCCTAGTATTTACCAAGTCTTTCTGTGGATTCAGTGATGGGTTTCTACGCAAAAAAATAATGCTTGATGAGCACATAAAATTTACTATTTTCCATTTTCGCCGAAATTCAGGAGGTTGCCTGCTTTCAATGGCTGCAAAACACCAATTTCATGACACAGCTTTGTTAAAATTTTACAGTAGTCTATTAACAGATGGTAGTTGACAGGAGCAGTATTGATTTAGAATTAAGTATGAGGGAACTTCAAAAAGTCACGGAGCTTTCAAGCCGCCTCGCATTAAACCTCAGGTACCTTTGAACCCACCAAATACGAACCCTGGTTCTCGAAATTTTGTCGTATTTCTCTTTATGACACTACAGAGTCTGTGGCTTGTTCACATAGATCCGAGACTTCATAAAACCTTAAACAGACAAGACTGGAGCGGACAAATCGGATGATCTTGCTCTGGAAAACATTCTGCGACCGGAAAACATTGTGCGCAGAATATCGATTGTGGCTTGTAATCTGTGTGCAGTGGGACTTCCTGCTGGAACCACATAGTCTTTAAACTCAATTCATAAATTTTGTGCAACAGGAACTCACTTATCATGGCTCTGCATCGCACACAGTAACCGTGTTAAACACGGTCTCGATGACACCTTCGGCGTAAATCTCGCATACAACAGTGACTTTGGGTACATGCAATGACTCTGGACACGCACGTGGATTCTCAGTGCCCCAGAAGTGCAAATTATGTTTATTTAGGTATCCGTTCAGATAGAAATGGACCACGTCGCTCATGATATATTTTGACCGAAAGTCGCCCACTTCGTGTTTGAGGTACATGAGAGCGTAGTTTAGACGCAGTTGACGGTCTTCAAGCAGTAGCGGATGGACCGCCTGCACTTTGTAAGGGAACATCTTCAAGTCTTTCACCAGAAGCGCTGCAGAGATGAACGTGTTGGGACCTTGAAATTTAAAAATCTAAAACATGTCTTTGAAATTTCAATTGATATCTTTTAAATTTCATTTGATGTATTTTAAATTTCAATTCATGTCTTTTAAATTTCACTCAATATTTTTAAAATTTCAATTAATGTATTTCAAATTCCAAATAGAAATTTTAAATTTCAATTGGTATATTTTAAATTTCAAATATAATTTTCAAATATCAATTGAAATTTTTCAAAATTAAATTGATATTTTTGAAATTTCAATTGGAAATGTTTGCAGGTCCATAAAAATGTTGACCAGGAGATTATTGATTTGATCTATGACACACGACCTTAACTCGAAATGTGAATAGAGGAACACCCAACGGGGGAGTCTTATCTTCACACCTTTGGAATTTAGAACTGAGAAGTGTTGGAATTGGAGCGATCAGATTGCACAGTTGTAGCAATTGTTCTGGTTTTAAATCCAGAGAAAACCGAGCTCGTACTTTTTATCAGGAAGCAAAAGGCTCCGTATATTCATCCCTTGTCTGTATGTGGTACAGAAATTTTCCTAAGTTAGATTTTGAGTTATCTGCGGCTATCCACAGTAAAAGTCAACTAACTACATGACACCCATTTCAACCTTTGAGAGAAACTTCTCCACTCATATCCCACACAGACAGGACTGGAAGGGGCACATACCAGTTTATAGAAGGTATTTAAGCTTTTACACTGACGGCTCCAAACTAAATGCATAGGTTGGGTTTGGAATCTAATCTACCCTAGGGTTCCACGAAAACATTTTGGTGTTCCGCGTAACAAATTGTATTTCATTAAAAAAATAAGAATGGGGTTTAATATATTTTACTATGTTCTATATTTTACTCAATAAACACCTACAATATTATCCTTTTTTCTCGCTTTAAAATCTTACAATACAATATTGGATTTCAGATGTGGAGCAAAATAACTTCGAGTGTTTCCAGACGCTTAGTGATTTTCTCGGAGAATCGGAGGTGGATTTAGCTGTAGAAATCCGTGATGGTATAGAAACTCATCTGTCCCGTTTACAGCAATCACTCAGTGATTACTTTCCAAACCTAGAGAATCAAGATAATTACTGGGTTCAAAATCCTTTCCAAATAAAAGAAAAACCAAAAGGATTTCATTCCATTGATTATGAAAATGTGATTCAATTGAGTTCAGATACACAATTAGAACCCAAATTTAGAATATTCTGGTCAGATGTATTCAGTGAATATCCAAATTTATCAAAACATGATATTCGAATACTATTGCCGTTTGCAAGCAAATATGTTGCGACAAAAACCAAATATCGTAACAAACTTGATGCTGCACCAGATATGAAAATTCAGTTATATAACGCACAATTTTAAGAGAATCATGGAATAAAAGAAGTAACGGGTTTTTCAATAAGAGCGCTACAAAAGTTTTTTTTTTAAATAAAACAAAACCGGTTTTAGATACAAATGAAATTCTTTATTCCTGTGAAAGTACGTTCGATGCCATTATGTATGGAACTCGATTTCTTTTGCATGGACACCACGGGCACGCTTGCAGAAGTCCAGACGCTGAACCCAATTTTCGACGGTTTTCAAGCATAAATCGGCCGATACTGCTGCAATTTCAGGTTCGATATTCGTACGAAGTTCATCAATCGTCGCTGGTTTGTTGGCATAGACCATAGACTTGACGTAGCCCCGCAGGAAATAATCTAACGGCGTCAAATCGCACGGCCATTTCGTCAGATAACACGTTCACCAAACTTGGTTTCCAATAAATTGATTGTGGCATTCGCTGTGTGGCTTGTGGCGCCGTCCTGTTGGAACCACATGTCCTCCAAATCCATATTATCCAATGGGGGCCCAAAATATTCGGTTATCATTGAACGGTAGCGATTCGCATTCACAGTAATGTGCCGGTCTTGATCATCACGTGTGGATTACTGTCTGACTAATAACGCATATTTTGCTTATTGACGAAGCCTTCAGCCAGAAATGAGCCTCATCGCTGATTGTTGAGGCCTCTTAAAGTTGAGGTCACTGACTCCAAATTTCGGTAGAAAATTTTAATAATTTCGACTCGTTGTTGGCTCGTATATCTTTCCATGATGAAATGGCAAACATTACTGAAGAGAAATGTCAAAAGAGCGGGAAAAAATATGGCGTCGTTTGCTGTCCCTATCGATTTACTTTTGTAGCGTCTCTGTTGAAAAACCCTTTAGGTTCATTCTTCACTTTAAAGATTTTTCATTTATTTTAGTTTTTTTATTTTTATTAATTATTTCTATGAATAATTGTTTTTTTTTTAAGTTTTGTTTAATTCAATAAAAACTGAAATAACAAAATAATACTCGTTTCATTTAATATATCATTAAATTTTGAAAAGTCGTTGTTTAAAAAATATAGTTTGGGAACAACTGATCTACTCTGACAAGTCAGGCTTCTAAGAAAGCCCTGCAATCTGTATTCCTGACTTCAAGAACTGCCCATGATTGTTGCGAATCTCTAAATGAGATGGCCAAACAGTTCGATATTCACTATACATGGGTGCCGGGGCACAGGAACATTCCAAGGAACCATAGAGCTGGCAAGATTAGGAACTAAATACTTTACCTGTTCCTCTATATATGGTTTGAACGAACCTTAACCATACTGTGGTATTTTACAGGTTCAATGATGGTGTCGGAACATGATGTTCTTTGGTATCATAACGGTCCTCATTGGACTAAGTGAGTCAATTGAAGCCCCTGGTGGAAGAAGGTGTTAACTCACTTTTTTCAAAAAAAAAAAATTTTCCTTTTATTAATGTTTCCATGGTATCT
The DNA here is from genome assembly GCA_963931995.1 of Phaonia tiefii. Taxonomy (NCBI): domain Eukaryota; kingdom Metazoa; phylum Arthropoda; class Insecta; order Diptera; family Muscidae; genus Phaonia; species Phaonia tiefii. The sequence continues at coordinate 196,452,588 of OZ008371.1, forward strand.
GATTTAAACAAAAAACTTTTTAATTTAATTTTAATTATTTAAATATCAGATGATGACTTTTTCCTCATCTACAACAAAATCAGATACCACGGAAACATTAAAAGAAGGAAAATATTGTTTTTGAACAAAAATGAGTTAACAACTTCTTCCACCAGGGGCTTCAATAGTAACAGCCAATTCTGCTTTATATCCATTCAAGTACCTCCAACGCTGGTCGACGACGCCATAGCTGCCGTGAAACATAATGGAGCGGTATTCGGTACTGGCCAATATTGTGTTAATCGCCCCTCTGCAATTGAAAATGGACGATTTTTGCCATGCCCATTTTTATACCTCGAATTCCAATATAGGGCAGACAGTTAGCTCGTAAATATGATAAATCCTGAAAAACACAATAGATCCTAATTAGAGTCTAAACATAATAAAACACGCTACAGACGACGAGGTTTTTTCTACATAGGTTTCTTATGGCAGGGAAAAATCGTCACGAAAATCCGCTGCCGTTGACGATTCGCCTCTGGAATAGAATCTTTTCTAATTTCTTGGCGGCGCTCTCACGAAATCTCTCAATTGCGAGAATGAAGTTGCCACATGTTCATGAAAATTATAAGAGAAACCAACACATACATACGATAGTGCATGTGAATGCAAAATAAAATTAAAGAAAAGGGTTCAAAATAATTTATTGTTAAACACAATATAATAAAAGTGAATACATTTTTAAATGCAGTAAAAACAGTTTAATTCCTATTCAACTATAATATTATTTTTCCAAACTTTCAAACAATTCCAGAAAAGAGCCGCAAATATATACGACGCAAAGAGAAAAAAAATCAAAATCAACCGAAGTCGCCAGACGCTCTCTCTTCCATTTCGTTTAGACGCTAGACATTTTTTCGTCGTCATCTGAAGCGTGTCTGGTTCTGTTTGGACTCTTAATTATAGATATGTAATATTTTGCTAAAACAATGCTGCTATTAAAGATGGGCGAAATACTAATGGACTCTGGGTGTCAGCTTATTTTGAGGTGTTCTACAAAAAGGTTGCCAGATCGGTTATAATACTCTTGTCATTTAACCTCGAAATAAGTTCATAATTACGAACTTTAATTTTACCAGAAATTTGTAAAATTTAATCTGGATTTTTTAGCCAATCCAAGCAGAAGAAACAATTTTATATCTGATTTAGAACCAGAATATTTAAGGACTACTATGTGCAACAGTCGCATCGTTATTCAGCCACCACACTACATTTCGTATTTTGTCGTTGTCCTTTGAGACGAAGAATAAAGTTCAGCTGCTTTTGTGGTAGAGTGTTACTCGCTCGTATCCTTATTTATATGCGTGTGCATATAAATTCTCTTAAATTGCACACAAAAGCAAACACACTGACATTGAACATTTACATACATTATCCTTCATTCATATTTAAATGAAAAACATAACATACTCACATGTACTCCATGTATTTACATACATACATAGGTTTGTATATAACTAAAGTCACATACATCTATCTATATCCTTATATATTTTGCTTTTAAATTTCCCTTCAAACAATGAAAGTTTATGACAACACGAGTTCTTTGGTCTCTGCGCCTCCACTTGTTTTACGACTTCACGTCATTATTCTGCTCTTTCTTATATTTTTTTTTGTTTGTTTGGCGAATTTGTGACATTATTTTCGCTTTCGTAATTACATAAAAAGTTTATTCTTCTCTGTCGCCCTTTAGTATAGGAAAAAAATACAAAAAATCATTCACAATATATCTTATATTTTATTATTTCAGTTTTTTCTTCCTATCTTTCTGTTAGACGTCGAGTCCTTTTGTTTGTTCATATGTCCTTTTAACACCTATTTGTTATCTCCACCTCTCGACACAGAGCCGCTTTTGTCAGCAGTAAGTGTAGGTGGATTCAGAGATGTCAACTTATATCATTATTCCCCCCTCATGTGGCAAAAAAAAAGAAAGATAATAATACCAAGAAAACGTAATGAAAACGTTTCAATTTATTGCTACAAATTTATTACTCTTCAAGTTGTTTTTATGCAGGGGGGGGGAGGGTTTCAGAGAAGAGGATGCAAATTAAAATTTCATTATTTAAAAAATTTAATTCATTACACATTTGAATAATGTTCTCTAATTTGCATAATGTTTATGAATTTGTATTTTGGGAAATAAAAGAAAAACTCGTTTTTAATTTTCTTATGGTTTGGGTGGTTTAGCGTTCACCCATGTATTCAGTTTTTATGAAATCTCATTCCTATAAGAAGTGCACGTGTATAAAAAAAATAATGGAAATTTCGTGATCCAAACAAATATTAGCTCACTTTTCGTGAACAAAATCAAGTTGTTATGCCAAAGTTATTTCGTACGAAAACAATTTTGACAAACAAATGTTCCACCCATAGAGAAATGACGTATAGAGACGCCAAAGACTGAGACTCAGTAAATTGATGACATTTAGTGTATTTGAGATGGGCGGATTGGTTGTTGGAAAGTATTGCTTTAATAACACCAGATAGAGGCAATGTCTCAAACCATCCAACAATAAATCAGCACCGGCATTTCGATTTGTGCGTTAACATTTTTGTGTAAATACACCACAAATATATACTAACAATAAAATATAACAAAAAAGTCCAACATACCTTTAAATTTAAGTCAAAAATTGTTGTAATTCCACCTTAAAATGTATCTATTACAGGTGGAAGCGTTCGAACAGCTGATTTCAATTTTTTCTTTTCGTTGTGGTCCGACCTTGTCACATGTTGTTTATACTAATTCCAAGATGTATCTAGTACAGGTGGTATCGTTAAAATAGCAGACGAAATTTTTTCTTGTCCTTGTAGGTGTTGCCGGAAATTACAACAATTCCTCCTGATATAACCTGAAATAAATATATCTTGACAATTTCGATCGACTGAATTTGACAAGGTCGGTTCCTGAAATAAAAACAAAATGGCTTCAATTCCTACTGCTTCTACCTTACTTATTTTGATATGTTCCACCTGGTGTAAGCCAATTACGTCAAATAACTCTGTATCGCATAGAGCAACTATGGTGTAGAGAAGAAAATTTACTCATGGAGTGGAATGCCAACAAAGAAAACGAGTGAAGCGCCTCGTTTCTCTGCTCTCTCTCTCTTACTCTATTCATTGAATATTTCAATACACGATCAGTTTTTTGCTGATGTTATAGTACATATATAACTATAGAAATTCCAACCATGTTTAAATAAAACGAAATAATCAAAAGTATGAAATAATCAAGTTATGACGCGAGAGAGAAATGCGTTTGAGTGAATCGCGTCGTCTTTTTTCGTTCTCTTCTATTAGGGTTGCCAAATTGCGCCGGTTTTTTCTTCTCTACTTGTACATCCTTTTTGTCTATCGCACCGACCGCATCACGAATAGTGTTCGAGGAAATGTCAGATGACAACAATGGCAGCTCTATACGTCATTACTCTATGGTTTCACCACAGGCGTTTAAAATAAAAGGGGTTACGAAGAGGAATTATTCATTAAATATTTGTAAGACATATCAGAGATACGTGGCAACTCTCTGCAATAAACATTTCCGTAAAATTTTGAGAAATTTTTTCTTTTATGTACCTCTAAACGGAAAAATTTGTTGCGGAGAGTTACCATCTGTCTTTGATTTACCTTATAAATATTTCAGAGATACGTGGCAACTCTCTGCAATAAAACCCCGTTCGGAACTGTAGCAAACCTAGAGGCCTCAGCCAGTAAACGTAAAAACTTGCAAGGCGATATTACGGAAAAATAAGTAAGGTAGACTCAGTAAGAATTGATGGCATTTTGTTTTTATTTCAAGAGCCGATCTTGCCAAAATCAGCTGATCGAAATTGCCAAGATACATTTATTTCATGTTATTGCAGGAGGGACAGTTGTAATTTTCGGCAACAATTTCGACAAGGAAACGAAATCTGCTGTTTTAACGCTACCACCTGTACTATATACATCTTGGAAATTGGTATAACATTTCCAACATTTGACAAGGTTGGACCACAACGAGAATAAAAAATGTAAATCAGCTGTAATAGATACATACATCTTGGCCGATATCTCACTGATTCCAGGACGCCAATTCCTTCATGGGATGTAATGGGAAAATATTTATTTATTTTATTGAACTACCTTGATTATCAATGGTTGAAAAAACTTTCCCCTTTAAATTATCCCATAGGGTAATGCCACCTAGAGCTGTCAACTTTCTCATCTGACGTTCCATTCCACACACTTCGTGGTGCGGTCGGTGCGATAGAAAGTTATTTTTTGACGTAGATTGGCTTACACCAGGTGGAAATACAAAAACTGTTGACTTAAATTTGTCATGCCTTTTTGGTTATGAACTGTGAAATTTAATAGTATTTTAGGCTTTTTTGTTATCTTTTATTGTTAGTACGTATTTGTGATGTATTTACACAAAAATTTTACCACACAAACCGAAATGCCGTTGCTATTTTCTTGTTGGTTGGATTGAACCATTGCCTCCATCTGGTGTTATTAAAACAACACTTTCCAACATGCAACATCCATATGGAATCACACCAAACTTCGTAAATTTACTGAGAGAAATAGTTAGTCTAGGTATATGAATTACTCTACGATATATTCGGTCTTTCTAGGGTTATTTGTACCTTGGAAGAAAGCCCGGAGTCTTATTTACTATAGAAGTCTAGGGGAAATATACATATGTACCTATACTATCCTAAATTTTTTGAGAAAAATGTCAGGTTAGCTCTTTTCTTCTGAATTAACCCACAATGGGTTAATATAAACTAAATTATTTTTTCATAGACTTGTAGGTTTTTGAGAGACCTTTCTAATTTTTAACCAGACCGAATCGTTACCGCCAGAGATAGTTATACATGGTTATACATTCAATCATTAGAGGCCCATATTTCGAGGAATATGGACCAGTGGCAAATTTGCTCTATTAGATAAGCATCGAAAAATTGGAGAATATATATTTGTTCCGATTCTTAGATTTTCGCCACGCTAATTTCTAGCAAAGATTGATTGTGGCTTGAAAAGATTTGCATTTACATCTACACAGCGGTAGGGGGGTCTTGAGTTTGGTGTTTCAAATCCTGATTGATTATTCGTATTAAAATTACTTTCTTGGATAACTCCATATTCTTACATTCTACCTCCTTAAATGTCTGTTATATTCTCAAGACGTCAACTAGAGTGGCAATTGACTATCAATAGCGGTAGTGATATTCTTATAAATATTCTTATAAAAATTTTGCAGGCGGTGATAAAGAGTAGTGGTCGATCGCATTTTATAATGTCGTATTTATACCGCAATTTATTGCGACCAGGTTAGCGATAACATTGTTCTCTAATCTGTGCCGTTTACAACACCGAATTTGTGATCAAATTGGCATTTCAGGTGGCACCTTTGTGCTTAGTCCAACTTAGAGCAACTCCGTGCCGATGCCAAATAATCGAAGACGGCGGCAAAATAGAAAAATTTAATTTGGGATGTTTTGAAATAACTGAACCTTTAAAATTGCATCAGCCATTCAAATCGGTTCAGTCGGGTGGCGGCAACGCGTCGGGCAATTTTCGATCGGCTCCCGTCTGCCAAACAGCTGATTTTTTTTCTGTGTGTTTTTATTACGGTTGCATTTTTGGTACTTAGCAATGTTGCATCAAATTGTACACCAGTTCAAAATGAGGTTAAACTAAACTTCAGTCTCTACAGATTAAAATTGCATGAATAATCTTCTGGATTAGAATGGGTTAACGGAGTTAACCTTTGAAATGCGCTAATCTTGGTGGGTTTAAATGCCGTCTAATTCCGGAAACTCGATTAGTTTTATATCGTTTGGAAGTGTCATAGGCATAGGATAATACATACAGAGAAACGTTTATTCGCTCAATAAATTAAACGTCATAGGTACGATGGAAGGTAAACATTGGATGGTGGAAAATATGGGTTCAATAATACCAGATAGTGGCAATAGTATACAACATCAACAAAGGAACAACAACCTAATTTCGTGTTTTTGTGGCAAACTAGTTCTGTTAAATACAATACAAATGTATACCAACGATAAAAGTCAACAAAAAAAGTGCAAAATATATTTAAATTTTTCAGTTCTACACCAAAACGACAGGAAAAAGTTAAGTGAACATATTTTGTAACTCCACCTGGTGTAAGGTAATTTTAAATATAATTGCTCTCATTTCCACAAACCTACGATGAAGAGTGTGAAATGAAACGTTAGATGAGAGAATAAGTTTATCTATGTATGTATTATTCTATGGTCATAGGTATTAATCGTTACATCGACTTTAAGCTAAATTGTCGGCTATCATTTTCTCATTTATCTCTACACGAAAAATTCACATGTGTCCATGTATTATTTAACCTTCTAAATATTCCGTGAATCATTCATCTTGTACCCTCTTTTTCTTAATGTCGAAGTTGTTGTTGAAATTAGCAAGGTATTATTATTTCGGTGCAAAACAATTGTTTTCGTACAAGTGTCCACTACTACGCAAAAAAACATCCCTGTAATAGATTTTCAAAAACGATGTACAAGTAGACAGTCAAAATTTCTCTTCACTCAAATGCCAACAAACAAAACTAGTGAAACCCTAGTACTTCTCTACTCTCTCTCTTACTCTCTTCATTGAATATTTCAATACACGAGCAGCTTTTTGATAGTGTTATTTTATATAACTATACAAATTCCAACCATGTTGAAGTAAAATTACATAAACTATGCAAAAAGTATGAAATAAGCAAGATATGACGCGAGAGAGAAATGCGTTTGAGTGAACTCCTAGCACTTTTTGGTTCTCTTTTACCAGGGTTGCCAAGTTGCGCACATCTTCTGGTCGTCTAATTGTAAATCGTCTTTGAGATTTTTCGGTATTCTTTATACACGTAATTCCTATGGAAACGCAATTTTCTCTAAAGATACTTACTATGAGGACAAACAATTTAAAATTGTTTAAATTGCCTTCACATACAAAAGATTCCATTAAATAGTTACTATACATTTGCCCCCATTGCCAGCACTGAGTGCTGTGTACCTTCGAAAGATGCTCGACGAAAAGCAGGAAGAAGAGAATATGAATAACAACACAATGAGAAAAATAAACTCATTTAGGGATTATTTGCTGGGAGCTAGTACGTTACCACCCACTTAATAAGCCATTTAGTAGTTAGTTAACAACAAACATGTTTCTATTTGATTTGTCCTTTTTAACTTGATTTCCTAATTTGGCTCAAGTTTCTGCGCTCACTCTCTCGCTTTTGGTTGTTTACCTTCTCTCTCTGACTTAAATAACCGTGTTGCCAGGTACGCAATTATGTTAATCCCAAAATCTTTTTGAAAAATACCCACTAATGTAATTAAAAAACGGCCGAATTCCAAGAATTAAACATTTTAAATAAAATCTTTATATATATAATTCTACTGCACGTGTGTTGTGACAGAACTCCTCCTAAACTTCTGGACCGATTTGAATAAATTTTTTTGTATGCGTTTAGATGGCGCCCTGGGTGGCTTAGATTTACTATTCGGTCCAATTGGACAAAGGGGCGTGGTACCTCCCATACAAACCACAGAGTAAAAATCCATTATTTCTGCTCGCTTGAAATATTATGCAGGACAACGTGTGCCGGGTCAGCTAGTATACTATATTTTTTTAAATTTGTTTTTTTGTTGTTGTTGTCGTTTGTATACCCCTCACGCATAGGGTTAGGGAAATAAATGGGTAACGCGTAGAAGGAGCCATATTATAAGTATACACTGGGTATAATTTAGCTTTACGACTTTTTACGACGTTTATGCCATATTCGACCTTCTGGTCAACAGTATAACTGCCATAAATCTTGACCGATCATAATGATATTTTGCCATTGACTATTATTACCGTCGGTTGTGCTATGGTAGTATACGCGGCTTGTGTACATGATACCGTGGGTTCAATCGCATCTCTTGCGTGACGGCGACACTATCGAGTGTAAAAAGCTTCTAAAAATTCCGTTTGTAGATCCCATTAGTGAGTGTAAAACTAGAAAGCACAAAGCTCACTGGTTGTGAAAAGCTTTCCCAAATCGCTTCATGGGATGTGATGGGAAACAATTTTGTTTTCATTATTTTCGAAAGGTTCTTCTGGTACTTATGATACAAACCGAAAAATTTAGTATAACATCTTTTTTGTACTATTTTTTTTTTAAATATAAAATATTTATAAATATTTTTTAAAATAATTTGAATAACGACAGGGTAATCTGCTGTATGAAATCTTATGTGGGGGAAACGAAAAAGTGTTTATGGCCACACCCAGGACGACCTTCGAGATGGCAAAAAGGACATATGAACGTGAGGGGATAAGACAGCTATATCGCAACATATTTAAATTCAAAAAAAGAGTCACAGAGTAACTAATGGAAAAATAAGGAAAAAATTTGTAAAAAAAATTTTTTTAGGTCGCGCCACGCACTTGAAATTTGTAAATTTTTGCTATTTTGGCGTTGATTTAAAAAAATCCTTAAAATTAATGAAATTTCAAAGTTTGAGCTTGTGCAGTACCAATACAAAAGTATTTGAGGCAAAGAAGAGTATGATCGACCAATATTTGTAGCTTTGGTGTCGATTTCAAAGATAAGTCAATTTTTTTAAGGATTATTTTCCTTTTTGGAATTTTCGCCAAGCAGAGGAAAAGTGGGCAAAAGTTTCGGTTCATGAAATTTTCGTTACTTTTAATGCACGTACTTCATATGGCAACGAAAATTTCATAAAAACTGAATACAGGTCTTGCACAGGAAGTGGAAATGTCAAGGAAATGTTCTTCAGTGAACATGTAGATCATAGATAAAGTAAACTATAAAGTGTTGGGAAATTTTAGTGTAATGGGTTATTTTCTAGATGTCGTTGAAAGCAATAAATGGGATATTTTTTGCTCAAATATATTCTAAAATTCAAAAAATCAAAAAATTCTAAAATTTAATATCAAAAAAAAAAATTATTTTCATAAAAATATCACTTCGAAACAAGAACACAACACGTTGCTTAAAGTAGAATATTTGATGGCAATCGAATTGCAAAGCCATGACACTACCGACTAAGTCCTAATAAATTGGTTCTTCCTCCGGTTCAGGTACCATTTCTTGTTGAGGTTTTGGCATCTGCGACCACAGAAGTTAACTTTAAGAAAAATTTCCCACAATTTTGAATAAACGTCAGTGAGAATTAAGGGAAACTTCAGTGAAAGTGACACTAGTACAGGACAGAACCTAGTGAACAAAATTGACAATGGGCGCGCTATATCTATTATTTCATTTATCTATGATGTGGATTACTGACAACAAATACAAATATGATTAATATAAGATGTAAATTCTAAATAAATTTCACATGTAAATTTCGTTGATTACATAAAAGGGGTTTTTGACAAATAAAGAAAGAAAAAAATAGAAAAAATTACTGACCTTGATAGAATTCTATACATATAAAATAAGTTTAAAATAAAAACACGTATGTTTGAGATAGGCGTGATATTTTTAATGCATTGTAATGAAGACATGTTCCTATTAAATATGGAATAAAATAAGGGCGGATCAATTAGTCCGTGACTTTTCGAACATCCCTCGTAGTTATATGAAATGCAACACTGCTCCCCATCAACAAAACAAAAACGATGTACAAGTAGACAGTCAAAATTTCTATTCACTCAAATGCCCACAAACAAAAAGAGTGAAACCCTAGTACTTCTCTACTCTCTCTCTTACTCTGTTCATTGAATATTTCAAAACACGAGCAGCTTTTTGATAGTGTTATTGTATATAACTATACAAATTCCAACCATGTTGAAGTAAAATTACATAAACTATGCAAAAAGTATTAAATAATCAAGATACGAGGCGAGAGACAAATGCCTTTGAGTGAACTCCTAGCACTTTGAGAGAAGAAAATTTACACATGGAGTGTAATGAAAACGAGTGAAGCGTGTCGTTTCTATGCTCTCTCTCTTACTCTCTTCGTTGAATATTTCAATACGCGTGCAGTTTTCTGATGCTGTTATTGTATCTAACTATAGAAATTCCAACCATATTTAAATAGAATTACATAAAGTATGTAAAAAGTATGAAATAATCAAGTTATGACGCGGGAAAGAAATGCGTTTGAGCATAGAGTAATACTTAAGAGTTTCCATTACTCTCTTCGATGCCTCTTCATGACGACGAGGTAGTACGCCATTTCATAGAGTTTTAATTGCTGCTGTATTTTACCAATTTTACACTTTCGTTGGACATAAAACGGACAGAAATCAAAGGGTATGGGTATTTTCGTTCATTACAAACAACATAAAACATAATTTAGCTGTCATTAGCATCAATAAACACTATCTAAAATTAGTTCCTGTCTTCATTGCTCTCTCATTCCCCATCATCGGCCTAGCACCCATAGAATAATACATACATAGATAAACTTATTATCTCATCTGACGTTTCATTTCACACTCTCATCGGAGGTTTGTGGAAATGAGAGCAATTACCTTTAAAATTACCTTACACCAGGTGGAGTTACAAAACATGTTCACTTAACTTTTTCCTGTCCATTTGGTGTAGAACTGAGAAATTTAAATGTATTTTACACTTTTTTGTTGACTTTTATAGTTGGTATACATTTGCATTGTATTTAACACAATTAGGTTGCCACAAAAACACGAAATTCGGTTGTTGATCCTTTGTTGATCGTTGTATACTATTGCCACTATCTGGTATTATTGAACCCAATAACAATAATACCAGATAGTTGTAACAGGCATTTTGTTTTTGTTTCGGCTCTCCTCATGTCAAAATCAGCCCATACATATACCAACAAATAAATGAAAACAGAAAAGTACAAAAACAAAACCTTTGAATCTGACAGAAGCGGCCAACTAAACAAAGAGAAAAAATTGAAATCAGCTGTGTACCGGGTTTACCTTTTCATTCTACCATGATTGAACCCATATTTTCCACCATCCAATGTTTACTTTCCATCGTACCTATGACGTTTAATTTATTGAGCGAATAAAAGTTTCTATGTATGTATTATTCTATGCTAGTACCTTTTCGATCAGCTGTGCCATATATTCCCATAAAATAACTATGGTATAGAGAAGAAAATTTACTCATGGAGTGGAATGCCAACAAAGAAAACGAGGAAAGCGCGTCGTTTCTGTGCTTTCTCTCTTACCCTCTTCGTTGAATATTTCAATACACGAGCAGTTTTCTGATGATGATTGTATCTAATTATAGAAATAACAATCATATTTAAATAAAATTACATAAAGTATGTAAAAAGTATGAAATAATACCGCGGGAAAGAAATGGGTATGAGTGAATCGCGTCGACTTTTTTGGTTCTCTTCTACTAGGGTTGCCAAATTGTGCCGGTTTTTTTTCTCTAATTGTACATCCTTTTTGAGAATCCCCCTGGTTTGAGTGAATCGCGTCGACTTTTTGGGTTCTCTTCTACTAGGGTTGACAAATTGCGGGCTTTTTTCTTCTCTACCTGTACATCCGTTTTGTAAACATATGTGACAGCTGCTAAATGTCAGGGTTGCCACTTGCACAAAAAAAAAATTACAGTAAATTTAAAAAGTGCAGCGTTTGCATTTTAGTTTCGATGCCATGAAGTGATTTTATTTTTGCTGGTATAAAGTGGTTGACACTTCGTCAGCTGAGTGCTATTAAGCTCCATACACCATCAACTTAGTTTCGAGAAAAACAGCATTTAAGTTTAGAGTTGAATAAAAAAAAAACTACGTGATAGAATGTTCTAAAATTTTAAATCGGAATAACTGTTTACGTAAAGAGTTTAAATATCAATTTTTGTAAACTTAGAAGACGTTTTGTAAAAGCTACTGGCTTTTTTTCTGAAATTGAAATATAACAATGAACAATAGAACACTTTTATGAATCAATTTTTGCACGTGCAGCATACTTTTGTGGATATGGTCCTATAAAATACTCAATTTAAGATAACTAATGGATATTAAATTTGGAAAATACATCAATATCGTAATAAAAAAAAACCTGTAGACACATTTTAATGGTTCATAACGATTTCATTTATTCAAAAAAAAATTTTAAATCATAAAACAATATACATACATATATAAGGTAAAATTAAAGCACTTTCATATTAATGTGGGATGAGAAATTCCCCTCAGAGGAATGGAAGTTCTATTCATTTTGCGCAAGAGCAACATCCGATAGTAGTAAGACGACGCTCGCCGCGATAAGACGTAAAACCGCGAAGACGAATACTATTCCTCATTAATTAACTTTTTTATTTAAAACTTTCATTCATATTAATTCTGTACATTTAAATTACAAGTTCGTGAATTATAAATACTATTATTTTATTTCAATAAACCTTATTAAATAATAAAACTGAAATAAAACCCACATAATTTGGGGGCTCAGCCGAAATATCTCAGTCACGACAAGTGAGTGCATTGTGAAATTAGCGAAAAGAAGTTACAAAAACAATAAACTGTAACAAAACACGAGAGAGAATATGACGTCACTAAAATCATTCGATTTTGTTCTGGAAAACATTCGCCGAAGTGGAAGGGAAAGCATCGTTGCTTTGCACAAATTCGTATTCGGGTGCGAAGGAGATAGACAGAATAGAAATCGGTTGCGGGAATTCAGTGGTTTTGATTTCGCGGGAAACGACGTGGCATATGCCGAGAAGAACGAATATATTGACAACAACTTGACGTCGGTTGACCTTGCAGCAATTTGTAACATACTTCACTTGAACCACAACGAAGATGATTTAAAAACGCATATTATAGACAATCTGATAAGGGGAAGATTACTCCACGCGAGCGCAACGTTAGAGAACGATGACGACGACAGCAGTGACAACGACGGCGGCGCCGGAGCAACACACAACGACGATAGGAAAATAGAAAGGAGAGAACACGACGTAAATTCCCCTCCTTTCGCTAGCAACACAAATAGTGCTAATGCAAAAGGCAGAAAAGAGAACGACGACTGTTTTATGTCTTTTGCTGGTGACGATGCGCGAAGCGATGTAAATGACGAGAAGAAGTTTTCTCCTGCTCCGACAATGTCTCGATTTGCTTTGAGCTTTCGCGATATAGAGGACTATGTGAGAGCGTTTGATGGCAGTGAGAGAGTCTCAATTAAAACATGGATAGACGAATTCGAGGAAACAGCAGCTGTTATGTGTTGGGATGAGTTCCAAAAATTTGCGTTTGCAAAAAAATCATTGAAGGGCATAGCTAGACGATATGTTATGAGCGAAAGGGGAATAACTTCATGGCAGAAATTGAGAAATGCTCTCATCGACGAATTTAAAACAGATGTAAACAGCGCAATACTCCATGGACAACTTACGAAGCGCAAGATGAAAAGAGAGGAGAGTGTCATGGAATACTATTTCGATATGAAGGAAATTGCATCGCGGGGAAATATTGAAGACGACGCATTGATTCAATATATGATAGACGGTGTTAATGACATGAATATCAACAAAACAATTCTGTACGGCGCGAAAAGTTTAAAGGAGTTTAAAGATAAACTGAAATGTTATGAGGTGTTTCGTGAAAAATCAAGACAAACCAACGAGATGAAAACAAATCAAAATAAAAAAGGGTTGCCAAATAAAAATGAGAACAGAGAATTAAAGTGCTATAATTGTGGTGAAAGAGGCCACAAATCCTCTGATTGTCAGAATAAGGGTAAGGGCACCAAATGTTTTAAGTGTAACAAATTCGGACACATCGCGAAGAACTGTTCTGAGAAAAAGGACAATAATGAATCTAATACGCGTTATTTAATTCCAAAAGACAATATAATGAACAAAAAAGTGAAAATCGGCAATATGAATCTGACAGCGCTTTTCGATACCGGTAGCAAGTTTAATATTATCACGGATCGGGTGTATGAAGATTTGAATAAACCATCAATTGGAAAAGTTAACATTCATCTCGTCGGTTTCGGTCAAAAAAGAGAAGATAAAATAAAGCCGTTGGGAAGTTTAAAGTATGAAATAGAAATTGATGATGAAATTTATAATGTAAACTTTTTGATCGTTTCGCGTAAGCATATGGACATTGATGTTTTAATCGGAGAAGAATTCTGTAAAGAAGCTGAGATAAGAATCGATCGCGAAGGACTTCATTTTGGCAAAATCGGAAAAAATGAAATTGATGATTCGGTGGCGATAATGAAAATTAATACAATTTCGGAAAATTCGGAAATAGACATCGGTGAACATGCAAGTAAAGCTGTAAGGGAAAAGGTTTATAAAATCGTCAAAGAATATCGGCCTTCGAAAAGTAAATCTACAAATGTTGAAATGAACATCGTATTAACGGATGAAACTCCGATCAGTTCGCGTCCAAACAGATTACCAATTAGCGAAAGATGTATTGTTGATATGCAAGTGGAGCAATGGCTAGCTGAGGGTATAATTGAAGACTCCGTATCTGAATTTAGCAGTCCAATCGTATTGGTGATAAAGCGAGATGGTTCTCCAAGATTATGTGTGGATTATCGCAGACTAAACCAGGTAATAATTAAAGACAGATTTCCACTCCCGCTGATAGAGGACCAACTAGACCGATTGCAGGACGCAAAAGTATTTAGTACCATTGACTTGAAGAATGGGTTTTTCCATGTCCCAGTGGCCCTTAATAGTAGAAAATTTACTTCTTTCGTGACGCATAGCGGTCAGTACCAATTTTGTAGAGTACCTTTTGGTTTGTCAAACTCGCCAGCAGTTTTTCAAAGACATGTAAATTCGATTTTTCGTCAACTGAATCAACGTGGCATTGCCATACCGTATGTGGACGACATCATCATACTAGCAAAAGATGATGAAGATGCTGTTATTAATCTCGAAGAAGTTCTAGAGCAATGCAAAGACTATGGCTTACAGATCAATTTGAAGAAATGCCAGTTTTTGAAACGTAAGGTGGACTTTTTGGGACACGTCATCGAAAATCAACAGATAACTCCATCGTCTGAAAAAGTTCAGTCCGTGATCAAGTACAAGACGCCAAAGAATTTGAAGGAACTTCAAAGCTTCCTAGGACTTGCAGGTTATTTTAGAAAATTCGTTCCTAATTTTTCTTTAATAGCCAAACCATTAAGCGATCTGACTAAGCAAAACAGAAAATTTGAGATGAAAGAAGAACAACTACAATCGTTCGAAAATTTAAAGAAAATCTTGAGCAATAAACCAGTTTTGAACATTTTTAATCCAAATTACGAAACTGAAGTACACACGGACGCTTCTATGGAGGGATATGGTGCTATTTTACTCCAAAAATCTCCTGTTGATGGTGGCTTGCATCCAGTATATTTTATGAGTAAGAAGACAACAGACGCTGAAAGAAAGTATACTAGCTACGAATTAGAAATTCTAGCCGTAATAGAGGCTCTTAAGAAATTCAAAGTCTACTTGGATTAAAGTTTAAATTTGTGACCGACTGCAACGCTTTCACAAAAACACTAGAAAAGAAAGATCTGCGTACAAGGGTGGCCCGATGGATATTATTCCTCCAAGAATACGATTATGTCGTCGAACATAGAGCGGGAACACAGATGAGACATGTGGACGCACTGAGTCGATATCCCGTTATGATGATCACTGAGGATAACATTCTTTCGAAACTACATAAAGCCCAAATGCAGGATGATGAATTAAAGGCCTTAATGGAAATTCTATTGGAAAAAACATCATACAACGACTATTTTATGAAGGGACAAATTTTATATAAACTAGTGAACGAATGCGAATTGGTGGTTGTTCCAAGGAATATGCAAAATGAAATCATTAGACAAGCTCACGAGAAGGGTCACTTTGGAGTAAAGAAGACAAGAGAACTTATCTGCAACGATTATTTCATTCCTAAGCTGAACGAGAAAATTCAAACCTACATCACCAGCTGTATTCCGTGTATTGTTATAAATCGGAAGCGGGGAAAGCAGGAAGGTGAGTTGCATCCATTGCCAAAGTATGATGCTCCATTTCACACATATCATGTGGATTTCTTGGGTCCATTGGAGTCTACGAGTAAGCAGTATAAACATATCTTGGCTGTGATAGATTCCTTTACGAAATTTTGTTGGTTATACCCGACAAAAACCACATCCACTAATGAGGTTATAGCTAAATTACGTATGCAAAGTATGGTGTTTGGGAATCCTGAACAAATTATATCTGACCGTGGCTCCGCTTTCACTTCAGAAGATTTTAAAGAATATACCAGAGCTGAAGGCATAAAACTTGTAGCAGTAACTACAGGCTTACCCCGCGCTAATGGGCAGGTCGAACGACTAAATGGTGTTATTAGTGCTGTATTGGCAAAACTGAGCATCGATGACCCGACAAAATGGTACAAATTCGTCGATAAAGTTCAACAAGTTATAAACTCCACCTATTCGAGAAGCACAGATATGACACCATTCGAACTCCTTACTGGTGTCAAGATGAAGACCAAGGATGACGTTAGAATCAAAGATCTGATTGAAGAGGAGATGTGTCTTACTTTCATAGACGATAGACAGAAAAAGAGAGATCACGCTAAGGAACAGATACTCAAGATGCAGACCGAAAACCGAAAAGCCTACAATTTAAGACGTAAACCAGCCGCAACATATAAGAACGGAGACTTAGTCGCCATTAAAAGAACACAATTTGGGGGTGGACTTAAGTTGAAAGCGAAATATCTTGGTCCATACAAGGTAGTAACGGTGAAGCCAAATAACACCTACGACGTCACAAAAGATGGTTATTTTGAGGGTCAAATAAAAACTTCAACATGCGCCGAGTACATGAAGCCGTGGATGCCAGAAGATGATGCATTCGAGGCGAATGCCTGACAGGATGGCCGATCTGTGGGATGAGAAATTCCCCTCAGAGGAATGGAAGTTCTATTCATTTTGCGCAAGAGCAACATCCGATAGTAGTAAGACGACGCTCGCCGCGATAAGACGTAAAACCGCGAAGACGAATACTATTCCTCATTAATTAACTTTTTTATTTAAAACTTTCATTCATATTAATTCTGTACATTTAAATTACAAGTTCGTGAATTATAAATACTATTATTTTATTTCAATAAACCTTATTAAATAATAAAACTGAAATAAAACCGACATTAATATACTAACGTAGGAATTCAATTAGATAGTATTTAGGGAAAAATATTCAGTTTGTAGAAAATTGAAACTAAATACTTTGTTTCAAAAGAGTATCGAAATAAGCTTGGTCTGCTTTAGGTAAGAACGGCATTAAATCTTTGATGTCTTGCTTCTTATTTTTGCCCACATCTTTACTAGACATTATGGTTAAATTTTTTTCAAAAACATTTTTTGGTGTTTTCAGAAATTTTTTGGTTGCAGTTTTTATAATCGAACATGCACTAAATTCAATGTCAGTTACTGTAGTTTTATGTGTGAGAACAAATTCAGCGTTGTTTTCATATAGAATAATTTTCACTTTGTTAGAAGGTATAGTTTTGTGGTTGAGTTTTTCAGCAATTGAAGAATAAACTTCAAAATCATTGGGAATCATTTGCAGAACTTTTAATTAATTTTTTTCATAATTCATATAGATCAGTAGTTTCACCAAATGTAATGGGCTGTGAATTTCAACATGTTTTAAGTGTCTATCAATTACACCATGCACTGAATCGACTTCTTGAATTAAAGAATGTCCTGGTACTGAAAATTTTTGATGTATTGTCTGAATATTGTTATTTTTCATATATATTTTCAGCGCAGTAGAATTAATTGTATTTTTATTCTGTGGTACACACGAGTCGCTCCTTAGTGTATATCTCTTTATTTCCGGATTATCTTCTTGAACTTTATTTAAGATTTTGATTAGAGCGCTGGCTTTGTCGTTTCCCGTGCGGCCGCTGTGTATTTCTGTCCACAATCCGCAGTATGTAACTTTAGTTTTTTGTGGTATTAATACTGTTGCAGTCATATTATATACATTTCGTTTTCTTTTGTAATAAAACATTGATGCGTTTCCTTTTTTCAGGTTAAAAACACTCTGCATGTCATAGCATATGACGCAATGCTGTTGATCGAAGTTGTTTCTGTCCATATCCTTTTCTGCCTTTGCTGCATTTTTTTCGAGTACATGAGCTTTGTGGTAACTTTCGTCATTTTCTGAAGGTTTTTCAATATTTTTAAATATGGCACATTTATTACATTGATCTTTCTTTGGTCTATGAAACGAAATATAGAATTAATTGTTAAATATTTGTCGGTACACATGAATTTTAACAGGTTCAACCGTGTCTTCCTTGTACAATAAAAACATTTTATTTAAATTTAGTTCTGCTTCGTAATACGTTTTCGAAGAATTAGCTCGACAATAATGAGACTGAACTCTGGGGAAACTGTTAATGTGTTTTTTAACTGTGTCAATTTTTTCAAGTGGTATTTTATATTTAACATGACACTCTCTTTTAATCGAAAGCGGTGTTCCTGTTACATTGTGTGAAATCGTGAAGCAGTGGTAAATTCTTTTTTGGTCAATATTAAGTGTATTCATGAAAAACATCCTGCATACTCGATGTACTTGATCTTTAATTTGAAAGTACAATATATATGAATATTGTTTTGCCTCTGAATCGTTCACTCTTCTACGCTTCACAGGATTCCGCTTTACAAACTTGAAATAAAACTTTCTTTTTCGTCATCAGACAATGCCCAAAACATATTAAAAATGTTTCTTCTATTTTCTTCTGTAAAATGTTCTGTGCAAAGATAAAAGCATGTATGCTTACATGGAGGTTTCATAACCTTTACAGATACCATATTTAAGTTCGTATTCATATATGATTCACCAGCCTGACTTTTAATTTTATTTATGTTGCGTTTCCAATTTTCGGGTTTGCGCTGCCTTTTTCTTGAAAGTGGGGGGGTATTTTAATTTTCTGTAAAGAAAATTTAGTACTAAAGTTCGATGTAAAAAATAACAAATGATTGCTTACCAGATACGCTAAATTCAGATGGAAGACTTTTTGCATTTGAAGCATTTATATGTTTATGTGGTATTGCTACTTTATTAACACCATCCGGCTTATCTGTTTAAGAGTTTCAATAGGACGGATTAAATTTATTATTTAAAAATTATAAAATAGTACTTACCATTATTTGATATGAAGGACGCAGCGCTACTTCCACCTTCATATTCTTCGTTAGGCTTAAAAACAGGATCATCACTTTCATCAGCTGATAATATTGCCAAACAACATTAAAAACATTCCAACATGTTAAAAATTTAAAATAATTAATTTACAAGCTAACTCACCAGAAAAGTCCCAATCAAGGTTTATTAATTCAGGTTATAGCAGCAGCTGTTGATGAAATTAAAGTGCCTAATATGTGAAAGTCAGCTGATGTAAACACAATGTGAAAATTTCAATTTTATTGCAAATGTGTTAAATTTAGTGTTTATAATAAAGATTCAAGTCGATTTTTGTAAAGCCCTTTCATATGTTACAAATTATTTTCGCAAACAGATCCATCTACTTTATTACAAATTCTTTGAAACTTTGTGAACAAACTAATAATCTTAACAATAACAGAAATGTAAACAAACTTTGACATATTAGGCACGAACAAAATGAAAACAATGAAATCAGCTGTGCTACTGCTATAACCTGAATTAATAAATCTTGGTCCCAATCATCGGATAATGGTGAATCTAATGTATTCATATTTTGGGCTGTTGCTTGTCGAGTGGGCCTCCTCTGTTTATTGGTATATATTTATAAATAGCTAAATATACAAGACAATTGAAACAATCTTTACTTTTCAGTAGTAAAATTAACTCTGAATTTATTTTTTAGTTTTTTTAAAAACTAGGTGACAATATTTTGAATTTTTATAACTGGGTAAATTGAGCATACATTTGTTTATTAAAAATAACTGAGTTAATATTGATACAAAGTAGAATGGGAATTTAAATATTGGCCTTGGCTGTTCCTTAACTAAATATATACATATAATAATATATTAAATATAAGAAATATCGAATGTTGTCAATATTGTATTGACAATTTGAAGCAAGCCATTCAATGATAGGGGATATGGAGCTACATATGCATTTATCCCATATTTTCTTATCAGTAGTGCTCGATATCCAAAATTTTTGGATATGGGTCAATACAGCACTGAATGGTCGATAACAAAGTGGATTATAGAGCATCATTGACACTGGGTATCTAAGCAACGAAGTGAGATAGCGAAATACTGAAGACAGCGTTCGAAAGAGCAACATTGCAAACCACAGTTTCTAATCTTAGCTTAAAAAATGTGAAAATGGCGTATGGAGCTTAATAGCACTCAGCTGACGACTTGTTTTTCATTAGGATTGTTAAAAGTTGGTTAAATTTTCGGTTTATAGACTCGAAACAAAATATTCTATCCCAAATAAAATTCTATCCCTTAAAATATTCTATCCCAAATTTTGTTAGCCCATTATTAACGGAAATCCCATTAATTGCACTCATTTATCACGTACGTTGGTAATCCTTTTTTTACAGTGTCACACCTTTTCACTAGCGCTCTCTGGTAGTAGCATCGTCTTCACCAACATCATCATCCACATTAAAGCTTCCTTCCTCATTGTAATAACAACAACAACAACACACATTTGTCTATGACATTTACAATGATACCAAGCAGGAAAAGAATCCGAGGGACGATGCTCATGATGATGATGATGATGATGATGATGATGGGGATGGGGATGAGGATAATGGGAATGACGATGGGTATGATGATTATGATGTTTTTATCCTTTACCTAAGGCAATATCAGCATAAGCAACAACAATTACATCAATACAATACAGTTAAACAGCAAACAACACACACATACATACATACCTATACCTATATACTCGAATACACAGTGGCATATAGTAAAATGATAAAGTAAATAAGCCTTACGTTATATACAACAATAACAACAATTTAAAAAAGGCAACAGAAGAGAAATATAAAAACGAACAAACAAGCAAATAAATTAAGCTATAAAGTAAATAATAGCTGCTATACCTACCTATACATACATGCAAATATCCCAACACACATATGTACAAACATATAATAATATTTACATAGTTCTTGTATAATTTAGTTAAAATCCCATCTTGTGCCCACCTAAAATCAAAAAAATAAAATATATATTGAAAACCAACAACAAACAACCTATAACATATACTCTTCAATGTATGTGTATATACTTATGTATATATTAACCTAAATTCATATGTAGTACCTACATGCAAAAAGAAACATATACATACATAATATATAAACACATATGATCATATATGAATCATAACTCCTGCAAACAACAACAAAAAATCGCTAAAAAGCCGAAAATTAACAAAATCCCTAGGAAACCCTAAAAAGTTATTAAGTCAAACGAACAAAAAATAATTAAATAAATAACATCAACAACAACAAAAGCAATATAAATATAATTTAAAACATTAATTTTAATTAATCAACAACAAAAAAACAAAACAAACAGAAATTGACCTGATTTAAGCGATACAGTGGAAAAATAAGTAGAAGAAAAGTGCTATAACTTAATTACACTTAAAAAAACAAAACTTGCATTTAGTGATTATAAAATTTAATTTGAAACTCATTTTTATTCGCATCATCAACTTAACCTAAATCAATTAACATTCTCCCCGCTTTGGAATCACTCGTTATGTTATTAACCATTTGGTTCTGTTCGATCATCATCAAAGGATACAGAGTAGTATGTCTAACTCAAGCTGGAGCGCACATTTTCAACCTAGACGAGATATTGTAAAATGCACGTTAAACATACCACCCAACGAAGAGTAAGTGGACCTGGAGCATTTGGAACATTCACCGACCATTGGTATGAATTTATATATTAAACTTTCCTTAACAATCCCAAACTGTATTATCGTTTCTCTCACACTTTATGTCTGTATATTTATTCCAATTGTTATTAATTGTTACCCCTAACACAGGACGACAAAATTAAAATAAGGCATAATTTAAAAATCTATTCGTTTTTGACAGTAACAGTCAAAATATGACCCAGTAGCCACTATAAATTTATGGTGGGTTATGGTCCACTAACTATGAAAATAATAGAGAGTTTAAACTGTCTGGAAAAGTTTTTTTTATCGGCAACCGTTTGTGTGATGGAAAGTAGAGTGGTGGTAACACGTCGCGTTGCACAAAACCATAGAGTAATTTATTCTCTCTATATTTTTAACGTCACTGAGTATAAAACTAGAAAGCGCACAGCTCAAAGGTTGTGAGAAGCTCTCCCCGATTCCTTCAATGGATGTAATGGGAAACCATTTTTATTTTATTTATTTATTTTTTTTTTTTTAATGTCAGGTATAGTTGGAAGTGAACATTGGATGGTGGAAAGCATGGGTTCAATAATACAGGGTGTCTGGTGGAAAATTTATATTTTTAAATACGATTAATTAAAAAGTAATAAACGGTGCGGAGGGAGGGTGGCTCCGTTGGAATTATCGATTGTGCGGATTTGTCAGTCACGATGTCACAGTGGTCGAGTGAGCATCCTGCGTTCGCTATGGAGACATTTTTTAAGAGTAATGATTCTTACGTTATTGCTCGTAGACAATTTTGTTCAAAGTACGGTATTCGGCGAACAAGTGATGGATTGAGTGTAAATTTAATTCGTTCGTGGGTGCAGAGATTCCGCGCAACTGCTTCGGCTATGAATGTCCCACGGCCAGGGCTCAGTCGATCTTCAAGGACTTCCAAAAACATTGAACTGGTTGAAAGTAGTTTACGTGACTTTCAATACGGAAAAGAGTAGCCTCACTGGGACTTCCAAGAGCGATAATTCATGAAATTTTAAAAAAGGATCTGAAGTTCCATCCTCTTAAAATTCAAATCGTTCAAGAACTGAAAGAAAGTGACTTTGATTTACGGAAAAATTTTTGTGAAACGATGTTGGCGCGTTTTTGCACTGTAAATCCCATTTTTTGGAGCGACGAGGCTCATTTTCACTTAAACGGCTACGTCAACAAGCAACACTGCCGTTACTGGTCTCCAAGAACCCGCAACTCTCGATTGATACATCAAAAACCATTGCATTGCCCCAGGCAAGGCTGATCTAGTAGAGGTTAACACATTAGAACAGCTGATTTTGCTTTCTTATGACACTATCTGTCAAATTCAGTGTATTTTGTCATTGTACTTTTTTGTTTACTTTGTTTGGTCATATGTATTTGTGTTGAATTTGACATTTAGAGTCATAGAACAAAAACAAAATCCTACTGCGTTAACCTCTACTAGATCCCAGGGTAACTGTTTGGTGTGCCTTATCCACATCATGCCTTAGAATGAGATATTTGGACCATTTTTTTTCGAAAATTCTCGAGGCCAGGCGACGAATGTCAACGGTGCAAAATACACAGTGACACAAATTCAAACTTTTTGGAAAACACCCGAACGTGGCTATGCAGGTTCGATAGTACTACCGGAGCTGAGTAAAACCCTATCTCAGTTTGGCTAGATTGGTTACCCAATTTTTTTTTTGGGCCCCTAAACATTTTGAAAACCGGTAGGCCCCTCGAAAAAAGTTGACATCAGGTTTTGGCCAACAGTTCCTACAGTTTTGGCGGTAGCGCTTTCTACCATTCAGTAAAGTTGGAGGTAATAGTCCGCTTAACAAATTCCTAGAATAGTATATCCAAAAAAATATCTTTTCGTTGTTTTTTTTTCAAAAAACTTCGAAAAAAAATAAAATTTTTTCAATTTTTTTAGTCTAAGTCGCAGGGAATCCAGATTTTTTGCATACTCTATTCAGCAAAAAAAAAGTATAGATACCACTGAACAACTTCTCTGAACAAACCTATGCAATCTGAACATGTCTAGGGCTATTAAATAGCTGTCAAAGCCCACTATTTACTTACAAAAATACTCTTTTTACGGGTTTTGGGCCATAGAATGCCTAGTGTTGGAGATTTATTTATTATTTTATCATATTTTTGTTATATTAATCGATAGTTTATTTTATTCATTTTTATTTCATGCATTTTCTAATAGTTTTCAATATTATAAGTATTTTGTTTTAAAATCCCTAAATATCGGGTCACCCTAGCGTCAGAATATTCTATTTTCGTTCGACGGACGTTTCATTGCAACACGAACCTCATCAAAGTAACCTTGCTGAAAGTGGAAATATGGTAATTGTTAGTTGTGACAGCTCAGAATCAGACAACCATTCAGAATATAGTCCTGGACCATACCATGCACAAATGGGGCCAGTCCTAATTACACAAGCCCGACTCGATTTTATTGTAGCAAAATTGGAGGTATCACAACGCAAGTCAGAAGAGCTTGCTAAATTCTTGAAACAGCAAACCATTTTGATGCCCGATGTGAAGATCTCTGGTTACAGAAAACGCCAAGCAGACCTTCAACAATTTTTTACTGTTGACGAGGAAAAAAAAATTGGGTACTGCCGGGATACCAAAAAACTAATGGAACACATGCGTATTACATATGATTCTGCTGAATGGCGCCTATTTATTGACAGGTCAAAGCAAAGCTTGAAAGCTATTTTATTGCATAAAACCAATTCAAGGCCTTCTGTCCCGATTGCCTACAGCATTGATACAAAAGAATCATATGAACGATTACAATTAATTTTGAAGTTGGTAAACTACTGCGACCATAAGTGGCGAATTTGCTGCGACCTCAAGGTGGTGGCTATGCTGTCAGGATTACAAAGCGGTTACACTAAATATATGTGTTTTCTTTGTAATTGGGATTCCCGATACAAAGGAAACCAATACCAAAATCATTCGTGGCAAAATAGGGGACTGCCCAAGCTGGGTTCGATGAATGTGGCAAACGAGGCAATTGTGGCACGAGAAAACATTCTTATGCCACTTCTTCATATAAAGCTTGGACTTGTCAAAAACTTTATTAAGGCTGTCTTGCGTAATAAAGACAACCCTGCTCATGCGCTTGAGGTTTTAAATGTTTTGAGACACCAAGTTTTTCAAGAAAAGATCAGCATAGACAAATTAAAAGAAGGTGAGAAGCAACACTTACTATTAATTCTTTATTGTTTTTAAAAATGTTTTGTTCTTTTCTAGGTGTGCTTAACGGTCCCGATATTCGAAAACTGATGAAGGACAAGCGTTTTGGCTGCATTTTGCTTGACGCTGAGAAGAATGCCTGGAGCTCGCTGAAATATGTCATTGTAAGCTTCCTTGGAAAAAATCGTGCACAAAATTATGAGGAATTAGTTAGCAACATGCTGGCTTCATTTGAAACAATTGGTGTTCATATGTCATTAAAGACACCTACACCATCATTTGAACTACTTCCGCCGCCAACTTTCGACGGAATCCGATGAGCAAGGAGAACGGTTCCATCAAACAGCATGACCATTTGAATTAAGGTAACAAAATCTGCTCAAATAAGTTTTTTATCACTTTTACGCTATACTAGTTTCTGAAGCTTTCTTTTTCCCTTTAATTCAGGTACAGAGGGAAGGGCGTCCAGACGCGATCATGGCCGAAATTTGCTGGCGTGCAAGAACTTTGCTCAAAGAGCAAATCGAAAAACATACAGGATCGATTGTAGAAGAAAGTGATGAAATCGGAGAGAAAGTCCAGGAAGAAACTGCACGTTTTTCGGACTATAGAGATTCAGAAGCTGATGATGATGATTATTATGATGATAATGAAGTTTTTTATGTTGAAAATTAACGGGTTAGGAAATATTTAAACTGAATAGGTGGGTGTTGCAACATACAAGAGTACGTAGCTGTTATATGCTTTTCTAAAGCTGCATTTTTAAAAATTGTCTACAATGATGTTTTAAACATTGAATTTTAATTGACTTTCAATAAATTTTTGTTTACTTTATTTGAAAGCTACTTTAAAAAATAATTCTGCACAAAGTATTGAATAAAAACCTTGAATTTTATTTATTTTAACATTAAAGTTTATATTGGTTGTTTACAGACGTTTGTGAGTTTTGCAATAATCACGTTTTTGGCAACGATAACGCGCAAAAAACTTTCCAAGCATATTATGGGACAAAACCCGTAAAAAACAGTATTTTTTTAAGGAAATAATTGGCTTTGGCACCTATTTAATAGCGCTAGTTTCATGCTTGATGTTGATTGTTAGTCAAAATAGAATATTCTGACGCTAGGGTGACCCGATATTTAGGGATTTTAAAACAAAATACTTATAATATTGAAAACTATTAGAAAATGAATGAAATAAAATTGAATAAAATAAACTATCGATTAATATAACAAAAATATGATAGAATAATAAATAAATCTCCAACACTAGGCATTCTATGGCCCAAAACCCGTAAAAAGAGTATTTTTGTAAGTAAATAGTGGGCTTTGACAGCTATTTAATAGCCCTAGACATGTTCAGATTGCATAGGTTTGTTCAGAGAAGTTGTTCAGTGGTATCTATACTACAATTTTGCTGAATAGAGTATGCAAAAAATCTGGATTCCCTGCGACTTAGACTAAAAAAATTGAAAAAATTTTATTTTTTTTCGAAGTTTTTTGAAAAAAAAAACAACGAAAAGATATTTTTTTTGGATATACTATTCTAGGAATTTGTTAAGCGGACTATTACCTCCAACTTTACTGAATGGTAGAAAGCGCTACTGCCAAAACTGTAGGAACTGTTGGCCAAAACCTGATGTCAACTTTTTTCGAGGGGCCTACGGGTTTTGAAAATGTTTAGTGGCCCAAAAAAAAAATTGGGTAACCAATCTAGCCAAACTGAGATAGAGTTTTACTCAGCTCCGGTAGTACTATCGAACCTGCATACCCACGTTCGGGTGTTTTTTTCACTGTTGCACTGTGATATCCACGCATGATTACGGAATTCTTTTTACCAAACCTGCGAGCTCATCCATAGTACTCTTCACACACGTGGTTTCAACAGGATGGGGCGACTGCATACAAATCCAGAGCTTCGATGAATTTGCTTCGGGAAAATTTCCCCCAAAAACTGATCAGTCGCTTTGAGGACATCCCATGGATTTTTTTTGTGGGACTACCTCAGAGAGAGGGTTTATTATGACAATCCCCAATCTCTTGTGGCTTTAAAGGAAAATATTCGTCGAGAAGTCAGCTCAACTGAACCATGTTTACTGCAGCGAGTGGCGCCGAACACAAGGCTCCGTTTTGAACAGTGTGTTCAACTCGATGGAAGACATCTGGATGACATACTCTTTAAAAAATAAAATCCGCATTTCCATTCTATCGTTCAATGTTCTGAATAAAACTTTGTCAATTATTATGTTTTTTATTTAAGTTTGAAAATATAAATCTGCTACCAGACACCCTGTAGCAGATAGAGTTGCTACAGCTTTTGGGCGTTGAAAGTGTTTACATTGAAAAGACATTCCAGCATGTTCAGACATTGGACGGGCTTGCGGGTTTTCCCCTCTTTATAACTCCAACATCGGTCACTTGGCTTTGAAGTAGTTTTTTTTATTTAAAAAACAATCATGTACAATTGTTTTTATAGGGTGTTTACATGCTCTCGATCTAGTAGATCGACTCGATAATCGACTACTCACTCTATTATCATGTGATTTCTCAAACATTTTTGTACCCAAGATCGAGTAAATTTACCTCGATAATGTTATTATCATATCACAAATCATTTCAACTACAGAGTTGTAAGGGTTTTTCAATAAGAGCGCTACAAAAGTTTTTTTAAATAAAACAAAACCGGTTTTAGATACCAATGAAATTCTTTATTCCTGTGAAAGTACGTTCGATGACATTATGTATGGAACTCGATTTCTTTTGCATGGCCACCACGGGCACGCTTGCAGAAGTCCAGGCGCTGAACCCAATTTTCGGCAGTTTTCAAGCATAAGTCGGCCGATACTGCTGCAATTTCACGTTCGATATTCGTTCATCAATCGTCGCTGGCTTGTAGGCATAGACCATAGACTTGACGTAGCCCCACAGGAAATAATCTAACGGCGTCAAATCGAACAGCCGAGGCGGCCAATCGACTGGGCCATTTCGTCAGATAACACGTTCACCAAACTTGGTTTCCATTAAATTGATTGTGGCATTCGCTGTGTGGCTTGTGGCCAGAAATGAAATTCAGAATTCAGAAATTGGCCGAAGCGCTCTTAAAGTTGAGGCCACTGACTCCAAATTTCGGTAGTAAATTTTAATAATTTCGACTCGTTGTTGGCTCGTATATCTTTCCATGATGAAATGGCAAACCTTACTGAAGAGAAATGTTAAAAGAGCGGGAAAAAATATGGCGTCGTTTGCTGTCCCTATCGATTTACTTTTGTAGCGTCTCTGTTGAAAAACCCTTATATGCACTTTCAGTAAGAGACTGAGGCAACACTTTCAAAATGATTGATATAAGATGTAATGTACTAAGAACAGCTGAGTTTACTTTCATTCTTTAGTTTACTTACAAAATTTCGAGAAATTCTAAATAAATTTCACATAAAAATCTTGTTAATTCAATAAAAAGATATTTTTACAAACAAAGAAATAGAAAAATTAACTGACTGACAGAATTGTATGATATTATTAAATACAAATCCTCCTGCCATCAGCTTGTATAATTCCATAACGCCATCATGAAATCCAAAAATATTAAAACTAAATCGAGTAAAAATGCAGGTAAACACTTTTTTGCCGTGCAATGATAATCACGACATTATCATGATAAAATAGTGCATATAAGGAAAAAAATCTAAGTCGACGTGAAAGGATCGAAGTTGGTGCCTATTTGAAGTCGCTCAACTTGTCCACTGGTCTAAGGGTCTCTTCATGTGTGTTTTCTATACACCTGACTACGTAAATCATCAACATTTACATTACGGGGTTTTGCCTGCACCTACATTTGTGTTATTTGACGTTTAATTGTCTGTTTTCTCTTACATTCGTAATAATTAATTTGTCAAAGAACCATGCGTGTTTTTCATGCTGCTGGTATTTAGCAAACTAAAGCTCCACGAATTCATTTGTCTACACTTCTCACCCCGTGCGTGGAAACTCGAAAGTCTTGCGTGAAAGTCATGGTTGCAACGCATAACCTAAATGCACACATTGTTAAATAAATGAATTAATAAATACATTTTTATACGGAGACGAATAAATTATATAAACAACTCCTAAAAATCATATTTCGGCAATGGCGTTTGCCAACTTTTTGTAAATTTTACAAAATATATGTTTACCTGATTAATATCTTATTGGTATTTTATAAAACACTAGAAACCATTGCAGGTACAAGGTGGAGCAAAAGTTATAACCCTATTGGAAAACCCTATAACTTTTGCAAATGGCGCCAAATGTCAATTCGGTTTTGACATTTGTGAAGTAAACAAACGCAGAATACAAATCAACAATCTATGAGTCGGTTTACACCGCAATAACGCGGAATAATTGTTTCCATTTTCGTCTGTTTTGTTGGCGCAGCGTGAATTTCGTTGCAGATTTGCTTGCCGTCCGAAACCAATTGGACAAACACTGCGGCGTTTGGCTTTGAAGTGACTGGGACAACGAGTGATCTTCCCAAGGCTGGCCGGCCCCGGAGCAGCTGTTCTGCTGAGAATATCGCTGGTTGTTGCCCAAGACGTCGAAGATGAGCCCGGAACATCGCCCAGACGACGTGCCATGGAATTGGGCATTAGCCGGCGGTCCCTACGCAGAATTTTGGTGAAAGATTTGAAGATGTTCCCTTACAAAGTGCAGACAGTGCATAAACGGTTAGATGTTGACCGCCAAACGCGTGTAACCTAGGTAGGTGGACGATTTTCCATAGAAAATTATCATGATTAAGGAGAATACGCGTATCACCCACGAAGAACCGTTACATCCGCTTAAATTTACTTAAGTGCTGTTTAAGCAGGAGGAGTCATCGGACCACTTTTTTTTGAACACCTCGGGCAAAATGACGACTGTGGACGGAGCCCGCTACAGAGCCATTATTACTGAATTTTTTCTTCCTCAATTGGATGCAGTGGGACTGGAGAACATGAGGTTCCAACAGGACGGTGCAACGGCGCACATTGCTCGATTCACAACCGATATTCTGAAGGAAGCTGGCTAGAAAAAATAAAATAAATGGTTTCCCATTACATCCCATGAAGGGACCGGGGAGAACTTCTCACAATCACTGAGCTGTGCGCTTTCTAGTTTTCACTCACTGATTGGGACCTACAGTTTTACACCGATTCCGAACGGTATTTTGAGAAGCTTTTTCATGGCTATATACTCGATAGTGTCGCCGTCACTAAGCGAGGTGACCGTCGTCGAAAGAAATTTTAAGGTGGTTGGAGCAGGGATCGAACCCAGGATCTCCTGTACAAGAGGCGCGCACACTACCCATTGCACCACCGATGGCTAGATCACCGGATTTAATAGTTCCAGACTTCTTTGTATGGGGTTTTTGAAGTCGCGGTTTTACGTCAACAAGCCTTAGACTCTTGAAGCACTTAAGGAGAATATTCGTCAAGAATGCGAGAACCTGTTGCCCGAAGTTCTGTCAAGAGTTTTGGAAAATGCCATAAAACGAACGAACGAAACGAAAAAAATTACAGTAAAAGAACATTTGGTTATTACTTTTGCCCCACCTTGTAGTTACTGAATCGAATTTACGTTTTATTAATTACAAAAAATCAGTCAAGTGATGTGATGTGACTACTTGCGTTTTATAAAATTACACGCTCATTGAATCTTGAACACACTGCAAACGAAATTTCGTGTTTGGAGATTTCGTTTAACCAAGCATCTGTTTTTCAATTCAATAATCAGTTGTTAATTTACTCGAAATGAGAGAATCCTCCTACAGCAAAAGAACATTGGGTTATTTCTTTTGCCCCACCTTGTAGTTACTGAATCGAATTGACGTTTTATTAATTACAAAAAATCAGCCAAGTGATGTGATGTGACTACTTGCGTTTTATAAAATTACACGCTCAATGAATCTTGTTTGAAGCCCTGAACACACTACAATCGAAATTTCGTGTTTGGAGATTTCGTTTAACCAAGCATCTGTTTTTCAATACAATAATCAGCTATTAATTTACTCGAACTGAGAGAATCCTCCTTCAGTGTGAATGCAGTATAATGTCGCATTTAGACTGCAGTTTATCGCAGCCAGGTTAGCGATAACCTTGTTCTCTAATCTTTGTCGTTTGCACCACTCAATGACTTTATATTGACATTTATGGCGGCAACTTTGTGCTTAGACCACTTTAGAGGAACTGTGTGACGAAACCAAATTATCGAAGACGGCGGCTCTTGGTTTTTGCCAGTTTTTTAAAAATGTTGGATGTAACTGAACCCTTAAAATTGCATCAGTCGGTCAAAGCGGGTCAGTCACTCGGGGCCACTGGGAGTGGTCTTGGAGTGAATTCAGGGAAAACTGAGGTGATGCTTTTTACCACGAAGACCAAGATACCAAAGATTAATCCTCCTCGGCTAAGTGGAATAGAGATTCCACTGTCAACTCACGCCAAGTACTTGGGCGTGAATCTAGACCCTAAACTTTCCTGGAAGCGTAACATAGAGCAACGCGCACAGAAGGCAACCGTTGCGTGCTATGCTTGTCGGAAAATGTTCGGAAGCCGGTGGGGTCTCCGACCGAAAATTGAGCAATGGATGTACACTAGCATAATCAGACCAATACTCTCCTATGGAGCAATGGTATGGTGGCCTGTCGCAGGGAGGACGTCCACCATGAAACTATTGTATAGAGTACAGAGATCAGCTTGCATCGGCATAATAGGGGCAATGAGGACGTGTCCAGGTGAAGCCCTTAATGCAATGCTTCATAGTATACCAATCGACCTTCACATCACAGCTAGTGCGGCCTGGAGTGCCACACGACTAAACGCTCTTGGACTCTGGAGGAGCAACGCATATGGACATGCGAGTATACTACAGACAATCCCAAGAGAACCCAATATAACAATCGATTACTGCACCCCCTCATTGACGTTCGATAACCTATTCGATGGCAGGTTTCCCAAGAGAATAGAATGGAATACAGGGAACCACTTACAGGTTTTGACACCAAAGTATTTACGGACGGATCCAAAATTAAATGTGGAACCGACTCGGGTGTTTTCTCCGAAGAGGCAGGCCTCAATTTATCATTCAAACTCCCAGACAAGTGCAGCGTTTTCCAAGCGGAGATACTTGCCATCAAAGAAGCCTGCGCCGCACTTATACTACGGCGAAAAACACAGAGCGCATTGGAATATTTGTAGATAGCCAAGCGGCTCTCCTATCACTCAAATCTTACAACACTGCATCTAAACTCGTTAGTGAATGTAGGGAAAACCTTGTCGAGCTAGGTCGGCTGGCCAATGCGGTTCTTACTTGGATACCAGGCCATAAGGGCCTCCTAGGGAACGAAGAGGCAGACAAACTAGCTAGGCCAGATCCTCTTCCACCGAACTCCATATGGTGTGAGCCGCAACGCCTATAGGGTTGGTCAAAAGAGGTATTTTCCTGCATTACCTTGAACGAGCGAAGACCAGATGGGATAGGACGGGAACATGCCGCATATCTAGAAACTCATGGCCAGAATATAACATTCACCGGACTAACCCCCTGATCAGCCATAATCGGGGAGATATATCTAGGCTAACTGGCGTGCTGGTGCAATGGGTAGGTGGTCGTCGGTGGTGCAATGGGTAGTGGCGCGCCTCTTGTACATGAGATCCTGGATTCGATCCCTGCTCTGACCACCTTAAAAATTTCTTTCGGCTGTGGTCACTTCGCATAGTGACGGCAACACTATCGAGTATTTAACCATGAAAATGCTTCTCAAAATACCGTTCGGAATCGGTGTAAAAACTGTAGGTCCCAATCAGTGAGTGAAAAAGTGAGAAACTCTCCACAATCCCTTCATGGGATGTAATGGGAAACGGTTTTTTTTAACTGGCGTGCTGACCGGGCACTGGCCAATCGGTAATCACGCAAGACGGTTGAAGCTGCCATATAATGACCACTGCCGTGCCTGCGATGACGCCGAAGAGGAGGAGACGGTGGAGCATCTCCTCTGCAGTTGTGCGGCTCTGATGAATATACACCTGAAGACTATGGGCCGTCCCTTCCTGCATAACCTCACTGAGATACACGAGATAGATCTAGGGGATCTAATGCGGTATCTAATGAGGTATCTCCGATTAACAGGCTGGTTATAGAATCGGTACTTTGGACCTTCCGGAGTGATGTGGTATGCAAAACGGTGTCTGAAGACACTAATTTATGCTAAATAGCATCTTTAGCAACCACGAAAACCAACCAACCAACCAAATCGGTACTCATTTTAAACCAATGAGAGCAAATTATATCATCAAAATTATACATCAAAACATTTGTAGTGGCGGCGACGCGTCGGAAAATTTTCGATCGGCTTCCGTCTGTCAAACAGTTGATTTTTTGTGTATGTTTTTATTAAGGTTGCATTTTTTTTGAGACTTAGCAGAGCCGCATCAAATTGTACACTAGTTTAAAATGAGGTTAAAAATTAAACTTCAGCTTTTACAGATTAATATTGTTTAAGTAATCTTCTGGGTTAGCGTGGGTTAACGGAGTTAACCTTCAAAAAGCGCTAATATTGGCAGGTGTAGATGCCGTATAAGGATGGAACGAAGCTCAAACGATTTCATTTACACGTTTATTTTAACACTAGCGTATAGAAAGTAACAATTTGCAAGCGTTGGAAGTACATAGTTTAAAAATGAGCTACTTCATGAACTAGTAATATCTGAACTTGTTCTAGTGCAACTAGTATGTGAAATAGTATACATGGGACTAGTTGGCATCTATTTAATCCAAAGACTAGTGAAAATTGTATCTGCGGTATTTAAACTAGTTTGCAATTATATTTAAAGTATGAGAGATCGTAATTTTCGATCTGCATAATTCTAAAATTATTGCAAAAAAAGCCTAGTGGGCTAAACATCTAACAGATGGGTTTTGGAGAGCTCTCAAAATCAGTTAGAGTCGATCACGGCCGACTGTTACCAAATAAATGCCTACTAATAGCTAAAGTCTACATGCGAAACGGTTTCTAAATTTTCACGAGAACATATAAAAAAACCTAATATGAAGGAGTTTTGTTTATATTTATTAATGCCATCATTTATATCGCGTCCTTGTCGTCCTGTGTCCTGGGTATTTAATGAACCCCTTATCATTATGTTGGTTCTTCGTTTTTCGTTGTTATTTACAAATTTTTATTGCAAAACGAGTCCCTCTATTTTTTGTTACGTTGCTACAACTTCTTCCATTCTACTATACTTATATACATCTCTATACATTTTATAATTTTTGCCTAAAACGTTTGTTTGAGTTTTCTTTCGTTCGCTGGTTTTACGTGGTATTAATTGTTAAAATATAATAAACATAAATGTTGTTGTTGTTCGATATTGTTTGTTTTTGTTTTTTGTTTGTTTTTCTATTTTATTAGTTTACCAAAAATAACCCAAAAAGAAAATGCCTAACAACTATAAATTTATTTTTAGTTTTATAGTTGTTTCCTTAAATGATTTCAAATAGAAACCTTAGTGAGAGTTTAGGTGGTTTCACAAAAGAAGAACAAGACGAAGAATAAGTGTAAAACAAAACACAAAACAAAGTTGTAAAAGTTACATAAGAAATGGCAAAAGAATGCGTTACAAAATGAATGTCCTTTGTGTGATGCCATCCATAATAACTTAGCAGATCCTGTTTTTATTTTGTAATGTTGTAACAGCAAATGAGTTGTTTTAGCCAAATTTAGTTAAAAAGGACATAAGCTTGGGTTTAAGTGTTACACATTTACAACGGTTCATTAGACCGGGTGACAAACAATGATATAGAACATATTGGAAAAGTCCGAACTTAAATGTGTGCCAAAATCTGTGGTCACAAGTCATAACAGCCTAAGTCGATTCTAAAATTTTTCAGGGAGAGCAGTTTAAAGTTTAATATCTTTACTGGAAATTAGGAGTCGGAGTTTTTGTGATAACTTTGTTACAGATAACAAGGAAACGAATTCTTTTACTTCTTAACAAAAGAAGAGTTGCTTATTTAAGCACGATGACTTCTCAAAAATTTTTTCCAATTTTGTCCTAACTCGAGTTAGACTGTTATGATGTGTGACCACAGAAATATAATAGTACGACTCACTGAAACTTTATACTTCATTGTGATACCGCAGGATAATGATATTAAGCGCTAACCACACTGACGAGTCATTTAGTTCTCTCCAAGAAGTTCAAGGTCCTGTCAACGCAAATCTGGTATAAGTTTCCCAGGTCCCTAAACAAATACTTACTTAGTTAGGTGGCCACAAACAACCCAGAGGCGCCAAAGACCTTACAAAATGAGGATAACATGTTCCTCCAACCGGCTCGATCTTCCGCTTTTCTCCTGCAGTTGGTAACAGCTAGTTCTCGCAGGCAATGTTCCACCTGGTCTTTCCAGCAAAGTCTTGGTCGTCATATTTTTCGATGTTCTTCGAGTACATCTTCGAATACCTTTCACACTGGATCATTCTGATCCATTCTACTGACTGTTGATCCATTCTACGCGCTGTTTCGGTAAGCATAACTACATCGATGACGGGATACAGATTATACAGCTCGTGGTTCATCCGTCATCGATACTCGCCGTTCTCTATTATAGAACCATATAAGTTTCGGAGCATTTTTCTCTCGAAGACTCCCACTAAAGTTTCATCAGCATGCGATATTACCCCGGATTCTGCGGCGTCATAAAGCGAGATATGTATATTGTAGGACGATCTGACATAGTTGGATCTTCGTTTCTCGAGAGAAGTTGTTCTCTCCGAAGTGCAGCCCCTGTTTGCAAGCACCTGTTTGCAAGCACAATTCTCCGTTTGGTTTCCAGGCTGACGTTAATGCTTCTGTTCACGGCAGATCAGTGGTGAAAAAATTCGTCCACTACCTCGAAATAATAATGGTTAACAACGTTCACTTGGGATGTTCTGCTTGTCAAAACTATTAATTTTGTCTTGTCTTCGTTTGCTGGCAAATTCACTTTCGCTGATTCCTTCTCAATTCTTGAAAATACTGCAGTAACTTCCCGCAGATTTCGCCCAATGATGTTGAAATCATCAGCATACCCGAGCAGTCTGTGCCTTTAGCTGCTAATCGTTTTATTCCTGTTGACTGCAGCTTTCTTTACGATGATCTCAATCAATATGTTGAAGAGATTGTTTGATTGGGTGTCACTCTGCCTGAGGCCTTGCTTTGTACTAAATGGTTCGGTGAGATCTTTACCCATCTTTACAGAGGGTTTCGTGTAGGCCAGTGACATTATACAAAGACGTGTCAGTTTTCCCCGTATCGGGCTATCGAAGGCAGCCTTATAATCTACAAAGTGGTGGTACGTGTCGATTTGCTTTTCGTAAGTTTTCTCCATTATTTGTCGTAATGTGAATATGCGACATTAAGCGTGTTTTTTCATTTCCTGCTAAACTAATTTTTCGACTACTTTGTATGGGAAGCTACTTAATATCGCATAGCTCCCCTTAAAAAGTGGTCGAAGAATTAGTTTAGCAGCGAATAAAAAAACAGGACAATTATTGTTCATCTATTTTGTGTTTGTAGATCCCGAAATAAATCGGATTGTGGGGCCTAAAATAAAATGCAAACTTGTATCAGTTACGGAAGAAATTTTGGAGTATATCCGTCTGTTTCTCTCTTCCGCACTGTCAAAGTTCAAATTTGCAACTGTTTTCGTTGCGTGAATTTGGATTATTTAAGGAATTTTCATTGAAGGGCATATACTTAAAACATTTCGCACCAGGGACAAGTATTTATTTTGGTTGAGGCATAAATGGTCGATAACATTAATTAGTATTTGGTTTGATGGTTTTAAAAGAGGCGTGGTGGTTATTCCGCCTATTGGCAATACCAAAAGTTAGTTGCCGCCTATTGGCAATACCAAATAGCTAAAGTTAGTTCTTGTGACACATACTTATGAGCTGATCTGAGCTGACCTGGGGGTTCAAACCCCCCCAGTGGTGATCCTTAAGTGGTGATTCTTGTGATTTTTGTATGTTGTGTCATTTTTCAACCCAAATTTCAAAGTTGGGCCCCAGGAATGAAAATCCTGCATACGATACTGGAGCTGACGGTATATATTATGTGTCAAAACAATTTTATTTATTTATTACCCTGCGACAAATAAACATTTGATGCTTTTCATAGGGTATTCATGGAAACAATCTTCGTGGCGTTTAAGCCGCATTCACAATGCAAGCGACAATTTCGTTTTTCATGCTATCTCGTTCTCACACACAGAATTTCACATAATGGCCTTTCGTTTTTTCTACAAAAATGTAACTCCCATTTGTCGCTGAAGTTGATCTATTCCTACTCCAGCAACATATTTGTTCGAATAAATAATGTACTATTAAGGGATAGATGGCGCTGTACTTCGAATTTCATTTTCAAACTTAAAAACATCAATGAAAATTGAACGCATTTGTGTTAAAAGATGCATTATAAAACGTAATTTTATCTGTAGAATATTTTAATAGCAAATATGTTTAAATACATTAACATTTTTTAATATTCAAAATACAACCCTGGGTGTGACATTTATGGCATTTGACTCATGATGCAACTAATAGAGGTTGTGTTATAAGACCAACTAAAATTATTTGCTTTTTCTTCTGTTCATTACATGAACAATCAAATTCAAATGTATTTGTTTTTTGTAATTTCTGGTTTACTTTTATTCTAGACATACATTTGAGTTAACTTTGACACGAAAACAGAATATATTTTATTGTAGCCTTGATATATTCACCGTAATACTGGTATCATCTGTCATCTCGATTCGAAGTAAACTGTTGCTTACTTTGCGAACGCCTATTGAAAATGTTGCTTGCATTGTGATTCCGGCTTAAGTCTTATTTATGTCGCAATCGAGCCGGTCTAATGAACATTTTATTGTAAGTGTTATTTCTGTCGCACCCGAGCCGGCCTAATGAACATTTTATTCTAACATTTGTGTCCAATTGTCCTTATGGGATTTGTGTTTACATAATTTATGTTTTTCATTTTACAGGCATTTGGACTATTTTTACACAAATGTGTTTAGTCAGTTGCCACAATAAAAATAAAATTAAACAGAATGAACAGACATATGATCATAATTGTGTTGACGTTTATATGCGGAAGGGTATAAATACACATATTTATATAATACGACCCTTTTAAAATAAACATTAATCACCATTCACATATGTTTGTATTTGAAAGGTTATGACCCTTTTACATATTCGTGGTTAGATGGCGTTAAAGGCGTAAAATTAAAAAAGTAGTATTCAAAATTTGCCAAAAAAATTTATTTTACGTCGGACGAATTTTTTACGTCGGACGGATTTTGCTATTCCAGGCTTTGTGGGCTATTTGTGGCAAGTGCCACTTATTTAACACAAAACCTTAGAATTATTAATAATTGTATTGACAGGATTCCGTGCTACGGTTATGACAGCATTTTTTACTTTATGACAATTATTAATTTTTATGTGTTTTCACTTGTATCCTTGAAGCTAATTATAGGCCGCAAGTTTTCTTGCTGTTTTTTGTTTGACATTGAATTGTTTACTATTATGGAATTGACATCATTTGAAGGACAATGAATCTCACACTTATTTCCTAGTGGAATTATAACATTTTGTTGTCATGTGTAACTTGTTAGTGTCATAATTAAGACACGTTCCTTAATTATGACATATTCCGTTTGTTGGACACAAAATTATTGCGAAATGATAAATGGAAAAACTAAAACCGCTAAAACAACTCCTAGAGCTTGAAAATTATGTTTGCAACACCTATAGCCCTTTTGTTGTGTAACGGGGGCTATTAGCATAATTACGGTTTCGTCCCTAAGCGTGCTTTCTATTTCCATTACCTAATTCACCACACAGGGTAGCGCTTTATTAGCTTTTTTTCACCTCGCCAACAAATTGGTCCCTTGGAAGTTGAAATTTCGCATAAAGGCTATTCCTTGGCTTTCTTCCCTGCTAAGTTTTTAGGATGCTTTTAATTTCTATTTTGAATTAAATTACTGATTAAACACTTTTCGATTTTCTACATTTCCTGATTTTGTATTTCATTTCCACTTATCCCTTTTTTTATATCTTATGTTTCCATTTTTTATT
This sequence comes from Phaonia tiefii, assembly GCA_963931995.1. NCBI lineage: Eukaryota > Metazoa > Arthropoda > Insecta > Diptera > Muscidae > Phaonia > Phaonia tiefii. The sequence goes on from OZ008371.1 coordinate 196,491,859, forward strand.
CAGTTTCCCACTAAATTATCTTATAATATTTAATTTATTTTTACAGAATATAAAACAAAAACCCCCAAAAAAAGCGAAACACTTGAACAAACCCCAATAATAAAATATATAATAATATATATGTATAAAGAAACAAAAGAATAGAGAACAAAAAAAAATCAAATTGATTGCATCTTATAGAGCGTAACTGCCTACTAGTTTGTGTAAATGTTAATGATGGAACTGAAGTTAATATTGACCTCAACACTGAAGGTACTAACTGATATTTAGAAATTTTTACAAAAATTCAAATAAATAGTTCTACTGCTATTCTACTACTACTTATTACTACCTACTAATCACAACTACAACTAATTTATATTTTTTTAAATAAAAATATTTAATTAAATTTGCAATTTTCCTGCATAAAAGTAATCCCCAAAGCATCCCCCCAAACCCCCTTAAATGAAATCTAAAGAAATACTTAAATAAAATCTAAATTTACTTAGTAATAAATGCAACATCTTTGTATGCTTCTAACTCCATTTCATTCTTTAAATATAATGCAATATTTAAAATATAAATTTACCTCTTCAACTCTATTAAAAATCTCTTTTTTAAACAAAGAAAATATTTAATAAATTAAACCTTTAACTAAAGATAATCTATAACAACTAAATACAATAAGAACAAATGCTTTGTTTTGTCAACCACCACCTACAAAAATATATCAAATTCTTGTCTACATTTTTCTTTTAGAAATTTTTATATTTTACTTCGTATAATTATAAACACAACATTATTTGAAATGAATTTTTTTTGTCTTGTAAATAACATTATTTTATTTGTTATATACATAATAAAAACTCCCCTAAACCTTGAATGCTATAATTAAATTAGTAATGTATATACATAATCATATATTTTCATTATCATAGTTGTTTGTGTTCGCGCTAGAAACATTCGCGGATATTTACAAAATAGTGATATCCAAGAACGTAGGGCCATTATTTTGTAAAACTCCAGCTGAAATCACGTCCGTATTTAGTTCCTGCGAAATTTGCGTAAAGTGGAGTTCAAATTATCAGACAGATCTGACAGACATATCTGAAGGAGTTACCGATAAAATATCGATTTTTCGTCCACACAGAAAAATGTATCTGAGATATCATTTGAAGCAAGACACCACAGTGTCAACATCAACGGTTTGTGCTAGCAAATGGCTTGCAACAATTACTTGCTAGTCCACAGAAAATTAAAGGCAGGAGGAGACACTGCTGAGAATATTTGTTTTGCACATGTACTAGGGTATGTAATCGGTTAACCGTTGTTCGATTAATCGAACAATTTTTGGCAAGCATTTGCTCGTGTATTTTAAAACTATTGATCTCGAGTGTTCAATTAGTCGAGTAATTTACACCGATTAATCGAATAAATCGAGAAACAATAAAATAATATAATACAAAATTTATATTCTAGTTTTATTTTGGCAGCACTCTAATTTCAATTTTTTTGTTAAAATATTTTCGAAACAGGTTACCCCATTATGGCAGGGTTGTGATTTCCTCTGAAGATCTGTTAACATATCTGTATTTTCCCGTAGAAAAGAAAGAGTTTGGAAATGGATTGTGTGATGGTGTGACTATAGGAAACATTTTCTTTCAGATATTTGTTCAAAGTGAGATGGGTTTGAGTCTAATTTCTTAAAATTTAAATTATTTTGCCAGTGTTATTTGGAGCATTAGGGCCCTCGATAAAGTAATTTTGTCATATTAAAATTTGAAGACTTCAGCATTTCCTCATGGTATCAGCTCTTTAGAACCGCTTTGATAAATATAAATTAAGAAATATTCAACAAATAATAAAAGGCAATGTACGATTTTCAAAACACTATTTTCCTTATTTTAACGTTTCATGGTATCTGATTTTCGTTAGATACAAAAGAGTCAACATATGATATTTAAATTATTAAAATTAAATTTAAACATTTGTTTTTAATTTTTTTAAATTAGATAGTGGAAACATTAAAAGAAGGAAAATATTGTTTTTGAAAAAATGTGGGTTTCCACCTTCATCCATCAAGGTCTTCAATTGTTAACGTGTGTGATGGTTTTTATTGAAAAAATTATATTAAGTCTGCTTTAAATTTATATTTTTCTATAGATCGATCAATTTCGGAATAGTAATATTACTTGAATAACTCGAGTTATACAAAAATTTTAGTCGGTTGATCGAGTAAGTCAGAAAACGTATTTTCGATTTAATCGATTACTCGAATAATGCAAAAACCCGAATAATTGGATACCCTAACATGTACACACATGCCTACATATACTCAATTACACAACCTAATTTCTATGAAAAAAGTTAAGGATATAAATCCCAGCTCCCTCCGCTATGTGTAATTTCTTTATTTTTACAAGCGGTTATGGTTTTTATTTATTAACATTTTATTTTAATAAAATAAATTACACTGAAGGTTTGTATTTTTTTCATTTCACATTAAATCCCAGAAATTCTATGTAATTTCTAGTTCCGCTCTTCTCCTCTTCGTTTATTCTCACCCACATTTTATCTCTCGCTCTCTGTTTTATCGATAACCTCACAGAAATCGCTTGGTTTTCAAACTGTTTTGAAAATCATCAGATTTATCTGATGACAGCTGTTCACATTAACAATTTTTCTTCAGATTCGACAGATCGACAAATTCGTCTGATAATCTGAACTCCACTTAAGAAATTTTGTCATTCATCTCTAAACGGAAAATTTTATTGCAAAGTGTTACCACCTATCTCTGATTTACCTTGGAAATATTTCATATATAATTCATCTACGCACTCCATTTTATTTTTAAAGCCTGTGGTTTTAGTACTTCTGTTTATTAAAATAATCGAAGTGTGGAAATTCCGAGTCTAAACAATTATTCAGTTTTTATGAAATTTTCGTTGCCATAAGAAGTACGTGTATAAAAAATAATGAAAATTTCGTGAACCGAAAATTTAGCTCAATTTTCATTTGATTGGTACTCAGGTCTTTGCGATAATTTCGTACGCAAAATCAATTACAGGGTTGTTACGCCAAAGTTATTTCGTACGAAAACAATTGTTTTTGACATTTTGATAATTTTAACAGCCATAAGCAACACGACATGCGTTAAAAATAAAATAGAAAGGGTAGAGGAATTATAAATGAAATTTGCAAGGCAAAGATACGTGGTAACTCACATCACGAAAATTTCCCTTTTAGAGATAAATGACAAAATTTCTTACGAAAATTTCGCATGAACTGAATTCGGGGCTTAAACGATTGTTTTCGGGATATTCTTTGTGGGAGATTTCAAATGCTTCTTAGAAGAAAATAAAAGCATAAAATTATTCTTAATTTAGTAGAATGAATAATTTTTATATTCTAGTGTTTCTTTATAATTAGCACAAAAAGCAAAACATTTGAATACGTTTTGTTTAATTGCGGAGTCGGAGTAGAAGTCCAGAGTTCAGAATTTTAACATCAGAGTTTTCATAATTTTAGGAAAGCTCCACACCCCTACAAATATACAAATACACTTCAACATGAAAACGGCCTACTCAGACAAACATATGTTATCACTCACTGTACAAGATGAATATCAACGATTTAATTATGATATCACAGAAGAAAACAAGATATAGATGCAACAAAAAAATTTTATGTGTCATCTATAAGCAAAATTATATTTAAACATCCAAATACACACATCTAAACAAACGAACGAATATTTACTATACAGTCATTGAACAAAAAAGGGTAATATAAAAATAATTTCAATTACGCACTTGAAGTTTCACTACTGTCGCGTGTCTTCATGACACTTGAAGTTTCATTTCTGGCGCGTGTCAATGTGACACACTAATATTTGTATACTCGAGATTTTTTTTTATTATCATACAAAGGATTTTTTTAATAGGTGCAAAGATATCATCTTGACGATTTCCAACAAAACTGTTTACTTGGTCTTTCATTATATGAGTTGTCCAGTATATTTATGTTACTAACGCAGGTGAAGAGTCTCCATAAATTTTGCTGAATTTCGTTTTCATATTTTAATTCATTCTCTTTTTATACCCTCACCTATAATGGTATGATGGTTAATATTATTTGTTGGACACTGAAAAAAATCGGCCCCAGCAACATGTATATGTTTGCAATCATTGTTTTCATGAATTGAAGATTTGCTGCATTTTTTGTTTCCTTGGTGATTGTCACGTTTTCGGTTTCAGTAATTTTCAAAAAGTAACGACATATTTGAGTCACAAAAATATATATATTATAACCTATTAATCATTGTGTCTGCAACATGTAATAGCAAACACAATATGTTTGGACACAAGTATACTATAATTGCTACAGGCTACAAACACGTTATATTTGCATCCCAACAACAAAAGTGTGCTGACTATTCAGCGTGTAGGTGACAAAAGTGTAAAACATTTCAGTAACCGCTTCTTTCTAATTGTCCCTTAACTATTATATTTGTTTCATTCAAAGAAACTAAACTAATGATGTTAGTCAATCCATCCCATAGAATAACACATACTATAGAAGAACTTATTCTCTCATCTGACGTTTCATTTCACACTCTCTCGGTAGGTCTGTGGAAATGTTTACATACACCAGGTGGAGTTACAAAATATGTTCACTTAACTATTTCCTGTCGTTTTGGTGTAGAACTGAAAAATTTAAATGTATTTTGCACTTTTTTGTTGACTTTTAACGTTGGTATTCATTTGTATTGTATTTAACACAACTAGTTTGCCACAAAAACACGAAATTCGGGTGTAGTTCCTTTGTAGATCGCTGTATACTATTGCCACCATCTGGTATTATTGAACCCATATTTTCCACCCTCCACTGTGTAATTTCCATCGTACCTATGACGTTTAATTTATTGAGCGAATAAAACCTTCTACGTATGTGTTATTCTATGATCCATCCCTCTACTTGTACCTTATTCTAAGAATAGTATTTTACTTTACCAGGTGGCATTTTGGTTCTGAAGCCCGGTATTCAGTTTTTATGAAATTTTCATTGCCATAAGCAGTTTGTGTATAAAAAAGTTACGAAAATTTCTTGAATCGAAAATTTCACTCATTTTTCATTTGCTTAGTACTCAATCCTTTGTGAAAATTTCGTAGGCAAAATTAATTGCAGGGTTGTTACGTCAAAGATATAATTTTAACCAAAAGTAACATAAAAAATGGTTTCCCATTACATTCCATGAAGGGATTGGGGAAAGTTTCTCACCACCAGTCAGCTGTGCGCTTTCTAGATTTACACTCACTGATTGGGACCTACAATTTTACACCGATTCCGAACGCTATTTTGAGAAGCTTTTGACTGAGAATCTGGTGACTGAGAATCAGTGTGTGCTTAAAATGTGGAGAGACCACTTTTCAGCACTACTCCACTCAGATTCTTCCACTAAAGATCAGGAGGTAATGATAGTGGAAGATAGTGTAGATTGTACCCCCCCAACCAAGACGAGATTAGGACGGCGATCTCCCGTCTTGGGAACGGTAAAGCCGCTGGTGCGGATGGTCTACCCGCTGAACTTTTTAAGGCAGGTGGCGAAGGACTGCTGGCCCACATGCATCAACTTATATGCGGTATATGGCTGGAGGAATCTATGCCCGACGATTGGAGTCTCAGTGTATTATGTCCGGTATTCAAAAAGGGTGATCCGTGTGTCTGTTCCGACGATCGCGGTACCAGTCTTTTATCCATCGCGTATAAGGTCTTGTCGAGCGTATTATGTGAAAGACTAAAGTCAATTATTGAAAACCTGATTGGATCTTATCAGTGTGGTTTTAGACCAGGCAAGTCCACGAATGACCAAATATGCACGCTACGCCAAATCCTGGGAAAGACCAACGAAAAGCAAATCGATACATACCAACTTTTGTTGATTACAAAGATGCTTTCGATAGCCCCATACGGGGAAAACTGTACGCAGCTATGACTGAACTTGGTATTGCGGCAAAACCGATCCGCCTCTGTAGAATGACGCTGACCAACATCAAATCAGCAGTGAAAGTGGGGAAAGACCTCACTGAACCATTCTGTAACAAGCGAGGACTTAAACAAGGTGACACACTTTCGTGCAATCTCTTCAACATCTTAATAGAGATAATAATGAGAAAGGCTGCAGTAAATACGAACAAGACAATTAACACGAAAAGCCATATGTTGCTGGCGTATGCTGACGACATAGACATCATTGGGCGAAATTTGCGAGAGGTTACTGCAGTATTTTCAAGAATAAAAAAGGATTCAGCGATGGTGGATCTTGCTGTTAATGAGGGCAAGACAAAATTGATGGTGTCAACGACTAGAGAAACCTCTCGACTTGGTCCGCACTTGAACGTTTACAACCGATTTAATTTTGAAGTGGTAGATGAATTTGTCTACCTTGGATCCGCCGTGAACAAGGACAACAACGTCAGCCTGGAGATGGATAGGAGAATTGTGCTTGCAAATAGATGCAGTTTGGGAACAAAGCCCTCTCTTGATGGACAAAAGTCCATTTAAATCAGACTCTCATTTTACCTGTCTTAACATATGGCTCCGAAAATTGGGTCATATCGCAAGCGGATGGGGAACACCTGGGAGTTTTCGAGAGTAAAAATTCTCCGTAAAATATATGGTCCTGTTAGGGAAGACGGCGAGTACCGACGTCGCTGGAACGCAGGGCTATATAATCTATGTATATTCTGACGTGGACATGGCTATGCGGATCAAATTGGGCCAATTGCGTTGGCTAGGCCATGTTATCAGAATGGATGAAGATGAGCCAGCGCGTAAGGTTTTTGATAACGTACCCGATGGAAGCAGGAAAAGAGGACGACCAAGACTCCGCTGGAAAGACCGGGCAGAAGAATCCCTCCGTATCCTTGGTGTTGCCAACTGGCGAGAAAGGCGAAGGATAGAGTCAGTTGGAAGATTATGTTGAAATTTGTTTGTTTAATTAATATGTGTAAGACGTCTGACCTCATGAGGTTGTAAAATAGTCAATAAAAAAAGTAAAATTCATGCAGTTTTGATAGTATGGGAGTGGAAGTGATGCTCAAGGTTGCCTCTATCTCATGGTATATCACATGACGATATTTAAATACCAGTAACGCACAGCATCGATGTTTTCTGGTATACCGATCTTGGACGACCTACAAATAAATATATGAAATATAAAATTCATTATACCAGTTTTTACAGAACTGTGCAATGGTGCATCATATGCATAAATATTTAAGCCCCGTATTTAGTTCTTGCCAAATTTTCATAAGAAATTTTGTCATTTATCTCTAAACGGAAAATTTTGTTGCAGAGAGTTACCATCTCTGATTTATCTGACAAGTATTTCATTGCGTGGTGTTACGTTTACTTGTTAAAATAATCGAAATGTCAAAATTACGGTTCCAAAGAATTGTACGAAATAACTTTGGCGTAACAACCCTGTAATTGACTTTGCCTACGAAAAAGCTGAGCACCAAGTAAATGAGTGTGCGCGCCTCTTGTACATAAGAACCCGGGGTTCGATCCCTGCTCTGACCACCGTAAATGTCTTCCGGCGGCGGTCACCTCGCATAGTGACGGCGACACTATCGAGTATTTAGCCATGGCCCCATTCAGTGAGTATAAAACTAGAAAGCGCACAGGTCACTGGTTGTGAGAAGCTCACCCAGGGGGATTCTATGGCACAGCTGATCGAAAAGGTACTAGGGAAATGATGGAGAATGGGAGAGCAACGAAGACAGGAACTAATTTTAAAGAGTGTTTATTGATACTAATAACAGCTAAATTATGTTTTATATTGTTTGGATTGAACGAAAATACGCATTCCCTTTGATTTCTGTCCATTTTATGTCCAACGAAAGTGTAAAACTGGTAAAATACAGCAGCAGATAAACCTCTATGAAATGGCCTACTACCTCGTCGTCATGAAGAGGCATCGAAGAGAGTAATGAAAACTCTTAAGTATTTCTCTATAGCTCACCCCAATTCCTTCGTGGAATGTAATGGGAAACCATTTATTTATTTACTTTTTATGGCAATGAAAATTCCATAAAAACTTAAAAACGGGTTGTAAGTTCATCAATGCACTTTTGTCTTGATAATCCATGTCGAAAATTGTGAAAAAATTGCACGCAAATATTCGAGAGTTAATGCCATTTTTTGACTGAGATCAATTTTTTGAGTCACTGAAAATTCGAGTCACTGGCAATACTAAAAATTGCCTAGGCCAGAAACAAAGGGTGGTTCTAATACAGATTCTTGTTAAATCAAATGTTATTGTGAGACTAATTGAATTTTTTCTGTTCGAAATATTAGTGGTGTTCATGAAAGCTCGAAAGAACCTCGTAAACTCGAAAACATCGTAAACTTGCACAGCAAACGTCAAAACAAACAAATTTCCCCTACAAAGCGACTTGCACAAAAGTGGGAAGTTTTCGAGGCAAATTTGCTGAGCAAACCTGGAAAAAGAAACGTGAAAACTTTTGACATTTCAATGTCAATATTTTTGTATTGAAAAAAGAGAGTGTTTTAGATTTATGTGAAAAAAAATAAAATAATCGAATAGGTAAAACATATACTTTTAATTTTACTTTGTTTATTTACTTTATCAGCCTTTTTTTGGCAATTGCTCCATAGATACACTGAGCAACTTTACTTGGTGCCTCATGAAACTCCTCGGGGCAAACTTACGCTGAGCAAAAGTTCTAGGTTTCCTTGTTTGCATGAATACCACTATTGATTATCAGCCAGTATCAGACCTCCACAAACCCTCGTCTACTCGGCTTCATTGCGTTAAAAACATTTGGGTGGAGAAATTCGGAAGAATCTCATGTTCAAAATGCGAACAGAGTTGTTTTGAAACTTATAACTTCCGAATCGGTTAGAAAAAGCTTTGTGGCTCTTTCTAGGGTTAATTGTGATTAAATCTGAAAGTTTTAGTGGGCGTGGTCCACCAATCAGTGGGACTTTTAATACGTCAGCTCCATTGATCATTTTTGTACAATTTCCCAAGTTTGAAATAAAAACATGAATTAATTTTTGCATCATTTAAAAAATTTGAATTGTTTCTTTATTTTAATATAGATATTGTTTTAAATCTTTTTGTATTTTAATTATTCTGCATGTTTTTGAACTGGCCTTTGTTAATAACCCAACATTTATTTCAAAATTGTTTTGTTTTATTTAAGAGATTCTTTTTTTACAACTAGAAACACAAAAGTAAAAGTAAATCTGTATAAAATGCCAACATCTCATTTTCACAATAAACAGTTTTCCGATTTTCTGCTGAATGTTTTGTTTTTCTTTCCTTTTGTTTTATTTATTTAATAAATAAGGAACACAAATCCTTTATTTGCCAAAAACAACAACAGCAAAAAAACCGACAACAGAAATTAATGCAATTATTAACAAAACAAAGAAACACAATACACTTTGGCACATTTAATGATATACAATCAATGGATTCTGTGGCAAGAACACCAACACCACCCATTCCTCAACCCATCAGCAGCACGTAGTACAGTGGCAAGCAAAAGTATGCATCAAATTTTTGAATGTTTTGCATGTTGGCAGACATTTGTTGTTCACTGTATGTGTACTCTTCCATAGAAATCCAGCCACAATGATACCATGAACTAAACATTAACTTTGTCTGCTAATATACGTATTATAATTGTTAACTAAATATAGTACTAGTAGTAGATATCATTTAATATTATGGGGTAACTAAATTGGATGAAATAAATAATTTGCCATTTTATTATTAAAAAGAGAAACAACAAAAGAACAAAATAACAAATTTCCTTTTGTTGGACATTCTAAATTCAAAACAAAATAATAAATAAATGCATGAAACTCAATCGAGTCGAATCGAAAAGAATTAGAAGGGATGAGGGTATGAGATGGTACACAAACAAAATCTACTAAATCGGCGGTTTGTGGTTTTACGGTAAGTGAAGTGTACGGAACGATAAACTCACACACTTTCAGGCAGCGAGACACAGTGTCACTCGATTAAGCGATATATTGACCTTGACTGGTTAATACCGTTTGGCGCTAATACGTACATTTCGATGTCATCTCGTACAAGATACAACTACTACTCGCACAGCTTCAGATACAGATACTTAGTACTATGACACTTATGATGTGATAAAGCTGGAGAAAACTTGTTGTATTTTATTTTAATTGAACGAAATGTTTTCTTTATGTCCCATACTCATAGTATGAAGTCCACTTACGATACGATCCATGGACACAGATGCTTTATATTTGTATTTGTCCATCGTGTATCGTACATGGAGTGGACACTTATCAACAACCAATTTATTGGGATAGATCTCTGCTGTATGTCTCAAGAAGATAATGAAAATGCAACAAAAAAAATTTAAAAAATATTAAGATGTCTACTGAAATTTTCCCGTCTATACTAGTTTAAACCTCCCGCAAATATTAACAGTCATATACTTATATGTATATGCAAACTTGTACATGTTACACTAGGCCTAAAAAGTTCACAACTTATACGCAAAGAAAAATGTCGTTTCCCACAAACGCAATTTTGCACAACTAAACTTTGAGTACAATTTATTTAAACGAACATTCACGAGAGTTGCCATTATATTTCTGGCCGAGGCAATTCTTAGTGTTGCCAGGTGTAATCTGGCAACTCCATTAGAAAAGGTTACAGTTTTCGTCTTAACGGTACTCGAAACGTGCTTACGTGCGAAACTTTAAGCGTGTTTTGGTTTCACCGCTTGCTTATATAATCGCTTGTTTTGTATGAAGCACTTAGCGAAGACTTAGCGAAAACATAGCGACGCGAATCATTTTCGTTTTCTTAGCAAGCCGATAATCGCTTGTTTGTAACCAAAACCTCACTATTATTTCGGGATTTTTCAGTGACTCGAAAAATGCATCTTAGTCAAAACATGGAATTAACTCGTAAAAATGTTCTTCCGATTATTTTTCACAATTTTCAACGTGGATTATCAAGAGAAGAGTGAATTGATGAACTTAAATCTCTATAACCCGATGATATACCATCATACAGAAGTGTGGCCGATGTTCGCTATAGGATGAATTTCGTGCAGGTCCACCAAGATCGGCTGTTGTACCAGAAAAGATCTATGCTCTGAACAGGTATTGTACGATCGTCATGTGACATAACGTGAGTTAGAAGCAACCTTGCACTGAAAGGACATCTTTACAACAAATCGATGATAAATGTTCATCAATTGTTCTTCATTGAAATGATGAAAAATTTCATCAACTCAAAGAAAAGGTTCTTCAGTTTGAAGATTTTGCGTTTCTTCACCTTTTTCAGCTTCATTGCATTGATGATCTTTTATACATCAATCTTCATAATTGGCATTTAGAAATAATTGGTGTAATCGATTTAAAATATAGACGTAGTCATAGACAAAGATATAAAGAGTGTGCACGTGTGTTTCAGTTCCACGAAATTCTCGTCGAAAGTCACTGGGCTAACGACAGTTTTGATACGTTTTATTTATGCCAGTTTATTCTGCCAAATCAAAACTAATTTATTGCATGTAAAATTGTTTTAAAAGTCATAAGTGCCAATAAAATCAAATTTAAAATTTGTTATTTCAATTCGCCTCCAATTTACATCAAATTGATGACAAACTTCTATCAAATTGTGGACAACCTTACATCTAATTGACGAATAATATACAGAAAATTGATGAACAATTTACAACAAAATGGTGAACAATTTACTTCAACTTGGTGACAAATTTACACCAAGTTGATGAAAAGTTTACATCAACTTGATGTAACGTTGTCGTTGAATCAACATAAACTACTAATGAAATGTTGATGAAAGATTGACGAAATGTTCTTTATCAATTTCATTTCATTGTGTTGTAGGTGGGAAAATGAGGAATTGTTTTATTAAATTGATGAAGGGATTCATAAATTTGATGAAGTTTTTTCTTTCAGTTTGGCCATTACTTCCACTCCCATACATTAAATTCTGTATGCACATTTGCGTTGAAAAAAATTGTTCGCGTTGGATGCAGCATGATTTGCAAGTCGATCAAAAAGGTTCGAGTAGATTGGCAAAAGGAAATGTTGAAAAAGTTCAATGGCGGTGCTTCAAGCGACGCCTATAAGATCGCGACAGGCGACGAACCATGGATCTGTGCATATGAACTTTAGACTAAACAGCAATCGCCTGTACTGGTTTTCCAAGACGTTTCAAATCCAAAAAAAATTGTTGTTCGCGCACGAACCACTTCAAAGCAAATGGTGGCTCGATTCTTAGGCATAACTGGTAATGCGGCAAAAGTTCGGTTAGAGTACTACAGCACAATCAGCTCTGAATGGTACCCAACAAATTTTTGGCAGAAGTTTTTGATGAACTAAGGCCCAATTTTTGACTGGTAATTTAAATTGGTAATCAGTTGATTTTGATTTATGTTTGATCTGACTTTAAATACGAAAAGAGTTTTTCAGTGCTTTGTCAAATAATCTTACTACCATGTGGCAACAGCGGCAGATCCTACGAAAACTAACCGGTATTCATACATTTATCGGCTAATCGTTACAATGCGCCAAACTGACGCTATTTGCAAAAAAAAAGAAAGGTGAAGTGATAAAATACAAAATATTTTATGAAATTGCAAAATTTTTGAGCAGAAATAAAGATCTAACTGCATTACGAGTTAAATGATACGTTTTTATTGTTATTTCAGCTAGGATGGATAATTGTGCACATTAACAACTAAAGAAGTTTGTGTTTGTTCTTCTTGTCATATGGTCACAAATCATATGGTCACAAATCATATGGTCACTTGATCATAGTTTAAATGCCCAACTTTGGCTGTTTAAACAACAATTAATTGTTAACCTAAAAAGTGAATTCAGTGTTTAAATTATGTTTGCTCGTTGATCAAAGATGATTTTCCACTCAAAAAGTAGGCCTAAGTACACATCCACAAAAAAAATCATTCTCTCTCATACATCAAACGCATATTTGACCAGCAAAAAACATTGATTTAATGGGTAATCCGCCTTACACCCCAGATAATGGCACCTAAGGAATTATTTTTATTCACGCAACTTAAAAATAAATTGCGTGGTTAACGTTTTTAGACTCCTGAAGAAGCGGTTGATGCGTTCAAACGGCATGTTTTGGAGCTACGTAATTCGGAGTGGCAAAAGTGCTTCAAAACAGCAACGCTGGTATTATCCTACTTGGCCTACATTGGAAGAAAAAGCTTCATCAAATTTATGAATTCGTTCCTCAATTCGATGAAACAATTCCTCATTTGCCAACCTACTACACATTTCATTGTATTGATAAAGAACATTTCATCAATCTTACACCAATAGTTTACGTTGATTCAACGACAATGCTACATTAAGTTTATGTAAATTTTTCATCAGTTTGATGTAAGTTTGTCATCAAGTTGGAGTAAATTTTTCACCATTTTGATATAAATTGTTCACCAATTTGATGTACATTTTTCATCACTTATACGTAAGGTTGTCATCAATTTAATGTAAGTTCGTCATCAGTTTGGTGTAAATTAGTCATGATTTTTATGTAAATTGTTTGTTAATGAGTAGCCAAACTCTTTTGACTATTTTTCGTCATAACAAAATCCACAATAACAGACCACATAAAAAGTGTTCATAGCGTGGATAATGTTTTCTGTCCATTGCACTATTTTCTATTATGTATTTATTTTAAATTTTAAATTTTCTACTACTTTTTTTTCTCTTTCTCTTAATTTTTTTCAATACTACGTCCATATTTTGAATCAACCTACTACTTATTACCAAATTCCAATGATGAAGATTGATGTAAAAAATATCATCAATGCAATGTAACTGAAAAAGTTGAAGAAACGCACAATTTTCAATTTGAAGAACTTTTCCATTGAATTGATGAGTTGACAGCAATTCAATGAAGAACAATTGATGAACATTTATCATCGATTTGATGTAAGGATTTTCTTTCAGTATAGGGACGCCACTTTGAGGTATTTAGTAGGACAATGTCTAGTTGGTGCTAAGAAAGGGCAATATCTTATTGTCTTGTCCAGGGCTGTGGGTTTACAACTTTTTACCGAGTTTAAGAAATAATTAAATTTTCATAAATTTATATCATTTGCACCTATACTTTTTGCTTACAGTGTACATGTACTAGAGATGCTGCAAACATCTTTTCATGTGTGATCTATAAACATCCAGTCCAGCAGATCTCTCTATACTTATTGTTGAATTCCATTAATTCATTTGCAAATAAAGCGAAGACACAATATCAATTAATTTATGGCAGAAGAAGGCGAATTTATTATACCCGTATCTACATCGAAACATAAAATTCTCTTTCACCGAATAGAAAAAAAAAGAAAACCCCAACTACACAACCCAATCCAACCAAAGAAACACCTTTGAAATGGCGTAACGTCGTAAAGATCGATCTTATCGTAGAATGAACCAACAACCAACAAAAGGAACATCTTTGGGGATTTGTAAATGAAAATCAGGCGTTGCGTCACCCCAAGCATGTGTTTGCTAGCGAACGGATCTGATCTGGTCTGGTCTGGTGTGTCTGTCCGTCTGTTTTTATTATTGTTTGTTTACAGAGATTATTTAAATATTTTTGCATTAATTTTTCCATAAACTCAAACAATTTTGAGGAGAGTCAAGAGCGAAATATGTGGGGTTGAGGTTTCTTTATTCTATAGTTTATATAACAAACAGTATGGATAATACTTATAAATGGAATGACCCATAAGCTTATGGAATTCTGATAGGAAGTGGTGGTAAGTAGAGGGTGAACATTTGTGATCGAGTGTTGGCGGAAGCAAAACACAGTGGGCGGTTGAACTGATGATATACATTGTATAAGGCAAGATACGTTTTCAAATATATAGGTACCTACTTAATTTCCGGAAAGAAGTAAATGTGATATCCTTTCAAAATTAAGCTGGTCAATTTGCTATAACTAAATAAATATGCCCACTTTTATTTAAAAACTCACTCATTTCAACTTTAAGTGTATCGAGCTGGAAAAGAACAAAATCAGGAATGGGAGAAAATTACCTTTAGGAGCAATAAACCAATTTAATTGTTGTTTTTTTTTTGCTGATAAGGCATTAAACGTAGAAAAACGTACAAAATTGGCCGCTGGTCCATATTTTCCGAAATATAGACGTCCAAAGCTTAAATGTATAATCGCGCATAACTTAGCCATTTATCAGTCGATCTTATAAAATTAGATTTCACTAGAAAGGTTTGTCTAAGATCTATAAGTCTGTATATAAATATATTCGTTATTATTAACCCCTTTTTGACGAAATTTACTTTTTTCAAAAATATGCCGTAGTACGCTTATTTTACTTACCTGCGATAATATACAAGTCTTAAACCTATTTTCGAGGGTATACTACTCAACAATATCTGAACTTTATTTTTCATAGACTTTCCAGCATTCAATAGCTCGAGAAATAAACTACAGCATTTCCAATTAAATTGTAAAATATATCAATTTCATTTTGAAAAGTAGCAATTGAAATTTAAAAATTCTATTTAAAATTTGAAATGCATACATTGAAATTTAAAAAACATCAATTCAAATTTGAAAGACATCAATTGAAATTTGAAAGACATGAATTGAAATTTAAAACACATCAATTGAAATTTAAAACACATCAATTGATATTTAAAAGACATCAATTGGAATTTGAAATTCGTCACTTGAAATTTAAACATTTTTGTATCATATTTATTATTAAATTTCAATTGGTGTTTTATAAATTTCTATTGATGTCTTTTACATTTCAATTGATCCATTTCAAATTTCAATTGATGTGTTTTAAAATTGAATTGATGAGTTTTAAATTTCAACTGATGTATTTTAACTTTCAATTGCCATCTATTAAATTTCAATTCATGTTTTTTAAATTTCAGTTGATGTGTTTCAAATTTCAAATAGAATTTTTAAATTTCAATTGATGTGTTTCAAATTTCAAGTAGAATTTTTAAATTTCAATTGGTTTTTTTTTCAAATTTCAATTGGAAATGATGTAGTTATAGAAACAAATTATTTAATTTTTTTCTCTTAGTTTTAAGATTACTATAAAAAAATATCATAAAATATAAAACAATATTTTTGTGTTATAAAGTTTTCTCCGTGTTCGGGATTAGGGATTTTCTCCTCTGGGGTAGGTCCAACACCAGCTGCGGGGCTTCGGCATAGTACTTTTGTGTTATAAAGTTTTCTGCGTGGCCAGGCTTAGGGATTTTCTCCTCTGGGGTAAGTCCAACACCAGCTTCGGGGCTTCGGCATATAATTTTTATTTGATGTTGAAAAATGTATTCCAGAACTTTCAACGTAGATACCTCCGGTGTCTAGGTTAATGCGTAGTATTTATAAAGCTCGAAGTCTTCTCTATTGTCGGAGTCTAGCAAGGAATACTAGTATAGTATACTAGGGATTTTTGTGGAAAATAATAGAGCTTTAAAGAAAATGTAAGGTTAAAAAACCGTTTTTAAATAAAAGAAATTAAAGATAATAATAAATATGAAATAAAATAAATTAATATAATAAAATTAAATATATTTATATACAGATTTATACAGTTTGGAAAGGCCTTTGTATTGATACCCATTTGAATCATATCGAATTATAAATACCTGAGATATGAGCGATTATATACTCAAGCTTTAAAGGCATAGCTTTAAAGTTGGACCGAGCGGGGGTGGAACCTCTTTTAACTTGGCGCAGCAAACTTTGACAATTTTGGTGTAGATCAGAGAATTGCTGTCAAATTAAATTTAAACGCAGGAATGGGACCATAGTCCGTATACAATTCAATTTTTTCTACAAAACTTAAAAATGTATATTACACGCTGAAAAACGGCCCCATCAACATATTGCAGGAAACATGTAGATATTGGTATGTCACGATTTTGTTTTCAGCAGTTTTCAACAATAAAAGCAACATTTGGGTCACAAAAACATACATTATAACCTATTTATCATTGTATCCCAAACGTGTAATTTTGAATAGCAAATACACTGTGTTTGGACATAAATGTACTATATTTGCGAGAGGATACAAAGACCTTACATTTCCATCCAAACAACAACAAAAAGTCAGATTTTCAGCGTGTAGATCAAACGATATTGAATTTTGGTCAACGGAAATTGATTATGAACCACTGTGTGTCGTCGACCGAAATGTAAGCTGGTCAAAGCAGGGACTGAATCAGGGGGTTTCTATGGTACAGCTGATCGAAAAGCCACTATGGAAATGATGTAGAATGAGAGATCAAAGAAGACTACAGATTATAGATCATGCAGCAAACTAAGTTGAAAAAAAAGACACTAATGACAGCTAAATTATGTTTTATGCTTCCCTTTTACGCATTCGCAAATACGCATTCCCTTTTATTTCTGTCCGTATTATGTACTATAAAGTCAAAATTTCTCTTCACTCAAATGCCAACAAACACAACGAATGAAACCCTATTCATTCTCTGTTGTCTCTCTTACTCTCTTCACTGAATATTTCAATACACGAGCAGCTTCTTGATAGTGTTATTGTATATAACTATACAAATTCCAACCATGTTGAAGTAAAATTACATAAACTATGCAAAAAGTATTAAATAATCAAGATACGAGGCGAGAGACAAATGCCTTTGAGTGAATTTCTAGCACTTTTTGATTCTCTTTTACCAGGGTTGACAAATTGCGCACATATTCTGGTCGTCTATTTGTTATGTCCACCAAAAAGTAAATTACAATAGCAACTCGAACTCGATGAAATATCCTACTATCTCGTCGCCATCAAGAGAAAGCGGAGAGAGGCATAGTTTTCGTGTACAAGAGCCGAGCATACTGACAACCTGTAGTGTCTTAATGAGATTTATAAGATATATTTTATCGACACCATCTGTTATCCAGGGGATCATTAACTTGTTCTGATCTACTTACGCGAAGGTGCATAACCTCAGGTGCATAACCTCATCGAGTCACTCGACTTTAACCAGAAATGTGAGCAGAGGAAGCCACCAGGGGAGTCTTATCGCCACTTCTCTGAAATTTAGAGCTGTATAGCATTTTGCTTCAGTTACAGGGATCAAGTTACACAGTCCTAGCATATGGTGATGGCCTGGTAATTGTAGTGCAGGAATAGCCTCTTCCGAATGCGCATGCTGAAAAATCTGTATTTTGTTTGATGTTTGGATGCAAAAATATTATGTTTGTAGCTTGTCGCAAATATACTACACTTGTGTCCAAACACATTGTGTTTGATATTCAATATAACATGTTTGAGACACAATGATTAATTGTTTATAATATATGATTTTGAGACCCAACTGTCGGTTTTTTGTTGAAAACCGTTAAAAGCAAATACGAGACAGAGAACAACGAAGCAAAAAAGCAGCAGATCTCCAATTCGCTTGCAAACATGTACATGTTTCCAATTTGGTTGCAAACATGTACATGTTTCCTGCAATATGTTGCTGGGGCCGATATTTTTCAGCATGCAGATATGTGCTCCAGTGATGTTTCATGAGACTTTCAAGGTGAGCTACGGAGAATGGTTTAGAAGTAGATGCCGAAAAATCCGAGTTCCTTTTATGTACATGAAACCAAATGGTTCCATATATTGAAGGGGGCAAAAGGGTCATCGGAGGTGGATGATGCTTATCTCCGAAAATAGTTTATTGGATATTTACGAGGGCGGATGAATAAGTCCGTGACTTTATGAATGAAACAGTTTTTTTTTTGGAAAAAAAAATTTTTTTCAACATAAAATTTTTCGAGGTCCATAAAATAGGCAGTTGTTTGATCAATAATTTCATAGTTGGAGCTAAATCTCTTTCCACCGAGCCATTTCTTTAGCTTTGGAACTAGGAAATAGTCAATAGTCACTGGGGGCTAAATCCGGAGAATATGGCGGATGAGATACCAATTCGTACCCCAATTAAACAACTCCAATCAATCCTTTGAAGTTGTCACACGATTATGTTTATGGTCAATTGAGAGAAAACGCGGCACCCATCTTGCAGACAGCTTTCGTAAACCCAACTGATCATTGGAAATCGAAACCACACTGCCATATGAATCAACAGTCTCACACTCTTTTACTCTTCAATCGGCCAACATCATATCGTGGATTTTTTCGACCTTTTCAGGTATATTGACCTCAATTGGCCGTCCAGAACGTTCAGCGTCATTTGTACTTGTGCGACCACAACGAAAGTCAGTCAACCAATTTGTTTACCATTGAAATCGATGGTGCAGGGTCCCTATACTATTTATAAAGCTTTTCTTTGTTTGGATTGACGGTTTTTTTGTCGCAAAAAAATAATAGTGGTATTCATGCAAACAAGAAAACCTAGAACTTTTGCTGAGTGTAAGTTTGCCTCGAAGCGTTTCATGAGGTACCAAATAAAGTTGCTCAGTGTATCTATGCAGCAATTGTCAAAAAAGGCTGATAAAGTAAATAGACAAAGTAAAATTAAAACGATGTTTTCGAGTTTACGAAGTTCTTTCGAGCTTACACGAAGACCACTAATGTTTAATGAGCAATCGAAATTCACTTTTTTTCATTTTTAAAAAAACAAAAACTAGACAGTCAAAATATCTCTTCACTCAAATGCCAACAAACAAAACGAGTGAAACCCTATTACTTCTCTACCATAGAGTAATCTCAGAGTAGAGAGAATATTTGGCTCATCTGACGTTTCCTTTCACACTCTTCGTGATGCGGTCGTTGTGATAGAGAGATGTTTGACGAAAAGTGATATACACCAGGTGGAATTACAATAACTTCTTGCTTTAATTTTTCATGCCATTTTGGTGAAAAACCAAGAAATTTAAATGTGTTTTAAACTTTTTTTTTGACTGTTATTGTTAGCATACATTTGTGTTGTCTTTAACACAATAATTTTAACACACAAAACGAAATGCCGTTGTTGTTATTTTGTTCGTTGTTTTGTAACAGTGCCTCTACCTGGTATTAGTAAAGCAATTCTTTTCAACACCAAACGTAAATATCACACCAGGCCAAATGTCATAAATTTGGTGGGAGAACTATTAGATCTACTATAAGTATTAATCTATGTTCTCTACTCTCTGTCTTAGTCTCTTCATTGAATATTTCAATACACGAGCAGCTTTTTGATAGTGTTATTGTATATAACTATACAAACTCCAACCATGTTGAAGTAAGATTTCATAAACTATGCAAAAAGTATTAAATAATCAAGATACGAGGCGAGAGAGAAATGCCTTTGAGTGAACTCCTAGCACTTTTTGGTTCTCTTTTACCAGGGTTGCCAAATTGCGCACATCTTCTGGTCGTCTAATTGTAAATCGTCTTTGAAAAAAATACACGAGGTTGTATATTTTGAACAGCTGTTAGAGGCAAAGTAAATGACTGAACTTGCTCAAAATTTGACAGTAGTCTATTAACAGGTGGTACTTGATGGGAGCAGTGTTGCATTTCATATAACTACGAGGGAAGTTCGGAAAGTCACGGACTTAGTTATCCGCCCTCATACACACGCTGGTAAATTTTGTCGCAAATATAGTGTACTTGTGTCCAAACACATTGTGTTTGCTATTAAATATTATATGTTACAAACACAACGATTCATATGTTATATTATACATTTTTGTTACCAAAATATGTCATTGTTTGTTGAAAACTGTTGAAAACAAAGCGAAACAGACAATTCATCTTCAATTCATGAAAACAATGCTTGCAAACATGTACATGGTTCCTGTAATATGTAGCTGCGGCCTTTTTTTCAGCGTGCAGCTGCTGTCCACCCGATACTACTCTACAGCATTACTGGTACTGGAAAAATCCACTTACTTAAGTCTGTTTACAAAGGCGTTCATTTGGCTATAAATTCTATAACAATTCTAGAATTTATAAATAATCATGAATCGTTTAATAAAATACCAGCATATGTTTCTTCGATCTTACGATCAACCACCCACTGTAACTATCAGCTCACCCCGCCTGCAGGGAATTGTTATTAAGGTGAACTTAAAGCATTCCACATTGTCCACATCTGCTTCTAAATGAATGTGATATTTCTGTACCATTACAATTGAGATGTTCCAAACGGAATTGAGTTTGTTTTGGAATGCATCCAAAACGTGTAGTTCATGCACTTTTTCGTTTATTCGTTCGGCTATTTTTTTTTATAATTAATAAATTTTGTTTTTCGATTTCTCTTCCTTTTTTTGTATGTATTTTTTTTTTTTTGGTTTTTGCATTGCAATGAGTGCACTGACCACCACATTGCAATAAATTGATCTCAATTGAATCGAGTAGCTGCTGGTTTTGTCTTATGCATTTTATTTTTAATTTGTTGTGTTGCGCAACGACTTGATATGCATGAATTTCCTTCCCACCAAAAAGGTCCAACGAAGAAGCGGAAGCAACTTGAGGAAAGCTTCGTCTTAATTTAAGACTGAAAAAATTAGGCTTAATTTCTATCACAATCATGATAATTATCATTTGCACTTCAAGTAGAATGTCACTGTCACTACAGCATTCAGTGTGGTATTAGCATGAGCACTGGATCACTGGATCACTGGCCAGTCTGTAGCAATCCACACCAGCTGTCTGACGCGACAAATGACACAATTGGAGATGACAAATGATTTCTATGAAATTGTACTAATTAGCTTTGCAAATTGTACTTTTGACACTTCCACGACGATAAATGTATTATATTACGACAAATTGATTGCATTTGCTTGTATTTGACAGATAAAGGTTTAAAAAGTATCAGCCATCAACTATGACTGTTCTTCGAATGTACTAACTAAGCAGCAGAGTAGAAGTTGCATTTGTAGATAATCAAGTTATGAATGAAATTAAGAATATTTTCAAGTTTACCGCAACTTTCTCCGATTTCGCGATTCATTTCCGTAAACAGCTGATTTTTCTACGACCGAACATACGAGGGTGGATCAATAAGTCCGTGACTTTTCGAAGTTCCCTCATAGTTATATGAAATGCAACACTGCTCCCATCAAGAACCACCCATCGACTAATATAGGTATAGATCCCTTTATTCTCTCATCTGACGTATCATTTCACACTCTTCGTCGTAGGTTTGTGAAAATGAGAAAAATGAAATTTAAAATTAACTTACACCAGGTGGAGTTACAAAATATATTCACTTAACTTTTCCATGTCGTTTTGGTGTAGAACTGAAAAATTTAAATGTATTTTGCACTTTTTTGTTGACTTTTATCGTTAGTATACATTTTTATTGTATTTAACACAACTAGTTTGCCACAAAATCACGAAATTCGGTTGTAGTTCCTTTGTTGGACGTTGTTTACTATTGCCGCTATCTGGTATTAGTGGACCCATGTTTTCCACCATCCAATGTTTACATTCCACCGTACCTATGACGTTTAATTTATTGAGAGAATAAATGTATCTATACCTATATTAGTCTATGGTACCACATGTTAATAGACTACTGTCAAATTTTGAACAAGTTCCCTCATTTACTTTGCGTTTAACAGCTGTTCAAAACATACAACCTCGAGCATTTTTTTAAAAATGGAAAAAAGTGCATTTCGAGTGCTCATTAAACATTATTTATTGCAAAAAAAAAAACGTCAATCAAACCAAGGAAAAGCTTGATAAATACTATGGGGACTCTGCACCTTCGATTTCAATGGTAAAAAAGTTATGGTCGCACAAATACAAATGACGCTGAACGTTCTGGACGGCCAATTGAGGTCAATACACCCGAAAATGGCGAAAAAATCCACGATATGGTGTTGGCCGATCGAAGAGTAAAAGTGCATGAGATTGTTGATTCATATGGCAGTGTGGTTTCGATTTTAAATGCTCAGATAGGTTTAAGAAAGCTGTCTGCAAGATGGGTGCCGCGTTTGCTCTCAATTGACCACAAACGCACGGGTGCACATGTGTTTACTCTCAATGTCAAAATTCCATGAATTGGGCTGCTATATTCTCCGGATTTAGGCTCCTAGTGACAATTTCCTATTTCCAAACCTAAAGAAATGGCTCGGTTTAGCTCCAACGATGAAATTATTGATCAAACAAATGCCTATTTTACGGATCTCTAAAAATCCTATTTTTTTTGGATGGGATACAAAAATTGGGGAAACGTTGGACTAAATGTATTGAGCTGAAAGCAGATTATATTGAAAAATATGTTTTTTTGCAAAAAACCGTGTTTCATTCAAAAAGTCACGGACTTATTGATCCGCCCTCGTATGTTGAGTGGGTTGGAATTTCCAAAACTTCGAATTTGCAGTAGACCCGAACACCGCTTTGATTAAATAATCCTTAAAAATTACAGTATTTTATGTTATCACCTCTGTTGTCAAAAACAGAAACAGCCCACAGAAGGCTGTTTTTGAATCGTACGATTTCGTGTTTCGATATTATTTTCAAAATCAATTTAGTTTGAAAAAGAAACAGCTGATTCTCTGCAAACACCAGGATAAAGAATCAGCAAACTTGAGTTGTGTAAAAGTGAAACAATTAAATTATTGACTCCGGAATAAATAATAATCCGAAGGTACCAGTTCAGGTTAGTAAGGTGGAAGTGGCATCACTTTCCATCCAAGTTCCAAAATTTTTTTCCGAGTCTTGTGATGAAAACCTACGTCTTTGCGATTTAGCAATTCAGTTCGTGTTTCAAAGAGTATTGAATTTTGAGTAGAGAAGAAAATTTACTCATGGAATGGAACACCAACAAAGAAAACGAGTGAAGAGCCTCATTTCTCTGGTCTCTCTCTCTCTCTCTCTATTACTATCTTCGTTGAATATTTCAATACACGAGCAAGTTTTTTATGATGTCGTGGTATCTAACTAAAGAAATTCCAAACATGTTTAAATAAAATTACATAAAGTATGTAAACAGTATGAAATAATCGAGATATGACGCGAGAGAGAAATGCGTTTGAGTGGATCGCGTCGACTTTTTGGTTCTCTTCTACGAGGGTTGCCGAATTGCGCGCTGTTTTTCTTATCTACCTGTACATCCTCTTTGTCACTTCCCATCCAAGTTACAATATTTTTGCCGAGTCTCCACGCCTTGGCGATTTACCAATTCAGGTCGTGATTCTTTCAGTGGCCCATCAAGGTTCGTCAAAAACGAAGTAATAAAGTAGACAGTCAAAATTTCTCTTGACTCGAATGCCAACAAACAAGCGAGTGAAACATTAATCATTTTCTGCTCTCTCTCTCTCTCTCTCTCTCTTACTCTCTTCATTGAATAATTCAAAACACGAGCAGTTTTTTGATAGTGTTACTCGTATAACTATACAAATTCCAACCATGTTGAAGTAAATGTAATATATATATCAAGATATGACATGAATATAATAATCAAGATGTGACGAGACCGTCGGTGGTGCAATGGTTAGTCTGCGCGGCTCTTGTACTTGAGTACTAGGATTCAATCCCTGCTCAGACCACCTAACATATCTTTCGGCTATGGTCACCTCGCTTAGTGACGGCGACACTATCGAGTATTTAGCCATGAAAAGGCTTCTCAAAAATAACGTTCGGTACCGGTGTAAAACTGTAGGTCCCAATCAGTGAGAGTAAAATTAGAACGCGCTCAGCTCACTGGTTGGGAGAAGCATTCCGCAATCCCTCCTTCGTGGGATGTAATGGGAACCACTTTTTTATGACGAGAGAGAGAAATGCGTTTGGGTGAATTGTTACCTCTATTTGGTTCTCTTTTACGAGTGTTTCCAAATTGCGTACATCTTCTGGTCGTCTACTTCTTGATCGCCTTTGGGTTCGTCAAGTGCTGACAAAATAAATTTCTCCCTTAAAATCCCAACAAATGGACAACATAACATATTTTTGGTGCAGTTCAGCCTTTGCTGAAGTTTGAGCGCGTTCATCGTGCTTGGACCAGGACCTCTTTCGGTTTACATTGTTGGGAAGAATCCATTTTTCCTCTGCATTGATAGTGCGTTTCAATAATGGATCATTATTGTTGTGTTTGAGCAATAAATCGCAAGTGCTTCTACGTTTTGTTAAGTGGATTTCCTTAAGCTCATGCGGAACCCAAATATCAAGCTTTTTGAACCGTTTCAATGGTCGCGTGCAACACATTCAGCGTGTCTGCAACATCTCAACAGAAACGTGTTGGTCAGATTCGACAACGGCTTTGATTATAGCTCCTGTAGCCATTTTTGATCGTGAAATTTTCAGAACGAAATTTTTGAACTGCTTCGGAATTTGCGTTCAGTCAAAGCATCCAAACCATACACGTCACAAATATCCCGGCGTGCTTCCGCGTCTTTTTTACCTTTTCGGAAATATGTGAGCAAAATATGACGACGATGCTCATTTTGATCATCCATATCCACAACACGAATTTAAGCTTGAAATGTCAGCTGTGGAACTGTAACTATGGCAAAGAATATAGTCAGCTGATCAACGTCATTTCCAAAGCAACACCATCTATATCAGAAAACCAATAAAACGTTACTTTCTTGCAAATAAAACGTTTAAAACTAAAGAGCCGGTTGGATTTGTTAAGCCTAGTCTCATTGCATAGCCACAAAATGCTGCTGAAACGCCCAGTGTCATTTATTTTCGCCTCTACTTGTGACTATAAAATCATTCGCAATATTCGGTCACTCTTCTTAAGCCCCTATGCCAAATTTCATAAACTTCCAGCAAATCTCTTCCTTCGAGGTGTTATTATGTTTTCCCTTCCCCCTTATTGATGTAAAATTCGGTTGTTGTAGACAAATTGGTACCAATTTCGGTTATGGCAACTGAATTGGTACCAAATTTGGTTGTTGCAACTGAATTAGTGCCAAATGTGGTTGTAGCAAGCGAAATTATGGAAAATATAATTCAGTTGTAGTAACTGGACGAATTACGAATAGAGCTGTTGCCACCGAATTGCGGTTGCCAGAAACGAATTGAGGTTGAGCTGAATCTAGACCACGCAACTGAAATTTGGTAAAAACAAACTCTATTCCTAATCCATTCGGTTATTACAATTTCGAATTTAAACGTCGGGTTTGAAATACTTATATAGAATTAAGTTTTTGTATAAGAATTGACAATAAATTCGATTGAACCAACAGGATTGACGAGAAATTCAGTTACAGCAGTCGAATTAATGGCAAATTCGGGCGTTGGAACCGATTTAGGTCAAAATTTGAGACCGAATTAATAACAAACTATAGCCGAAATTTTAGAAAAATTAGGTGGACCGAACGAATATAGTTAAAGATTGAGTTGTCACAACCGAATCAATTATGAACAATTATCTGTCGTGACAACCTCAATTCGGTTATGGCAACCTCATTTCGGTGGCAACAGCCGAATTTACGGTTGCTACAACCTCTTTTCAAACAATTGGTTCACTGAGTTACCAGATGGTACCGATAGAGCAGATTTTGTAGATCACGTTGAGACGTTATAGGCCGCCAGTGGAGCAGTGGTTAGTATGCGCGACTCTTGTATTTCTATCTAATATTTCTTTCGGCAGCGCACAGTAGTTAACATTTGGGTTCCTTCGGCCAAAATTCAATATCTTTTGATCTAGTAAACATTTTTAAGTTCTGTAAAAAGCCGACTATATGTAAAGGAGTCATGGATTATGGTACTGAAATTCATTAAAGATCAAATATTGACATTATTATCTGTGTATTACAATATTATCGGTATATCTGTATATCAACAAAATTCACCTCATTGACACCCATGGATGAATTTATGATCACTGGGGTGAATTTTATTTATATTCAGGTATAACAACTTTATAATAATGCCAATGTTTGATCATTTATGAATTTCGGTACTACCTGTATGCAATTAACACGCAGTAAACAAAACTTAGTCGCCATACTAAGGGCACAGTTTTTAACAAACGATGCAATTGAGTGCAAAATCTCCAAAACAATATGAAATAAAATTCAAGAAATTCGAAAAAGAAATGAAATTTTTCCGATTTTCAAAATTTGAAAAAAGAGAATATTTGAAATACAAATAGAATTAAAATTTGTAATATGTATTATGAACAATATCGTAAAAATACATAAACCCAAAATTTTAGTTTTCTTTAAAATCGAAAACCAAGAAAGTACCCAGTTGGAAATTTTGTCTTGAAGACGTTTTCAGTCGTATTTCCTTAGGACAATTTCAATAAGTAACGTTAATTTATATAAGACATCTTCATGACATGTCACTGGTTTTGACTTAGGCGGCTTAAATTGCAAAGGATCTGACAATCTATGTAAAACCATCCTACTGATTTGTCAACATTTTGTCATGGCTGACTGTTACTAAAGCCAATGTTGTATGTGTATAGAGGAAGTCTTTACCATTTGTATCATTTGTACGAATTTGAAGTTTTCGACCCGAAAAATTTATATATATTTATAGTTTAGTCACAAATTTGTCGAATATATTTCAAAGATATTTGAAAATAACGAAAAGAATATTTCAGAGATTCATATGTATGTATGTATGACCAGGTTTCAAGATGTTAAAAACTCTTGTTCCAGATTTTAATTAATTATCGGTCAAGCAAACCCAATACATACACAGTGATTAAAATAAGGAAAGTATATAGAAGACCACACATGAACACTTATGAATAGTGACTTATAGCTCATTCAGACTGGCAAATGCAAAACTCGCATTGAAAACTTGGCGGTTCACACTTTGCTTTTAGACGTTTACGTCGTTTTGCAATTTTTGAATAACAAAAACAACAAATTTCCAAAATGGAAACTGCACACGATAATTCTAACTTAAAAATAAAAACCTTTTTCGTTCGCAATAATGTGCAGTTTGTCGTGTGCTTATATTTATTTTTCGTAAAAACAATTTAATTGTTTTATAAATATTGTATGCTTTTATATTTTGTGTGTCACTAAAATGCATTTCATTAAAATATTTAGAAATTAAATATTTTCAATGTCCGTCTTTCAATGCAAACAAATAGTTGTCAGTTCTTCTTCTTTCACTAGTAAAAAAATCACCAGGAACTGATTACCACATGGTTGTATTGCTAATTTGAGAGTTTTTGAGCGTGTTTTTGACAAAAATACGCTGTAAACGCGTTTTCGTTGTGTATGGTAAAACCTTTATTTTTAGCGAGTTTTTGACCGAAAACAACATTAACTATGTTTTCGGTGTCAGTGTAAATGAGCTTTTAAGGACATATTGTGTACATGCCCTATGGTGATCACAATTGTTGACAAACTGGTGACAATTCCTGCTGACTTTTTACCAAATGTATGACAATGTCAGGGGGTGTCATGTAGTTTTTTGTATGGAAGTGGATCGGCAAGTAGTTAGGAAATTTACCCAATTATCTGATTGTTTTAATTTTAATATCTCCAAATAATCCTTGAAATCTTTCTTGTACTTAGTATTTTACAGAACTTATATTATTTTTACTAAATGAATAAATTTAATTTTGGCCAATGTTAAACGATTCTGAACCACTGTCTGAGGGTCACCTTGCTTAAACTCGGTATTCAGTTTTTATGAAATTTACGTTGCCACTTACGTTGCCGCTCACTTTTCATTGCTTGGTACTCAGCTCTTCTCAAAAATTTCGTAGGCAAAATCAATTACAGGGTTGTTACGAGAAAGTTATTTCGTACGAAAATAATTGTTTGGTACCAGAATTTTGATATTTCGATAATTTTAACAACGAAAAGTACCATCACGTGTTCAAAATAAAAAATGGAGAGCGTAGAGGAATTTTAAATTAAATATTTGCAATGTAAGTCAAAGATAGGTGGTAACACTCTGCAACAAAATGTTCCGTTTAGAGATAAATGACAAAATTTCTTACGAAAACTTCGCAAAATCTGAATCTAAATAATAAAACGAATATTCCACGCATTATTAATTTTCTTCGTACGCAGCTCTACGACAATTTCGTAGGTAAAATCAATTACAGAGTTGTTACGCCCAAGTTCTTTCCTAGAAAAACAATTGTTTGATAATTATTTGATACCGGCATTTTGACGTTTCGATTACACGGTGTGTAATTTTTTAAGTCATGGAAATATAACCATATACGAACACCACTATGTGATAAAAGACCAAAACAAAAAGACCTGTGTCTCCCAGTTTTGCCCAAAGTCATGCACTTTTTTTTATGGGCCCTCAAAGATTTGGGGCCTCGGTGTCATTTTTGAAAAAAATTTATCACTTTGTCGGGCTCATATCTTGCAAACCGTTCTGAATTTTGATTTACTCTCTGAGGGAAAGTTGTAGCTCTTGTCTTAAAGAACATATAAAAATTCATCTTCAAGGTTAAAATTGCAAAAAACTTTGAAAAAATTTTTTTTAACTTTTTTCCCCTGTTCAGGTCCATAGGTAGCAAACCCTTCAAAATTCAAGGAAACTATCAACTACAAAAATGTACCTAAGATCTCAACAAACTTTCTAGAACATTTGAACGTCCTAGGAATGATTCTTAACACCGTTTACTTCAACATTGAGATACTATGCTATCTCACCGATCGCAGCAGCACAGGCAAAGCAGTAAGCTCAGCACACGCAACAAGAGACACAGCACACAATATACAATTTTTTATTATATATGTTGACAATTTTTGTTCTCTATGACAAGAGCTACAACTTTCCCTCAGAATTCCCATAAGGATTCCGAACGGTTTGCAAGATATTAGCCTGACAAAATTATCATTTTTTTTTTGCAAAAATGACACCGAGGCCCCAAATTTTTGGGGGCCCATAAAAAAAGTGCATGACTTTGGACAAAACTGGGAGACACGGGTCTTTTTTTTGTCTTTATCACGTAGTGGTGTCCGTATATGGTTATATTTTTTCGTGTTGCACTGTGTTATTTTACCAAACAAAAATACCACACTCAAGCGTTGACAATAAAATGGAGTGCAAATAGTAACGATTGATAAAATATTTTCAAGGTAAATTAGAGATTTGCGTTTAGAGAAATTTTACAAAATGTCTGATGGAAATTTCGCAAGTACTGAACGGTGACACTTTAGTGACGGCGACGAGACTATCGAGTATTAGCAATGAAAAAAATTTTGGTCAATACACACAAAAATAAATGGGTTTTCCTTATTATTTTTATAAGGATGCGCCCAAGATCGGAAGATTCTTAGACCATAGATATAGCAAATGACCTGGTAAGATATGAGTTATTTTACTTCATCAAAAACTGCGAAAACTTTTTCGAGTTTACCTTAATATTACATATTTGATCTGAGTACTCAAGTCGTGATAGCTGCAATTAACATCTTCGTTGTTGCGATTCTTTTATACGCCTTTTGCTCACTTTGGATGAAACATTATTTTTCTGAGAACTTGATCATCAGTAGCACCATCAACATCATCATCATCATCATACGAGTTTAATAAAATGGAGACCAATTTGTATGTGGCATAATTTCAAAGTGTGTCTTCAACTCAATCATAAGTAAAAAATTATGTCACTGGGAAAACTTTGTTTCGAAATTTTGTAAAATTAAATTAATTTTAAAATTTTATTTTGCTTAAAATTGAAAATTTTTTTTTTAGATTTTTGTTAAAATTATATGACTCGCGCATTACACTGACCCGCGTTTTTCGGAATCTTAGTCGATTTAGTTACACCATTTCCAGTTGAAATTAAAATAAAAAATTAAATGAAATTAAAAATTCCATTTGAAATTTAAAATATCGTACATCTATTGAAATTTAAAGATTCTGTTTGAAATTTGAAATACTCCAATTGAAATTTTAACATCATCAATTGAAAATTAAAAACATCAATTAAAATTTAAAAGACATCAATTGAAATTCAAATCATCAATTGTAATTTAAAATAATAATAAATAAATAAATAGTTTCCCATTACATCCCATGAAGGGATAGGAGATAGCTTCTCACAAACCAGTGAGCTGTGCGCTTTATACTTTTACACTCACTGATTGGGACCTACAGGTTTACACCGGTTCCGAACGATATTTTGAGAAGCATTTTCATGGCTAAGTACTCGATAGTGTCGCCATCACAAAGCGAGGTGATCGCCGTTGAGAGAATTATAAGGTGCTCAGAGCATGTACAAGAGCCGCGCACACTAACCATTGCACCCCCGACAGCCACTGATTTAAAAATAAAAACACTAATTTAAAATACATCAATTGAAATTTAAGATAAATCAATTGAGTTTCAAAAGACATCAATTGAAATTTGAAACACGTTAATTGAAATTTTAAAGACGTCAATTGAATTTTACAAATCTAATATTTTACAAATCTAATAATAATATTTTAAATTTCAATTGATATCTTTTAAAATTCAATTTCTTGCAAATTTCAGTTGATGTCTTTTATACATCAAATGATGTCTTTTAAATTTCATAACTATGTACATACATATATGTCAAAGTTCAATGGATGTTTTCAAATTTCAAATAGAAATAATAAATAGTTCAAATTATTCGACTTTACCTAGGTCCGCTTTATATTTTCGATATTTCGCTACACCATTGGGTAGCATCATCAAGTGATGAATTTTGATATTCGATTGAAATTTTTTAATTTCAATTAGAAATTATAACCATATCGTACCCTAACTACGAAAGAGTCATAACACCAAATATCAAAATTTTCCGTAGACGCAAAATCTGTGTTTGTTACATACTTATATAAAAATATATAAATATATATATGTATGTATATGTATGTAAACTTAGGGCCTGATCATGTAAATCACTTTCACATTCACCTAATTTTTCGACATCATAATTTGACTAAATTAAGAACCTAACGTATGATTTTTGTTAAAATGTACATATATTCATTTAGTTCATTTATACATAAATTTGTAGTAAAATCATGCATCAAGTACTTAGTTTGTTCATTATGCTAATGACGACGTTTGTTTTAGACAAAATGAATGACAAAATGACGGCGAACTTTTATATCGAACTGAAACGGTTCTAGGTTTGTATTTTTAAAGCTCCGTATTCAGTTCTTGTGAAATTTTTGTAAGAAGAGTTGCGAAGAGTTACCACCCATCTTTGATTTACCTTGCAAATATTTCATATATAATTCCTCAACGCACTCCATTTTATTTCTATTGTTACTTTTGATTGTTAAAAACATCGAAATGTCAAAATTCTGCTCCCAAAAAATTATCAAACAATTGTTTTCGTACGAAATGGTCTTGGCATAACAACTCTGTAATTGATTTTGCTTCTGTAATTTCCACAAAGAGCTGTGTACCAAGCATAGATTAATGAATACATACATATATTTGTCAAATCGCTCATCGGTTTAATGATTTAAGGGAAACGAACTTGTGTTTGACCGTCAAGAGAAGATTCTGTCGCTGAGGTTGTTACTGTGAATGTTCAAAATATGTGAATATATGAACATCGTGAATGCACAAAACAAAATATGGAGGCTTTTCTTCGATGTTCGCACAAATTTTTGTAATTAAACAGCTGACAGAACAAGCGCAAAGAGAAACGGATAACAAATCTATATACATACATATAAATTAATCTATGGTACCAAGGAAATAAAAACAGCGAAATTTTCGGTTTACGAAATGTTCGATGTTTTTTTTATATATGTATGTATGTATATGTACGTACTTTTTATTGCAACGAAAGTTTTGGAAGTACTGAATACGGGTTTAAGCAAAAAATGAAAATTTGAAAATTTTGAGTTTCGACTCGTTTGTAGTTAGAGTGCGATATAGTACCCTGTGCAACACAGAATCGGTGCAAAAGTACCAAAAAATGTACTCAAAGTATTTGACAACATAAACTTACAAAAAGTGCAAATGGAAAACAAATAACCAAATTCTTCGTTAACTCCTAGATGAAAAATCTATCGTCAAAGAAAATCATTTCACAAGACAGAGAACCACGAAATGTACATACATACATACATACATAAAGTACCAACAATAGTACATTATGAAAGTGGATATTTTACCATCATCTAACACCATCAAAGTACAATTTTATTATAAAGTACCAAAAATGTACACAATTTCTAAATATAACAACAATACATAGTACATCTGTATTCTTATTCAATTGATCTAATTCTGATTTATTATCTTCCTAGTTTGTTCGCCTTCTTCCACTCTCCCTTACTCACGAATGAACTGCATTTCATATTTTTCAATGAAAAATTAAAATCGATTCTATAATAGATTTAGCAATGCTCTTCAACTTGTATTATATCTGTGGAAGTAAAGCATCTGCAACAACAGCTACTACTACAACAACTACTACTACTACTAGTACAACAACTACTTCCAACACTGCTCAATTGCAAATCCAATCGGTTCTTATTTGTACTTCAAACAATTGATTGGCTATATTGTAATTTATGACTGTATTAGTGCCTGCTTGTATTTGTGTATGCAAACTCTTACTCACTGTCTCTCTCTCTTCATCTCTCACTGTTTCTATTACACTCAATTATTTCACTTGCTACTTCTTTAATTTACTCAATTTAGTTCGAATTTTTATACTTTAGATATAAAAGTTTTATAACAGTTTATAGATCTCTAGAATTCTTTTTATACTCTGTTTGATACAAATATTTGATAAAGTCTCTCATTTGTAACGGTGTATTTCTGTTTGTTTGTGTATTCAATATCGTTACAGTGCTAGCAGAGAAAACTTGTATAGTAGTGATCAACAGCAGCAACAACAACAACAACAACAGCAGCAGCAGCAACAGCAACATCACCAAGTTAAACAGCAACAACAGAAACATCAACAGCGCCAACCGCCGCAACACCATTCGCATCAACACTTACTGCGCCAGTCACTGATCAACCTTACAAGTGCTCAGAACTCGGGTAGTCCGTTGTACAGCAGTCACTCGGATAATAACAGTTATTGTAGCGCCACCACAACAATCGAACCGGATCGCGACGACGATCAACCACAGCATTCGCAAGAGGAACATCGCCGTGCGTCGCGCAATCATCGATCGTCTTCGCGCCGAAATAGTCCCGTCACTGGAGGAAATCTCCACAAGTCGATATCGTGTAGTTGTGAATCTTTGAAATGTTCGTCGGTAGGTCTCGAAACTCCAGCCTGTGAATCGGATATAACCAAATCGTTAAGTCGGAACTATCGCGGCGGTTTAACGTCCGAAGAGGACAACGAATATTTAATTGATCCCTCCGAACGAGAACATAAGAAAAGTTCGAGTAGCACTAGGAGAGGAAGTAGCCGCCAAAGCGGTGTAGGCGCCACCACCACCACCACCACTCCCTCGTTGGGTGATGGTGATCAACACTCTCTGCCTTACGGAATCGGAGAATCAGGTCTACACTTGTTGTCCAAGCAAACCTCTTACGACAGTGGTTCACCCCAATTGCTGTCCTTAGCCGACGGTCGTTATCGCCCACATCAGCAGTACCTAGATAGCACGAGTCCAACGAGTCGTCTATCAACTAGTCCTAATAGCAAAAGTAGTAGCTTGGCTATAGCGGATGCAGATTATCACGATTCTCAGAATCACACCGATTTTACACATCTAGTTGTACACAATTTTAGCAATTCGGATCCAATCCATCGATCACTCGAGGACCGTCAGTGTGCATCGTTGTTAAAGCCTCATTACAGTGATTGTAACATTTACGCCAAGAACGAGCTCGACTCCTCCAATCAACCAGACAAGCAGCAGTTGGTCAACAAAGCCTATATCTTTAAGTGTATCGGGAATAGTCCCTCGTTCCTGAAGACCAACAAAATCAACGAGCAATCCAGGAAGCTACGCAATCTCTCGTTGAAGACAAATTCCACGGGTAAAAAGAAGAATCAAATATTATCGAAATCGAACGCTGTCTCGGATAATTCGTTACATCCGGGTGATAAGTATCTGAATCTCTATTTGGTGGAGAAGAAACAGAAACAGCAGAAGCACCAGTCGACGACGTCCTATCACTCCGCAACAACTTCACCGTCAGTGGCTTCCGGACACCAAGTGTCACGTCACAGTACCCCGTATATAGTAAACGGAGCTGTGAAGACGTCGTCTTATCCCACATATCGTTCCTCAATTAAAAGTGAAACCGCCGTAAGTGCCGCAATACAAGCCGCCGCTGCCGCCTCACTAACACCAGCAGCCGCATCAGGAAGCACCAGTAGTGACCATCATTATCAGGAGCTACTGCAACACCAACAGCAGCAGCATCAACAGCCGCAACAAGCCACCAGTGGCGGCAGTGTCAATTATCTACCCTCGTCCGCCGCCTCCTCTACGAGCAATAGGCCCCATAAAACAGCCAAAATTAATAACAAAGGCTGCAATCTGGTCAACAACGGCAATAAACTTAGCGTCAGCACAAATTCGTGCAATCGTCTACATGCCGGTTCACCTCATGCAATATCACCGAAAAGCTCTGTATCGAGTAACGGCCATCTCAACAAGTATTGTCTGACCGACATAAGTCGGCGCAAAACCGAATTCAATCGCCAGCTCAGCGCACCGACTGATTACACGCACCATTCATCGAGTAACGGCTCACACCAGTCCACCCAGGAGGTACACCACGCTGGCGAGTCCACGTCGACGGTAGCCAGTGCTGGCCTCAAGTCATCGTCGCAACTTCAACAGCAGCAGCAGCTGCACCAGCAGCATCACCTCTACCACCAGCATCCACATCCGCATCCGCATCAACATCTCCTGCAGCATCAGCGCCACAACTACCAACACAGTCAGCAGCATTTGCCGCAACAGCAGCCGCCGCATCGGACATCATCCACAACAACAGTATTAACGAAACCAACATCGAACTCGTGTACGAACAGTTTCAATAGGCGCCACATAAAGCGGCAAAAAAATACGAAATTAAATGAAAGGTGAGTGGATTCCAGCTACTTAATACACTTTCAAGAGGTCATTCAATCAGATTAATTCAAAATGTCGAGTATAGGCGACAGCAACAACAATACAAAAAAACACATGTGTCACAGATAAGGCAGCCTCTAACAATTGCGAAATTAAAAAACAAATGTTGCATGATTTTGATACAATTGATAAGAGGCCACTGACAGATGGAATGAAAGGCTGACATTTGGAAATTTTTTTATGTATTTATTCACTCTGCTGAAAATACAGTCGAAACATTGTTTTATTCAAAACCAACTTCAAACCATAGAGAAATACTAAAGAGAAGCCATGAGTGTTTCAGTTCCACCAAATTCTCGTCGAAAATCACTGGACTAACGACAGTTTTGATACATTTTTTTATGCCAGTTTTTTTTGAAAGAATTTGGACGTAATACAAGCAAAAATTTATGAAAATTGTGGTGTTCTTCAAATCAAAACTAATTTATTGCATATAAAGTTATTTTAAAAATCATAAGTATCAATAAAATCAAAAATAAAGTCAGTTTTACCAATTCGCCTATCGCTCGTTCTTTTTCACATTCTGTCCTGTATCCAATTTGAAGCTAAGAGGTCGACCAGCTGTTCCATCGAAAGCCCCTGGGTCGAACAGCAGTTTCATCGAAACCCCCTGGATAAATTCCCGTTGAAGTCACGAAAGATTTGATTCGTTTTTTTATGCCAGTCTTTTCTGCCAGAATTTGGATGTAATACAATTAAAAATTGAAGAAAATTGTTGTGTACTTGTAATCAAAACTATTTTATTGTCTATCAAGCTATTTTAGAAGTCATAAATGGTAACAAAAATAAATTCAATTCATCTATCGCTCATTCCCTTTCAAATGCTATCCTGTATCAAATTTGCAGCTAGGAGGTTGACAAGCTGCTTCATCGAAACCCCATGATGATACTTAAGTGGCTCGCTGATAACAGAAACAGACGATATATGAGCAGATGTAAATTCGACATAATAGGCCTGTTTTTTTATTCCCTGCTAAATAAATTTTTCGACCACTTTGTACGGAAAGCTAAGCGATATTAAGCGGTTCCCCATAGAAGTCGTCGAAATATGTAGAATTTCCTTCGAATTTGGTCACGAAAACCCTTCGCGCTGGTTCGCCTTCATCTAATCTACTAACATGGCCTAGCCAGCGCAATCGCGTCATTTTGATCCGCTTAACTATGTCAATGTCGGGATATATCTCATACAGATCATGGTTCGTGCGTCCCCAATACTCGCCGTTGTGCACTATAGGGCCATACATTTTCCGGAGTATTTTGCTCTTGAAGACTCCTACATATGTTTCATCTGGTTGCGATAAGACCCAGGATTCTGGACTTTTGTTACTCAAGAGAAGGCTTTATCTCTAAAATAACATATATTCGCAAACATAATTCTCCGCTTGATCTCAATGCTGACCTTGTTTGTTTACGGCAGGTCCAAGGTATATAAATTCGTTCACCACCCCATGCTCGTTGAAACCATTAATTTTCTCTTGTCCTCATTTACTGTCAACCCCACTTTTGCTGACTCCTTCTCAATTCTCGAAAAGATCGAAGGCTCCCTTATAATCGACAAATAGATCATGGGTTTCGATTTGTTTTTCGTGGGTCTTCTCCAGGATTTGGCTTAGCGTAAAAATCTGGTCGGTTGGCGATTTTCCAGGTCTAAAGCCACACCGGTATGGTCCAATCAGGTCAGAGATAATGGTTTTTAGTCCTGACAAATAAAACAGGAACAAAATGTTAGTATATGTACTGAAAATTAAGCTGTCAGGAACGATGTTGGCAGGCAATGATGGCAGGAACAGACGAAATAGGAGCAGGTGCACAATCAATATAGTAGTAGATATAAATGGGTTTCAGCGTCTTGTGCCAGTGCAATTTCACGTTCGATATTCGTACGAAGTTCATCAATCGTCGCTGGCTTGTTGGCATAGACCATAGACTTGACGTAGCCCCACAGGAAATAATCTAACGGCGTCAAATCGCAGGACCGAGGCGGCCAATCGACTGGGCCATTTCGCGAGATAACACGTTCACCAAACTTGGTTTCCAATAAATTGATTGTGGCATTCGCTGTGTGGCTTGTGGCGCCGTCCTGTTGGAACCACATGTCCTCCAAGTCCATATTATCCAATTGGGGCCAAAAATATTCGGTTATCATTGAACGGTAGCGATTCGCATTCACAGTAATGTGCCGGTCTTGATCATCACGGAAGAAGTACGCCGCCGGCCCATAAACCGCACCAAACCGTAATTTTTTCGGGATGCAATGATGACTCATGGATTACATGTGGATTGCTGTCTGATCAATAACGCATATTTTGCTTATTGGCGAAGCCATTCAGCTAGAAATGAGCCTCATCGCTGAAGACCATAAATTGGACGTAGCGCTCTTAAAGTTGAGGCCACTGACTCCAAATTTCGGTAGTAAATTTTAATAATTTCGACTCGTTGTTGGCTCGTATATCTTTCCATGATGAAATGGCAAACCTTAGTGAAGAGAAATGTCAAAAGAGCGGGAAAAAATATGGCGTCGCTTGCTGTCCCTATCGATTTACTTTTGTAGCGTCTCTGTTGAAAAACCCTTTACATAAGTACTAGACATCTACACAAGACGTCTTGAATGAGACATTCAAGACATATTCTTTTTCTCAAGACATGCACTGTACCGATGTTACGGCAACCAAATAGTTCAGTGCTCTGAAAAAAAAACGCTTTCGTGTATGTGTTTAAGACAGTAGAGCACAAAAAGACAATACCACTGCGTCTACTTCGCTTCATATCATAGTGTGTTTTTGTTTACACACAAGTACACGTATGCTTTTTCGACAGTACCCCGAAGTACTTGATTGTCGCAACTACGCGACAGTACATGTTTTGAAAGTATCAAAGACGTCTTGTACAGATGTCCAATATGTACGTGGATTCGATCCCTGCTCATACCACCTAACATTTTTTTCGACGGCGGTCACCTCGCTTTATCGAGTATTTAGTCATGAAAACCCTTCTCAAAAATACCGTTCGGAACCGGTGTAAAACTGTAGGTCCCAATCAGCGCACAGCTCACTGGTGTGTGAGAAGTTCTCCATAATCCCTTCACGGGATGTAACGGGAAACCATTATTTTTTTTTTATGTTATAATTCATGACAGTTAAGTCCGAAACATTAGTTAAAATTTTATTGATATTCGGTTCAATAGGGAGTTACCTGTTTGGCCAATACAATCGAGTGTCACGAGCATTTAAAAATTCCCTGAATTCAAAGTTTTCCTATAGATGACGTCTTCGACCAAAACATATTTCTGTAAGCAAAGTCAGCTAATTCTTGTATTTGGCAATAGATCTATTCAAAGTTCCTAGGATGCGTCAGGAATGGATGGTTTGAACATTTGTCTAAATAAGAAATCTCATTTAACAGTGCAAGTTAGTCTACCCGATTCTTGTACATGGGATCGTTGGGACTCACGTGTCTACCTACGCATAGTGATGGCATAACTATCAAGTAATTAACCATGAAGAAGCTCCTCAGAATTAATTCGGAATCGGTGAAAATGTATAGGTCCCAATCAGTGAGTTTAAAACTATAAAGCGAATAGCTCATTGGTTGTGAGAAGCTTTCCTCAATCCCTCATAGCATGTAATGGGCAACAAATTTTGTTTACATATACAAATATAGGCCTGAGTAGTCGAGCATGAGCACAGAGTAAATCATATACCTAGAGTAGCGACTTTTCATAGTAAACTTAAGAAGTTTGATGTGGTTGCATACGGACGTTGCATGTATTTCTTTAATAATAGCAGATAGAGGCATTAGTTCAAGCCAACCAACAAAAAAACAGCAAAGGCATTTCGTTTTGTGTGCTAAAAACTATCAATAAAAGATAACAAAAAAAGTCTAAAATACGTTTAAATTTCGCAATTCTCAACCAAAAGGACATTACACATTTAAGTCAATAATTCTGGTAACTCCACCTGGTTTAAGTCAATTTACGTCAAATATCTCTCTATCGCACCGACCTCACCACGAAGAGTGTGAAATGAAACGTCAGATGAGAAATTATTACTATATGAGCATGACAACACTTAAAAGGATGATGTAACCAATCAAACTTCTAAGGAGAAAATATCATTCCATTGCCGATCGATTAAGTTAGGTTAGGTTTTATGGACAAAGTACCATTAGCTTCAATATAGATAAATTGAATAAACAAATCTTTTCAGTAAGTGAGGCCTTTTTTCGGGTGAATCATCTAACATTTATACTTCGGAGTATGCTGGGAATCGAAAGACAACAACTTCTGTTCCGCTGCGAATGAGAATATATATAATTGTTCTCGTCAGAAGGTCACATTCAACCATCGATTATTATCCTGTACGTGAATTTGTTTTATCCTTTTTATAGACAGGTGCCGTGCAGTTGGGTTAAACAAATAATGGCAATGGCATTCTGGCCTAATAACAACCCAAATATATTTAGCAAGGATAGCGTGCTTAATTGTCATTTGTTGCTCTGATGATATTCCTTGGGTGGATGGCACTGCTCACGAGGATGGTACTGCTTAAAGAGGTCATGTTTAGAGACTTTCCTCTAGGCAACCGACGTGTGCTCTTGTTGCGTTGTAATTAATTAGCATTGTATTTAATTTACTGAATTCCTTTAGGAACAGTCAGTTGAAATGTGTAAAAAATTACCGGCTTAAGCTCATTTAGAAGACAAATCGCTGCTATTCGCTGCAGGAAACACTTTTAATGATCCAATAAAGAGTGTATTTATGCCTCGTAATAAACCGTTCCAAAGTATATCATTATTTCCTGTTAAATCGTTTAAACTTATTGATAGGTTTTGTAGGCAAAGAAGCATCCCAATCCATTTATGGGATTAAATGGAAATTTGAATTTTCCTTGGTATCACATGTCTAACGCACAGAATAAATCAACCATTTTTTTGTATGCATACGAGTCAACGATGAAGTATGACTCGTAGGGAGCTATGAC
Organism: Phaonia tiefii; assembly: GCA_963931995.1. Classification (NCBI taxonomy): domain Eukaryota; kingdom Metazoa; phylum Arthropoda; class Insecta; order Diptera; family Muscidae; genus Phaonia; species Phaonia tiefii. The sequence goes on from OZ008371.1 coordinate 196,532,791, forward strand.
TTTCTTTTTGCAATTACCGGCTAATACTAACTAATACTTCGTTAGCATTACCTTGAATTCAAGTTCGAACAACCGATGTTGGCCTTGTTGGCCGGATTAACCGGAATCCTTTGCAAAGGATACCGCCTAATACATGCATGTAACATGTTCTACTTCTGTTCAAACATTGTCCTACTTATTCACCATATTATATTGTACATGGACTGCAGGATTGTTAATATTAAGGATGACTCATGCACCACTAAATATCTATCGTTTGTTATAAAAATTATTACAAAAAGTAGAGACTAGAGAGCTGCATGAATACTTTAAAATGCATGAAAGTTGTGTACTTTCAAAGAGAAATGCGAGAATGCGAGTCAGTGTCGCGTTCAGTCTGAGTTTTTACCACGCGTCGTAAAATTATGCGTGCGTGAGTATAAAATCCCTTATAGTACGATACACAAAACACATCTCGCGTGTTTCGAGTTGTATAACTCCGCACGTAAAATGAGGCTCGTAAGTCGTGAGTTGTATATAAATGCACGCGCACACGAGTAGTTTCAAAATTTTCGGCCTAATCGCACAAGTCACATTAACTTGGCATTTTTGACGTCACATAATAAACAAACTAAAGGTCCAATTAGTCTTGATGGTTGGCGGTAAGCGGTCAGTTGTTTGAGTTGGGGTTGCATTTTGCATGTGTTCTGCAGGTTGCAGAATCAACCGTCAGCCGTCAAGACCAATCAGCTGTTATTGTTATTGCTTTTACTTCGACATTTTGTGCGCGGCAATACACAATTACAGGGCAACCACAATTTTCTTTTTATTTTTAATTTTTTTATTTGACACAATCACTTTTTAACACAGAACTCATGCATGGAAATTATATTTTGTACAAATGCTCTTCGATCAGTTTTTTTGTTGTTTTGTTTTGTCTTTCTACCGTCTAACCGTCATAACTAACCGCGCAATATTGAGTAGAACGTCAACCGTCAACCGTCAAGACTAATTGGATCATAAGTACTTGCTGTAAGATTTTAGTAAATTTTTATGTAAAGGGTTTTTCAACAGAGACGCTACAAAAGTAAATCGTTAGGGACAGCAAACGACGCCATATTTTCCCCGCTCTTTTGACATTTCTCTTCTGTAAGGTTTGCCATTTCATCATGGAAAGATATACGAGCCAACAACGAGTCGAAGTTATTAAAATTTGCTACCGAAATTTGGAGTCCTCAACTTTAAGACGCCTCAACAATCAGCGATGAGGCTCATTTCTGGCTGAATGGCTTCGTCAATAAGCAAAATATGCGTTATTGGTCAGACAGCAATCCACACGTAATCCATGAGTCATCATTGCATCCCGAAAAAAGTACGGTTTGGTGCGGTTTATGGGCCCGCGGCGTCATTGGGCCGTACTTCTTCCGTGATGATCAAGACCGGCACATTACTGTGAATGAGAATGACTACCGTTCAATGATAACCGCATATTTGGATAATATGGACTTGGAGGACATGTGGTTCCAACAGGACGGCGCCACAAGCCACACAGCGAATGCCACAATCAATTTATTGGAAACCAAGTTTGGTGAACGTGTTATCTCACGAAATGGCCCAGTCGATTGGCCGCCTCGGTCGTGCGATTTGGTCTATGCCAACAAGCTAGCGACGATTGATGAACTTCGTACGAATATCGAAAGTGAAATTGCAGCAGTATCGGCCGATTTATGCTTGAAAACCGTCGAAAATTGGGTTAAGCGTCTGGACTTCTGCAAGCGTGCCCGTGGTGGCCATGCAAAAGAAATCGAGTTCCATACATAATGGCATCGAACGTACTTTCACAGGAATAAAGAATTTCATTGGTATCTAAAACCGGTTTTGTTTTATTAAAAAAAAACGTTTGTAGCGCTCTTATTGAAAAACCCGTTATAAATCAACTCAAGGAAGACATATTTTAACAAAAATCATACTTCAGGTTTTTAATTTAGTTAAGGGTTGATGTTGAAATATTTACTGAATGTGAAAGCGATTTACATGATCACACGCTGAAAAATATCGGCCCCAGGAACATATTGCAGGAACCATGTACATGTTTGGGAACATTGATTTTGTGAATTGAAGATGGGCTGCTTTTTTTCTTTATGGTCGTGGTATGTTTTGGCTTTCAGCAGTTTTCTACAAACAAACCCATATTTGGGTCACAAATACATGGATATATTATAACCTATTAATCATTGTGTCCCAAACACGTTATATTGACTAGCAAACACAATGTGTTTGGGCACAAGTATAATATATTTGCGACAAGCTACAAACACGTTATATTTGCACCCAAACAACCAAAAAAGACAAATTTTTCATCGTGCAGGCCCTTATATTTTATACACACGCGCTCTTGAGAAGATGCGAAACACGAGCAGTAAATCAACTCGCTATTCCTTTCGTTTCTATAAAATGTATTCGCTCCCGACCACATGCGCGTGAATTGAGCAACAAACTCACTGTTCGCACTCACCTTAAAACTCTTATATTCTTCAGATAAATATTGTGGAAATAGTACGTAATTTGTAAAACAAGAACTAGGCAAAACTTGCTGAAGACAATGTACAACAAATGTACGAAAAAGTGTACAAAGTGCACCAAAGATTAAACAAAATGCTCTAAAATTTACCAAAAAGTACATAAAAGGTGATAATGAACAGATTAGTTGTACCAAAAATTGCATATATTGTGTCAGTGTCCTAAAGTCCAACAAAAATTAAATAGAATGTTCCAAAAAGTATATAAAGTGTACCAAAGACTAGACAAGATGCACAAAAATGTACCAAAACGTACATAAGAGGTGATATTGAACAGAAAAGTTGTACAAAACATTGCATATATTGTATCAGTGTCCTAAAGTCCAACAAAATGTAATTAGAATGTACCAAAATGCATATAAAGTGTACCAAAGATTAGACAAGATGCAGAAAAAAGTACCAAAACGTACGTAAGAGGTGATAATGAACAGAAAAGTTGTACCAAAAATTGCATATATTTTATCAGGGTCCTAAAGTCTACCAAAAAGCAAATAGAATGTACCAAAAAGTATACAAAGTGTACCAAAGATTAAACAAAATTCACAAAATGTTAACAAAAAGTACATAACAGGTGATAATGAACAGATAAATTGTACCAAATATTACGTATATTGTATCAGTGTCTTAAAGTCCAACAAAAAGTACAAAGAATGCACCAAAAAGTGTAAAATGTACATTGTTTACCAAAAAAGGATATAAAATTTACCAAAAACTGCAGTGTACAAAAAAGTACCAAAAGGGGACATATAATTCACCAAAAAAATTTATCAAAAGGAATATAGCCTACCAAAAAAAGTACCACAAATGGACTAAAAATTCGCCAAAAAAAAACTGTACCAAAAGCATCAATGTCTACCAAAAGCAAAGACGATCTGGAATTAGACGACCAGAAGATGTTCGCAATTTGGCATCCCTGGTAAAAGAGAACCAAAACGTGCTATAAATTCAGTCAAAGGCACTTCTCTCACGCGTCATATCTGGATTATTTCATACTTTTTGCATAGTTTATGTAATTTTACTTCAACATGGTTGCAATTTGTATAGTTATATACAATAACACTATCAAAAAGCTGCTGGTGTATTGAAATATTCAATGAAGAGAGTAAGAGAGAGAGAGCAGAGAATGGTTAAGGCTTCACTCGTTTTGTTTGTTGGCATTTGAGTGAAGAGAAATTTTGACTGTCTACTTGTACATCGTTTCAGTCAAAAAGGTACTTAAAGAGTACCAGAAGAGCACGTAAAATATAAGGAATAGTAAATAGTGCAACAGAAAAGTACATAAAAGCGCCAAAAATGTACATAAAATGTTCCAAAAACTAAACGGTGTCTCCATAAGATTGCACGTTTTAAATTTTGTGTAACTTTTTTTTGTGCAAGTGGCAACTCTGATATTTGACACTTGTCACATATGTTTATTTCGACTATTAAAAATTGAGCGCTTTACTAAAGATCAACGTGTCATAATTGCGAAAAACTTATTACAAAAATTTGGAAAGTTATGCTGAGATCGATTGCAAACTTCGAAGAATTTTCAGTCAAGAAAGTGCGAAGAGTGGTCAACAAATTTGAAGAAACTGGGACGGTTATGGACAGTAAGACTTCTGTGCATTAACGTACCGGTCGGTGTCTTGAAAACATTGCTGCTGTAAGCAAGAGTGTCGCCGAAACCCCGAAAACATCAATTCGGCATCGTTTTTAACAACTTCAAATTACACGATGCACTACGCAGCGAATTTTGACGAAAGACCTTCATGAGTACAAAATTCAGCTTACTCGGGAGGCCCAACCAGCAGAGCATGGAAATTCGGAAAGTTTCTTGAGATAATTTGTTCTAGAAATCGTTGCTACAATAAATCGTTTGATTCATGTGTGATCTATGCCGTTCAGTTGAGGCCACAAGAACTCCGTTGTCATATTCCTGTAAGGAATGCCGTTAACAGTCACTGCAACTTTGGTCTCATCTTCAAAAAAAGTAAAGCCCAATCACGCCGCCTGACCAAAATCCGCACCAGACTGTTGCTCGTTGTGGGTGCATTTGTTTCTCATGGATTGCTTGAGGATTTTCTGAGCCCCAAATGTGACAATTTTGTGTATTCACGATGCCATTCAGATGGAAATACGCTGCATCGAAGAAGATGACTTTTTTTTTAACAAATTGGCTTTGACTTCACTTTGCTCCATTACACATTGAACTAACTGCCGACGTTTTCCATGGTCTGCTGATTTGAACTTCTGAGTAAGCTGAATTTTGTACGCATGAAGGTGGAGGTCTTTTGTCAAAATTCGCTGCATAGTGCTTTGTGAAATTTGAAGTTGTTGAGAGCGATGCCGAATTGATGTTTTCGGGTTTTCGGCGACACTCTGGTTTACAGCAGCAATGTTTTCAAGAGACCGACCGGTACGTTGACGCACAGAAGTCCTACCGTCCATACCGTTTCTTTCGTAAAGCACTCCATTTTTAATAATCGGAATAAACATATGTGATAGCTGCAAAATTGCAGAGTTGCCACTCAAATTCTTGTGTTTCAAATTCGTGACACGGACTCTGTACTTTTAGTTCACAATTGCAAACTATAAATTCATTTATATTACCAACGACTTCAATATACTTGTTTCTCCCACAATTTAGCGTAATTTCTGAGTTTTAATATGTAAAAAAATCAATTCTACACACAGAGAAGAGATTCGTTGTCACAACTATGTACAGTGGTGTGCGATGAAATAGAGTCACACACTCGTCAAAACTTTTATTCTCTGCAAATCAGTGGTCCAAGATGTTTCATGTCAAGAAATTCTGAACCTGATTGACCGGTCCTCTGCTGAATATAATGCCGTAATTTTTAATAAATTTTGTACACTACTGTTCTCCGGGTCAGTGTCAGTATTTTAAAGGCTATGTAATGACGTGTTCTATAAAATAGAGTCAATTACAAAAAAATATTTTTTTTTGAAATTGTTAATGGTAGTTTGGATTTGAATTTGAAAACAAAGTTTAGCTTCTAAATATGATTAATGTTTATTAGTAGCATTAATAAATTGTCATTATTGACGTTCCAAAATGGGCCGATGTAAATATTGCAATCATGAGCGCCAAGAGAGAATAAAAGAGACGATAAAAGAATTCAGAAGCTACATACAAATTACTGACATAATTGGATGCTCAAAGAAAATGTTGGAGACCGGAATAAAATATAACCCCAATCCAGGAAACAGACCAAAAATATTGCGCCACGTAGAGTTCGACTTTTGTTACCTCTTCCGCCCTTAAAAGGCAATACGATCGGGATGTTGACACCCCTACATTAAGAAAAATGCTAACTAAAAACAATTTGAAGGCAAAAAGTGTCCGAAAAGTTCCATTTCTATCCAAACGGTTCAAAAAATGTTGCATTTTGCCAAGGAGCATGTGAAATAGTCCGCACGCAAATGGCGAAATATTTTGAGGACAGCTGAAACTAAAGTGAGATTGGGTAATTATGATAAGAGTAATCTTCCTGTACGAAGACCTTTCAACACCGAATTCAGGCCCCAGAACACAATCCAAACAGTTAAACGTGGTAGCGGAAACATAATGGTACGGGGTTGTTACTCTTACATTGGGACAGAACCTTTATTCCAAATAGAACAGACAATGGACGCTGCATATTATACCACTGTATTAAAAAAAACATCATGATGACTTGTGCTAAATGGGAAATGCCGCTTCGATGGGTGTTTCAACATAATATCGACCCCAAACACACATCGAAGCGAGCAAAAGCTTCGTTTGAAAATAATAGTATCATAGTTTTAAGATGGTCTATGCAGTCGCCGGGCTTAAATCCTATTCAGAATTTGTGGCGGGACATTAAAGTGTCTATCAAAGGAATAAACCAATTTAATAAAAATGAGCTTATGACACTGGTACGTACAATCGGCGTGGAAAACATGACTTGTGGAGACTTGATGATTCAATGTCAAGGCGTTGCTTAGCTGTGATAAAAATATAATAGTTATTTCATAAAGTACTGAGATAATATAAAGGATTAATGAAACATACATTTTATTTGACACAGCTATTTATTCTAGTTCAGATTATGAATCGCGATAAATCTATTTTAATTCACAGGCAAAACGGGGCATTTTGAAATATTTTGAATATTTTACCTAAATTACGACATTAATGTTCTAAAATGTTATATCTAGTTCTTAATTGAACAATTAAAAACAAAAGTTATAAACAAAATTTAATTTTTCTACATTTGTTTTTGTTTTGAAAATGTTGATTAGTGTTGACTCTATTTCATCGCACACCACTGTATATTTACAACCAACTAAAATTGTACTATCACGCTATTCAGTTGTGATGGCCAATAATTGTGTTCCGTAGCACCAAATATTGTGCATATCAATTGATTTGTAATTCAGTTTTGGTTGCAAGAATTGAAATATTTAGTTGAAGCCACAGGCAACAAGAAATGAATGTGATCTGTCAAACGAGTTTTAGTTCTAGTAATCAAATTATCTTGTAGGGGTGACTATTCTATTTGGTGGATCAACGAAGAATGTAAAAACTTATTCGGTTGTACCGAATAATATCTTGGTATGCTCAAATAATTATTTGAATTTGATGGCTGTTACAACTATTTGTTGATGCTTTAACCCATTATGAATTTTACAGAAAAAAAGGTAAAAAAAAAATATTTTTTATTAAAATTGTGTACATATTTTGTATTTAAATATAAGCAAAAATATTATTATTTATAACCAGGGTTCGTATTTTGTGGGCCATGGATTACCATGGGTTACCCTGGGTAACCCATCCCAATTTTTGACCGAAAATATAAAAAATTAGAAAAACGTCTCTATCTCGGAAACGGAGCGTCGAATCGAAAAAATAACTCATTTTATAAGGTTTGTAAGGGGTTTCCATAAAGTGATGCAATTCGTACGGAATTATTTTTTTTAAATCACCAAATTAAAAAAATTCCTAAAATAAAAAAAAAGTACCATAACTCGGAAATGGTACGTCCAATCGTCAAAATTTAAAATTTTTTACTTCCAGCGGAGGCGGTAATCAATGGATGTATTTAATGCTGCATCACTTTTTTTTTTAAACAAATCGGTAAAACTAAAAGTTTGCGAATAAAAAATCGCTAAAACTCAATTATGTCTATATTTCGGAAACGGAGTGTTCAATCAAAAAATATCCAAATTTTCCGGATTTCTAGGGAGTTTCATAAGGTGGTTCAATTCGTATGCACGACTTTTTTGTTAAAAAAATCGCCAAAATAAGAAAATAGCTAAAATCAAAAAATAGCCATAACTCGGATACGGTGCGTCCAAAAGTAAAAATAATGAAATGGAAATGCAGGGTCCAATCTAAGTTTTGACGGGCTTTTCATAAAGTTGTTCAATCGAATGCAATTTTTTTTTTCAAAACGCCAAAATGGGAAACTCGTTTAAATAAAAGTTGGATATAACTCGGAAACGGTGCGTCCAATCGAAAATATAATAACTTTGTTAAATGGAGATAAAAATTATTATTTTTGCGATTGGACGCACCCTTACCGAGTTATAGCCATTTTATTATTTTAGCGATTTTCTAATTTTGGCGATTTGTTTAAAAAAATTCTTCCATTCGAATTTAACTCCTATATAAAAAAAACCTTAGAAATCCCAAAAATTTCGTTATTTTTCTATTGAACGCTCCGTTTCCGAGGTATAGAAATTTTTTTTCTAAATTTTCCACATTTTCGATTAAGAGGATGGGGATGGGTTACCGAGGGTAACCGACCGCCGTGGGTAATGATAAAACATCCGCTTATCCATTCCCCATGTGTAATAGATAATCGTGCAGGGTAATTTCCCCTCGTCGTGTGTACCTACCCATAATTTCCCCATACCCTGCGAGTAATGAGTAAACGATCATTACCCAGTCCCCACGGTGATGTGTCTGATTTACTCTTGGTGGAGTAAATACGAATTCTGTAACCATATACACACAATTATAATTTAAAAATATCATATGTACGAGGATGTTAAAGTTAATCTGGGTCATCCGCAATAAGACACTTGTCCACAATTTTTTGCACATTTTTGTGAAGGCGTCAATGGTAGCGTCAGATTCAACGATGGTGTTTAAAAGTTGGACTTCACCGCAATTTATGGTTACTACACGCAGAGAAAAAACTCGTTCCGCCCAAACGAAATCTCAGATAACTGAAGTTGGTGGGGGACTGACTTCTGTTAATCCATACATGTCAGTTCGTTTGGGAGAACCGAAAAATGTTTGCAGCAAACGAATTATGAAAAATATAAGCTGAAAAAATGTTTGAAAGAAACGAAAAACGGTTCTGCCCACTGTTGTTTCGGTTACAGCAGCCGAGTTCTAGTTAGTCCAAAAAAAAAAAGAAGGTTTGCGAGAACTGAAAAACATTTGCAGTAAACGAGTTATGAGAAATGAGAGCTAAAACCACGAACTGTTCTTTCGGTTACAGCAACCGAGTTGTAATTAAAACTTTTATTTATGGCTTCCATAAGCTCTCTTTTGTTTAAATTTCCAACTTTTATAATTTTGGCATTTTACCTCTAAAGTTTGTTTCAAAAAAAAGCTGGAATTTTTGTCTATTTTTTCACTGTCTACTTACACGTCTCTCTCACCTTGCATTCAAATAACAACTAAAAGCGCAGCAAACTACAATGCCTCAATTGTCCATCCAAGATATATTGACAAGGTAGAAGCATTAGAGTGTGTGATCACTTTTATATGGATGCGTGAGTGTGTATGCCAAACGAGTGGATAAGACTGTGTATACAGTCGACAGAATGAGAGAAATTTACGTTTTCGTAATCTGTGCTCTCATTAGAAAAATGGTTAATTTCAGTTATCGCAAACGTTGTTAAATTTGCGGCAAATGTAATTTTGTACGCGTTTGATGCAAACTAGAACTCGTTTGCAACAACATGATACACACTTGCGATATATGAGATTATTTGGGAGAACTACATGAACGGTTGCGATTAATAAATGAATACAAATCAACCAAAGTATTGTTGCGCCAACCGAGCAATGAACGTTTTTTGTTTGAATATACATACTTACCATATTTTCCGGTGGATGATATCTATAAAATTGATTGTTTTTTCACAAATTTGTTTCTCACTTTCTGTTTAAAATAATAGTTTTTCTGAAAAGTCTTCGTGTAATTTTCGAATATAGTTTATCTTTTACAGCAAAACCTCTTATGAAAAATCGAATACATAACTTTGTAACAAGTGTTTTTGTAACAGACACTAAATTATAATTACAGTGGCTAATATTTGAACACGAATTCTAATATTGTACTTTTTATGAGTTGTATCTTCCATATCAGATGAATGGGGTTTTAGAAATACCCAAATTGGTTAATACAACTTAATTTTGGTAGTAACAGCTTGTATTTAGTAAGACTTATTTTTAATTTATCAATAGCATCGACAAATAATTCTGATGTATGATAATTATGAATTCTAATCAAAATATAAACTTTATCATGCAATGTCTACAAATTTTTTCTCTGTCTGTACGGATAAATAAAACAGTTTTCACTTACTAAAATCTCGGTTTAATTGACTAATTTTTTCTCTGTGTGTACGGATAAATAAAACAGTTTTCACTTACTAAAATCTCAGTTTAATTGACAACATCGGATAATTGAATGAAATCCCTTTAGATCCCTTCGAGCAGATTCGTTTGTACACGAAGTATTCAAGAGTTCCAAATATAATAAAAAGTAATTGATGTTGTTCAAGTTTTAGGCAGTTGACTAAATTTACAGATCACGTTAATAATAATATTGGCTAAACTATGTCCTCTTGTTGGACACAATCAAACGTAGGTGCCTTCCAAAGAATTTTGCATTTCATTGTTGTTTTCTCCGAATTCTGAAGAAAAACACTTAACCACAACCGCATCATTAATATTCATTGACTCGAATGCATCACCTACCAATACGATCACATGTTCCACACGTAAATAATATTCGTCTTAAGGCTTTAATCTCACAAAAACGTCACTGAGCTGCAATACACATATGTCCATTGAATCAAAATTACCTTAATAATCAGCATAAAAAACACATTTACTGTTCTAAGCCTTTGCGCATGATCTTTGGATTTGTTGGACACGTCATTGAAACAAATAGGGGCTTTCCCTCCATTCTACGAGTAGACGCAACGACGATAAAAATCGAAAAACAAGCCAAATGCCGGTAACCAATCGATCGATCTTTGGGGATTTTAGATCAATGATGTCGATTTGTGTATTGCACAAAACCACAGCCAGACACATTGAATATGATTTCTATATCAATTAGGAATGCAATCGCATTAATGTTAAACAAACAACTACAATTAACGATTTATGACACTTGAACACATTTTTTGTAATTTAAATTCCCCGCCAGTAGTAAAGTAAAACTCGTAGTATTGGAATCTATCAAATTACAATATTCGCTTAACAACAACAGTTAGCGCAACACTTCACTTTCGTATACGGATTTGAATTCAAAATTTAACGTAACAATTTTTGTTTGCACCTGCTGGCTGTTTGTTAACCTTGACTACGAGTTACATGTAAGTAAGTTTGTAATAGTTTTTACCCAGTTTCCAACGTTCCGGTCGCACGTAATAATATTCGCACCCAGTGCCGTAATATGAATTATAGCTGTTTTCTTCGCATGTCTTGTGTACATTTATTTATATTGCAAATCAATATACTGGTGATGTTCTTTTATGGATTTCAAAACTTGTCCATCATTTCACATTGGAATAGAGAAAAATCAAAAATCTAAATGAATTATATGATATTTGTAGACAGTTGTTGTTGTAGTTATAGTTGTTTTCTGCCAACAACAAGATCTTGACATTGATATACTGCCGCTATTACTACTCGTAGCAAGTTGATTCGATAGAAATTTTATTTGCAGCAAAAACAAGTAGATATATTAACATTTCTATACAATTTACCTTTAGAATATTTGTTTAACGTTGTATGTTTGTTTTTTGCTATAAACAATCAGGGGAAGTTTCTGTGGAAATAGGTCATGGTTAATATGAACTTAAAGATACCCTTTATCAGTGGTATAATATTTATGTAGATATATTTATAGTGATTATTTTAAATTTTGGTACGTTCTTCTTTAATTTCATTGTCACTTATATCACGCAGATATATCAGGCGACAGTTATCGAGAAATAATCGGCTTCGTTAGAGCTTCGTTTAGTTTGAGCACAATGTCGGTTACATGCTCATAGTGCGCTTTGACGAGACCATCACGCGGTCATTCACAAACTCGTATTTTCTCTTTGATTCTGGTTTAGTATTCGTATTTCAAATTCAAACTGTTGTGTGTATGTAAAGGGTGTGTTCAAAGGCCGATTGAAATTGTAAAAACACAAGAAATTAAATTTGAATCAAAAAACCTTTTCATTCAAAAGATCACGACACCTGAATATAATTTCGGGCATATGGCCACCGCGGCTGTTCATGACATAACGCATTCCGGACGCCCAATTTTGGGTTTCTGTTTCGAGCATTCCTGGCCGTATGTCACGAAAAACACGAAAAATTGTGGCCTCAAAAGCGTCAATTGTTGCTGGTTTACCAGCATATACCAGTAACTTTACGTAGCCCTATAGGAAAAAATTGACAGGTGTCAAATCGCACGACCTTGGAGGCCAATAGACAGGACCATTTCTCGAAATCTACTTATCGCCAAAATTTGATTTCAATAAATCGATAGTTGCGGTCACAGTATGGCACGTAGCGCCATCCTGTTGAGACCACATCTTCCCAGGTTCAATGTCATCCATATTATCAAACAACAAACCAATGATCATGGTGCGGTAATGATCTCTTTTGACCGTAACGCGAGCTCAGGCTTCATTTTTGAAGATGTAGGGTCCAATGATGCCACCAGCGTTTAATCCGCACCAAACGGTGCATTTTTCTGGATATAATGGAGTCTGTAGGGTATGTTGTCGATAGGTTTCACCTCATATGTGGCAAGTTTGTTTCTTAACAAACCCATTAAGCTAAAAATGAGCCTCATCGCTGCAAACAATTTGAAGATAAAACATCTGGTCACTTTCCCATTGCTCTTGAACACAATCGGCAAAAAATGATGCATATGATGATGGTCTCGTGGCTTTCATTCTTGCACCAGCTGGATCTTTTATGGGTGTAGGTCAAGATCTTGGATTCTCTCCATCAAACGGGAATATAGGATAGCCTAATGCAGCTTGTATAAAGTTTTAGAAGCTTGTGAGGAACAATGTGTAGTCCATTTTGTAATTTTACTGGTCAATTCTATTTAAGTCAGTTCAATTCAATTCAGTTCAGTTCGATTCCAATAAATTCAGTTCACTTGAATTCAATTCAATTCCATTCACTTGAAATCAATTTAATTCTATTCAATTCCATTCAGTTCAAATCAAATCAAATCAAATCAAATCAAATCAAATCAAATCAAATCAAATCATTTCTATTAAGTTCAACCATATCCAATCAAATTCAGTTCAATTCAATTCAATCCAGTTCGATACAACTCAATTCAATTCAGTTGAACTCAATTCAATTCAATTCTTCAATTCAAAACAGTTCAGTCCATTTCAATTCAATTCAATTCAGTTCAACTCAATCCAATTCCATTCAATACCATTCAGTTCAATTAAATTCACATCAATTCAATTCCATACCATTCAGTTCAATTAAATTCACTTCAATTCAAATCAATATAATTCAATTCAATTCGCAATTCAATTCAATTCAAATCAAATCAATTCAATTCAATCCAGTTAAAATATACAATTCAATACAATTCATTTCAACTCAATTTAATTCTTCAATTCAATTCAAAACAGTTCAGTTCACTTCAACTCAATTCAGTTGAATTCAATTCAATTAACTTCAGTTCGATCCCAATAAATTCATTTCAGTTCAATTCAATTCAATTCAGTTCAATTAAATTCAATACCATTCAGTTCAATTCAATTCAATTCTATTCAATTCAGTTCAGTTCAATTAAATTCAATTCAACTCAATTCAATTCAATTCTATTCAATATAATTCAATTCAATTGAATTCAATTAAATTCAAATCAATCCAATTCAGTTCAATTCAATTCAATCCAATTCAATACCATTCAGTTCAATTCAATTCAATTCAGTTCAATTAAATTCAATTCAATTCAATTCAATTCAATTCAATTCAATTCAATTCAATTCAATTCAATATAATTCAATTCAATTGAATTCAACTTTCAACTCAATTCAATTCAATTCTTCATTTCAAATCAGTTCAATTCAATTCAGTTCATTTCAATCCATTTCAGTTCAGTTTAATTCAATTCAATACCATTCAGTTCAATTCAGTTCAGTTCAATTAAATTCAATTCAATTCAATATAATTCAATTCAATTAAATTCAATTCAATTCAATTCAATTCACTTCAATCCAGTTCATGCAATTCAATTCAATTCATTTCAACTCAATTCAATTCTTCATTTCAAAACAGTTCAGTTCAATTCAATTCAGTTCATTTCAATTCAATTAAGTTCATTTCAATTCAATTCAGTTCAATTCAATTAAATTCAGTTCGATTCCAATAAATTCAATTCAGTTCAATTCAATTTAATTCAATACCATTCAGTTCAATTAAATTCACTTCAATTCAACGGAATTAAATTAAATACAATTCAATTCAATCCAGTTTAATACAACTCAATTCAATACAATTCATTTCAACTCAATTCAATTCTTCAATTCAATTCAAAACAGTTCAGTTCACTTCAATTCAATTCTATTCAATTCGTTTCAATTCAATTCAGTTCAATTCAATTAAATTCAGTTCGATTCCAATAAATTCAGTTCAGTTCAATTCAATTCAGTTCAATTATATTCAATACCATTCAGTTCAATTCAATTCGGTTCAGTTCAGTTAAATTCAATTCAATTCAATTCAATACAATTCAATTCAATTAAATTCAATTCAATTAAATTCAAATCAATCCAATTCAGTTTAGTTCAGTTGAATTCAATTCAATCCAATCCAATCCAGTTCACTACAACTTAATTCAATTCAATTCATTTCAACTCAATTCAATTCTTCATTTCAAAACAGTTCAGTTCAATTCAATTCAGTTCATTTCAATCCAATTTAGTTTAGTTCAATTCAATTCAAAACAGTTCAGTTCATTTCAATTCAATTCATTTCAACTCAATCCAATTCAATTCAATTCAAAACAGTTCAGCTCATTTCAATTCAATTGAATGCAATTCAATTCAATTCGATACAACTCAATTCAATTCAGTTCAATTTAATTCAGTTCAATTCAATTAAATTCAGTTCAATGCAATTAAATTCAATTCGATTCAATTCAAATCAACCCAAATTACTTCAATTCAATTCAATACAATTAAATTCAATTAAATTCCATTAAATTCAATTTAATTGTATGAAATTCAATTCAATTAGATATAACAATTGATAAAGATTTGAAATTCTTGAAAATACTTTAGACATGTGTATATTCAAACCTTTGCATTTCAGAATTGGTGACATAGAGTTTAGAGTTTAATATACTGATTCAAAGGTCATGGAACGTTCTATGACTGTGTTGACAGACCACACCTCCAGTTCTCATACATCTTAAGATTCATATCTTATGCTAGACATTTTGGAATCATGAACAATTCCGATACTATCTATGATTCTTTTCGATGAACCAGTGGTCTGAGGCCCGCTCGCTTTTATTTATAATTATCGACATATATAACTGTCATGAATATCATGAATATTTTGATGTTAAGCTAAGTACACATTGTTAGTTTTATCTGAGAAAATGTCTGATAAAAATTTGCATTGTAAATAGTAGTCGTTGGATAATTTTGAATAAAATATCGGGTAGCGACACCACCAGTCGTTGCCAGCAGACGCTTAACGTTTCTGATACAGTTAATTTCGTCATCTTAGCTAAACTGTCTGAGAATATTTTATGATTCAAGCAACATGGTATGTAGGAATATAAATTAATTTGAAAAATTAAAACATTAATGTTATACAAAATCTAATCGTTGTCTTTAAAATAATATTTAATTTATTAAAACTGAAACAAATATAAAATGAATTCGAAAAAAATTCAAAATTATTTATGCATAAGTAATAAAAAATGTCAAACAGGTTATCAACTCAAAACTGAATGGGACGAATTAAACAAAAATGCAAATAGTCTACTCGAGTTTAGCCACTTAAACGTCTGTTTACCCGCAACAAATTTTGATTAACCGGTAAACGTGGCGGTGGCGACGATAATTCTCGTAATCTTTTCACTGATGCTACTCGATTCTCCGAATCGTAAAATTAATACGGAAACGATAATCGATCGAAATCTTCGTAGAATATTGAAAATTGAAATGCCAAGCTACTCATTCGTGTTCGGAAACCAAAGTGATCGTATGTGTTCACAATTTAAATCAAATCAGTTCAAAGCTTTAAAACAATTAATTAAAATTCGTATAGATCATTTCAAAGAAGCAGATGTTTTGCAACACAAAAAGGAAAGGCACAATATAAAATCTAATTTGAACTTGTTATGACTAGAAATTCCCTAAATGTTTTCGACGAGTGTGAGTTTAAGTGCAATTTTTATAAACCCAATTTGTGTTAAATAGGTCGTAAATTTTTCGCTGATTTTTATGATATTTTTTTAAATCATTCTTTCAAATTTTGATTAATTGTAGTAGATTAACTTAAGACGATTGTATTATTTGGTTGGAAACATTTCATACCACAATGATTCATTTGTTTTTCTTTTTCCATACATTTTGTTCCTAGTACTTATGTGGTTTTCTGCTCATCTAATAAGAACTGTTCGGATAAAGAGCTAGATGAAATCCTTTAATTCCTACGTTTTGTTTAGTTTGGCTAGAGTGAGATTAAACCTCTTAATTTTTTCGATTTGTTAGTGGTCTCAAATTACTGAGATAACGGGCGTTTGCAACTGGTTCGAGCGTGTGCCTTTCCTCTCCAAGTGACCACACCTTACCTCCGCTGGGATACATCTGTACATAGTCCTTCAGCGAGGTACTTGTCAGCGCCCTTCTTGAAGTACGTCATTGAATCTCTCTAAAGCCGATTCGCGTTGTTAGTATTATTCGTCAAGACAATAGTGGGGCTAAGTACTAAAAGTGTACACAGAAGTACAAATGTCTATTCAAAAGAATAAAACGTGTACACAAAAGTACAAAAAGTGTACACAAAAGTTCACAAATTTAACACAAAAGTACAAAATGTGACACACAAAATCAGAAATATTAAACCCTTATCAACAAAGACGCCCGTAAAACACAGGGCAACTCCAACTCCAACTGTGCCATCTGAGGCAGTTTGGTAACATTCTACTACGCTTTTTACTCGCAGGTCCTCCTACTGCTAGACTTACTAACATACTTACTTAGGTGGCATCAAACACGCCAGTGGATCAAGGGCCTTACAAAATGAGCATAATACGTTTCTCCAACAGGCTCGATTTTCAGATTTTCTTCTACAGTTTGTAACGCCAAACTCTCGCAAGCAATATTCCACCTGGTCTTTCCAGCGAAGTCTTAGTTGTTCAATTTTTCTATGTCCTTCGAATACGTCTTCGAATACCTTTCGCACTGGTTCATTCGGATCCATTCTACTGTCATGTTCTAGACAGGGTAATCGTGCTATTTTGATACGCATAACTACCTCGATGTCGGAATACAGATTATACAACTCGTGGCTCATCCGTCGTCGATACTCACCGTTCTCTACTATAGGACATTATATTTTACAGAACATTTTTCTCTTGAAGATTCCCACAGATGTTTCGTCTGCTTGTGACAAGACCCAGGATTCTGCGCCATAAAGCAAG
The DNA here is from genome assembly GCA_963931995.1 of Phaonia tiefii. Classification (NCBI taxonomy): domain Eukaryota; kingdom Metazoa; phylum Arthropoda; class Insecta; order Diptera; family Muscidae; genus Phaonia; species Phaonia tiefii. The sequence goes on from OZ008371.1 coordinate 196,550,267, forward strand.
ACAGGTTGTATGAGTGTCTGGTACAATTGGACTTTTGCTACTCGAGAAAGGGCTTTATCTCTAAAGTGCTTGCTGAGCCCAAAATAACATCTATTCTCCACTTGATCTCAAGGCTGACGTTGTTGTTTTTGTTTACGGCAGATCCGAGATATATAAATTCGTCTACCATCTCGAAATTATAACGGTTATCAACGTTCACTCTTTGGTCTAATCGCGTGGAGGCCCTGCTCGTTGAAACCACTAATTTTGTCTGGTCCTCATTTACCGTCAGACCCACTTTTCCTGACTCATTCTCAATTCTCGAAAACACCGCAGTAACTTCTCTAACTGTGCGTCCAATGATATCTATATCATCAGCATACGCGAGCAGCATTTGACTTTTGCTGCTGATGATTTTATTCATGTTGACTGCAGCTTTTCTCAGAATAATCTCTATTCAGATGTTAAAGAGATCGCACGATAGGGTGTCACCTTGTCTGAGGCCTCGCTTAGTTTCGAAAGGTTCGGTAAGATCCTTACCAACTTTCACTGCGGATTTGGTGTTCGTCAGGGTCATCCTGTAAAGCCGTGTGAGTTTTGCAGGAATACCAAGCGCAGACATTACCTCGTAAAGTCTCCCCCGTATAAGACAATCGAAGGCAGCCTTATAATCGATAAATAGATGATAGGTGTCGATTTGTTTTTCGTGGATTTTCTCATGTCCGTGAAGATAAATTCCGAATTTAACTAGCAAAGACACAAACCACATTCATTTATACAACTCTGTTAACGGGTTAACAGGCATCTACTGATGCGGCCAAAAAGAGATATATATCAATAAAAGCAATTTTTAACCGATCAAATAACGGATGGTTCAAACTCTAAATTTTACATGGCCCACCCTTTATAATAAGAGGCATGATTATGATTCTTTGGCTGGTATACATATTCAGGTCCATTCCTATAGTCACCTTCACCATCAATACGCTCCTCATTCACATTTTGCTATTCTATAATAAAGGGTGTCCCTAAATTTACAACATTTAAATTTGCTGCTATCGAGGTAGAAAAGAGTTGGCAGCCCTAAAAAAAAACAGCTGACAGCTGACAGTTTAGGGTTAATAAAAATGGCAAATTACACGATAGAACAGCGTGTCTTCATTATTGAACAATATTCCAAAAGTAATGAAAGTTTTGCGGTCGCAATTCGATATGAATTCGATATGAATTCGCGACATGATAACACAGTTTTTTTTGCCGAAATTGAATGAAATTCATGTGGCCAATATTAGGTTTCAACAAGACGGTGCCACATGTCATACAGCTCGTGAAACTCTTCAATTACTGCAAGAGACATTTCCAGGTCGCGTGATTTCTCGATTTGGTGACCAGAACTGGCCCCCAAGATCGTGTGATCTAACACCATTAAATTTTTTTTATGAGGTTTTTTAAAATCACAGGTCTATGTTAACAAGCCCACAACCACTCGTGCTTTAAAGGAGGAGATTCATCGTTGCATCAACGAAATTCGACCAGATTTACGCAGAAAAGTCATGGAAAATTTCGACAAACGAATACGTACATATGTGTATGGAAAGCCGTGGAGGCCATTTGCCAGATGTTTTATTCCATAAATAATCCTATCCTATGCACTTTACGATTCAATAAAAATATTACCATAAGAAGAATAAAAACTTTGTTTTCTATTCAATTCAAATGTTGCGTGAATTTTGGGACACCCTTTACGTTGGTGATGTGATTGCTAGAAAATATATATTTTTAGAGATGTGCAAACAGAAACATGTGTTTACTTTCACATCATATGTATTTTAAAATACTCGCGTCACTAATTCATATGTCATTTTCGTTCGATGCCAATATCCGCGCGTTTACCGTTAATCTTAATTGTCGATTTTCGAAAAAAAAAAATATTCTCGCGTCTTCTTTTGTCTGATCATCCATTTTTCCTGATATCCACTTGGGGTATACAATTTCTTCGAATGCGAAAATGTTGATTGGGGAATGTTAAGTTTCCAGTCTTTGCCAACTCCATGTTGATAGTTTCCTTCACCAAAAAAGCGCAAATATGCTGCCAGCTTGTCAGTAGGTCGTAAGCATCCCAGCCGTGTTTCCGATTTGATTTTGTCTTCTAATTTCGACAACATATATTTGAAGGCCTCTTTAAAAGGATTTCTATCATTTTTTTTATAAACATACCTTTGAAAATATTCCATCATTGAAAATATTTCCATCGTGTTGTTTCTTAAGTTTTTAAGGACACTTCGTAGATTTCCCGAGTTATCAGTAACATAAAACGCAATGAAATCAATTTTAAATTAAAATATGAGTTTTTGTTTACAATTTTTTGTTACTGACGAATAATTTTCCCAATCAGCTGATTACACCTATATCTGATGTAATTAGTGATGCCAAAAATTTTACAATTTTTATCGATAAGTCATCACGAGCATTTTAGAATGCATTGAAAACAGAGCGTCTAAAATTAAACGTTGCCTGCGTATTTTAGGAATCGACCTGATTATTAATGAGGAAAGAAATTTGTTTTACATAAAAAAAATAATCTCATCAGTGACAGCTTAGGCACGATTATGAAATACGACTCACCATGTTTTGATAAAACGCATGAAGTATGTATTTACAAAGAACTAAATAGACTAAGTAAATAAAAAACTGAGTGATTCGGAATTGTTTTATGATTAGTTATCCCCTAACCACATAAATAATTATGATTTCAAATTCGATAAATACGTTTTTGAAGTATTTATATACCCTCACCCATAGGGATGGGTATACCCATAGGGTATATACCTTTTGATATGGAAAAAACGTTTAACACGTAGAAAGAGTCATATTAAGCCCTGAGTATCCTCGCACCAGATTCGATTCAGCATTTTTTAAGACGATTGAGACCTGCCCGTTTCAAAAAATAAAAATTAATAAAATTTATTAAACCCTAATGAGTCAATGAAAAGCTGGCAAAATTTAATTGTGATCGATGAAGACTTACGGCAGTTATCGTGTTGATACATAGAGTATTGCTTAAGAGTTTCCATTATTCTCTTCGATGCCTCTTCATGAGGACGAGGTAGTAGGCCATTTCATAGAGTTTTATTTGCTGCTGTATTTTACCAATTTTACATTTTCGTTGGACATAAAACGGACAGCAATCAAAGGGAATGCGTATTTTCGTTCAATGCAAACAACATAAGACATAATTTAGCTGTCATTAGTATCAATAAACACTGTTTAAAATTAGTTCCTGTCTTCTCATCTACATCATCGCCATAGCTGTGCCATAGAATCCCCCTGGTTGATCCACATAGAGGGTCGTAGCTCAATCGTCTGAAATATAGCTAAAACGAATTTGATCTAAATGATTCTATATTACATTAAACATTTTTGCACATCAAATGTTATCTTCTCCCATCCCCCTGGGTGAGGGTATACAAATCGCGAAAAAATACTTCTGTATAGGCTTTAAATCTTGATTATTATGTGGTTAGGGATGGACAACTAAACATAAACAATTCTGAATCACACATTTTTTTTTTAATTTTGTTTCATAATAAATACAGCTGTTCCAGCTAAATTCTATGCTCAGTCGGGTTAAATTGTTCGTCAGTGAAAGTTACAAGTGTATTGGGGCGAATTGAATAAATATCAGAGAAGGATCGAGAGACAAGAGCTAAGGAATAAAGTAAGAGCTAAGAAATAAAGGTAAAAGAGCTAAGGAATAAAAGTAGGAGCTAAAGAACTTTTTTTTGACGGACAAATCAGTGATTAAAGAGAACGCGATTTTCTAAATCCTTGTGAAAATAGTAATTAATCACAAAAAAAATCATCCATTGAAGGGTTTAGGGAGGAATTCTGCCAATCAGGATACATATATGTGAACCGATTCTGGAACGATATTAGTTTGAGAGGCTTTTAATTGGTTGATTACTCGAACAGCTGCCATTTAGGAATCTGGGTGCCATCAAAATTGTAGATAAGTGAAGAGCAAGAAGATTCGTTCTAGAACACAGTACCGTAGCTCAAATTCATTAGTGACATCTTAGGGAAGATTATTATATACGAGACGCCACGCCTTGATTTGACAATTTGAAATGTTTAAAAAACTGTATAAACTTTTTAAATAGACCGCTTAACTTTCCAGTTATAGGCAGTTCCACAGAAAGGTTAACTGGTTAATTGCTTATATCTTAGGACCAGGTAGTTTATTGTTTTCTCTTATTTTACTAAATATAAAGCTATTTAAATTTTTAGTAAAAAGCCCAGTGGAAGCGGGAATCAGTAGGCAGGATGACAAAGATCCTATGGGGAGACCCAGATGGATCGAGGACAAAAGGTTTGCTGAAACTGGGAAAATCCGAAATGGGCAAAATGATGGGAGTCTTAACGGGGCATTCGGGATTACGAGCCCACTTGTACCGTATGGGACTAGTGGCGAACAGTGAGTGCAGGGCATGCATGGAGGACGATGAGACGTTGGAGCACTTCTTATGCCACTGCCCGGCCTTCACACAAGCTAGATCCAGATATCTTTCGGATAGTACGATACCGGACATGACCAAACTTGTGGGTATGGACTGGAATAAACTAAGGAATTTCGTGAATAGCACCGAATTCCTATAAGGGACATAGTGAAGTAGTAGGATAATCTTAGAGCGCACAACAGGTCGAACTTAGCGGCTTAAGTGTATGTCTTTACTGACATGGGAAGGTTTAAAGTGCTCCTTCTGAACACTCAACACCACGCCCCTCTTTTCGAACTAACTAATTAAAAGAATAGAAAATAATCGAACTACCGCGTCCTAAGATATAAGCAATTAACTAGTTGACCTTTCTGTGGAAAGGTGATGTGTTGTGACATAGGGTGATACTTTCTGCGGAAATGACCATATCTAATGTTAAATTGTAAAATATCAATGCAATTTTACAAGCTTTTCTTACAAATTATATTTTTTTTTTATGGAAACACAAAAAATTTCAATAACTCAGTGGTGGAGCAATGATCTGCGAATCCTGAGAAAATCTAGCAGAATGGTGTTCAATAGGGATAAGTCCTCAACAACGGAACGAGACTGAAATGTGTACTAATTAAAACCTAAAGTGTAACAGAAAAAGTTAAGATCTTCATACAGGAAAACTCATCTGAGACATCCAGACTGCACTGCACGAAGTTCTCTCGACGACTCCCATATCTCTGGGATATCTGAAAGGTCAACATTAGAGTATTAAAAACCGAAATCGGTTAACCGAAACTTTATACGAGCTTCATATCCTATATACAGCTTAAATGGAGAGAATTGAAGGTGGTATTCATTCCGAAAGCGGGGAAATCATCGCATATTAGCCCAAAGGACTTTAAACCCTGAACACACTGCCATCGAAATCTTGTGTTTGCAGATTTAGTTTAATCAAAAATTTATTTTTCAATACAATAATCAACTGTAAATTTACTTGAAATCTCGAAATAATGCAGTATAGGCCAATCAGTCTCCTAACATTTCTTTCTAATGTCTTTGGATAGGATGATTGTGTCATATCTGCCAACGATCATTGGTTCTTATCAGATATCCACATGCCAGCATGCTTACAACAACAGAAAATTTACGGAAACTGCTCTGCACGCTCTAGTGAGCTTCATAGAGAAACCTCGTTATATAAACGAATACACTCTTGTCCCATTTGTTGATATAGAGGGTGACTTCAACAACGTCTTCGCGGGTAAGATAAAATCGGCCATATAGGGTCTTTGTGTTGACCACGGGATTATTAATTTGAACTATGGACTACTTACGCGAAGTGGCGTAACCTCGTTCCTGGCTCCCACGACTATAACTCGAAATGTGAATAGATGAACACCCCAAGGGGGATTATTATCACCACCTCTCTAGAATTTAACACAGGATAGTAGTTTGGATAGCATTGGAAGTCGGTGGTGCAATAATTAGTGTGCGGCCCTGTTGTACATGAGAACGCGGATTCGATGCCTGCTCGAACCACCTTGCATTTGTTTCGACGCCAGTTACCTCGCTTCGGGATGGCGACACTATCGAATACAAAGCCATGAAAAACTTCTCAAACTACCGTTTGGAACCGGTGTTAAACAAACTGTAGGTCCCAACCAGTGAGTGAAAAATTAGAAAGCCCATAGCTTACTGGTTACGAGAATATCTGCCCAATCTCTTCATGGGATGTAGTGGGAAACCATTTTTTTATAGTATTTTGCTACAGCTGGAGACATCAGGTTGCAAAGTCGTCGCAGCATATGTTGGCGACATTTCAATTGCAGCACAGGGAAAATGTACCCTTCCACATCCAGAGATGTGCTCTGGGGTTTAATCAGGAGACTTTATAAGTAGACCACGCAGAATGAGCTGGGTGTAAATCCGGAGAAAGCCGACCTCATACTCTTCACTAGGAAGCAGAAGGTTCCGCATATTCAGCCATTGGTTCTATGAGGTAGAGAAATTTGCATAAGGAATAGTGTAAGACATCTACACGATTTCCAATTGATATTTGAAAAATTCTATTTGAAATTTGAAATACATCAATTGAATTTTTTAAAAACATAAATTGAAATTTAAAAGACATCAATTGAAATTTAAAATACATCAATAGGATTTTAAAAAAACATCAATAGAATTTTAAAAAACATCAATTGAAATTTAAAAATGTAATACATAAAATCGTTAATAATTTTTAAATGTCATGTGACGAATCTTAAATTCCAATTGATGTCTTCTAAATTTCAATTGATGTCATTTAAGTTTCAATTGATGTGAATTAAATTTCAATTGGTGTCTTCCAAATTTCAATTGATGTCTTTCAAATTTTAGTTGATGTTTTTTAAATTTCAAATAGAATTTTTAAATATCAATTGATTTTTTCAAATATCAATTGGAAATTGTGTAGATGTCTTACACTATTCCCTAGCAAATTTATCTACCTCATATAACCAATGGCTGAATATACGGAACCTCTGCTTCCTGGTGAAAAGTATAAGCTCGGTTTTCTCCGGATTTACACCCAGCTGATTCTGCGTGGTCTACTTATAAACCCTAGAGCACATCTCTGTATGTGGAAGGGTACGACATTTTTCCTGTACTTCAATTGAAATGACGCCAGCATATGCTGCGAATTTCAATTGATGTCCTTTAAATTTCAATTGATGTCATTTAAGTTTCAATTGATGTGAATTTAATTTCAATTGATGTCTTTCAAATTTCAGTTGATGTTTTTTTAAATTTCAGGTGATGCATTTCGAATTTCAAATTTCAATTGATATTTTTCAAAATTTCAATTAGAAATGTTATATTTTTTTATACTCGACAGAAATCTTAGTTTTTAGTCAAGCAATATGTTTAGGATCAGTAGAGCCATAATTGCTCTATATTTGTGTAAAAGGGTCATCGAAGGCCGATGGAGCATAACACCGAAAATTGTTTACTGGATTTGTACAGCTATTGTCCACCCGATATTGCTGTACGTCATTGTGGTTTGATTGATGGTACTGAAAAATCCATTATCCTAAAGACTGTTGACAAAAGTCAAGAGAATTGCAATGGTGCAAATTACGAGTTTCCTTCGCCCAAGGGTTCCTACCGAGGATTTGGGGGTTATCCATCAATTTTTACAACTAAAGTTGTTGGGAAGGCCAAGGGCTGCAAAGTCGGGTCGGCAAGCCCCCTAATATAGTTCTCGCAATGAATTTCCATCCCATATTGATTTTAAAGAATCTGCGACAATCGACAAATAAAAGTGGGTTACATGAATCCCATTTCTACCTTTAAGAGAAACCGCTCTAGTCATATCCCGCACAGGCAGGAATGGAAGGAGTGTATTTAGGATTCTATACTGACTGTTCCAAAGTACACGCTAAAAAAATGGCCAGCAAACACCAACATATTGCAGTAATCATGTACTTGTTTGCAAGCATTGTTTTCATGAATTGAAGATCTGCTGTTTTGTTGTTTCTTTATTGTATGTCACGTTTTTGTTTTCAACAGTTTTCAAGAAACAAAGCCACATTTGGGTTACAATAACATATATTAAACCCTATTAATCATTGTGTCTACAACATGTAATATTGAATAGCAAACACAATATCTTTGGACAGAAGTATACTATAATTGCGACAAGCTACAAACTTATATGTATTTGCATCCAAACAACAACAAAATACAACTGGCCTACTTAGTCTGATTTCGAACTGGACCGCTTACAACGGACTATCACTTAACCCACTTAAAACCGAGCTTATCTTGTTCTCTCGGAAATATAAAATACCCGCAGTTGAACCGCCGTCAGTTAATGGGGTGCAATTACAGTTGATGTAAAAGGTCGAGTATCTGAGGATAATTCTCGACAGAAAACTGTCTTGGAAACCGAATGTGGAGGAGAGGGTGGAAAAGGCGTATGTTGCTCTTTACTGCTGTAAAGGGGCGATAGGCAAGCGCTGGGGACTGTCTCCTAAGATCACCATGTAGATTTATACGGCAGTAGTCAGAACAATACTTCTCTATGGCATCGTAGTTTGGTGGACATCCCTCCAAAAGAAGTATGTTCTGAATTCCTTGATGAAAATTCAAAGATCAGCACTAATTACCGTTAGTGTGGGCAATGGGCACGACGTCAGGTACTGCACTTAGTGCTATCCTGAACATCTGTACATCCCTGGTGAGATTCAGAGATTGTGGCGTTTTGAAATCGGGGCATTCCGGTCACGCTGAATTACTACACCGGATCAACTCTATTCCCGTAAAAATGGACTACTGTATCCCCTACCTTCTACCAGCGACAAATCTAAGGACTTCTATTCCGAACAGGAATACCTGGGAAAAGTCATTGGAAAGAGATACCAATAGTCTCAGATTTTTCACGTATGGATCAAAGTTGGACGAGCAAGTAGGCTATGGGGTCCATTCACCGGACCTAAATGTAAATATCTCCTTCAAGCTGCCTGATCACTGTAGTATATTTCAGGCGGAAATTACCGCCATACTGGAGGTAGTGTCACAACCCTCCGGAGAATATGTATCTACACAGACAGCCAGGCTGCCATAAAATACCTGGAAGCCATGTTTGCTACGTCCCTAACGGTGAAGAATGCCACTCATCATTTAGGGTGATGGCAGAGTTTTTTGACATCAGACTCGTCTGGGTACCGGGACACAGCGACATTCCAGGCAATTGCGTAGGGGATGCGTTAGCTAGACAGGGCACAACGCCACATGTTCTTCTGACAAAAGAAGGTGTTAGTATGACAATCTCTACGTTTGCAGATCAGGCAGTGGGCCTATAATGTGTTCAAGGACAAGTGGAGACTGACTTCAGCTTACAAACAAGCCAGGGTCCTCTGGCCACAGGTGGACAGGAAGAGGACTAGGCAACTACTTAACTTGCCTAGAGGCAGGTTATCCACAATTTTAGGAACACTTACGGGACATTGTCTTGTAGGAAAACACGCCCTAAGATTGGCACATAGAAACTCCACTCTCTGTAGTTGCTGCATGGAAGAGGACGAGGAAACGACGAAACACCTTCTCCTGGATTGTCCTGCTCTGGTTGGACTGAGAAGTAGGATATTCGGAACACATCTAGTTTGCACCGTAAGCCTACAGGATATTCCTGTAGGACTTATAGACAAATTTATTGAAAGGACAAATTGGTTGGACGACTAGTCAATAGCGTGCTGTCTTGCAGCCTTTTCAACCAACCAACCAATGGCAAAGTTTTGTAGTTGTAAAGGTGAGACTAGACTTTCAACAAAGTGTACCAGACTATTGTACAGGGTGGGCCAAATAAGACCTACCAATGTAAAATACGTAAAACTCTTGTAATAATATTTTTTATATATTAAACATGGAAATTTTTGCCACCATTTTGCTCGTTACAAACATTGGCTCTATTAAGCACATTTTCCATAACACCACGTAATGTTTCTGGTTGCAGGCTCAGTATTTCGTCTCGAATATTCTGCTTTAGCTGTCTAATTGTCTCTGGCTTATTGACATACACTTTGTCTTTTAAATATCCCCATAAAAAAAAGTCGGGCGCAGTTAAATCTGGCGAACGAGGTGGCCAAGGGAACTCCGAATTTTTTTAAACCCAACGTTCGCCAAAAATATCGTATTGCGGTCGTTGTTGGTGGTCCTGCGGAAGCAGAGCTTGCACAATTTAACTTTTGTATGGATGCATCTGAAGATTTAACTTTAAAATTCTCCGCAATGTTGTTCGGGAAATGCCCAACCGGCTGGAACGACGACGAGTTGCGACAAATCGATCATTTGCAACACTTTGCCGCACAGTTTCCACATTGTGTTCAGTACGAATATATCGATGGCGACCTCTTCCAGGACAGTCAGCCACTGAACTCCGTTTCTCAAAACGGCTAATCAAATTCCTTATCATGAAGGCTATGGGAGCTAATCTTGAATTAAAATGGTGACGATACTTTCGCTGCGTCATAACTATTGATCTTTGATCCTGTGCTGTAGCTATCCATTATAAATTTCTAAAAACTCAATTATAACCTGCAAAGAAAACACAATTATATTAGAAAACAAAAAAGATATTCGGGTTTAACATTGGTAGGTCTTTTTTGGCCCACCCTGTAGTTTCTGTCGGGCAGAAGTCACGCAATTGGAGAAGTTCCCTTTTGGCTGGAACGAGACGTCATTACTGCCTGGAGTATCAACATCTACTCTGGCAGTCAGGCTGCCCACAACTGCCACACATCTCGAATTTGGACATCGACCTTAAATGGGAGCCGCTGCACAGGAATATTCCAGGAAACGATCGAGCCACCAACAAAAAAACTACGATAGAAAAATGATTTTGGCTGTTTTTCGCGGGCTCGGAAATGACTTCCTTTTTTTTGAAATTGTCTCGAGGTGATCTTTAAGATTTGCCCTCGCCTTTGGGAATTTTTGTATTTATATGGAGGCCGTTCATGCTCATGAATGACAAGTCTGTGATTCGCTGAATAGACATTTCCGATAACTGGCTTTCTTATCGAAATTTGAAATTTGGAAAATTGATAAGTTTATTTCTCTAAATAAAAAACACAAATAAAACTTTACCTTTCGAAGCTGGGGTCAAAACTGCAAAGTCGATGAATGGATGAGAAAATCTCTAAGCCAGCTGATTGCCCGCCACGCTAACAACACCTCTGATATACAAAGCCGGTGCCATGACAAACAAATTTCAAACCTCAACTTCCGATATCTAAGTGAGTTATGTATTTTTTTTTATTCATGTATGTACATATGTATGTATACATTTTTGACGTTGCTAACACTTTGACAATTGAATAACTAGATTTTCGAGATTCTGATTATGTTAACACCACTTAACTTCATAGACATGCAATGTATTTTTGTATGACACATGAAAACAACAATAAAAAAAAAAGAACAAATCCAGTTCATTATTAGTTTGCTCGTAGCATGCAGACCAATTTGTATCGGTTTCACGAAAAGATGAATACACAATGACTCATTGACCTCTGGATCGATTGATCATTTGTGACTATAAGAACTTACATGCAAAGATATGTATGTACATACATACATCTGGACAGCATAAGTTGTGTTGGAATATGGACAATTCACCCCCTTTCTGTGTGTGTGTGTGTGTGAGATCGATTAACCAACTAACCGACTAAATCCAAATCGAAGTGACAGTGTCAAGTACACTTGAACCTCGGTTGTCCTCGCCTATGTAATACAAGAAGAGAACAGTACAAAATCACGCTCTTGTTGTGTGTGTGTGTGTGTGTGTGTGTGAGTTTGTGGATTTCTTAGAGATTTTCTTTGCGTTGTTGTTTGTTCCTCAACAATTTGTTTAGAGTTTGCGCATAACAACAACAATAATAATAAAAGTAGCAGCACGTTCACAACAACAATAATAATAACAATAATAATAGAGAACAGCAGTAACAATGCACAAAATGAAGCAATAACAAATTGTGTTTTAATTAAACGCAAAAAAGAGCTTTATAACTTTGATACACAGTGCTACAAACTTACAAACATATTTACATACATATGTTTGCATACATGTGTGTACATTAGGGTGTACTGAAAAGTGCGTTTTTTTTTGGAATTTCAATCGGGGGTAGTCTCAAAATAAGCGTATTGAAGATCTGTTTTCGGGAATATCAAATTTGTTTTTATTCGAGGGTACTTATAGTCCCCTACCGGCCGTTGAATTTTTGAATTCTAGTGTACAAGGGTCGATCAATAAGTACCCGTATTAGGAAAGTATAGGCCAGTTTTTCACAATTTTCTTTTTGGAACGAAGTTCTCTGTCACAACTTGCGGGATGCGGGCTAAATGAAAAAAAAATTAAACAACTTTTAAAGTTGTAATTTCCTTTAGGCTAAGAGATCATGTTTTCTCCGGTTAGTGAAAAAAAGGTAAATGCCGCGGGTGGGATTCGAACCCACATTCGCTGGACGATCGTTTCGATGTTTGTGAAGCATCATTTTCAGCAGCGTCTAGCCCCTTAAGCCACTGCGGTGTGTATTCACACTAGTAACTAACCGAAGACATTTATTGTGCAGAGTGATTGTTTGTCGCTACCTACACATTGCTTTCCTACTTACACGCACGCACTGATGCCGAAGTTTTGAGAATGCACTATTCTAATTGTAGTTGTCTCGTTCTGTTTTGGTTTGGCCCTACCATATGATTCAAATTTAGTTGTCTTAGATCCACGTTATTTTTAAAGTTGTAATTTCCTTTAGGCTAAGAGATCATATTTTCTCCGGTTAGTGAAAAAAATTTTAACGCCGCGGGTGGGATTCGAACTCACATTCGCTGTACGATCGTTTCGATGTATGTGAGGCATCATCTTCAACTTTTGCTTTAACACTATTATGCTACAAACCACTATTATCAACTACAGTTTTTTTGTTTATAGCGAACCCATTTAAAACGAACTTTTACCTAAAACGAACCATTTTCGAAAGTACGAGCTTTTTTTCTATAAAAACCTTGAAAGTTTTTTCGCTTATTGCGAACCCGCTTAAAGCGAACTTACGGTTGTAACAAACTTTTGTTGTATGTAAATTTAGTTTTGTTTTTCGTTTAAAACGAACCAAAAAGTGTTGCCATGAACCAAAAATTATGTTTTTCAGTTGGTAACGCTGTGTTTTATTTTTCGTATGCTCTATAACCAGGTATAAGAAAGAATTTTAAAGATGAGGACATTTTTAAGGGCGACGAAACTGGTTTCTTTTATAAACCCACTCCGAATAACAAATCCCAGATGCTTTAAAAACATTAAAAAATTACCAGTTAATTACCAAGCAACTAAAAAGGCTTGGATGACATCCGAAATTTTTGCCAATGAATTAAAATAATGGAACTACGATTTACGTCGTGCTAATCCAGATATAAAGAACTTAGAGTGCATTAAACTAGTGTTTAGGCCTTAAATGCAAGCTCAGTTTTACAACCTATGGACCAAGGTGTCATTCACGCATTGAAAAGTAAATATCGCCACTTGCGTGCACGGCGGATTTACCAACAATGAAGATGGGTTTAACTCGGAGAATGATCTGCCATTAATAGAATTAATGGAAACATTTACAGATGGTAATAAAAGATTTTTGCTGAGTTGTCGCACCTTTAAGCTTTAACGATTGCGTATGTTTTGACGATGATCTTATAACTACGGACGAACTCGACGATGCAGCTATTTTGCAGACTGTTTGCGCTAGTGATGATGACCTTGACGGCGATGCCAATCTGAACTGCAACTACCCTGGATGCAATGTGTAGCTTAAAATATGTAAGAAATATTCTTCAGTCAGGCGACACTCCACAACAAATTCTTGACCACTTGGCTCAAGTGGAAGTGTATATAAATGAAACCAATATTAATACTAAGCAAACTAAAATAACTGATTTTTTTAAAACCTAACTAAACTTAATTTTTTAAATATCTACATACGAACTATACTTATTTTTTAAAAACTACAATATCCTAAAATTGTTTTAATAAATAAACAAGGGGTTAACTAAATACCTGTTTACATACCGAAATTGTTTTTTGATTTCTTCATTTAAAGCGAACTTCGCTTTAAACGAACCAATTTGATCAGTCCCTTGAAGTTCGCTTTAAGCGAAAAGCACTGTATATTGTTTGCTTTTGGTTTGGTTTATGTCTAGACTAACTAGATGTCTCACATACTTCTTAAAAATAGTACCTTTTCTTAAAAAAAACCATTAGCTCTTAATAAAAGAAGTACCTCTCTTTAAAATAGAACCTTTTCGCGAAAATATAATACGTATACTTTTTTTTTATAGAAAATGCATTCTATAAAAACAAATTTCTTAAAAAAAAGTTTATCATTATACAAAAAGTATATTTTCTTAAAGATGCATTTAATTTATCGTATTTTTCAACGGGCGCCTTAGGCGTGTTGGAACTAACTAGTACATATTATATAGCGAAAGGAACTTCGTTCCAACCGGGTGTCCTGACACCTCATGTGAATTTTTATTTTTCAAGGTAATCTCTTTTGGTACAATACACTTTTCCCAACGGTTCTGCCATTTATTTAACCCTCCAAAAAATAAGATTTGTCAAACTCTTCAAAATACGCTTCTGTCTCGACGATAACCTCCTCGTTTGAGCTGCATTTTTCCCCCCGAACATCGTTTTCAAGTTGGGGAATAGGAAGAAGTCGAAGGGAGCCAAGTCGGGCAAGTACGGTGTCTCCGGCAGCTATTCGCAGTGCAGTTCATGCAATTTAGCCGCGACATTTATGGATGAATGTGTTGCCCACCATACGCAATTGCGGCACCCAACGGGCCGGCAACTTTCTTATGCTTAACTTATAATGTTAAGTAAAATATTAATTACTGTTCTGTATGGTAGGCCTAGCGCCTCTGCTACTTCGCGTACTGTCGTTCGAGGATCAGCGAGAATCATATAGTGGATCCTTTGACCGATTTCCTCGATAACCACGTCTGCCGGGCGGCCTGGGGGCTTCTCATCAAAAAGAGATGTACGACCACGTTACGGTTATCATAGACGGTGAAGGGCCCCCATATACTGCATCCAACTTCGCTTTTATTTCTTCGAATGTTTTCCATCCAAAAAGAAAAAAATTAATTACGAATCGATATTGTTATTTTTCCCTTTTCATCAAGAAACACGAAACACGTATGATACAAATGGCTGCCAAATGAAACTAACCCATGAATCAGTCTGAAGTTTAGTATGGTTTCGTGTGACAGATAGCAGTACACGACGGTAATGTCAACTTCCCTCAGCAACGCCACCTGTCTTCACCTACGGGTACTTATTGATCGACCTTCGTATTTGGGTAAATTATTGTTTTGGTCAATGCGGGGCTCGAACGATGTGTCATGATGAGCATAATTTGAAAAATATGTTTTCAAAATTTTGTCCGAGCATTTTTTTCATTGTTAATTATGTTTATTGTATAGAAAAAATGATTTCCCATGACATCCCATGAAGGGATTAGGCAGATCATCTCATAATGAGTGAGCTGCGCGCTTTCTAGTTTTTACTCTCACTGATTGGGACCTACAGTTTTATACCGGTTTCGAACAGCATTTACAGTAGCTTTTCCATGAACTACTCGACAGTGTTGCCATCATTGAACGAGGTGGCCTTCGTCGAAGGAAATGTAAGGTGGTCAGAGCAGGGATCGAACCCACGTTCTCATGCACAAGGGCCGCGCACACTAGCCATTGCACCACCGACTGTCACCATCATGACACATAGTCGGAAAAAAAATAGAATAAACGTTACCCAAATTCACTAGGAATCGAAACTACTAAGGACGGTATAAATACCCCGGTATAAAAAACAAGTTTGACTTTCTCCTAACATCTCTTCAATACGCATCTTTTGAGACCCCCCCCTCCCAATCAAACAAATTTTTTCAGTTCACCCTAATGTACATATAACTGTATACACAGTGCAGTCGACGTCAACTATTTGTATAAAACTTGTATGCCGATATGTATGTATGCATAAATTCATATAGCGATGTACATACATACATATGTATGTAGTTACTTACGATGTTTGTACGAACATGTGCGTATGCATGAATACGACTGTATGTTTGACTAACAACACACTGTTGTCATCATTTAGGCGTGAGTAGTATGAGAGCATTAGACTGCGAATGTAAAATAACATGTGTGCCGCTGATGTCTATATATTAAGAATTCGACAAGAATGTACACTAAAAGAAAAGTGTGCATAAAATTGATGAATTTGGGCATTAACTTGAAGCATAGAGTAATACTTAAGAGTTTCCATTACTGTCTTCGATGCCTCTTCATGACGACGTGGTAGTGTTCCATTTCATAGAGTTTTATTTGCTGCTGTATTTTAACAATTTTACACTTTCGTTGGACATAAAACGGACAGAAATCAAAGGGAATGCGTATTTTCGATCAGTGCAAACAACATAAAACATAATTTAGCTGTCATTAGTATCAATAAACAATGTTTAAAATTAGTTCCTGTCTTCTTTGTTCTCTCATTCTCCATCATCGGCCTAGTACCTTTTCGATCAGCTGTGCCATAGAATCCCCCGGCTTGAAGATACATATATTTCGGTGTTTGCCAGCATACTTAACCTGTACCCATGTCCTGTAACTTATATGAAAACTTTTCAGATCGAGAAAGTGCGAAAGAAATAATTCCACCGTTTCTCGACATGTGAGTAAAAACTGCCTCAGTAACTCCAAGCGAGAAACAGCACCACTAACTTCGTTTGATATTGGAATATTCCAGTCAGCTGTCAAAAATCAAAATAAACAAACAACGCATCTAGCCAAAATCATGGTAGAATGAGATGGTAAACTCGGTACACAGCTGATTTCAAATTTTTCTCCTTGTTTAGTTGGCTGCCTCTGTCATATTTAAAGGTTTTGTTTTTGTACTTTTCTGCTTACATTTATTTGTTGGTATATGTGTGTGTTGACTTTGACATGAGAAGAGCATAAACAAAAACAAAATGCTTGTTGTACTTGCCCGCAATTGTTGTTGTATCTACTACTTGGTATTTTTACTATGGCCAAAATGTATCTAGTAAACCAGAAAACCTGTGTTGGGCCCCACTACCGAAAACAAAATTGTGGAGAGGAGTAGAACTAGAGTGTCCAAAATGCTGGCTTACCGGTCATTTATAAAAGATACTTTGCATAAAAAGATACATTCGACGTTACTTTAAATACGAGTAGAGTAGAGTGTCGTCGAGAACTATTTAAGCATGAAATACGTAGACGACGACAGGCTACATGAACACACGACTACAAATGCCGCTGACTGCAAATGTAGACGTGTGGCAGCTACTGAATTATTTTCAAGACGGCAACTGCAAAGTAAACAGCTGATCTGTAATGTTGACGTTTGTGTTATTGTGTTATTTGTGTTAGAAGAAAATAAAATGTCTGGAGAATATTTAATAAATATTATTACAAACATAACAAAAATTGTGAAAACAGTTGATTATTCTGTCAGTGGTGCCACTTCAGGCATTGACAGCTCTAACCTGTTGATTGTCGCCCACACAAATAGAAATTAGTTTAATTCAACTACAGCTACATAAGTAGCATAGACAACAACCTGCAGTCGTGTCGCCTTGCCGTCGTTAAAATATTCACTTGCATATGTATTTTATGTATGTATTTTATTTTATTTTTGACAGGTTGTGGTCGGTAGCCTGTCGTCGTCTATGTGTTTCATGCTTTAGGCGGAAAAATGGCAGTGGGAGCAGAGAGAGAGTGAAAGAAGCGAAATGTGCAGGATGAATGGTGATCGAATAACGGGCCTAATAATGGGCTGCCCAACTGCAAGGACGAGAATAGTAATCTGGTGACTGAGAAGCAGAGTGTGCTCAAAATGTGGAGGGACCACTTTTCAGCACTACTTCACTCAGATTCTTCCACGGAAGATCAGGAGGTAATGATAGTGGAAGATAGTGTAGATTGTACCCCTCCCAACCAAGACGAGATTAGAACGGCGATCTCCCGCCTGAAGAATAATAAAGCCGCTGGTGCGGATGGCCTACCAGCTGAACTTTTTAAGGCAGGTGGCGAAGAACTGCTAGCCCACATGCATCAACTTATATGCGGTATATGGCTGGGGGAATCTATGCCCGACGATTGGAGTCTCAGTGTATAATGTCCGGTATTCAAAAAGGGTGATCCGTGTGTCTGTTCCGACGATCGCGGTATCAGTCTTTTATCCATCGCGTATAAGGTCTTGTCGAGCGTATTATGTGAAAGACTAAAGCCAATTATCAGTGTGGTTTTAGACCAGGCCAGTCCACAACTGACCAAATATTCTCGCTCCGCCAAATCCTGGAAAAGACCCACGAAAAGCAAATCTATACATACCACCTTTTTGTCGATTACAAAGCTGCTTTCGATAGCCCCATACGGGGAAAACTGTACGATGCGTTGTCTGAACTTGGTATTCCGGCAAAACTGATCCGCCTCTGTAGAATGACGCTGACCAACACCTACTCAGCAGTGAAATTGGGGAAAGACCTCACTGAACCATTCTGTACCAAGCGAGGACTTAGACAAGGCGACACACTTTCGTGCAATCTCTTCAACATCTTAATGGAGATAATAATGAGAAAGGCTGCAGTAAATACGAACAAGACCATCGACACGAAAGCCATATGTTGCTGGCGTATGCTGACGACATAGACATCATTGGGCGGAATTTTCGAGAGGTTACTGGAGTATTTTCAAGGGCAAGATAAAATTAATGGTGTCAACGACTAGATAAACCACTTGACTTGGTCAGCACTTGAATGTTGGCAACTGATTTAATTTTGAAGTGATAGATGAATTTGTCTACCTTGGATCCGCCATGAACAAGGACAACAACGTCAGCCTGGAGATAGATAGGAGAATTGTTCTTGCAAATAGATGTTATTTTGGGCCCAACAAGCAGTTTAGGAACAAAGCCCTCTCTCGACGGACAAAATTCCAGCTATATCAGACTCTCATTTCACCTGTCTTGACATATGGCTCCGAAACTTAGGTCATATCGCAAGCGGATTAAAATCACCTGGGAGTTTTCGAGAGAAAAATTCTCCGTAAAATATATGGTCCTGTTAGGGAAAACGGCGAGTACCGACGTCGCTGGAACGCAGAGCTATATAATCCCTATTCTGACGAGGACATAGCTAGACGAATCAAAGTGGACCAATTGCGTTGGCTAGGCCATATTATCAGAATGGATGAAGATGAGCCAGCGCGTAAGGTTTTTGTAACGTATTTGGACACTCTAGGTGTAACACACGATTTTAAGCACAAAATGTAAAATACCCATACTTGAGGAAAATCGTATTTTAGAAGTTATGGTGCTCCAAATTTCGGAAATACAGGGATTACTATGTATTAATTACCGTTTAATCGGGCTCTGTTCTATCGCTACCAACTGATGTAAATATATCTCTTGTTTTGCTTTTAGAATTTCTGTCATATCTTTTTTTCTAGAAATAAATTTTTCTCTGCTGATGGACTCAAAATTATCGAATGATGGGAATGGGAATGATGTGGGGTGAAACGTAATGGGAAGGGAACATATTTCAAAGATGCTGACCTCACAAAGTGGCAAATTTGTATGGGGAAAAGTTAACATGTTTGACAAATTTATTTAAGATGTAAGATGTGGCCTAGTGTGAAATTGCTATAAAAGAGATGTGTATTAAGGGCACCTTAGACCTGCGGACCAGTCGGCCGACTATTTGTCAGGCCGACTTTTGTGTCGGGCATTGTTTCGCCTTACACTAGCCGACTTTCCGGCCGACTTTCTGAAAATCAAACAAGTTTTTTTTTTGCCGGACTAGTCGGCCGACTGCCCGACTTCACCTTACACAAAGAGATGAGTCGGCCCGACTCGAAAGTCGGCCCGATAATCCGCTGGTCTAAGGTGCCCTTTAGAGTGCATTGGAAACCGCGCTTTTGGAATTTTAAACGCGGGATCTCAAATGATGCGTATTGGAGAGTTGATTAGGGGAACGTGAAACTTATTATACAAGGGTACATATTAGTGATGCACAGAATCGACGAAGCGTTGCGCAAGAACCGGTTCTTTACGGGAACCGACTGGAACGGGGCTTACAAGAAACGAAAGACAGATCCAAATCAACCGAATATGGTTCTTTAAGGACCGAGAAACGGGTTCAAAAGAAGCGAAAACGGTTCCAAAAATACCGAAAATTGATTCTCCAGGAACTGAAAAACGGATTGAAATGAACCGTAAAACGGTTTCTGAATACTAGGACTCCATTCCAAAGGAACGAAAAGTGTTAAACTTTGGGTGAGGGTACGAAAATGTGAATATTTATCATATTTTATATTCTTATAATACGATATTTCATTTAACCCTGTTTGGGACAGCAATTTACTGAGAACCGGAAACGGTCAAAATACCCGGGTCTTCTCGGAACCAGACTCGAAAGAATCGGTTCTTACAATACGCGGAACCGTATATCACCAGTATATTTAGTCCACCCACCTGCTCGTTTAACTTTCGATTCCTAGTATATATTGGTGGCCGACGGTGGTGCAATGGTAGTGTGCGCGACTCTTGTGCATAAGAACGTGGGTTCGGTCCCTGCTCTGACCATCTTAAATTTCTTTCGACGGTGGTCACCTCGCTTAGTGACGACGACACTATCGAGTACTTAGCCATGAAAAAGCTTCTCAAAACACCGTGCGGAACCGGTGTAAAATTGTAGGTCCCAATCAGTAAGTGTAAAACTAGAAAGCGCACAGCTCACTGATTGTGAGTAGCTCTCCCTAATCCCTTCATGGGATGTAACAGGAAACCATTTATTTTTTATGGGGATCAAGCGAGTTGTCATGATGAGCATAAATATAAACTTTTTTCATGGTCTTTTGTTCAAGCATACTTTTTCTTTATAATATTTCGATTTATTTTCCAATTTACCTAAAAAGCGCAAGCAATTAAAAGCGAATTCGGTAAAATAATTTGGGAAATATGCGAAAAACGGTATCAAAATCAAGTCTTGTCAAAAAAAAAATCTGTTCAAATGTTAAAAATACATGTTTCTATTTATGGTAATCATGGCGCTTCGTTCGAGCCGCATATTGGCCAAAATAATACATTTTCCGTGGTTTTTATTTACAAACAACCTAAATTATTTTCCAAGTTCCACCCACTAGAAACTAGATAGAATCTTTCTATATAATTTTTGAATTTTCTATTTTTATATATTTTTGTTTTCGTCTTTGTTCTGTGGATATCATACTCTCCCATATTTTGTATCACAAAGTTTTGTTACTCACTGTACAATTAAATGCACACACGTACGTATGTGCGTTATGACAACACTATTATAAATGTTACGTATACGTTGCTGGTATGACGCTATCTTACATTGCGTCTGATGGGCATGGATTTTTGTACAATGACGATAAATCTATGCATACATGCATGCACATAGGACTACGAGTATATAAACAAATCGGACCAAGCATTCATATCTTCAGATATATGTACATACATGCATACGTATGTGCGTATGTACATATTTGAATATCATGTTTTGTCTATTTTGTTGTTACTATTCAGCGCCATAGCTGGCAACAAACAAACAAAAGTTATGATAAACTTTAATTGTATTATGGTACACACATGTTCCAATACTCACCCGTCCCGCACTACTTACACACTATACGAATGACTTAACTGTTTTTAGAGCAGAGAAATGTTTATGGACATATCCATATACATACGAGTATTCTCACTAATTTACCTTGAAACTTGTGGATTTGTTGTTTGTTTGTTTGTAAACGGAGCATTGTTTTGAAGGATGTCATTGCGTTATGCGTATAGCGCTAATCTACTTAGCATTAGGTAAGCGCTCACTCTCTCTCTCTCTCTCTCTCTCTCTGTCTCTGTACTTTGTTTCTGTCTCTCTATTTCCTTGTCACTCTTCAGTCGTTGCTTTGTGGTTAGGATATTATTTGAGTAACTTAAGCGTAGAAAGTTTTAGCTTAACGGAAGTGAAACCATTCCATAATCTCTAATTAAACGAAAGTAAATGAAATTCTTGCAAATTAGTATGCAAAAATTTAAATGAGACCTGCAAGCGTGACACATTCGTTATAATTTGAAGAAGGAAACAGTTTGACTTAATGTAATCGTTTGGAGAAGAAACAAGATAAAATGACACTTAAAACGTGACCGCAAAGAGGATGATGATGATTATGATGACACTGATGTCGATTATGATGATGATGATGATACTGATGACGATTATGATGATGATGATGATACTGATGACGATTATGATTATGATGATGACCTTGTTAATGATGGCAAGACGAAATGCTTGGTGGTGTTCGACAAAATTAACATGTGTGCGAAACAAATGGCTGTGGAGAGTTTTTAATTTTTAATTTTTTTTATTTGCTTAGTTCTTTTTGCAACGAAATTTGGAAATCATTTATGGTTTCATGTTGTTGGTTTCATTACTATATAATACTTTACATCTGTTTTAATTTAAACAGTAAATTATAAACATTTTTCACAACTACTTTCTTTGAAAGACCACTTTGGACGTCCGAAATGATTTTTTTGGACAACATTCGCTACAGACCGCATTTTTCAAGCGATTTCAAAGATAATTATTACCGCGTAGTATTGACAAAAATTCTCTCGTGGTCGATTTTTGAAAAATAAAATTGTTACCTTTAGAATTAAAGCCAATTTTAGTGAAAAATTATTTACTTTGCTTCAATGTTAGCTACAATTCATAAATGGTAACTGATTTTTTAAAAAAAAACAACTACTTTTGAGATATGTATGCAATAGACCGACTCCCAAAAAATACCATTTTGACTACCCCTCAAACTGTACGTACCTTGGTTTGTTTTGTGATGATTCCCAAAATATTTCGTGTGTAGCATTAAGATCCCGTGAGTTGGACCATTTTTCAAACACGAGATTTTTTTAGTTTTTCAAAGAAATTTGTACTTTAACTATGGACAATGTATACAATATTGTTAGCATATGAAAGGCTTTTTCAGGTCCATGCAACGGTATATAAAACATGCCAAAGCATATCCTGACACACTCCTTTTTCCAGGGCTAATCTGGAAAAAACTAAAATTTTTAAGTTTTAGTACGGAGATTTTTATGATCTAAATGTCAGATTGACATATTTTAATCTTTAGACGATTTAAGTAAATACGTGTTTTAATTTTTTTTAATTATCCCTAGTTTGGGTTTCCTTTTTTGTTTTTATTTTATTGTTTTTATTTTTTGTAAATTCAACAACCTGAATTTTAAAAAATGGAGAAAAATGTAAAAGGAAGATATATATAAAAAAAAATAGAGAACACAAATAGCAAATAGATAATAGATATTAGAAAAAATGGAGAATTAAAATAAAAACTTAATTAAAAAAATATAACATAACAAATAAAAATAAAAATAAAATAAAAAATATATATCAAAATCAAAATCCAAATAAAAACAAAATATAAAAAAAGGAACAAAAAGGAAAATTCAACATTCAAAATATAAAATACAAAAAACAAACTACAAAATACAAAAAACAAACTATAAAATACAAAATTCAAAATACAAACTACGAAATGCAAAATACAAAATACAAAAAACAAACCGCAAAATACAAAATTCAAAATACAAACTACAAAATACAAAACACGAAATCAACATACAAAATGCAACATATAAACTATCAAATACAAAACACAAAAAACAAACTACAAAATACAAAATTCAAAATACAAACTACAAATACAAAATGCAAAACACGAAATACAAAATACAAAATAGAAAACACTAAATACAAAAAACACACTACAAAAATACAACTGCAAAATACAAAATGCAAAATACAAAATACAAAACACGAAATACAAAATATAACATACAATACACAAAATGCAACATATAAACTAACAAATAAAAAATGCAAAATAAAACCTACAAAACACAAAATACCAAATACAAATAACAAACTACAAAATACAAAAAAAAGAACACGAAATACAAAATTTAAAAACTAAACTACAAAATACATAAAACAAACTACAAACTACAAAATTCAAAATACAAAATACAACGCACAAAATACAAAATACAACATACAAAATGCAACATATAAACTACCAAATACCAAATACAAAATACAAAAAAAAAACACAAAATACAACAAATAAACTACAAAATACAAAAACCAAAATACAAAGAACAAAATACAAAACACAAACTACAAAATACAAAAAACAAACTAAAAAACAACAAAATACAAAAAACAAATTAAAATATAAAAAAAATCAAAATACAAAACACAAAATACAAAATACAACATACAAAATGCAACATATAAACTACCAAATACAAAATACAAAATACAAAAAATAAACTACAAAGTACAAAAAACAAAATACAAAATGCGAAATACAAACAACAAAATACAAAATGCAAAATACAAAACACAAACTACGAAATACAAAAAACAAACTACAAAATTCAAAACACAAAATACAAAACACAAAATACAAAAATTCAAAAAACAAACTACAAAATACGAAAAGCAAACTACAAGATACAAAATTCGAAATACAAACTACAAAATGCAAAGCACGAAATACAAAATACAACATAGAAAACACGAAATACAAAAAACAAAATACAAAATACGAAATACAACATACAAAATACAACATATAAACTATCAAATTCAAAATACAAAACACGAAATACAAAATACAAAATACAAAAAAACAAACTACAAAATACAAAAAGCAAACTACAAAACACATAAAACCAAATACAAAATACAAAAACAGAAAGCAAAATACGAAACACAAAATACAAAAATAAAAACAAAAAAGGAAAAAATACAAACTGAATTTTATAAAATTTAAAATATAAAAGAAAAATATATATAAATATAAAAATAGAGAATACAAATTAGAAAATATAATGTAGGAAATAGAAATGGAAAAAGGAGAATATGAATACAAAATTGAAAACATAAAATAGAGAATAAAAAATTGCAAATAGAAAATTTAAATATAAATTCAAATAGAAAATTAAAACTAAAAGTAAAAAATAAATTTTAAAAATATAAAAATGAGGCGGAACTGGAGAATATATTGAAATCAGACAGTTGACACAGAAAATAAAGACATAAAATTAAAAAAGGGGTTTTATAAAATATAAAAAATAAATAGTTTCCACTTACATTCCATGAAGGGATTTAGGGACAGCTTCTCACAAACCAGTGACCTGCCCGCGTCCTAGTTTTACACTGACTAAAACATCTGTAGGAGTCTTCGAGAGAAAAATACTCCGAAAAATTTATGGCCCTATAGTGCACAACGGCGAGTATCGGCGACGCAGGAATCATGAGCTGTATGAGCTTTATCCTGACATTGACATAGTTAAGCGGATCAAGATAACGCGATTGCGCTGGCTAGGCCATGTCAGTAGAATGGATGAAGACGAACCAGCACGAAGGGTTTTCGAAACCCAACTCAAAGGAAGACGAAAAATAGGAAGACCAAGACTCCGCTGGAGGGATCAGGTTGACGAATCCCTGCGTACACTTGGTATTGCCAACTGGAGAAATAAAGCAAAAGATCGAACTGGTTGGCGAAATATGTTATCTTCGTTTTGTAAGGTCCCTGACCCCCCGGGGTTGTTCGAGACCGGATAAGTAAGTACACCGGTTCCGAACGGTATTTTGAGAAGCTTTTTCATGGCTATATACTCCATAGTGTCGCCGTCACTAAGCGAGGTGACCGCCGTCAAAACAAAAAATGTAAGGGAGTCAGAGCAGGGATCGAACCCACGTTCTCATGCACAAGAACCGCGCACACTACCATTGCACCACTGACTGCCATATAGTTTTGTATATTTAAATTAGAAAAAAAATAGAAAATGGAAAATTAGGCTGTGCCGTTTTTAGCATTTGAATTGAAGTAGGCTATTTAACTTGGAAGAATAAAGAAAACTTTTCTTTCTATATTGTTTTTTTTAAATTTATTTCCCCAACTATTTGCACAGATTTGAAATGATATCCTTTGGTGTTGTATCACGGCACCATAAGTTATAAATTTTAGTCGATAACAATTTAATTTACATTTATTAGTGTTTGCCCGTTTAATAAATGTTTGTAAATTTTCTCTAATTTTAGACTCTTTCGTCGTGATAGCGAAGACTCATCCGTTCGATGCTCGTACTGTTCTGTACTAAATGTCAACGAGAACGATTTAAGGAGATCCTTTGAAAATACCTGCACCGATTCATTGGTAACAGCTTTTGATGATGAGGCTTTACTAATATGCGACCAAGGAAACGAAATGGCAAGGACAAAGGTTTATTTTATTCATTTAGAGCGTAGATGACACCCAGCCATCACAACCCCATCGCCTCGCATCACATCACAACCCACCACATTCCACCACAAACCAAATCGATCTCAAACAGCCATCATTCATACATCAACATTCAATGTTCAACACATACGACATATGATTGTTTATTCTGACAAAAGCATGTGTATCTCTATCAACATTCAAACCCACACTACATGTATCTCTGCCCGCCTGTCATCACATCATGTTTACATCAATTTATCATTTCATCAATAGATAATATTTCTTGTTGTCGTTGCTATTGTATAGATACAAACATTTGTATAGTTTATAGTTTTGTTACTTATTTATAAATAATTGAAACGTAAATTGTTTAAACAAAAAAAAAAGACAAAAATAAACAAACCAACACGAGAGTACTGAACCAAAACTCTCCAAGACTGAACCGCGATATTCATTCAATTATTTCATTCATTTTTAGTTTTGAGGAATTTCGTGACATTATTGTATTTAGTTTAGGGTGAACATTGATGTGAAAACCTTTTCAGAAAACCGGGTTTTGTTCGAATGGGAGAAATTCAGGATTTTCTACATCAATCAGTTTAAATTCAAGGAATATTAACTAAAATCAAAGATGATAGAAATTCCATAGATGGTTCATTTGATTATTCACCATTTTCACCAGATGGCAAAGGCTGTTTCCGTATGACCTTTTTTTTCTCGGATGCGACAAAATAGCACTCAAAAATCATTTTTATTTCGATGCTGCTGTTTCAATTTGAAAATAAAATACCGAGAATAGAAAGGCATGTCGCTCTTAATATTTTTAGATCATACAAAAGACAAAAAAACATTGTTTAATAGTTTTTTCAATTGTTTTTGTTTTCAGGGAAATGTACCCATTTCCACCGTTGCTGCGCCATCTACAAAATTTCCCTTGACTTTCAAATCCACCACATACATTTCACCATCTAGGGGTTTCCTATCATCTTTGTATTTATACATAGATAAAGGAATTAACTAGATATCGCGCATGCCTTGGGAAATTTGTTGTTCAATGGGATATTTTCTAGATGGAGCTGAATGTAATAATTACAACGTTTGATCCCGAACAAAATAAACCTTGCAAGATGTATTTAGAACAGGTGCTAACAATAGGTGTGGTAGGCAATATCAACAAAGATTTTGTTTTTGTGTTGTTGTCCGTTGCTCTGAAATTCAAAACAAACGAACACCCACAATAACAGTAAACAAAAAGACACAATCAAAATAACAAAATTTTAACTTGAAAGTGGGGAACAAAATGATCTTACAAATTTATCCAAGCTCAAGACATTTTTAAATAATATAAAGCTTATTATCTTTATATTACTTCCAAAAAAAAAAAAAAAAAAAAAAAGTCGAGCATAGAAATGTTCCAATGATACCAAGGCTGTCTGTATAGCTATTTCGGATCTTGCCAAGATCTTCATCAACAGACAGCCTTGGTATCATTGGAACATTTTTTTTTTTTTTTGGAAGTAATATAATACATATATTATTTAAAATGGTCTTGAGCTTGGATAAATTTGTAAGTTTTCGAAAACAGACCGAATAAAAATTCCGTAAGGGAAATGATGGAACAAAATGATATAAAAAAATGAAGTTAGTTGTTCGAATAACACAACCTGGAAAATGATACTTTTTTTGTATATATCAAATTTCCCACAGTGTTGAACAAACGTCAATGAAAGTTATGAGAAACTTCAGTGAGAGTTACAAAACGACAACACAGCACCTAGTGGTAGTACTTGACAACACCTGTGCGATATCTACTTATTTCCTTTATCTATGATTTATATCACATGAGAACACTTTAAAGCGCTCTAGAGAAAAGTATACAATGCTGCTCAAGAAGGTTGTGGTATAAGAACAGCTGATATGCTTTTTTTTCATGCTGTGGTGCGAAAGTGGTGCACACTAGCTGTCAAATGCTGTTTACCTTTGTTTTGTATCCGTTGTTCGTAGTACGTTGATATTGACATAAACTACACACCAAACAAAAACAGAATGCTGGTTGTTGTTGCCTTGTCGTGATTTTTGTAGTATTGCTACTACCTTTTCAAGCTGCCTTGGCAGCTTTCTGTGCATTCTGTTATTGTTTGGTGTGTAGTTTATGCCAGACACAAAACAAAGCTAAACAGTATTTGACAGCTTGTGTGCACCACTTTGGCACCGAGACATGAAAAAAAAAACAAATCAGCTGTTCTTCTTTGACTTGATCCAAAAATACCCGATTTATCGTCTGTCAAAACATCGAAATTCGAGAAAATTTTCCTGATTTCAGCTTGCAATCAACAAAAGTGGCAAAATCAAGAAAATCGATGCCAGTGCGAATGCAGTATTAAAATCAAAATGATGTTATTAGAGAATTTAAATACGCATTAAAATATATAAAAACGCGAGTAAACTGACAAATGTATTTATTAAAATTGATTGAGTCATCGTAATCCTAATTAGAATCTAAAGAACTTCGGCGGTGCCGCACAGCAATAAAAATATCGGCGGCGGCGGCAGTTCGGTTTCGCTTTACACAACTTGTTTGTTCGTTGGTGTGTTTTTGATAAATATCGAACATTTCCATCCACTTGTCAAAAATGTACCTAGCCCCATGGGCTAGTGAAATGTCATATTTTTACTAACCTGTGGACTTTGAGCCTGATCCAATCGTTATCAAAATGCAAAGATTAGTAAAATATGACATCAAATTTCACTAGCCCATGGGGCTAGGTGCATTTTTGACAACTGGATGGAAATTTTTGACGTTAAACAAAAACACACCAGCGGACACACAAGTTGTGTAATTTTCTAGAAACTTGAAAGGAATTTTGCAGAGTTAAAATATTTATGGATTGTAAAGAGAGTACTCGCAAAAGAAATGCAATGACAAATATTTATTGCACAGAATATTATTTCAATTGCGTCTTAAGTCTTCTTCTTATGATGAGCTGTCAAAATTTACTATTGTCAAAAAAGATACCGATTGGCACAGGAAAAATGGAAATTTTTCTTACCATAACAAATTTTTTGCACCATAGTACATTGATACCAATTGGCACAGGCTGTTTGAAACCGATTGGCACAGGCACCGAATAATACTCATGAGGTTTCGATGAGACAGCTGATCAAGTTAGTACTTGGAGAACAATTAGAGAATGTGTTATCAAAGAAGACTCGGTGTTTGGGACTGGGTTGCGTGGTGTGATTTTCAAACTTCTGCTGCCAAAGTACAAAACACATCAACTGGCAGTAAATTTTGTCAACTAAATCGATTAAAAAAAGGGATATTCAGTGAAAAAAATCAAAGTGTGATAAAGTGTTAGAGCAAAGTTATTCCAATTAACACGAAAATTGTTAAAATTAAAGATTGCTCTCATTCTCTATATGTTTTCCTCGTAGGTCTCGGAACTCGTTAGTACAAAAAGCAACTAGTGCACATTCTTATAGTATTACCACCGACTAATACTTGACACTCGGCAAGTATTTGAAAATCACACCACGCAACCCAGTCCCAATCACCGAGTCTTCTTTGATAGCACATTCTCTATTTGTTCTCCAAGTACTAACTTGATCAGCTGTCTCATCGAAACCCCTTGGGCACAGGCTCTAAGAGAATATGATCAAAAAGGGAACCGAGATGTACTTTGTTTCGTTTTGGGATTGCCTTCGCAGGGATCATTGAACCCATATAGTAAATAATACTAGAGACAACATTTGGCTCATCTGACGTTTCCTTTCACACTCTTCGTGATGCTGTCGGTGTGATAGATAGATGTTTGACGAAAAGTGACATACACCAGGTGGAATTACAATAACTTCTTGCCTTAATTTTTCATGTCGTTTTGATGAAAAACTGTGAAATATAAATGTGTTTTACACTTTTTTATTTACTGTTATTGTTAGTATACATTTGTGTTGTATTTAACACAATAATTTTAACACACAAAACGAAATGCCGTTGTTGTTATTTGTTCGTTGTTTTGAACCATTGCCTCTATCTGGTATTAGTAAAGCAATTCTTTCCAACATCGAACGTAAATATCACACCAGGCCAAATGTCATAAATTTGGTCAGAGAACTATTAGGTCTACTACGAGTATAAGTATTAGTCTATGATCTTACCTTGGATTCTATGAGTAACGTATGCCATGGTCAGCTTGTCAATGCGTAGAGAAATAACTTTTTATCTGTGTGATGAATTTAAAAATATATTACAAAAAAATTTTGTAAACATCAAAAAAACAAAAATTTTACTTGTTGTCAGCTCGATTGAAACTTAGGTGTGGGGAGATTGCATCTCGGTTAAAAATATTTAAGTTATCCACAATCTTTCTTCTGGAAAATATAAGAGCTAAACTCTCAGCAGGCAATTTTGCTGGTTAGCAAAACTTTAGGAGTGATTAGGCAAACGAAATTCCTAACCTTTTAGCTTTTGGATTTAATTAAACGTACCGCTGCTGAAAATGACTACCAAGACTTCCCACGTTTCTGCGCAAAACGACATTGTAATGGCCGAATATACATACAATGACGGTGTTTAAATTTTTTCAAAAGTGGCGCGACTTTTTGTTCAATTTTATTGGGGTGGATAAGCAGAGCGAAAGTCGTACGAAACCAAACCTAGAAAAAGCTGGAAATGGGAAAGCTGCAATTACCAGAGATATCCACGGCCTACACAGAGAAGCTCACTCAGATACTAGCGCTGTACGCACCCACGCCTCATGATCCTGAAGCGCAGTTGAAGCACATTTCCCACTCTCTTAAAACTGCGGCAGAGACTGTATTTGGATATCAGAAACCGCTTAAAGACAAACCATGGTACGATGAAGAGTGCCATATGGGATGTGATGAAAAGAAAGATGCACGTATGGCAACGCTTCAGTTAGTTGCAACTCGAGCCGCGACGACAGATAATGAGAAGAGAAAAGAGGAAACCCGTTTGTTTAAGAAGAGAAAACGGTAGTGGAGAAAGCTCGAGAGTGAGTAAATTGAATCTTACAGAAGAAAGAATGAGGTCCGTAAATTCTACCGAAAAGTACAAAGCCAAGCCAACGCGAAACGATCAGGGCCCCTCTTTTGTAGTGTAGAGATAAGGACGGGAAATTTAACATAGATGTTCAGAGTATGTTCGGAATTTGGAGAGATCACTGCTCCTCTTTGTTACATAAGACTTCAATACAGATAAGGGTGTTAAGCAAATTCAGAGCAAAGGCGTCGACTTCCCCCCCCCCCCCCCCCCCCTTAGACAAAGCGAAGTAAGAACTGCAATTTCCAGGTCTAAGAGCAAAAAAGCCGCTGGTGCTGATGGACTACCGGCTGAGCTGTTTAAAGCTGTCGGCTATGAGTTGGGAAGGTGCATACATCAGTTCATATGCAAAATCTGGCTAGACGAATGCATTCCAACGATTGGAGTCTTAGCATACTGTATCCAGTTTCAAAAAGGCGACCCGAATATATTTACTAAACAGTACCGTACGCAGGATTTTATTTCGTGGGGCCCAGCTTGATATTTAGGTTGAAAAATAGCACTGCATTCAAAAATCACCTATTAAGGAAATTATTTCGGGGGGCCGAGGGCTCACGCTGGTTCGTGTCTGGTACGAACTACTATGGAGTAAGCTTTTTATCATCGCATACACGATCCTCTCGAGCGTAATGTGTGAAAGACTAAAGCCGTCCGTTGCAGACCTGATCGCATCTTATCAGTATGGCTTTATGCATGGAAAGTCAACTATCGACCAGTTAGTCATTCACAATACGGCACATCATGTAGAATATCCACAAAAAACAAATCGACACCTGCCATCTCTTTGCAGATTATAAGGCTGCCTTCGATACCCCGATACGGGGAGACTGTAACAAGCTATGTATGTCGGAGCTTGGTGTTCCTGCTAAGCTCTCACCCCTTCATAGAATGCCACAGACCGACACGAAATCCTCGGTAAAGATCTCAACGACACATTTAGTACGAGATGATGATTCAGGCAGGGCGATACACTATCATGCGATCTCTTCAACATATTAATTTAGATCATCGTGAGAAAAGATGCAGTCAACTGGAATAAAACTATCAGCAGCAAAAGTCACCTGCTGCTCGGGTATGCCAATGATTTAGACATCATTGGGCGAAATATGCGAGAAGTTACTGCAGCAGTTTCGAGAATTAGGAAGGAATCAGCAAAAGTAGGATTGGCAGTAAACGAGAACAAGAGAAAATTAATGGTTTCGACAAGCAGAACATCCACCCGATTGAATGAAAATGTGAACTTTGATAACTGTTTTAATTTCGATGCGGTGCACGAATTTATCCACCTCGTATCTGCGTGAACAGAAGCAATAACGTCAGCCTGGAAATCAAATGGAGAATTGTGCTAGCAAACAGGTGTTATTGCGGACTAAATAAGCACTTCAGAGATAAAGCCCTATCTCGGAAAACGAAGAACCAACTATATCAGACTCTCATGCAACCTTGTCTTGCTTTATGGTGCAGAATCCTGGGTGATATCGCATTCTGATAAAACATCACTGGGAGTCTTCGAGAGAAAAATGGTCCGAAAAATATATAGTCCTATACTATGAAAACGGCGTGAATCGACGACGGTTGAACCACGAGCTGTATAATCTGTATTCCGACATCGACGTCATTATGCGCATTAAAACAGCGCGTTTGCGCTAGCTAGGACATGTCAGTAGAATGAATGAGAATGAACCAGCGTGAAAGGTATTCGAAGACGTACTTGAAGGACATCGAAAAATGATCAGGGAAAAATCTTCAGTTTTTCTCCTCCAATCAAATCATCAAATCATTTTTGAGAACGCGGCGGGCTGATTACTGGATTTTTTTTGTTCCCCAATTGAATGAATTGGGACTGGATAACATGTGGTTCCAACAGGACGGAGCAACGGCGCACACTGCTCGAGCCACAACCGTTATTCTGACGGAAGCATTTCCGGGGCGCTTAATCTCTCGCTTTGGTGATTTGCACTGGACAGCCAGATCACCCGATTTCAGACTTCTTCTTTTTATGGGGTTTTTTAAAGTCGCGGGTTAACGTCAACTAGCCTTAGACTCTTGAAGCCCTTAAGGAGAATATTCGCCAAGAATGCGAGAACCTGTCGCCCGAAGTTCTGGCAGGAGTGATGGAAAATGGCATAAAACGAGCCCGTATGGTCATCAACTCAGGCGGCGGCCACTTGGCCGATATCATTTTCTCAACTTGATGGAATAAATTCTAATGGATTAAATAAAAAAATTTCACAAGCAGAATCAAAGTTTTTCATTAAAAAACAAAATTACAGCAAAAGAACATTGGGTGATTACTTTTGCCCCACCTTGTATTTACTCTATGTTATAAAAATTTTGAATTGTTTGGGATTTTTCAAATTTATCGTCGTAAATTTTAAAGATTTCTATTAAATTAAATTGTAAATTGGGTAATAAACCCCAAATCCAGTGGAATTCAGTTACTTCCTTCAATCATACCGCTGTGGTCGAGTTTTCAACGGTTTTTTCGAACGGATTTCATAACGAGGAAACCTCGGTTTCTTGAATTAGCCGGTTTTTTTCAATACTCTAATTATAATCGACAACTGACCACAACTGAAAAGACCCACCAAAAGTAAATCGATAGATACCAGATTTTTGTCGATTACAAAGCTGCTTTCGATAGCCCCATACGGAGCCATTGTCTGAACTTGGGATTCCGGCAAAACTGATCCGACAACCAACACCAAATCAGCAGTGAAAGTGGGGAAAGACCTCACTGAACCATTCTGTACCAAGCGAGGACTTAAACAAGGCAACACACTTTCGTGCAATTTCTTCAACATCTTAATGGAGATAATAATGAGAAAGGCTGTAGTAAATACGAACAAGACCATCAACACGAAAAGCCATATGTTGGTGGCGTATGCTGACGACATAGACATCATTGAGCGAAATTTGCGAGTGGTTACTGCAGTATTTTCCAGAATCGAAGGGGAATCAGCAAAGGTGGGTCTTGCTGTTAATGAAGGCAAGACAAAATTGATGGTGTCAACGACTAGAGAAACCTCTCGACTTGGTCCACACTTGAACTTTGACAACCGATTTAATTTTGAAGTGGTAGATGAATTTGTCTACGTTGGATCCACCGTGAACAAGGCCAACAACGTCAGCCTGGAAATATATAGAAGAATTGTGCTTGCAAATAGATGCTATTTTGGGCTCAGCAAGCAGTTTAGGAACAAAGCCCTCTCTCGATGGACCAGACTCTCATTTTACCTGTCTTGACATATCGCTCCGAAACTTGGGTCGAATCGCAAGCGGTTGAAAAACACCTGGGAACTTTCGAGAGAAAAATTCTCCGTAAAATATATGGTCCTGTTAGAGAAAACGACGAGTACCGACGTCGTTGGAACACAGAGCTTTATAATCTATATTCTGACGTGGACAGAGCTAGACAAATCAAAATAGGCCAATTGCGTTGACTAGGTCATGTTATCAGAATGGATGAAGATGAGCCAGCGCGAAAGATGAGCCATATCCAATGGAAGCAGGAAAATAGCACGACCAAGACTCCTCTGGAGAGCCCAGGCAGATGAATCCCTCCGTATCCTTGGTGTTACCAACTGGCGAGAAAAGGCGAAGGATAGAGCCAGTTGGAAGAATATGTTGAAAGTTGTTTAAATTGTTTATTTGATTAATATGTGTAAGACGTCTGACCTCATGAGGTTGTAAAATAGTCAATAAAAGTAAAGTAATTATAATCAGACAAAAACCCGGTTCTGCAAGTTTAGCAAACAATTTTCAACATCCCTATTTAGTTCACATACAATGTAGCTAACTATTTATAGCGTAAACCACATAACACACAATTTGCTTTTGTCATAACTAGTGATTCATTGAGCTTAATGTTAAATATTCAGTGTAATTGAAATGTTAATACTAATTATCTCTGTTACTCTCTCCGTCTCTCCTTCTCTCTCTCTCGCTCTCTCTACATTTCAGGTTCACTTTGATGACGTATCGTTGTATGGGACTCCGAAAGAGGAGCCAATGCCTTCCATCCCCATTGTTTCGGAAAAAGTTTCAGCGAATTTCTTAAAAAGTCAATTGCAATCATGGTTTCAACCGACCGACAACCGGTTGGCTATGAAATTATTTGGCAGCCGAAAGGCTTTGGTCAAAGAAAGAATACGTCAGAAGACTTCCGGACATTGGGTCATTCACCCATGCAGTTCATTCAGGTGATGAAGTTGAACACAAAAAAAACCAAAACAAAAAACAAAACAACTGAGAAAATATTTTTATTTTTAATTTATTTAAATTAATTGATTGATATGCTGCATAAAAACTTGATATTGATTGATTTTGTTTTACTGATTTTGTTTAACAATTAATTAAAACAAATGTTTTTTTTTATTTATTTATTAAACCATACATGGGACATATTCATTGCATGGCAATTATAGTTTCTAATTTAATTTGAATTATCTCTACAAATGCAAATTCAAAAAAAAAAATTAAATACCATTGGCATTTGAATGCCATTATTTTCAAAGCATTTTCTTTATATCTGGCAGTTTTGGTTTTCAAATATTTTATATGTACAGGTTTATGAATTTGAAAGTTCTATGAAGCAACACCTAGTGAAGCCACAAGCCACTCAATATATAATACTTTAAAAACAGAATTGCCAGCAGTCAAACAAATTCAGAATAATTAAAAGCATTGCCATATTTCATTACAATTGGCATCCGATTCCACAACCTGTATTTCCATTATCTGAGCAAATGGAACTTCTAAATTTTTTAATTGCCATTGCGATGAATGGTAATTCTTTTGTAAAGGGTGCTTTTTAGCTTAGATAAAACTTACGAAAGGGTTAGCTGTCAAACGAACTGTCATACTGCGCTCACCTTTTAACATCTATAACACTATTGTAGATTTTGGCATGAAATAATTGTATCAATGTTCTAGTAAATTGTATCGGTTAGGGGCACGTCTACTGAGTTGATCCCTATCCATAAAATGTCTGTAGAACGTCAAATTTTTTAAAAAATCAATTTTTACCAATTCTCAGTTTACTTGCACTTATTTTGAAAAAAAACTAATTTTATTTTCACTTTAACTTCAAGGGACTCCAAATTTTTCACTCAAAATGCTTGGCAAAATTGTAGCCACGGTAAAGTTGAACTACTTTTGTGACCATATCAATAAAGGGTGTTTTTTTAGCTGCTTGAGAATTATCGATATCGATAACTGAGGAGTCGCAAAATAAACCGTTAAGTTCAATTGGAAAAAAAATTTATTTGGATAATTTTCCCAACATTTCGGATTTCCCAACATTTTCGTATAATCGGATGAAAAAAATAATCTTGGATTTCCCAACATTTTGAAATAATCAAAAAGGCACGTTTTGTTCTGCAACTCCTCAACTATCTATGTCTTCACAGCTTTGAATGTCAAACTGTGTTGACATTTATGTTCTGTAAAGTTTTGCAAGTCATCATGAATTGTTTACTGCTGCAACGACGCTTCCAATTTGTGGAAATTTACTTTGAAAAACAAATAAATCTGTTCGCGAAGTCCATAGAGCACCTCGTCCATTTTATGGTCAACATAATCGGCCTAGTGAGCAAGCAATTCGTGTAGTTATTGATCGTTGTCGCACTATTTGGAGCGAATATAACCCTCAAGCCGTTAACAAATCACCATTGAAAAATAAATAAATAAATGGTTTCCCATTACTTCCCATGGAGGGACAGGGAAGAGCTTCTCACAATCACTGAGCTGTGCGCTTTCCAGTTTTCACTCACGGATTGGGACCTACAGTTTTATACCGATTCCGAACGGTATTTTGAGTAGCTTTTTCATGGCTAAATTCTCGATAGTGTCGCCGTCACTATGCGAAGTGACCGCCGCCGAAAGAAATTTTAAGGTGGTCTGAGCAGGGATCGAACCCAGGATCTCATGAACAAGAGGCGCGCACACTACCATTGCACCGCCGACGGCCACTACGAATCACCATTACATCCATTTAAATTGACTGTTTGGTGCTTTGGTCCTTATTTCTTTCGAAATGAGCAAGGAGCTGCCGTTATGGTGAAATGCGAGCGCTGTCGCAGCTAAACTTCAATGACATTTGGTTCCAATAAGATGGCGCAATTTGCCATACTTTAATTTGCGTTTAACAATCCATTTATTGCTTTGGTGGCAACTCTATTTCCAGTCATGGCCCTATTCACTGCCCCCTCGTTCGTGCGATTTAACGCCTCTGGATTACTTTTTATGGGGCTATATTGAGGCACTGATTTATGCCGACAAACCAGCAACTCTTGCTGCATTGGAAGCCAATATTCAAGCCACTATTGACGGCATACGGCCAGATGTATTGGAAAAACTAGGCAAAAATTGAACTGATAGAATGGATCATGTAACTCGTAGCCACAGAGGACATAGGCCTGAAATCATATTTAAAAGATAAATATCATGAAACTAAGAACCAGATAATCATAACCAAAATTTCATTCCACCAATATAAGTTCTCATGCAGCTAAAAAAAAACACCCGTTACAATATTAACGTGTCTAGTCTCCCTAAATAGCTCATAAAGACCACTTTGTATCTTAAAAATCGTCATTTGTATGTATTAGTATATGTCATCACTACTCGAAAACGACGAGTACGATTTTCTCTAAATAAATTCAGTAAAATGTAGAATTACAATACCTTTAATCTATTCCTACACTACTTCTCAATGTAGTCAACAGTTTCGAAGTAATACACAAAATAATGGTGAAAAAAATATTTTTTTGCTAAAAAAAATTAATTTTTTTTATATATAAAAAAAAAAACAAGAATATAAAAATGGCAAAAACGGCAAACAAGAGAGTAAACTTTTATTAGATTATCTTAAATTCATATCACCTATGAACACAATGCGATATGGATCATAAAAATCGATGGACGCGTTTCGCTGTTATTCACAATTTAGTGCAGGTATCTCATTTTATCAAGAATTGTGATTTTTTGTTTGGTTTGCATATGATGAGTAATAATTTGACGTTCTACAGACATTTCATGGGCACCAATCAACTCAGTAGACTTACCTCTACCCGATACAATTTACTACACCATTTCCAATTGAAATTTGAAAAATATCAATATAGTTTTGAAAAATATCAATTAGAAAGAAAATTTTAAAAATATATTTAAAATTTGACACATTAATTGAAATTTAAATATTATATTTGAAATTTGAAATACATCAATTGAAATTTAAAAAACATAAATTGAAATTTGAAAGTCATCAATTGAAATTTGTAACACATCAATTGAAATTTGAAAGACATCAATTGAAATTTGAGAGAAATCAATTGAAATTTGAAACACATTAATTGAAATTTGAAAGAAACAAATGAATTGAAATTTGAAAGACATCAATTGAAATTTGAAACACATCAATTGAAATTTGAAAGAAATCAATTTAAATTTGAAATACATCAATTGAAATTTAAAAAACATCAATTGAAATTTGAAAGGCATCAATTGAAATTTGAAAGACATCAATTGAAATTTGAGAGAAATCAATTGAAATTTGAAACACATTAATTGAAATTTGAAAGAAATCAACTGAAATTTGAAACAAATGAAATGAAATTTGAAAGACATCAATTGAAATTTGTAAGAAATCAATTGAAATTTGCAATACATCAAGTGAAATTTGAAAGACATCAATTGAAATTTGAAACACATCAATTGAAATTTGAAAGAAATCAATTGAAATTTGAAATACTTCAATTGAAATTTAAAAAACATCAATTGAATTTTGAAAGAAATCAATTGAAATTTGAAACACATCAATTTAAATTTAAAATTCGTCCCTTGAAATTTAAAAATTTTAAATTCTATTGGTGTTTTTTAAATGCCAATTGATGGATCTCCTATTTCAATTGATGTGTTTTAACTTAAAATTATTTTATTCTAAATTTCAATTGATGTGTTTTAATTTACAATTGTTGTATTTTAAATTTCAGTTGTATTTAAAATTTCAAATAGAATTTTTGAAATTTCAATTAATTTTTTTTAAATTTCAATTGAAAATAGTGTAGACCAATTGGAAACAAAATTGCGGCAAATGTTGTGAACCCAATCCACAATACGCCCTACAGACTCCATTACAACCAGGAAAATACACCGTTTGATGCGGTTGTCATGCTGGTGTCAGCATCGGACCCTATTCATTCAAAAATGAAGCCAGAGCTCGCGTTCAGAAACTTCATGAATTCCTTCATCAATTTGATGAAACATTTCCTCATTTTCCAACCTACGACACATTTCATTGAATTGATGGAGAACATTTCATTAGTCTTTCATCCATATTACATTAATAGTTTACGTTGATTCAAAGACGATGTTACATCAATTTGATGAATGTTTGTCATCAAGTTGAAGTAAACTGTTCACCATTTTGATGTAAATTGTTCATTAATTTGCTGTAAATTTTTCGTCAATTAGATATAATGTTGTCATCAATTTGATGTAAGCCTATCATCAATTTGATGTAAGCCTATCATCAATTTGATGTGAATTGATCATCATTTTGATGTAAATTGTTTGTGAATGAGTAGCCAAACTTTTTGGAATATTTTTCATTGTAAAATATTCCAAAGAATAGGGTATAATTCCACATGAAAAATGTTCATAGCGTGGATAATATTTTCTGTCCATTTCTCTATTTTCTATTATGTATTTATTTCCAATTTTATATG
Organism: Phaonia tiefii; assembly: GCA_963931995.1. NCBI lineage: Eukaryota > Metazoa > Arthropoda > Insecta > Diptera > Muscidae > Phaonia > Phaonia tiefii. Next base: position 196,590,475 of record OZ008371.1, read on the forward strand.
TCTTGTTTTCTTTTACCGTTTATTTTTTTCAATACTACCGTCCATATTTTGAATCGATCTCACTAACTATTGCTAAAGTCCAATGATGAAGACTGATGTTAAAAAGTTCATTAATTCGATGCAGCTGAAAATGGTGAAAAAAGCAAAATCTTCAAATGGAAGAATTTTTTTTATTAAATTTATGAAATATGTCATCAATTCAATCAAAAACAATTGATGCAAATTTTTCATCAGTTTGATGTAATGATTTTCTTGGGGGCCGCAACTGAATCACCAAATTCGAAAAGGATTCAGTGGGTTTTATTAAATTTTTCAGGTAGCAGAAAAGGCTGAATTTCTCGCAGCCTGTATGGAATTTGAGAGTGCAAATATTTTCGAAAGAACTAACCATTGAACTGCTTCACAAAATAATACTGTCTTGTTTTAATTATAAATGTGCCGAAAAAAGTAAAAAAAATTTTCCGAGATAAAACCTTTTCTAAAAAACCGACATTAGCCCTTTTCGAATTTGGTGATTCAATTGTTCGTGTTATAAATAAATAAATGGTTTCCCATTACATCCCATGAAGGAATTTGGGAGAGCTTCTCACAACCAGTGAGATGTGCGCTTTCTAATTTTTATACTCACTGATTGAGACCTACAGTTTGACACCGGTTCCGAATGGTATTTTGAGAAGCATTTTTATGGCTAAGTACTCGATAGTGTCACTAAGGTCACTAAGGGAGGTGACCGTCGTCGAAAGAAATTTTAAGGGGGTCGGAGCAGGGATCGAACCCAGGATCTCCTGTACAAGAGGCGCGCACACTAACCATTGCACCACCGACGGATACAATTGTTGGTGTTATTCGAACAAATTACCCAAAATGGGAAGTCCATAATGCGCTTCGTTATGAACAGGCCGTCGGTGGTGCAATGGCTAGTGTGCGCGGCTCTTGTACATGAGAACGTGGGTTCGATCCCTGCTCAGACCACCTTACATTTCTTTCTACGACGGTCACCTCGCTTAGTGACCTTAGTGACACTATCGACTACTTAGCCATGAAAATGCTTCTCAAAATACCGTTCGGAACCGGTGTAAAACTGTGGGTCCCAATCAGTGAGTATAAAACTAGAAAGCGCCCATCTCACTGATTGTGAGAAGCTCTCCCCAATCTCTTCATGGGATGTTAAGGGACACCATTTTTTTTTTTTATGAACAGTCGCGGTGGCCATATGCCCGAAATCATTTTCAATTTTTCAAATGCCCAATTAAAGCTCCAGGAAGTCCTAATGATAATGAAGTTCCAATTATTCCTGCTCAAGAACTAAAAATTAAATATAAAGTTCCAAAATCTTCCTGATTTGTAAAAAATAAGCATTGTTCCGATTAAATGGCTGAATTTTATTGATCTTTCGATGAAAAATTTAGTTTTGAATAATATTTAATTTTTTGTGTTTTTTTTTCAATTCTAATTTAGAAATTTAAGAATCACCTTAAAGAAACACCCTTTATTTGCCTTAGTAAAGTAATGCAAATTAAAATCCAATGCAATTTAAAATATCCCAACACTGACTTAATTGAGTGATTTGTGGAATATTGATTTTTATTTTAAATTGAAATGTTTCATTGTGTTTTTGTTTTTGAATTTAAATATTTAATTTGTTTTTTTTTTAATTTTAAATATTTTGTTTTGGTTTTAAAGTTTGGTTTTTGTTTTCAATTTAATTTTAGTTGTATTTTATTAATATTAATGTTTTTTAATTTCAGGTTTTATTGGGACCTTTGTATGCTTTTATTATTAGTAGCAAATCTTATTATCCTGCCAGTCGCAATATCATTCTTCAACGATGATCTAAGCACAAGATGGATTGCCTTTAACTGCCTAAGTGATACTATTTTTTTAATAGATATTGTAGTCAATTTTAGAACAGGTATGATGTTTGAAAAGATTTTTAAAATATTTCTCTAAACTTGAGCGGCAATTTAGGACAATACTAACAAATTTTTGTAAATGATAAAAATTATATGAATTTATTTTAAATATTTCATGTTTTTGCTCTTGTTTTTGTTTTTCTTCATTCTTTTTCGTATTTGGTTTTAAATATTTTTGTTTTCTTTTTGCTTGCTAATTTGTAGGAATTATGCAACAAGACAACGCTGAACAGGTTATATTGGATCCCAAGCTTATAGCCAAACATTATTTAAGGACTTGGTTTTTTCTTGATTTAATATCATCGATACCATTGGATTATATATTTTTGATTTTTAATCAGGTATGTAGGTTGCTAAAACAGATCGCATGTCTTTAATTAAGATTATGAAATTGCAGGACTTCTCCGATTCTTTTCAAATTTTACATGCCGGTCGTGCCCTACGAATATTACGCTTAGCTAAACTTTTATCATTGGTGAGATTATTACGTCTGTCGCGTTTAGTGCGTTACGTATCACAATGGGAGGAGGTGTATGTAAGTATTACAAAAGCCGAGACTAAATGTTGGTTCCTCCTATCCACCTATTTCCCTATACTACTGTATCTATCTCATTATACTATAACTCTTGCTATATATAAACATACATATATACTATATATATATATGTAGTGTATGTATCGTATATCGATCGTAACTATCTTGTACCTCTTCTTCTTATACTTCTTATATTATGATCATATGACATTGACAATAATGTTTGCAATGACAATGATGATGTTGTTGCCATTGTTAATAATGATTATAATAATGTATTTTTTTTTTTTATTAATTTTTTTGTTTCTAAGGCGTTTTTAGTTTTCTTTTTGCCGTAGTTTCATTTATTTTTAAGTGAAATTCTACCCAGTTTTTTGTTCCTCTATATATCAATACAATTTCCATTTTGAGATTTTCCAAACCAAAGCTGTAACATTTGTTTCCCTTGATTTTTGTTTAGTTTCGTTTTGGAGAAAAGTCTAGAATTTGAGAACAGATTTACCTCTATGTAATGTAAAATTGCCATGTTTTTCTTTTTAATTTCGTTTAAATTTTTTGTATACAAATGTTGTTCCTCTTACCATTTATATTTCATTTCATTTACTATCTGTTGGGGTGGTTTGATTATTTTGTTTTCTTGTCTTCTCTTAATTATTAGAAAATGTTGTTTTTCCTCCTCGACCCCCTAAGCCCCTCCAGTTATTCAAGCTCTTCTAGATTGTAAGTGTTGTTGTTAATTACATTTACAGAAAACGACAAATTAGAAAACTATTTCGCCAGAAAACATCATTTTTTGTTGTTGTTTCTGTTTCCATTTATTCATTGTTATAAATTAACAAAATCATTTAATTAGTTAAATGCCCATCATCATCGGTTCATCAGAGATGAATTCTAATCTATAGTTAGTTACTTAGTTGGTATTCGCTTCCGTACATTCACTCTCCGCCACAGACTAATTGGTCACGTAATGAGCTTTATCACGCCGCACAATAAAACAGGCAAAAAACAAAAGCAACAACTGTGGATGAAAGTCACGATGGAGATGTCTCGATTAGGTGTGAAGATTACGCATAATGATGGTGGCGATGGCGACATTGTCAGCTCTAGATCTAATATATATTTTCCTCCCAAGAGAATGGTCGACCTTGTGTTACTTTGGCATAACATTTTCCGCTTTTCTATTTAGAAATGGTTGGGAAAAAGTTGTATGTTCGCATGAAATGATGTTAATAATGAAATGATTTCCATCACTTCTATTTTAAAATGTCATCAATTTAAATTTTCATCACTTCTCTAGGATGTTCATGATTTCCAAATTTAAATGACAATTTTTGAAGCATTTGATTCTATTCCTTACAATTTGAAACCCATCAGACATTTTTTAAAACCAATTGAATATACAGGTACATTTACCAAGTGGACTGGAGAGGTCTCCGGCTTTATTTCTCAGATATAAGACCAGTCAAAAATATTTCAGGAACAATGTAACGGGTTTTTCAATAAGAGCCCTACAAAAGATTTTTTTAAATAAAACAAAACCGGTTTTAGATACCAATAAAATTCTTTATTCCAGTGAAAGTACGTTCGATGCCATTATGTATGGCACTCGATTTCTTTTGCATGGCCACCACGGGCACGCTGGCAGAAGTCCAGACGCTGAACCCAATTTTCGACGGTTTTCAAGCATAAATCGGCCGATACTGCTGCAATTTCACGCTCGATATTCGTACGAAGTTCATCAATCGTCGCTGGCTTGTTGGCATAGACCATAGACTTGACGTAGCCCCACAGGAAATAATCTAACGGCGTCAAATCGCACGACCGAGGCGGCCAATGGACTGGGCCATTTCGTGAGATAACACGTTCACCAAACTTGGCTTCCAATAAATTGATTGTGGCATTCGCTGTGTGGCTTGTGGCGCCGTCCTGTTGGAACCACATGTCCTCCAAGTCCATATTATCTAATTGGGGCCAAAAATATTCGGTTATCATTGAACGGTAGCGATTCGCATTCACAGTAATGGCCCATAAAACGCACCAAACCGTAATTTTTTCGCGATGCAATGATGACTCCTGGATGACGTGTAGATTGCTGTCTGACCAATAACGCATATTTTGCTTATTGACGAAGCCATTCAGCCAGAAATGAGCCTCATCGCTGATTGTTGAGGCCTCTTAAAGTTGAGGCCACTGACTCCAAATTATTTCGGTAGTTAATTTTAATAATTTCGACCCGTTGTTGGCTCGTATACTTTCCATGATGAAATGGCAAACCTTACTGAAGAGAAATGTCAAAAGAGCGGGAAAGAATATGGCGTCGTTTGCTGTCCCTATCGATTTACTTTTGTAGCGTCTCTGTTGAAAAACCCTTTATATGTTTGCAAACATTGTTTTCATGAATTCGAGATCTGCTGCTTTTTATTGCTTTGTTGTCTGTCACGTTTTTGTTTACAGCCGTCTTCAAAAGACAACGCCACATTTGGTTCACGAAACCCTATATTATAAACTACACTGTGAGACACCAAAAAAAAAATGAACGTATTCTGGTAGAATGGTCTAAAAAGCAATATACGTGTATCGGCGTTTTGCCAGATCTGATCAAAGATTTGTGTTTTGGAGTGTTCGTACACATATAGTGTAATTTTATGGCGATCATTTTTGTAGAACATTTTGACCAGGCCCCCCGTCATTTTGGAGCAGTTTTTTGCGAGTTTTAAAAAAGAAGTAAAAATTATGGTTATACGTGACAGTTAGAGGGTTAATTTGTTCCACAATAATGTTTATCTGAATGTTTTCTATAAAACTTCTGAACATATTTTGTACCTCAGAAGTAAGGAACACACAATTTTGCATGCCGATATGCTGGAGGAAAGTTCCGAGGTGCGGAAATTTTGACCCGCCCTAAAAAAAATTCTGATCAGATCTGGCAAAACGCCATCCGTTGAGAGAACCCCATCATTTTGAAAAAATCTAGTTTTGTCTCACAGTGCTATTAATCATTGTGTCTCCAGCGTGTTATAATGAATAGCAAACACAATGTGTTTGAACACAACTATACAATATTTGCGATAAGCTACATACACGCTATATATTTGCATCCAAACAACAAAAAAGGATCGATTTCTCAGCGTGTACTGTTCAACTTCATGGTGTCACAATAGCCACCTACACTCAAAAATGCTCAGAGAACATTTCTATTGAGATATCATTTCTATTGAATGGAAATTTAAATTTCCCACAGTATAAGTAAACTTGGACATGGTTGTTAACGATAACGTTCTCATTTGGAAAGAATTACGGACCAACGATTCCACCGGCCCATTAAACACACCAAACAGTAAGGTTTTGTGAATGTAATGGTGCCTTTTAAATCTCTCGTTGATTCTCTTCTCTACAACTGCGGCAATTTTGCATATTGACATGTCCATGGAGCCAAAAATTATGTCGACCGTAAAATGGGCGTAGCGCACGGTAACATTCCCGAACTGAACCATGATTTTCAAAATAAATTTACTCTATTACACGCTGAAAAATAACGATCCCAGCAACATATTGCTGGAACCGTGTTCATGTTTGCAAGCATTTTTGTCATAAATTGAAGACCTGCTGATTTGTTATTGCTTTGTTGTCTGCCACGTGTTTGTTTTCAGCAATTTTCAACAAACAAAGCCACATTTGGGTCACAAAAACATAAAAAGGGTTTTTCAACAGAGACGCTACAAAAGTAAATCGATAGGGACAGCAAACGACACCATATTTTTTCCCGCTCTTTTGACATTTCTCCTCAGTAAGGTTTGCCATTTCATCATGGAAAGATATACGAGCCAGCAACGAGTCGAAATTATTAAAATTTACTACCGAAATTTGGAGTCAGTGGCCTCAACTTTAAGAGCGCTACGTCCAATTTATGGTCGTCATAATCGTCCTACCAGATCAACAATTGAGCGTCTAGTGGAAAAATTTGCATCCACAGGCACAGTATAAAATGTTCCCGTGCGAGTGAGACAAAGAAGTGTCGAGAATACTGCTGCCGCTGAGGCTTCAGTTCAAGAAAGCCCAAATGTGTCTCTCACACGTCGTTCTCAAGCGTTGGCATCTCTGTGACGTCGTTGTGGCGATTTTTGCGAAAAGATCTTGGCCAACATCCTTACAAGATCAAATTGACGCAAGAACTGAAGCCGCTTGACCACCATAAGCGTCGTATGTTCGTGAATAGGGCTGAGCAACTACTTGAAAATGATTCGGATTTTAATCGGAAAATCATCTTCAGCGATGAGGCTCATTTCTGGCTGAATGGCTTTGTCAATAAGCAAAATATGCGTTATTGGTCAGACAGCAATCCACACGTAATCCATGAGTCATCATTGCATCCCGAAAAAATTACGGTTTGGTGCGGTTTATGGGCCGGCGGGGTCATTGGGCCGTACTTCTTCCGTGATGATCAAGACCGGCACATTACTGTGAATGCGAATCGCTACCGTTCAATGATAACCGAATATTTTTGGCCCCAATTGGATAATATGGACTTGGAGGACATGTGGTTTCAACAGGACGGCGCCACAAGCCACACAGCGAATGCCACAATCCATTTATTGGAAACCAAGTTTGTTGAACGTGTTATCTCACGAAATGGCCAGTCGCTTGGCCGCCTCGGTCGTGCGATTTGAAGCCGTTAGATTATTTCCTGTGGGGCTACGTCAAGTCTATGGTCTATGCCAACAAGCTAGCGACGATTGATGAACTTCGTACGAATATCGAACGTGAAATTGCAGCAGTATCGGCCGATTTATGCTTGAAAACCGTCGAAAATTGGGTTAAGCGTCTGGACTTCTGCAAGCGTGCCCGTGGTGGCCATGCAAAAGAAATCGAGTTCCATACATAATGGCATCGAACGTACTTTCACAGGAATAAAGAATTTCATTGGTATCTAAAACCGGTTATGCGCTCTTATTGAAAACCCCGTTATTATAACCTATTACTCGTTGTGTCTCCAACATGTAATATTGAATAGCAAACACAATGTATTTGCACATAAGTATACTATATTTGGGACAACCTACAAACACGTTATATTTGCATCCAAACAAAAAAATAAGGAAAATTTTTCAGCACGTACTGATGAACTTCATGGAGGAATAATGACCGCCTACACAAAAATGCTCAGAGAACATTTCTATTGAATGAATACTTGAATATTTCCCAATGTCCTCAATCTATCTATACAAAATCAATTGTAAATTCTGTCAAATTTCATTCAAAATTTAAAGATTTGTTAAACATTTTTTGATCCTGAAGTACCGACAGGTAACCCACTTGGGATATGATTTTTTCAAATTTTTAAAAGAATTAAAAATTCATGGCGGTATTCTTGGTTAATTTGGTGGCAAAAATTATCCCCATGAAAGAGGTCAAAGTTTACGGATTTTGTAATTTTGACAGTTTTTTCCAATACACTACAAAAATTGTAGTGTTTATTTACTCTCCGATATTTTTATTAAAAGGTGAAAGTTTTAAGAAATTCCACCCACTCTAAAGATTATAAATCAGTACGCTGAAAAAAACGGCCACTGTAACATTATGCAAGAACAATGTATATGTTTGGAACATCCATATACTTACGTGCAAGCATTGTTGTCATAAATTGAAGATCTGCTGGTGTTTTGTTTCTTTGTTTGTCTGTCACGTTTTTGTTACAACCGTCTTCAACAAACCATGCCATATTTGGGTCACAAAAACATATAATATAACATATTATTCATGTAATATTGTTCGGACACAAGCATATTATATTTGCGATAAACTACAAACGCATTATATTTGCATCCAAATGAGTTTTTGCGAAAATTTAAACATCCAGATTTTAAGTTTTTTTTACAGAAAATGCATTTAAATGAAATAGAAGACCATTATATAGCATGTAGACATGCCAGACTTTCTCAACGATCTGTTTTTAATGAATACACGTTGAAAAGAAAACGGCCCCTGTAACATTATGCAGGAACCATGTATATGTTTAGAGCATCTATATACTTACGTGCAAGCATTGTTGTCATGAATTGAAGATCTTCTACTTTTTAGTTTCTATGTTGTCTGCCACATTTTCGTTTTCAACAAACAAAGCCATAGTTGGGTCACAAAAATATATATTAAAACCTATTAATCATTGTGTCTCTAACATGTAATAGTGAATAGCAAACACCGTCTGTTTGGTCACAGGTATACTACATATTTGGGTCAAGCTACAAACACGTTATATTTGCATCAAAACCACAAAAAAATTCAGATTTTTCGTAAAAATGGCTGCCACTATTGACACACTTAGTCCAACGAGTTATACGACGGGATATCATATACCGTGTCCATCGTTGAACCTGCAAACTGACCTAGTAAGATTAAGGGGCGTTTAAAATTAATGATACTCCATCTCAATATTGCATGATGTGTGAAGAAGACACGTACATCAATCAGTACCTGGCGGACCAATTCGTACTCTACGAAAAGGTCCTAAGGTCATTCAGCTTAACTCCTTGAATGTTGGTTAGATCTAACATGAATTAATATCCTCGATATTGTTTTGTAGTCACTCAAAAGGTCGGGCAGTAACATATGAAATGTTCAACGCTCTCGTCCTTCTACTTATACCCTTAGCTTCCGCAGTGAGCTGAAATTCCACGTCTAGATGCCTGCCTGCCGCTTAAACTGTGGCCAGTGATCACAGCTACTAGCGTAGCGATATCTTGTCAACGACTGAATACTAACTATAGCGTACGATTCGTGGCTGTCGGTGTGGCAATAGTAGAGTGCACGGCTCTTGTACTTGAGAATGTGGGTTCGATCCCTACTCTGAACACCTTACATTTCTATCGACTGCGCTCACCTCGCTTACACGCCGCAAAATCTGACTTGTTGTTGTTTGAATGCAAATATAACGAGTTTGTAGGCTATTACAAATATAGTATACTTGTGTCCAAACAAATTATATTTGCTATTTAATATTAGATACAATAGAGATACAATGATTAATAGAGTTTAATATATGTTTTTTTGACTCAAATGTGGCTTTGTTTATTGAAAACAGCTGACAACAAAAACGTTGATGAAAACAATGCATGCAAACATATACATGGTTCCTGCAATATATTGCTGGGGCGATTGTTTTTTTGAACAACGCAAAATACCGTTCGAAGCCGGTGTAAAACTGTAGGTGACAATCAGTGAGTATAAAACTAGGAAGCTTAATGCTCACTGGTTGTGACAAGCTCTCCTCTGTCCCTTCAAGGGATGGAATGGGAAACAATATTTTTTTTTCGATTCAAATCATAACTTGACCATACTAGCCTGGGGATCCTGCATGTTATGACTCCAGAGTTTCGGTTTTAAGCATGAACGGGTCATACTCACGTGCTCCACATACTGTGGAATAGGTAAGGTATACCCTAATCTCGCCCGCTCATCCGCACTATGGTTCCTTTGAATGTTCCTGTACCCCACAAGATGTTTATCGAGCTACTTGGCCATCTCATGTAGAGATGCGCCGCAGTTTAGGGCAGTTCTCGAAGTCTGAAATACAGATTGCAGAGATTGTATAGTAGCCTGAATATTAGAGTAGATATTGATACCCTAGGCGGTGATGACGTTTTGTTCCAGCCAAAGGCAACTTCTTCGATTGTCGTGACACCTACAAGAATGGCTCAAGGCAGCCAGCCTTTGTGCTAGGTCTAGACCCAGGTTTTCAGAAAAAACTCCAAACTCTACTTTATAGTGCCCGTGTATTTTGGAGCCATCAATATAGAAGCCTAAATATCTTCTGCGTTCCTTGCAGTCCGGCCTCACCGAGTTCTGAGTGGAGAAGTTTCTCTCAAAGATGGAGGTGGTTGCCATTTAAAAAAATTGTTTCCCACTACATCCAATGAGGGGATTGGAGAGAGCTTCTCACAACCAGTGAGCTGAGCTCTTTCTAGTATTACACCCACTGATTGGGTTCTATAGTCTTATACCGGTTCCGAGCAGTATTTTGAGAAACTTGTTCATGCCTCAATACTCGATACAGTGGGTGCTTCTCACAACCAGGGAGCTGTATGCTTTCTACACCATTTTCAATTGAAATTTCAAAAAAATCAATTGAAATTTAATAATTCTATTTGAAATTTGAAATACATCAATTGAAATTTAAAAATTCTACTTGAATTTTCAAATACATCAATTGAAAATTGAAAAAAAAACATCAATTGAAATTTAAAATATATCAATTGAAATTTGAGACACATCAATTGAATTGTGGAAGGCATCAATTGAAATTTAAAGCACATCAATTGAAATTTGGAAGACATCAATTGAAAATTGAAATACATCAATTGAAATTTGAAACACGTCAATTTAAATTTAAAAGACATCAATTGAAATTTAAAACACATCAATTGATATTTAAAATACACCAATTGAATTTAAAAATCTAATACATAAAATAAGTTAATAATTTTTAAATTTCAAATAGCGAATTTTAAACTTCAATTGATGTTTATCAAATTTTAATTGATGTCTTTAAAATTTCAATTGATGTTTTATAAATTTCAATTGATGTATTTCAAATTTCAAGTAGAATCTTTAAATTTAAATTGATGTTTCTAATTTCAAATAGAATTTTTAAATTTCAATTGATGTTTTTCAAATTTCAATTGATTTTTTTTAAATTTCAATTGACGTCTTTCAAATTTCAAATAGAATTTTTAAATTTCAATTGACGTATTTCAAATTTCAAATAGAATTTTCAAATTTTTCATTGATATTTTTCAAAATTGAATTGATATTTTTAAAATTTCAATTGGAAATGGAGTAGTTGTGCACCCACTTATTGGGCTCTATAGTTTTACACAGGTTCCGACCTATATTTTGAGAAACTTTTTGCTGGCTTTTGTGGTTAAAGACTCGGTACTGTCGCCGTCACTAAGTGAGATGACCGCCGTCAAAAGAAATGTTAGGTGGTCAGAGCAGGGATTGAACCCACGTCCTTTTGTACAAGAGCCGCGTGTATTACCATTGCACGGATGAGGGCCGCGGTTGTTATATAAACCACTTATATTTTGGATTGTCCCAGATATCTTAAAATCGTCACATGACCATATCCGTCACGAGGATTCGATAATCAGTTTGATCGGGATCGGGTGCTCTCGGCTCACGAGTCGACTTGAAAGTTTGCGATATCCGAGAGCCGATAAGTTGAGATTTGCAATGCGGCTCAGGAGCCGGTAGCTGACATGTTAAACTTTCGCTTGCTATCGAGTGATTCAAAGCGAACCCTGATTACAAGTGTGCTTATCCAACGAGCTGTCGCAGTCATTTCGCGAAGACGAACAATATCTTAACATTCGGATTAGCTTATTCGTTTATGATAAAAGAATTAAGAAACAGTTCCAGATACAGATCAATAGACTAATTCTTGTAGTAGACTTAACAGTTCTCTCTGTAAATTTATGACAATTGGCCTGGTGTGATATGAATATTGGATGTTGAAAAGAATTGCTTCAATAATACCAGATAGTGGCAATGGTTCAAAACAACGAACAAAAGAACAATTTCGTTTTGTGTGTTAAAATTATTGCGTTAAATACAACACAAATGTATGCTGACAATAACAGTCAATAAAAGAGTGAGTTTTCACCAAAACGAAACGTCAGATGAGGTAAAGGAAACGTCAGATGAGGTAAATATTCTCTCTTGTAAGATTTACTCTATGTACAATATCTATCATAGAGTAATCTCATACTAGAGAGAATATTTGACTCATCTGATGTTTCCTTTCACACTATTCTTGATGCGGTCGGTGCGATAGAGAGATGTTTGACGAAAAGTGACATACACCAGGTGGAACTACAATAACTTATTGCTTTAATTTTTTATGTCGTTCTGGTGAAAAACTGTGAAATTTATATGTGGTTTAAACTTTTTTATTGACTGTTATTGTTAGTATACATTTGTGTTGTATTTAACACAATAATTTTAACACACAAAACGAAATGCCGTTGTTGTTATTTTGTTCGTGGTTTTGAACAATTGCCTCTATCTGGTATTAGTAAAGCAATTCTTTCCAACATCACACGTAAATATCACACCAGGCCACATGTCATAAATTTGATGAGAGAACTATTAGGTCTACTATAAGTATTAGTCTATTATATCTATGATCTATTTTGTGTGTATGCGTATGTGTGTTCATTTTACTCACGTTTACAAACGTTTCTATATTTACCGTAAAATAAATTATACAACCTTTCGAATAAACGTAAAAGTTTGTTTACAACAATATAAACGACTTTTATGGTTAACCGTTTTTTTTCGGGTAAACATTTATAATGCTGCGAAAAACCTTGGGTATACGCAGCAAAAGAAACATGTTTGCACCAAACGTTTATATATTTGCGGTTAGCAGCAAAATCACATATATTGTTGAAGCTCTAGTAGCATTTTGAAGCTTGAGTAGTAAATTTATTGTATTAAACTTCGTCGCTTGGAATTTTCTAACACGTGTCTTAAACAGTTTGGAAAGTTGAAGCAAAGTTTATTAATTTTGTGCGCGCAATAGTGTAATAGAATCAATAGAATAGAATATTTCCAATTTCAGACAACGTATTCGATATAATTCTAATGAATTTCAAACATGTATCATTCGATAATAACTCAAGCCGACGCAGATTTGAATAAACTACGTTGTTTTCTATTTAAAATCATGGAAATTTTTTGGAAATCCATTTAAAGTATAATAATAATTGGCCTTCCCTCAATGCACTGATGCAGGGATATGTACACGTATATATTCATAGTACAAACTTTCGAGTTTACTTACCTGTAGGTTTGGAATCTTTAATTAATAACATTGTATTTAATATTCCTTACATATTTTTACAATTTTAATTGTTCAGATTCGTTACGAGTATTCATATTAATGATTGGACTGGATGATGATGATGATCTGGTGAGGAGACGTTCAACAACGATCGATAAAATGAAATCAATATTCAAAAGGCAACTAGTTGCTATTGTCTTTGTATTGTCTAATCAAATAGACCAGATTTTAATTTAGCATTTCACGTTTTTAGCTATGAACTATAATTTTAATTAAAACATTAAAGAGAAACAATTTAACACGTAATTTAGATTAAACCACGTCAATAAAAATGCATACAGAAATGTATATTTTCTCAATTGTTTATCCCACTCTAACTTAGATTGAATTGAGAGGAAAGAATTAAAATAATTATAATAACTAATCAGTTTGTTACTTTATCTTGTTGCTGTGATTTTGTTCATTGTTGTTGCCACTTTAAAATTAATTAAAATATCGTAAAAATATCAAATACCTGACAGTATTAGGGCAGATGTGTGTTCGAAAATGCAATTCTTACAAACATTTTTTTGAAATTTGCCGAAAGATTAAACGGTTGAAAGCCTCGTTACACTATCATGTACCGTCTCTGATTGTATCGTAACTTAGGTAACGTATCAGCTGTCAGTTGGTAACGTATCAGCTGTCATCATATGTATATGATACTGCCTACATATTGCAACCGAAATCACGAATCTTAATTTGTCAAGTAAATACACCCAAAGGAAAATTTCTTTCCCCTTAAACAAAACTTTAGACAACTAAACTTTGTTTGTGGCAAACGAAAACGTGTCATGCTGTAGCACATCCAACTACACCATTTCCAATTGAAATGTTAAAAATATTAATTTAATTATGAAAAATATCAATTTAAATTTGGAAATTATAGTTGAAATTTAAAATAGATCAATTGTAAAATTAGTTCTTTTGAAATTTAAAATATGTACATGAATTGAAATTTAAAAGACATCAATTGAAATTTAAAAGGCATCTACATCAAAATTTCAGCACCGCCAAAAGTTTCTGCGCGTGGTTGAAAATTATTTTTTTTTCCGCGATCGGTCCAACTGCTTGAGATAAAGGCCTTTAAAGCTTGAGTATATAACCGATCATACGGGCGGATCAATAAATCTGTGACTTTTCGAACTTCCCTCGTAATTATATGAAATGCAACACTGCTTCCATCAAGTACCATCTGTTTTTACACTACTGTCAAATTTTGAACCAGTTCCGTTATTTACTTTGCGTTTAACAGCTGTTCAAAACATACAACCTCGTGCATTTTTTTTAAAATGCAAAAAAATGAATTTCGTGTGCTCATTAAACATTATTTTTTGCAAAAAAAAACCGTCAATCAAACCAAGGAAAAGCTTGATAAATGCTATGGGGACTCTGCACCATCGATTTCAATGGTAAAAATGTGGCTAACTGACTTTCGTTGTGGTCGCACAAGTGCAAATGACGCTGAACGTTCTGGTCGACCAATTGAGGTCAATACAACCGAAAATGCCGAAAAAATCCACGATTTGGTGTTGGCCGATCGAAAAGTAAAAGTGCGTGAGATTGTTGATGCCATAGGCATTTAATAGGGCAGTATGGTTTCGATGTTAAATGATCAGTTGGGTTTAAGAAAGCTGCCTGCAAGATGGGTGCCGCGTTTGCTCTCAATAGACCATAAACGTAATCGTGTGACAACTTCAAAGGATTGTTTGGAGTTGTTAAACCCCAATTCGAAGGAGTTTTTGTGACTGTGGATAAAACATGGATCCATTACAACACTCCGGAGACCAAGCAGCAGTCTAAACAATAGGTTTCTCCGAGTTAACCGGCTCCGAAGAAGGCCAAGGTAAGTTTGTCGGCCAATAAAGTGATGGCAACAGTTTTTTGGGATGCACGCGGTATAATCCACATCAATTACCTTCAAAAGGGAAAAATAATAAACGGCGAATATTATGCCAACTTATTGGACCGATTTAACGAGGATTTAAAAAAAACGACCCCATATGGCCAAGAAAAAAGTTCTCTTTCATCAAGATAGTGCACGGGTGCACACGTGTGTAGTCTCAATGGCAAAATTCCATGAATTGGGCTACGAATTGGTACCTCATCTGCCGTATTCTCCGGACTTAGCTCCCAGTGACTATTTCCTATTTCCAAACCTAAAGAAATGGCTCGGTGGAAAGAGATTTAGCTCCAACGATGAAATTATTGATCAAACAAATTCCTATTTTATGGACCTCAAAAAATCCTATTTTTTGGAAGGGATACAAAAATTGGAGCAACGTTGGACTAAGTGTATTGAGCTAAAAGGAGATTATGTTGAAAATACATTTTTTTGGCAAAAAAAGCTGTGTTTCATTCAAAAAGTCACGGACTTATTGATCCGCCCTCTATCTCAGGTTTTTATAATCCGATCTGATTGAAATAAATATTAGTACAAAGGTCTTTCTAAACTCTATAAACATGTGTACAAACATATTTATTTGTATTAACCCATTGGGAGATCTAATTAAAAAAAAAGATTTTTAACCTCACTTTTTTGATAATTTTTTTTTTCCAAAAACTTACCCCATTATACTTATTTTTTGGTAGGCTTCAATAATACTCAAGACATTAATCATTGCCGTCGGTGGTGCAATGGTTAGTGTGCGCGCCTCTTGTACTTGAGATCCTGGGTTCGATCCCTGCTCTGACCACATTAAATTTCGTCGGTCACCTCGCATAGTGACGGCGACACTATCGAGTATTTAGCCATTAAAAAGCTTTTCAAAATAATGTTCGGAGTCGGTGTAAATCTGTAGGTCCCTCTCAGTGAGTATAAAATTAAAAGGCGCACAGCTCACTGGTTGTGAGAAGCTCTCTCCGATTCCTTAATGGGATGTAATGGGAAACCATTGTTTGTTTTTTTTATTAACCTTTTTTAAGGTATAATACTCACCAATAACCCTTTAAAGACCTCAGATATTGAAGTTAACAATAAAAGTACAAATTAAAGTTCATAGAATTTTCCAGCATGAGCTTGCATGGAATAAGGGGCCGTCGCCGGTGGTGCAATGGTTAGTGTGCGCGGCTTTTGTACATGAGACGTGGGTTCGATCCCTGCTCTGACAACCTTACATTTCTTTCGGCGACAGTCACCTAGCTTAGTAATGGTGACACTATCGAGTACTTAGCCATAAAAAAGCTTCTTAAAATACCCTTCGGAACCGGTGTAAAATTCTAGGTCCTAAACTTACTTACTTATCCGGTCTCGGACAACCCCGGGGGGTCAGAGCCCTTACACAACGAAGATAACATACTTCGCCAACCAGTTCGATCTTTTGCTTTATTTCTCCAGTTGGCAATACCAAGTGTACGCAGAGATTCGTCAACCTGTTCCCTCCAGCGGAGTCTTGGTCTTCCTATTTTTTGTCTTCCTAAACAGGTCCTAAGCAGTGAGTAAAAAACTAGAAAGTGCACAGATCACTGGTTGTAAGAAGCTCTCCCCAATCCCTTCATGGGATGTAATAGGAAACCATTGTTGTATCAAACTGATTGCCCTTCTCATTTAGAGATTCCCGGCAGTTATGGGCAGTTTCTGAAGTCTGGAATACAGATTGCAAAGATTTTATAGCAACCTGACTATCAGAGTAGAAATTGATACCTATGGCAGTGATAGCATTTCGTCTTAGCCACAGTGCAACTTCTCTGATTACCATGACATGGTGTTGTAGCCTTTATGCACGGTCTAGGCCCACCTCTTTAAAATAGATCCCAAAATATATTTTTCCATCAACAAGCTGACTTTTTTGTTGTTTGTATGCAAATATAACGTGATTGTAGCAATATAATATACTCTTGTCCAAACACATTGTGTTTGCTATTACAATATTACATGTTTGAGACAGAATGATTAATATGTTATAAAATATATGTTGGTGATCCAAATTTTCTTTGTTTACTGAAACCGAAAATGTGATAGACAACAAAGAAACTAAAAACCTACAGATCTTCAATTATTAAAAAAATGTTCCAAACATATACATGGTTCCTGAATTGTGTTACAGGGCGTGTAGGTTTGGGACTGTCAGGGTAGAAGCATAGAAACCTCATATTACCTGGTATGCGTCCCTTTCAGTCCTATCTGTCTGGCTCATAAGTGGAGAAGTTTATCTAAAAGGTAGACGTTGGTGTCACGGAATTTACTTCTAACGTCGTTTGCCACAGATCCCTTAAAATCGTACCGTGACCATAGAAACTTTTGAAGCAAAGTGAAGAAAGTCCTAGGCGGATTGTTGACGTTGCCGACATTTGCCTGCCAAATCTAAAAGGTGAAGGATTAATACCCAAACACTCTGATGGTGTTGTGTGAACGGCACCCCTTGTACAAACTATTGTTATTCTTTGGGTATTTTTGAACAGACTTAGATAAGTTGATTTTCCCAGCACCGGCCACCGAACGACAAAGCAATGTCGGGTGGACAACAGCTATATATATCCAGTAAACTATTTTCGGGGATAGTTCCATCGACCTCCGATGGCCTTTTTGCACGAATATATGCCAACTGTGGATTTACTGATCCTATCGATAGTGTTAGGTTTGAAGCTGAGTTTTCTATCCTGGGTCGCACTTAGGTATTTTGCATTATCCTTCAGGTAAACTTCTACACCACCTAAATGCAATGGCTGAATATATCGTACTCGAAGAGCTCGGTTTTCTCTGTATTAATCCCAATCCATTCTCTGTTGCCTACTAAGAGCGCCTACTGATAAAGCCCTGTATCACATCTCTACATGTGGAGGGGTATTTCCCCTTTACTTTTCATCGTGAAAAGTACAGATGCAACCAAGACTAATGTCGTAAATTTACTGAGAGAAGTAGTTACTCTAGGTATATTTACTCTATGAATTTATACTTATAACATGTATTAGTAATGCCAGTTACATTTGACATTTGCAGAGGTGCCATTTCATTCTCTTTATATGTATTTTTTTGTTGCTCATCGAACTGTCAAACTCTGAATGCTGTGAAAACCTTCAAATCATTTAAATCTCATTCTAAGAAACTTCATAGTTGTCAAAATATATGATTTACTGAAAAAGCAAGATATACAATCATTTGCTTTGGCCGAATTGTTAATTTATTGAGAGCAGTTTTCTTTTGGTCTTAAATTTTCCTTGGATCGCATTTTCCTCTAATTAGTTAGGATTTGTTTCGCTTTAAACGGAGGACTTAAGTATATTTTGTTTTTTGGGATTATAATTGTTTCTCTATGATATTGATTGTCCTTTGTATTAATTTTTTAATAATTATTTTAACTCATTAGTTTCTCTATAATTTTGAAACATGGCAAGTGCATTATTTTTAATATTTAAGTCATTTTTGTCCTAGATTCCTTAAAGAGTTTTATTGTTTTTTCCAATAGTTTTCATTAATATGTTTTACATATATAACTGGCTTTTGCAATAAATAAACAAAAACCAGAAGTCCATTTCAATTTAAACAACATTACAAAACAAATTGCAACACTTAATTGCAAATCTACAAAAAAGATTTAAATTTATTACCAGAAAAACACGAAAATTACACCAAGAAAAGGAAACTAAAATATTAAGGGGATTCATTTTGAAATGTATTTGTGAAAGAGCATTAGTAAAAGAGTAACAAAAACCAGCTGAAAATTACTGTTAATTGTTTTTTTTTTTAAATTTGAAATGCCCTGAATCAATAGCTATTCAGACCTATTTTTGGTATTAAGGATCCGCCACTTGTATACATAATTATTCAAAACAATGATTTGTGAAGCCGTACCAGATGTTCCGGGTTCTACTGTTTGAGTTATGCTACATTTATGATATTTTCGAATAATTTTTGCAAACCCAAACGTCGCAGAGAGAACACGATTGCTTAAGATCTCTTCCACTCACAAAACAAAATACTACATATGATTTATTTTGCAACGATTACTTGATACATGCTATAGTAAACTCTGTTGCAAATTTATATCATACCACTTACTCACTGGTTGTGAGAAGCTCTCCCCAATCCCTTCATCCCTTCACATAAACAGCTTTTTTACTTACTGCTGTTTCTATTGTTTGAGCTATTAGGGGTTCTCAAGTCAGCGTATTAGAAAATTCTTCAATTGAAAAATACAACCCTGTGCAAACATAACATTCCAAAACGGATGTACAAGTAGAGACGAAAAAACCGGAGCAATTTGGCAACCCTAGTAGAAGAGCATAAAGCAACTATTGTATAGAGAAGAAAATTTACTCATGGAGTGGAATGCCAACAAAGAAAACGAGTGAAGCGTGCCGTTTGTCTGCTCGCTCTCTTACCCTCTTCGTGGAATATTTCAATACACGAGCAGTTTTCTGATGATGTTGCTCCATCTAGCTATAGAAATTCGAACCATATTTAAATACAATTACATAAAGTATGTAAAAAGTATGAAATAATCAAGTTATGACGCGGGAAAGAAATGCGTTTGAGTGAATCGCGTCGACTTTTTTGGTTCTCTTCTACTAGGGTTGCCAAATTACGGGGTTTTTTTCTTCTCTACCTGTACATCCTTTTTGAGAAGAGAACCAAAAAAGTCGACCCTCGTAAAAGGGAACCAAAAAGTGGTAGCAATTTACTCAAACGAATTTCTCTCTCGTGTCATATCTGGATTATTTCATACTTTTTGCATAGTTTATGTAATTTTATTTCAACACGATTGGAATTTGTATAGTTATATACAATAATACTATCAAAAAGCTGCTTGAGTATTGAAATATTCAATGAAGAGAGTAAGAGAGAGGCCAGAGAAGTGCTAGGGTTTCACTCGTTTTATTTGTTGGCATTTGGGTGAAGAGAAATTTTGACTGTCTATTTGTACATCGTTTTTGTAAACGTCTGTCATAGCTGACTAATAAGAAACCACATTTGTTATTTATATTACTGTTTTTTGGTCGAATTTAACAAATAAATCAATATGGCAACGATTACAAAACATGAGATTGAAGGAATTTTAAAAGTTATCCTATTTTGTCAATTTAGACCGCAGTTTATCGCGGCCAGATTAGTGATTAACTTGTTCTCTAATCTTTGCCGTTAGCACCACCCAATTTGAGATAAAATTTACATTTCAGGTGACATTTTTGTGCATAGTCCTATTCTAGCAAGTCCGCGCGGAGGCGAAGTTATCGAAGACGTCGGCACAACTGAAAAATTAAATTGGCGCCTCCATGTTTTGCCAGTTTTGTACAAATTGGCAGTGTTTTAGAAATAATTGAACATTTAAAAATGGACCAGTCTGTCAAATCGGATCACATTTTAAACCAATGAAAGAAAATTATATCCGCGGCGGTGTGAGCTTCAGAAAAATGTTGGTCTCGGCAACGCGTCATAAAATTTCCAACTGGTTTTAATCTGTCAAACAGATGATTTTTTAAGTATGCTTTTATCACGATTGCGTTTTTTGGTACTTAGCAGTGTTGCATCAAGTTGTACACCAGTTTAAAATGCGTTTAAAAACTAAACTTTAGTTTATACAAATTAGTGTTTTTCAATTTAAAAAATTATTATCACATTTAGACGGCAGTTTATCGCAGCCAGGTTAGCGATAACCATGTTCCCTAGTCGTTTCCGTTTACACGACCGAATTGAGATTAAATTGGCATTTAAGGTGGCAACTTTGAGCTTAGACCAATTTAGAGCAACTTCTTGCCGAGGCCAAATTATCGAAGACGTCGGAACCACTGAAATATTAAATTGGCGGCCTTGGTTTTGCCAGTTTTATAACAATTTGGGATAACTGAATCTTTAAAAATGGACCAGTCGGTCAAATCGGCTCATATTCTAAACCGATGAGATCCAATTATATCTGCGCCGGCGTGAGCTTCAGAAAAATGTGTGTCAGTGACGCGTCGGACAATTTTCTACCGGCTTCCGTCTGTCAGTGTTGCAATGGTTAGTGTGCGCGACTCTTGTTCATGACGACTTCTCAAAATACTGTTCGGAACCGGTGTGAAACTGTAGGTCCCAATCAGTGAGTGAAAAAACTAGAATGCACACAGCTCACTGGTTGTGAGAAGCTCTCCTCAATCCCTTCAAGGGATGTAATGCGAAACAGTTTTTCCCCGTCTGTCAAACAGTTGATTATTTATATATGATTTTATTATGGTTGCATTTTTGGTACTTAGCAGAGTTTCATTAAATTCTATACCAACAATTACAGATTAAAATTGTATAAGTAATCTTCATGGCTGGTGTGGGGTAACGGATTTAACCTTCCAAATGCGCTAAACTTGGTCGGTGTAAATGCCGCATTAATCGTAATAAAAGGTGTATTAATTTTAAAAGTTGTTGAATTTTACACTATCTCCCTATTTTATCGAGTCCGGTTCCGAGAAGAACCGGGTATTTGTACCGGTTCCGGTTCTTAGCAAGTTGCTGTCTCAAAGAGGCTTAAGTCAAAAATCTTATTATAAGAATATAAAATGTAATAAAAAATACATATCTTTGTACCCTCACCAAAAGGTTAACACTTTTGGTTCATTTGGAACCGAGCCCTCGTATTCAGGAACCGTTTTACGGTTCTTTTCAACCTGTTTTTCAGTTCCTGTAGAATAGTTTTTCGTTCTTTGTGGAACCGTTTTCGGTTCTTAGGAAACCGCATAATCAGCCAAACCTCGTAAGTCCATTGGCCGCCTTGCAGCTGCGAGTTAACCCCTTTTGTTTGACAATTGTTTGACAGACGGAAGCGAATCAAAAGTTTTCCGACGCGTCGCCGCCTCCTATAAATTTTTGAAGTACACGCCACCGCCGATATAATTGGCTCTTATCGGTTAAAAACTGAAACAGACTGGCCCGATTTAATCGATTGATCCAATTTTAAAGGTTCGGTTATTTCATAAACGTTCCAATTTTTGTACACAACTGGCAACACCAATGGAAATGATGTCCCATAACATCCCTTGTAGGGATTGAGGAGAGCTTCTCACAATCAGTGAGATGTGCGCTTCCTAGTTTTTGCACTTAAGCAACACCAATAGAGGCCAGTTTAATTTTTCTGTTGTGCCGCCGTCTTCGATAATTTGGTCTCGGCACGGAGTTTCACTGAAATGATCTAACCACAAAGTTGCCACCTAAAATACCAATTTAATCTCAAACTGGTTGGTGTAAACGGCAAAGATTAGAGAACAAGGTTATCGTGAACTTGGCCGCGATAAACTGCGGTCTAATACCGCCTTTACACCAAAGAAGATTAACGCGGTAACCCAGAAGGTTACTGATATATTTCTAATCCGTAGAAACTGAAGTTAAATTTTTAATCTCATTTTAAACTGGTGTACATTTTGATGGAACACTGTTAGTTACTAAAAATATGCAACCATGATTAAAACATACACAAAAACTCAAATGATTGATAGATGGAAGCCGATCGAAAATTTATCGACGCGTCGCCGCCATCAAAAACTTTTATAAAGTTCACGCTGGCCCGATTTGACTCACTGATCCAATTTCAAGGTTCAGTTATATCATAAACATCCGAAATTTGTACACAACTGGCAACACCAATAGCCGCCAATTTAATTTTTCTGTTGTACCGCCGTCTTCCTTAATTTTGTTTCGGCGCGGAGTTTGTCTAAGCACGGAGTTGTCAACTGAAATGTCAATTTAATCTCTAATTGGGTGGTGTAAACGGCAAAGATTAGAGAACAAGGTTATCGCTAACCAGGCGGAGTCTATTGAGTCCATTGAGGACTTAAAACAAGAAACATGATAGAGGCCCAAACAATCGAAAATGTTCTGAAAAATTTGGTAGATCGAATGTGGCACCATAAAGCAAGTCGTGGAATCCATTTGAACGATGTTGTGTCCTATTCATAATTGTCAATGATATTCCTTACCAATAAAATCATTATTTTGAAAAAATTTCTATTAGTATTTTTTTTTAAACGAAATTAAATTCCAAATTTTACATGGCCCACCCTTTATAAACAAATGGTGGCAACAATCTCTGATATTAATTTGTTCGTTACAGCAACAACAGAGTAGTTGGATGTATGAAACTTTTTATTGCAGCAATGGAAAGACACTAGCGAACATGTTCTATCTCTGCGGAAAAGGGTCTTTCATTCCGAGTCAGTGTAAGCTGCTACGTCTCAGAAACGTATCTTTAAGTGCGGTTTAGGTAATAGCTTTAACGGTGAATTTGAGAACATCTTTTTTTCAAATCTGAAATAATTTCAATTTCAAATCAAGACAAATCGTACAAATAATATGACAGTTGGAAAATACTGCGGTTGTTAACAAAAATTAAATTGAATTTTTAATAATCAATTCTCATATGATTAAATAAAAATTGTCATATGATTAAATAAAAAAATATAGAAATATTGTCCAAGTAAACTGTAAACAAAGTCTGCTCTCTCACTTATGAATCCCCTTAATATTTTGTTGGTTTCGAAATTAAACATTTTTTTTTTATTATTTTATGCATTTTTTGAAACCATTTCTTCTTCTTTTTATATTCAACAATTTTTCGGTTTCGTTCGTATGTTAAACGTAAAACTGTATTTAAAACTGTGTTTGTGAGAGTTTATCCCCCGCCCCCCCTTTTTTATACGATAATGTTTACTTATACCTGAATGTGTGTATAAAATCTAATTAATTTTAATAATTTCAAATAAAAGAAAAAAATCATAAAACATAAACATTAATAAAAATCGTAAAACAAGTAAATCAAAAACAAAAAAACAAAACAAATCATAAAAACATTTAGTTGTGATCAGGGCTTTTAAAAACAAAATCAAATCATATTATGGTTCTAGATTCTGCAGAATCTACAGAAAAAAAGTGCTGATCGAAGAGGGAGAATGCACAGAAAAGACAAAGATGGCATAACTAAAAGCAACCTAATTTTAAAGGTAACCCAATAAAACAAAACAAAAAATTCAAATCAAACAAAAAATAAATAAATTCAAACAAAACTTCTTCATTCAAAATATTTTTTTTGCGAAAAGAAAATATTTATTAAAATAAAAACAAAAAACAACAATTTCTTGTATTTTTTTTTTTAGTTTTCTCTTTTTTGTTTTTGTACTTGAAACTTGAATGATTAATTAATTAATTGATTGATGATACGTATGATTCACATTAATAACTAACTACTAATGTATTGTACCAGGAATGTGACAATATTTCAATGCAGTTTCAATATAATTTGTTGTCTTTTTCGTTCTTAGTAATTATTATTATAAAATTACGTTGAACTTTTGATTTCTTTACGTTATTTTTTGTAATAATTTATTAATTTTTCTTATGAATTGTAATTGTAATTCCATAAAATACTTCCTAAACTTTTCCTCTTTATTATCCTCGAGTCTGCATAACTATTTTCTTTAAATTTAGAGATTTTCATTTAATTTTCCTGAATTGAAATGCATTTTAATGCTTAAATATTAAAATACAAAATATCAAACATTTTTCTTAAATACAACGCAATTTATTTAATACTGCAATTTTTAAAATTCAAATTTTTATTAAACTAAAAATAAAAGAAACTGCAAAATACTTGAAATTTGTTTTGTTTGAATAAAGTAAAAATCTGCTAAAACACTTAAAAAAAAGCCGAGTCAATTTCCAATATTCCACAAATGCTTATAAATTTGCAATCAACGCTGATGCTTTCAAAGGTCGTGACAGACTACACTAAAGAGTCATGCGATTTGTGGTGATCACCTATCTCTAATACTTACCACAAATCGCATGCGCCTAATGTCAGATAGTCGCATGTCAGATTGGCACTAGCACACAAATGCTGCCTTCTATATAAAATTCAACGCAAATGCAATTTAAATTCTTTGTTTCAATAATTTCTTGCAAAATATTTAAAACTTAGCAACATTTTGTTTAACTTCCTATATACTATTCTTAAATTTTCTCTCTTTCTTAAATCTACTTTAATGAGAAATCCCGCCGACATTTAAGCTTTCTTTTGACAGATGTCCGTAATACTTGCAAACATAAATTTGAATGCAAAATTCCCAACACTTTTACGCCTTCTATTTTTTATATTTTCAAATCTCTTCAGGGGGTAAAATATTTCAATACTTAAAACTGCACTATTTTCCTCACACTTAAATCAAATTTTAAACCAATACGAGTACGTTGCACCCAAAATAATGCTGTTATACTGCTGCGTTCCTCTAGCTCACAGGAAATCCAATAGAATTGCTGCATTCGGAAGCCAATATACTTTATCCAGAAACTCCTTCAACTGCTTAATGTAAGGAATAAAGTAACCTTGTTCTCAAGATACAATAGATGTTTCTTTTACAATTCGACGCATCCACTGATCTAAAGTCCCACCATTACTTGCTCATGTATTTTTGACAGATGACAATTGTTGATTTTATGCATAAATGATATGTCAATTCTAACGATTGTCGAACAGTATAAATATGTGAAAAATTAAATCTAATAAACCTTTACACATGATTACCTTCGTATATTAAAATCTACCAAGTATTTCCAAGCTAAATTTTATTTTCCAAAACGTTTAATTTGTTTAAAAACTTCAAGCAAAAGGATGAAACTGAAATGCAACTCTGTTGATTCAATAACCAGTGTCAGTTTTTGTTCAAAGCTTCTCACTGAACACACTGCATGCAAAAGTAAAAGAAACTAGTGGTTCCACTAACCGTTTTGCACATTTGATTTGTGTTGTGGTTAAAAATCACCAAAAGTTCAATCAATTATTGAACTTCAAAATGTTTTTGTTCAAAGCTTCTCACTGAACACACTGCATGCAAAAGTAAAAGAAACTAGTGGTTCCACTAACCGTTTTGCACATTTGATTTGTGTTGTGGTTAAAAATCACCAAAATTTCAATCAATTATTGAACTTCCAAATGGAGTGTCGAATTCGCGTATAAAATTTTGGATGATGTCTCAGATTTTAATGAAATTATGATCCCGTGGGTGCGCTGATTCAAGTTCCGGAAAAAAATTTTCGCAATAAATTGAAAAACTAGTGCGCTAATACCGATTGAATGGTTGTTTTTTAAATAATTATATCTCTGAAATGGTTGACGACATAAAAATTATCTATTTTAAATAAAGTTGTATTTTTATAAAAAAAATTCAAAATTGTTTAGAAACTAAATTTAAAAAAAATAGTTTAGTTTGCTTTTTTTGATATATTTATTGGTAAAAATACGTACAAGTTTTATTCGAATAGACTCGTAACTTTTCGGGAACCCAAGGTATACAATTTTTTGAAAAATAACCTGTTTCAAAATTCAAAATGAAAATTTTAATAACACTTTTCAATTTCTCCAAATATTCAATCATAATTAGAGCGTCAGTTTTTCCTGTGTTCACAAAAAGTATTCCGGATCTGGAATCTGCTCTCACCTACAATTTCAATTTTCATTAAAATCAGAAAAATCACAACATTTTTGATGATAATTCTCCTGGCACTACGCCATTTCCAGTTGAAATTTCGCAAAAATATCAATAGAAATATTTAAGTTCTATTGACATTTAAAACTCAATTGAAATTTTAAAGACAACAATTGAAATTGGAAATACAATAAATTGAAAATTAAAACACATAAATCGAAATTGCAAAATATCAATTGAAAACCTTGATGACTTGAAATTCAGGAAATTCAGGAATCATTAATTGAAATTCAGGAATCATTAATTGAGTTTTAAACGATCTCAATTGATATTTAAAAGACATCAGTGGAAGTTTAAAAGAAATCATTTGAAATTTTAAAGACATCAATTGAAATATAAAATAATCAATTGAATTTTAATTGGAGTTAAAAAAATCATCAATTGAAATTTAGAAGACATCAATTGAAATTTGGATACATCAATTGAAAATTAGGAGACATTAATTTAATTGTAAGAAACATTAAATGAAATTTTAAAGAAATCAATTGAAATCAATCAATTAAATTTGAAATTCAATTGGAATTAAAAAAATCATCAATTGAAATTTAGAAGACATCAATTGAAATTTGGAAATCATCAATTGAAATTTAGAAGACATTGATTGAGATGTAATACATTAATTTGAAAATTAAAAGACATCAATTGAAATTTAAAAAATATCAATTGAAAACTTTGTTAAAAGTCATCAATTGAAATTTAACAGACATCAGTAGAAATTTAAAACAAATCAAATTTAAAAGACATCAATTGAAATTTAAATTACTTGAATTGAAATTTTAAAGAAATCAATTGAAATCAACCAATTAAATTTGAAATTCAATTGGAATTAAAAAAAATCATCAATTGAAATTTAGAAGACATCAATGAAATTTGGAAATCATCAATTGAAATGTAAAAGACATTAATTGAAGTGTAAAAAACATTAATGGAGATTGAAAATTAAAAGATATCAATGGAAATTTAAAATATTTCAATTGAAATTTTAAAGACATCAATTGAAATCAACCAATTCAATTTGATAATCAATTGGAATTTAAAAAATCATCAATTGAAATTTAGAAGACAGCAAATGAAATTTGAAAAACAGCAATTCAAATTTAGAAGACATCAATTGAAAAGTTAAAAATATTAATTGAAATTGGAATTACATTAAATTGAAAATTAAAATAAATTGAAACTGAATTAAATTGAAATTTAAAAAAAAATCAATTAAAAACTTTGACGACATTAATTGAGGTTTAAAATACGTCAATTGACATTTAAAATACTTCAATAGAAATTTTAAAGACACCAATTGCAATCAATCAATTTAATTTGAAGTTCAATTGGAATTGAAAAATCACAATTGAAATTTTAACACATCAATTGAAGTCTTTCAAATTTCAATTGCTGTGTTTTAAATTTCAATTGATATTTATTAAATTTCAATTCATATGTTTTAAACCTTTAGTGAATTTTGTGGTTTTTAAGATATTTATTTTAAATTTCAATTTGAGTTTTAAATTATCAATTGATTTTTTTTAATTTTAAATGATGTGTTTTAAATTTCAATTAGTCTGTTTAAAGTTTGTCTGATGTAAATATCAATAGAAGTCGATTAAATTTCATCAATTTTCAATTTCTCTTAATTTAAATTCATGTCTTTTAAATTGCAATTGATGTATTAATTTCAATTGATATCTTTTAAATTTTAAATGATGTCTTTATTGATCTGTTTTAAATTTCAATTGATGTCTTTTAAAGTTCAGTTGATGTGTTCACATTTCAATTAATGTGCCGAAAATTTTAATTGATTTCTTTTGAATTTCAAGTGGAATTTTGTAACACCAATTGACGTATTTTAAATTTGAATTGATCTGTTTTAAATTGCAATTGAAGATATGTTTTAAATTTCAATTGAACTCTTTTAACTGTCGATTGATGTACATTATATTTCAATTGATGGGTTTTCAATTACAATTGATGTCTTACATTTCAATTGATGTCTTTCAAAATTCAACTAATGTCTTCTAAATTTCAATTGATGTGTTCTAAATTTCAATTGATGTCATCTAAATTTAGAGTGGAATTTTTGAATTTTAATTGATTTTTTCAAATTTTAATTGGAAATTGTGTAGTCAAGGAGAAAAATAGTATAATAGTTACATAAGATACAATTTACAGGTTCTGACATTTTATTATTGAACTAGAGAAGGAGTTAATAACTTAAGAACCAAATTCAGTTTTTGTGAAATTTTTGTAAGAAATTGTGTCACCTAACATCTCTACTAAGATCAACATTTCACGTGAATTTTTACAAAACTCCAAAAAAAAATACCTGCGGAATATCGAGAAATCTTTCCGCACGTGTAGTACTAAGTTGTTCACGCGAAAGAACAGCAACATGTATTAAGTAATATTTGAATGTTACTAAGAAAAATGCAATGACCAATCAAATTGAAGGAAGATTTGTTCAATGTTGTCAACTGTCACTCAATTTCTAAACAAAAATAGATTTTTAATGAAAAAGAATCTTTAAAATAGAGAAAAATATAGTCGCAATCACTTATAAATTATATTAATTAAAATTTATATTGCTGGCCAATTTCGCACGAAACAAATTGATGTTGCTCAATATTTTTCAACGTGAACGATTTTAGTACTCGACTTAAATGAGATTTTTTGTGTTGCATATTTTTGTGTTTGGCATAACAACCCTGTAATTAATTTTGTTTACCAAAGTTTCCCAAAGAGCTGAGTCCTAGCACATGAAATGTAGGCGAACTTTTCAGTTCGCGAAATTTTCGATTTATTTTGTTAACGTACTTCTAATTGGAATGAAAATTTCATAAGAGCTGAATACGGGACTTTAAGATTAAATTTGATTTAACGATCTGTCAACTTTGAAAGATATTTTCTTGCGGAACTGTGAGATTTTTCTTTCAAATTTACACTTAAAATATATGTTTTGTGAAGGATCTACATCGGTTGTCAGTAAAATAATTTCAATAAAACAACGATCTGTCAAAAAGCATGAGCGTGAAAAAGTAATCGCAGATTTGGTTGACATTTAAGCAGAAGAAATATATTATGGAATCTTAAATAAACTTACGTTGAGTTCGATAAAGTTGAGCTTGTTGACAGCTGTCACACTCTGACATGGTTTGATATGAATTTAGGGTATTAACCGCGCTTAAAACTTATATACAAAGTCATATAGACAGGAATGACAGGAAAAATATAATATAATATTATACTCGTATAGGCAGTAATGACAGGAAATAATATAATAAACTTGGAGAGATTTCAAGAAGTTATTGCGAAGCTTCCCTAATAGTTGGAAGATCCGTTCAAGCAATTGAGTGTGGGGAAAAATATCCCTGAATAAAGAGAACGAAATTGATAAAAATTACTCGTGGTAGCCGTAGGAGGTGTTGTTTAATAGATAGCAACAACAACATACCTTTTTGTTGTTGCTTCCCACTTTCGTTGTGTCAACCTCAGCACATACTATTAGGGTTTTCACAAGCTCTCTTAATGTCGTAATGCTGTACTGGTAAGTTGTGAACAACCATTATTGCATTTTTGTTGCATGTCGTATGTGTGCAGCTGATTGCATAAACAACTGATTGAAGAAAAATATTTTTTGAAACTAAACTGACGAAACTAAACGAAAAGGATAAAATAATAACATCAATAACGTAACATAATAATATCACAATAGTAATATCACAAAATAAGAAATAAATAACAACAGCTCTTATGGTAGTGATGTTACTTATCAAATCTATTCGGTAATAACAAACACGGTACAAGAAGAACAGCACTAGTAAAGTACGACCATCAGTAAACATACCTTCGATGTTATACTTGTCGTAAGTTAGTTTTATATGGAAGCCAACAACAAAATTCTTACAACTGTTGTAAGAAGGTACGACAGTACGACAAGTACGAGACCTTGTGAAATCCCTATATGTATACCAACAATAAATGAAAACAACCATAGACAAAAACAAACTACATGTGATTTTGACATTCCGAAAGTGGTTTGAAATGTAAACAAAGCAAATCAGCTGTGCCATGCTACAATAATATATACATGGTAATAGCAGCATGCGTTGTTGTTGTTGTAGGCAGCAACAACAGGCGTGTTGTTTTTGCTTCATTCGCTTCAGTTATCAAACACACAACAACATAAAAATGCAAAAGAGTACAAAACCAAAATACATATGTATGAGTTTGACAACTGAAGCGAAAAATTACATGAAAATAAATAAATCAGCTGTGCAAACGACTTTACCATGTATGTATCGGGTTTTTCAATAAGAGCGCTACAAGAGTTTTTAAATACAACAAAACCGGTTTTAGATACCAATGAAATTCTTTATTCCTGTGAAAGCACGTTCGATGCCATTATGTATGGAACTCGATTTCTTTTGCATGGCCACCACGGGCACGCTGGCAGAAGTCCAGACGCTGAACCCAATTTTCGACGGTTTTCAAGCATAAATCGGCCGATACTGCTGCAATTTCACTTTCGATATTCGTAAGAAGTTCATCAATCGTCGCTGGCTTGTTGGCATAGACCACAGACTTGACGTAGCCCCACAGGAAATAATCTAACGGCGTCAAATTGCACGACCGAGGCGGCCAATCGACTGGGCCATTTCGTGAGATAACACGTTCACCAAAATGGGTTTCCAATAAATTGATTGTGGCATTCGCTGTGTGACTTGTGGCGCCGTCCTGTTGGAACCACATGTCCTCCAAGTCCATATTATCCAATTGGGGCCAAAAATATTCGGTTATCATTGAACGGTAGCGATTCGCATTCACAGTAATGTGCCGGTCTTGATCATCACGGAAGAAGTACGGCCCAATGACGCCGCCGGCCCATAAACCGCACCAAACCGTAATTTTTTCGGGATTACGTGTGGATTGCTGTCTGACCAATAACGCATATTTTGCTTATTGACGAAGCCATTCAGCCAGAAATGAGCCTCATCGCTGAAGACCATAAATTGGACGTAGCGCTCTTAAAGTTGAGGCCACTGACTCCAAATTTCGGTAGTAAATTTTAATAATTTCGACTCGTTGTTGGCTCGTATATCTTTCCATGATGAAATGTCAAACTTTACTGAAGAGAAATGTCAAAAGAGCGGGAAAAAATACGGCGTCGTTTGCTGTCCCTATCGATTTACTTTTGTAGCGTCTCTGTTGAAAACCCCTTATATATAATTGTATCATGAGCTGTGCTTATGCATTCACGATCTTGGAACGAATCATAAAATATGTTGAAAATCTGTTAAAAGCACACATGTACGTGGGACAATCTCCATACTTTACCGAAGAGATAATAAAGTAAAGATTTTGCAGTAATGTTTGACATCGAATCAGGCACATCAAACGTATTACGCAGGGAAATTATATGTTTGGGTCTGCTATTAATGTTCTCCACAAACATAATGTGTTTGCTGCAATCATCATATGGTTTAAAAGACACGGAAAAGACACGTTGTGAAATCTAGGCGCGTCAACTATTTTTTCTGTGAATGAGAAATGTGTCCTCTTTCTGGTATGAAAGATCTAACTATCTGTATGATTAGAAAAGGGCTTCAATCATTTCATGCCAACCCTGTATTTGGAGATATTTCAAAGTTCTTATTGTTTAAAAATATGTATTTTCTGGAAATTACATTTAAAAGTTAGCAATACATAAACACAATATACGGAGTTAGACTTGTGTTCCAACATTTTGGACACCCTCGAAAAAAGCCAAGACATTTCAAGTGTGATAGTGTGACACGACCTAGCTCGGTGCTGATGAGACATGAATATTGAATATTGACTCTGGGTTCCCGGCAATGTATAGCTGTTTAATATTTTAATATTATTTTGCTTTTGTTACACGTTTTTCTTTGTCAAAGCGCTTATGAACAAATCACCGGCAAAATGCAATAAACTTTAAAGTTTATGGTGAAGGGTTGTAAATACTAACAATTAACAAAAAAAAATCCGCCGAATGTTAGCAAAAATACAAAACAGCATCAATCAAATGCTATAGAAAAGTGTGTGCTTGGTTTCTTTTTCGATTTATCAAAAATGCACTTTTGATATTTGTTTACAAAAAGGACATAGACGCGGGGTGATCACGATTTGTGGCACCCGGAACTCGCCGTGCTACTGCCACCCACCAACCTAGGAAGTAGCAAGGCGAATCCAACTAACATCGTCCACCAAACGTTGAACACCCCCCCAAAAAAAGAAAAAAGCTTTATATTAATGAGTCTGCCCGAAAAAGCACTGAAAATCAATTAAATGTTTCTTATTTGCATGCAAAAGGATAATCATCGCAGGATAACATTGCAATAAATTCTGAAGTTAGTTTATCACTAGGAACACACACACACACCCACAACTTCATGCATTCTTTATAGAAACCACAAATAAAAACACCACAATAAATGGTGAAGGATTTAGATGAAATTGTATCGATAGTTTGTAATAGACTGGCGAGTCCTTGAGTTGGAAATCATTACTGTTTTCAATATAAACTTGGCTAGAAATTAAAGGAAATCAACGATAATTTCCGACAGATTAGCAATTTTCAGCCAATCTTAAAAACTGTATATATCAGATTAAATTGTAACTATAGGATATCTCTATATTTATTTTTTGTTCTTTATAGTATAATTATTATTATTATATATAAGAAATTCAAATTATGCTTTTACCCTTTTAGAAGTTTCAGAAAAAGAGGTAATTCTTGTCATCGCTTAATCTGAATTTCATTGCCAACTCATACGTACGATATAGTTAGTCATAATCATTATTATCTGTATTCAAGTATATCCAAGTATTTCCCAGAACATATTAATTGATTTCTGAGAACACAATTCAAGCTATCCCAGATTTGGAACATGAATTACAGACTTTGAAACCGCTGGACCATCAAATAAATATGTTTATGTATAAAATATTTCATTAACCCTTTTCAGAGACAACTACCTACAGAAGTACCTAAGATTGTAGGTCTCCACAGAGCTGGAGACTTCGAGGACAAACATTGATATATTATATACAAATTTAAGAAAGGTAAACCTTTCGTTTAATATTAGAAATATTTACAATTACAATCAAGAAGATGAACAAAATAGTGTTTATTTCTGTGTTACTATACAAACCATTCCATATGGCAGAACATACGAGGGTTGCCATTTATATTTCTGGCCTAGGCAATGTTAAGTGTTGCCACATGCAATCTGGCAACACCATTGGAAAGTGTTACAGTATTTAGCTTAAGCTTCATCAAAATTGCCTAACACAAAGCGGGTCCAAAACAAAAACCGAAATTAGAATAAAATATAGCAACAAACAAAAATTTTAAAAAATTTTGTCGTCCGGAGCCATGGGCCACAGGTTCCAAACACGGATCTCGAGGACGTTTTTAAAACGGTGCCGTTTCGGTTACCTTTTTTATAGAATACCTCAACATATGAGGAAAAACGAAATACAATTTTTCGATAACTCGCTTAACTTTCGATAACTCGAAACCTCGTTATCGAGTTATCGGAATACAAAATGTCGAAAAAACGGGTCTCGAAGAATATTTTAAAAACTGCTATTGTGAGAACTATTTTTTGGAGAATACCTCAAAATATGTCGACAAAATTAAATTAAATTTGTCGATAACTCGCTTAGTTATGGAATTCAATACATTGTATTTTCTCCTTTTATTTTTAAGATGTTTGTGTTATAAAGCTTTCGGCATAGACGGCCTTCTGCCGAGGTTAGGGATTTTCTCCTCTGGGATACGTCCAACACCGGCTTCGGCATAATATTTATCGAGTTATCGGAATATAAAATGTCAAAAAAACGGGTCCCAAAGACTATTTTAAAAACTACTATTTTGACAACCATTTGTTGGAGAGTACCTCAAAATATGTCGACAAAATTAAATAAAATTTTTTGATAACTCGCTTAGTTATCGAGTTATCGGAATTTAATACATGGTATTTTCTCCTCTTTTTTAAGATTTTTTGTGTTATAAAGCTTTCTGCGTGGCCGGGCTTAGGAATTTTCTGCTCTGGGGAAGATGCAACACCAAATAGTATTTTTGCGATGCAAAGATTTCTACGTGGACAGCCTTCGGCCGGCTTAGCTTTTCTCCTCCGGGCTTAGATTTTCTCCTCTGGGATAGGTCCAACACCGGCGTCGCAGCTTCGGCATAGTATTTTCGTGTTTCAAAGCTTTCTGCTTGAACGGGATTCGGCCGGGTTTTAGGGATTTTCTCTAGCACCGTCTTCACGGCTTCGGCATAGTATTTCTGTGTTATAAAGAGCGA
Source organism: Phaonia tiefii (assembly GCA_963931995.1). Lineage (NCBI taxonomy): Eukaryota > Metazoa > Arthropoda > Insecta > Diptera > Muscidae > Phaonia > Phaonia tiefii. Next base: position 196,625,562 of record OZ008371.1, read on the forward strand.
TATTTTTAAAAAGATATTTCTTTTTCGGGATATACTATTTTATATGATATAATTCAAATTCTCAGCACCCGCACTTGCTATTTAAAAGCTAATACCCGTTTTTCGATTCTCAGGACCCACATATTATATTCTAATATGGGTTTATCTTGGCCCACAAATGTTTCACGGGAAAAATAAATGTAGCATTTAATTTGTGAGAAGAATAGCTTTCATTTGAGTACCCACACTTGACTGTTGCTAGATGTCCTTCTGTGGATCCAATTCTTGGATTCCGTGACCCGCATGGGTCCAACCGACGAGAAAATTATTAATTTTTGGTGTTCTTATTTATGACTGTAATTTGGTTTTTTTTTTGTTTGAGAACCACTTGGTATTCGGCAATTCAGCCTAAGTTTTAGTTCCTGAGAAAATTTGTTGCAGAGAGTTGCCACATATCTCGGATTTACCTACCAAATATATTCCTCTTCGTACTCTATTTTATTTTTAACGCATGTGGTGTTACTTGTCTTTGGTACAATGTTCGAAATGTCAAATTTCCGCTCCCAAACAATTATCAAAAAATTGTTTTCGTACAAAATAAATAAATGCCTAGCTGAGTACCAAGCCAATGAAAAGTGAGCGAAATTTACGTTATTTTTTATACACTTACTTCTTATGGTATCGAAACTTTCATAAAATCTGAATACCGGGCTGTAACGAGCATTATTTCTGGTTTTTTCAGAGTCTCGAAAAATTCATCTCAGTTAAAACAGGGAATTAACTTGTGAACATTTTCCTACGATTATTTTTCTCAACTTTCAACGTGGAATATCAAGAGAAGAGTGCATTGCTAAATTAAAATTAAATACAGGGTAGTTCAGCCACGACTGGACAAATTTCACCAGCGTATTCCTTGGCTCATTTCATGAAAATATGTTTGTTTCATGAAAATATGTTTTTTTTTTGTTTTTGGGCTTGTTGGAAAGGCTTTAAGACCTTTCAGAATAAAAATTTAAAAAAAAGTGAAATCGCAGAGATACGGACCTTTCAAAATAAATGGAAAAAAGACGTAAGAACGTGCACATAACCTCAATTTTCTCATCCAGATGGCACATAACTTATGCTTTTACTATTTAAAAATAGCCCTACCTCTTACCTTTCCAAAATTGCCTAAACGAAGCCCAGAGATCTTACCGAACATGTCCGATGTGGTTCGCAAACGGCTGCAATTGTGTTTAGTAGAAAACGGGAACCACATTGAAAACTCCGTATCTCGGCGATTTCACTTTTATTAATGATTCTGAAAGGTCTCTTAAAGGCCTTTCCAACAAGCCCAAAAACAAAAAAAATATGACCACTGGTTCAGAACTTAGCAATTTTACCCTAGTACCCTCCGACCACCAATCCGAAAATTTTCAAACCGCTGCCATTGCGCCCCCTTGCATTTTCGGGGATGGTCGTAGATGGACATATTTTCATGAAATGAGCTAAGGAATACGGTGGTGAAATTTATCCAGTCGTGACTGAATCACATTGTATATGCCGATGATGCAACACCCTACAGTACTGTGAAAAACAGGTAAAGGGGTTTTCAACAGAGACGCCACAAAAGTAAATCGATAGGGACAGCAAACGACGCCATAGTTTTTCCCGCTCTTTTGACATTTCTCTTCAGTAAGGCTTGCCATTTCATCATGGAAAGATATACGAGCCAACAACGAGTCGAAATTATTAAAATTTACTACCGAAATTTGGAGTCTGTGGCCTCAACTTTAAGAGCGTTACGTCCAATTTATGGTCCTCAGCGATGAGGCTCATTTCTGACTGAATGGCTTCGTCAATAAGCAAAATATGCGTCATTGGTCAGACAGCAATCCACACGTAATCCATGAGTCATCATTGCATTCCGAAAAATTTCGGTTTGGTGCGGTTTATGGGCCGGCGGCGTCATTGGGCCGTACTTTTTCCGTGATGATCAAGACCGGCACATTACTGTGAATGCGAATCGCTACCGTTCAATGATAACTGAATATTTTTGGCCCCAATTGGATAATATGGACTTGGAGGACATGTGTTCCAACAGGACGGCGCCACAAGCCACACAGCGAATGTCACAATCAATTTATTGGAAACCAAGTTTGGTGAACGTGCTATCTCACAAAATGGCCCAGTCGATTGGCCGCCTCGGTCGTGCGATTTGACGCCGTTAGATTATTTCCTGTGGGGCTACGTCAAGTCTATGGTCTATGCCAACAAGCCAGCGACGATTGATTAACTTCGTACGAATATCGAAAGTGAAATTGCAGCAGTATCGGCCGATTTATGCTTGAAAACCGTCGAAAATTGGGTTCAGCGTCTGGACTTCTGCACGCGTGCCCGTGGTGGCCATGCAAAAGAAATCGAGTTCCATACATAATGGCATCGAACGTACTTTCAAAGGAATAAAGAATTTCATTGGTATCTAAAACCGGTTTTGTTTTATTTAAAAAAACTTTTGTAGCGCTCTTATTGAAAAACCCGTTACAATAAATTTAATTGGGGCTGGCGTTCGCTTCACGACGCATTTCGTGCAGATCGTCCAAGTTGATGCCAGAAAATATTGATGAGATAGGGGCAACCTAGGGCATTACATCCACTCCCACACATTTAATACTGCGTGAACATTTGGCCGTACAAAAATATTTGCTCGCGGTGGTTGCTAGACATATGCACAAGACATCTTGAATGGTCATTCAAGACATTTGATTTCTTTTTCAAGTCATGTACTGTAACAAAGTTGCAACAAGCACCCAATAAGCACAAAGTCGGACTCGGATCCGATTTGAGTCCGACGCGTCGGATTCCGCTTACGTTGATCCGATTCGGATCCGGTTTGAGTAGGAAACATCGGATTTCGTTTTCTCTGATCCGATTCGGATCCGGTTTGAGTGCGGAACATCGGATTTCGTTTTTTCTGATCCGATTCGGTTCCGGTTTGAGTCCGGAACATCGGATTTCGTTTTCTCTGATCCTATTCGGAAGTAAGAAATAAGAAATACTTCCAATAAGCGAAAGACCGCATTACCAACAAAATTAAATATAATGACAAGGAATGAGTCTCAGAAAAGCATATATAGAAATAAATGCTTAAAATGTAATTTTATTATTTTATTCTGAAATGAGAGCGGAATCAAACCGAAATGATTCCGGAACCCATCGTAATGATTTAAAATCCGACCACATTTCGCTATCGGATCCGATCTCGTTTCGAGATCGGTCGCAATTCTCGTTTCGAGAACGAAAGAGGAATTTCTCCCGCTCGCTGATCCTATCACGAACCGAGAACGGATTCGTTCTCGAAATCATTATTGGGCAAGTACTTCGGGGTACTGTCGACAAAGCAGTAGTTTACTTGCGTAAATACCGAGGCATTCTCAAAATATTCCTGCATATATGCCTTCTGAGGCAGTTTGTTGACATTCAAATATGCCTTTTCCTAGCAGGCATTCATACAGCACCTCCTTCTGCTAGACTGGTAAACAATTCGGTACTCATTAACATCTCGCTTCTTGTCGAAGGCCTGGAAAGAGGCCTCATAGAAAGGTACAAAAAGAACTGATAGACCTGCTTGTTCCCTACCGAATGCAGGTTTGTCAAGAGACCATCTTTGTACCATCGAAAATATCAACAAAAAAATGGCTGACGTACTGGTGGAAGGCAAAACGTATGCTCGTTGGCATGCACATTTCCTTCTAAAAGCAGTGATGCACAGAATCGAGAAATAATGTTCGCAAGAACCGGTTCTTTACATTAACCGACCAGACCGAAAACGGTTCATTAAGGGTCGAAAAACGGGTTCAAAAGCACAGAAAACGGTTCCAAAAAGACCGAAAAACGAATCTACAGCAACTGAAAAACGGACTGAAAAGAACCGTAAAACGGTCCCTGAATAAGAGGACTCGTTTCCAAGGGAACCAAAAGTGTTAACCTTTGGGTGAGGGTACGAAAATGTGTATTTTTTTTATCAAATTTATATTCTTATAATATGATATTACACTTAAGCCTCTTTGGAACAGCAATTCGCTGGGAACCGGAACCGGTCCAACTACCTGGTTGGAACCGGACTCAACAAAAAATGTGTATTTTTATAAAATTGTACATTCTTATAATATGATATTACACTTAAGCCTTTTTGGGACATCAATTTGCTGAGAATCGGAACCGGTCCAAGTACCCGGTTCTTCTCGGAATCGGATCTAAAATACACGGAACCTCACATCACTAGTGGGTAGGCCTGCTAAGGTACTGTAAGAGGGATGCTGTTGTTCATGATTACTCGTATTTCTACATGTTCGCAATTCGTCGTAATAAAATCAAAACCTGCGATAGCCGAGTAGGTAACACATCCGGCTGCAAGTGCCGAGGTCGTGTGCTCGAATCCTGAGGCTGAAGATTTAAAAGAAACTTTATAATGTTCAAAGATAGTGTTTGTATTTTAACAAGGAAACATAAAAATGTCTGACATTATAAATATGGAAATAATTCGTATATGTTTTTTTACTTTTTCATGAGTCTTTTGAAAAATGTTATTTTGCAATGTTCTAACAAGCCATTCTTTGCAGTCCTCTTAGAAAATCCTTCCATTAAGCCCGGTATTCAGTTTTTATGAAATTTTCGTTGCCATAAGAAGTACGTGTATAAACAAGAACGAAAATTTCATGAAGCGGAAATTTCTCACACTTTTCATTTGCTTGGTACTCAAAATTTCGTAGGCAAAATCAATTACAGGGTTGTAACGCCAAATTATTGTGTACGAAAACAATTGTTTGATAATTGTTTGGGATCGGAATTTTGACATTTCGACAGTTTTAACAACCAGAAGTAACACCGCATGCATGGCAAAATAAGTAAGGCAGAAGCAGTAGGAATTGAAGGCATTTTGTTTTTATTTCAGGAGCCGACTTTGTCAAATTCAGTCGATCGAAATTTTCAAGATGTAATTATTTCAGGTTATATCAGGAGGAATTGTTCTAATTTTCGGCAACAACCACAAGGACAAGAAAAAATTCGTCTGCTATTTTAACGCTACCACCTGTACTAGATACATCTTGGAATTAGTATAAACAACATTTGGCAAGGTCGGACCACAGCGACAAGAAAAAATTTAAATCAGCTGTTCTAACGCTTCCACCTGTAATAGATACATCTCGACCGCATGCATTGAAAATAAAACGGAGTGAGTGCTTAGAGGAATTATAAATGAAATATTTTCAAGGTAAATCAAAAATAGCAGGTAACTCTCCGCGACAACATTTTTCGTTTAGAGATAAATGACAAAATTTCGTACGAAAATTGCACAAGAAGACTTGATACGGGGCTTCAACTAGCTTACCAGAAGGCCTGAAAGGCAAAGCCTTCTACGAGGTCTTTTCTCTGCATGCCATCCACCAGGCCCGTCATGAGAAGGGAAATGTGTAGAACTCCCCTTCCAATGGCGCCCTATGTTAATTTGAAATGACGATTGTATTTGTAGGGTTAGGCTTCTGACTGCCTTAATAGGCCTGTTAGGAGACATGAAAGCCACCTCTTTTCGCTGCTGGGATACGATGTGAAGCGAAGCAGAAGTATTAGTGTTGCTTTTTTGTGCTACACAGCTGAACACACTTACAGAATGTTTGTTTCTTGAGAACAGTAAAAGTATTTGATTGCCGCAATTTGCGTCTTGAAAACAACGTAAATCGTGTGCAGATATCTGGTGGATAACGCATTTGTTTTTTGCCGCCTGAAGAAGCGGCTGATGTATTCAAAACGAATGTTTTGGATCCACCTCATTCGGAGTGGCAAAGGTGCTTTGAAAATTGATTCAAACGCATGCAAAAGTGTATTGATCTTCATGAAGAATATTTTGAAAAACTTGCATTTCAATTTTATTATTCGGTGCTTAAGATGCTTTGTTCTTTAATAATTTTTCTCGTTCAATTACAATTTCTATAAAAAAGTACTTTTATAATAAAAAATTGAGTTTTGAAAAAAAAATTAAACCAATTTCGATCATCAATATTTGTTTTTCCATTATTAGGCCAGAAATATAAACAGCAACCCTCGTAGTAACATGTCCGTTGTAAACCTATTTGATTCGAACCACAAATCTCAAATTGTAGTTTCGAGAATTTCAAAGACCAGCAAGTCAAGCAGTTTGATCGGTCAACCCTTTCGGGACAACTACCACATATACCTTACAATTTCATATAGCCTGTCAAGAACAGCTGTTGCCAATTATGTTCTACAGTAAATGCTCGAAATGAAAGGATTTCTGAGTATATTTTAGCCCATTCTTTCAGAGAGTCCTGGTTTTCAAAATAAAAATCCTCAGCATAAATGGTTAAGAATGTCGGCTTAAAAAAAATCCCAAATTACCAATGATTTTTCGAAAACATTGATCTATTTATTTGCCCGTTTTACTCTCTTGTACACAATATTATGAAAACATTTACAAAGTCCATCTTAATAGAAATATCGTAAGACATGAGTTGATGACTGTCACCACTGATTCGACACGATATCAATGTGGGAAGAGGTGAGTTCAATTTAATTGTTTTATATATTTAATTAATCCAAATGCTAGTAGAAAATTATGCTGTATTGTAAATAAATTAAGTGATAAAGGATCCTGAATTTAATTTCGCCTTAAATTTAAACCGCAAGCGTATCAGGAAGTAACTTATTGTAGATACTATCTTTAGGCGCTAGAAATATTTATAGAATATATAGAATTTACATTAATAGCTTTAAATATATCAATATTATTTAAGTAAAAAAAATTGAGTTTCAACAAAAGTTTGAATAAACGTAATTATAACAATTTTTTGTTCATAAAAGTGTCGTACGTTATATAGAGACTTGTATTAGATTGAGGGATAATTTTTAAAACTTCCACTTGTTTTAAAATAATAACCATTCCGAAATAAAGCAATTCCGTATTAGTCTATACAACAAATACAATTTTTAAAAGTAAAAAGAAAATTGGCTGCTACAACGATTCAGGCTTACATTCGTCCGAAAAATAAAAACATTAATAATAATTGGTCATACGCCGCTGAAGCGTATGGTTAAATAATCAGGTCGATTCTTATAGTCACCTTCACCATGAATACGCCCCTCATTCGCTTTTTGCTATTCTATAATACGTTGGTGATGTGAATGCTAGAAAACATATGTTTTTAGAGATGTGCAAACATAAACATGTGTTTTCTTTCACATCATATGTATTCTAAAATACTCGTGTCACTAATTTATATGTAATTATGTATGTAACGCGAATATCTGCGCGTTTACATCCCGTCAAGCATTTGATTTTGATTTTTTTTAACCTGTTTTCGGGATTAAAAAGGATTTCTATCATTTGTTTTATAAACCTACCTGATGTCATTCATCGAAAATATTTCCATCGTGTTGTTTCTTAAGTTTTTAAGGACACTTCGTAGAATTTCCGAGTTATCAGTAAGTAACATAAAACGCAATGGAATCCATTTTAAATTAAAAGATGAGCTTTTGTTTACCATTTTTTGTTAATGACGAATAATTTTCCCAATCAGCTGATTACACCTACAGCTGATTTAATTAGTGATGCTAAACATTTTACAATTTTTATCGATAAGTCATCCACGAGTATTTTAGAATGCTTCGAAAACAGAGCGTCGAAAGTGAAACGTTGACTTCGTCGAAGTGAAGCGCGTATTTATGAATCGACCTGAACGTGTTTTTTAGTATTTGACAGCAGTCCATTCGACATACAACATTCTGTCGAAAGTAATTTGTTATTTGATTCCTAAATTTATTGATCGTACCGTGTCCCAGTAGCGCAAACGCCAAGGTATTATCAAAATGTGCCTTCTGACATATACTTAACTAGGTTGTTGACATTCAACTATGCCTTCCCCTAGCAGACATACATACAGGCCCTTCCTAGTTCATCTCCCAGAATGTCAAAAACTTAGATACACATTCACATCTCACTTCTTGATGGAGGCCTGATAATAGGCCATGCTTGGTTCCCTTCCGAAAGAAGGCCTTCCAGAAGGCTTTCTGTGTCCCTTCGAAAATATCCCAAAGCCATGCGCACTTCCCTTCTTTAAGCACGCCTGATGGCAGGCCTATTGACAGAATGGATCATGGATCATCATAATAACGCAACAGAGATGCTGTTGTTCATTCTATCTTAGTGCTAAGGTCGTATATTTGATTCTTGATTCCTATTTCAACTAGGAGATGTGAAACTGTTTCAATATTATAAATATGTAAACAAATCTCATATATTTTTTATTTTCCCTTAAGTCCTTCTAAAAATTCTCTTTTGTAGTCCTCCTAAAAGGTCTTCCTTTGCAATTCTCTTAGGAAACGTTCCACTAGCAAGCCTACCAGAAATTCTGAAATGTAAAGCCTTCTACGAGGCCTTTTCTCTCCTGGCCAGCTAGCAGGCCTGCCAAGAGCAGGTAAATTTCCACGCCTTCCCTTCCAATGACGCCCCATGTTAATTTACGTAGCTTTAAGCCCGGTATTCAGTTTTTATAAAATTTTCGTTGCCATAAGAAATACGTGTATAAAAAATAATGGAAATTTCATGAACCGAAAATTTCGCTCACTTTTCATTTGTTTATAAAGCCCTCTCTCGAGTAACAACAGACCAGCTGTACCAGACAGCCTGTCTTGCTTCATGGTGCAGAACCTTGGCATATCGCAAGCATACGAAACATCTGAAGGACTCTTCCAGAGAAAAATACTCCGAAAAATGTATGGCCCTATTGTGCCAAACGGCGAGTATCGGCGACGCATGAACCTTGAGCAATATCGCGACATTGACATAGTTAAGCGGATCAAAATAACACTATTACGCCATGTCAGTAGAATGGATGAAGGAAGACCAAGACTCCGCTGGAGGCATCAGATTGGCTAATCGCTGAGTACACTTGGTATTACCAACTCGAGAGATAAGGCAAAATATCTAACTGGTTGGCGAATCCGGCTAAAGCCCGGTATTCAGTTTTTATGAAATTTTCATTGCCATAAGAAGTACGTGAATAAAAAATAACGAAAATTTCATGAACCTAAAATTTCGCTCACTTTTCGATTCTTTGCTCAACTCAGCTCTTTGCGAAAATTTCGTAATCAGAATCAATTACAGGGTTGGTACGTACTCCAAAGTTATTTCGAACGAAAACAATTGTTTGATCATTGTTTGGCACCGGCAATATGACATTTCGATTATTTTAGTAAAAAAAAAGTACGAGTATTACTTTTTTTTTACTAAAATAATCGACATGTATTAAAAATACAAATGAGTTCGAAGATGAATTATTAATGAAATATTTGCAACGTTTTTTTTAACTCATGTGGTGTTACTGTTGTTTCTTAAAAAATCGACCACATGTATTAAAAATACAAATGAGTTCGAAGATGAATTATTAATGAAATATTTGCAACGTTTTTTTTAACTCATGTGGTGTTACTGTTGTTTCTTAAAATAATCGAAATGTCAAAATTCAGGTCACAAACAATTATCAAATAATTGTTTTCGTACAAAATAACATTGGCATAACAACCCTGTAATTGATTTGGTTACCAAATGTTCCCAAAGAACTGAGTACTAGGCAAATGAAAAGTGAACGAAAATTTCATTATTTGTTATACACCTACTTCTTATGGCAATGCAAATTTCATAAAAACTAAATACCAGGCTTAAAGCGCCTTATTCAGTTCAAGCGAAATTTTCGTTAGAAATTTTGTAACCAAAATCCAGTTTAGGAGCAATTCTTGGAATAGAATCAAAATTCTACTAACAATATAACTTTTTGAGATGAGCTAAAATATATATATATATTTTTTGTCGCTCGGCCCAACTTCGTAAGAAATGAGCTTGCAAAGTTTGGCTGTATAACCGACCATATCTTTGAAACTACTTGTCCGACCCGATTGAAATTGGTGTCAGTAGAAGGGCCTTTTAAGCTCTACAAATGCTGGTAGTTGTATTAACCCATTGTGGAATATAAAAATAAATGCTTTTATAGCCTCACTTTTTTCTAATTATTCTTCTTTAAAATACATATTAACAAAAATGGACCGTAGTATTTTTACATTTTCTCTACATACCGGTAATAGAGAAGAGTTCTGGATTTCTTTCAAGCTATAATAGAACTCATTAACCCTTCAACGAACGCAGATATTTTGCTATCATTTGCTATCAAACTTCCAACATAATAGGATGGCCTGTTTACACCAAAGTATGAAAAATTATTTCACTTTATAATACAAATATAATATGCCAAAGCACCGAAGCCGGTTTTGGATATATCCCAGAGCAGAAAATCCCTAAGTACGGCCGAAGACCGGTAACACATGAAGCTTTATATCACAAAAATACTATGCCGATCTATGCCAGAGGAGAAAATTCCATTATGGCGAAGCCGCGATGCATGTGTTGGACCTACCCCAGAGGAAAAAATCACTAAGACCGGCCGTCCAAGCAGAAAGCTTTATAACAAAAACTTTATTGTAACTTTTGGATTATTTTTTTTAACTTTAATATCTCCGCTCTTTGAAGGGCTAATGCGCCGTATTATACCTTGATAGACATCCTGGAATCTTCTCTATTAACTGTGTGTAGAGAAAATGTATGACCGCTACCGTTAATTTTTGAAAACTACGCATTTTAGTGGAAAAGTAAGGCTACGTCTTTTTAATATTTCACAATGGGTTAAGAAAAACTAAAATATTTTTACCAGCATTCGTTAATGCACGTTAAATGCTCTATCAGGTGAAAAAAATAACACAATTGGACAATTACTCCAAAACTACATTTGTTCTCAATTATCATACAATTGTTTTTGAACGAAATAACTTTGATGTAACAACCCTGTAATTGATATTGCTTACGAAATTTTCGCAAAGAGTTGAGTACCAAGCCAAAGAAAAGTAAGTCCAATATTCGGTTCACGAAATTGTCGGTATTTTCTGTACACGTACTTCTAATGGGAACGAAAATTTCGGAAGAACTGAATACGGGGCTAGAGCAAATGAAAACTGAGCGAAATTTTCAGTTCTCGACATTTTTGTTGTTTTATGTACACGTAGTACGAAGTTCGAAAATATGGAGAAAAAACAATTACAGGGTTGTTTCGCCAAAGCTATTTAGTAACTTTATTGTTTGAAAATTATTTTGGACTGAAGTTTTGACATAATTTTTTGTAAATGGAGTACGAAGAGGGATTATTCATGAAATAGTAAACTCTGTAGCAAAATTTTATAAATGACAAAATTTCCTTACGAGTATTTCGTGACACCTGAATACGACGAAGCCTAACCACGAAATTCCAGTCTTCACGTACATATGTCTTCTAAATAGGGCCGGTTTACGACAGAAGATTTTTCGGGAAAAAACTGTGAATAGTTGCAACATCATTTTATAGGAGAGCGCAATAAGAGCGCTACAAAAGTTTTTTTAAATAAAACAAAACCGGTTTTAAATACCAATGAAATTCTTTATTCCTGTGAAAGTACGTTAGATGCCATTACGTATGGAACTCGATTTCTTTTGCATGGCCACCACGGGCACGCTGGCAGAAGTCCAGACGCTGAACCCAATTTTCGACGGTTTTCAAGCATAAATCTGCCGATACTGCTGCAATTTCACGTTCGATATTCGTACGAAGTTCATCAGTCGTCGCTGGCTTGTTGGCATAGACCATAGACTTGACGTAGCCCCACAGGAAATAATCTAACGGCGTCAAATCGCACGACCGAGGCGGCCAATCGACTGGGCCATTTCGTGAGATAACACGTTCACCAAACTTGGCTTCCAATAAATTGATTGTGGCATTCGCTGTGTGGCCTGTGGCGCCGTAATGTTGGAACCACATGTCCTCCAAGTCCATATTATCCAATTGGGGCCAAAAATATTCGGTTATCATTGAACGGTAGCTATTCGCATTCACAGTAATGTGCCGGTCTTGATCATCACGGAAGAAGTATGGCCCAATGACGCCGCCGGCCCATAAACCGCACCAAACCGTAATTTTTTCGGGATGGAATGATGACTCATGGATTACGTGTGGATTGCTGTCTGACCAATAACGCATATTTTGCTTATTGACGAAGCCATTCAGCCAGAAATGAACCTCATCGCTGAAGATGAGTAGCGCTCTTTAAGTTGAGGCCACTGACTCCAAATTTCGGTAGTAAATTTTAATAATATCGACTCGTTGTTGGCTCGTATATCTTTCCATGATGAAATGGCAAACCTTACTGAAGAGAAATGTCAAAAGAGCGGGAAAAAATATGGCGTCGTTTGCTGTCCCAGTCGATTTACTTTTGTAGCGTCTCTGTTGAAAAACCCTTATATGCGATTCAACGACTGTAAGAAGTATTTGCAGAGGAGGTTCTATTCCAAAGCTGATCCAGCTTAAAGTTAGAAAAACAAGCAGAATAAAGTAGGAAAGAGAAATAACGATAGATGGCTGGAAGTATGTAGGGTTGTTCATTGCGATTGTCTTCTTTTATGTTCCAGGCCGATGTTTTTGAATAAATTTTAAACGGTACAATATTTTGTAATAATATTTCATTGCATGATAGTTTGGTTTATAACAATTATGAATGAAATATAATATCGGCTAAATGGCCGCTGCCCAAATGTGTGTAGTTTGCATAACTTTTTTGGCATATTATGGGCGTTATTGCTCCAATTTCTTCATGTTGTTCTTTAGCATCTGAATTGTTTTGTGCCGTATACGTACGCTACGAGTTCGGCCAGACTTCACATTTTCTCCCAGTGTATACAAGGTTTCAGAATTGACTTGCTCGGCACATTATTTAAACCAAAAAAAAACCGTAAAATTCTTCGCGTTTTTACAATTGAATGATATATGCTCTATAATATATGATTATCAACTGCTCTGCACATCAGTCAAATACAAACTGACAACTGTCAACCAAACAGAAATGTCGCTCAAAAAACATCGACCTGAAACATAAAAAACACACAGTAGACAAAAACGTACCGGTAGCGTCATCGAGACAAATACAAATTCAACTGGATGGCAGGAGGTTTTGTAAGATACGAAGCACTGTACGATCGGTAAAATTAGAGGTCGTATTAATTGATATACTGTTTGATGATATTGATATATTAAAGATGAAGAGTAGGCGATGCGGTATCAGCGATATATACCACAAAGCCGATAAGTTCAGACGAAAAGGATCCGCCAAATAACTTTTTTTTTTTGAAAATGCTGTAAAAAAAAAACTACTGAATATTTTCTCAAATTTATTTTTTTATTTGAAAGTACATTCCTCCGGTTAATAATGGAAAATAATTTCATTCAAATGGCTGCCTCGGCTGGCCACGCAGTAGCCTACACGATCGGTCCAAGCACATTATCGATTGTGTGCAGCTGTATTTCACCAATGGCTTCACGAATATTGTCCTTTAAAGCGTCAATTGACTCTGGCTTGTCGGCGTAACACTTATCTTTGAGGGCGCCCCACATATAATAGTCCAACGGTGTCAAATCGCAGCTCCGAGGTGACCAAACGACATCAGCTCTGCGGCTGATAATGCGATCTTCAAAAACAGGGCGCAAAACATCGAGTGTAGCTTCGGCTGTGTGGCACGTAGCGCCGTGCTGTTGAAACCAAATGTTGCCAATATCCTCCTTTTCAATTTTTGTGAACAAAAATTCGTTCAACATGGCCCGACAACGATGGCCATTGACTGTAACGGCCACTCCTTGCTCATTTTCGAAGAAAAATGGCCCAATTATGCCTCTGGACCAAAATCCGCACCAAACAGTGACTCGTTTTGGGTGCATCGGCTTTTCAATGTATGCGTGCGGGTTTTCTGTGCCCCAAATGCGACAATATTGCTTGTTTACATACCCGCCAAGATCAAAATGAGCTTCATCTGAAAAGAAGATTTTTTTTGGCAAAATCGGCATCTTCTGTCAGTCGATCGCAGGCCCACTTAGCGAAGCGAAAACGCATTGGATGGTCACTTGGCTTCAACTCCTGAACCAATTGGACTTTGTAAGGCGTCATACCAAGGTCTTTATGCAAAATTCGTCTCAATGATGTCTCCGAAATGTTCAATTGTTGAGAACGACGGTGAATTGATGTTGATGGGGCTTCACGCACACTTTCTGCCACAGCAGCAATATTCTCGGGTGTACGCACTATTTTTGGCTTTTCACGATTTGGTTTATCGATGAGGATGCCAGTTTCTTTCACTGTTTCCACAAGATAACGAACATACGGAGCTGACGGTGCTTCTCTTCCTTCAAAATCCGTACGCAATTTTCGCACACATTCTGCAACATTACCATGATTTTCAAAGTAATGTTGCAATGTTTCCCAGCGTTGTTCAAGCGTATACACAACCATATTCGTTCAGCGGAGGGATAAAACTAATTATCTGTCAAATCAGACATGAGCTAAGTGTTACCATTCACGAAATAAGCACTAGTTGAAAAACAAAAACGTTAGATGGCGGACCCGTTATATATCCTGGGACGTATTCATAACACCCATGACTGCATTATTACGCGCTATTGTATTGTCTTTAAATAAGAAAAATATATAACAATGTTCAAAGTTGATACTTCGTAAGTGATTTCTTACTATTTTTCAGAAGACGAAAAATCGTTACAACTTGCTAAAAAACCAAAATATAGGTGAAAAAAATCGAAATTAGTAAATAAACTGTATTTTAACAAGTTATGACCATCGATACAAAATTGTAAGCCTGTGGAAGTCGATTACCACCAAAAAATTCAAATTTATTTAAAAGCCTAAAAAAACTATTAACCTTAAAAATCGAAAACTGATATTTTCACAATTTGAAAATTCATATGTATCTCCCACAGAACGTCTCTTTTATTACCATAAAAAAATGGTTTCAAATTGTCTACGACCGAATTAATATTCTCTTCGAAAGATAACACTGTTATAAAAGGATTTTGGGCAAAAGGTTTTGTATATGATTCCGGCAGATTATGCAGACAGATGTATAATTGATATGATAGATTATTATTGTAATCACAATTAATTTAAGTTAATTGGTAAAGTTGCTTCTCAACATGTACATAAGGACGGAATGAAACCTGGTGTCAAAACAAGCGTTGCGTATTGAATTGATTAGTAGAATATTACATTTTTTTTCGAGAACCTTCTTTTGGTGGTTGAAGTCTCCACTTCTAGTGTAGTTTGTTTATTTTGTGGTAAATATGGATTCAAACGAAGTGCCATAATGACCATGTAATGCAAACATAATTTTTAAAATTTTGTCAAAATATTTTTTTCACATTTACATTACTTACAGTAAAAAAACTGAAAATTCACCAGAAACCTCAAAGTCTCTTTAAATGTTAAAAAATTGATTTAAATTCCACGAACTTTCTTTGAATAATTTTTTTTTAAATTTGCAATAAATTTCATATTAAATGTCCAAAATTTCCTATTTAAAATATGTATTTATTTCAGCAGAAAGTTCTGAAATTGTATAAATGTATGGCAGCATTTTAAAAAACAGCCTTGAGTTCCGTAGGGCAGATTTTATATGACTTCCTCCAGGCATCCAATTAAAACAGTTTTATATAATTAGATACTGTAGAATATATTCCTTATCTTTTTAAACATTTTTAATTTTTATATAAAGGGGACTGGCACCGCCCTTTTTTGAATGTAAAAGAAATATTTCGTTACTAATACTATACGAACCACATACATGTCTTCTGCACCTCACACATATAATGCGCGATATATTATTATTTATTGTTTTCTGTTCCATGCAAAGTGCCACGCCCTTATGCCCAATCACCATATTATATTGCTAAAAACCATACCCTGAGCAATAGTTACCAACATTTACCACTTCAAACGCATCCAATATTTCGAAATTTATGTATAACCATTTTTTAATTTTCAACAAAGAGGCGCCGCGCCGCCCACTTTTTGCGTTATATAAATTCTTCCCTATACAAATAAATAAAATACAAAATATCGTACGGTATATATAATAAGCCTAAAATAATGCTAAGTGAGATATGTGATTATTTGACGCCTAATGATCTATAGGTGCAGCCAGAATCTTGATTCTCTTAAATTTTACGACGACCACGCCCACTGATACGGCGATACAATACAAATACTTTCGTTGAAGCATATCTCCATGTTGTTTTTTCATTGTTACGAATTTTCTAAATGTCCCTTCTTTAGCGCTACGTTATTTACCGTTAATAAAACAAGCCTCCTTTTAAATCACGTTAAGTATAAAAATTTTCTTTGTTTACACATACTCGCAATAAATAACAGTCAAAACAATTTTATTAAACTCGACAATGTGTACTTTTACACGGTTTAAATTCAGACCGTTTCGGAATACGCCACCAATCAATCGGCTGTTTATTCAGTTGCACTATTGTCAAACGCCATTTCGAACTTTCCTGATATTTCTCGTAGTAGCGCCATCTGTTCTCAATAGTTCGCGAGAATATAGCAGTGAAGTGACCGTTTGCGGTGAGATCGCACAGTAGCGCCATCTGTTACAGATTGTGTCGACAAACATCCATGGTGAGTTGGTATGTCGTAACGATTGCATACTTTTAAGCGCAATTAACATTAGCCAATCAAGCTGTGTATCCGTTTGTTGAGATTCTAATGTCATTTTGGCATTCTGCACATGTGTAGAGGTTAGTTAACCCAAAAATTTAAAGCATTTTTATCGCATTTTTTATTACTCTACGCGATTTGTTTAAATATATTTAACGTAAAAGCATCGATTTTTGTTTACAAATTATCCTGAGGTTGCCGACTTCCAAAGACAGTTGTTTGGAGAAAATATTTCTAAATTTTTTCTTTATTTTTCTTCTAATCATCGAATTTTTACGCTTCTGTTATTTCGCCACTTGTTTTTCTCCGACTGGACACTTTTTTCCAATGTTCTAAAAATGTCTAATGACACTTTAATTCCCGAACATTTTATTGGAGAGTTGATAAAGCTCAATCACGTTATTAAATGATGCAAGTTTTAAAAAATATCTTTAACTCTAAACATTCCAATTCAGATTTTGAAAAAAGTTTTTCATGATTTTTACACAAAAAAATGCATTTAGATGACGTAGAAAGGCAATCTTACTACAACAGTCTTTTAGCCGAAGTCCGAATGCTTATGGCCATCGGTGGTGCAATGGTTAGTGTGTGTGCCTCTTGTACATTAGATTCTGGGTTCGATTCCTGCTCTTTCGGCAGAATTCACCTCGCATAGTGATTTAATTTATCGGAATGTTATTTCGGTTAAGCCGGCAGTATGTTAGACGTTTACGCTGGCAACTCTGATGAAATGTACTCGTATGACTATAATTATATGTAGTTGTCACCACCGTAAGATTTCAGCTGTTTACCTTATTGTTGTTTTGTGCAAAGTGTAATTTATTCAAATTGTGACGGAAAATAATCAAAAGACACCGTGTAAAGTACGTCTCAGTTGCCGAGGACCATTTACTTGCTGACCTGTTGGAAGAATGCAAATCAATTTTAGACAACCAAATACTTAACTCCTAACAACATGAAAACAAACCAGCTGTTGTCAACAGTTGTCAGCTATTTGCATTCATCGTTCCGATAAACTACCAAACGGCGTTAGAACTTCTGTTAACGGATAAATTTGAAAACCGTGTTAGACTGTGAGAAAAATCATTGGATAGGTCAATTTTTCAGTTGGAATAGTGTAAACTTGAGGAGTACGATTTGTCGACAACATTTTGACACATCTGTTAGATTTCTCTCATTTTTGAGTTTTCTCAAGAAATTATGCATCAGGGTTGCATTTTGGATGAAACAGACAACAACAAAGAAAACGGCAATAAAAGCATTTATTTCGTCACTTTTTTTTGGACTTTGTTCAAAATTTTCCTTTTTTCTATTCTATTTTCATTTTATAACTGTTGTAACTATTTTGTTTGCCACTTTGCACGCCGATGTTTTTGCTTTCTCCAAAAGTGATAGTGTAAATCGCAAGCAGGATGCTAAAACGATTTTTGTCAAATGGAACAGAGCTTCATACCATTTCACTCTCCACGAATCGTTCCACCTTCTGCTAACCGATACTTTATCGTTACGATAAAAGATGACTGGACATTAGAAAGTGGCCCTAAGTGTATTTTTTGTAAAACAAAAAACAAAGTGAAAAACATGAAATTTCCCCATTTTCTAAAACTGACTTTATTTAAACTCAAATTTGGAGTTCTTAAAGTTGAGCTTTGAGCCATTCGTAGAAAATTTTGGGGAATTAAATAGAGATTGAACATTTTCTACGCCATTTCCAATTGAAATTTAAAAAATATCAATTTAATTTTGAAAATTATCAATTGAAATTTGAAAATTCTATTTGAAATTTAAAATACATAAACTATAATTTAAAAATTCAATTTGAAATTTGAACTATATTAATTGAAATTTAAAAAACATCAATTGATATTTAAAAGACATCAATTGAAATTTAAAAGACATCAATTGAAATTTAAATGACATCAGTTGAAATTTAAAATATGTCCATTGATATTTGAAACACATCAATTGAAATTTAAAACATGTCAATTGAAATTTGAAACACATCACTTGAAATTTAACAGATATCAAATGAAATTTAAAAGACATCAATTGAAATTTAAGAAACACCAATTGAAATTTAATAGATGTCAATTGAAATATAAGACATCAATTGGAATTTAACACATATGAATTGAAATTTAAAAGACATCAATTGAAAATTAAAAGACATCAATTGAAATTTAAAAGACATCAATTGAAATTTGAAACACATCAATTGAAATTCAAAAAGCAATTCGTAGAAAATTTTGGGGAATTAAATAAAGATTGAACATTTGCTACGCCATTTCCAATTGAAATTTAACAAATACCAATTTAATTTTGAATAGTATCAATTGAAATTTTGAAAATTCTGTTTGAAATTTAAAATACATAAACTATAATTTAAAAATTCAATTTGAAATTTGAACTATATTAATTGAAATTTAAAAAACATCAATTTATATTTAAAAGACATCAATTGAAATTTAAAAGACATCAATTGAAATTTAAAAGACATTAGTTGAAATTTAAAATATGTCCATTGAAATTTGAAACACATCAATTGAAATTTAAAACATGTCAATTGAAATTTGAAACACATCAATTGAAATTTAAAAAACATCAGTTGAAATTTAAAAGACATCAATTGAAATGTAAAAGACATCAGTTGAAATTTAAAATATGTCCATTGATATTTGAAACACATCAATTGAAATTTAAAACATGTCAATTGAAATTTGAAACACATCAATTGAAATTTAACAGATAAGAATTGAAATTTAAAAGACACCAATTGAAATTTAAAATACATCAATTGTAATTTAAAATGTGTCGACTGAAATTTCAAACACATCACTTGAAGTTTAACAGATATGAATTGAAATTTAAAAAACATCAATCGAAATTTAAAACACATCAATTGAAATTTAAAAAACATCAATTGAGACTTAAAAAACATCAATTTAAATTTAAAAAATATCAACTGAAATTTAAAAAAAATCAATTGAAATACAAAATTCGTCAGCTGAAATTTAAAAATTATTAACCGATTTTATGTATTCGATTTTTAAATTTCAATTTGTGTCTCTTAAATTTCAATTGACGTCTTTTAAATTGCAACTGATGTTTTTTAAATTTCAATTGATGTGTTTCAAATTTCAATTGAAATGTTTTAAATTTCAATCGATGTGTTTCAAATTTCAATTGAAATGTTTTAAATTTCAATTGGTGTCTTTTTAAAATTCAATTGATATATTTTAAATTTCAATTGATGTCTTTTAAATTTCAATTGATGTCTTTTAAATTTCAATTGAAATGTTTTAAATTTCAATTGGTGTCTTTTTAAAATTCAATTGATATATTTTAAATTTCAATTGATGTCTTTTAAATTTCAATTGATGTCTTTTAAATTTCAATTGAAATCTGTTAAATTTCAATTGATGTTTTTTAAATTTCAATTGATGTCTCTTAAATTTCAATTGATGTCTTTTACATTTCAACTGATGTTTTTTAAAATTCAATTGATGTGTTTCAAATTTCAATTGAAATGTTTTAAATTTCAATTGATGTCTTTTTAAAATTCAATTGATGTATTTTAAATTTCGATTGATGTCTTTTAAATTTCAATTCATATCTGTTAAATTTCAAGTGATATGTTTGAAATTTGAGTCGATATATTTTAAATTTCAATTGATGTATTTTAAATTTCAATTGATAGCTGTTAAATTTCAATTGATGTCTTTTAAATTTCAACTGATGTTTTTTTAAATTTCAATTGATGTGTTTCAAATTCTACTTGAAATGTTTTAAATTTCAATTGATGTCTTTTTAAAATTCAATTGATGTATTTTAAATTTCAATAGATGTATGTCAAATATCAGATCGAATATTCAAATTTCAATTGATTTTTTTTTAAATTTCGTTTGGAAATTTCGAAAGATATGTTAAAATTTCAAATTGCGAAAACTTTAATCGATTTCATGAAGAAGGTTTTTGCCACCAAATTAACCAAAAATACTTTTTAGCAGCAATTCTCATCTCTCATTTTTAAATAAAAAATTAAAAACTCAAGTCATATCCCTTAATGTACGTGTTGTCAAAATACCTTTCAAAAAAACTAAAGTTTTTCACCTTTATCAAAAGTTTTTGAAAAGAATTTTTTCCAAGGTATTGGAAAAAAATCATATACGGAACCTTTTGCGCACTCACTTTGCGTAACAGTGTAATTGCTGTTTTGGTAAACAAAAAACCCCTCAACTTCCCTCTAGTGTTACGGATGTAAGTTTATAGCATTAAAAACATGTGTCATCTTTATATGGCACCGAAGCGAATTGGTATGTAATCTTGCAAATAAGAAATATTTTGTATTGAATTTGAAATGTGTAAAAATATTTGAAAACTTAAAGTGCAAAAAAACAGGGGTTGAACATGTTCAACGTTGCACACTTTTCTACAGTTGTGTTGTTGTTTATTTTTGCGAATTGCAGCGGTAAATGCCTACAATACAGTCAAACCTTTCTATAACGCCCAATAGAATTTGAAAGGAGCTTACAAGTTTATGCTACATTATAATTTAAATGATATTATGGCTATCTTAATTCCAATGTGATTACTATAAGAAGGTTTTACTGTATTTTGTTCAAGTTGTTTTTTTTTTTGTTTTTGTTAAAAAGTTATGGTTGCTATATAATTATGATGTAATATAATACAAAATAATCTGCTTCTTCTTATTATGTTATTCTTTGGTTTTGGTTTTTGCACCTGGAACAAATTTAAATTAATACAAAATAATATAGTATAACCCCCCGTAAATACATATATAGTACAGAAGTCGATTGGTGTATCTAAGGACAAACGCAAAACTGTAAATACTTGGCTTCTTAAACAACAGCCCCCGACCTCATACCTATTGCAAATGAGGGGGCCCTATAAGCTACCAAACACCATACTTTTGACTAAGAGATATAAAATTTTGATTTGATTTTTTGTTAGAGAACCACATAGAAATTGTTGTAATTCTACTTATATCGTATAATGAAAGAACGTAAAATGTAACTGAAATAACCTCTGAATACCCTCTATTGAAACTTTAGTAAACGAATACGAACCAACAAAATAATCAAAACAAAAAAAAACAAGCTAAACCAAAAATCTAGATTGTGCAGAATCGATGAATTGAATTAATTAATTTGGTTTAATTAAAACAAAAAAGTTCATAGAACTAATTAAACTTAAACAACAAGTAGATGGGCCTATGTAGAGGTTCCTTTTTTAAAAATAAAAGTCAGTAGTAGACTCTCTAGTATACCTGGTAATCGGTAGTAGAGTAGAGTAATAGATCTAGACTATTTTTGTACTAATTCTGATTTAAATTTTCATTTGAATTTTTAATGTCTTCTTTTAATTTCTAAAATTTTGTAAATCTTCTAACTGCCTCTTTAAGTTAATTCCTAAATTTGAATGTTTTGAGCTACTTATGGTGTAATGTTAGTGATATTTTATACTACACTCGTCATGAATGTTGTAAAATCTTTGAAGTCTGTTCTAAAAGCACCTCTTACTTTCTCAAGTGTCCTGTGGTTTGTGTATACCCAGGACCCATTAACTGATTTAACATAAATGATCTTAGAAAATCTATCCTTCTGAACTTTCTATCATTGCAAAATATGAAATATATAAGAAAATACTCTTAAAAATTATTTTGTATTAATGTTTAATTGTTCCCCACAAAAAAAAAATACAAAAAATACAATCAAGTTGTTACAGAAAAACGCTAAAGTTGACACTTTAGCGTTGCTGTAAACAAAACTGTTACATACTAGTTGTCTGTTAAGAATCGTGAGTTGTAAATGTCTAGAACCGCTAAATACTGTTTATACTACTTAATACCTGTCTAGTTTAAAATCAGTTTTATGTTTTCTTTATGATTTCCAAATTTCAGTTTGTTTACCGAATTGGGTTTTCCCAAAAACCAATTGCAATTACATATTTCTAAGCTTTGTTTTATAACCAAACAATTAGATGATTTCCGTTTCCGTATCCGTTCACGGATGCGTTTTAATTTTGGTTCCGTTGCCGTTGCCGTTAGCGTATGCGTTTCTGTTAACGGTCTTTTGTTATTATTTTACTATTTTTTATTGTTGTTTATGTTGTGGCTTAAATTGACTTGAGTGGCAGCGTCTAATCCAATTTTTTTTGTTTGTTACATATTAATGCAAATTAATTTGTTTGTTGTGTCATTTTCAGTTTATTTGTTAAAGTTTCTAAACGATTTCTTTTGGGTTTTGTTTTTACGAATTGTGAAATTTATTTGTGTAGCCGTTTTTAATAAAACCAATGTGTTGGATTTTTTTTTTCATTTATGTTACAAATTTATGTGTTAACTTTGACACACTCACACAACTCGCTTAAAAATTATTGAAAATATTATCTGGTTATGTATTCCAAGGATTTGAAATAAAACTAAACGCTGCATTTTTTCAACACAGCACTTGAAATTATGAACAGAGTTGCCACACTGAAGTTTATGCAAAAAGCTTTTCTATCTGGCAATTCCTTTCATACCATACAATTTTTAAACTTAAAGCAACGTTCAGGTATACCGAGAAAATCAGCTGTTTCTTGTAATGAAATCCCGTAAACTGCGAAATCTTGGTATACCTGAACATAGCTTTAAATAAAACTTTTGATATTCTGTTTTGAAACAATATCCTCGATAATAACAAATGTTAAAAATCGTTTATCATTTTTAACAAAAATTACATTTTTATTCAGATCTATTGAAATAAAACACCTAGAATACATATCCAAAAAAATACTGATGTCAATGATAAATGTATTATAAAAACTTTGTATCATAATACGATGTGATTGGAAATTTTCCTTTTTATTTTCCTCCCAAAAACAAAAAATATATTCTTACAGTTTCTAAATATGGCTTCGGTCTTTATGAGAATTTTCAATTTGATATGTATGATGTTGTTAATTGGTCATTGGAGTGGTTGTTTACAATTTTTAGTGCCAATGTTGCAAGGTTTTCCCTCGAACTCATGGGTGTCGATAAATGAATTACAGGTATTTGCAAAAAATGTATCGAAATTACTACAAAAAAAAATCGATAGTAACGAGAAAGCTGGGGAGAGTATGGTAACCGAGGCGTCGCTACGTCCTGATAGAATACAACGATAGCCCAATTAGTTGTCAATATATCGAACATTGAAATTTAAAAATATCGATAACATTTAAAATTTTTTTGGGGATTTTCTAAAGCGAACCACAGACTTGTCATTAATGAGCATGAGTTTGGTCGATATCTTTTTGTCTGACTGATGAGTTTGAAAAAATATTAGCAAAAAATGTTGTGAACATGATAGTGATGCGAACAACTTCGATTACATTCTTACATGGTATCAAGGAGAGCGGTAAATCGAAAATATTCATCAACGATAGCTGATGTTCATGCTTATGAATGACAAGTCTGTGATTCGCTTAATGGAAACCCAGAAAATTAGAAAACACTGAAATTTTTTCGATAGCTCGAGTTATCGGAAATAGAAATTTTGGATAATCAAAAAGTTTTTTTCTCTTAACAAAAATTTGTTGGTATCTTAATATCTAAGCTATTTATTCATAGATTTTGTTGATTTGTTGATTTAACTTGCAAAAATTGCCAGTATCTCAATAACTAAGCGAGTTATCGATTTATTTTTATTTATTTTTGATTTAAGAAAGCTCCGAACCAATGTGACTGTCATGCCGAAATCCTGTCGCACCCAATAGGCAATGTATTTTATGTGACACGAGTTCCGCACGGCAGCTGTCGTTGTTGGTTTGCAGCGTGATTTATTCCGATAAACAACTTTCAGTAATAAAATAAATAATTAATTGTCCAACCCAAAGTTCATACTAAGATTAACAGTTCCCGAGAAATTTTGCAAAACTCTACAAAAAAATTCGACGAAATATATTCACACACATGTAGTACTAACGACAATTTCGTTTCTAACCTTCGCCATAAAATTGTTTATGTGTTCGTTTGTAAAAATTACCCTACTTCAAGGTTTTGTGTTCGTTTCTGAGAATGTTGCATTCAAAATGTGCAAAAATAAAGCTTTTTCTGCCCTCTCAGCGACTCACGGGCGGAAATGTTGCCCGATAAAATGTGTGACTTTCTGTCATTTGGTGTGTGTTCTTTGTCCTCGCTAAGCTAACTTTACTACGTTTTGTGCGGCGAACTTAGCGATATTAAGCGGCTCCAGTTAAAATCGCTTAACTTCTCAAACGAAGTGGTCGAAATATTAGGTTAACGGGAATAACGAAAAATACCAATTGTTTCGGTAATCTTTCGACCAGTTTGTATGAAGAGGAGTTTATATTAGCTTAACATCGCTTAGCTCTCCGTATACATTGGTCGAATAATTTAATTTAGTTAAGCGGCTTCAGTTAAAATTGTTTAACTTCTCAAACAAAGTGGTCGAAATATTAGGTTAGCGGGAATAATGAAAAATATCAATTGTTTCGGTAATCTTTCGACCAGTTTGTATGAAAAGGCGCTTATATATGCTTAACATCGCTTAGCTCTCCGTATAAACTGGTCAAATAATTTAATTTAGTTAAGCCGCTTCAGTTAAAATCGATTAACTTCTCAAACGAAGTGGTCGAAATATTAGGTTAGCGGGAATAACAAAAAATGCCAATTGTTTTGGTAATCCAGTTTGTACGAAGAGGCGCTTATATTTGCTTAATATCGCCTTAATATCGCCGTATACACTGGTCGAATAATTTAGTTAAGCGAGGTAAATAAAACACGCTAAAAAGGCAAAAGGCAGAATACAGGTGTGAGAAAATGCTATATTTCTATGTTCTTTTCTCACCCCAAAAAAGGCCTAGATTTCAAGAGGTGATGGCAACATTTTTCAAATGTCACCTTATACAAGGGAAACATTAAGGCTGTTTTTTTATTCCATTAAGCTATCGCCACTTACGACTTTCCAAATAAAACGATCCACACTTAATACTACGAAATGTGGCAACATTTGTTGTAATGCGTGCAAATAAATGCGATACGGCAACACGTTTGTAGCCAGTGCCAACAAATACATGGTAGCAGCAGATGTTGTTGTAGTTATAAGCAGTTGTAGTTATAACAACATATATTTTACTTTCGTTCATTCGTTTTAGTTGTCAAACTCTACACAAATATATACCAACAATACAAGAATACAAAAAGTATAAACAGAAAATACATATGATTTTGACAACTGAAACGAAATATGACATGGAAAAATTTCATCGCCTGTTTAAACGACTATACCTGATAGATAAATCTACCATGATCAATATGTATAATATTTACGGCGCGTTGTTGTGAACAATTTAGTTCCAATTTTGTTTTCAATCGGAAATAAAAATCTATCCTTCAAATTTAGAGATGTAAAAGTATTCGTAGTCTTCAATTAAATAAAATAATTTTAATGAACTTAAAATGTGTAAAAACATGTTTATACTGGACTCGAAATCTAGAGATATCTAGATTTCGTGGCCTAAACATCTGATTTTCCATACACAAATCAGCTGTTCCTGTGAATGAATCTGGACAATCGAGATTTCGGTTGCAGCATAAACGCGGTATAAGCCATTTGGCAAATGTCTGCTTTTGAGCCTCTCCTTGATAACATTTTTTTTTATCTAAGATAGCTTTGTGTTGCCATTTCTTGAAATTGAACATGTGGCAACATTGTCATTGCTCAAGTCGGAATTTAAGTGGAAAATTGAATTGAAAAATTAATATCGCTTAGCTGTCCCGTATAAATTAAGTTATAATTAACTTTAGCGGGGTAAATAAACACACTTATTATTTTAAAGAAACCAAAAACGCCATAAGTTGTTTCCGCGAAATTACAGCAACATGTATCGATCAACATTTTAATGTTGCTAAGAAAAAAAGCAACGACTAATCAATTTGTAGAATTAAATGATGTTATCAACTCCCATCCAATTTATCACAAAAACTAACACATTTTTGATGGGAAAAAAACCTAAAAAACAGAGATAAATATAGTCATTATCACAACAAATTGAAGTTGCTCAATATTTTTCACGCGAACGATCTTTTTACTCGGCTTAACTCGCTGTTTACTGAGTTATCAGAAGAAATACTATACTAAAAGCTTTCTAAGCTGGTGACAAATCAAATTTGAAGGGAAATATTTGCCCACATGTAGTACTATGTTGTTCACGAGAAATAGCAGCAACATGTATCCAGCAGCATTTTAATGTTTCTAAGAAAAATTTCAAGACGAATCGAATTGTAGAACAAAATGATAAATGTTGTAAACTATCATTCAATTTGTAAAAAAAAACAGATTTTTGGTGTAAAAAAAAAACTAACAAATATAGCAAACTATAGTTGTCAACACTGACATACTGCTGAACAATGTTGCAGCGAAAACAAATTATGCTACTCAATATTTTCAACGCGAAAGATCTTAGTACTCGGTTTAACTCGCTGGTTATTGAAATTCTATACTAAAGGCTTTCAAAGCCGGTGACAAATAAAATATTAAGAGAAATATTTTCACACGTTTAGTACTAAGTTGTTCACCCGCAATATCAGCAACATGTATTTAGCAACATTTCCAACGACTAATCAATTTGTAGAATTAAATAATATTGTTAACTCCCATTCAATTTATCATAAAAAAAACTGATTTTTGGCGGAAAAAAATCACTAAAAACAGAGAAAAATATTGTCATCATCACAACAAATTGATGTTGCTTAATAGTTTTCACGCGAACGATATTAGTACTCGGCTTAACTCACTGGTTATTGAGTTATCTGAACAAATGCAAATGCTATATAATAAACCCGATGACAAATCAAATTTGAAGGGAAATATTTTCGCACATGTAGTACTACTATGTTGTTCACGCGGAATATCAGCAACATGTATCCAGCAGCATTTTAATGTTTCTATGAAATATTTAAAGACGAATCGATTTGTAGAACGAAATGATAAATGGTGTAAACTATCATTCAATTTCTAAAAAAAACTGATTTTTGGTTTAAAAAAAAACAGAGGAAAATATAGTCATCAACACTGATATGCTGCTGAAACATGTCGATGCGAAAAAATTGATGTTGCTTAACGAACGGTCTAAGTACTCGGCTTAACACAAGAACAATCTTAGTACTCGGCTTAACTCACTGGTTATTGAGCTATCGGAGCAAATACTATGTTAAAAGATTTCAAAGTCGGCGTCCAATCAAATTATAAACTTAAACTAAACAACAAGTTTTCACTTAAAAAAATCATTTTGAACTTGTGAGCTTGTAGTATAAACTACTTATACATTAACATATAAAGGCCAGTACTAAGATCAACATTTTACGTGAAATTCCGCCAGTGCAGTACTAATTTATGCACGCGAAATATCAGCAATTTGTATCAAGCAACATTTTAATGTTTGTAAGAAAAATTTAACGGCGTATCATAATGTAAAACAAAATGATCAATGTCGTCAACTATCATCCAATTTCCCAAAAAAAAGAAATGTTTCGTGCAAAAAAATGCTCAAAACCAGAAAAAACTATAGTCATCAACACTGGCATGTTGCTGAACCATGTCGCCACGACACAACATGATGTTGCTAAATATTTTCCATTATGTATACTCGGCTTAGGGCCATTTTCCCAATGGCCGGTTAATGTGTCTGCTTGAAAATCTGTACTTTAATACATAGTAACGATATACTGCCTGTTAAGGTTTCTCATACTCGAACTCCGGTTAATTTAACATAATGATAGAGAGGTGGTTTACGCTGCCAACTCTAATGAAATGTATTGTCAGCACTGTTAGATATCAGCTGTTTACTTTATTATTATTTTTGTGCAAAGTGTAATTTATTCAAATTATGACGGAAAACAATCAAAACGACACAGTGATAAGGACTTCTCAGTTGCCGATGAACATCTATTTGTTGACCTGGTGGAAGAATCCAAGTCAATTTTAGAAAGCCAACTCCATGGTAAAATTGTCTATCGGGTAAACGCGTCAGCCCAGCTGATTTGTTATTTTTTCATCTTTTCCGTGGGTAAGCTGTCAAAATCGATTTTGTTTCTTTTTGTTTGTTGATTAAATTCAAAGAATTTGAATGAAAATGCAAGTCAATAGCATAGACTTTGTATCAAGTAATATAATCTTATTAAGTTTTTCTCATTTTGAGTACATAGTGTTTCACAATATTCAGTTAATTTTGACAACTTAACCACGGAATTGCTAATGCGCCTACCTAATAGATAGTTCTACCATGGCCAACTCCTTAAATCATAACAAAATTAAAACAAAACAGCTGTTGTTAACAGTTATCGGCTGTTTGCATTTATTGATCCGATAAATTACTAACCGGCGTTAGACCTCCTGTTACGTTAACAGCCGTATAAATTTTAAGTGTACATTGAGAAAATGAAATTCTGCTAACCGGCATTTTATCGTTACAATAAAAGATAAACGGACATTGAGGAACTGGCCCTTAAACTATCAAAATAAGTCAAAAAATTACTTCAAACTACCGATGTTTTAAGAACTACGCGAGTTATCGATTTTTTAAAATTAATACTTTCGAATTATTCTAATAAAATTGCTGAACTTTTTTGATAAATGAAAGACACCAAATACGAATTTATCGACTTAAAGCGTTAAGACGAGTACTACCTACGATCGTTCGGTAAAAAAAAATATTGAAAAAAAAGATTTACTCCCAAAGTTTTCCAAATCAAGCATTGGCCTTGAGCTTGATTTGGAAAACTTTGGGAAGATTAAAACGGAGGCCGAATAAGGAAAATATATCAACACAGAACAATATAAATTTGTTTCGCTGCAAGTGGGTCAGCAACATATCAGTGATGACATTGATAACTTTTTCGTACAATTTGATTGGTTGTTGTATATTTCTTAGCAACATTAAAATGTTGCGTCACACATGTTGCTGATATATCGGTCCAACCAAAACGCACGAAATAAAAAGTTTTCCGAGAATTATATTAAATATTTTTATAATGATAGAAGGATGAAACAAAATATCGGCCAAATGCTCGCCACGGCTTCGGTGGCATTCCCTTACCCGATGGTCCATATTTTCAATGACTCTGAGACATAATTGAGGTTCAATCTCGTTAATGTGCCGAACTATCTCATCCTTTAGCTCTTGAATTCTTCATGGCTTAGTGACGTACACTTTTCTTTTAAATATCTCCAAAGAAAGAAGTCCAACGGCGTCAAATCCCATGATCGTGCCGGCCAATTAACATCGCCACGACGTGAGATAGCACGGTCATTGAATTTCTCGCGCAAAAGAGGCATTGTTTCGTTGGCTGTGTGGCAAGTGGAATCATCCTGTTGGAACCACATATCGTCCAGGTCCACTTCCTCAATTTCTGGCTTCAAAAAGTCAAAAGTGCTGACCAAAAAAATCACGGAGTTCACGAAACGCATTTTGTTTTGAACGTCCATTTTCGAAAAAGGCTTCAACAATCTTAACACGCACGCTGCTTCTTTGGTACCTCTACATGGTTGAAATTGTAAAACACTGAAACAAAGAAATGCCAAATTAAGTTTCCAAAACTTGACGTTAAGGTGTGACTCACAATGAACATCGTGCATTATAGTTGGACCACCCTTTGCTACACTGGCAGAATTTTTCCCAAAAATTTTTTTTTTTTTGTTTTGAATGGAGTTTTGTAAAATTTCACGTTTAATGATGATCTTAGTACGGACCTTTATCGGAAATTAAAATTTGAAAAATCAATTATCCCGGTGCCAAATCAATTCTCAAACTTACGAGTATATTCCCGATAACTAACTGAGTTATCGATTTGTATTTTCCGTTCAATGCTCTACAAAACGGAAACTGCATTTGATCGCGGCGTCTTAGATACCACACTCTTCTCACTAAACCTTGTCAAGAAAGTCTAATAATATTAAATCTTTCCTAAAGGAGTCATATTGGCTGGAACAATATTCATGGGCTTTATTTAAAGCTATGTCACATATGCTATGCATAGGTTATGGCAGGTAAGTCCAACTTTATCGTCAATTTTCATGTAAGTTTTTCGTATATATGTGTACTATGTGTTTTTTTTTCATAGATTTCCGCCCCAGTCCCTAACCGATATGTGGTTAACGATGCTATCGATGATTTCCGGTGCTACATGTTATGCTTTGTTCCTGGGTCATGCCACAAATCTCATTCAATCATTGGATTCGAGTAGACGTCAATATCGCGAAAAGGTCAAACAGGTGGAAGAGTATATGGCATATCGAAAGTTACCACGCGATATGCGTCAAAGGATAACAGAATATTTCGAACATCGTTATCAGGGTAAATTCTTCGATGAAGAATGTATTCTTGGCGAATTGAGCGAAAAACTAAGAGAGGACGTTATCAATTACAATTGTAGGTGAGTATTGAGGGTTAAATCGTTGTCTTTAAAATGATTTCAAATTTCAAATAGATTTATATTTAATATATTTATAATTGGAAATACTTTTCAGATCTCTTGTTGCGTCAGTGCCTTTTTTTGCAAATGCTGACTCGAATTTTGTTTCCGATGTTGTTACAAAACTTAAATACGAAGTATTTCAACCAGGTAAGTGTAAAAGGCATTGAAACCCATTCGAAATCGGTGTAAAAGTGTATGTCCACATTAGTGACATTAAAAAGAAAGTCAATTGTTCATTGGTTTCGAGACACTCTCCCTAATTCCTTCAGGTCTAAAAAAAATAAAAAATAAATAAAAAAATAAAAATAATCTCATACATTAACAAAAATGTATTCCCTTCACTGTGTAAGCATCCTTGTTGAAATCTTGAATAGATATCCTTGAAATTCTTTTGGAAAACCATAACAATTTGGATCTTCCTGACCTAACTGATGGACTCGTCGACTTTAAATTTGTGCCATTATGGCCTTCTTCACATTTCTGTCTCTTGCTTCCTGTTACTTCACTTGAAATCTTCAAATGCGAGATTACGGTTGCAATGTGAACGTAGTTTAACAACGTATCTTTTTCAATACAATAATCAGCTGTAAGATTACTCGCAATCTCTAAATGAGAGAATTCTGCTGCAATGTGAATGCAGTATAATAACGAAACAGCTGATTTTCTTTTACTGCATAGCAGCTGTTTTACACTGAAATGAGATTTAGGTTTCGTGATTTACTAACTACTTTTACTGAATAG
Source organism: Phaonia tiefii (assembly GCA_963931995.1). Lineage (NCBI taxonomy): Eukaryota > Metazoa > Arthropoda > Insecta > Diptera > Muscidae > Phaonia > Phaonia tiefii. The sequence continues at coordinate 196,657,393 of OZ008371.1, forward strand.
CAGCTGTTTTACAGTGGCATAAGATTTAGACTTCGTGATTTACTAATTTCGTCATAGTTAATATAATCATTTTGATTCCTAAACTTATACATGAAGGTGTGCCAAAATACACACAAGATTGAATTGTAATTGCATTGTTCTCGAGATATATGGCGACAGAATAATATTAACTGTTATTGCCGTCAGATGTATTTTTTCATGCAACAACAACACTTTACCCCACACATGACACAAAACTCAAATCTTGGGTGAACAACATAACAATTGATTATTGACTGACTGATTATTGGATTCAACAGATCCATTAACAAACTACTGTAGCTAGGCCAGGAGTAATAAGCGTTTCCCCCTAAAGTTGATTCTAAGATCAACTTTCCACATGAAATTTGACAAATCTCCATACAACAAAATGGGTGCGGAATATCGACGAAATACCTGTAGTACTAAGTTGATAACGCGGAATAACAGCAACATGTATTGAGCAACATTTTAATGTTGCAAAGAAATATGCAACGACCAATCAAATTGAAGGAAGATATGATCAATGTTGTCTACTGTCGCACAATTTCTGAAACAAAATAGATTTTTATTGTAAAAGAAACTTGAAAACAGAGAAAAATATAGTCGTCATTACTGAAATCTTGCGGGCCCAAAGAAATCGATGTTGCTCAAGATTTTTCACGTGAACGATCCTGGTACTACTCGGCATCAGTGATGGCGGCTACATTTTTCTCTGTTTGTAAGATTCTTTTACACTAAAAATCTATTTCTGTCCACAAATTGATCGAAAGTAGACAACATAGATAATATCCTCCTTCAATTTGATTGATCGTTGCATTTTTCTTATCAACATTAAAATGCTGCTCATAAATATTGCTTTTATTTCCCGTGGAAATCTTAGTACTGCACGTATTGTAAAATTTCACGTGAAATGTTGATCTTAGTGCAGGCCTAAACGAAATAATTTTTTGGTGAATTTTTTCATCAAAATTCATACCATTGTCCTACTACTTTCACACTGCAGCCGTAATCTTGCATTTCTAGATTTCAAGTACAACAAAAACACTAGATTCGTATACGGAAATCATATGTTTGACAGAAAGAAATGTTGAGATAAAAGATTTCGATTAGAATGTGAACAATGCCTTCTACCCATTGTAAAAAAAATCACCTGTTGAATTTGTCAACATTTCACTCTTTTAAATAACTGCTATAGATTTGAATACAAGATATCTTCCCGCATATTTGATTTTAATACATTTTTTTAATACTTCTCCAATCTAGATAAGATAATTATATATGAGTTCGTCGCACTCACATTCCGATACAAAGTCGATAAGAAACATCTTAAAACACAGTTAGGAACGATATGTTTTTGTGAACTGATCGTGGAATTGTGAAATTACATTAAAAATGTATGACGTAAGGTTTTCACCCAAAAAATATCAATAGTTCCGACATTTCAACAAATAAAACTTCTAATGTGACCTTTGATTTACATCCGATTTTAATAGGACTGACATAAACACCGTGTCAGCTGATTTTTGTCTAAAAATTTAGCTGAATTTGGACTCCTCCTTGTTGGTTGGTTTAACATTGTTTTGAAACCGAAATCAGCTGATTTTTGTGTATCCACTTATGGTCAGAATTTCAGTCAGTCGTGGTCTTCGTTTCTTAGTTAAATTGTAGTTAAACATCGAGTTGTGTTTTTCAGTCTATGGTTAACAATGATTTAACCATCCAATGTTGGTTGGTTAACTTCTAGTCAGAACCATATGATTTTGACAATCACAATTTTGACAATGACAAAATGAGAAATGTTAGATTGATTAAAATACATGTACAAATACTTTGAGCCTAGATTGATAAATCGATGCGCCTACATAGTTTTTTAAACATTTTTGTTAAAAAGGCTTCAATTTTATGCATTGCATTTATGCATTTTATTGTCCTTGTTGTTTTGGTGCTTAGCACAAAACAGATGTTTTTCTGATAAGAACACAAGAGTTGCCATAATCGTTAACAATATGATGGCTTACATTAACACGTCACTGAAAAACAAATTATAAAGTTAACCTTTAATTATATATGTTTTTCATACAAAAATCAGCTGCTTTTCGATATCGGTTATCTATAAATATTAGTCCATATTCTTAAATTCGGGTTTGAACACTAGATTTCGTATCAACATGAATAAAGTTTTACATTAAAAGTAAAATCTTGTACATAGAAGTTTTGTCACTTTTAACATATGTTTTTGTTTACACAAAAATCAGCTGTTTATTGTACTAAACTCTTGCACAAGATGTGTTTAGCAGATGGAGGTACGGGAACAATAAATGAAATAATTGGCAAACCCGACACCAAGGTATACAAACCAAACATTTACAAAAATAAGAAAGTTTCGATTTTAGAAATTGGAGTTAATCAACGAAATGAAAAAAAAGCAATCTTCTAAGTAAATCTTGATGTCGTGAAAACTGGGCTTTAATTAATTCGATTTTAATTGTAGATCGACTCGATAATCGACAAATCACTATATTATCATGTGATTTCTTATATGTTTTTGTACCCAAGATCGAGTAAATTTATCTCGATAATGTTATGTCGCATTTCCACCGCAGTTTATCGCGGCCAGGTTAGCGATAACATTGTTCTCTAATCTTTGCCGTTGACATCACCCAATTTGAGATTAAATTGATATTTCAGGTGGTAACTTTTTGTTTACACAAACTCCGCGCTGATACAAAATTATCGAAGACGGCGGCACAACAGAAAAATTAAGTTGTGTGCTATTGAGTTTGCTAGTTTTGTACAAATTTGTGATGTTTTTGAAATAACTGAAACTTCAAAATTTGATCAGTGGGTAAAGTCGAGCCAGTCAATATTATAGTCAATTATATCGGGGGCGTCGTGATCTTGACAAATTTTCGATCGGCTTCCGTTTGTCAAACAGTAGATTTTTTGTGTATGTTTTTATTATGGTTGCACTTTTTTAGTAACTAACAGTGTTGTATCAAAATGTATAACAGTTTAAAATGCGGTTAAAAATTAAACATCAGTTTCTACAGATTAAAATTGTGTGAGTAATCTTCTGGATTAGCGCGGGTTGATGGAGTGAACCTTCGAAATGCGTTAATCTTGTTCGGTGCAAATGCCGCAGAGTTGTATACGCACTTTCAGTATGATACTATGTGAACAGGGAAAGAGATAGTGTGATATTGCTTTCTTTCTGTATTTTCTAAATACTAACAAAATACTAAATAAATTCCACATAAAACTATAATTAATTACATAAAAAATTGTTTATACAAATAAAGAAATAGAAAAATGGCTGAGATAATTGTATGATGCCAATACATACAAATCATCATGCCATAACCTGGTATAATTCCATAATGGCATCATGAACTACAAAAATTTCAAAACTAAATCGAGTAAAAATTCACGTAAACACCTTTTTGCCTTAGAATGCTAATCACGACATTGTAATGATAAAAGAGTTCATGTAATCGCAGCCCTGAACACATTGCAATTGAAATCTCGTGTAGATTTCTTTAACCAAACAGCTGTTTTTCAATGCAAGAATCAGCTGTTAATTTACTCGAAATCTCCAAATAAGATAATCTTGCTTCAATGTGAATGCAGTATTAACAAAACATCTATTATTTGCACTAAATGACAGCTGTTACGAGAGAAACCTTAGCGCCTTATTCATAAAAGTTTGTGAGAGATTTTTTTAGTATGATACTAATACATACAAATCATCATGCCATAACCTGGTATAATTCCATAATGGCATCATGAACTACAAAAATTTCAAAACTAAATCGAATAAAAACTCATGTAAACACTTTTTACCCTTAGAAAGCTACTCACGACATTGTCGTAATAAACGAATGCATATAATCGCGCTATAAGCCCTGAACACATTGCAATTGAAATCTCGTGTTCGGAGATTTTCTTTAACCAAACTGCTGTTTTTCAATGCAAGAATCAGCTGTTAATTTACTTGAAATCTCCAAATAAGATAATCTTGCTTCAATTTGAATGCAGTATTATTTGTACTAAATGACAGCTGTTACGAGAGAAATCTTAGAGCCTTGTTCATAAAAGTTTGTCAGAGATTTGACAGAAGTTTTTAGTATGATACATCGTCTCTCAAACCTCACATAACGTTTTATTAAATGGCCATTTGATTTTATATTTAGATTTCGGTCCAGTATATCGATGGTGTTGCGTAAAAAGGGCCAATCTGCTATTTCCAATTGTCTGTAAGATATTGATAGATTATAACGTAGCAAAAATGGTTATGGCTATAGAAAGTTATGGTTGGGTTCTTCGAGCAGTATAATTATCTACCTATTTCGTTGCAGATAGACCCAAGCAGTTTCGCCCTTTTGACTTGTCGTGACAAGGTAAACAAATTCAGATCGGCCTACGTAAAAAAATGCAGATTGGCCCTTTTTACGCAACACCATCGATATGTGAATTATCATCGAATTCCATTCCATACCCAATGTTATTCGCTCCACTCCATTGATTAATCCCTTATAATTTTCTATATTTTAGGTGATATTATTATAAAGGAAGGTACTATTGGTACAAAAATGTATTTTATACAGGAGGGAGTGGTCGATATTGTAATGGCCAATGGCGAGGTAAAACATTAAAAAATATATTTCATTATACAAATACTTGATTATCAAGCGTCCTCTTTGATTACAGGTGGCAACATCATTATCTGACGGTTCATACTTTGGAGAAATTTGTCTGCTTACCAATGCTCGACGTGTGGCCAGTGTACGAGCTGAGACCTATTGTAATTTGTTCTCGCTAAGTGTGGATCACTTTAATTGTGTACTGGACCAATATCCTTTAATGCGTAAAACAATGGAAACTGTAGCGGCAGAGCGTCTCAATAAGATTGGCAAGAATCCCAATATAATGCAGCAAAAGGACGAACAATTAAGCAATCCGGAATCGAATACAATAACAGCGGTGGTTAATGCTTTAGCGGCGGAGGCAGATGATTGTAAAGATGAGTAAGTCTAGAATTTGAGATTTCTTATAATAATTATATGTATTCATTTTCCAAGCTTTTTTAAATATAAGTATACCTATGTATGTATGTATATGTATTGTTCTTACACAAATTTCGATTTTGTTTTTTTCCACCACTTAGCGATATGGATGCCAAGGAGAATTTATTACACGGTTCAATGTCTAGTATAACAGAGCCCATTCAGACCATACGTGAAGGTTTACCCCGTCCTAGAAGTGGCGAGTTTCGTGCTTTATTCGAAGGCAATACTCCATGACACTGAGAAAAGCTTTCCTCGGCCTCCACACCAACACTGCAGTTGCATCATTATCATAGGCAATTGTTGGCAATCAGTGTTTGTGGTGTGCGAAGGGCAACACTGTGAAATACTATCATTACTCGTATCATTCACGACATCACCATCATCATCATCACTATTAGATCAGTTCAGCAGCATTAGGTTATACTATACAATATATATATGATCATCATAATCATCAAAGCCGCAGCAGCAAACAACAAAAAAAAAGCATTAGATGAACAAAAAACGAAAAAACTAAACTAACGCAGCAAACATGTTTATATTTAACAACAAAAAAAAAACCAAGCCTCATTAGCCTATAAGCAGCCTACCAAGAAGAAGAAAAATTCTAACAAAAAATCGAAAAAAAATCTACTAAAGTTTAAACCTGTAAAATAAGGAAGTTACGCCAGAGGAGATATGGATTTTAAAGCATCATGAAAAAATTTCCAAATATTCCAGAAAATTGTATAATTCGCTCGCGAGAGATATTGCCTGCACTTGAACATCAACGCCAAAAATCAAGCACTCACATGGATATGATAGCAAGTCTTGATGTCAATTCCTAATCTTCATCTTTCCCTCGTATTCCATTTTCTTTTTAAATGTTTTAATATTAACACAACAGACTAAATTAATTTTGTTTTTATTTCAAAATATAACAAATGTTAAATATAAACTCAAGTTTTAGTTATCAGCACCGGTATTCTGCAACATTTTAACGATAAAGATCTGTAGTTAAATTGCAAAAATTCATAAAATTTTAATATAAAAGTCCTAATTTTGTCAATTTAACTATCGATTTTTAAACAAAATACATAACATTTTTATAGAAATTTTAAAAATTTTTTCAAATATAACTACCGATTTTTATCATTAAAAAGTTTCAGAATTCCGCTGCAGATATGAGTTAATTGGCAATTCAACAAATGATGTGTTTTGTTATTTATAAAAACACGAATCCTGAACATGTACTGAAGATTTTCGCCTAAAAGCTATGTTCAGGTACAGCGCGATTTCGAAGTCTTCGGGATTTCATTTCAATAAACAGCTGATTTGCAAATCATATGTATATTGGGTTGATATCTCGAAAACTTGGAAATCTGAGTATACTTGAACGTTTCTTTATGTTCTATTTTAGGCCTTGTTCGCACTGTAATCAAAATACTGAATTTCAAGTGAAAGATCATCTAAATTTTCTGTGGAAAAAAGATGTGTGACAGAGAAATCACCAGATAACAGATTTTGCTAACAGCGCGAGTAAGGGTTACTGTTAACGATATCTAGGTTTTGAAACCTCCATTTTAGCAAAACAGCTGTAATGTAAAAAATTTAGATTTCGAAATCTCGATTTTGGATCAGCATAAACAAGCGCTAGATTAAGAAAACTTGATTTCACCAAAAAATCTGATTTTTTTGGACTAAAGCCACAAAGCAATATATAAGAGTTTGCAACAGCTGTTTTACTTGTTCCACAAATACGTGGAATACTTGAAAAACAGAAAAATCTTGAATTTTAACAAGTTGTGTGTTAATTAGAATCTACACTAATAATTTTGCTCTAACACTTCACTGCGTTTTGATTTTTTTCACTGAATATCCCATTTTTTAATCGGTTTAATTTGCAAAATTTTCCTCTCAAATGATGTGTTTTGTACTTTTGGTTTGATACGCGCTGCAAAAGTATGCAAGTCGCACAGAGTAACCCGAAATCTTCCAGTCACCTATATTTTCTATATGTTTCTCAAGTACTTACTTGATCAGCTGTGGCATTGGTACTCCTTGACTAAAGCCCTGAACTCGTGTTCTGTTTTTCAATACAATAATCAGCTATTAATTTACCTGAAATCTCGAAATGAGGGAATCTTGCTGAAGTGTAAATATGGTATAAGTAAGAGTTGTTATGAGAGAATATCTTAGTTTTGAAACCTAGATTTCTGGATCTAAGGAATAAGTCTGACCCAAGTTATCGATTAATTCTCGTTCGTAAGAAACTCGATGTCTTGATCTTCGAGATTGTGTCTTAACCAACATTTGGTTTTCTAGAAAAAAAAAACATCGAAAAAAAACCACTACGTTTCCACTAAATGTGTTTAGCACGTGTAGCATCTTTTGGGCCCCAAATCAGCTGATTTTTCATACAATGATCAGCTGATTTTCGTCCTAAAACATGTTATATATGTTAAACCATAGAGTAATACATTAACAAGAGTTTGCAACAGCTGTTTTATGTTCGAAAAAAGGCAATGAATGCCGTTTAAAAGATATAGAGAATGAGAGTGGAATGAGAGAAATCTCTAATTTTAACAACTTGTGTGTTAAATGGTATCTACACAAATAATTTTACTCTAACATTTCATTTAATTTTTTTCACTGAATATTCCTCTTTTTAATCGATTTAATTGGCAAAATTTACTCCCAGTTGATATGTTTGGTAATTTTGGCTTGACACGCGGCAGGAAAAGTAGACGTAATAAATGAAATGAAATGAAAATCACTCCACGGAACCCAGTCACCTATCACCGTTTCTTTCTGTGAAAGCATCTTCTCTATTTGTTCTCCACGTCGTTACTTTATAAGCTGTCTCATCGGTACCCCTTGATTAAAAACGCCAAGTAGAGCTTAAACTCTTTCTAAATTTAATTGTACTACGTTCACACTGTAGTCGAAAACTACCATCTTGCCATTTCAAGTGAAGGAAGAGTTTATTTTTTTATAAAAAAGAGGTGTTTGACAGAAGGAGCTCTCCGAACAATACATTTGAATTCCCATGTGCATTCAAAAATTTCTGTCACATTTACGTTGTTTCCTGCAACCCCCAGCACCATATCAATCGCATGATATTTGTAAGAAATCTTGCAGTCACAATATTAAAATATACATCTTCGATATGTTTGCACGTGCTACCAATTATCGTGAACTCCCTGATTGATAAGCTTATATATGACATGCTCCCTAATAATCCGGATACTCTCAGTAAAGACTTATAAATGTCCTCAATTACATGGTACAGCTGATTTCGCGAAATCCAGCTTATCAAAGCTCTTTCACAGATTAAGTCAATAAATGAAAAATGTTGTTTCATATTTTGTGTAATTGAAAAACTCCTAAATCTCCTAAATTATTTCGAAGAGGTCTTCTTACTCTTTGTTTATGCTCCGAATGACATCTAGTTTTTGGTAACGAGATGTCAACAAACCAGCTGATCTTTGTACTGAATATTATCAGCTGTTGTGAGAAAATGCAAAATCTTAAATGTAGGTACCAGGCCAGCACAATGAAGGTATTAGTGTTTTATATTTCCTTAATTATCCAATTTGTTTTGTTGTAAATTCCTTTTGAAAATTACAGACAAACCAAAAGCTTCGCGGGGTTTGAAATATTAAATTTATAAAAACGAGTAATATTAATGATATTTTTTTAAATAGTAAAATTTTGATTACATTTCTCTTTGGCATTTCAAAATATATCTCAACCGGCTTAACTTCCTTATTCAAAAAAAAAACAAAACATTCTTAAAGCATATAAAATAGTAATTTAACACCAAATTTTAGTGGTTGCATCAAAATCTTTTATGTTCAAAAAACCAAAAAAAAACTAATATCCTCAATCAAAAAAAAAATGCCCCTCCTAACGCCCTTGAATAGTGTAAAATTAACAAAAACAAATAGCATTGAATAAAACTACTTTTTCACAGAAATTTTAAGTTTTTTGACACACCCACACAGTCAAGTTTTACACACACATACACGCATTAACGGAATGAACCAATCCCTATTTTGTACAACTGCTCGAAATCAAATATGTATTGGAAAATGTTGGTGATTTTAATTCGTTAATGTTAGGCTGCGTTTCCACTTAGCATGTTTAACATATTTTGGGAATGAAAACAGCTGATTCTTGTATGAAAAATCAACAGATTTTTGCCTCAAAACTTTTTCAGTTGAAACGTGGCCTTATGACAAAATCGAAACACATACATAACTGATAAACGGGGAAGAAAGCAATTCTATTTCTAGTAGCAATATAACGGAAAAAAAACAAATAAATCATTTTCCGCTAACGAAACTGGATTGTATCAAACTTTGCTTAAACCTCTGTGTTTTGATTACAGTCACATATCAAAATAGGAGATTTAGGGGATATACTGTCTTATACTGTGTCTCCATTATGCGTTATTAGCGAATGGAAGTGATTTCGTTGCAAAATTTAGCAAGTTTGTGCAAATACGTGTTAAATTTGCTTAAAGTGATTTGAATTCGATTCGCTCATTTCTAGTGGATTTGTGGTATTACAAACATTCGATCAAAAATGAATTAAACCTCTGACAAATTTCTAAAAACTGTCTTCTTACTTATGTAAAAAATAAAATGTAAAAAAGAAATAGAATGTTTAACAGTATTTCCCCGGTTGAATTCCCCTTTCCCTCCTGAATCCAAACTCTAAATCACATACATGGATTACATCAAGAACAACAACAATAAAGTCCTCAAAATAATTTAATGACAACAAATAAACAAAATATTTTTCAGCTCCGCAAACTGTGATGACTTAAGTATAAGAAAACCAAAAAAAAACGAACATTAAATTAACAAAACAAGTGAATACAACTTACAAAACAAAAGAAAATGCATTAAAACGAAAACTAAAAAACAAACTGAAACATTTAAACCAAACCAAAAAAAAAGAGATGAATTCTAAAGAATTGACGTCATTCACATCAGCCGATATCCGAACACACACACACACACAAACCATGTCCCCGAAATCCCCCATAGAACCAGACTCTGTACTATGTTTCCTCAACTATTTGTCCTCCTTAAAAGCCAATCAATCAAACAAAAAATTAAATACATAGTTTCCAGCTATTTTAATTACTTTTTTAAATTAGAAATCTTAAAATTAAATTTAAATATTTTGAATTTTAATATGAATTCGATTTGTAATTATAAATTAGTTTTATTATAATTTATATATATACAATGTAGTTGAATATCATATATACAATATAGAGAAAAGTTTGCAAATATTTAGAACAAAATTTTAGAACAGTTACATTTTTAGAACAGTTAGTTGAAATCTCACTTCTTCTACTAAACAACTTTCAAAACAATTTCAAGTCCTTTTCCCCAGTCTCCTCTATTGTCAAACTATTAAAGAACTTCCTTCGTTTTCAATGAATTTAAAAAAAAAAATATCATTTTTAAATCTTAAAAAAGATGACATTTAAGTGTAAGATGACAGTGTTCAGCAAAATTGTAAATTAATACAATTACAAATATATAAAAATAAATACTATAAAGCTACTATTTTACATTGATTCCAATGCTGAGAAGCTGCATACTTCGTCGCCAATAAAAGTAATGTTTTGTTTTTGCTGCAGGCGAAATCTACATTTTCGAACAAGATTTCAGCAAGCCAGCTGATTTTCGTACTTAATAAGCAGTTGTTTTGGGGAAAATACAGATTTCGTTATCTGAATTTTGTGCAAGCACAAACAAGGCATAAGTTGGCCAAACTGACGGTCATTTATTGATAAAAAAAAATAGTTATGTTTGTAAACTTATGTCCTATTCAGACTGCAACAAAATGTCCATGCCTTGAGATTTGTGTTTTTATAGGACGGATCACTTCTCTCGAAAGCAAAAAATCAGTTTAAAAATTTGTATAAAGCCAGAATCACAGTGCAGTTAACATAGTCAAACCGATACCTAAACCCGATCTTCCACTCTTTTGGACCATAGATAAAGGAAATAAGTAGATACCGCACAGGCGTTGTCAAACACTGTTACTAGGTGCTGTCCTGTCATTTTGTAACTCTCATTTAAGATTCCCATAACACTCATTGCCGTTTATTCAACACTGTGTTAAATTTGTCACATACAAAAAAGGATAATTTTCCAGGTTGTGTTATTCGAACAACTAATTTAATTTTTTACAACTATCAAATTCAAATGTATTTTGATTAAGTGTTCTTTTACTGTTATTGTTGGTATTCGTTTGTGTTGAATTTACAGCATCGGCCCACCAAACAAACGCAAAATGCCTGTTGATGTTAGCCACAACACCGACTACTATCACCTGTTCTAAATACACCTGGCAAGGTATATTTTCTTTGGGATCAAACGTTATAATCGTTACATTGAGCTCCATCTAGAAAATATCCCATTGAACAAGAAATTTCCCAACACTTGTGAGATATCTAGTTATTTCCTTTATCTATGTTTTGGACATATGTACATCGATCGTCAAATAGTATTTCGGAACAACCATTGGAACCGGGCTTTTACCACCGGTTTCTTGAATTGATAATTTTTTAGAATACTCTAAATGCAAGCGACATTTTTAATAGGCCTTCACAATGCAAGCACCAAATGATGTCAAATGATTCCAAAAAATTATATATACAGTGTTGTATTTTCTATATTTTCAAATGTGAGAAATATTTCGAATTGAAATATTCCACAGGTAAAATTATATTTATTTTGATATTAGAGGTAGTGTTATATGATCACCTGATTTTACTTTCATTTTTATTTTCTAAAAAAAACTTACAAAATTTCAAGAAATTCTGAATAAATTCAATATAAAAGTCTCGTTAATTAAATAAAAAGTTAATTTTACAAATAAAGAAAGAACGAAATAGAAAGAGTGACTGTCTTTGACAGAATTGTATGATACTAATACGTACAAATCTTCCTGCTGGTATAATTCCATCCGGACATCTTGAAATACAAAAGTGTCAAAAAAACTAAATCAAGTAAAAATTCACGTAAACACCATGGTAAAATAAGTAAGGTAAACTCGTTAGAACAGCTGATTTGACCATTTTTTTGCTTAGGTGTTTCTCTTATGTCAAATTCACATGTATTTTGTTGTTGTACCTTTTTGTTTACTTTTACAGTAGATATGTACACACATGTAGAAAATTTGACAGATTATGGACACCAAACAAACACAAAATGCCTGTTTTTGTTGTAACAATTCCTACTGCGTTTACATTACTTATTTTACCATGGTAACCTTTTTGCCGTAGAATGATAATCACGACTTTATTATGATAAAAGAGTGCATGTAAACGCGATATGAAACGCATTATATTTCCCAAAGGCTTTAAGTGACAAAATAGTTAATAGTACATGTAGTGGCAGTTAATCGATGTCGAATGAAGGCCTTCATTCGTATTCTAGTCAAGAAAAATTTGATCATGGTTCCTCAATCTTGTCATTTTAAGTCGAACGAAAACGTAAAACTTCTCTATTACGAATTTACTGTCATTTGCGATCAAACGCGATCATTGATCAGTCGAATGACACCGAATTTCGGACGAATACAAGTGACCTACTTTCGTCTTATATAAGACGCATAAGAGACGCAACACATCACATGCACTTTATTTGCTAATTTGGTAAACACATAAAAAGTACAAGTGGTCGGTCACCTGCGCTGAGACACGCACTTACATAGAAACCACTGTTTCACATATAACGCAGCCGTGACTACACCGTCAGAAGAAGTGTCATGATTGAACGCTGGAAAATTTGATGTGAATGTATGAAAAATCAAATAGAGAATTGATAGAAAACATTTCGTTCGCCTAGTCTGTCAAATTTCATTTACATTTTTGTTTTTGTTTAAATTATTTGTATAGTTAGATATAACATTATCAAAAAACTGCTCGTATAATCAAATATTCTATGAAGAGAGTAGGAGAGGGAGCAGAGAACGAGGCGTTTCACTCGTTTTCTTTGTTGCCATTCCAATGCGTGCGTAAAGCTTCTTCTCTACTTGTATTCATTCTCTTTGTTTAGTTCGCGCACAATAAAAGCTGATGACATTAAAACTAACGGAAGTATGGGAATGGGATCCAGCAGACGAGATAGAGTTTTTGTACTCATTTGTATGTTTGTGTATGTGTTATTTCCAAAGGTGGCACTTTAACAAGCGTTTCCGCAAATTAATCCCTGTGTGCGACAGGGTACACATAAGCGACATAGGTAAACAAAAAGTGTAACGCAAACGCAGGCTGATTTATGTGATACCATTCCTTACCTCCGCTTATTGTGTGTGCGTCTACGTTAGATTCGCTCAAACAGAGTTATGTGATCAAATCCGTACTGTTCCCTGCTGAAGCTCCGTATTCAGTTCGTGCGAAATTTTCGTAAGGAAATTTTTCGTTTATCTCCAAACGGAATTTATTTCGATTTACTTTGCATATATTTCATTAATAGTTTTAATAAGTTTGTTAAAATTGTCGAAATGTCGAAATTCCGCTACCAAAAAATTATCAAACTCGAACTATCCTGTAATTGATATTGTTTACAAAATTTTCCCATAGAGCTGAGTACCAAGCAAATGAAGAGTGAGCGAAATTTTCGGTTAACGAAAGTTTCGTTATGTTTTATACACGTACTTCTTTTGGGAATGAAAATTGCATTAAAACTGAATACTGGGCTTGACTACTTAAGGCCGTGTTAGACTATTAGATAAATCGTTGGATATGTCAAAATTATCATCTGAATCATAGAGTAATTCTCATTAGTCATAGTGTATAACGGTGACTTTTGTCACTTTGCAGACAGATAGTTTTTGCATTCCCCGAAACTGATAGTGTACATCGAAAGCAGATTGATTGTACGATTTCGTTCAAATGCAAGAGAGATCCATTCCATTTTTCTCACTCACAAATCGTTCTATATTTGCACTAATAGTCTAACAAGGGCTTTCGGTGTTGATGTAAGGCTACGTTTACACTGAATGTGTTTAACATGTTTTGAGGCCAAAATTAGCTAATTTTTCATATATGAATCAGCTGGTTTCGGTTCCCAAACATGTTAAACACGCTCAGTGGGAACGGTGTTTTAGAACAAGCTCCTAAACAACATCATGGAAGTTTTACAATATTTTTAGGGCAAATTTTGTTTTTATTTAAAACTCTAACTGGTATTCTGATTGGTTTGTAAAATAACTTCTGATCGTCACAAATTCATAGAACTCATTTGAATGAGTTATATTTATTGCATTAATATTCGGGTTGGAATCTATTTTTTAGATGGTCATTTCAAACAAAATTCGTTGATGCTTACACATATGTATATAAATGGAAAATAACTCGAAAATCCTTTTACAAATATTCAATATTAAATTTTGTGATTGAAATTTAACAATTTTGTTGAATATTTAAATCTTGAACTTGAGTATTGAAATCTTTTCAAACTTAGGAAATTAACCGCAAAAAACTGGGTTACTTTTTCTGGAACTTCTTCATCTCTTTTTTTTCGCAGAATCCTCCTATCTCTTATTACATACAATCCTGAAATCCCAAGCCTCTTGACAAAAACAAAACCCCAAAAAAAAACTGTGTATCATGTTACTATAAAACTAAAAATAAAAAAAAAATTTTAAAAAACAATAAAAAATAACTAGCCCTCCTATAAACATTTTACAAAAACAAAACATAAATTTCCTAAAAACAAAAAGAAAATATTTTCATGAAATCAACATATATATACAACAAACAAACAAGAACAAACAAACTAACATTTTTAGAGAACTTAAATTAAAATGAAACCAAATACAAATCATTAACCAAAAAATCCAACAACAACAAAACAAAAATACATAAATAAAATATGTTAAATAAAATATATGAATATAGAGAAACAACAACAACAAAACTATTCATTGTTAAAAACTGCAAAAGAAAAATAAAGCATGACACATTTGTTTTTAGTACACATTGTAGAGAAAAAAATAAAGCGGCATCTTAAACAAAAAAGTTAAAAAAAAATCAAAAAAAAAACCTTAGGAAACAAACACACAATTACCAAGAATTGTATCTAATAATAATTATTATAAAAAATATATATATATATATACATATATTACAAAAAACAAACAGCAACAACAACTGACATTCTTATAATTATTATACTGTTATACTATTATTTTCCCTGAAACGAATTTCCAAATTATTTATTTTTTGTAATATTTATTATAACTTTATTTTATAAGTATATAATGACAATTAATTAGTAGTGTAGTAGTAACGATTTTTGTTAGCTTATTTAGTTGTTATTATTATAATTTAAAAACAATTTAGTAGATTTTAATTCTCAGACGTTGCGTTGCTTAACATCACGATATTATATTACTTTTAGTTGAATAATTTTAATCTCAGATTTATATTTTAATTGTTATCCTAATTATAATAACTACAGTTTAAAATTAAAATTATATATTATTTCATTTCTTTTTAATATTACTTACTATTCTAAATTTTATCTGATTATAGTTACAATTTTGATGTGTATCAGCAGTTTTTATTAACAATAACATGAAAAAATTCAATTTTATTTTAAATTGTGTTTTTATGTATTTTTCTTATCCCCACAGAGAGATCGAAGGGATAAAAACTAACTTAAAAGTTATTTTTTTAAAAACGGCCGTTAGGCCCATAAAAAGTGACCAAAACGTTTTACCAATTGAAAATTTCTGCTGAACTTAAGGCATCAACTAAATCTTGCAACAAAGTTCAATTACATAATTACCATTTTAGATTTTAAAATTAACGATACTTGAGATATATTTAAGAACTATTTTTCTTTCATTTTCTATTACATTGATTCATTTTCAAAGCATAACAAAATGTGATTACTTTTAAAGGGTTTAAGAAATTTCTGGGCAAGCTTTGTTAAAGCGTCTGATTCCCTCTCCATATAAAGTTGGTAACCCGCCCGGCATAACGCCTCATATGCAGCATTCATCCTTGCGCATGTTAAACAAAAATATCATAATTTTTCTATTATTATTATAAATATTATTGTTATTATTATATTTCTATATTCTACAAGTATCTCTGTAATACATTTAATTTAGATTTAGTTAAAATTCTTTTTCATATAATTTATATTTTTTCTGTGTATAATAATTTGTAGTTCTTTTATTTTCTATTATTTTTAATTTTTAGCTAATCGAAATCTTTTTATTAAAGTAACAAACAAAGAACAGAGAATAAAAAAAAATAATTATTATAATAATACCAAACTGCAAGTTGTATTTGTTCGAATTGTAAACAAAAACAGCAACAACAAATGTAAAAAATATCTTGTATTTTATTACACGTAAACTAATAAAGAAAAAACCAGAAGGACAGCGTTTGCCTTATAAAATAAAAAAAGTAAATCAAGTGTTTTTAATTTATATACTAGATGAGCTACTTACTTAATTAATTGACCATAGACAACACATTCGAGTTAAGGGCCCTACGTAATGAAGATAATATAGTTCTTTACACGGATCGATCTTTTGGCATATGCATATTATTATAAAGGGTTTTCAACACAGACGCTACAAAAGTAAATCGATAGGGACAGCAAACGACGCCATATTTTTTCCCGCTCTTTTGACATTTCTCTTCAGTAAGGTTTGCCATTTCATCATGGAAAGATAAAAGAGCCAACAACGAGTCGAAATTATTAAAATTTACTACCGAAATTTGGAGTCAGTGGCCTCAACTTTAAGAGCGCTACGTCCAATTTATGGGCTTCAGCGATGAGGCTCATTTCTGGCTCAATGGCTTCGTCAATAAGCAAAATATGCATTATTGGTCAGACAGCAATCCACACGTAATCCACGAGTCATCATTGCATCCCGAAAAAATTACGGTTGGTGCGGTTTATGGGCCGGCGGCGCCATTGGGCGAATCGCTACCGTTCAATGATAACCGAATATTTTTGGCCCCAATTGGATAATATGGACTTGGAGGACATGTGGTTCCAACAGGATGGCGCCACAAGCCACGCAACGAATGCCATAATCAATTTATTGGAAACCAAGTTTGGTGAACGTGTTATCTCACGAAATGGCCCAGTCGATTGGCCGCCGCGGTCGTGCGATTTGACGCCGTTAGATTATTTCCTGTGGGGCTACGTCAAGTCTATGGTCTATGCCAACAAGCCAGCGACGATTGATGAACTTCGTACGAATATCGAACGTGAAATTGCAGCAGTATCGGCCGATTTATGTTTGAAAACTGTCGAAAATTGGGTTCAGCGTCTGGACTTCTGCAAGCGAGTCCGTGGTGGCCATGCAAAAGCAATCGAGTTCCATACATAATGGCATCGAACGTACTTTCACAGGAATAAAGAATTTCATTGGTGTCTGAAACCGGTTTTGTTTTATTTAAAAAAAAACTTTTGTAGCGCTCTTATTGAAAAACCTGTTAGTTCCTGTGGCAGAATGACCGATTTTCTTCAAATAGTCAAGCACAGGAATACCAGTGAAAAGGTTATCAAAATAAAATGAATAGCTCAATTTGTTCATGTGGCCAGGGAACTCTTGAATCATTTGAAGTAATGGTGCTACACATTTTCCATAGTTTTTTTCGGAACCTGGACTGATACGAGGATTTCTACCTTGGTAGATTTCAAAATTAACCAAATACCCATCAGGTGTATTCAAACACCACACTTTGTAACCGAAACGCAACGTTTTCCTTTGATGAATTGTTTGCAACTATGACGGCCAAAATATTTGATCATGAATTCATAGTACGACAACTTTTCTTCAGGGTGAAATTTTTTTTTGATGTGTAAACATCTATACGCTGGGGGTAAAAATCTTTTTCACAATACAATCACAAATTTAGAGTAAAATGTGCGATGTAATCGTTGACCAATCGTAAAGCGTTATCAAATCGGTGTGAGCTATGTATGAGTGTATTAGTGTACTCATACGCTGCATACAATATACTCAACACCATCTAGTGTGCAATAGCAGCGACTAATTTTCACTAATTGTCGTACATTATGTTATCGTAGGCAAATGAAAACGAATAAATAAAATGAATACAAAAACATTTAATTTTAATAACTTTTAAAAAGATTTTTTGCACTTTTAATAAAAAATTTACTAAAACAAAGCAAAATAAGGAAAACTAAAAACTAAACTTGTCAAATATAAGGAAAACTAAAAACTAAAAGTTTTCTTCATCTTTGAGATTGTCATTCATACTTAACAGCTGCATATAAGCACCATCTAGTGTGCAATAGTAGCTACTAATTTTCGAAATCCATTGCTGTAAAATAACATTACATTTCAGTAAACAGCTGATTAATAACTTGTCAACCGCAACAAATACAAAATAATAAAATATTTTACAAAACACCAAAAAAATTATAACTCAGAACATAAAACAACACAAAGTGTATCAAAGCTGAATGGAGGTAATGTTAATTCTAATAAAATTTCTATTAGATTCCAATATGAATTAAGATTATAAC